>CM060693.1:84627278-86000169 GCA_030686995.1 Artemisia argyi | reverse complement strand
TATCTCTTTATGTTTTAATGATGACAAATAAACCATCGAAACACATAAAATAACAAACGTTAGCTAAAAATCGCCGGAGCCAATGTTTGCTCCTGGCGCGCTACCCGCGCGTCAACGGCGCGGGTGACACGCCAGGAGTCTGTATGGTTCCGGGCGAATTTTGAAAGTCGGCTTTCCCCTTACCCGAAAAATGTGGATCTTTCAATTCAGGTATGAATATGTTATGTGCTTAATTGAGAACACTCGAAATGAGTTTTGAGACTTGAGAGATCCCTTTTTGGAATACCCATTTACGGAAAAACGCCAACTCATGGTTTCTAACTATCGCCTCTAGCCAAGGCTTTTCTAAACTTAGGGAGTTTATGTATTTCACGTGATATCGTGTTGAAGCATCCATATGCTCATATTTCGTGCTTACGTCTTCTCTAATTACGTAACGGGTTTACTCCCTTATTAGTCAAACTAAGTCAAAGGTCACTTTGCGTAAACGCATCCTTTCCCACTTGGGTTATGCTTTACATCAAGGAAAATCACTTAACTTGTTTGAACCAAGGTATTAGTTGAGAACGTCGAGTCATGGAAAGTCACGAGATATGAAACTATGGATTCTCGACGTTGTGTTACTTGAACTTATAAGTAACCTATGATTTTCTCAACTTATAATCTTAATTGTCTAAACCTTTTCTTCTTAATGACAATTAGATTATGCCTTAATCCTCTCTTAATCCCATTTATACATAAGACAAAACCAATCATATCCAAATCAAATATTCTCTTACACAATCTCTTACACTCTTACATATTCCCTTACACACTACATCTAAACCATTCATTCCCTTACAACACATCTCATCCCTTCATTTCTAACACATGGGGAATTGTTCGAAACCCTAATGAGGCTCCTCTCATCCAAGCCATTGATTTCAAACTACAACACATCACAACCATCCATCCAACCCTTCATCTCTATATCATTACATGTGCTTGATCTCAACCATTGAAATCAAACTAAACTCATCTCAACCATCCATCCAATCTCTCCTGTCTATGCCACCACATGTGCTTGATCTCAACCATTGAATTCAAACCAAAATAATCTCAACCATGGATTTCTCTTTTCCCCCCAAGCAAAGCATATTCCTTGGAATATCCTTCTCAACCCTAACCTAGGCATCTTTGATCCTAGCCATCCATTTCAAATGAATTGATCTCAACCATTGAATTCAAACCAAAACCATCTCATCCATTGATTTCTCCTTTCCCCCAAGAAAAGCATGTTCCTTGGAATATCCTTTCTCAACCCTAACCTAGGCATCCTTGATCTTAGCCATTCATTTCAAATGAACTCATCTCAACCATCCACATTCACCACATGCCAAATTGTTTGAAAACCAAGGGAGGCTCCCTTTGATCTCCACCATCCAATTCAAACCATTTCATCTCAACCCTCCATCTCATTCTTCCCCCCCCCCCAAGCATTGGAATATTCCTTGGCATATTCTTTCTCTCTTTTCTATGCCATGTGAGGAGATACACTTCTACCCATTCCAAATTACCCTATCTACACTTTATACCCTTGGAAATTTGGTTTCTCTTTAAACACTTCACAAAACATTTTCCAAATTGGCTATTTGAGTTGGTAAACCTTAGATTGATTAATGTTAAGGTTTTGTGTGAAGTACAATTGGGGGTTTAGCAAGGATATGTATTTGTAAGATCCAAACACCCAACACTTGGGAAAAAGTTACACACGCCTGGCGCGCTGCCCGCGCGGGTGTCGCGCCGACCTCGGTAAAATTTCCCAAGTTTGGGTTCTTGGCCTATAAATACCACCCTTGCCTCTTGTATTCCTCACCCCTTGCCATTATTATTTCTCTCTAGATTCTTTCTCTCTAAACACTCTCAAATCTCTATCTCTATCTCAATCTCCAATCTTGTGTTCTTGATTTTCACATTGACATCTTTGGAAGAACACATCTACTTGCAAGGGAAGAATCACAAGAACCTAATCCACTCTTGTGATTGTGTCGAGGGTCTTCTTTCTTATACCCTTTCTATTATAATCGAGTCACTAGGTTAGGTTAGGACTTGATTAAACAAACATATATTCATTCATTCAATTGTTTGTAAGGGAAGATTTGTGTCTTGGTGACCAAGCCTAGATCATAGGGGATCTAGTTGGGGTTTGATACTTCCGGGTGGAAGTCTTGGTAGTGATCTTTGTGATCCTTAGGTGAAGTCGAATCGCGAGATTTTTTTGGGTGGTTTCTGAGGGCGGAATACCGTTGGGGAGTAACTCCTTCTTTGTGAACATCGATATTGGTGAATATCGGTGGAGTGAATTGTAACGATTTGTAGTCCACCGAAAGGATTATACTAGTGAATAGTATCGGAGTCGCGGATTCGCAACTGGACGTACGGATGGTATAAACCCCCCATCCCGAACCAGTATATATCGTGGTGTCTTTCTTTACTCGCTTTATATACTTTGTTTGTGTTTGTGGTTGTTTGGATTGGTTACACAACCACTTGGTTTCTTTGAGGCTTAAAGTTTTTAAACATCTTAAAAGCCTAAGAAACCGTATTCACCCCCCCCCCCCTCTACGGTTCTACAATTGGTATCAGAGCGGTATACTCAAGTTTTTTAGCGTTAAAGCCTTCGCGAGAAGTCGTTTTAAGTCAAAAACTTATTTCCCAAAAATCTAAAATCCTAACGAATGTTTTTAGAAAAGTAGAATATAGATCCATGGCTCAAGAGAACTATGTTGAGAGGTGTTCTATGCAAAGATCACCTTTGCTAGAAACCGATGGGTTTTGCTTTTGGAAAACCCGATTTTGAGACCTATGTTAGGTCCAAAATCTTGATTTGTGGGAAATCATCCAAAATGGCAACTTTGAGTTTATGGTGGAAGACTCGGAAACAAAGTTGTTGGTGAAAAAGCCACATATGGATCTTAATGATGATGAAAGGAGAAAGCTTGGTAAGAATGATGAAGCCAAGACGTTGATCTATAATTCTCTACCTCGAAGGGAGTCCGACAGGGTTCATGTTTGCAAGACCGCAAAGGAAATTTGGCATTCTCTCATCATCACTCATCAAGGCTACTCTCAAGTGAAAGATTGGAAGATCGACTTACTCATACAACAATATGAGAAGTTCTCAATCTCGTATGAAGAAACCATTAATAATGGGTACCCAAGGTTCAATGCTATTATCACTAGTCTCACGGCTCTTGATCCTAGCTTCTATAACAAGAACCATGTGAGAAAGTTTCTTCGAGCACTTCCGGTAAAGTGGAGGCCAAAGGTGACGGCCATAGAAGAAACCAAGAATTTGGTGGAACTACCTCTTGACGAGCTCATTGGAAATCTCAAAGTCTATGAGATGATTCTTGAGAACGACAAGGCAAGTACCAAAGACAAAAAGGAGAAGGTTAAGTCTTTGGCTCTTAAAGCTAAAGTCACTAGTACTCAAGCTAGTAATGATAGTGATGATCAAGAGGATAGCAATGAAGAAGATGATATGGATGACAAAGAGTATAATCTCATGGCTAAGAACTTTTGGAGGTTCTTTAGGAAAGGTGGTAACATTGGTAGAAGAAATCGGTTTGGAAACCGAGATAATGGTGGAAGGAACAACTTTGGGGGAAACCGAAGTGGTAATAACAAAGTTAGTGAAAGCTCAAGATGCACACAAGGTTGTTACAATTGCGGAGAAAAGGGTCACTTCATCAATGAATGTCCTAAGCCGAGAGTAGATGTAACAACCGTGGTTTTAGCAGGTTAGTTTGACTGATAGTCTTGACTCGGTTGACGTTTGTTTGGTGTGTCCTAGGTGTTTGAAGTGATATAAGTGTGATATAGGTGAGTTTTAGCACTAAATCCATTTTCGTATATGGTTTTTATTGTGGTTTGGAAAGTTTGGAATTTGGGAAAGTTCATTTTGATCACCTTTGTGGTGTAGAAATGACTTATGTAGTTTTGGTGTTTTTGTTATTTTGCGTAACGAGTTTTCATTCAAGTGTTTGAGCGTTAGTGAGTTACGAGGAGTTTGTTTTTATGAGTTATGTTTCAAAAGAGAGTGGAATTCTATTTTTGGAAACTTTATTTTGAAAATGAATATTTTCCGGTTTGTCGTAAAATTAAGGTTTATCGCGAAAGATGTTAGGTTTCGATATGGGAATACATAAATTATGAAAAGTATGAGATTTTGAGTGTAATAAATAAAATTAATAAAAAAAATAAAAATATATATATATAAATAAAGGGGCGGCCGATTTAGGGGATAAAGGGGGAAAAGGAAACCCAATTTGAGTCCAAATATGACTCTCAGGCCCAAGGATTATCCATAATTAATAAAAATACAAACCAAACAACCCTCAAACGTTTTTTTTATGCTTTTGGTCGTTCAAGGGAGGCCAAGGATGAAGAAAAAATTAGGGTTTATAATTTGGAAGCAATAATCAAGAATCAAAGTAAAATTCTTAAAATACATGTTCAATTGTTTGATTAATTATTCAAATTCATGTAATATTAAGTATGATGGATCTAGGGTTTGTAAACTTCTGTAAATTAATGATGTTAAACATATTAGAATTAATTAATGATAATAGTATGGTGATTGGTTAAGATAATTGAGCGTAAATCATGCTAGTTATTGAGTTAGGGTTTGGACAGAAAACTATGGCTGTAAAGATATGAGTGTAATTAACAGAAGGTGAAGAGTTAAGTCACGAATTTTTAGTCTAAATTGAAGTTTAATGAAAGAGCTTTCCAAAAAGTCCATCCACGATTGATTTTAAGGTCGGGAAGTTAGTCTTTTGATTTTTCTTTGTTAAGGTGTCAAAGCTGTCAAACCGGGACAGAATTTTGGTAAAAGTTTGATAGTGAGTTGTGGTTGTAAATGTGGTATTTTGCCTAGCCCTTCTGGAATAGTTAAGTATTAGGTTATATTAGACTACCACGAAAAGGATTCGCGATAAAAACTTGTGAAAGTATTTTGTGTTGATCAAAACTTTTTGGTGTGCGTTCAGATCCGAATTTGAGTAGTTGACAAGTATGATTTTCTTTTGAGTATTTGTGTGTGTTATTGGTCCATGGCCTTCTGGGATTAGCTTGTATGCTTATAAGAGACCATGGTAAATTTTTGGTGTGAGTTGTTGAGTTTTATTTGTCATGATTTCATGTGGGCGAATGTACCCAAAATTTCTGCGTTTTCTTATTTTTAAAGTGCAAGGGATTTAGTGAGTGTTAGATTATGGTAATGGTTAGTATTGTTGACATAAATAATGCCTAAAAACATTATTAACATGTTATCAATATCTCTATGTTTTAATTATCACAAAATATAAACTCATAGAACTAAAACTTGTCATAAACAAGTATTTAGTGATTAATATTTCTCTTTACATCCAAATCACTTAAGGTATGAATAAACAAAGTGTTTAGTGCATTTTATGATCAAAGGAAAGTTTAATTAAGCATTACAAAGTTTATTTAATTATATAAACATATTATATATTTTTGAAAAACACTTTTGGTAATAAAGAAAAATGTTTTATTCATACTAAATATATGAATTCAAATTTTTAACCAAAAGCAGTTAGTTTTTCACCAAATAAACTTTCCCCACTAAAAGACAAAGAATCTGGCCGTTACAGCTGGGCGGCCCCCTTAATTACAAAGGGCGGTCCCCTTAATTTTAAGGGGGGCGGCCATGATTTAAGGGGACCGGCCACGCTCCTCTGTCAGAATCTGTTGCCTATAAATACCACATTAAACCTGGATTTTTTCCTCACCTTTTGCACTACTAAACTTTCTGATCTTGATCCAAATCTCCATTCTTTTATCCTTTGATCATAAGTGTATAAATTCTTTGTTTCAAAGTGATCCAACCTTCATCCACTCAAGTGCAAGAGAAGAATACTTCTATCCCTCAAGATAAGAAGTATTACAACTTGTTGTGATCTCCACATCCAAGTTGTTGGTGCATCATCAAAGATCATTTACATTATTCTTTGTGAAGATTGTTGTGAATATTTGATTGTAGATAGTTGTGTTAGATATAGATTGTGTGATTAGTTAGTAGTTTGGTGTGAAGAAGATAAGCTAGGTACTAGATTGGTGTGAAGAAGCTAGGTGTGGAGTAGTTAGTTGTGAAGTAGATTGATTTGAAGAAGTTGTGTAGAAGTTGTGACTTAGGTGTGACGAAGTTGTGGTGTGAAAAGTGGTCTGTAGATTGGTGTGTAGACTGGTGTGTATATTGGTGTGTACGGTTTTCTCCGCCATAAGGGAGCTTGTTGATATAGTGAAGAAAACTCTCGAGTTAGGTGCTCGGGGAGTGGAGTAGGGCAAGGAAGGTGTCCTTGTAGCCGAACCACTATAAATCTCTTGTCTCGCGGTTCGATCTTTCCATCTCTTACTTATTTCATTACTTATCATTATATTATATTGTGTAGTATAAATTGTTTATACTGTACAAGACTTGAGATCACATATTATCGAATCTAAGTTTTTAAAAGTTAAGCAAAACTCTAAAACTAATTTTATAACAAAGTAAAAAGAAGTAAAACTATTCAACCCCCCTTCTAGTTTTCCACAATTGGTATCAAGAGCCACGTCTAGCAAGATTTTTAAAATATATTGTATTTTAAAACTTGTAACGATCTATGGAATCTGAAAAATATTTAGAAGGGCAATCTATGCAAAGACCACCACTATTTGAAAGTGATGGATTTTTATATTGGAAAAATAGATTCGAAACGTATGTGAAATCAAAAGATCTTGATCTTTGGCATATTATTACCTTTGGTGATTTTCCTCCTATTCAATATAATGTTGAAACTAAAATGAATGAAATTGTATCTTTTAAAGAACAAAATGATGATTTGAAATAGAAATTAGCAAAAAATAATGAGGCTAAAATGGTAATTTATAATGTGTTACCACGCAAAGAATATGAAAGAATTTTTATGTGTAAAACCGCCAAAGAAATTTGGGATTCTTTACTAATTACTCACCAAGGTAATAGCCAAGTCAAAGATAATAAAATAGATCTTCTTGTACAACAATATGAACAATTTACGATTCCGGAAGAGGAATCAATTGATAATGCTTTTGCTAAGTTTAACACTATCATCACAAGTTTAAAAGCACTTGATGAGACATTTTCTAGTAAAAATTCTTAGGGCACTGCATCCAAAATGGCGAGCTAAGGTCACGGCAATCGAAGAATCAAAGAACTTGATGACGTTATCACTAGATGAACTAATTGGAAACTTGAAGGTTCATGAAGAAATCATAAGAAGAGATTCGGAAACGGTCAAAGTCAAGAAAGAACAAACCAAATCAATTGCTCTAAAAGCCAAAAAGGAACCTAGTGATGATGATGATTCAACCGACGAAAGTGAAGACGAAGAATATGCAATGGCCGTAAGAGAATTCAAGAAGTTCTTCAAGAGACGAGGAAGATTCACTAGATCATCACGAGACGAAAGAAAAGCATTCCAAAGGAATAGAAGTGACAACTACGGGATGAGAAAATGCTTTAGATGTGGAAGTCCAAATCATCTCATTGGCGAATGTCTAAAGCCACCGGGTTATGAAAGTCAAGGTGCTTTTGTTAGTGGAACATGGAGTGCTAGTGACAAAGAAGAAGTTGAAAAGCCAAGAGACGAAAAGTGTTTTATGGCAAAAGAAACCGACGAAATATGTTTACGAATTGACTTGGAACCTGACGAATGGATCAAAGATAGCGGATGTTCGAGGCACATGACGGGGAATCGCAATCTATTCTCTACATACAAGGCATACAATGGAGGTAACGTTATTTTCGGTAGTGACTTACGTGGAAAAATCATTGGCAAAGGTACGATCTCTCAAGACTCACTTACTATTGAAAATGTAGAGCATGTAGATAAATTAACATATAACTTGCTTAGTGTAGGACAAATATGTGATAATAAATGTAGAGTCACATTTACCGAAGATGATAGCGAAATAGTTAAGGATGGAAAAATTATAGATAGAGGAATTAGAAAAGGTGGCATATATGTTATGAAACTAGGAAACAAACCTGAGGATAGGATATGCCTAACGACCCTAGATAAAAACTCTACACTATGGCATAGGAGATTAGGACATGCTAATATGCAACAAATACAATCTTTGGCCTCTAAGGAATTAGTTAGAAATTTGCCTAATCTAAAATATGACAAGCATTTTTGTGATGCATGTAAAATTGGAAAACAAGCTCATGCTAGTCACAAAGCCAAGAATATAGTATCCACTACTAGATGCCTAGAATTATTACATATGGATCTTTTTGGTCCATCCGCTGTGCGGAGCTATGGAGGAAACAAATATACCTTAGTGATAGTAGATGACTACTCACGATACACGTGGACTAGTTTTTTAAGTAACAAGACCCAAGCCTTTGAAAAATTCAAAATATTTAGTAGAATGATTCAAAATAAATTAGGATGCTCAATAGTTTCCATTAGGACGGACCATGGTAGGGAATTTGATAACGAAGTACAATTCAGAAAATATTGCGAGTTAAATGGAATATCTCACAATTTCTCCGCTCCTCGTACTCCTCAATCAAATGCCGTAGTAGAAAAAAAATAGGTCACTATAAGAAATGAGTAGAACTATGTTAAATGAACAATCCATCCCACAAAAATTTTGGTGTCATGCCGTAGATACATCAACTTATATTTTAAATAGGGTATCAATTAGAAGAATTCTAGGAAAAACTCCTTATGAGTTATTAAGAGGTAGGAAACCAAACTTAAGCTACTTTAAGGTATTTGGAAGTAAATGCTATATTTTAAACACTAAGGACTATCTCACTAAGTTTGATCCAAAATCATATGAAGGAATATTTTTAGGATACTCACAAAATAGCAAAGCATATATAATACTTAACAAACACTCCATGAAAGTAGAGGAATCACTAAATGTAACATTTGATGAAACACCACCACCTCCTAAAACATTACCTTTAGAAGATGATGATTTAATCGAAGATGAAGCTATTGAGGTTAGTAAAACAAAACCCATAGGAAATGATAATGAAGACATTCACTTAGAAAATAACAAAACTTTTAATATTAAAGAATCTAGATCACATCCATTAGATAATATAATAGGACATCTTAACCAAAGAACCCTTAGGGCATAAGCCCAAGATAAAAACAATTTCTTTTGTTTCCTCTCAGCAATAGAACCTAAGAATATTAGCGAGGCTTTAAAGGATGAAAGTTGGGTTATAGCTATGCAAGAAGAATTAAATCAATTTAAGGCGAATGATGTTTGGGAATTAGTCCCAAATCCAAAGGATATGACCATCATAGGAACAAAATGGGTATATAGGAATAAGTTAGACGAGAATGGAATAGTTACTAGGAATAAAGCTAGGTTAGTTGCCCAAGGTTATAATCAACAAGAAGGAATTGATTATGACGAAACTTATGCCCCTGTTGCTAGACTAGAATCGATTAGGATATTACTTGCCTATGCTTGCGCCCTAGATTTTAAGTTATTCCAAATGGATGTGAAACGTGCATTCCTTAACGGTTTTATCAATGAGGAGGTATATGTGGCACAACCTCCAGGATTCATTGACTTCGCAAAACCTGATTATGTTTATAAGTTAAAGAAAGCTTAGTATGGACTCAAACAAGCTCCCAAAGCTTGGTATGATCGATTAAAAGCTTTTCTTATTAAACCTGATTATTCTATGGGAATGGTAGATAACACTCTTTTCACTAAAAGGAAAGACCCAAATCTCATCATTGTCCAAATATATGTTGATGACATTATATTTGGATCGACTTGTCAAGACATGTGTGATGAATTTGCCAAAATCATGCATGATGAGTTTGAGATGAGTATGATGGGTGAACTTAACTTCTTCCTAGGATTACAAATAAAACAATTAGAAGATGGAATATTTTTTAACCAATCTAAGTACATTAAGGAAATGCTTAAGAAGTTTGGCCTAGAAGACTCAAAACCCATGAAAACTCCCATGTCTACGGAGGTAAAGCTCATAAAGGATGATGAAGGTGAGTCCGTAGATAACACCAAGTATAGAGGAATGATAGGTAGTTTACTATACTTGACGGCAAGTAGACCCGACATCATGTTTAGTGTCTGCCTTTGTGCCCGTTTTCAAGAGGATCCCAAAACCTCTCACCTAGAAGCGGTTAAGCGTATCTTCCGATACGTTAAAGGCACTATACACTTAGGATTATGGTATCCTAAGGAATCCGACATAGAAACCATTGTCTATGCGGACTCGGATCATGCGGGAGACTACGTAGATAGAAAGAGCACTAGCGGTATTTTCACGTTTATGGGATGTTGTCTAACGTCTTGGTTTTCGAAGAAGCAAACCACTCTTGCTATTTCTATCACCGAAGCCGAATATGTAAGCGCCGGAAAGGCATGTCAACAAGCACTATGGATGAAACAAGCTCTCGTAGACTATGGCATTAGGTTAGAAAATGTCCCCATTATGTGCGACAACAAAGGTGTGATAGATTTAAGTAAAAATCCGGTGCAACACTCTAGGACTAAACACATAGAAATACGTCACCATTTTCTTAGGGATAATGTACAAAAAGGAAATATATCTATAGAAAAGGTTGCATCAGAAGACAACATTGCGGATATATTCACAAAACCCCTTAAGCGTGAATTATTCAACCACTTGCGTTTAGGATTAGGAATGATGGAACAAGTTGACTAAATTATATTGAATTATTTCAAATTTATACTTGCATGAAATTCATTTTTCATCCATTTCACCTTTTCTGAGTGTAGCAATCTATTTCGCACAAAACTAAAGATTGAGAAAAGTTATTTTCTTTGCATAAACCGTTTTGTAAAACTCAATCAATTTTCTCTAAAAATTATTCTCACAATCTAGGAACCCCATGAAGATCATTTTCTTTGCATTGTTGACTAATTCTAAAAACATTCTATTTCAAAATCATGCATAAATTCTCACATAAATTGTCAAGATATATAATCTAATATATGTCTTTGACATTCATGATCGAGCAAAAATTGAATCAAGGAGATTATTTGGATTGTTTCTTAGGATCGTTATTTCTTTTTGCTTCTAGGAGTCGAAACAATCACAACTCCACATTTGTTGCATATAGACACTCACTAGGACAAATTCACTAATAATGGTGTCATCTTGATCCATCATTAGTTGTTCACTCACTAATTATCCTTGCCTTTAATCTAACATAGATGCCTTAGGAAGCTTAATTGTGCTTACCTTTATTTGCCTCCTCTTGCTTATTATATGTTGATTATTTGCTCTTGTGTTTATGTGTTTTTGCATGCATGCTATATCTTGATTAGATTAGACTCTATATTGCCTAAGAGAATTGAACTTGCTTGAATTCTAATCTAAACACATAACCTTTCTACAAATTTTCTGCCAAAAACCCAATTCTGGCAACCTGGAAATCACCAGATGGGCGGCCCCCTTAATTTTGTAAGGCGGCCCCCTTAATCATTAAGGGGACCGCCCCCTAATTAAGGGGACCGGCCATCTGATGGTCGGGTTTACAAAATCTTTTCTGCTTTTTAGCCCATTTCAACCTACATTTCCCATTTTTCACCAACACATTTTGTCCTAATCCCCCAAACAAACCTTATCCATCCTTAAACACAAAAATCTTACACTATAAATATCCCCAATCCTCAAAACTCTCTACATTCATCCCATCATGAACTCTCCAAACAAACCAAAATCAAAAGCCTCAAGGCTAGCAAGGATGGCGGAAAAACCCGTTTGGCGAAGAAAAATCCCTCGAAACAAATCCATCATCATAAATGAAGTTGGAAGTCATTCCTCACCCCCAAATTCTTACTTCCCAAACTTTGCATCAAACCAACAAGGTCATTCATTTGATCCTCTTTACAACCAATAAAACATTGGCCAAACATCTTCTTTCAAGCCAAACTACACCTCTCAACCTCCAACAACTCATAATGATCCATACAAGTTTGATCAACCTTCAAACTACAATTCCAACTACAAAAACCCAACTCATCCATACCAAACCTATGATCCCCTCCACATTGCCACGGAAAAACAAAAGTTCCGTGATGAAATAAACCAAATCCATGATCTTAGTGATCTCCTTGCTATGCATCTTGCACAACGCAACAAAGGGCAACCTCCATCATCACCCTATGAAAATTGCCTCCCCCACTCTCTCAACTTGGATCAAGTTACAAACCACACTCACTTTTGCCCTTGTTGCATATTCTTTCAAAAACAAATCCTCTACTTGAGTGAAGATATTTCTTGGATTGAATATCTTCTCATTCGCAATCATCCAATACCACCCTTAACACGATACAACATCGTGAGATCCACTTCGTCCGCTCCACACTCCACTCCATATCCCTCTCAATCAAACATCTAAGCTTTATGCTTATGTTTCTCTTCAAGCAAATAAAACGATCAACCATGAGTTGCAAGCAAGTCTAAGTGCTCTTTCTAGGCAATATAGGACTATGTATTTTCTTTTGTGTTATGTTTATCAATATGCTTCAAGCATATTGAATGTTGTAATGCTTATCATTTCTATAATGCTTGAATGAATCTATGTTTAGTTGCATAATTGTTGCTTTGCATATATGTATATCTTGCTCTCTTCAAATATATTTGTAGCAAAGATCTCCATAGCTCGTTCCCTTGGTGCTCTCAAATGAGGGGGGGCATACATCAAGGGGGAGCATTCTACCCGTTTAAACTTCCCTCGTGAAGCTTACTCGGCTTAACCTTTTTAATTATACAAAAAGGGGGAGAAGAGAAACGTAAACTATATAATACTTGTCTAAAAACAAGTTTTAGATATATTGAGTTTAAGGTTTTGTAATAATCAAAAAGGGGGAGATTGTTGACATAAATAATGCCTAAAAACATTATTAACATGTTATCAATATCTCTATGTTTTAATTATCACAAAATATAAACTCATAGAACTAAAACTTGTCATAAACAAGTATTTAGTGATTAATATTTCTCTTTACATCCAAATCACTTAAGGTATGAATAAACAAAGTGTTTAGTGCATTTTATGATCAAAGGAAAGTTTAATTAAGCATTACAAAGTTTATTTAATTATATAAACATATTATATATTTTTGAAAAACACTTTTGGTAATAAAGAAAAATGTTTTATTCATACTAAATATATGAATTCAAATTTTTAACCAAAATCAGTTAGTTTTTCACCAAATAAACTTTCCCCACTAAAAGACAAAGAATCTGGCCGTTACAGCTGGGCGGCCCCCTTAATTACAAAGGGCGGTCCCCTTAATTTTAAGGGGGCCGACCATGATTTAAGGGGACCGGCCACGCTCCTCTGTCAGAATCTGTTGCCTATAAATACCACATTAAACCTGGATTTTTTCCTCACCTTTTGCACTACTAAACTTTCTGATCTTGATCCAAATCTCCATTCTTTTATCCTTTGATCATAAGTGTATAGATTCTTTGTTTCAAAGTGATCCAACCTTCATCCTCTCAAGTGCAAGAGAAGAATACTTCTATCCCTCAAGATAAGAAGTATTACAACTTGTTGTGATCTCCACATCCAAGTTGTTGGTGCATCATCAAAGATCATTTACATTATTCTTTGTGAAGATTGTTGTGAATATTTGATTGTAGATAGTTGTGTTAGATATAGATTGTGTGATTAGTTAGTAGTTTGGTGTGAAGAAGATAAGCTAGGTACTAGATTGGTGTGAAGAAGATAGGTGTGGAGTAGTTAGTTGTGAAGTAGATTGATTTGAAGAAGTTGTGTAGAAGTTGTGACTTAGGTGTGACGAAGTTGTGGTGTGAAAAGTGGTGTGTAGATTGGTGTGTAGACTGGTGTGTATATTGGTGTGTACGGTTTTCTCCGCCATAAGGGAGCTTGTTGATATAGTGAAGAAAATTCTCGAGTTAGGTGCTCGGGGAGTGGAGTAGGGCAAGGAAGGTGTCCTTGTAGCCGAACCACTATAAATCTCTTGTCTCGCGGTTCGATCTTTACATCTCTTACTTATTTCATTACTTATCATTATATTATATTGTGTAGTATAAATTGTTTATATTGTACAAGACTTGAGATCACATATTATCGAATCTAAGTTTTTAAAAGCTAAGCAAAACTCTAAAACTAATTTTATAACAAAGTAAAAAGAAGTAAAACTATTCAACCCGCCTTCTAGTTTTCCACAAGTATGGTGTCTAGGAGATCCATGGTGGGTCATATGAGTCTTATACATCCATCATATGTGTATTACATGGGTTGTAGCTTTTAGTTTGACCTTGTGTATTGTGGATTATTTTTGTGTGCTATAGTTTGTGAGTTTTTTTTTGTGGAAGCTGCGGAGTTTAAGGTGAGTTCATAGTCCCACTTTTTAACTTGATTTAAACTTGGGATGGGAATGATGCTTGTCCTAAATGATTTGAATTGCTGTGATTATGTGTATGTGTTAAAGATCTTGGACTTATAATGTTATCGTATGTATGCTATATGTGAATGGTTATGTGATGTGGAAATGTTGTGTGATAATGTTGTGTGGTCCAATTGGGAGGGTGCTTACCCTGTTGCTCGTGCATACGACCTAATTGGAGAGTAGCATCCCTACTCACTATTTTTATGATGTGTGGTCCGATCGAAGGGTATTAATTTACCCATTATTTGGAGCGGGGGCCACGTTCCTGCCCGGTATGTTGTGAATTTGGATCGGTGGGCACGTTCCGCCCGATGGTTGCCTTATGTGTGATATTGCCTTGTGATACATGCAGCTTATATGATAACTATAATTATTTGTCCAGCTATATTTTATAATCACAGTGATTTTGGTTGCCTGGCGTGTATGAGTCTTAAACCTATGAATCTCACCAACGTAATGTTGACATTTTAAGCATCATTTTCAGGTGAGCTTTCTAAGGATAAGATAGAAGGATGAGATTAGACGAGACCCTAATTGCATTGGAAGTGGTTTATCATCTATGCTTGGATTTCTGGATTGTTTTGGATTATGTTTTGGTTATCGTTGGAGGCGCGTGGAGTGATAGTGAAGATGAAGACCAACCAACAAATGACGCTACGTGTCTTATGGCTCAAGAAAAATTTGAGGTATCTCTAAACCCTTTCTCTTCTAATAACTTAGATATTATCAATTTGCAAAAGGAGAATGAGGAACTAGTTAAGTTTAATGATGATTTTAGAAAAACCCTTGATAGAACTCTCAAAGAAAAACGTCTTCTTGAACTAGAAAATGTTAAATCTAAAGAAAGGGTTTGTGAACTTGAAAGTAAAGTAAAAACACTAGAACATTGCAAAGGGATGATTGAACCTTGTAAAAGTTGTGAAGTACTCACACTTGAGGTTAACTCTTTGAATGGAAAAGTGTTGGAACTTCAAAAAGATTCATTAAGTTTTTCAAAATATAAAAAGAGCACAAACGATTTAGACGAATTAATAAGTCGGCAAAAAGTGTCTCAAGATAAGGGAGGTCTTGGATTTTTTAAACAAGGTACAACCACTCCTATAAGCCTAATAAAACCAATAACATTTGTAAAGGCTAAAGAAAACGAGGCTCCAAAAATCCCCGAGGCTGACGCGTCAATGCGCCATCAACGCACCAGGCCTCTGAGGAAAATTAGATCTCCATTAAATAATGACATTAAACCAATTACTCCTCAAGCTCCTCTTGTAAGTACTCGAGGTAACCAAGCTCCGATTGCAAAAAGAGTAAATCCAAAACAATCTTCTAACTCAAGCTCTCGCAATGGACTTGGATACTTACAACCTCGAGTAAATCATAGACCACTTTTGCCTACACCTAATATGAGATCTTCTACCTCATACAACCAAAGCCCATCATTTCACATCAACCAAAAAAGAAATTTTTCTAACTATGGTCAAAAGTCCTCTCAATACCAATACAGCAATTACCAAAAGAGAGACAACTCTTATTCAAACCAAAACTTCTTTAGACCTCATGCATATCATAACTATAGACCAAGTTATCAAACTCAAAATGACTATCAAAACAATCCTTGGTCCGCTTTTTCTAAATATGGTATTGAGAAATTATGTGTCATACTTCAAGACCCAAGAATGTTCAACTTGGGCACTTTAAATGCTAACCAAAATGGACCCAAGAAACAATGGGTACCAAAGGCATGAACTGTACTGTTGTTGTAGGTTTGCCTCAAAAGTGATCTACAACCGGATGAGTGGGTAGTGGATAGTGGTTGCACTAAACACATGATCGGGAATAGGAGATTGTTCACATCATACACGGCGTATAATGGCAATCAAGTCATTTTTGAAAGCAAACTTAACAGCAAAATTGTCAGCAAATGTAATGTCCTTCATGACTCCATAGAAATCTCCAATGTTGAGCATGTTAGGGGTCTAAGTTTTAATTTGATTAGTGTAAGTCAATTATGTGATGATGATTGTGAGGTCAAATTTACTAAAGTAGATTGCACTATTAGTAAAAATGGTGTTGTGTTAGCAAAAGGTCATAGGAGAAATAACTTATATACATGCAAGTTGGGTGATAACTCTAAGAAACACATATGCCTTACGTCCATGGTGGACAACTCAACGCTTTGACATAGGAGGTTAGGTCACGCCAATATGAGGTTAGTCCAAAACCTAGCTTCTAACGAGCTAGTACGGAATTTACCAAAGTTGAGCTTTGAAAGGAATTATTGTGACACATGTCTAGGGAGTCAAGGACAAATCAATAATAGGAATAAAAGGGAAGTGTCAACTAGTAAGGTTCTAGAATTGATTCATGTGGATTTGTATGGTCCATCTCCGATCCAAAGTTATGGAGGAAACTTCTACACTTTAATGATCATTGATGATTATTCAAATTACACTTGGATAATGTTCTTAGAAAACAAGGATGGTGTCTTGAATAAATTCAGCATTTTGAGAAAGAAACTTGAAAACCTGCTTGATTGTTCAATTATTTCAATTAAAACAAATCATAGTAGCGAATTTGATAAAATGCAATTTGGAACCTTTTGTGAACAACATGGAATATCTTATAACTTATCGGGCCCGTTCACTTCTAAATCGCATGAGATTGTTGAAAGAACACATCGTGAGTTAAGAAAGATGAGTCGTGCAATGCTTGACGAGCAATCCATTCCACAAAAGTTTTGGTGTCATGCCCTAGATACCGCGTGTTACATTTTTAATAGAGTCTACATAAGAAAGGTAATTAATTAAACACCTTATGAAATACTTAGGAATAGAAAACCATCCCTAGAGTATTTTAGAGTATTTGGTTGCAAAGTATTTATACTTAACACCAAAGAATATCTCACCAAATTCAACCCAGAGTCGTATGAAGGTGTGTTCCTAGGATACTCTCAAACTAGTAAAGCATACATAGTGCTTAACAAAGAAACAATAAGGATTGAGGAATCTCTCAATGTGACCTTTGATGAGAGCATGCCCAAGCCTAAATCATCTCCTTCGGTAGAAGATGATGTGATCAACGAACCTTTAGTTCAAGATCAAGAAAGGTCGCCAACATTACAAGTTAATGTTTTGGATGAGGGCAATCCTAAGGAAGTGAGAGAAGCGAGGGGTCATCCTATACAACAAGTCATTGGTGACTTGAATAAAAGGACACTTAGGTCACAAAACAAACAAGTCTAAGTTTTGGCATGACATTTTTCAAAAGTCCAAATTGCTTTGGGATAGGTTTTGATACTAAAACATGCATATTAGGAGAACAATCTTTAGGTGCTATTAGAGCTTATGTGATTCAGGCTTATGTGGAGGCATGGATGGAAGATCTAACAAATGTCTTCCAAGAGGAAAGATATGTATCAACTCATTATTCGAACAATGATTGATAGTATCCAAGATTCTACATGTCTATACTATGTGCATGAACAAGAAAACTTGACACAAAATTATCTTGATTCATCTTGAAAATTTTGTCTTAGATATGATGATTCTTCACAACTCACACTTGTGTTCAAGATCTTGTATCAAATTCATCTTGTTCTCCTTATGTGATAAACTACATGTTGTATGCTTAAATTAAATTGAATAATGCTATCTTGCAATAATTAAATGGTTGTAGTTTCATGCATGGGAAATGATAGTAACTAGCATGTGTTTCTAGTTCACCCAACCTCAACTTTGTCTAACTAGAACACTCATTTCTCTTTGAATATCTCTTCCCAATGCCATGTGATCTAAGCATATTAGTACATGATTTAGATAGGTTGAACATCTTATCAAGCATCTATCATTAATAACATGACCAACTTTTATGTGCTTAGTATCCTAACTACTAACTTAACTCATCTATAAAAGGTGTAATCTTGCTTGCTACCATGACAACAAAACTTGCTTAAACTTAATATCACTTAAAACACATTCAAAATGGATATGGAAGAAGAATTTGTTGGGTCATCATACCACTTTAATGATGGTAGGAGAATGATGACAAGGGAAGAAGAAGAAAAAATTGATTAGTAGTGCGGAGATCCTAATTGTGAAAGATTTCGTCAAACTTTGTTTTGTCGAAGATGAAATTTGGGCCAAGATTGAAGGAAAACTTGGCGAACCCCTTGAGAATGATCATACTCGTAGGTGTGCATGTTGCACTACCAATGGTGTGATTGAAAAGAATATGCTCGCTTTACGTGAGGAAATTATAGAACTACACAAATCAATCAACAATGATATGTTGGTCATGACCGCCGTTCTCAAAGACATCTCAAGGGTGGCTCTTCAAGATAAGGATGAAGAGTGAAATAGTAAAAATTTTCTCTAGTAGTAACAATCTAAGTCTTTTCACAAGCTTGTATGAATAAAATATGATAGGATTGAATGATGTTCTTCTTGTATATCCTTCATTATGTGTGTTTAATAAATTGCTTGTGATGTTTGTTTCCTTAATATGACTTTCTTTGATATTTGGCATCTATATTAAATAACCTCATACAATCACATATATTTATGTCATGCTCAACTATTGGTTATTGGAGTCATATGGGACAAATACATATATACATAACATTGTGGACTAACCCATGTTGCACGTCTCCAAATGGTAACCTAACCCATTTTGGAACTTTCACATGTGAGGATTTCTTGTTGGTTGCATGTTGTGATTTCTATGTGTAGCTAGGCCACCGCAAAGGTGAGGCTCTTGACCCATGGATCCCCGCCTTAAAACAAGGGGGAGCAACGATCTAGGGGGAGCTATGTTCAAGGGGGAGCACATTAGGGTGCATATTCAAGCTTTGTTTAGAAGTCCCGCCTTTTTGATTCGACAAAAGGAGGAGAAAGAAAGCAAGAGCGTGAAGACCATTCAAGAATTTTTAAAGGCTTCACCAAATTACAAAGACAAAGGTCAAGACGCAAGCTACACCAAAGGCGCGCTTTGTCTTCGCTAAGTTTGGTAATTTTATTTGCTTTCGGTTTTTATTTTTCATCATAAAAAAGGGGGAGATTGTTGAGGCAACATGATCAAGACCTCTTTATGTTATAATGATGACAAATAAACCATCGAAACACATAAAATAACAAACGTTAGCTCAAAATCGCCGGAGCCAATGTCTGCTCCTGGCGTGCTGCCCGCGCGTCAACGTGTGCGTGACGCGCCAGGAGTCTGTATGGTTCCGGGCGAATTTTGAAAGTTGGCTTTCCCCTTACCCGACAAATGTGGATCTTTCAATTCAGGTATTAATATGTTATGTGCTTAATTGAGAACACTCGAAACGAGTTTTGAGACTTGAGAGATCCCACTTTTGGAACACCCATTTACGGAAAAACGCCAACTCATGTTTTCTAACTATCGCCTCTAGCCAAGGCTTTTCTAAACTTAGGGAGTTTATATATTTCACGTGACATCGTGTTGAAGCATCCATATGCTCATATCCCGTGCTTACGTCTTCTCTAATTACGTAACGGGTTTACTCCCTTATTGGTCACTTTGTGTAAACGCATCCTTTCCCACTTGGGTTACGCTTTACATCAAGGCAAAGCACTTAACTTGTTTGAACCAAGGTATTAGTTGAGAACGTCGAGTCGTGGAAAGTCACGAGATATGAAACTATGGATTCTCGACGTTGTGTTACTTGAACTTATAAGTAACCTATGATTTTCTCAACTTATAATCTTAATTGTCTAAACCTTTTCTTCTTAATGACAATTAGATTTTGCCTTAATCCTCTCTTAATCCCATTTATACATAAGACAAAACCAATCATATCCAAATCAAATATTCTCTTACACAATCTCTTACACTCTTACATATTCCCTTACACACTACATCTAAACCATTCATTCCCTTACAACACATCTCATCCCTTCATTTTTAACACATGGGGAATTGTTTGAAACCCTAATGAGGCTCCTCTCATACAAGCCATTGATTTCAAACTACAACACATCACAACCATCCATCCAACCATTCATCTCTATATCATCACATGTGCTTGATCTCAACCATTGAATTCAAACTAAACTCATCTCAACCATCCATCCAATCTCTCCTATCTATGCCACCACATGTGCTTGATCTCAACCATTGAATTCAAACCAAAACCATCTCAACCATGGATTTCTCCTTTCCTCCCAAGCAAAGCATATTCCTTGGAATATCCTTCTCAACCCTAACCTAGGCATCTTTGATCCTAGCCATCCATTTCAAATGAATTGATCTCAACCATTGAATTCAAACTAAAACCATCTCATCCATTGATTTATCCTTTCCCTTCAAGCAAAGCATATTCCTTGTAATATCCTTTCACAACCCTAACCTAGGCATCCTTGATCTTAGCCATTAATTTCAAATGAACTCATCTTAACCATCCACATTCACCACATGCCAAATTGTTTGAAAACCAAGGGAGGCTCCCTTTGATCTCCACCATCCAATTCAAACCATTTCATCTCAACCCTCCATCTCATTCTTCCCCCCAAGCATTGGAATATTCCTTGGCATATTTGTGGAAAACTAGAAGGCGGGTTGAATAGTTTTACGTCTTTTTAATTCGTTATAAAAATAGTTTTAGTGTTTACTTAGCTTTTAAACACTTAGATTCGATAATATGTGATCTCAAGTCTTGTACAATATAAACAATTAACACTACACAATATATTACAATGATAAGTAATGAAATAAGTAAGAGATGGAAAGATCGAACCGCGAGACAAGAGATTTATAGTGGTTCAGCTACAAGGACACCTTCCTTGCCCTACTCCACTCCCCGAGCACCTAACTCGAGAGTTTTCTTCACTATATCAACAAGCTCCCTTATGGCGGAGAAAACCGTACACACCAATTTACACACCAATTTACACATCAATTTACACACCACTTTTCACACCACAACTTCGTCACACCTAAGTCACAACTTCTACACAACTTCTTCAAATCAATCTACTTCACAAGTAACTACTTCACACCTATCTTCTTCACACCAATCTAGTTCCTAGCTTTTCTTCTTCACACCAAGCTATTAACTAATCACACAATCTATATCTAACACAACTATCTACAATCAAATATTCACAACAATCTTCACAAAGAATAATGTAAATGATCTTTGATGATGCACCAACAACTTGGATGTGGAGATCACAATAAGTTGTAATATTTCTTGTCTTGAGGGATAGAAGTATTCTTCTCTTGCACTTGAGAGGATGAAGGTTGGATCACTTTGAAACAAAGAATTATACACTTATGATCAAAGGATAAGAAAATAGAGATTTGGATCTAGATCAGAAAGTTTAGAAGTGCAAAAGGTGAGGAAAATGTGTGAACTGATCCAGTATTTATAGGGGAGAAAAACACTGCTCTGGAGCGTGGCCGGTCCCCTTAATTAGTGGCCGGTCCCCTTAATGATTAAGGGGGCCGCCTAAGGAATTAAGGGGGCCGCCCCTTCAGAACGTTGGTTTTTCTTGTCTTTTAGTGGGGAATATTTTTCTGGATAGAATTTGCCATTTTTGGTTGGAAATTTGAAATCATATATTTATAATGAATTAAACATATTCTTTTAATTCCAAAAGTAATTTTGTAAAAGATATAAGATATTTAATACATTTTATAAAAATTCTAGTGATTAGAAAAATTTCCTTTGATCATGAAATGTTATAAACCCTTTGTTTATTCATACCTTAAGTGATATGGAAGCAAAGACAAATATTAGGCACTAAAAACTTGTTTACGAAATAAGTTTTAGATTAATGAGTTTATGCTTTGTAATTATCAAAACATAGAGACATTGTTAATATGCTAACAATGTTTTAAGACATTATTTATGTCAACAATCTCCCCCTTTTTGATGATTACAAAACCTTAAACTCATTAGGTCTAAAAGTTAATTTTTAGACAAGGATTTAGAGTTTAACATTCTCTTCTCCCCCTTTTTGTAAAATCAAAAAGGCTAAAGCTCCCCCTTGATGTATACTCCCCCTCATTTGAGAGCACCAAGGAGATGAGCTATGGAAATCTTGGCTACACAAAATATTAGAAGAGAGCAAGGCAAATATACATGCAAAGCAATAGTTATAAAAATAGATTCATTCAAGCATCATAGAAAGCATTACAACATTTAATATGCTCAAGGCATATTAATCATAATAAAACAAATGAAAAGACATAGTCCTATATTGCCTAGAGAGAGCACTTGGACTTGCTTGCAACTCATGGTTGATTGTTTTATTTGCTTGAAGGATAGTATAAGCATAAAGCTTAGTTGTTAGATGGAGAGGGATATGGAGTAAGGTATGGAGCGGAAGAGGTGGCCCTTACGATATTGTATCGTGTTAGGGGTGGAATGGGATGAGGTCGAGTGAGGAGATATTCAATCAAAGAAATATCTTCACTCAAGTAAAGGATTTGTTTTTGGAGAAAGATGCAACAAGGGCAATAGTGAGTGTGGTTTGTAACTTGATCCAAGTTGAGAGAGTGAGGAAGGCAATTGTTATAGGGTGATGATGAAGGTTGCCCTTTGTTGCGTTGTGCAAGATGCATGGCATTGAGATCACTAAGATCATGGATTTGTGATATTTCATCACGAAACTTTTGCTTTTCCGTGGTAATGTGGAGAAAGTCATTATGTTTATATGGATGAATTGGGTTTGTGTAGTTGGAGTTGTAGTGGGATGGTTGATCAACCTTGTATGGATCATTACAAGGGATTTGAGGATGAGGTGAGTGATTTGGCATGAAGGAAGATGTTTGGCCAATGTTGTATGGTTTGTAAGTAGGATCAAATGAATGTCCTTGTGAGTGTGGTGGAAAGTTTGGGAAGTAAGTGGTTGGTGGTGTTGAATGACTTCCAACTTCACTTGTTATGATGGATTTGTTTCGAGAGCTTTTTCTTCGCCAAACGGGTTTTTCCGTCATTCTTGCAAGCCTTGAGGCTTTTTGTTTGGAGAAGCCATGAAGGGATGAGTAAAGAGTTTTGAGGATTGGGGTTATTTATAGTGTAAGATTTGTGTGTTTATGGATGGATAAAGTTTGTTTGGGAGATTAGAACAAATTATGTTGGTGAAGATTGGGAAATGTAGGTTGAAATGGGCTAAAAAGCAGAAAAGATTATGTAAACCCGACCATCAGATGGCCGGTCCCCTTAATTAGGGGGCGGTCCCCTTAATGATTAAGGGGGTCGCCTTACAAAATTAAGGGGGCCGCCCATCTGGTGATTTCCAGGTTGCCAGAATTGGGTTTTTGGCAGAAAATTTGCAGAAAGGTTATGTGTTTGGATTAGAATTCAAGCAAGTTCAATTCTCTTAGGCAATATAGAGGCTAATCTAATCAAGATATAGCATGCATGCAAAAACACATAGGCAAAAGAGCAAATAATCAACACATAATAAGCAATAGGAGGTAAGTAAAGGCAAGCACACTTAAGCTTCCTAAGGCACCTATCTTAGATTAAAGGCAAAGGCAATATAGTGAGTGAAAAACTAGTGATGGATCAAGATGACACCATTATTAGTGAATTTGTTCTAGTGAGTGTCTATATGCAACAAATGTGGAGTTGTGATTGTTTCGACTCCTAGAAGCAAAAAGAAATAACGATCCTAAGAAACAATCCAAATGATCTCCTTGATTCAATTTTTGCTCGATCATGAATGTCAAAGATATATATATTAGATTATATACCTTGACAATTTATGTGAGAGTTTATGCATGATTTTGAAATACAATGTTTTTAGAATTAGTCAACAATGCAAGGAAAATGATCTTCATGTGATTCCTAGATTGTGAGAATAATTTTTAGAGAAAATTGATTGAGTTTTAAAAAAAAATTTATGCAAAGAAAATAAATCTTCTCAATCTTTAGTTTTGTGCGAAATAGATTCCTAAACTCAGAAAAGGTGGAATGGAAGAAAAATAAATTTCATGCAAGTATAAATTTGAATTAATTCAATGTAATTTAGTCAACTTGTTCCATCATTCCTAATCCTAAACGCAAGTGGTTGAATAATTCACGCTTAAGGGGTTTTGTGAATATATCCGCAATGTTGTCTTCCGATGCAACCTTTTCTATAGATATATTTCCTTTTTGTACATTATCCCTAAGAAAATAGTGATGTATTTCTATGTGTTTAGTCCTAGAGTGTTGCACCGGATTTTTACTAAAATCTATCGCACCTTTGTTATCGCACATAATGGGGACATTTTCTAACCTAATGCCATAGTCTACGAGAGCTTGTTTCATCCATAGTGCTTGTTGACATGCCTTTCCGGCGCTTACATATTCGGCTTCGGTGGTAGAAATAGCAAGAGCGGTTTGCTTCTTCGAAAACCAAGACGTTAGACAACATCCCATAAATGTGCAAATACCGCTAGTACTCTTTCTATCTACGTAGTCTCCCGCATGATCCGAATCCGCATAGACAATGGTTTCTATGCCGGATTCCTTAGGATACCATAATCCTAAGTGTATAGTGCCTTTAACGTATCGGAAGATACGTTTAACCGCTTCTAGGTGAGAGGTTTTGGGATCCTCTTGAAAATGGGCACAACGGCAGACACTAAACATGATATCGGGTCTACTTGCCGTCAAGTATAGTAAACTACCTATCATTCCTCTATACTTGGTGTTATCTACGGACTCACCTTCATCGTCCTTTGTGAGCTTTACCTCCGTAGACATGGGAGTTTTCATGGGTTTTGAGTCTTCTAGGCCAAATTTCTTAAGCATTTCCTTAATGTACTTAGATTGGTTAAAGAATATTCCATCTTCTAATTGTTTTATTTGTAATCCTAGGAAGAAGTTAAGTTCACCCATCATACTCATCTCAAACTCATCATGCATGTTTTGGCAAATTCATCACACATGTCTTGACAAGTCGATCCAAATATAATGTCGTCAACATATATTTGGACAATGATGAGATTTGGGTCTTTCCTTTTAGTGAAAAGAGTGTTATCTACCATTCCCATAGAATAATCAGGTTTAATAAGAAAAGCTTTTAATCGATCATACCAAGCTTTTGGAGCTTGTTTGAGTCCATACAAAGCTTTCTTTAACTTATAAACATAATCAGGTTTTGCGAAGTCAATGAATCCTGGAGGTTGTGCCACATATACCTCCTCATTGATAAAACCGTTAAGGAATGCACTTTTCACATCCATTTGGAATAACTTAAAATCTAGGGCGCAAGCATAGGCAAGTAATATCCTAATCGATTCTAGTCTAGCTACGGGGGCATAGGTTTCGTCATAATCAATTCCTTCTTGTTGATTATAACCTTGGGCGACTAACCTAGCTTTATTCCTAGTAACTATTTCATTCTCGTCTAACTTATTCCTATATACCCATTTGGTTCCTATGATGGTCATATCCTTTGGATTTGGGACTAATTCCCAAACATCATTCGCCTTAAATTGATTTAATTCTTCTTGCATAGCTATAACCCAACTTTCATCCTTTAAAGCCTCGCTAATATTCTTAGGTTCTATTGCTGAGAGGAAACAAAAGAAATTGTTTTTATTATGGGCTTGTGCCCTAAGGGTTCTTTGGTTAAGATGTCCTATTATATTATCTAATGGATGTGATCTAGATTCTTTAATATTAACAGTTTCGTTATTTTCTAAGTGAATGTCTTCATTATCATTTCCTATGGGTTTTGTTTTACTAACCTCAATAGCTTCATCTTCGACTAAATCATCATCTTCTAAAGGTAATGTTTTAGGAGGTGGTGGTGTTTCATCAAATGTTACATTTAGTGATTCCTCTACTTTCATGGAGTGTTTGTTAAGTATTATATATGCTTTGCTATTTTGTGAGTATCCTAAAAATATTCCTTCATATGATTTTGGATCAAACTTAGTGAGATAGTCCTTAGTGTTTAAAATATAGCATTTACTTCCAAATACCCTTAAAGTAGCTTAAGTTTGGTTTTCTACCTCTTAATAACTCATAAGGAGTTTTTCCTAGAATTCTTCTAATTGATACCCTATTTAAAATATAAGTTGATGTATCTACAGCGTGACACCAAAATTTTTGTGGGATGGATTGTTCATTTAACATAGTTCTACTCATTTCTTGTAGTGTCCTATTTTTTCTTTCTACTACGCCATTTGATTGAAGAGTACGAGGAGCGGAGAAATTGTGAGATATTCCATTTAACTCGCAATATTTTCCGAATTGTACTTCGTTATCAAATTCCCTACCATGGTCCGTCCTAATGGCAACTATTGAGCATCCTAATTTATTTTGAATCATTTTACTAAATATTTCGAATTTTTCAAAGGTTTGGGGTTTGTCACTTAAAAACCTAGTCCACGTGTATCGTGAGTAGTCATCTACTATCACTAAGGTATATTTGTTTCCTCCATAGCTCCGCACAGCGGATGGACCAAAAAGATCCATATGTAATAATTCTAGGCATCTAGTAGTGGATACTATATTCTTGGCTTTGTGACTAGCATGAGCTTGTTTTCCAATTTTACATGCATCACAAAAATGCTTGTCATATTTTAGATTAGGCAAATTTCTAACTAATTCCTTAGAGGCGAAAGATTGTATTTGTTGCATGTTAGCATGTCCTAATCTCCTATGCCATAGTGTAGAGTTTTCATCTAGGGTCGTTAGGCATATCCTATCCTCAGATTTGTTTCCTAGTTTCATAACATATATGCCACCTTTTCTAATTCCTCTATCTATAATTTTTCCATCCTTAACTATTTCGCTATCATCTTCGGTAAATGTGACTCTACATTTATTATCACATATTTGTCCTACACTAAGCAAGTTATATGTTAATTTATCTACATGCTCTACATTTTCAATAGTAAGTGAGTCTTGAGAGATCGTACCTTCGCCAATGATTTTTCCACGTAAGTCACTACCGAAAATAACGTTACCTCCATTGTATGCCTTGTATGTAGAGAATAGATTGCGATTCCCCGTCATGTGCCTCAAACATCCGCTATCTTTGATCCATTCGTCAGGTTCCAAGTCAATTCCTAAACATATTTCGTCGGTTTCTTTTGCCATAAAACACTTTTCGTCTCTTGGCTTTTCAACTTCTTCTTTGTCACTATCACTCCATGTTCCACTAACAACAGCACCTTGACTTTCATAACCCGGTGGCTTTAGACATTCGCCAATGAGATTATTTGGACTTCCACATCTAAAGCACTTTCTTTTCCTGTAGTTGTCACTTCTATTCCTTTGGAATGCTTTTCTTTCATCTTGTGATGATCTAGTGAGTCTTCCTCGTCTCTTGAAGAACTTCTTGAATTCTCTTACGTCCATTGCATATTCTTCGTCTTCACTTTCATCACTTGAATCATCATCATCACTAGGTTCCTTTTTGGCTTTTAGAGCAATTGATTTGGTTTGTTCTTTCTTGACTTTGACCGTTTCCGAATCTCTTCTTATGATTTCTTCATGAACCTTCAAGTTGCCAATTAGTTCATCTAGTGATAACGTCATCAAGTTCTTTGATTCTTCGATTGTCGTGACCTTAGCTCGCCATTTTGGATGCAATGCCCTAAGAAATTTCCTAACACAATTTTTACTAGAAAATGTCTCATCAAGTGCTTTTAAACTTGTGATGATAGTGTTAAACTTAGCAAAAGCATTATCAATTGATTCCTCTTCCGGAATCGTAAATTGTTCATATTGTTGTACAAGAAGATCTATTTTATTATCTTTGACTTGGCTATTACCTTGGTGAGTAATTAGTAAAGAATCCCAAATTTCTTTGGCGGTTTTACACATAAAAATTCTTTCATATTCTTTGCGTGGTAACGCATTATAAATTACCATTTTATCCTCATTATTTTTTGCTAATTTCTTTTTCAAATCATCATTTTGTTCTTCAAAAGATACAATTTTATTCATTTTAGTTTCAACATTATATTGAATAGGAGGAAAATCACCAAAGGTAATAATATGCCAAAGATCAAGATCTTTTGATTTCACATACGTTTCGAATCTATTTTTCCAATATAAAAATCCATCACTTTCAAATAGTGGTGGTCTTTGCATAGATTGTCCTTCTAAATATTTTTCAGATTCCATAGATCGTTACAAGTTTTAAAATACAATATAGTTTAAAAATCTTGCTAGACGTGGCTCTTGATACCAATTATGGAAAACTAGAAGGGGGGTTGAATAGTTTTACGTCTTTTTAATTCGTTATAAAAATAGTTTTAGTGTTTACTTAGCTTTTAAAAACTTAGATTCGATAATATGTGATTTCAAGTCTTGTACAATATAAACAATTAACACTACACAATATATTACAATGATAAGTAATGAAATAAGTAAGAGATGGAAAGATCAAACCGCGAGACAAGAGATTTATAGTGGTTCGGCTACAAGGACACCTTCCTTGCCCTACTCCACTCCCCGAGCACCTAACTCGAGAGTTTTCTTCACTATATCAACAAGCTCCCTTATGGCGGAGAAAACCGTACACACCAATTTACACACCACTTTTCACACCACAACTTTGTCACACCTAAGTCACAACTTCTACACAACTTCTTCAAATCAATCTACTTCACAAGTAACTACTTCACACCTATCTTCTTCACACCAATCTAGTTCCTAGATTTTCTTCTTCACACCAAGCTACTAACTAATCACACAATCTATATCTAACACAACTATCTACAATCAAATATTCACAACAATCTTCACAAAGAATAATGTAAATGATCTTTGATGATGCACCAACAACTTGGATGTGGAGATCACAACAAGTTGTAATACTTCTTGTCTTGAGGGATAGAAGTATTCTTCTCTTGCACTTGAGAGGATGAAGGTTGGATCACTTTGAAACAAAGAATTATACACTTATGATCAAAGGATAAGAAAATAGAGATTTGGATCTAGATCAGAAAGTTTAGAAGTGCAAAAGGTGAGGAAAATGTGTGAACTGATCCAGTATTTATAGGGGAGAAAAACACTGTTCTGGAGTGTGGTCGGTCCCCTTAATTAGTGGCCGGTCCCCTTAATGATTAAGGGGGCCGCCTAAGGAATTAAGGGGGCCGCCCCTTCAGAACGTTGGTTTTTCTTGTCTTTTAGTGGGGAATATTTTTCTGGATAGAATTTGCCATTTTTGGTTGAAAATTTGAAATCATATATTTATAATGAATTAAACATATTCTTTTAATTCCAAAAGTAATTTTGTAAAAGATATAAGATGTTTAATACATTTTATAAAAATTCTATTGATTAGAAAAATTTCCTTTGATCATGAAATGTTATAAACCCTTTGTTTATTCATACCTTAAGTGATATGGAAGCAAAGACAAATATTAAGCACTAAAAACTTGTTTACGTCATAAGTTTTAGATTAATGAGTATATGCTTTGTAATTATCAAAACATAGAGACATTGTTAATATGCTAACAATGTTTTAAGACATTATTTATGTCAACAATATTCTTTGTCTCTTTTCTATGTCATGTGAGGAGATACACTTCTACCCCTTCCAAATTACCCTATCTACACTTTATACCCTTGGTAATTTGGTTTCTCTTTAAACACTTCACAAAACATTTTCCAAATTGGCTATTTGAGTTGGTAAACCTTAGATTGATTAATGTTAAGGTTTTGTGTGAAGTACAATTGGGGGTTTAGCAAGGATAGGTATTTGTAAGATCCAAACACCCAACACTTGGGAAAGAGTTACAAATGCCTGACGCGCTGCCCACGCGGGTGACGCGCCGGCCTCGGTAAAATTTCCCAAGTTTGGGTTCTTGGCCTATAAATACCACCCTTACCTCTTGTATTCCTCACCCCTTGCCATTATTCTTTCTCTCTAGATTCTTTCTCTCTAAACACTCTCAAATCTCTATCTCTATCTCAATCTCCAATCATGTGTTCTTGATTTTCACATTAACATCTTTAGAAGAACACATCTACTTGCAAGGGAAGAATCACAAGAACCTAATCCACTCTTGTGATTGTGTCGAGGGTATTCTTTCTTATACCCTTTCTATTACAATTGAGTCACTAGGTTAGGTTAGGACTTGATTGAACAAACATATATTTATTCATTCAATTGTTTGTAAGGGAAGACTTGTGTCTTGGTGACCAAGCCTAGATCATTGGGGATCTAGTTGGGGTTTGATACTTCCAGGTGAAAGTCTTGGTAGTGATCTTTGTGATCCTTAGGTGAAGTCGAATCGCGAGATTCTTTTGGGTGGTTTCTGAGGGCGGAATACCGTTGGGGAGTAACTCCTTCTTTGTGAGCATCGATATTGGTGAATATCGGTGGAGTGAATTGTAACGGTTTGTAGTCCACCGGATTGATTATACTAGTGAATAGTATCAGAGTCGCGGATTCGCAACTGGATGTACGGATGGTATAAACCCCCCATCCCGAACCAGTATATATCGTGGTGTCTTTCTTTACTCGCTTTATATACTTTGTTTGTGTTTGTGGTTGTTTGGATTGATTACACAACCACTTGGTTTCTTTGAGGCTTAAAATTTTTAAACATCTTAAAAGCCTAAGAAACCGTATTCACCTCCTTTACGGTTCTACACACAAGATTGAAAGCCGGTTATTATATAGGAGATTATATTATAATAATCTTATGTCAGTCTAAAAATATAATAATATGTTGTATACAATTTGTAAAAAAGAGATGTACACATCTACAAAAGAATTTACAAAATATTCTTTTAGAAAATAATGTGACAGATATTGATAGGAAGATTTGAACTTAAAAAGAGAAGAAAAAATTGATTAGAATAATTTTTGTTGATAACAAATTATTTTGTTAAAGTGTTTTTGTAATAGTTTTGTGAATGTAGGGGTAAAGCTTTGGAGACAGAGGTCAAGGGTTTGATCCTCACCCCTTCCAAAGTCGGAGGTCCTTTTCTACATTTGGTAGAACCAGAAGCAGTCTCTCTACCTTAGGTAGGGGTAAGACAATCTACGTCTCAACCTCCCCCATGCTTCGTGGAAGACGGTATTGGGACTCATAACCCGTGAAAGACGGTATTGAGAATTACTTTTTATGAATGTAGCATTTTTCTTTGTATAATATAAGGAGACTCGTTAATAAAGTACTCTATCCGTTTCAAAATAATTGTCAAAGACAAAAATACATAATTTAAGAAAATCATTATCATTATAATTTTTTTTCTTTATTACCTTTTTCAGATCGATAATTTTACCCTTAACCAATTAAACTCTTTTTTACTATTTGTAATAATAACATCAAATGACATGGTGAACTGGAACCAGTGTTCTAAAAGGCGCGCCAAGGCGCGAGGCGTGGCCTCGGCGTCACGAAATGGACCAAGGCGTGAAGTCTAGGCGTCGTGTGAAAATGCGTGAAATAAGGCGCGAAAAGGCGTGCCAAGGCGCGCCTTATCGTATGGTGTGGCGCCATTTTTAGAAGGGGATGATGTGGGCTTAAATTTTGGGCCTAGTAATTTCTATACATAGTTCAAATTTTCACTTTATTTCTTATGCATATCACTTTTTGTAAGCTCACCTTTTGTAAATTCACCTTTTGTAAACTCGATATGCATATAAAATATGATATTATAACATAAGTGATAAGTATATAAATATTTTTTCGCCGCCTTAGTCACGCCGCAAAAAACGCCATGACTTCGTCATGGCGCGTAAGACTTGAGGCGTGGCCTTGCCGCCATGCCACGCCTCACGCCATTTATAACATTGACTGGAACTAACTTTTATCTATTTTTTTCAATTAATTTGCGAAAAACTAAAAATAAAAATACGAAAAATAAATATTGAAGTGAGGGAGTCCACCAATATGACAAAGCCACGTGCTTTGAAAATATAAGACACATTGATAAAAACATCCTTTTTCGTGTCGGTTGATAGATATCATCCAATCTCCAATCACGAAAAAACATTAACAGGCGATCGAGAGTACAATTAAAAACACAAACACTCTCGCAAACAAACCACCTGATTGCCTCCGCCTTCCAAGTAAGTATACCACATTTGTTGTATTTAAAAACTGATTAGCTTATTGCATTTTAATACTCATAACATTGTTACTGATTCTCTCATTACTTGGTTGTTAGGCTCTATCAAATACTGTAAATGTTTTTATAACCATGTTTTTTTTATATTCCTTATTTTTATAAATTATTGTCTAACTTGCTTAACCATAACCCTTAAAATAATCGCAAACTTGCAAACATTTCTCCTTATAAATTATAATCTTGCTAGATCTAGGACACCTCTCCGGGTTTTCGCAACATTTCGTCATTTTCCATTTTTGTACTTCACTTACTAAATTATCTGCAATTTGTAGTCATTGTAATACGAAATGAAGGCAAAAGGAGTTAGTTATGTGGTTCCGTGTTTGGCGGCCATATTGGTGTTGCTGCAGTGTTTGTGTGCGGTGGCTGAGGTTGTTACATGTTCTGGAATGGTGCCAATGGTGTACCGGAACGATAAGATATCTATAACTGATTTTGGGGGGGTTGGAGATGGGAGAACATTGAATACGAAAGCGTTTAGGGAGGCGATTTATAGGATTGAGCATTTGAAGAGGAGAGGAGGGACGCTTTTGTATGTGCCTGCTGGTGTTTATTTGACTGAGAGTTTTAATCTTACGAGCCGGATGACTTTGTATTTGGCTAAAGGTGCTGTTATCAAAGCTTCACAGGTACTTAATTTTGTTTTGCTGCTTTTTAGCTGAAGGTTTAAAGGGTGTTTGGGATTGCTTGTTTTTGTGCGTTTATGTTTATTGTATTGTTTAAAAGCAAATAAGCAATCCCAAACAGTCTTATTAAGTCTGCTTATAAGCTTATTCCAAAAGGCATAAGTACTTAATAAGGTCAGTATCTGCGTACTAAATAAGCATTCTGAAATACTCCAGAGCTCTAGTTGGAATGTAACTCCATTGCTTATTAATACTGATTATTGCATTTTGATTACTCAGCACAAACTTTGCAGGCACATAATTAGCTTGCTTATCACATATTGATACACTAAAATAAGCAGCTTCTAGGTGTTTGGGATTGCTTATTCAAATTGCTTAGCTTATTACTTATGTGTGAGTAAGCCCTTTGAAACAGCTTATTTCAAAAACAACAAACAATGGTTTTAATAAGGAAACCAGAAACACCCCTTAACACAATTATTTGGAATCCTAAACACAAGTATGTAAACAAGTTCAACTACTCAGATACTTCAGACCCGGACTCCTTGCAATAATTTGTTTTTTATTGGTTTGTTGTGAATTTCGTGTACCATTTTTTGAAGTGAATGCTTAATGTTGTCTAGTGATGGTGTATTTTATTGAGTTTGTGTTAGCGGACTAACTTTTGCTACAAAACATAAACAACAATCTCTGCACATATAAATATAATTGTCTGGTAATTTAATGTATTTAAGATTCACACATAAGACTATTAAATCTGTAAGTGCAATGCAGCATGTATAATCTGGTGGATCTACATGTTTGATTTTATTTGAATTAAAGACTGATGTGCGACATTATAATAACAAGCATGTTATCCATATCAAGTTATCTTCAAATTAAATATAGAATCGTGTTAATACTCGATACTATATTCCAGTTACATTCTTATGAGTCAAAGTTACCTATTTGTTTATTATTGATTATTACAAAGAACATTGATCTTGAGTAAACATGGTTTTCTTTTCCTTATCAATGATGGGTATCTTTAATGGAGTTCATATTGCGAGATGCTGCTAAATTTATTGTATCTAGAACCACATTGTGTTTATTTTATAATCTTGCTACGGGTGGTCTTAGAGATGCTACTGTCATATAATTTTCTCAGAATCACTTTGTTCTTATGATGCAATGTTGCTAATTGAAGTAAGTAATATAATGACTTCAGAATACTGTTTATGATAGAATAATACTTTGCCCATAGTGATGAGTAATTGTTTACTTGAAGGAGCTAAAAGTTTGGTTCATTAGGGGCCCACTTGGTATTAAAGAAGTAAACCTTATTTTGATATTTCTGAAGGGGGCAAGGGGCTAAATGGGTGATAGTAAATTTTAGTGGGTTCCTATATATACATATGGGGTCAATCGCATGTGCATATACACGTTATTGTATGGGCAAATAAATAAAGACAGCTATATGATATGAAGGATGACATTATTAGTTGGATTACTCCCACCAATAAAATAACTAGTTTATTATGAATTATTTAAAAAGAAGTGGATTATTCTATAAAATACGAAGTATAAAATTGCATTGGTTAAAGAAATTTTGGACTGTCTGCCCATACTATGCACCAATTCCTGTGCTTCTTTTGTCCTAAACGCAATGAAATCCGAAATTTGTACATTGTACAAAACAGTTAACATTCACAAGTGAGAATGAAGGTAAGGAGGGCATAACATATAGCAAACACATAAACCATACAACAACAACAACATCGTACCCAATCCCGCCTAGGCGGGGTATGGGGGAGGTGGGATGTAGACAGATCCTACCCCTACCCCAGGGAACCCTGCAGGTAGAGAGACTGCTTCCAGAAAGACCTCCGGCAAGTGTGTGCAAAGTGTGCTCGAAGTAAAGAAAACGATAACTAGAAAGCAAAACAAAGAAAAGCAAAAGAGCATAAAAGCAAACACATAAACCATATGATATGTTAAACTTTTATTTACATGGACACGTAAATGCATCTGTAATCTGACTATCCGTATCTACTTATTCTCACACATATATTGTTGCAGCATAGATAGAATCAATATACATTTTAGACTATCACATTTTTTTAATGTTTGCATGACAACCAAAAAGTCTGACACAATTATTGGGACCAATAAGTTGTAATAGTAGCAATAGGTAAACAGGACCGTCTCAAGGCCTTGAAAGGCCTAAAGCAAGATGTAAAATTGAGGCCTAATAATTTTTTTGGGCTTTACGCATTTATACTCAATTCTCTTGTTGTGAAAAATATTTAGGCTTCAGATCTTCTCTCTTTTAGCAATTTTGTATATCCCTGTTGTTGTTTTCGGGTTGGCATTATTCACTAATATAGTAATATGTAATTGGAAATGTTTATAAATCTACAAAGCAACTAAAATATAGTTACATGCAAAGACAAGACTTGGAGCAATAGAACCTGCTTTTAAGCACTTTAAGATTGAAAAAGTCAAGGAACGTGTTGGTAATTTGCAAGAATCGTGTTATCTTTTTCTTTCAGGACTTCAAAAACTGATCTTTGAGAATTGAGATTTGTAATTTATGTGATCTTTTATCAAAGAGGTTGAGAACTTGAGAAAATGAGATGGAAAACATCAGAAATTTTATTTTGTGATTAACATAGATAATTGTACAATACAAAAACTTTAATGGTAAGTAAATATGTTGACCGTTTGGGATGGAGCTTTGGGGCTATGATTTCTTTGTCAACCATTTAAGCATTTGGCATATTTATTGGATTAACTATAACTTTTTTGCAACCTTTAGATTTGTAAATGTTAACTTATATACATATATCTACATAATTTTGGGGCCTTATAAAATATGAGGCCTAAAGCCTTTGCCTTACTGGCTTTATGGTTGAGCCGGCCCTGTAGGTAAATGGGTAGTTCCATGAAAACTTGCCAAAAACTATAAGTTACTACGTTTTACACAGTATTCATAATGCATACTGTGACAAGTATCATTCGACTGAGTATATACACATAACAAGTAGTTAACTAGATTTAATTCCTATTAATGCTTGAAAGTTGAAACCATGTGCAATTTGAATAGTTTCTGGTTTGACCATGTGCTCTTTTGTCATTCATGCTTCAGGACACATCAAACTGGCCTCTGATTGCTCCCTTACCTTCCTATGGAAGAGGGAGAGAACGTCCTGGTGGAAGGTACATGAGCTTCATCCATGGAGACGGTCTCCATGATGTAATTATTACTGGTATGTGTTTTTTTTTTATTAAATGGTTTTAATTAATGTCAGCATATTTATGAATTGTACTATTATTTGCACATTATTTTTATTCGATCCTATATATTTCAGGTGAGAATGGGACAATAGATGGCCAAGGGGACGTGTGGTGGAACATGTGGAGACAGAGAACCTTGCAGTATACTCGACCAAACCTAGTTGAGTTCAAGGATTCAAGAGGCATCATCATTTCTAATGTCATCTTCAAGAACTCACCTTTCTGGAACATTCACCCTGTGTACTGCAGGTATTGTGGAGTACTAAAATATTTGTCCACAAACTTTAATGCCTTTTTTTGAGAATTTAACTGATATGGTCTACTTTCTTTGATAATTTTGGTGTATATACAGCAATGTTGTTATTCGGTATGTGACAATATTGGCTCCAGCTGACTCTCCCAACACTGATGGAATTGATCCAGGTAAAAAATTTCTTACCTTGTTCATCAGATTAGAGTTTGAAAACTGGAGGGTTGGGTCACAGACTCGAAGGTCAAAACGGGTAATTTTGATGCGGGTCGGGTCAGATGGACAGGCCCATCAGCAGTCTTTTTCCAACTTTTTTAGTTTTCATAAAACTATTCAGTAAAATCTTAAACAAGACTATGACAACCTTATTGCTAAAACATAACAGGTCAAATGTACTAAACAGGTTAAATGGGTCAAAACTTAAAAGTCGTCTAATCTTTGTTCAAATGCTTACATCCTGTTTTAACTTGTTTTAGAACTCCAACCGCCCCGATTTTGCCACCTCTGTACTCCTTAGTCCAACTTTATTCACCGGTTTACTTCGATTGTTGTAGATTCAAGCTCCCATGTATGCATAGAAGACTCCTACATTTCCACCGGAGATGACCTCATTGCCGTAAAAAGTGGATGGGATCAATATGGAATTGCGTATGGTCGTCCTAGCAACGATATCACAATCCGGCGAATCACCGGATCATCTCCTTTTGCGGGAATTGCAGTCGGAAGTGAAACTTCTGGTGGGGTAACAAATGTTTTAGCAGAACACATAACTCTTTCCCACACTGGAATCGGGATCCATTTGAAAACAAACATTGGTAGAGGAGGAATCATAAGAAACATAACTATTTCCAACGTTTTCATGGACACTGTCAGAAAAGGAATCAAGATTGCGGGTGATGTAGGTGACCATCCTGATGACAACTACGATCCAAATGCTTTACCAGTTTTGAAGCATGTTAGGATTAAAAATGTGTGGGGTGAGAAAGTCCTAGAGGCTGGTTTAATTAAGGGTTTGAAGAACTCACCCTTCACAGACATTTGTCTTTCGAATGTTCATCTAACTGGGTCAAGTGCCTCGAGACATGGTCCATGGACGTGTGCGGATGTAAGTGGTGGCTCAGTTCAAGTTAGCCCATCACCATGTTCAGAGCTAATCAGCAGTAGTCAATCCGGTGTGTGTTCTATTCCTTTCTGAATGTAATATTGTAATGTGCCATAATTTAACATCAAGTAATTAGTATTGCAATATACGATTTATTTATTGTTATTACGAAATCATAGTTTGAATATGTATTGCATTATTATTACTCTTTTTTCGGCCCTAAAATTGAACTTGCCACTCGACGCGTACATGAATGTCTGATAAATTACCAACTTGAACTCTTACTATTGGACCAACTTGGAGTCGCGGTTTGAAACTAACTCAACCCTTGATTTTAAACTTAACCCTTGAACTTGAAACTATGGCGCTTGATCTTGAACCAGCTTTAGTACTTCACTTTGAGTTATAAAGATATAATTGTGAACTTAATAGTCCTTGAAAAACATAGGTGCAACAAGAGAGCCTACCCGCCAACCGTAAGTAGACCATTTGCTATTGAGAAGCATATTCGTAATTTGAAGAACCTTGGCTAGCTATTGCTTAACATTTTTTGAAGAATCTCAACTCGAAACCAAAGGCAAAACCAACTTCAATCAATTTTAGACATCGAAACCAACTTTTGATTCTATATTCATCGTTATGATAAAACAAGGGTGTGTTTATTTCATTAAAATGTTTCACATCTGAATCTGACTACCACATCTTACTAGTAAGAGATGGCTATAATGTCTGAATCTGAATAAAAATTGTTGTTTGTTTTTTTATAATTGTCTGAATGGTTTTAATTTTTCCTTTTTTAAATATATATTAAACTATTGCGATACGATTAATAAGTAGATAGTTTAAACTTGAAACAAAACATTTTTATCATAAATTTAATACAGTTATAAATCATTAAAATAAATTATCTTAATACATATCCAAAATTTTAACATAATAAAAATTATTACATAAATCGTCTTAAAATAAAACATAAGCTTAACGCAATGAAACAACAATTAAGTAACTTAACCAATACCAAATAATTTAAAACCTAGCTTTGCATAATTTGTGCCGCGATTTGATCTCGTAAGTTAATCATGTATTGTTAATCCGCGTCACTCCTAATTGGTTGAACAACTTCAATATCACTGTTATTATCATCATGTACATTTTCATTATCATGTACGTCACCTTGATCGTATTGAGAGAACAAATCATCGTCTAAACCCTCTTTTCGAATAAAATTATGAATAGCAAAACATGAAATAGTAATATCTCTTTGTGTTACCAAAGGAAATTTGGGTATGCTCTTCAAGATTGGAAAACACGCTTTTAGGAGCAGATATGGGGTCATTAATCCATTTGATCCAATTTATGCGTAAATTCCTACTTCTACTTGTGATCCACACACAAAAAACAAGTGTTTTTCTGTGACATATTGTAACTTGAAAGAAAGGTTTTAAGTTAAAACTTTTAACTTATCTCTAGTATGCTCACTAAAGGCAATTAGCGGTAGCATACCAATTAGAATTCTGTTGCGGCATATATCAACTTAAATTTTGTTGCCTTACTTCCACAATTTTATATGTAGGTTACTTTCAAATTTCTCAGTAACTTTCAACATAATCTCTGTGATAACGGGTACAACTACACTATATAGTACTGGACTCACATTTGGCGGACCAATTAGTATGGTATATGGATGGCCAATAGCAGGGCTATTTACGCTCTTGGTAGGCTTATCAATGTCTGAGATTCTTAGATGCCAATTATAAACCATTCAACTTCTTAATGAACAATTATAAACAAGACTAGGCTTGCCGCTATGAAACTAATTTGGACCATCTAATACGTCGTAAGTTGGACAATAATGACCTATTTAGCCGCAAATATCTCGCCAGACCTTTGCAAACTAAGAAGTTCAGTTATAAACAATTCTAATGACTATTTTCTGTATATGATCCATACATAAATGTAACACAAACACATATCATAAACCTCATAATTGACCAAAACAAAGAAAGCCATATCAGTTTATAACCAACCCCACAACAAATTATTTAAAACCAAAAAAAAAAAAAAAAAAAAAGGTATTACAACGTAAACAGGTAAAAAAAAATACCTTCAAAGTGGTGAAAATGGCGGCGTAGAGGTGGAGCTGACGACAGATATAGGTGGAGAAGAAGGCGGAATAGAGGCGGAGAAGAAGGCGGCGGCGAGATGTGGCCGGCCGAGGCTAGAGGTGGCCGGCGGCAGGGTGAAGGTGGAGAAGATGAACGGGGTTGCAGGGTTTTGATAAAAGGTGTTAATAGAGTTAGAGATAGTAAGGGGCTGTTTGATAAAACATTATGATTTATTGCTGAATAATTTAAAGGCTGAATAATTCAATGACTCTGTGAGTTGGGTTCTGAGTGTTTGATCTAAATTATATAAATTACCATTTTAACCTTCATTGCTTTGTTTAAAAATATTTTTTTTTTTATGATTATTTTTTAACTATTCTAATAGTTATTGAAGGAGTATAATACATTATTTTGCAAATTATTTGGTAAGAGATCGAAATATTTAATTTAACTACACCAAACATACGAACATAACTTGTAGCGTGGTTGATGATTATTAGTTCAAGCTTCTCTTCAAATTATTATGGTGGCAATTGCATTAGAACCAAATAAATTGCAATTCTATTTGAAATGAATTAAACAAAATAGAGGATTTATATGAAGGTGTTGGGGTACTCGACGCAATACAAAAAATTTAAATGTTATGAAAACCTAAACACAACCTTACGTATTACTCACTCCGTCCCAAAGTTATTGTCCAGTTTCAATTTTCAATGTCAAACTGGTTCAACTTTGACCATAAATATATTTTTTTATCATATAATACTTGATGAAAAATTATACCATTGAAAAGTACACTTAAAACACAATCCATTTATATATTTTGCATCAAATGTTATATAATACTAACAAAAATATTTAAGGTCAAAGTTGAAGAAAAAAGACTAAAAAATTTAATAGTGGACAATAAATTTAGGACATAGGAAGTAGAAATTTATATGAAGGTGTTGGGGTACTCGACGCAATACAAAAAATTTAAATGTTATGAAAACCTAAACACAACCTTACGTATTACTTCCTCCGTCCCAAAGTTATTGTTCAGTTTGAATTTTCAATGTCAAACTGGTTCAACTTTGACCATAAATATATTTTTTTATCATATAATACTTGATGAAAAATTATACCATTGAAAAAGACATTTAAAACCCAATCCATTTATATATTTTGCATCAAATGTTATATAATACTAACAAAAATATTTAAGGTCAAAGTTGAAGAAAAAAGACTAAAAAAGTTAATAGTGGATAATAAATTTAGGACAGAGGAAGATGAAATTTAAAAAGAGATGTGTGAGATAATAAAATAATGAGATTAGTATTAATAATATAAAACCATGAGACTCAATAGAAATATTGGGTGAAAAAGTAACAAAGGGTGACCGTGGCGAAAGGGAATGTGGGTCAAATTGTTACTGAATGATTTTGCGTACTTTCTAGCCTTGAATCGGTAAGAGCATATTTTATCATCCAGAGGTATTAAAAATTTCAATCAAACACACCTAGTGCTTACCGATTTAGCACTCAGCACCTAGTCATTTCATACAGTGCTAATCAAACACACCCTAAGATATGCTCAAAGCCTCTTACTGAGTCAGACTTATAAGGTCTGACCGTGTCTGACTCGTCATAAAAAAACAAACAACAAAAACATCTTACCGCATCTGACTGGTAAGAGGTCAGAGGCAGTCAGTTCTTTTTTTTTTTTTTTTTGTAAAAACAAACAAGCCCTGACCGTGTCTGACTCGTCATGAAAAAACAAACAACAAAAACATCTGACCACATCTAACTGGTAAGAGGTCAGAGGCAGTCACATTTTTTTTTTAAAACAAACAAGCCCTCAGTGTTTTAAGATGTTACAATTTGCCAACCATTACCTGTTATCCTTGTTTAAGAATGGATGTATTCACATTCTGGGGTCGTGAGGCTCTATTCCAAGTATTGAAGACACTTGAATAATTTTCTTCCTATTGTATACTAGTTTGTATTTGTAGAGACTTTCAAAACCATAAATTCAACTTAAAACACAGCCACATCTTACAACTTACAAATATAAAAGTGTAACATTAGACCATCTGACCATGTGTTATGGTTCGGTCGAGGGACCGGTCGACCCCCTTGGGCAACGCATCCTGACCATTACACCCCCTAGACGAGACATGTCCCATACAGAATAAAAAGGTAAATCGGTCGCATAATGGACCGAGTCACTTGGCATGAAGTTGTTTATTTGTGTGTGAGTGTGTTTATTTAATTATTTTTGTGAGGTATGTTTTGTTGGTATCATCGGTCTCTTTATTACACTAAGTTGGTCATGAATAAAAAAAGCTGATGTGGCAGTAATGTTGTTGGTCTCTTAATGTTTAAATTGCTAAGAGTGTGCAGAATTCGGGTTTCACCTACAAAAACCGAAAACCAAAACGGAACTTAACCGAAAAGATACCAAACTGAATTTGTAACCAAACCGAATTAAATATTCGGTTTTCGATTCGGTTATGGTTTTGACAAAATAAAAATCGAACCGAAAACCGAATTCACATAAATATATATACTTTTTATATATTTACATTAAAAAAAATTCAAAACTTTTCCTTAGTATAAATGTAACATTTTTTAAGCTTGAGGTGTGTTTTTTTTTTTTTTTTTTTTTATTTATTATTATTATTTTTTTTTTAAGTTTAAATAAATAAATATAATTTGAGTTATTCAGTTCTCTTTTCAATTCGGTATAATCAAATTTGAATTTGGTTCGGTTCGGTTTTTGGTTTTACCCCAAAAAGAATTTAACGAACTAATATAAACGAATAACCAGTAACCGAACCGACGAACACCCGTCACCATTACACTTAGCCATACATTCTTGTAACACATATACACCAAAAGTAGATTCATACATAAATATCAAAAGAAGAACAAAAATGATTTAATCAATTAACTAAAATATTTACTTTCTACATCTCCAGTGGATGCAATTCCTTACTTGTAAAGAACTCAATATCAATAAATACGTACCATTCATCATATAATCAATCAAAAGTGTGTTTCAAAAATTTACGAATATTCTTCATTAATGCAGCTTCTTCCTCTCGTTTCTTCATTTGTTCGTGTTCTCTTATCAAACTCTTCATCTTCTCACGACCAAACATGTTCTTCGTCTTCACAACATTATCCGTATTAACCTTATTATCGCGTTTGCTATTACTCTGGTATCGGGTATCATAATGATGCTTAATCTTCAACCAACTCGTTGGAACCCCACCACGAAAACCTCCTGACCTTGAACCTACACTTTTTCTTGTAGCGAAGTCTCCGTTCCTTGAGATTCTGTATTGGCTGTGTTTCCTGCATGGGCCCCTATGAGGCTTATCATTGAAATGACGATTAATGGGACGGAATCTAGAGAAGTTTGTATGTGGTGTTAAATCGTTGGTAGTCTTTCGGGGTTGAATGGTGGTTTTGTTGGCATCTGGTTCAATAATTTCGCTAGGGAGACGGATGTTTAAGCTGGAGGCGGTGACGACGGTGGATGCAGTAGGTCGTGGTGGGGCTACGGTTGGACGAGCGGCAGACACGATAAATATGAAGAGAGTAAAGAAGGTTAAAATGGTGATTTTGGTGTCCATGATTTTTGGAGTGGTTTATGTGTGTTTGGGTCAATTTGATGTGGTAAAAAAAGGATGTTGGTTGTTAAAGGTTGGTTTGACAGTTAATATTGTTGGCGGGTAATATGGGTTATCTTCCATGTGGTTGGAAGCATATGAAAATGTTTTCTGGTTCAAAAGTTTTCATTCCGCAAAAAGGTTATGACCCTTATAAAATATCATTCACCCACTTCAAGGTTATATAATCTCTTTTTTTTCCCTTATTTATTATCACCCTTTTGGTAAGGATGTATATCATACTTAAACACAAACATACACACACAAAACTCTTTCTTTTACCCGCATGTTTGACAACAAGAAGATGATCCCCTCACCTCTCTTTCACCTTTACCATGTAATGTCCCTTCACTCCCATATACAAACCAAGATACCTAACTTGCGTGTCTAGTTTTATATCTAGCCACCGAATAAATTAAGATAAATGTGAAAATCAAAAGCATATACATATGATAAGTAGATCGCTGACTAAAACATGCATGCATCACTAGCTAGTTAAATCAAAGGCATACATTGACTTGTTCAATCATTTCAATTAAGAACACTTATGATTTACAACCTTCAACTTACAAAAAATTAGAATGACGACCAGATCACCTTGGTTGCTTCATCTAGCCATATATATTATGACTTATTACCATTATGCTACAACAAGACATTGATTTTCCGATCTCCCGCACATAGCCGCCAGCAAGACTCTAAACACATGCTCTTAAGAGGGTTTAGAGTGGTGCTGGAAGCCTGTGAGGGAGAGCGAGTAATCAATGCCTAGGAAATTATTTTTTGTTGTATCTCTCCTCTAACCCCATTGGTTTTGAGATGTTGATACAACCGTATTGGACAAGAACCCTTTAAATAGGCAATGAATTTATTCTCAAACTACATAAAGAGAACATAATCCAATTAGGTAAGGTCTTGCATATCTTTGACATTTGGCATTTAGTGATACCTATAATCTTTGCCACGAAAATAAAGCATAAAAAAGTTAAGATCTGTGTGCTGGTAAAAGCGTATCTATCTACAAATCAGCAATCCACAAATATGCATATTAGCATAATTTAATCCATTATTTAAGTTTTCATTAAGACATATATTGCATGAAGAGTCATACTGCAAAAAGTTAAGGAGAAAAACGACAAGAAGAAAAAGATACGGATACATTGGATTATCTAAGTATGGTAATTGATGACAAACATATAACCATGTTGATGAAAGATATGGCTTGATGTATATGATACATTGAAACAAGTAAATTTGAGTAACTAAATCAACTATTAACCCAACAATTAGTAAAGTTTTCGATTATAGACAGGTTTATTTTGAACGGCAAATTAACAAAAAGGGTTACTATGTTGATCTAGCTAAATTAAAGACAAGCTGTATGCTGCAAAAGATTGAAGCTAAGAGAGACACTTGTCTGTCTTTTTGCATATTTAAAATGTTTTACTTTAACTAGATTGTAGTACTAAAAACGACTACTTTGTTCTAATCTATGTCAGTTTTCCATACTCTTTCCATGGACCACAAATCTATTACAAAAAGAAAAAGAGAAATGGAAACTCGAAGGTGTTCCACTAACAAGAATTTCTACGACCCTTGGGATCAATGACAAGTCATTAGACTTTTGAGTTTTGAACCATAATGCAAAGTATCAAAACCATGATCGACACTATTAGCATCTAAAACCTCATCCAAGCATGTATGAATTATGATCAATGTGAAGATCTTGGCATATTTGACATTCTTTCTTTTCTCCTCATGTTCATTTTGAGTGGCGACGGTATCTTACTATCTTGCTTGTTTGACATTTGTTCCATGATGTCAACTGCTATATCGGGATAAAAATTTGAAAATGATCAATAGTATGTTCTTTATTCCTTATCTCCATAAATATGTGAAATCCAAGTGTTGGAAATTGGAATATGATCCTAGAATACATCCAAGTGAATGGAAGAATCTTTGTATAATAATCCATAAAACTGGGAGCTGTGGACCTATATAGTGATGATATGCAAGCAAGGTAGAGAAATTGGTGAGAAGTGGGTGGAACATAGCCAAAGCCAATTTGAAAACCTGATTCACGCTAATCTGCATTAAGTCAATTAAAATTTAGTTCGAGAATAATATAAGGTTAATATGAAAGCACAATGCTAAAAGATACATTATATAGGGCAGCAAGGTTGTATAACGTCTAAATTATAGGATGGTAGAAATGTAGAACTATTAATCTGTTTGTCAAAGTGTGTGGAAGTTGATAATTCAAAAAACTTAATTTCTTGAATTTCTTAATGTTTGATTCTCACTGTCAGCATCTTGAGTATATATGAAATTAATTAACTCTAAATATGAAGGTGCCAAATACATTTGGGTAAGGTCGAAAAGTGCCAAATACTATTTGGCACGTATTTTGAGATGTTCGTGCTTCTGTGTGTCATGGCAATCCACATCCATGCCAACTCGCTGGATATCCACCCGATCAATGTACTACAGGTAGATGTGGATGAGATAGGTCATCCATGAATCATCCAGTGTATACTACTGATATAACCTACATTACTTATAAGTGCATTCTCTTAAACCTTAATTCAAAGCAAAGATTAATTAGATAATACCCTTTCTTACACAATTCAAAATCATCCGCAGCTTTCCAAATTTTACATAGTATCGATTACAATGCAACTCCTCTATTTTAAAGGATGTTATATCAGCATCACTATTAATCTTGTGTTTCTTATTCACTTGATAAAGTTTCAATTCTTGCACCATTACTGCAGCCGACCACCAGAAACCATCAAGAAAATCGAAAATCCCCGGAAAATAAAACACTAAAAAACACAAAGTCTCTTTGAAAATCAAAAGAAGAAGAAGCAAAGGAGCTTGAGAAGGGAAAACATTAAATCTGGGCCATAATGATTTTCTATCTATAGTCCAAAGTTGTCATCATCCCATTTCATATCAGAATTATTGTCATTTCTAAAGGGTACATGGATACTGGAGCAGTGGTACATGAATACTGGAGCAACATTTCACCTCTCTTCACATGTCGGTAATCTTCAATCCTCTTTTGTTAATCAAGATTTTAATTCAGTTATTTTTTGGAATGGATCGTCTATGCCCGTTACCCATTTTGGGCCATGTACAAATACCGAATCCCTATCGTTCCCTTCACCTTAGAAATGTTATTGTAACGCCAAATATAATTAAATCTTGTTTTGAGTTCGTAAATTCACCACCGATAATAAGTGCGCTCCATTGATTTTAATCCCGATGGATTCACTGTATGGGATTACCAATTACCATACCTGTCAAACCCTTCATTGTTGTGACAACACGGGTGATCTATACCCATTGGCCACTGCATGTTGCGGCCTCAGCCTTTTCCCTTCTTACCAATAGTCATTCCCTCTGGCACCAACGCCTTGGCACCCTGTGACTCTGTTATCAAACTCTCTCGTCCAGTAGCTTTGTGTCTTATAATAAACAACATACTCAAACCTTCTGTCGTGCTTGCCAGTTAGGGAAACAAACAAAATTCTCTTTCAAGCAATCTACCTCTATCGTCACATCTCGCTTTGGCATTATACATATCTCTAGTCCCCAGCAAGAGTGGGTTCAAATACTATGTCATGTTCTTATACCACTACTCTCAATTCCTTTCGGGTCTACCCACTTCAGAGAAAATCCGATGCATAGTCAAAATTTGTGCACTTCCATGCACTTTTCAACACTCAATTCAGCCGTGAAATCAAATCCTTACAATGTGATCATGGTGAGGAATTTGACAACATCTACCTGAATGAATTATTAACCACTACAACATTGACCGCTTACGGCCGCGACTATTTGACTCTTTCGGCGGGGACATGTCCCCACCAATAACTTTCAGCATGGACAAGTCCCCGCTAACACCTAGTTGCCGAATCTTTTGGTGGGGACATGTTTGGTCTTTTGGCGGGGACATATGGGACCTGTAGCCTTTGGTCTGGTCAAAGATTGTCCAGCATGGCATCATTTTTGGCAGGGACAAGTCTCCGCCAAAAGTGTATCAAATTAACTCAAAAAAACGCTAAGATAGTAATTATGTTAATTAGTCACCTCTTTTGGCAGGGACGTGTCCCCGCTTAAAGTGTTATCCACTGTTGAGATTAACTCTTTTGGCGGAGACAAGTCCCCGCTAAAAGAGTTATCCACTGTTGATATCATCTCTTTTGGCGGGGACAAGCCTATAACCCATTTTGCAGCATATTGTTGCAAAATGGGTAATTTTTAGATTTTTTTCGAAAAAAATCTACAAGCTAACGACCTGTTTTCAGAACCTGTTTTATGCTACAACATCACCAAATTCGCTAAACATAATATCATATATATCCAAATTCGCTAAACATAATCATACTTATCCAAATTTGCCAAAACGGTTCAAAAACCGTGATCACAAAACTATACATAATTAGCTATCCGCAAATGGTCCAAAACTATACGCATAATCCATTTAGCGGGAATTCTAACACATAATCTACATAAACACATCATAATCCATGTAAATCTCCACAAATATGTCCATAACCCAAAAACAAATATAAACCAACCATGGGACCCAAACAACCCATATCCTACTCCCCACCCCCACTCCCCTCTGTAAGATATAGAGAATAATATTGTGAGTTGATAAATGAATGTAATGAACAATACGTTTGTTTATTATTTTGTGATGACGATTACAATAAGAGGAGCCATATATATTGACTCTACAAGAGTTTATTTTGGGTAAATGCTAATTACCCATTACAATGTGATAAGACCAAATCTCCATGATTTACAATACAATATCAATCATAGTAAATATTTGGATATGACCAAATCACATAAGAATATAAGGATAACACTCTCCCGCAATCTGAGCGGCGAAATCGTGAAAGCTCGGATTGGAGATTAAAAGCTAATAAACAATAAAGTAAAACTAATAAATAATTGATGAAGAAGACATTCGACAGCAAGCGGAAGCACATCTTCAAGCAGCAGAGATAAACACGCAACAAATCGGATAAACCAAAGTATCCGAACCAAACAGGATAAACCAAAGTATCCTGACCAAACGGGATAAACCAAAGTATCCCTTACCAAACAGGATAAACTAAAGTATCCTGACCAAACGGGATAACCCAAAGTATCCCCTGCAACTAAAATAAATGGGATAACCCAAAGTATCCTCTACATTAAAACAAACGAAATTACAACTAAAACTTATGCACTAGCATCAAAAGAAAATATGAGAAAATGAAAGTTGGTTCTAAAACTTCAACCCCCAAAGAACCTTCCGAACAAACGGGACGTGTTTTTCCCTAGAAAAACATAAAGTTCACATATTTAGAAAGAAGTTGTGGTTTATTTTGGTTACAGTTTAAAGGGAGCCCTCCGAACCTCCGGCGTGTAGCCGGCGGCCGGAGGCGGCAGCGGGAGATTTTAAGTTGTATGGATATTATGACCTGATACCATGTAAGATATAGAGAATAATATTGTGAGTTGATAAATGAATGTAATGAACAATACATTTGTTTATTATTTTGTGATGACCATTACGATTACAATAAGAGGAGCCATATATATTGACTCTACAAGAGTTTATTTTGGGTAAATGCTAATTACCCATTACAATGTGATAAGACCAAATCTCCATGATTTACAATACAATATCAATCATAGTAAATATTTGGATAGGACCAAATCACATAAGAATATAAGGTTAACACCCTCCCCTCCCTTGTACCTCGAGACTCACCCTGTGGAGAATTATTTGATCCCGATGTCCCCAACATGTCCCTTGCTAGCCGTTCGACCCAACCCGCCTGAGTCCTCAAAAACTCCATCATCTGATCAACATGGGTCCTTTGCGTAGAGAGCTCCTCGGCTTGCTTCTGCACTGTTTCCTGCAGCGAGGACACGGAGGCTTGCTCGTGGGCTTGTAATGTAATTCGATTTGTAATGTAATCCGCTTTGTAGAGTAATTCGTATGTATGTTACATTTGGAACTTGACATTAATCCACAAAAAGGTGTAGATTGGCGGGAACACCCTGACCCCGGGTGCCTTTTGGCACCAGCCATTGTCCACCCCACAAGGAATAGCTCCGGCAACTCTCCTGGCCTAGTGGGGCACCAACTGGAGTGAGCCGAGACTCTCGGACTCTTGAGCTCTTATCCACAAAGTCTCTCCAGTGAGCCCATAGGTTTTGCGGAGGTGGGTACCTACCTGGGAGCAAAGTGCCAGGGATGGGATTCGAACCTGAGTCTATTGACTCAAGAACGAAAGCCCCACCCACTGGACCAAAGCCCCAGTGGTGGAACTTGACATTAATAATCTGGTTGTTAAATCCATATCCAAACACCCCTTTTAAAATACAGGGTATTTCAAATATGCAATTTTCCAACACTAAATTACATATGCTTAAAGACCAGAACTGAAGGAACAATATCACAATTAACAAATATGAAGGAAAACCTTTTATTCAAAACACGCAAGAGTTCTTAACCACATACATTTCATACAGACTCAAACAAAACAACTTGACAAGCAAACGAAACAACTCAAACGAAGCAACTTGACAAGCAAACGAAACAACTTAAACCAAACAACTCGACAAGCAAACGAAAAAACTCGAACAACACAACTTAACACACGACAAAGACCATAACAAACATCGCTCATTCATTTTTTTGCTGCTACTTCCCTCTTTGCTAGAACCTGTACCACCTTTTCCCTCCCTTGCATTCTTTTGCTTGATGAAATGTTCATACAAAGCTTCAAGATTTGTTATCCTATTTCCCAGTTCATCAAGTTTTGATAACATGCTTTCAGCTTCACCGTCCAACATCTCTCTGTAGTATGGCTTTTTCATCAACCATTTCAAAACAACATCTCTCATCTACTGGCTAATGTTCTTATAAGAACCATATTCATCAATAATTTCGGCTCCATAGGTATTAAGAACTTCATCAAAGAGATGAAGCGATGATAAAACCTTTGACTACTCATCTTCCGGTGTGTAACCAGCCATTGTTAAGGGTTAGCAAACGGACCGGATAGACCGGACCGACCGACAATACCGACCAGAGCGGACCGGACCGAGACCGGACCAACCACATTCGGTCCGGTCTCGGTCTGGGGTTTTCAATAATTTCGGTCTCGGTCCGGCTTAAAAACCGGACATTTAGCCTATTTGGACCGAGACCGGACCGGACCGAACAGGACCGAGACCGGACCGACCACATTCGGTCTGGTCTTGGTCTAGGTTTTTTGCCGGATCCGGTCTCGGTCCGGTCCGGTTTTTCTCGGTCCGGTCTAGTTTTGGACCGATGATCAGCCTTAGCAATTGTTATGTGCGTTTTGTGGGATTTGACGATTGGGTTATTGGTGTTTTACCAAATTGAAGATGATCGTTTAAGTTAATATATAAGTAAAAATTTGGCGTGATAAAGTTGCAAGTTGGCAGGATAAATTAGCGCCAACACTTTTAGCAGGGACATGTGTCCCCGCCAAAAGCAATTATTATTAGCAGAAAACTTTGGCGAGATAAAGTAATTGTGAGGAGGGAAAAAAAAAAAAAAAAAAAAAAAAAAAAAAAATTGGTTACAACTTTGGTCAAAATTTGCCAAATACCAAAAGTAGTGGCGGGAACAATTAAGAGTTACAACTTTGGTCAAAATTTGCCAAATACCAAAAATACTTTCTGCGGGGACAAGGGTGTCCCCGCCAAAAGCGTCCTCACCTGTCCTCCTGATTGTTGTAGTGAACCACACACGACATTCAATTTCGTTTCTCACGCCCACACGCATCTCAACAAAATTTAAAACCTTAACACATGATCCGTACCATCAATAACGTTGTGCGTTCACTTCTACTCAAGCTTTCTTCCTCCTGAATATTACGTCGAAGCTCTTTTGGCTGTTACTTACCTACTTAATATCGTCCCTTCCACCTCTATAAACAATGACATCCGTTACACAAAATTATTTAATACACCAACTTTCTACTCCCATCTTCGTACGCTTGGATGCCTTTGTTATCCTTACGCCTTTCCACCACACAAACTTGTTCCTCCCACCACACCATCTATCTTTCTCGAGTACCCATCCAACCATCATTGTTATTGGTGCATTGATTAGAACAACAACAAAATCATCATTTCCCGTCATGTCATATTTGACGAATTTGTCTTTCCTTTCGGTTCCATGACTCCCACTCGACTCCCCCTATAATTCTTAGATAATAATCTTGACACCTCCCCATTTCTTTTAACCTCACTACAACTAACCATATCCAACAAACAACACCACCTACACCTCTAACTCCACCAACACCATCACTACAAACGACACCAACCCCACTGACATCACCACCATCCAACTCGCAACACCCCACGGTCATACGTTCTAAAGTCAGAACTGTGAAAGCTATCCCAAAATACAATTTCCATGTTACCACATCTCTTCTGTCCACAAGTCTCCTTTCCATCACCTACAAGATCTAAATGGAAACAAACTATGTATGACGAATATAAAGCTCTAATTGATAATAACACTTGGGTCCTTGTTCCCTGTCCATCAAATGTCAACATTGTGCGCTCCATGTGGTATATATATAAGCGTAAATATAATGCGGATGGGTCCTTAAACCGATATACAACCGGTCTAGTTGCAAATGGCCATAATCAACAGCAAGGCATCGACTGCGATGAGACGTTTAGCCCTGTTTTCAAACCTTCTATGATACGAACTGTTCTTAGCCTTGCAGTATGCCAACAGTGGCATATTCTTCAGTTAGACGTGACGAACACATTTCTTTATGACCATCTCGCAGAGACTGTTTACAAACATCAGGCATAAGTCCTTTTATGGCCTTAAGTAGGCCCACTAAGCCTGGTTTTAGAGGTTTTCTAGCTATGCCATTCAAGCGAATTTCCATCAGCAAAACCAACTCGCCTCTTTTCATATTTCACAAGGGACTTGACACTACTTACTTGCTAATATATGTGGATGATATTATTCCTATAGCTTTTTCTACTTCATTGATGCAATGTATTATTTCTTCATTACATGGGGAGTTTGTTATGACATACATTGGCCCGCTCAACTATTTTCTCGGTATCTTTGCAACTCGCACTCCTTCCGGCATATTCCTATCTCGGTCAAAATATGCCACCGAGATACTTAATGGGGCCCACATGCTCAACTGTAATCTTTGCAGGACCTAGTTGACACCGAGAATAAGCTTGGAACTGAAGGATCACTTGTAACCGATCATACTCTATATCACATCCTTGCGTGAGCACTTAAGTATCTCACGTTACCTGACCTAAGTTTTCCTAGGCAGTTCAACAGTTATGTCTTTACATACATGATCCTCGAGAGCTACATTTCAACTCTATGAAGTGCACATTTGAAGGCTATGAAGCGTGTTCTCTGTTATCTTCTAGGAACCATAGATCTTGGATTACAGCTACTTCGGTCTACTACGTCACAACTTAGTGCCTACTCTGATATTGACTGAGCAGGTTGTCCGGCTACACGCCGATCTACTTCTGCATACTGTGTTCTTTCGTGGTGACACCTCCTGAAAAGTCTTCTAAATGTCAGGGCACGTTGTCTCGTTCTAGTGCTGAGGCTGAGTACCGCGGGGTTGCCCATGTCGTGGATGAGACATCTTGGATTCACAACCTTCTTTGTGTTCGTACCACACTTTTCACAACGATCTAGGTTTATTGCGGTAATGTCACTGTTGTATACATGTCGGCAAACCCGATACAACATCAGCGCACCAAGAGCATAAATTGATTGACATTCATTTTGTTTGTGACAAAGTATCTCCAGGTCATGTTCGAGTACTTCATGTTCTATCACGGTTTTAGTATATGCAGATTTCTTTACGAAAGGACTTCCATACATGCTTTTGCTAATTTCCCATCCATTTTGAGCATCCGCAAATCTCCCGCTCCAATTGCAAGGATGTATTAAAAGACATATATTATTATTGTATCTTTCTAGTGTAATCGGCCCATTGGCTAGAGCCCGATCTGTATAGCTTATAAGGAAATCCTTATTGTAATCGTATGTGTAATGAAATGCGATATGGTTAAAGATGGAAATACTGATATTTAGATAGGTGATGTGAAAAAAAAGACAGAAAATATTATAAAACTGCAAAATAAAATAAAAAAGACAAAATATAAAGTTTTATAAGTCAAAAGTAGTAAAACACAAATAATTCACGGCAGGGAAAAAAAATAATAACTGTCTTAGTCATGTTAATAAAGTGGGTAAAACTGCCGAAAAAAGTGCGAAACGGAAATTTTAAAGTTTGACCAGTCAAAAATAGTAAACGTCAAAAGATTCGGGAAAAAAAAAAAAAAGAAAGAAAACTTTAATTCTCTATTAATAAAGTGGGTACTAGAGAGGTATTAGTTGTAATAAAAGTGAACGGGGTACTAATAGTATCACCCTTTACAATATAGTACTAGAACTTTTAAAATGTTTATTCACATTTTCGGCTTGTTCAATTTTTACAATATAGTACTAGCACTTTTAGAATATGGTACGAGTACTTTGAGAGTACTTTTCTGGGCACATGACTTCTTTCACAAATCTAAAAATGCGCCGCAAGAATTTTATTTGTTTTTGACATATACATCAGATGCACACCATAAACATCATGTGCGTCTATTTAATCAGTCGTTTGATGTGTCAGGTGTCTTAAATCTAACGGATGCTTGTGAAAAATTCATTTTGGTAAAATAGATATACACGGTTCGTATTGGTAATATAGTAAGATAAAGTGTCCATATACAAAAAAAAAAAAAAAAAAAAAAAAAAAAAAAAAAAAAAAAAAAAATCTCTTTAATATATGATAGAACAAATGGGAGAAAAAAAATCTCTTTAATATAAAAAAGAAAAAAAAAATCTATTTACTATAGGACAAATTGATTTCTAGAAGGAAGCTAAATGGGAGAAGGTAGACTATTTTGAGGTGTTTTTTGTTCAATCAAAAAAAAAAAAAAAAAAAAAAAAAAAGAAGACTATTTTGTGGTGTTTGGTTTGGCCCTCAAAAGAAACTGGACTTTTTAATCTCTATTTTAACTTATTCATCTCTCTAATCCACAGAAACTTCTTAACACTAATGTTAGCAGTTAGCTAGTAGTAACTTTTGATCATACACTCATACGTCTATTTTGCCAGTTTAGTCCTGGATGTTTACATCTTTGTTGCTTATAAATATGCAAATAGAAACGAAATTAATCGGCTAAGATAATGGTTCTTATTTAAATGTCTTTCATACATACTTGCAAGTTGCAAGCATACTATTTGAATATTTGATTATGAAACCAACTATACTTATATATAAGTTTTCTTGCAAGTATTAGAGCACTGGGTGCGGACAACGAAAGGGGGTTCGCCGTCCGAGCTGGCAGGTCCAACGGCGAGCCGTTGCTCGCCGCCACACCGGACGAGGCTCGCCGTTGCTCGCCGTTGGCTATTTCGCCGTGGCCACGGCGAAGCAAATCGCCTGATAAAAGTGCAGGTTTACGTTTGGTTTGTTTTGTTTTATTTGAAAAATTCGACCGTTTATTACAACGGTTGTGTTTGTTATTTTTTTATTTTTTTATTTTTTTTCCCTACCCTTTTTTACAACTATAAATACAACCTTCTTCTTCCATTCTTTTCACTACATTCACAAATCTAAACTAAACCTTTCTATACCTCTTCTCCTAATCAGCAAAAAAATGTCTCAAAACCCGAACGAAGGAGGTTATTTCACGAACCTCTTAACGTCAAACCAACGTCCATACGGGGGAGCCTCAAACTCTTCTAGTCCCTCGTCTCCAAACCCTTCACCGCCATACGGTTCACAACCATTAAATCCGAGTGACATTTACCGTAACCAACAATTAGCCTTTCAACAAGGATTCACAAGTCAACAACAATTCAATTTATCGCCACAATGGGATGCTGAAGAACCTCTAGACATTACATGTCTTGAGGATATATTCGGGCCGGACAAACGACCTCGTCCCGAAAGAAGCAGCAGGCGACCCGGAAAGAAACAAAAGTCGACGGAAACGTCGAGTGCGGCGAGTTCCGGGGGGAGTCAAACGAGTACTTTTTCGGGATAATTATCCGAAAAGTATAATCAAGCGAAAGACGCTCAAACGGCTTGTTACGAGGCGCGGAGGAAGAGGGAGGAAAAGGCGTTCGAGAAAGAAGCTGCGTTGTTGGAGTGGCAGGATATGCAGATGCTAATGCTCGATCCAAACACGGTTACTGACCCGATTAGAGCCGAAGTAATTCGCAAGAGACAAGCACGAATAACTCAGAAATACCAAAATCTCGACCGCGAAGATGACGAATAAAATGTTTTACTTTTCCTATTAGTATCGTATGTTTTTTTTTCCGTATCGTTTTTTTTTCCATATTGTATGTGTGTTTTTTTTCCTCGTATCGTATTTTTTTTCTTCTGTATTGTAACTTTTTATTTTATGAAATAAAATTAGTATGTTTTTTAATTTTTAAGTATTTGTGAAATTAATTTAATTTATTTAATGAAATGAATAAAAAAATAAGTGTGTAAGAGGTGTGGCCCGAATGGAGAAGTGGAGGTTTGTTGTTTGGTGAGAGGGGGTTTGTTGAAGTTGGGGTGTTTTGGTGATGTGGCATAGTGGGGCCCGAATGGGGAGCTTGTGGTTTGTTGCCACACCCAGTGCTCTTATGCACATGTTGGGTATCAACTAATAACTATATAAAAAAAGAGAGTCTGGAATTGGTCAACATCAAAAAGAGTTCACTCGTTTGACTAAAGACTGGTCTATGTTGGATACACACTTCACTCGGTTTCTTTAGTCAACATTTGACTCCAATTTCCCCAAATAATTGTAGACTCTTATATATAGTTGGTTCCTCAACTCTTCCCTTTCATTACACTTGCACTCTCCCACTTCTCTCCATATCATACAAAGCTCAGCTGGAGCTCATTTGAACTTGCTTTGATTTTGTATAGTAAACATACTTTTTGCTTCTAGTATTGAACAAAAAAGCTATGGAAAGTGCTTGTGTTTATGGACAGAAGACACTCATCAATGAACTAAGTCAAGGGATACAAATGGCTAAACAGCTAAAGGTTAATCTTAATTCACCTGAAGCAAGAGAAATCTTAATACAGAAGATATTGGCTTCATATGACAACGCATTGTTCGTTCTCAAATCAGGCGAGTCTGCTGGGCAGTGTGGGCCAAATGGCTTTCCAGCATCGAGTCCGACTGAATCAGCGATAACCATAGCGAGCCCACAAAGCGTACGATCTGAGTGTAACCAGCCTTTTTCTAATGAGCAAGGCCCAAATGCTGTTTCCAAAAAGAGGTATTTTTCACATTTTCATTATTCTGATTATGTCTTCTATATATTGTTCTTTCCAAATGAGTTTACATATCTAAATCTTTTCTTTATTGGTGCCGCAGAAAGGGTTCGACAATATGTGAAGATCAAGTTAAAATGTGCACTGATGATGGGTTAGAGGGTAGCGTTGATGATGGTTACAGTTGGAGAAAGTATGGACAGAAAGACATTTTGGGTGCCAAATTTCCAAGGTAAACATCTTTTTAACTACATATCCGCTTTTACTTTTAGGATACACGAACAAAATATTGAAACATAAGTTATAATGATCATATAAATGATGAAACTGAATGCACATGCTAATTAGTAAATTAAATTATATCAAGCAGGAGCTATTATAGATGCACATACCGCAAGGCTGAGAAGTGCTTGGCGACAAAACAAGTACAGAGAACCGATGCAAATCCCACAGTATTTGATATCACATACAAAGGAAAACACACTTGCAACCATCACGCTCGTTTGGCCAAACCACCTTTGCCTGAAAAACATGAAATAAACACAACCCACCACCAACAACTCTCACGACCGAATCCGGGTGAAATGCTCTCAAATCTGAGAGCCAACCTCACTGTTAACACCTCGGATTTTGGTGCTACTGATCCATACTCGTTTTCCTTCCCTTTAGAACCACTTGGCATTATTGAAGATTACCAACAACTTCATTTGCCTAATGATTTTGATGATGAATTATTACAAGTCTATTCGCCACCTTTTATCTCCCCGGACACTTCTGATTCAAACTGCTACATTGACTGGGACAGTTCACAATCACTAAATTTCATGGCAGATTTAGACTGTGATTTCAATTTTTAAAAACTCATTCTTTTAAATAGAAATGATGATTCCAGGTATATCTTACCGTCAAAGCTTCTGGATTCAAAACGTGGAACCAATATATGTTTGAACCTGCTTGGTAGTTGGGAAAAAGAATCGTTTAGTGATACTTGAGGACGTACCTTTCTGCATTTCACTTCGATGATCAACTTATGTTGTATGTGATAGTGAATGTTAATCTCTTTTGACATAGTGTATCTATCATGTACAAAGATGATCAGAAGTGTGTGTAAATTGTAATCATCTTTTTTTTTTTGAAAGAAATAGATATCACGTCAAACCTTATTCAGTAGTTTATAACTTAAGTTTCAATGTGAGTATATTTAGCAGATTAATCGGTTACACTGGTGATATATATACATCATTGCTTATCGATATGTATAACTATTATTGATTATATGGAAATCAGATTTTTCTATCAACATCATGGACATATCTCAACGACATCCCTCCTAACTCCTAAGATAGCCAGATCTTTTATTAATGTCCGTCCCATAACATATCATCCCATTCTCCCATCCATATCAAAGATGTGAAACCAACATTTAAATTTTGGAGACTAATTGTCGCCAGATGACCTAATCGTTTTCAAGGGAAAGTCCAAGATCCCTGGCGCCACGGTACGGGATATGTGTACATTCATAGTGGAGAATGATTACTCGGATGTTTAGCCTTGAGAAGACCAGTTTTCTTTCAACTACATATTGATACAAGGCCATAGTAGAAAGGAGCAAGGAAATGAACAAATTTTCAAGAAAACAGAGATATTTTGGCCTTTGTGTAATGGTATGAAGCTTCGTGAGGAAATAGGTTTATTTCCTATTGATATTTGGAGGCCGTCATTGGGTGTGAAGCTTCTTGAGGGAGCTGTTAGTAGAGACACAAATTTTATTAGTGAGTTGGCTATGAGGAGAGCCGCGAATGATGTTGATTTGATGAATCTTCTTCCACATTTACATGACCCGCAAAGTTAGCTCTTTTTGCTTCGATCATGTATTGGTATTGCCAAACTCTTTTTTGTTTTAAGGACTTGTCAACCTGTACACATGGAGGATGCGACCTTGTTCTTTGACAAAGGATTGCGTGGGTCAACCCAGAACATAGTCGTTTGTGGAGGACATTTCTTTGGAGACTTACAATGGCGACTTGCTTCTTTACCCATTCGATTTGGTGGTTTGAGTTTGTACTCGGTAAAAGTGTTTTCCTATTGTGCTTTTGTGGCCTCGAGGGGCCAATCTTGAGTGCTACAAGACCACATCTTAAGTGACAGTGGCATATGTAGTATGGATGATGACTATGTTTTTGCTCTAGCTTGTCTCCGTGATATGATTCCAAGCATTGATTTTAGCGGTTTCATTAATAAGGACATCGCCCCGTCTAAGGCCCAACAAACATTGGTGAGTTCCTTTTTTTAGTGAAATAGTCAAGGATATAGAAGTCCACTTTGATATGACTGTGAGACTGAAAGCTGTTTTTTAGTGTCTACGCGCACCACATGCTCATGATTTTCTAATAGCTATCCCCATAGACAGGCTAGGTCAACATATGTCACCGGTGGAATATCATACTATCCTTAAGTATCGCCTCATGATTCTATTATTTCTGGTTGATGAGATATGCCTTGTTTGTCGCAAGGCATGTTTGGATTCCTTTGGGAAACATGTGGTTCATTGTAATGAGCTTCGGGGCTTCAAGTACCGATATGATTTGGTTAGAGACATCCTTTTTGACGTATGTAGGCATGCTGGGATCTTAGCCAAGAAAGAAGCGCCTATGAACTTTTTAACTGGCCGTCGGATGGAAGATCCACATTGAGACCGACTGACGTTTTGGTTTTTGGATGGGTTGGAGGGAACCATGCTTGCGTGGATCTGGCCGGGGTTTCTCCTCTCGTGGGTTTGAGTAGTCGGTGTTTTACTGTTGGACATGCTGCATTGAAATCCACCTCGTGCAAAGTGGCAAAACACGAGAAAGCATGCATTGAAAATCAATACGTGTTTATTCTTTTCACATTTAAAGCCTTTGGTTTTCTTGCACCTGAGGCGGTGGAGCTACTCAACAGAGTCTGACGAGTTATGAACAATAATATTATGACACCTAGATCATAAATGTTGTTTCAAAAGAGTTAGCTTTGCAATACACAAAGGGCTAGCGACGAAGCTTGTTGTTGCTCGTTTGCCTTCTACCACTATGTAAATCCTATTTTGATGAAATAAAAAGTAATCTTAGAAATAATTAAAAATAATAATATAATTAAAAAAATCATCGTTCTTTTAAAAAATTAAATATCTCACAAACCGTTAATCACTACGCGAACCGAATCATAATATCTCGGCGAGAACGTGATCATCTTTCTGTAGAGGGACACTTCTATATATTTTCGACGAACTTTTTTTCTGAGTTTTTTTTGTGAGCGTTAAAATTTACGCTGTGAAAAATCACATATTTTGTAAAATCAGATTTGTTCTTTTGAAAATCACACATGATTGTTAAAATAACAAATCACATGTGAAGTTCATCGAAAAAAAGAACTCAAAAAAAAAGTTGATCGAAAGCGTATTGAAGTGACTGTCTATTGAAAGATAAAAAATTCACCCTTCGCGATGATGTATTTATTTTTTATTTTTTATTTTATTTTATTTTTTTTGTCTATTAACGATTACAATTTGCAATATATTTTATTTAAAAAAAAAAAGGAAGTGAAAATGAGGCTTTTTTTTTTTTTTTTTTTCTTTTTTAATGAATAGTTGGGATTTTCATTGAATCTTTAGACAATTTATGATTTATGTTGATCCAACCTCCTTGAATTGTTAGAGTAACAACTAACAAAAAAACGATGTTCTTTATTGTGAAGAATATTACAGCGCGGTTTTTTACATCATAAGTGTCACTTTGAGCACAATGTAAACACACTTTTTTTTAGCATTTTTTTACAATAAGCACAATGTAAACACACTTTTTTTTAGCATTTTTTACAATAAGTTATGAACAAATTGATTTCTAGAAACAAGCTAGATGGAAAAAAGGTTGACCATTTGATTTTTGGTTTGTCACTCAATATTGAACTACTGTATTGTGACTTTGTGAGTCTTTTTTAACTTATATTCATCACTCCTTCATAGAAACTTCAATAGTAGTTTTAGTCATTATTAAATACTAACTAATATATCAAGAGCATATAGAGCTCACTTAGTACACTGTTTTGACCAAAAACATTAACCCACGTTTGCAAACTACAAATTCACTCGGTTTCTTTGGTCAACCTTTGACCCTTCACCAATCCCTATGTATATATAGTTCCTTCACTCTTTCCTTTCATATCATAGTTTAGCTTGTATTCCCTTATTATTGTACTGATCAACAGAAAGTCGTCAGTGCATAATGGAGAGTGCTTGTGTTTATGATCAACAGAAGGTCATCAGTGAGCTAACTCAAGGGATAGAAATGGCTAAAGAGCTACGGGTTCATCTTAATACACCCCAAACAAGACAGTTCTTGATACAGAAAATCTTGTCTTCGTATGAGAATGCTCTTTCCGTTCTTAAAGCTGGAGAATATTCCGGGCAGCCTCAGGCAGCTTTCCTGCCAGCATTCAATCTTCCCGAACCACCGATATCCACAGGCAACACACAATGTGGAGAATTTGAGTTTGATCAGTTTGGCAGCCAACCTTTTACTTATCAGCAGGATCAAAATGTGGTTTCCAAAAAGAGGTACTTTCACTTCCAATTTCTGTATATATATATTCTAGTGAAAGTAAGGGGTGTTTCTTTTTCCGGGAATGGGTCCACACAAAGTATATAATAATGTTTTTTTTATGTGGAGCCCACCATTTTTTCACTAGTGCCTCTATCTCCATGTGAGTGGTATAATGGAGACTCTTCCCATTAAGACCATTTAACAGCCGTGGGTCCCACATAGGCCCCACGCTTCCCTTAGCTAACAAAAAAAAGAAATACCCCTACGTATAAAGTTCTAAATCTCTCTTGTTGATTGGTTTTAACAGAAAAGGGTCAACAGCTTTTGAAAGTGAATTTATGGAGAAACGTGCCTGCAACAATGGCGCTCACTACATGACAACAGCATTACCACCACTTTCGCCTGAAATACATGAAATAAAGCCAACCAACCAGTATAACCACTATCACCAACCCCAGCTATCACCTCCAAATCCCCCTGAGATGATCCCGTATCTCAATACCAACCTCAGTTTTAACAACTGGCACTTGGATAATGGTGTTACTGTTCCACCTTCAGTTTCCTTCCCTTCGGCACAAGTTGGATTCATGGAGGATTACCAACAACTTGAAACCCCAAATAACGTTGAAGATGGATTATTGCAACTCTATTCACCATCTTTTATCTCCCCAGTCACCTCTGAATCAAACTACACCACAGATTGGGGAAGTTCACCATCAAACGATTTCTCGGCAGACCCAGAAGATGTATTCCCTGATTTCATATTTAACAACTTTTTTCTTTTAGATGGTTAGTCGTAGATAAATGAGGATAGAATATTCCACTAAGTGCATTCCGGCAATTAAAATAGATTGTATGCATGTGTTAGCGAATGTCAATGTCTCTTGAGATCGTACATCACACTATTATGTATGAACATTGAGAAATGTTTTAGAGAGTTATAGATCATAGATAGCATTATTAGAATAAAACGATGATGCATTTTCAGTTATGTTATGCATGTGTGTCCATTGTCTACAAAAAGATGATGAATCTCTTGCGCCCCTCTTGTATAAAAATGCTTTAATTACCAAAGGCTACTTTTTATTGATCAAATTCTCAAAAGGTACAAAACCAACTAGTATTCCTAATTTGGTCATGTGCGATCGTGCGATTCTATTAGTTTCTTGACACGTGTCCCAGACAAAGAGGACTATACCAATCATTGCAGGTCCACCCACTATCACTTGTACCCCACGTGTGTATAAACAAATGTGCGATTTGAAATGTGCTAATGTGCGAATTTCGGCCATTTGACGAGATTTCTTGAAAAATAAAACAAATCTTATAAAAGATATCTTTTGTACCTTCGCAAAGTACAACTTTTAATTAAAAAATACCAAAAACAACCATTGACTTTTCATTTTAATTAAAAAAAAAGAAAACCAAATCTTATAACTACAATGCCATATTCTCAAATTGGGGTCAAATCGACTTATTTCTAACTCCCAAGTTGATGTTGACTGCTTCCAATCTATCAAAAGGTTTGTAAACTTAGTTATCTTAATGACAAACACTGTTGATAGAAAAGTAAGCGTTTGGCCAAAATTGTGACAGTACTCAGTTAGATCCCGGAGGTCAAAACATGAGCCAAAAGGAGTTATATCACCATTAATAATCACTCACCTGCGGTTCTTTCACGGTATATTTGTTCAGCAAAGCTTTCTTTTCATCATCTGTAGGTGTAACATGATCAGGAACAAGATTATGGTATCTGATATAAGTGGAACATGAAAAGTCAATGGTTGTTTTTGGTATTTTTTAATTGAAAGTTGTACGAAGGTACAAAAGGTATCTTTTATAAGATTTGTTTTCTTTTCCAAGAAATCTCGTCACATGGGTGGCCGAAATTTGCACATTAGCACATTTCAAATCGCACGTTTGTTTATACACACGTGGGGTACAAGTGATAGTGGGTGGGCCTGCAATGATTGTATGGTCCTCTTTGTCTGGGACACGTGTCAAAAAACTAATGGGATCGCACGATCGCACATTAGCACATGACCAAATTGGGAATACTAGTTGGTTTTGTACCCTTTTGGGAATTTGATCAAGAAAAAGTAGCCTTTTGGTAATTAACGCTATAAAAATTGTGTTTGGCGTCAAATTTGCGAACTTTAATGACGTGTTCTGCTAAACATATATATAAAGGCCATATCTTTTGTTTAAGAGGTTAAGACATGTACAGAATTTCGTACATTAACCTCTCTAAGAATGGGGTTGGTTGTCATCAAGCACCTTGAGGTTAATTTTCAGAAAATTGTAAACAAGCTAAGTTTGAAGATGCGCTAACATACTGAAACTTGGTTGTTAATTGGTGACTCGTTTGAAAGATTAACCACTCTTCTCATTTCTGCTATGTTTTATACTACCTGACTATATATCCGCCCACTTGGCCTGTAAAATGCATACATTTAAGGTTAATGCTAATAATAAAAATGAACTTTAACCATTGTGTTGCGCCAAGTCAATGCCCAATGATCTCTGACTAGATTTAAACACAAATTAGACTAAGTATAAAAAGACTTGTTGATAAAGAAGTCGGCGAGCAACCTTAGCAAGGTTCACGTCAACATCTTCAAGGAGTCAAAGACAACTTGAAGATATACTCTTTAGTTGATGCGGAATCACGTAGTATGTATAAAAACTAGAAGCTTAGGAGAAAAATTCATCAGGGAACCACAATACCCTGATGATCCTATTAGCTCTTTGATCCAAGAAGAGCTTAGCTCAAAATATTTCTTATATATTTAGGCAGGACTTTTAAGATAGCAAATGAGAAGGATAAAATGTATCCTCGAGAAAGTCAAAGACAAGTATGAGTTGGTGAAAAGGGGGGCAATTGTCATCATTGTTCCTCAAAAGTAACGTGGTTGTGTTTTCAAGAATATAAATATTTAATGAAAGATGTACTTCACCGTTAAATGTTTGACACATTTCAACAACCCTCGCATGACATCTTCGTTTGTCTCGTATATAAAGAGAATGTTGGTCATAGTAAATGCTATCTCTTCCATATTAATTATAACGAGGAGAGTTTAGCTCAAAATATCTCTTACATATTAGGCAGGACTTTTAAGATAGCAAATGAGAATGATAAAATGTATCCTCGAGAAAGTCAAAGACAAGTACGAGTTGGTAAAAAGGGGAGCAATTGTCATCATTATTCCTCAAAAGTAAGGTGGTTGTGTTTTCAAGAATATAAATATTTAATGGAAGATGTACTTCACCGGTAAATGTTTGACACATCTCAACAACCCTCGCATGACATCTTCGTTTGTCTCGTATATAAAGAGAATGTTGGTCATAGTAAATGCTATCTCTTCCATATTAATTACAACAGTTAAGAAGAGCATTTACTCTCGTATTTGAACTCTTTATAGTCTCTGATCTAATCAGATGCCTAGAGTTCACTTTTAAATTCTTACCTTTGTTTGAGTTTAGTTGATTAAAGAGCAACACCTTAATCAATTAAGTGTTTATCCGCACAACACTTTGTAATTCTTTGATTCATTAAAATAAGAATTATATGTTGAAAAGTTTATCCTTGTGTCTTCCTCTTAAATAATGTTATCCATTGTTTTACTTAAACTTCCTTGGATTAGGGAACTACAATTGGTATTAGAGCATCTTTAGTCTTAAAGCATTACAAAACAAGTGGTCAATACTAAAAAAAAACTTGTAAAATCTTTTAAAACCAAGTTACACCAATGGTCAAAACGAATGAAAATGTTGATAACATTGTTGGAGATAATTGTCAAAACTTTAATGCCAAAAGCAATGCTAAACTGGATGAATTTCTATATTGGAAGGATAGAATGATGGTCTCTCTGGATAGACTTGAAGCCTTTTTTCTTAAATTTTAGAAATGGTCCGTACATACCAAATATCTCCTGCATCTCCTCCTTAAAACTTTTTGGCTAAGTCACAAAACCAATCGACCTCTTGGGATAGATGGCTTCTACAAAAACATTGAGCTAGCTTTACTCACTCATAAACGTTTATCCTCAAAAATGCACCAAGAATAAAGAAAATGGTTTAGTTGCTGAAACATAAGATTTGGATGAAGGATAACTGTTATCAGAGGATGATAAATTGGAAGCACCAAGAACAAAGAAAACAGTTTAGTGAAGTGGTGTACTAGATAGTTGGGGAGTTTGGTCCAATATGAAAGAGAAGGAGAGGATCCATTGGACATTGGATGTTGGTTATTAGCTTGCCTCTCGAATTTGATTTTCAAAAGTCAAATTCAAAATAGATTAGTTGTGTGTTATGAGAGGGTTGAGTGTGTAAGTGAATGTTGTCATAGAATGTGTTATAGATGAGTTGTAAAAGAGTTTATTTGAATTTCATATTCAAAGAAGTTGGTAATTGTGTGAGGATGGAGTGTGCGAGAAGCTAGGATACGTAAGAGTTGTGAGTTGGCTCATTCAAGATCACATAAGAGAAAGAATAGTATGCAAGAAGATGTGTTGTAGGAGGGAACACCACATATTTAAATGAGAAGAGTGTTGAGAAAGTTTAAATGTGAGGGAGGTGTTATTTGAATTCAAATTCAAAATGAAAGATCTGTGAGTGTGTATGTGTGGCATTTTTATGTAGATGATTAAGAGGTGTGTTGGTTTATTTCAAGATCATACAAAAGTGGAAGAATAAATCTAGTGAATGTGTAAGAGTGTGATGTGTCCAATTTCAAATTCACATTTGTGGAATGTGTTGAAAAAGGACGAAGCTTGGAGCCTAAGGGTTGGTGACGTGTTTGATTTGTGTTGGTGGAGAAATGACTAGGTTAAAAGAGACCCTCTAAAGAAACTTAACCCTAGTTTCTCTGGAGAAAAAAGGTGACTACCCCCAATCGATTTTTTCATTTTTTTCAGAACACAAACGCGATCTTCAATGTTTGAATTATTAAATTAATTCTTACTACGTTGAGTATATTGTCCTCTATCATTCATTAATCTTATTGGTTAATGATTCAGTAGTGGCAACTTATCAACCATCTTTAGGTTTTAATTATTCAATTCATATTATATTAATATTATACCTTTGCAACTATTAATCCTTGGTGTTATTACTCTATTCGTGATCCTTTATTCATATTTTATTATTGCTACATCAGTTGATTGAATAAGGATTTATATTCGTATTAGGGTTGCATACTGTTAGAATATCTTATGATTACATTGGGTCGAGTTAGATTACAAGACGTGCTTGTTGGTTTTTCTTTATTATGGAATAATTATTGAGTGCACAGTTACGACTAGTTGAGTAGGTGACGTAGGGTGTGAATGTTTTGGGGATGGAGCGTGGTTTTTTGAGCCAAACAGGGGGAGGGGTGGGAGAGGTGTTAAGGAGAAAAGTGGTGTTGTACCTTCTGCAAAGGTTGTCAATGATACGTTCGTGGTATCCTCATTTGTTGTGGAAGAATCTGTGGATGCTACAGTGACTACTGAAGATATGAATGTGGGGCAGACACAGACTAACCATAATGTTATCCCAAAATCAGGTACTTCTTAAGCTAATTTATTTGTTACCGGTCCGAGTAGGAAGGCTATGAATTTTAACACTTTATTTACTCTGGGGGGAAATGGGGTTGATGTGATTGTTCCGGTGGAGTCTATTAGAGCTATTAGTGCACGGTTTGCTAATACAGTATATGGATTCCTTTTGGGAAAGCGTGTGGCTTACCTCGTTGTTGCTAACTATATTAGGAACACTTGGGGTAATATGGACTGGTAAAATCAATGCTTAACTCATCTACTGGGATATTCTCATTCCAGTTTAGCTCTATGGATGGTTTGGATATAATGCTTGAAAATGGTTCATGGTTTATTCGTAATAATCTGCTTATTATGAAAAAGTGGGATCCAGATGTGAACTTATTAAAAGAAGAAGTAGGTAATGTTCCGGTGTGGGTTAAACTCCATGGTGTCCCTGTGACTGCATTTAGTGAGGATGGTTTGAGTGCTATTGCTACTAAGCTTGGTAGTTCTTTGATGCTTGATTCTTACACATCTGACATGTGCATCAAATCATGGGGTATGTCAAGCTATGCTAGAGCAATGATTGAAGTTCGGGCTGATGTCGAGTTGAAGGATACTATTGTGATGGCTATACCTAAACTTTCTGGGGAGGGGTTTTATAAGTGTACTGTTTGTGTTAAATATGAGTGGATACCCCCTAGATGTGCTTGTTGTATGGTTTTTTATCATATTCAGGAGGAATGTCCCAAAAATCCTGGCTTAGGTGTGATAAAGAACTTGAAGAAGCCTTTAATTACTGAGGATAGGTTTACTGAAGTTGATAGGAAGAAAGGGAAAGGTAAACAACTTGCTCGACAAGTTGATGGTGTGCGTTTGCAAAAACCAAAGGTTCAATACTATTATAGACCTATTTCTAAACCAACTAATGGTGCATCTACATCCCAAGTTAATGCTGATCCTAATATTGGTACGTCACTCCTCCCTCTAGTTCTTCTAATGTTGGTACTAATGAGCAAGTGAAGAAATCTGAGATTGCTAAGCAATCAGATGAGAAGCATACTAATTGTGTTAATGAGCCTAATTAGCCCGTTAACGTTTCAAACATTAAAAAGTACTATATTAATGACAATATTGACATGGTCTTGTTGAAAATTTCTTTTGATGCTTTAAGTAATGATAACAATATTTTTGAGACGGGTGATGGGATTTGGTCGGCTGATATGGGTGGTACTAGAGAGGTTGTTGATAGTGATAGTGAAGTGGATGAGATTATTAATGTGAACGCTTATTCGGATACTTTTAAAGATGATACTAACAATAAAAGTAGTTCTTCCAAAACTACTTCTCCATCGCATATTAAGAATACTCTGATTGTTGCGAAAATTGGGAAGCCTAGAAAGTTTATTATTGATGGGAAAGCTACCCTTGTAGGTTATTGATAAGTGCTCAAACACTCATCATTTTTATCGTATTTAAACTGCCAAAACATCCGAAAACGCTCAGAAATGCATAAAAATACTAAAAATATCCCAGGGATTGTATTTTATACGTTTCAGATGCAAAATGAGTAAAAACAATGAAAAACGAACAAAGTTCACAATTGGCAGTTTTAGTCCCCCGACTTTCAAAAATGTACAAAACTAGTCCCTGAGTATTTGTTTTGAAAGGAAAATCAACCTAAGGCAATTAAAAGTCAAAATCATCAAATTTAGTCCTTGGGTAAAAACTTTGGAAAAATTACACTTTTGGTCCCTGCAGTTTGGAATTTGGCATAATTAGTCCCTAGGGAATTTTAAAATGAAAAATAGCTTTTGTGACCTTCATCTTATGGGAATGTAACAAGTTTGGTCCCTATATTAACTTTGAAAGGATGGCAAATATGGTCCTTAAAAATCACCAAATTACAAAATTGGTCCTTGTGATTAAAATGTGTATAAACCAAACGGACCCTTTGTAATTTTAAAACCAAATACAAACCAATCCACATCCCTTTTATCCCCAAGCCCACGAATTTCCCCAGCCCACTTTTATCCCAAACCAAAGCCCAAACCATACCCATTTTATTAATAAAAAGGTCAGGATCAAAGCTAGGTCAACCCCACCTCCCTTTTTCTTTCTTCCCTGCCAAATCACCAACACCCAGCCCCCAATACCCTGCAATCTCCCAACAACTTTGTCCCCCTCCACCATCCTACCTAGCCAAGCTACCCCCTCACCTCCAAAGTCAACCCCAAACATTAATAATTACCCCTCAGCTCCTCCATATTGGAAATCCACAGGACATCATAAAATGGTTCTAGGGCTGAGATGGACTTAAGCCAATCCATTGGCTTGGAATTACTCCAAAGGCACAGACAAAGACCAGAAAAGCAGGGAGATAAAGAAATTCAGAAGACCTTTTTTTTTTATTTATTTTCAGTAGTATAAATAGTTTGTAATGTGTAGCCTTAAATGGCAATAGGTAACAGTAGATGGTAGTTAAGTAGTTATTAGGTAGAATTATGTTTAGTTTAATTTGAAAGTATTGTTAGTTTTCAATCTGAGGTTGTAATTTTTTTAAATCAATGAAAGTTTGAATTTTCTTTTTATCACTATTGCTGCTCATCTTCTGTTTATTTTTAATGCTCAAATTTTCTTTACCATTGTTTATTTAAGTGAAGTCAAGCCTAGTTTACAGTCATTTGTATCAAAAGTTTGCTTAATACTTTGGTCTAAGTTTAAAAATCTCAACTGTAAACCAGTTAAGGGGTGTTTGGATTTGGCTTAATCTCTGATTTTCAGTTGTTTGAATCCTGATTTAACTGCACCAATAGTCTTAGTTAGGTTAAGATAGTGTATATGTATCACAATATTAGTAGTTAATTCATATAAAAGTCAAATTTGCTTCCAAATTGCCTTAGCAGTTAACTGTTAAGGAAAGTAGGTAGAATAATCATATAATTTGTTGCATTAGTAGTCTAACTAGCTTAATTTAAGTAGAATACAGCTTAATGATACATAAGTAGTCATTTAGGATTAGTTTAAATTCAACTAAGTCAACTGTTCTTGCATACATAAAAGTCAATATATTTTGTACTCAGTTTTTGGCTAGAACTTTGTGAGCAATTGTAGGGAGTGTTATTAGTTGGAAATGATTTTGGTTTAATGATTTTAGAAGAGTAGCAGTGCAGGAATAAATCTTAACAAGAAAATTTCATTTTGGAAACCCCTTGCTTATCTGAATTTAAGCTCAAAGTGAGCTAGTTTCCCATGTATGTGCCCTGCATCAGGGTATTAGCTAGCTTCGGCCACATTTCATAAGCCTGCATTTTGTTGATTATTATAGCTTAATTTGTTTTCTTGGGATATTTGGGAAGTTATTTGGTTCATATCTTTATGCAGTAGCTTAAGTTTGATTTTTGAGCTTATCCATGTAGCTTATTTTGACATCCCATCTGATTCACCCAACTGAGCACACCCACCCATTTTGATCTCCTTTTTAAATGGTTAAGCAGGATTGTAGATATAAGATTGCTTGCATCAGATATTGGTAGTATAGATATTAAGGGGGTTGGTTTATTCTGCATTGTGGTGTTTATTTCTTAGCTTATTGAGGCTGTAAACAGCCTATCAGGCCTACTCTCCCATTAGCTGTCTAAATCCCTCAAACACTAGCTTCCTAGATAAGCTCAGTTCAAACCCCTAGTAACTAATATTTGCTTTTCATTGTTCCTTGGGAGATTGTGCTTACCCTGTTGTAACTTATAGTCCTGAACCCCTTGGTTTTGTAGCTTATTTTCAGGCCAAAGTTGGCCATTTGGGACTGCCCTGTACCCAGGACAAGTGTCTCATAAGCTCTTTTTCTAGTGGTGCTACAATGCTTATTAGTGTAGATTTTTAATAGCTTATTGATGTTTTAGCTAGCTTATTGATCCATCTGTATGTATATGAGCTTACTTTCCATTTTTATGCTTATTTCTGCTGCTCATTTTAGCCTCCAATTTGTCCCAGCCACATCAGTCACACTGATTGATCAGTGTGACAAGCTCAGGTTCATCAGCTCCATTTGAGCTTATTAGTGGAGCTGAGCTTGTGATATTTTGTTTCCTAGGAAGCCCATAGTCCAAGCTTATTAGTTCCAAGCTCAACTTTCACCTTCTAGCTTATTGTACAAGCTTAATTAGGCCTGCAAAAAGTCCCTTTCAGGCTTGTGTGACAGGTTCATTGGATTTGCTTATGTTCTTTTTTTTTAGCTTATTTCCATTAAATTTCCCAGTTTGTTTTAGCTTATCTCTAATCATTTCCATTGTTGTTTGCCTAATTTTCAGTAAGAATAGTTGTTTAGCTTATTTTGAGAACTTTTGAAACCAAAAATTTCATTGTGAGCTTTTTCAAGCTCACTGTTGGGAGTTAAGCCCTCCACAGTGCTTATTTGTGGTTTGTAAAAAGTTTATGTTTATTAAAGTTTGATATTTTGGTTGTTAAAATGTTTTTGTAAAAGAAAAAATCAAAAAGAAAATGGTTTGAAAAATCTGCCAAGAGTGGGATTCGTCCCTGTGACCTCTTGGGTTGACTAGTCAACCTCAAACCAAAGCTGAGCACCAACTGCCCCATGTGAACCTTAGTGTTATTTCTTTCTTCTCTTATTTTTATACTTAACCTTTTCAGTTTTAGCTTATTAGCTTAATTTTCCAACTTATTTATAAACTTTTCATAAGTTTTATATTTTTCCTAGTATACTAATAGTATAAAGTAATTTTAGAAAAAGTTTCGTAATTTTCATAATTAGTTTAATATTTTTAATAATTAATTTTAGTTTAATTAGTATTTAATTAATAATAAATAATTAAAAAATCTAAAAAATATTTGCCTTTTTTCAAAATTTTCTTTTATCGTTAGGTTCGTAAAAATATAATTTTCATGTCCGTAGGGTTAGCGTAGCTCAAATTTCACTTTTTATTTCGCGCACTCGCGTTTTTCTTTAAATAACTTTTGCGTTTTTAAATTTAGGTTACGTTATTAAAAGTAGTTTGTTAAATAAAGAAAAGCCAAAAACATAAATAAAGTGATAGCTTCTATTTAAGCCGTTTGGCTGATTTTTCTGCTTATGTATAAGCAATTTCTGATTTTAAGTTTTTAGATTACGTTTTAAGTTAATTAGGTTTCACGTCATTGTTAATATAGTGTGTTTAATCGTTCTCATTCGTATTTCCTTAGTGTAACCATTCAAACCCTTATATACCCTTTCCTGTCCAAATTCACCCGATCACGAACCCGTTTTGATTACCATCCACACCTCGTCGGGACATAACGACCCGGGGAAACCACTATACTTCCGCGGAGATTGATTCTAGGCTGTTTGACTTGGTTGACCATCACCTGGTCAATTAAGTTGACCGTTTGGAGCCAGTCAGTTGTAATGGTAAACCTATTCTGGTGGCTGATGGTTAAAGGAAGGGCAACCCATTCTCTATGGTGGGTAAAGTGGTTGATTCAGATAGTGATGATGAGGTGTTTGAGCCTAATGATCCTATGGTCAATTACTTTTCATCAGTAGGAGGACATAACGAGCTTGAAGGCTATCTTTCTGATGATTATGCATCCCAGGTCTATGACTTACCTAGACAATTTAAGGAACTTAACAATCAGTTTGATTTCAAGCTTCAAGGCTGTTCGAGGAAGTAATCTTTTATGTGGATTTGTTTATTTGTTTTGCATGTCTTTTTATGTTTTTAGTGGTTGTTCTAGTTGTTGGTAGCTAGTTGTTCATTTGTGGCATGTCATAAATGATCTAGTGGTTGTTCAAGCTGTTGGTTGAGGTTAATGTGGCGTTTCAGTCGCATTCCGTTGTACTTTAAACGGTTTTTTGGTTAATATATTTTACTAGAGTGGAAGTTCCCTTTTACCCGAAAGAGAAATGACTAGGTTAATGTGTGGAATAGAGAATGTGTAGGCGGAATTCTATGGAATATGGGAATGTAAGAGACAAAGGGAATGATGGGTAGTATGTGTTGCGGTGTAGGAGACAATAGTGTATGAATGTGTAAGAGATGTAAGAGAATGTTTGTGTGTTGGAGAAGTGAATACATATGCAAAAGGAGGATTCATGTTTCAAACTTCAAGTTCACATATTCAAGATTGATAATCCTTAGTTAAACCATAATTAATTTATTCACTAAGCATCTTGATGCAAGTAAGATAAGTGCTTTGCATCATAGTAAAACGATATCCCGTAAATGAGAAAGTTGCATTTACGTAAAGTGACCTCAGCTTAAATGACCAATAAGGGAGTAAACCCGTTACATGATTAGTAAAGACATTCGTAAGGATTATGGTCACTTGATTACTTTCCTTTGAAGTTCTAGTGAAAGTATGAATCTCCTAGGTTTGAGAAAAACAATTTTGCCTTGGCTAATGGCTTTTAGAAAACAAGTTTTGAGTTGGCGTTTGTAAAACGGGAGGACTTGTATTGGGCATCTCTCTAAGTCAAAACCTTTATGCGAGTTTACCTAACATCTCAAAGATCATATACGAACTTGTCTGAAAGAAACACCATAGTCAGGTATGAGGAAAGCTGACTAGGAGAAACCGAAACATACAAGACCAGACTTTGGCACACGAGGTCTGGTGTTTGTGTGATTTGGTTTTTGGCTATCATTCATGATCTTATGTGTTTGCGAATATATATTTTTCAACACTAAAACACAATAGAGACTTTGATCATCAATTGCAGCAATAGTTCGAGATGACACACATCGGACTTTTGTCTTATGATCTTGCCATTGAGGTGAAGCAAACAGACGAAGGAATATTCATATGTCAAGAAAGATACTCAAGTGAGATATTAAAGAGGTTTGAAATGGATAAATGCAATCCTGTTGGAACCCCTATTGAACATAAGGTAAAGCCTTTTAAGCATGATGGGGGAGAAGTGATAGACTCAACTATATTCAAGAGTCTCGTAGGAAGTTTGCGCTGTTTAACAGGTACAAGAACAGACATACTCTTTATGGTTGGATTGATTAGTCGCTTCATGGAAGAGCCTATGACAAAACATTTGGATATTGCGAAGAGGATCGTCCCTTACATCAAAGGTACTATAAACTATAGTATATTTTATTCAACTAGTGAAGACTTCAAGCTGGTTGGATATAGCCAAAGTGATTGGGCTGGAAACAAAGACGATAAAAGAAGTACAACATGTTTCCTATTCTTCTTGAGTAACAATGCTTTTACATGGTCTTCAAAGAAGCAACCTATCATTACCTTTTCCAATTGTGAAGCGGAGTACGAGCTGCAACATTGTGTGTATGTCACGTAGTTTGGATCATAAGTATGCTAAAGGGGCTACATATGGAGCAAGAAGATGCGACTAAGATCTACGTGGAAAACAAGTCGGCAATGGACTTAGCCAAAAATCCGGTCTACCATGATCGAAGTAGCATTTTAACATTCGTTATCACTTTATTAGAGAGTGCATTGCAAGAAAGGATGTTCGAGTGATACATACAAGGTCCGAAGACCAAGTTTTAAGGGGGTGTTGGATAGTAAACTCGATTTAGTCCAATAAATAATGGACTATCCATAAAAGTACAAGCCTATGACGAAGAAACTTCTAGGCCGAAGAATGATCATAGCATAGAAAATATCTAGGAGAAATATCAAGATTGATGTTTGAAATATTTAGTTAAGATTATCTCGAAGGAAATATCTAGATTATAGTAGAATATCTATGAAAATATCTCGTGTCTATAACATTAGCATCAGGCAAAACATAAGCAATCAATCACATTGTAAAATTTCTTAAGTGTTCCTCTTTCATAAGCCTAAAAGGCCATATCCAATTAAGATTATCTAGATTGATTTTAGAAATATCTATTTAAGATTATCTAGATGGAGGCATCTAGATCGTAGCACAATTTAGAAGAAAATATCTCATCTCTAGAACATTCCATGGAGTAGCATAAATAGGTTAAGATGATGCATTTGTAAGCATCAGGCAAAGCATAAGCAATCAATCACATTGTAAAATTTCTTAAGTGTCCCTCTCTCATAAGCATAAAAGGCCATAGGGCATGTTTGGCGCAACAAATTATTAAAGATTATAAGAGTTTAAAATATTTTCCTAAAAATTATGACACTTTAAAATATTAATCTTTGTTTGAGTGTCATAGATTGTGGATTATTTTAGAAAAATAAGTTGCATAAACGCTTTTAAAAACATACCAGAGATTATATTTTATAAAATTACCGATTTGCCCTTTTATTTAATAATCATATTAATATTGGGTTTGTTACTTGCATGTTCAATTATGTCATTTTACAATTTTACTTTACAATTACAGATAGTTTAATAAAAAACAATACAATAAAAAAAGCTACGACTTTAATATTTTTCAACAACATCATTAGTATCAACAACTATTTTTGCCAATGATTCCCATAGTGTTTCTAACATATGGACTATACTTGAAATTTTAACAATATTTAGATATTTTGCTGAAGTAGATGTTTAAATTTGTTAACAATAAATTAGAATATTTAGAAGACACAATGGTACCTTTAATTGAATGAAATCAGATGGAGATGGGATAAGGCTAGTAATGAACGTTGGTGAAGAGTGGCCCGAGCCAGAAAAGTTCCAAACAGATTATGGTTTTGTGTCTTTTACAATCTTTTATTCTTCATCAATTAATTTAACTTTGTAAACAAAAATAGTGACAATATATGCAGTTTTATTTCTTTTACAGGAAATTAACGTTCCTATCAACTTTAAAAGGATGAGTCTCCATACATTAGCAAATTATTTTCAAATTACATATATATGCCAATACTTTTTGCATGTGGCTATTATAGTATTATTTAGCCATAAACTCCTCATGGACAAAGTGATTCCTGGAAGAAACCTCGATGGGAAAGGTTAATGTTAAGATTAGTATTAATATTAGTCTATAGTTGAGGGGTGTTAATGAAACTTTAGTTCAAGTTGTTGTCAAATAGGGAATTTATGTATGTATATGTCGGTTCATGCAATTGACAATGCATAACCGACTATAAGAACTATATATATAGGGTCATAAACGTTTGCTTATTAGAGAGCATTCGTGAGTCTTGTCTTTCTCCTTTGTTGCAGCCAGTTTCAACTCGGTTAAGAGTTGGTTTTTCTCACCCCTCATCTCTACAATAAAGAGGTGAGGGGGGAGGGGTCATTGTACATCATTCTTTTCAATACTAACGTTTGGTCAGGGTTAATTCTTGTGCTTTACTTTCTGTCGATATATATTTGCTTGTTTGTTTGTCTTCGAGTATCGGGTAATCCGTTATCTAGATTTCCAGGTTTGTTGTAGGGTTTTACAACAAGTGGTATTAGAGAGCCAGGTCGAGGGTTCTTGGAAGTCTAGGATCGATACCGAAGGGTTCTTTTGTCCGGTTTTGTTAAGGAAGAAGACGGTTCGGTTTTCGGGTTTCTAAACGATCGACAAAAGAAAGAGGGTTTTTGGTGTTTTGTTTTCTGGAAGGAGCAGAAGTTATATTCTGTTTGGGCTACCAGATTCTCGACAACAAAAGTTACTGGTGTTCAGGTTTTTGGACGTCAAGGAGCAGCGGTTGTCGACAGTTAAGGATTCTTTGAAGATCGTTTTCGAGTCCGGGTTTTGCGATAGAGAAGGCTTCGAAGATTCTTAAGTTTTTGAGGTTACCGACATGGGTTAAGGAAAGCTTAAGGGTTTTTGATTTTTGGTTTAGAATATCGACAGGTTGCTGGTGTGTTTGGGTTTGTCGGGTTTTTCGACAAAGAACATTATCAGGTTCTTGATTTTCAGTTTGAAAATTTAGGTTCAAGCAGCAAGGTTTCGATCAAGGGTTTTCTTGTATTGAAGTCGACACAAGGTTCTTGAGGTTTCTGGATTCGGTGAAGCTTCAAAGGTGTCGTAATTGCTAGATTTTGTAATCGACAGGAAGGTTTACATTGAGGGTTTCGTTTGTCGAGGTTTTGCGGCAAGGTGTAGAAACATTCAAGAGTTCTTGAGTTTTTGGGTTAAACAAGATTCAAGTTTTTGTCGAGGTTTGCAGTCGGTTCGGTTTAGAGGTTTATCTAAATCGAAATTCATCAGAGGTCGACTTTCATTGACGTGTATTTCCTAATTGTTGAAGGTGAAGATATATATCAACAATTGTTAAAAAGAAAGATACTTACGTCAAGAATAGTTGTGAGTTTTTCATGCAAATTAAATATTGACAAAAAGGTTAATTACTTCAAAGGTTTTTCTTGTTTTCTTTTCTCAAAGGCTGTCGAAGCTTGGTGGGTAAATCCAAGGGTTTAAAATAAAAAAATAATTATAATGAAAAACAAGAAAAGATTATTACTTTGAAGGGTCTTTGCATAAGGTACTTTGTTTAATTCGGTGTTGTGAGATATCACAAGGTTATCAGAATATACAAAGGGTTTAGAGAAAAGAAAGTTCAAGACTTGTCGAAGTTGCAAGGTTTCTTAGGTTGCAAGAAATCCGTTTTGCAAAAATAAAGTACGACAAGGGTTACTTCAAAAATCGTTAGGTGATCGGGTCCTATGGGAGATCAACAAGGAGACGACTGCAGCAGTAATTTGAAAAAAGTTAGAGACTTTATATAAGACAAAGTCTTTAGCTAATCGTTTGTACTAGAAAAAGAAGTTATATACCTTCGCTATGCATCCGGGTAAGAGTCAGACTAAGCATATTGATGAGTTTCACAAGCTGGTAAGTAACTTCACGGCTAAAGATACAGCTATATCAGATGAAGATCATGCATTATTATTACTCACATATTTACCATCGTCTTACGATAATTTCGTGGATACTTTGCTATATTGCTGGAATTCTTCGAAGCTAGAAGACGTGGTCGCGACACTTCGTTCTAGGGAACTTCAAAGGATGACGGAAGCAAAGGTTGATGGTGGTGAAGGGTTGTTGTGAGGGGCAAATCTGATCAAAGTGATATGCAGCAGGGTAAAGGTAGTTCGTGGTCAAAGTCACAAGGAAGAAGCAGCAGATTCAAGCGTTATATATGTCAGTCTGAGGAGCATTTGAAGAGGGATTGTCCCAGGTATAATCACAAGAAATCTCAAGGTTTTATCAGGAATGAAGATCAGGTATCCGGTTCTGGAGCTGATGGGTATGACAATGCTGATGTTATGATGGCTATGGGTGTTGAAAAGTTATTAGACTAGATCATGGATTCAGGGGGCTCATACCATATGACATATAAGAGAGATTACTTGTTTGATTATAAGGGGTATGACGGTGGCAATATACTGCTGGGTGATGGCAGGGAATGCCGTGTACGTGGGATGGGTAAGGTTCAAGTACAAATGAGGGATGGGTCAAGTTTCGTTTTGGATAACGTCAGGTATTTCCGGAATTAAAGCATTACTTGATATCACTGGGTAATCTTGAAAAAGACGGTTTTAACTTGAAAATGCAGTCGGGCAGGATCAAGGTTATAAAGGGTTCACTTGTGGTTTTATCAGGAACGAGGAAGGCTAATTGCGTATATACCCTGGACGGTCAGGCAGTGACCGGGAAGACATTAAAGGGTAGGAAGCAGTTAGGCGAATCTCGGACTGGGAAAAAGATCAAGACATGTAATGTTCTGGATTCTTGTAATCAGAGGTCTACACAACAATGTATGAAGAGTGGGGTCGCCAAACATTTGGGTGTTGCAAGGATACAGCAGCAGAATGGGTTGGTTAAGAAGACGAATGTGACACTCTTGGATTAGGTACGCTGTTTTCTGATTCAGTTTGGTCTGTCCAAGGTTTTTTGGGCAGAGGATACAACCGGGTCTACATATCTAGTGAATAGGTCACCATCATCTGCGATTGGATTCAAGACTCCTATAGATATGTTTGGGTATTTCGGTTAGCTTGCTAGTACTAAGCAAGGGATGCTTGAACCGATTAAGGTCAAGTGCATATTCCTGGGATACCGTGAAGTTATAGTGGGTAACAAGCTTTGGAGGTTAGATGACGTTACTTAAAAGGAAGTGCTTTACAGGAATATGGGTTTCAATGAGAGTAAGGAATACAAGAAACTTTCATTGGTTCTGGTGTAGGTATAGGTTCAGTGCATGTGTTGCAGGGAGTTGAGTTTGAGGTGGAACCGCTTGGGGATCATACATTTGAGGTGGAACCTCAGGGGAATGTCGGTCAGGTAGCTGGTTCACAGGAAGTACAAACTCGGGATTTGATGGACTATCATTTAGCACGTGATAGGGAGCAACACTCAGCACGGGAACTATACAGGTATAGAGAAAACAGTAATGAGGCTGCTTTTGCAGTTGCTGCAGTGGAGAAGATATACGCACATGAGTCATTGACTTTCAGTAATACAGTTGCTTGTGAGGTAATTTCCAAGTGGAAGACTAGATTGAAAGAAGAAATGGATACTTGGTCAAATGTGTGTGTGCTCAGCAACGGTTGCAGTAAAAGTAGTGACGACAGCCACAACTATTACTGGGAGTATACACCAGGTATGTTCATACATCTATTTCTCTATATAGATGGTATGGTTTTTTCTTGCGAATGCAAGGCTGAGATCTGGGTTACCAAGGGTTTGCTGGATAAAGCAAAAGGAAATATACTTGGTATAGAGATCATCAGGGATCAGAGTGGTAATACTCTGAGGGGGTCACAGTCCAGGGTTCACAATGAAAAGTTGGTACAACTTTGTTGGAGGGACACTCCATACTGTTGTTGGAGGGTAGTCTATCAGGGGACTGTGATGTGGAAAAGAATGGTAAGTGGTCATATACATATGCGGTTGGAAGCCGGGAGTATCAGATGGTCTGCACGAGACCTGACATAGCATCTGTAGATGTGGGTATGTTGGATAGGTTCGATCGTGGATTACAGACATACGTACAGGTTTTTGTGGATTTTGACTATGCCATGGGTAGATCAATCACAAGGTACGGGTTTATGATACAAGGATGTGCAGGAAGCTCAGAAGCTATGATGCTGCACATGAAGGCTTTGTTAACAACTGAAGCGGTGTATATGACACTTACGGAGGCTGCAAATGAGGCTATTTAGCTAAAGGGACTCTAGATAGAGTCAGGAGCTGAGCTAAGGTTAGTAGCGGGTTTTGCTACTGGTGTCTTGTTAAAGGCAGTCCCTGGTCCGAGGTTCCAGCACCGGTTAAAGCTGCTGAGTATCGGCATAGTCTAATATTAATCCTAAGGTGGAAATTGTTAAGATTAGTATTAATATTAGTCTATAGTTGAGGGGTGTTAATGAAACTTTAGTTCAAGTTGTTGTCAAATAGGGAATTTATGTATGTATATGTCGGTTCATGCAATTGACAATGCATAACCGACTATAAGAACTATATATATAGGGTCATAAACGTTTGCTTATTAGAGAGCATTCGTGAGTCTTGTCTTTCTCCTTTGTTGCAGCCAGTTTCAACTCGGTTAAGAGTTGGTTTTTCTCCCCCCTCATCTCTACAATAAAGAGGTGAGGGGGGAGGGGTCATTGTACATCATTCTTTTCAATACTAACGTTTGGTTAGGGTTAATTCTTGTGCTTTACTTTCTGTCGATATATATTTGCTTGTTTGTTTGTCTTCGAGTATCGGGTAATCCGTTATCTAGATTTCCAGGTTAGTTAACCAATGGGTTTTGTTTAGCCGTTATAAGATATTATTGGACTTTCTTTTTTTAAACTTAAGATATTGGACTTTCTAATCACAACTTTAATTTGTTTTGTTTTGTCTCCTCTAATTCATAGAAGCTTCTTAGTATTTTTAAGTCATGCTTAATAATTAATCAATAGCTAATGGAGCTCACTACCATTTGACCAGTGAATAGTCCATGTTAGGATACTAAAACCTTCACACAGTTTCAGCAGTCAAAACTAAAAACACCCCCCAGCCTCATACATAAATACTTGTTCTACTCTTTCTCTTCACTACACTTTTTATCTCCATATCATATAACCTCCTCTACTTCTGAATCTCTGATAAACTAGTGTTGACTTATAAAGTCAACCCATCTTTATCCTGTACCTTTTGCATCTAGAATCTTACTAAAAGGATATGGAGAGTGCTTGTGTTTATGAACAGCATACAGTCATTGATGAACTATCTCAAGGGATACAAATGGCTAAAGAGGTAAGGTTTCATCTGAATTCACCTGAAGCAAGAGATTTCTTGATACAAAAGATATTTTCTTCATATGAAAATGCTTTATTCATTCTTAAATCGGGTGAATCTGCTGGCCGGACTATGGCAGCTGCCTTACCAGCAACCAGCCTGCCCGAGTCAACAACATCCACAGGTAGCTGCCTTCAAAGCGAAGAATTCATATATGACCAATATTTTGTACATCAGCTGGATCAAAATGTCGTTTCCAAAAAGAGGTACTTTCACTTTTGATCTCCATGTTTTACTCAAATATATGACTAGATGTAAAATACTAAAACGATCTCTCCTTGATTGGCTTCACAGAAAAGGGTCCACAATAGTTGAAAAGGCATTTCAAGGGAAACACACCTGCTACAATGGCGCCCAGTCAAATCCTGGTGAGATGCTCTCAAATGTCAAAACCAACCTCAGTGACTTGTGTGGTCCCATTGTTCCATCTTTATGTTCGTTTCCTTCATCACAATTTGCATTCATGGAGGAATACCAACAACTTCAATTCCCAGTTACTTCAGAGGATGAAGTATTGCAAGTCTATTATTCACCACCTTTCATCTCCCCAGACACCTCTGAATCGAACTACTTCTCAGAATGGGACAGTTACAGTTCACCATCACTGGATTTCACAGTGGATCAGGATGATTCAGACTATTATTTCAAAGTCAATAACTCTTTCTTTTGAAGTTTTCAGTCATACATAAAACTAATGATACAGAAATATGCTGTCTGGTTTCGTGAGTCTAGCTTGAACCAGAATCATCAAATGAAACCTAACCTGGCAACACTGATGAAAAACAATCTTTAGTGACTCTCCAAGAAGTTTTTAATTCAGAAAGTTCTTACTCAATGTGATAGTGTATTAGTGACTGTTAATATCTTCTCGATTTTGGACTTTAATGTTATAGAAGAAAAGATTAGGGTACTTTAGTGTATATTTATATTATGTATTTGTAAGTTTTGGTATAAACCAAAATTGTTATTTGGGCTGGGTATTTGTAACGGTATAAACCGTTTAGAAGTTAGTTTATAACGTTTAGAAGGGTTATTCCTCTTTGTTGCACCGATTCAATTAGTATAAATAGGTCATGAATTCTGTAATCAAACATCAGTTGTAATTCAACACAATTCAATACATATATCAGTTTCTATAAAGAACTTCTGTTATTCGATTACATGTTGCTGTCCCAAACATCTAAGAAGTTGTATAATCGCAGAAACAAGTTTTAATCAAAGGCAAGAAAGCAACACTCGAGAGCTTATTTATTAAGCTATCAATTATAAAAGATGAGTATGTATATGACGTGTTGAGAGGTGTTTTAGGAAGTGTATAAGATGATTATTTTTGCATGTAACTTATGCATGTCTCTCTAATGGAGAGAGTGATGTTTTGTCCTTATATCGTCTCCTTGTCATCAGATAGGATGATACACTATTTAAGTATATATAAACATGTTCAGTAGGCATGAATACGTACATAATCACTCCTCGGTGCCGTTTCGTGAATTTCGGGTGCCATGTGCCAAAATTAAGAACGAGGCGCTTTAAAACAAAATTAATGTCCTTGATTGGTTTCACAGAAAAGGGTCCACAATAGTTGAAAAGGCATCCCAAGCGAAACACACCTGCTACAATGGCGCCCAATCAGCCGAAACATTACCACCACCACCACCTTTGCCTGTAAAACACGAAACGTACAACACCAACGCACTACAACTACCACTACCATTCATCGCAGCCAAATCCTGGCAATATGCTCTCAAATCTCAAAATCAACCTTAGTGTCAACACCTATGACTTGTGTGGTCCCATTGTTCCATCTTTGTGCTTGTTTCCTTCATCACAATTCGGATTCATGGAGGAATACCAACAACTTCAAATCCCAACTACTTCAGAGGATGAAGTATTGCAAGTCTATTCACCACCTTTTATCTCCCCAGACACCTCTGAATCGAACTACTTCTCAGAATGGGATAGTAACAGTTCACCATCATTGGCTTTCACAGTGGATCAGGATGATTCAGACTATTATTTCAAAGTCAACAACTCTTTCTTTTGAAGTTTTTAGTCATAGATAAATCTAATGATACAAAAATATGCCGTCTTGTTTCGTGAGTCTTGCTTGAACCAGAATCATCAAATGAACCTAACCTGGCAACACCGATGAAAAACAATTGTTAGTGACTCCCCAAAGAAGTTTTCAGGCCAGAACGTACTTAATTACTCAATGTGATAGTGACTGTTAATATCTTCTTGAGAGCTTATTTATCAAGCTATAAGTATAAAAGATGAGTATGTATGCAGTGTTGAGATAGGTGTTTTAGGAAGTTAGAGATCATACGTATAAGATGATTCTTTTTGCATTAACTTATGCGTGTTTCCCTAATGGAGAGAAAGTATATATAATAACATGTTTTGTAGGCATGAATACATAACCATGCATGCCCTCTATCCGATTTTACGGGCTTTTATCTGTTGCTATAAACACTTAGAATTTAGAGAGTGTGCATGGTGAAGTATAATGCCAATTAATCAGAACGGAAAATTATAACCGTTTGTTAGAGACAAATTAAGTTTATCCAAATCATGATTGGCTGGAGACTTTTTCCGAGAGATTAACAGAAAATAGAACATTAAGTGCAGAAAATATGATTCTACCTTTAAACAAACTACTAAAGATCAGAGTTGTAAATTAGGGAATCAAAACTTTTTTCATTATTTGTAATAATACAATCAGTAAAAGTCACACTTGTCACTTACTGGTTTGAGTTGCCCAATTGTACAGTGAAACTCGGTCTAGTATCGGAAGCATAAAAGTTTAGGTCTCAGATGTAAATAGCACAAAGGCAACTGGGGTATTTCTAGGCAAATGGGATATTTCTGGAATTATCCCAAAATAAAATCACATGTGATTATAAGAAAATCACATATGATTATAGGAAAATTACATGTGATTTTACAACTTATAATTTATCAAAAGGTAAAAATGATGAATTTATTACTGCTTATCGCCCTGCATTGCAAACACGCTGTTTCCCAACATGGACTCCAACTCTCTAAGGAGAGTGATTACTACCGTCTTCTTATTGATGTATGGAGGGCACATTTACGAAGATGGTTTAACAATGCGTTTCTTAGGAGTTGCAGAACATGGGCTTTTGTTAGCACCATGAGTGACCATTGCTTGAGGAGTCCGAAGACACTCTATGTTAGTCGCGTGAGCCGCCTGAGGATCTTCATACGGTTCATGAATCATAGCAAATATTTACTTAGAAAAAATAATAATAAAAAGAAAAAATTATTAAAAAAAAAAATCAAAGTTATAATAGAGTATATCATAATATGCATCACAAATACAATCAATCACATTACCAACCAAATCAATATTTGCTTCAAGCCACTGCGTGAAACTTCCAACTTCAATTATCTCTTCGTCCTGACTAGCATCAATGGGATTCTCTGTTTCAACAAGCTTCTCTTTATCACCAACATCTCAACCACCATCAACATTATCCCCACCATCATCGTTCTAACCAAAATCTTTGTTCTGACCACCATCTTTGTTTGGAGCACCATCATCAATCTTTTCAAGATCTTCTTGCGAAAAATCATCAATATGAGCTTCCTCTTTATCCAGCGATACAGTTTCCTTGAAAATCTCGACATACTTCTTATATTGTCAAAGAATATTCTCATTGTCCGGGTATTCTGAATTGGCATGTTTCAAAAGATCTTTAAGATCATGCTTTTCATCAGATATAATTGAAAGCTTTTCTTCAATCCTCCTATACAAACTCTGCAACAAAAACAAAAATCATGTAAAATTAAAGTTAGAAATAAACATGATATTGTAGTAAGAAACCACATGTGATTTGACCTACAATCACACACATGTGATTTGACATACAATCACATGTGGTTGTAGACAAAATCATATGTGATTATAAAAATTCTCAGTCCACATGAATAAAAAAGACTTTAAAATTCACAAACATGCTTGTCGGTAGGAGGTGGAAAACAATACGAATGAGGACCTCTTCTTATAGTGTCACCAACAACAAAACCTTCTGCTTCACGTGCTTTGTTATCAGTCCTCTCTCCATGCAATTCCAGCTTTCGAATGGCTTCTTCTCTAATTGCGAGATCCTTTCGTTGCTTCATCGCATATGTGGTCCATTATTTTATAGCAAGGCGTGAACGTACAACAAGAAACAGCTCAAACTTTGTGGAATCCAAGTATAGGAGCTTGTAAAAATAAAGAAAAAAAAATAGTAAGATCACAATCAAGAAGGTCAATGAACATAATATAAAAATATAAAAGATAAATTCTTACAATCAAGAAGGGCAATGGTCTAACGCAGAAGCCACCATCAGTATTTGGAAGTTGATTGTATTGAAGACAGTTATGAAGAAACACACACCAATCCATTTCAGAGATCTTAGTTTCTTCATGTATACGTTTAAGAACAATCAAATTCACAATCCCTTTCATGGTATCTGCAAGTATTAGCAACAATTGTGAGGAAGTTGACTTAAAAATAAAGTCATCTTCTTTTGCATGCAACAACCTTGAAGCAATATTAGAGGAATGGATCTTCCATGGTTTAGGAGAGAATAGCTTAAACCGCTCCTTAACAAACGGATCATCAAGAGATCTCTCAGGTAAATCAAATAAAGATATACCACTAAGAGGAATTCCTAACATCCGATGCACTTTTTCAGGAGTAACAACAATTGTGCCCTTGTCCAAGTTAAACTCATAAGTTATGTTATCAAAGCATGACATAACAAACCTTGTAAAACAAGATGGCAGTGTATCTATAGAAACATTGTGCAAAGAGCTAAAACCAATATCGGAGAGAAAAGATATCATGTCAAACTTAGAGTCACGAATTTCAAGAAATAGGCAAGAAGGTACGGTCCTAGCACGCATAATTTTAAATCTTGCAGATACGCCAACCTCTTCTTATGCGTAGCGGTTGAAGGTTTTTTCTTTTTCTTATCATTCTTTCTCTTCCTATCAGTTTCTTCTTTCGATTCAGAAACATGCTTCTTCTTCTTCTTCTTTACATGTTACTTACAATTTAAAACCCTCTCTTATTCAGAGGAGGAATCAACTTTCGACAAACACTTCTTATTCTTCAAATCCTTCTTGCACTTTGAGACCATCTCTTCTTCAGAGGAAGAATCAAAATCATGTTTCGTAGACTTTGAAACATGCTTCTTTTTATTTCTACGCTTCTGCCCTCTCTTCTTCGAGTTCACTCTCAGACTCAACATCTGCTTGCCTACCCTTTACATGCTTTCCCTTCAAACCTTTTCCATTCACATGCATATGTACTACCTTATAACTATCCAAATCAATTTCATCAAAATTTTCCTCCTCATTGGCATCTTCCTCCTCAGCCTCTTCAATTTCCTCAGTCTTTTCCTCCTCATACTCTTCATTGGCCTCTTCCTCGTCATCAGCCTCTTCCTCATCGTCAGCGTCTTCATCCACCTCCTCAGATTCTACTAACTCATCATCAACAGATTCTCTAACCTTTTCATCTTGCCAAGCTTTGGTTTGACAGCGGGTTTGGTTTGACAAAAGCCTTAGAATTTGGCTTCGGTTTCACAATCGACTTTGGTTTGACAAGGGGCTTAGGGTTGGGATTAGGTTTGACTACGGACTTTGGGTTCGGCTTTGGTTTGACTGAGGTCTTGGGATTTGGCTTTGGTTTACTAAGGTCTTAGCTCCTTCTTTTGTATTCTTTCTGCTCCGTTACTTTGAGCAACCATTTTACGATGACCACTCTTCTTTTTAACACCTCCATAGGTACAAAATATCAAAATCACAATCACAACAAAAGACTACCTAAAATAAAATAGTCACAATTTCAATAGTTACCTACTACTTGAACACTACTTAGCAACATCAATAACAAAAAACATCACAAAACTGCCACTACTTAAACTAAAACGATACTACTACTTAACAAATAACAAAATCACAACAACAAAAGTACTACTTAAAACAAAAACTACTTAAAAAATAACAACATAAAATAATACTACTAATATAAACAAATCACATGTGATTCATCATAAAAAAAATACTTAAATAAACAACCACAACTTCAATCATTAAATGCATAAACACTACTTAAAAATCACAACATAAATAATACTACTTACATAAACAAATCACGTGTGATTCTTCATCAAAACTAAAATCAAATAAATTAAAAAAATCAACTAAAATAACCGATAACATGCAAAAACGATAAAATAATAATAATAATAATAATAATAATAATAATAATAATAATAATAATAATAATAATAATAATAATAATAATAATAATAAATACCGGCAATGGTATCATTAGGTTGTACAGAGAATCGACCTTCAAATTATGCTTATCCGGTAATATTTCATATCGTACATCTATTATTCATAAAAGTTTAGGGTGAAAATTAGGGTTTGGTGTGCAGTTATTAATAAAAGTTATTAAGAGAGATAGAGAGAAATGAATGAGGTAAAATGTGTGTTTCTGTAAAATGAATGAGGGTGAGTAGCGATTCCTAAAAAAAATGTGTTAAGGGAGAATGATCACATACCCCTATCTCAATAAATGACAAAAAGTAATAATAATAATAATAATAATAATAATCTTAGCCATTAGATGAGAAATAAATGAGACAGATGAGATGAGTTTAGCGGATCTATAGACAAATTTAAGTCTATGATAAACTTTTCCCCACTTACATATTGTTTTTACTAAGTAAATTTGAAGTGTTAAAAAAAGTTATGAATTCATGCTCTTGTTGTTTTTATTTCCCTTAGAATTGCCATAAAAAATTAGATAACAACATTAACAACAACAATAAAGATTCTATTTATTATATTTAGTTACAAAATCAATTACAGAGGTAAAAACAAAAAGAAACATAAAAAAACACTTGGCTAGGCATAAGTCAATCCGTGCGCAAAACATGCGCTACGTTTCTTTTCGATTGTGTCTTGCTTTTTAACTAGCAAGTATAAAAATCATAATTCAATTTAATAAAACATTAGCTCGCTACAACCACATAACAATCTAAAAAACAGTTGATCACTTAGAATTAAGAAAAAAAAAAAATAACTTTTATGAAACAATATCCAACAAATTGTAAATTTTAGTCGAAATAAACAAAACCAAAAACCATTCAGCTATCAATTAAGAACCATCCAGAATTGCGAAAAACGCCAGCTTGTTAACTTGAAATTTTAAGTCTTGTGGAACGAGTGAAACCTACTAACGTATATAAATACTATTAATAACATCTTTATCCCATAAGCAAGAACCCTATTAAACTAAGTATATTAACAAGTACGAGTGAAGTAGATGTTTAAAGTTGTAAACAATAAACAAGAATATTTAGACGACAAAATGCGGGACCTTTAATTTAATGAAATCAAGATGCAAGCAGATGCGACAAGGCTAGTAACGAACGCGTTGGTGAGAGTGGCCGGTGCCAGAAAAGTTCCGAAACAAATTATGGTTTTATGTCTTTTACAATCATTTATTCCACCATCAATGAATTTAACTTTGTAAAAAGATAGTGACAATATATGCAAATTAGCAAATTATGGTTTTATGTCTTTTACAGGAAATGAATCTCTTCCTATCAACTTTAAAAGGAGGAGTCTCCAATCTCCATACATTACCAAATACCTTTTGCATGATACTATTATTTAACAATAAACTCCTCTTAGACAAAGTTCTAGAAGAAACCTCAATAACCAATGGGTTTTGTTTAGCCGATATCAGATATTATTGGACTTTCTTTTTTTAAACTTAAGATATTGGACTTTCTTTTTTCAAACTTAAGATATTGGACTTTCTAATCACTACTTTAATTTGTTTTGTTTTGTCTACTCTAATTCATAGAAGCTTCATAGTATTTTAAGTCATACTTAATAAGTAATCAATAGCTAATAGAGGTCAGCTCACTAAGCTACCATTTGACCAGTGATTAGTCCATGTTAGGATACTAAAACCTTCACACGGTTTCAGCAGTCAAACTAAAAACACCCCCCTAATCTCATATATATATATATATATATATATATATATATATATATATATATATATATATATATATATATATATATATATATATATATATATACTTGTTCTACTCTTTCTTTTCACTACACTTTTTATCTCCATATCATATAACAACCTCTACTTCTGAATCTCTGATAAACTAGTGTTGACTTATAAAGTCAACCCATCTTTATCCTGTACCTTTTGCATCTAGAATCTCACTAAAAAGATATGGAGAGTGCTTGTGTTTATGAACAGAATACAGTCATTGATGAATTATCTCAAGGGATACAAATGGCTAAAGAGCTAAGGTTTCATCTGAATTCACCTGAAGCAAGAGATTTCTTGATACAGAAGATATTTTCTTCATATGAAAGTGCTTTATTCATTCTTAAATCGGGTGAATCTGCTGGCAAGCCTGTGGCAGCTGCCTTGCCAGCACCCAGCCTGCCCGAGTCAACAACATCCACAGGTAGCTACCTTCAAAGCGAAGAATTCGTGTATGACCATCATTTTGTACATCAGCTGGATCAAAATGTCGTTTCCAAAAAGAGGTATTTTCACTTTTGATCTCCATGTTTTACTCAAATATATGACTACATGTAAAATACTAATAATATCTCTCCTTGATTGGTTTCGCAGAAAAGGGTCCACAATAGTTGAAAAGGCATTCCAAGCGAAACACACCTGCTACAATGGCGCCCAGTCAGCCGAAACATTACCACCAACACCATCTTTGCCTGAAAAACACGAAACAACACCCACATACTACAACTACCACTATCATTCATCGCAGCCAAATACTGGCGAGATGCTCTCAAATCTCAAAATCAACCTTAGTGTCAACACTTATGACTTGCGTGGTCCCATTGTTCCATCTTTGTGCTTGTTTCCTTCATCACAATTCGGATTCATGGAGGAATACCAACAACTTCAAATCCCAACTACATCAGAGGATGAAGTATTGCAAGTCTATTCACCACCTTTTATCTCCCCAGACACCTCTGAATGGAACTACTTCTCAGAATGGGACAGTAACAGTTCACCATCATTGGCTTTCACAGTGGATCGGGATGATTCAGACTATTATTTCAAAGTCAATAACTCTTTCTTTTGAAGTTTTTAGTCATAGATAAAACTAATGATACAAAAATATGCCGTCTTGTTTCGTGAGTCTAGCTTGAACCAGAATCATCAAATGAACCTAACTTGGCAACACTGATGAAAAACAATTGTTAGTGACTCCCCAAAGATGTTTTCAAGCCAGAACGTGCTTACTCAATGTGATAGTGAATGTTAATATCTTCTTGAGAGCTTATTTATCAAGCTACAAGTATAAAAGATGAGTATGTATGCCATGTTGAGAGGTGTTTTACGAAGTTAGAGATCATACGTATAAGATGATTCTTTTGCATATAACTTATGCATGTCTCTCTAATGGAGAGAAAGTGATGCTTTGTTCTTATATCATCTCCTTGTCATCATGATACACTATTTAAGTAATATAAACATGTTCTGTAGGCATGAATTAATACATAATCATGCATGCCCTCTGTCCGATGTTACGGGCTTTTATCTGTTGCTATAACACTCAGAATTTCAAAAGTGTGCGTAGTGAAGTATTACGCCAATTAATCATAATGGAAATTATAACAGTTTGTTAGAGACAAAGTTTATCCAAATCACGATTGGATGGAGATGTTTTCCGAGAGATTAACAGAAAATAGAACATTAAGTGCAGCAAACTACTAAGGATAAGAGTTGTAAATTAGGGAATCAAAACTTTATTCGTTATTTGTAATAATACCTTGTTATACACTCAATGATTTAACAAGGTTTCTTAGAGAGTATACTAAAAGATACACGGTTTCTTAGAGAGTATACTAAAAGATACACGATTAAATTCAGCAGATACTCTAGTAAGTTAAAGATTACTTGTTGTCAACATCCTTTACAACATCTAGATTAACATTTTACCAAGGCTGTCATATATACATGGCGCCTTTGAGACAAGTAAAACGTTCAAGGCTTGAATATTCCACTTTAGTTATTGAAAACCAAATACATTAGAGTTCCATTTAAACTTAATTCAACTTGCTACTTTCCCAAAACACCAGTCTTTAGGTCAGATATGCTTGTTCAATAGCATCACCTAAGAGATATTACTGCCACTGCATACTGTTTCATCTATCCAGAGCTTTGACTTTCATTTTGACAGACTTTGGTGTAAAGCAACTCTTTTTTCAACTTGTGAAATACTTTGTCATCAAAATAATACTCCATCCGTCCCAAAGTAAATATCCACCAATAAAAATCACACAATTTAATAAAAGCATCATCATTACTACTTTTTTTTTCTTACCTTTTGCATAATGACAGTTTTACTTTCAACTAATTAATTAATTTATATATATATATATATATATATATATATATATATATATATATAAGTTTGTAATATATATATATATATATATATGTAATATATATAATATATATATATATATATATATATATATATATATATATATATATATATATATAAGTTTGTAATATATATATATATATATATATATATATATATTAAGTTTGTAATAATAAACTCAAGTAAGGATAATACGGTAAACTCGATTTGAATTCTCTATCTATTTTTTAAAGTGGGCAATTAATTTGAGATAACTCGAAAAGAAATATGGACAATAAATTTGGAACGGAATGAGTAATACTTTTTTTTTTCAACTTTTAAGTGCTTTGACATAAGGATAAAGATTGGTACCCAATACCCTACATATGAAAAATCCAAACTTTGAATGAAAACATTTTCTTATGTTTGAAAGTGAACAACGCTGATGAGTAAGTTCGTTTTATTCATGAAAAAAGTATAAATTGAACCACCCTTAGACAAAATTATCCCTAGAAGAAACATAAATGGGAAAAGATTGACCATTTTGTGAGTAAAATGGGGTTTGGTTTAGCCCTCAAAAGATATTGGACTTTCGGTTTCCAATCTCTTTTTTTTTTTTTTTTTTCTTTTAACTTATTTATATCTCTGAAACACAGAAGCTTCTTAATGGTTAGTAGAGCTCACTTAGGTCACCATTTGACCAAAGATTAGTCCACGTTGGAGAGCACACGTTTCAAAACTCGCTTACTTCGGTCAACTTTAGACTCTTTTCCCACCGTATATAAATACTTTCCTCCACTCCTTCCATTATTTCACATTTTCTCTTCAAACCATAGAAGTTCCTCTACTTCTTAATATCTGATGAACTAGCTTTGACTTTCAAACTCAAACAACTGTTAGCTTGTACTCCTTGCATCATAACTGTACTCAAAAGTTATGGAAAGTGCTTATGTTTGCGAACAGAACACAGTCATCGATGAGTTAACTCAAGGGATACAAATGGCTAAACAGCTAAAGTTCAATCTTAATACACCTGAAGCAAGACAAATTTATATGCAAAAGATCTTGTCTTCATATGAGAATGCTTTGTGCATTCTCAAATCGGGTGACTCTACCGGGCAGCCTCAGACACCTGCGCTGCCAGCTCCAGGTCTGCCAGAGTCACTGATATCCAAAGGGAGTCCACAAAGCGGCGAGTTTGAGTTTGACCAACCTTTTATTTATCAGCATGGTCAAAATGTCGTTTCCAGAAAGAGGTATTTTAACTTCTGATGTCAATATGTAACTTTCTCAAAATTAATGCACAAAATCTATATCCTTTTTTCTTGATTGTTTAACAGAAAAGGGTCGACAATATCTGAAGCCACGTACAAAGGGAAACTCACATGCAACATTGGCGTCCCGTCAGCGGTACCACCACCACATTCACCTCAAATACATGAAATAATACCAATGCATCAGCTTAACCACTGCCACCACCAACTATCACCTCCAAAACCCCGTGAAAAGACCCCACACCTCATAACCAACCTGAGTTTTAATAAATGGGTCTTCGAAGATTACCAACAACTTCAATTGCCTAGTCATTTTGATGATGAGCTATTCCATGTTTATTCACCACCGTTGCTCTCCCCGACGACCTCTGAATCAAACTACTTCACAGAGTGGGGCAGTTCGCCATCATTAGATTTTTGTTCTAATCCCCACTATTTCTTTTAAAATGTTACAGATATAGAAATGTAAGATTCAATAGCGAAATGATTGTCTAGATTTAATGTATCAATATCATTTTTCTCCTGTAGTGAGACAGGATATTGTTCTTAAGAGCGACATATATGAGTGACTACAAACCTTTTATGAAAGGGTTATAAATAAAGAATATATGTTTTTGTATCAACCTGCAAAACCATGCGATGTGATCGACTACCATGCATTTTAAACCGAAAGCTAACATGTATATGCAAACAGATAATTCCAATGTACTCTTGGTAAACACGTATCTTACATGAATTTATACTAGTAGAATACATATTATATATTTATATCTCTTTTAACTAATTCTTGCGAGCAAATTCTTCGAGAGACTGATAGTTTGGAGCTACGGAGATGGAGTGCTGTCATCATCAGGTACAAGTTCCTTTGCATCATTGGTTTTCATAAGAGCTTGTCTTAGGCCGATAACGATAAACAAGTTGGTCAAAGTGAGAAGTGATTCAGCACCACCATGTAACCAATCTACATTAGATAAGGAGGTTCCAATGCACCTTAGCTGTTCCAAAAGAGTCATAATTTTCATTGTGTATTCTCAAATATAATGAATAAACTAAATGCAAAAAACAGTATATAAATATACAATATACAACTTCATAGATATATTTTTATCAACTTCATAGTATATAAATATTTTTATCAAGTTTAACTAACAAGAAAAGCGATGACTAAATAAAAAAGTCTTATTTGTTTGATTTCAGACATTAGAAATGAAGAGTGATCATGGATCATGTGGAAAAACGGTCAAATGTTAAAGGAATAGATGTACTATCTTTCATTTGCTAATCTGATAATTAATAATGAGAATTAGCTAATTGCACCATACTTGTATCAAGGTGGACTTAAAAAACTTTCAATCATAATGCTAATGTGTATCACATTTCTTGCCAATAGTTTCACCGTAACCATCATTGTTATATTTATCATATTGGCTGAAATACACCAATCAATTAGCAAATTATCTGTAGCTAGTATAAAATGTATTATCCTGGTGATTGAATATGAGTGCTCTAAAGTGAAAAAGTGAAATCTAAGCTGGGGCAGGAAATTACCGTAAATTCCTGCTGGAACTGGATACGGAGAAGAGATGCCAAAAAAACAACATAAAGAAACATGGTAAGATTAAATGAATTCGAATTAACAACAAATTAAGCGAAATAATAGCCTTTCATTGCACCTCATAGCTAGGCTCATACGGAACAAGCAAAATAATTTTCTTTTATATCTAACAAGGTTTTATAACTAGGTCTCTCGGAATTCATTTTATATCATGCCAATTTCATCAGCACAACTCAGCAAAGAAAGGAATGGACGGGTCTCAGTGTCGTTTTTTGGAACTTGAGAAGGTGATAGACTCTAACTTGAAAAACAAGGCTTTACAAAGATATACGACACACAACCCTTACTTTAGATATTTTTATTGTATCGTAAATCACTTTAGATATCTACCAAAAATATCATATACACCATACGCATGTCATGCCATGTGCATGCAAGTATTCATTCTTTTTCTTTCTTATTGATGATCGACATATAGCAAATAGAAAGGGTTCGACAGACGTGGCTCATGGAGCATTAATGTGTAAGATATTTAAATTTGTTATTTTATGTATTATATAGATAGTTTAGTGATTAGGGGTATAGTTTGATTCGGGTAATTAATTAGTAACGTAAAGCTTTTAGAACGTAAAATCAGGTAATATAAAGGTCTAAAACGTAAGAAAATGCTATAACTTATCAAAATAACCCATTTTAATATGTTAAATGAGTCATGAGTTTATCGGAGTGCTTAAACGTTGCTAAAACTGAAAACATAACCCGCAAATGTGTAAACGTAAAAAGTGCAAGGTTTATGTAAAAATAGAAAAAATAAAATATGAATACAAAAGAAAATAAAATGCTTAAAATATGTAGACTAAGCCTAGCTAGTCTGGAGTCGGTTCAAGTTAAATGTACGTGAGTGAACCTATTTAGTCAATCGTAAAAGTAAGTTTTCTTAAAAATAAAATAATAAGTAAAAGTTAATAATAAATAATGACCTCAAAAGTGTGAATTGTTAGAGAATGGATAACCCAAAAATATGAAAGGTGTAGCACGTGGTTCAAGTTTGTTATTAGCATTTAAGTGCGGGTAAAATAAGCATCCAAAAACATGTAAAAGACTATAATCGAGTTTGGAGCCAAACAAGGTGTATGAGGTACTTCATTATAAATCGCACTAGAAGGTAATATATTTAACATATAAACCGCTACCAACAAATGATGAGGAAGGTGAGCTTAAAAAGGTAAAGTCCGAATGAGATTTTTAATGGTGTGTTTAATGCATTGAGACATGTCATTTTGCTAGGAGGTCTTAGGGCAAGAAAAACGAAAATGAATGCCTTTAAAGGCAAACAAATTTGTGTATGGCGTGGTTATCAAATTCACCACCATTATCATACTGAAAGGACTTAATTTCACATTTAAATTGGATATTAACGAAATTACGAAACAACACAAACTAAAACAAAACATCCGATTTATTAAGCAACAGATAAACCCACAAATAATGATAATAATAATCCAAAAACAAGACATAATATTTAAAACCAATAAGATTCAGGATTGAGAAAGTCCACAAGTCCGAGTGAACGATATCAAAAGCAGACCTAACAATAGTTCGAGAACTAGAAAAGGGAAGCCTCACGTGTTTGCCAAGCTGACAAGCATGACAAATCGCGGTAGGCTTCGTTTTATTACAAACGATGGAAAGAAATAATACTACGTAACACTTCACTTCCTGGATGTCCAAGTCCCTGGTGCAACATGTGTTGACTCGCAAGAAAAACTTGTGGGATAAAGGAAGGCTTCGTAACAGGATAAAGATCACTCGTACTATCACATCGGAGAAGAACCCGATGGGTTAGGTAGTCCTTAATAGAAAAACCAAATTCATCAAATTCAACAGTACATTTATTATCACGAACAAACTAAAGAACGGAAATCAGGTTTTTAACAATGTTGGGAGTTATGAGGACATTATTTAAATGAAGAGGTTTATAAAGAGTTGACAAGATGATATGGCCTATTTTGGTGACGGAAATAGACTTATCATCACCAACATAGACAAATGGATAGATACATTTATTAAAAATATTAGGAAGAGAATTAACAGGGGAGTTAAGATGAGAAGAAGCACATATATTCATGTTTCATGCACCTGTAGTAAGATCCTGAAATGATGTAACAGTTGGTGTAAACTGATCTTGGCCCTGAAATGCATTCGGTATCGGACCAACAACTTGGGCCGGCCCAAATTCTAGTGGAGCGTGGACCAGTGAAACAAGCCTAGCAGTGGACCCATGAACCGTTCCTCATGTTGAAGAAATCTGAAGTTGAACTAATAAATCATTGTGGGCTTTTATTAAGTCCATCATATGCGTTGTGTTAAGTGATAATGCATACATGAATTCTCAAACCGACAAAAACCTTTAGTAAAATTAAAACAGACTTTCGTTGTAGATGTTGATGTTGAACGTGTCATTGGGTAAAGAGTGGAATAAAGTAAACTATTGAGGATGTGCTTGGTTAGTGGTGGGGAAAAGGAAAGGGAATGTAAAAGAATGGGTGATGGTGGATTATATCAATCTTTTTCCCTCAAATTTACTTTATAATGGTTCATTACCTATTACCAAGTAATCATTATATTACTTAGCTCCAACTAAGCATCTTTAATCATTACTTTTTTCATTTCCCACCCCTTTTACCTCTAACCAACCACCCCCGAGGTTATTTTACTGTAGCAAACTATGAGATTCGGTTAACATGGGAATTAATTACTAACAATTAAATTCGTTGGGGGGTATGAACACAAAAAACGAACGCAGAACACATACGACATTCAGTGGTTGTGGTGGGGACTATATCAAGCAACACTAAGTAATAATTACTCCGTATTAAAAAAAGACGAGTAATACGATAGTCGGTTTGGTGGGGTTGTCTACAATAATTAAACAACGAATGAAACGATCACCGTAATATTCGGTTGTGCGTCTTGCTAAAAAAATATATATATTCGGTTGTGCGTGATGAAATTAGACGAAAAAGAAGAAATAAATTAGTGATTAGGGTTAGGGTTAGTGTTAGGGTTAGGATTAACGCTGTGATATTATTTTAAAGTGGATAATGGTTTTGTTATTCAATAATCATGATTACAATATATAATCTCATAAGGATTATTTTAGAAGGATTTTGCTAACCAATGCACACTGGCAGAGGTTAATGTTTAGTTAATGAACACAAACTTTTTTAACTAGCAAAAAAATTGCATTAGTTACATATTAAATGGACTTGTAAATTACTATATTTGATCATGATTTTTATTTAAATGAATTAAAACATTGCTTTTATAAATGGAGGTTAGCAAAACCCATTTTAGAAAAAAGTATGGGCTAAACCAATTAATTAAGTACAAGGCTCATAGTTATGCACTCAATGATTTAAGCTCAAGGTTTTTTTTTTTTTTTTTTTTTTTTTTTTTTTTTTTTGAACGGCAATTTTATAAAGCAACTAGCAAGAAGCTAGATTAAACAACTACAATATAAGGGTTTTTAAGTCAATCGTTCCAAGTGAACGACGCTTTACATCTATATTTGCACCAAAAATAAGAAATAGAGACTAAGTTATCAAATATCATCGCCTTCTCGGGAGTCTTCGAATAAAAAAGAACCATATTACGGAAACGCCAAATCAACCACCATAGACCATAAAATACTCCCTCGAACATGACCTTAGCCTTGGAAAGAATCCGAAGAGACACAAACCTACGACACCATTCCTGATACGAATTCACGTCCGAATATTCAACATTCCACCAATTAGATATCTTTTGAGTCAATTGTCTAACCACACTACATTGGAAGAAAAGATGGCTAGCCGTCTCCGATCCTTCCTTGCAAATAGGACATTCCATAGTATCAATATCCATCCCTCTACGTGATATGTTAAATCTAGTCGGTAAGGCATTAGACTTTACTTTCCAAGCAGTAATATTCACCTTAATAGGAACGTATTTAACCCACCTAGTCGGCGAGTTAACCTCATGAATACAATTATCATCAATAACCTTTCGTAAAGAAGCCACCGAAAAATCTCCATTATTATTTAAAGACCAAACATACCTATCCTCACAAGGCACCAGCTGAATAGTCTGAAATATATCCGCCATCGCATTGTATTGCGACTCTTCGATACCACTTCTGATCTTCCTGCGAAAAGAATTATCTAAACTATTTGCATTCACTTTCACACTAATTGTCGCCCTTTTATCCACTTCAAGCGCATACAAACGAGGAAATAAAACTTTCATAGTACCACCATCGAACCATTTATCCTCCCAAAATCGCGTACCCTCTACATTCCCCAACTTAAGACGCATGAACTCGAACACGTTAATCCCTTTACCTTGCAAAACCTTCAGCTCAAGGTTTCTGAGAGAGTATAGATACGTACATGATTAAATTCAGCATATATATAATCTAGTAAGTTAAAGATTACTTGTTGTCAACATCCTTTACAATATCCAGATTAACATTTTACCAAGGCTGTCACATATACATGGCGCCTTTGAGACAAGTAGAATGTTCAAGGCTTCAAATCCGCTTTGGTTACTTAAAACCAAATACATTAGAGTTCCATTTAAAAACACCAGTTTTTAGGTTAGATCTGTTTGTTCAATAGCATCACCTAAGTGATATTACCGCCACTGCATATTGTTTTATCGATCCAGAGCTTCGACTTTCACTTTGACAGACTTTTTTGTACATCAAGTCTTTTTTCAACTTATGAAATACTTTGTTATCAAAATAATACTCCATCAACTCCTTACAGCTTTCTTTTTCTTATTTTTTTGCATAATGATAATTTTACCTTCAAGTAATAATTTACAACTTTTTAAAATTTTGTAATAATAACCTTAAATAAAGATAATATGTTAAACTCGATCTAAATTCCCCGCCTATTTTTGAAAGTGGACAATTAATTTGGTACGACCCGAAAATGATATATGGACAATAAATTTGGAACACAAGGAGTATTACTTTTTCTCAACTTGTAAGTGCGTTGACATGAGGATAAAGATGGGTGCCGAAGAACCTACATATGAAAAATCCAAACTTCGAATAAAAACATTTTCTTATATTTGAAAGCTAACAATGCTGATGAGCAAGTTTCGTTTTATCCATGAAAGAGTATAAATTAAGCAACCTTTGGACTAATTGATCCCTAATTGATCCCTAGAAGAAACATAAATGGGAAATGATTGACCATTTTGTGGGGTTTGATTTAGTCCAAAAAAGGTAACCGACCTTTCCAATCTCTTTTTTTTTTAAACTTATTCATCTCTCTGAAACACAGAAGTTTCTTAACATTTTAAAGTCATTCATAATATTATTATTTTTTTGAATTTATTCTTAATATTTGACTTGGTTAATAGAGCTCACTTTACGACACCTTTCAACCAAAGATTAGGCCATGTTGGATAGCACTCGTTTCAAAACTCGGTTACTTCCGTCAACTTTACACTCTTTTCACCTTATATAAATACTTCCTTCACTCCTTCCATTCATCTCACATTTCTCTTCAAACCATAGAAGCTCCTCTACTTCTGAATATATGATGAACTAGCTTTCACTTTCAAAGTCTAACCACTGTTAGACTGTACTCCTTGCATCATAACTGTACTCAAAAGTTATGGAAGGTGCATAAAGGTGAACAGAACGCAGTCATCAATGAGTTAACTCGAGGGATACAAATGGCAAAACAGCTAAGGTTCATTCTTAATACACCTGAAGAAAGACAAATTTATATGCAAAAGATCTTGTCTTCATATGAGAATGCTTTGCGCATTCTCAAATCGGGTGACTCTACCGGGCAGACTAAGATACCTGCGCTGCCAGCTCCATGTCTGCCAAAGTCGCTGATATCCAAAGGGAGTCCACAAAGCAGCGAGTTTGAGTTTGACCAACCTTTTATTTATCAGCATGGTCAAAATGTTGTTTCCAGAAAGAGGTATTTTAACTTCTGATGTCAATATTAACTTTCTCAAAATTAATGCACAAAATCTAGATCCTTTTTTCTTAATTGTTTAACAGAAAAGGGTCAACAGTATCTGAAGCCGGGTACAAAGGGAAACACACATGCAACATTGGCGTCCCGTCAGCGGTACCACCACCACATTCACCTCAAACACACGAAATAATACCAATGTATCAGCTTAACCATTACCACCACCAACTATCACCTCCAAAACCCGGTGAAATGACTCCACATCTCATAACCAACCTGAGTTTTACCAAATGGGTCTTCGAAGAAGATTACCAACAGCTTCAGTTTCCTAGTCATTTTGATGATGAACTATTGCATGTTTATTCACCACCATTGCTCTCCCCGACGACCTCTGAACCAAACTACCCCGCAGAGTGGGGCAATCCGCCATCATTAGATTTTTGTGCTAATCCCGCAGATGTAGACCTTGTTGTTAAGTTTTGTAACTCTTACTTTTAAAAGGTTACAGATATAGAAATGCAAGATTCAATAGGGAAATGATCGTCTAGATTTAATGTATCTGTTGTCGAGATTTGATGTATCTGTTGTTAAGCTACGGTTTCTACCACCTAATCTAATTACAAAGTACACTTTAGTCCCTAATCTATGTTTAAGTTACTACTAATATTTAACAGTATCAAATCATTTTCTCCTGTAGTGAGCTATTTTATATTGTACTTAAGAGCAATATATATGTAGTGACTACAAACCTTTTATGAAAGGGTTATAAGTAAATAATATATGTTTTTGTATCAACCAGCAAAACCATGCGATGAGATTGACTACCATGCATTTTAAACCGAAAGCTAACATGTATATGCAAACAGATAATTCCAATGTACTCATGGTAAAACATGTATCTTACATGAATATATGGAATACATATTATATATTATATATCTCTTTTACCTAATTCTTACGAGCAAATTCCACGAGAGACTGATAGTTTGGAGCTACATAGATGGAGTGCTGTCATCATCAGAAACAAGTTCCTTTGCATCATTGGTTTTCATAAGAGCTTGTCTTAGGCCGATAACGATAAACAAGTTGGTCAAAGTGAGAAGTGATTCAGCACCACCATGTAACCAATCCACATTAGATAAGGAGGTTCCATAATGCACCTTGGCTGTTCCAAAAGAGCCATAAATTTCATTGTTTATTCTCAAATCTAGTGAATAAACTAAATGCAAAAAACGGTTAAAAATATACAATATACAACTTCATATATATATTGATATCAAGTATTCAAGTTTAACTAACAAAATAAGCAATCATGAAAAAAAGGCTTATTTGTTTGATTTCAGACATTTGAAATGAAGAGTGATCATGGATCATGTGGAAAAACGGTCAAATACTAAAGCAATAGATGTACTATCATTCATTTGCTAATCTGATAACTAATGATGAGAATTAGCTAATTGCGCCATACTTGTATCAAGGTGGACTTAAAAACTTTCGATCATAATGCTAATGTGTATGACATTTCTTGCCAATAGTTTCACCGTAACCATCAATGTTATATTTATCATATTGGCTGAAATATAATCAATTGCCAAATTATCTGTAGTATATAATGTATTATCCTGGTGACTGAATATGTGTGCTCTAAAAAAAAAAAAAAAAAAAAAAAAATCATCTAAGCTGGGGCAGAAAATTACCGTAAATTCCTGCTGGGACTGGATATGGAGAAGAGATGCAAAACAAACAGCAGAAAGAAACATAGTAAGATTAAATGAATTCAAATTAACAACGAATTAAGCAAATAATAGCCTTTTCAATCATTGCACCTCATATGTAACAATGTCATATATCAGACAAAAACATTCCAATAATGACAGAGAAAGATCATTCGAGTTGTGGAACAAGCAAAACAATTTTCTTTCATATCAAAACAAGGTTTTAAAACTAGGTCTCTCGGAATTCATTTAAATCATGCCAATTCATCAGCACAACTCAGCAAAGATAAATTGAAAACCAACTACTTATAGTTATACAATATTAGTGATTTTTAACATATTATGCAAAATGTAAATACAAAAAAATATGATGTTTGGCAATATGTGGCCTAAATTTTGTAGCCATAGTAAAATCAATATCACAAACACATTTGTCACGTAACCAAATCTTGATCCATATTCAATCGGCTCTACATACCACTAAAAATATAGTCATATCAGGATCAGTAAGAACCCAATGTTAGCACTTAGCACAATTCACTTAGGAATATTAAAAAACATTTGACACGCAACTAAGATATGATCAATAAGCTTTACATAAGCAAAGATGCACATAGTTAATTAAGAACATTAAGAGGGTGTTCGGTATTGCATTTTGGAGTAACTTATCTAAGGGTGTGTTTGTTTAAGCTTATTTGTGGGCTTACGAGCTTATTTAGTTTCGGCTTATATTTCATAAGCCAAATTTCCTGGCTTATTTTAGAGACTTTTAGGGATGTATAAGCTTATTATGACGTAATAAACTTATATAAGCTCATAAGTCTTAAGATGAGCAAGAAAAATCGAGCTTAAGAAATATAAGCCAAATCAAATAAGCTCATAAGCTCACAAATAAGCTTAAACAAACACCACGTAATTCAGAAACCAATGTGGCGCGCTTTACTAACGACATATAATCTGTTTTGAAAAGGCAATCCTAGTATTAGCAATATTCACTTAAGCATTTAATTAAAAACATAACACACAACCAAAATCTTCACAAAACAACAACAATACAATAAACTTCAAAAAAAAGGAGAAACTTAACTGGTGGCACCAACAAAAGCAAGCAAGAAATAAAACCCAAAAAGGGTAAGTTTAGGAGCAGAATTAGATCTTGTAATAAAATACAAAAAACCAAGATAAGGAAACAATGAAACTGCAAACAATTGTGAAGCTATGCTCTGTGAATCAATTGTAGGTGACCATGGGTCTACTGGAAATGGTAGTCCCTTTACAACTAACTTATTGGGTTTTTTTATGGTGTTAAATTGTTGGGTCACATTTGGGTTATATTTAGTGTAGTGTCTGAAATTGTGTTTTAAGAATGATGATGATGATGATGATGATGGTGATGGTGATGGTGATGGTGAAGATAGTAAGATGGGATTATGGTAAACTGTTTGAAGTGAGTTGATGATGACCATTTTGTGGTTTTTTAAAGATGTTATTCAGAAGAACACACGGGTGGGTGTTTCTAATACGGAGTATGTGTTTGTGTGACTACACATTTTGACTTTTTCTTAGCCATGTGTTGTTTGACTTTTGCTTATTCATTATTTGTACACCAAGTGATTAACACACCATTAAGTTTGATGATTTTGGTTTAAGTTTTGATGATTTTGGTTACCTAGTGGCATTTGCAATGTTTTGAAACCCGTGGAACCTGGTAAAAAAAGAAGGGCTACATTAAACTGGGTTTTTGATTTTCAAAACCCAAGTAGACCTGATAGGTTTAAGACAACCGGACTTAAATTAAAATTTTTGATTTTTATATGTTATTATTATTATTTTTTTTTTTTGAATGTTTTTCTAGGCTCTATATATGGATTAGTTATTATTTACATATGTGTACTATTTTGTATTGTTGAAAATGGAAGTTATTTTTTGAGGTAACCGTATTGACCTGGTGATCGAATCGATTTAAATGGTGACTCGATCAGATCGGTTAAAGACACAGTTTTAAGAACATTGGGTTTGTGCCCCTTTCACTTAAATTACTTTTGTCTTAGCGTTACATAAACATACTCCTTTTCACTTCATTGTTAATTTCAGTTTTGTAGTTTCTCGCCATTTACATATACCTAATCTTTACTACATAAAAAAAGAAAAACCAATTTCTTAGAACTTCAAAAAAATAGTAATGTTATTTACAAAATACTTTTACTTATAAAAGGCAATACAATATCTTAATTATTTTATTTTAAATATATAGTTAAGTACAATTTAATCCACAAATTTTATTCACTCACTTTCACCAAAAATAAATAGACACACAAATTGACGTTGCTATACATTGCTACCACTTTGCTCGAGTACTCACTTGCTTTAACAAAAACATAGACGTGCGGCACACTCTTACACACACATAAAATTATCTCTCAGAGATGTACCACCATAGACTCACTAAATTTGATCCACCGCGGATAAGCCTTCCTCCTTGAACAATGGTCACGCGTGACCTAATCACATCCACTTGAGAACCACGACACGTTTAGCCTTACATGAGACTTTTAAGTTGAACTCCACTGTCATTATAAAGCTTGAAATCTTTAAATAGCTAGATAGGAATAGGCGATACGTAAATCTAAGTAAGGTTATTCTAAGTCTACTGACAATAAGCAATATTCCAACTAACTAATAACTATTACCAATAATTGCTTTTTTCATTTCCTTTCAAAAAGTTTCGAGTAGATACCACTAACTAGGTAGTTACCACCAAATATCTCAAAAGTCCCGGCAGAGATTCTATTCTTAAACTAATTAGCAATGAAATTTGTACTCGACAAAACTTATATGTTAGCTTTGAGATTTATTGTTGAAAGTATACACTCATTAGACAAACTTATGAAACTTCAAGGTTCATTTGGTAACATTCTTTAGTTATATTTTCACTAATGCTAACTTTAGTCTGTTTGTGTAAGTGTTTGTTTATGCAGGGACCAGAGTGTAACATTGGTGTATATATACTCTTAACAGCTGCTAGGATTTTATTCATTGATGGACTCTCTCTCTCTCTCTCTCTCTCTCTCTCTCTCTCTCTCTCTCTATCTCTCACTGTTACACCGATATTGTTCTCTCTTGCTTCCTGAGTTTCTCATAAGTTTGGTTATAGTTTTAGTTCAAGTTTTATAGTCTGATTAGTGTTTGTAGTAGATCTTCTTGATCTCTAAGTTTGGTTTGGGTCTGAGGTGTTGGAGTGTGAGTCTTGTATATGATTGCACTATATAGGAGGATAATTATCATTTTCTTTGTAACTGTTTCTGGCTTGCACTCATTTGAGGACAAGTATACTGTGTATATTGTTATAAATAAAAGAATCACCAAGGAGTGGTTGGTTGGGTGATTATCTAGATTGTTTTGGTACCATTTTAACATGGTATCAGGGCTTAGGTTTTGATTTGACGATTATCTTGGGATTCTTGGTTTCTTGATCAGTTTTGGTCTAGTGGTGATTTAATTCAACACCCTTGTGGTTAAATCTTGTTGATTGGAGGTTTAATTGCTGTTTTTAGGCTTCAATTGAAATTAAGGGGTTTTTTTTTTTTTTTTTTTATTAAAACCCTAGATTTTGGGGGTTTTTTGTTTCTGGTTCGATTCTGAGTAATTGGAGATGATTCGTTGTTAGAATCAGTGTTAATTGGCTAATTCTTGATTTGGTTTCTTGAAACCCTAATTTTGAAATTGGGGGTTTCTTTGGATCTCTAGTGATCTGTGGATTTCTGGGCTTGTTCTTGAATTGGTTGTTCTAGACTAAGTGAATCTAGAATAATCAGTTACTTCTTCCGCTGCATTCCTTTGATAGAACTGTAAGTGATAAGTTTCTCCTTTAAGATAACTGAATTTGAGTCTAGTGGGTGCAAACGGGTTGGTTAACTCCTTGATTTGCCATCCTGAGTGGTACAAAAACCTTCTCTGGCCAACCCTAGTTCACTAGGCTTGATTCAAGTGGATCTTGGGTGTGAGTTGTGTTATATTTGGTTTAATTTCTTAGTTTATATCTATTTCTTGATTGTTTCATGGTTTGTCTGGTTTAGTTGCTATCTGGTTGTTATCTGTTTTATTGTTTCTTGTTGGTACTTGTCTGTTTATCTGCTTAGTTTGTTTGGTTTGATTGTTGTCTTGAGTTGTAGGTTTATTAGTTTGTTGGTTATTCTGTTTTGTTTGTTCTTTGTTTTGTTTGATCAATATGGCTATTATGATAAGTAGTTTGGATCAGAGTAACCCTCTGCATCTTCATCCTAATGATTCTGATTGTACCTCTATTGTGAGTGTTAAGTTGACTGGTGTTGAGAACTATAGGATCTGGGTTAGTGCAATAAAATTGGCTATACAGATTAAAAATAAAATGGGATTTCTTGATGGTTCTTGTATTAGAACTACTTATGCTGCTAGTCCCCTTTTGGAAGCCCAATGGGATAGGTGTAATGCAATGGTTTTAAATTGGATATTAACTTCTTTGTCCCAAGATGTGTATGTTGGTTATGTGTTTTCTGATAATGCATCTGTTGTGTGGAAAGATTTTGTTGATATAAATAATGCATTAAAACGTTATTAATATTTCTCGATATCCCTACGTTTTGACGATCACAAAATGTTAAATCATTAAACGTAAAATCATTACGTAAACAAGTATTTAGTTACAAAATATCATTCCATCCAACTAAATCACTTAAAGTATGAATAAACAATTACCTAATACATTTTATGATCAAAGAAAGGTTTATTTGATCATTATAAAGGTTATAAAATGATATAAACATTTTATATATTTAGAAAAACACTTTTGGTCATTAAAGAAAAATGTTTAATTCATAATAAACTAGACATTCAGACCCGTGCGATGCACACGGGCTCGATCTAAATGTTCATAGTCATGAAAACCCGTGCGATGCACATGGGCTGTATAGAAGTTTTCAAAGTTTAATACCCGTCTTTTATTTTCGTCATTTTATATTTGAGACGTATTTTTATTATTATTATATATAAGTTGTCGTGGTAGCATACATTTTGTAAGCATGATACGTATTTAAAATAGTTTATTGACATGTAATCTTTTAAGATGTATTTTTTACGTAATATTTTTTGTCTATTTATTTTGGTATTGACTCTATCGTTTTTTATTGGAACTAACTAATATTAATACATCCGGCTAAGTTATAACTATTTCTTATGATAGTCAACATTGCCCGTGCGATGCACATGGGCTGTATAGAAGTTTTCATAGATTTAAAATACGTGCGATGCACATGGGCTGTATAGAAGTTTTTATAGCGTAATATTCGGCATTTGTTTTCGTCATTTTATGTTTAAGTTGTCATGGTGTCACACATTTGCTAAGCTTTATACGTATTTAAAATACTTTATTGAGTTGCACATTGGTTGTATATAAGTTTTTATAGCGTAATCTTCGACACTTATTTTCGTCATTATATATCTAAGTTGTGATGGTATCACATTTCCAAGCATGTCACACATTTAAAATAGTTTATTGACACTAAAAGAGTATATGTGAAGAGATTTTTTTCAAGATATTACATTGAAAAGAGTCTCTTCAAATGTAACATTTTAATATGTATAAGTTACATAAATTATTTTAAATATGAAGCGATGACATTAATGTTGGAAACCTTTTATATTCATCCCCATGCGATGCACACAAGTTTGGACTGCCTCAGGACGCATGTGATGTACACAGGTTGGATCTAATTGTTTTTTTTCGTAATGTTTGGGACTAATTTTTGGTTCATGTTTGAAACTCTCATTTTTTGTGAAAGACGGACTTAGTTGTTCAAATAAATTACTTTATTAAAAGCGAACTATAAAACAAATTTCCTTTTTAACAAAACTATAAAAACATAAAACATTAAAGTAATTAGTATATTCAAGAGTATAAATTATAATTCATATAATAAATTAGAGTTCGTATAGTAAAATATTGCATGTTTAATTTGTAACGTACTATTAATATGAATGCTAAGTGTTTATCTATATTGACATCGATAGCCATGGAATTGTTCTTGTTGTTGTTTATTAGCATTTTGCATGTTTTGTTCTTGATACAATTTTCGTGACTTCTCGATCTCTTTCTTTAATGTGAAGAGGTTTTTTTTTGTAAAATGTTATATTTAAATGAGGCATTTCATATGTAATCTTTTAATATGAGTAAGTTACATAAATAATTTTTTAATTAATGCATTATTACAACATTTTTCCATAAACTATAATATCGAATTTGGAGCACTCATTTGTAACTCACTATAAGTATTTACAGTATGACGACATGAATCACATGATATCAAACTCAAATGAATAATGCTTACCTCGTGATAGGTGTAGGATAACATTTGAAATACAATTTTCTCCTCGTTTATATACTTTTTCGATTTAGAAGATGCTTATTGTTAAGATGATCGTGTGAAGATATTTTTATTATATACTACCATTTTCAATTTGTAACATCGACATAATTTACACAGTCATACCAAATATCAAAGTCACGCAATATTCCAAAACATTTAATTAAAAAAGTGACATTAACACACCGCAATATTCCAAGACAAAGTGTAGTAATAATTTTTGACCAAAAAATTGAATGCTCGTCAAATAAACTTACTTGCTAATGAATCAATAGTATTAGCCCGTTTAGCGGTATTACATAAAGCAAAATATTGCATGTTTAATTTGTAACGTACTATTAATATGAATGCTAAGTATTCATCCCACCGGTGGCCGTGGCATTGTTCTCGTTGTTGTTGTTGTTGTTGTTGTTGTTGTTATTGTTGTTGTTGTTGTTGTTGTTGTTAATGTTGTTGTTGTTGTTGTTGTTGTTGTTGTTGTTGTCTTTGTTGTTGTTGTTCATTGGTCTTTTGCATGTTTTGTTCTTGATACAATTTTGTGACTTCTCGATCTCTTTCTTTAATACTTCTTGATGCGCTACAAAAAACAATTAGATATAGTTGATCATTAGTAACTTAAATACAGTTAATCAATATATTACATTTTCGATCAAAGTAAAAATATTCGTGCATGTTCCACTTAATTGATAAGACAACGATGTGTAGGATCTCTTAAATCATTAGAGAAGATGATGTTACTACCAAACCTCCTAAGCACCATCTTTATGTCCTACATTCTTACACACACAAAAAACACATGAAATTTACATAAAATAACATAAATCAGTATGCTAAATAAGTAAGACGATATGATGCTTACTTTACCACCATAATAAGTTGTAGCCCAATGTGCACGTGGTGTGGAGGAAGTTGTGCTTTGTTGTGTGTGATTTTTGACACATTATATAGTTGATAAAATATTTGTAAATCATAGACGGGAAGGTAAAAAGACTAACCACTAATTGGTGTGTTTTATTTATGCATTCATGACATTTTTGGTTTGTATTCTTTGAGGTTTAGAGATGGCTTGAAACATGTTGTACCGTACAAACTTTTGTGCACGATTCCTCATGCAAAACATATTGTACTGTACAAACTTTTGTGCACAATGCCTCTTGCGCATTAAATTAAGCACTCCAATCTTTAGATAGTATAGAAGATATACTTTTCAGGTTGCTTAAACTACCTTTTACCGTACTACAATTTGTGCACAAATCCTCTTGCACATTAAATTAAGTCACCCAATATTGTGTAATTGATATACTTTTGATGTTGCTTACACTACCTTGTACTATACAAATTTTTTCAATTACTTGAATCACTAATCTTATGTACTTACCCTTATGCATGACTATTAAATCAATGTACTAACACATGAAGCCTTCACATTTCACTTTTAATTCTTGGGACATTTATTATGACCCCTTTACATTTATAAGGCTACTTAAGCTTTATATAATATAAGATATAAGATATATGAATTCAAATTTTTAACCAAAATCAGTTAGATTTTCACCAAATAAACTTTCCCCAGAAAAGGACAAAAAATATGGCTGTTACAGGAGGGCGACCCCCTTAATTTTAAGGGGGGCAGCCACCAATTAAGGGGGCCGACATGCTCTTGTGGCCAGATTATTTTGCCTATAAATACAGGTTCAATCCTACATTTTTTCTATCTCTATCCTCTCAAAACATCCTTCTAAATCCTTTGATCATAAGATTATAAGTTCTTGTTTCAAGTGATTCAATCCCTCACCATTCAAAGTGCAAGAGAAGAATACGCCTTCAACATCTTGTTAAGAAGTATTGTAGATTTGTGAATATAGTTAGTAGTTGTGTAAATTATTTGTAAAGGTGTAGAAGTTTTGTAATAGGTAGATTTAGGTGTGAAGAGTAGTAGAGATTAGAAGTAATGAAAAAGAAGTAGTGTTTTGAAGAAGAAGTAGTGAAGTTGTAAGAAGTTGTGTAGTAGTAGTGGTGTGTATAAGTTGTGAAGAAGTTGTGTAGTGACTAGTGGTGTGAGATTGGTTCTAGCTACTATTAGGACTCGACATCTAGCTTAGTGTCGTTAATTGGTGTAAGCAAAAGTTGTGTAAGGTTTTCTCTGCCATAAGAGAGCTTGTTGACATAGTGAAGAAAACTCTCGAGTTAGGTGCTCGGGGAGTGGAGTAAGGCGAAGAGGAGCTTCTTTGCCGAACCACTATAAATCCTTTGTTTTGTGGTGCGATCTGTTGATATAAATAATGCGTAAAAGCGTTATTAATATTTCTTGATATCCCTATGTTTTGACGATCACAAAATGTAAAATCATTACGTAAACAAGTATTTAGTGACAAAATATCATTACATCCAACTAAATCACTTAAGGTATGAATAAATAATTGTCTAATACTTTTTATGATCAAAAGAAGGTTTATTTACTAATTACAAATTATATAAAATGATATAAACATTTTATATATTTAGAAAAAAACTTTTGGTAATTAAAAGAAAATGTTTAATTGATAATACTACTACAGAAAAGTTCATGAAAACCGGTTAGAATGACTCATGGAAAGTGGTTTTAGAACCACTCTCTGCAAGGGGGTATCTCTATGATTAAAACATAAAGAAACCACTTATGTAACCAGTCTTTAAAAGGATCACAAAAACCGGTTTTCCATTAAGACAATGTCTCTATTGTTGAGTAAAAGACACTCGTTATTATCTCAAAACCGGTGTTTGTGAGAATTTCTTTTCCAAAAAAAAAAATAATAAATAAATAAATAAATACAGATTTCAAAAGTTCCCAAATTTTCATATATTCGAGAACTGCAACTAAATTAAAGTGAAAGTCTTATTTAATGCTAATAGCACAAACTACAACCATGTTCACTCAGTGGACTTATTTATACACAAACAAATACACATGCTAACAGACAGTTCAGCTTCTACAAAGTAAATTCCATTTTCTATTTTGCTTCTCTTCAACACCAATTCTATATCTTCCTTTTCAATTTTAGCACCACTACTCTGGGAATGAGCTCCATTTCTAGATAATCCAAGTGTGAATTTGCTTTACCACAATCTCCAAAAACCCATTATGCCATACTTCAACCTGTTGTTAATAGACAATTGTTTGTTAAAATGTAGAACTTTTATAACATAATATTACCCACACAAAACATCCAAATATAACAAATGCACACATACAACTGATGTTGTGGTGGCTCTTTACATATATGAACAACCAAATAGAATGTCTTATTAACCATTAAGTCAAAACAATCAACGAGAGTGACAATTATGCAACTATATCACTAGCTTATTTTTCATAGTGACATGTGTTCAAATCCCATGTGAAATGAAAGTAAAACATATTTGTAAGTCTTCTTTTGTGTATAGCTACCTAATGCTGCTACAGTTATATATTTATATGTTTACTTCAGACAATAAAGGATATTAAATAGAATAACATACATCGATCATATAATTTGATGCATTTTTCTTACAAATTTCACGAGTATTACCGAAAGAAGAAACTTAGCTTTTTGCAATATGTTACTTCGTAGATTCATGTCTTACTAAGACCAAACTACTGTCAATTGAGTAAACCGCAAAGTTAGCTGCAATAAAGACATACAAGAATTAATATTGAACTATGAAACAAACAACTTTAAGTGTGTGCATTCATTAAAATAAGTTGATAACACATGACAAGCCAATTGTCATAATTTCATTAACATTCAACCACCATCATGTGTGATTGTTTGATATATAGAATCTAATGTGTGGCCGTATATATTTATACAAATACTGTTTAAACCGCATGGTTGTTAAAATAAAATTTTGACTACTCAAATATCAAGCTAATGCAGGTACGTAGTATACAGTGGATAACAAGTTCATCCCAGGTTTTACCTTTCACCATAACACCAACAATATCACAGTAAGATGGATGCCTAGAAAGTTTTTAGAAAACAACTATGTTTCCTATAACAACAGTGTTTCAGCACAACAACTCAATAAGAACCAATACAATAAATTATTACTTACTTAGGTTTTACCAGTCAATCGTATATCTTTTCCGATGATCAAAATGATGATTCTTTAACAAATAAATGTTGGAAAAATGGGTTTTGCAAAATGAGTTTTTGCAAAGTTTGGACATAATTTAATATATGTATATGTTATATATATTAGTGTTTATTGGGGGCGTTGTGTTCTCCTCCAAGAGAGCTTCGTAACAAGCTAAAGTATGTCCAAAATAGAGCTAAGATGAATGAGATATCGTGTCTCAAAGTGGGACACTTGAAACACAAAACTTGGAAACAAAACATATCCCACATCGCTTAGTGAAGGAAGTGGAAACTAGTTTATAAGGTAATCCTTGTACTAGCTTTCAAATTCCTTTAGGTGAGCTATGCTCCTACTCCTACGCGCGCGCAGGGGGGTGCAGATTGTGGGATTTCTGGACCAAAATGAGTTCGAAGCTACTGAACTCATGCGAGCCCGCGCGACCTGCGGACACGAATGCAGCTCCGAAACCTCGCCTACGTGCGAAAATTTTTGCTGCTACAGAATTCTGTTTGTGTAAAATATTATACGAAAATCTGTTTTGTTTATAACAGATTTCGTTTATTATACCTAAAATTTAATCTTGGAGAACAAGATAAGTTTTTAGTATAAATATAAGCCACATCTCATTCGGTTTTGATACACAGAATAACCGTAGCTCTTGCAGTCGATTTCCAGCATTCTTTTCGATCAGATACACACAGCTTTTCGTGATCTTTCAGGCAAGTAAGTCAAGTCCGGCTGTACAACAGCTTTGAACGTTGTACCCTGGGAAACAGACGGCGAATCTGTTTTAAGGGAATCGTGTTTACACGAGCCTCGTTTTGTTACCTTTACTGCTTTCGTTATTTACGTTATATATAGTGTCTGTCTTCTGCTTTTACTCCATTCTGTCTGTATTTACTTTTCTGTTATTTAATTTCTGTTATTTATTTATTGTAATCTGATTTTATAAATAAAAGTGTTCACCGTTTCCCACAATAAATTTATTTCAACGCCATATAGATTCTAAAGTCAACTTAAAGTGAACATTGAAATTACCTTCAACTTAGTAGACCGAGTCAAACCGTGGCTCTGAATTTTAATCGATATTAATCTTCAACAGCTCGTACAATAGAAAACCTTCAATTCAGTAGCCCGCAAATGGGTTTCGTCCTAGAAACAATATTTCACAATTAATGAGAGCGAAGACACTAACGCGATTGTTAAAGACTTAAAGTTAAGACCACAAATTTACAATGGACACAATTTCGAGTTTTCATTAAAACTAAATGATAAGATCGTTGTAGCTCTTAGACGAGGTCTAATATTATATCCAGGAACATATAATAATAAAGGCGGAATATTCAAACATAGAATCAATCATTATTATGAACAAGGTTTTTCATTATCATTCACTTCTCTAACGATTACAAACTACTTAACATGTTCTACCTTGATCAAGTAGAACACGTCATCTAAACTAAAACACTAAACCCTAGGCGTTTATCTTCTATGCCTAGGTTACACACACACCTTTACTAGACGTCTACATTGTGGAATACTTGAATAAAATCCTACACCCTTGATCTTTTTATATAGAGAGATGTTAGGGTTTACAAAATACTACGAAGGACTAATAAATAAAACTTCTTTTGTAAGCAAGTCCTTCCCATCTTTTGTAGAATTCCTTCTTGTCACTTCAAGCCCTTCATGTTTCATTCTTCTTGTTTTGTATCATCAAATCAATAAATATAATTCCCAACAATCTTCCCCTATTTGATGATGACAAAACAACCACGAATCTTGTATGAACTTCCCTAGATGAAGTAGAGAAGTTGAGATAATTAAATCTCACCATGAATGAAACAATCTTGTCTTCTCCTTAAGCCATGCTATGCCACCACAAAATCTCTTCCCCTTTTTGTTATCAACAAATAGAGAACAAATGTAAACAGTAGAAACTTCCCTTGAGTGGTGCATGAACATCAAATGATAAAAACACATGATAAAATACTTCCCCTGAAATCAATGTGTTAACCATCTTCATGATTCTTCAAATCTGTAGCCTCCTTGTAATGATCACTGATGAAGAAAACTAAGTATAACGAATTTGATGAAGAAGTAGAACAACCCAAACTTGTGCCTTATACCTTGTACTAACCATGCGACTTCAAACTTATACGAAACCATAAATATAAGTAGATCACAACCTATTGACAAAATTCTCAACTAATATGAGACACTGAGCACAATAACGTAACTCCTTCAAGTGATAGTCAATGTGTGCATAGAGCATCATAAGAAAAATCACACATTGCTAGATTCATTAAGTCTGTGAGATATGATAAGAACACGTATCCAAGAAACTCCACTTCAACTTCAAATAAGTGATGAACAATCTTCTCCGTAATCAATTAATCCATAAGAACCAAATACGAGCCTTTTTAAAAACCTTTATAAACCAACTAACCATCTTGTGTGTGTGTGAAACTAATAACCTATGTGTGTAATCTAACAAACTGCTCATAATTAGCCGAGAGCCAAAGTAAAATCAATCTTATAAAAACCCATCTCGGCTTCCCCTCACTGCTCGTAAATCATGCATATATATTGAACCATAAAACTCTTTACTTGTCTCTATAAATTATCTTGTAGCAGTACTTTGCAATGAGACACACAACAGTACTTTCAAACGAGCAGCAGTACTTTGAGATAAACGAGCAACAGTACCTTGAAGTAGAAGTACTTTGGAAGAGAAGTACTTTGAACATAGCAGCATAAATCATTACCAGTACAAATCGAGAGCAGCAACAACAAAAATTCCAATGGCAGCAGTAGAGTATTAAACGGAGCAGCAGTGTTAACCAAGAAGCAGTACTTTCATCAAACAATATTATCTTCATATAGCCTCACACACTGACCAATTAAATAAATTAGTCACCATGTTTGATGAATACTGTTGTGACATAAATATAACACATTGACTCACGATTATCGTTTAAATAATATTGCACTTGTCGACAATTTATCTTACCACCGATACGAATGATAAAGTCAGCCTACGATCAACAAACAAATAAAATTGCTCCAATCTCAACCAGACACGACAACTTCACAAAATATATCTTCTTGAATTTAAACTCATCAAAAGCACTACATCTTTTATAAGAATAGAACACTGGCCCATTATCTTGAAGAAGTACAAAGTTAAATAAATTAGCACTGTCCCACAATCTATTCACTAGATTATTATATCATTGAGACATCAAGTAGCGAATTGAATATATTAAACGTTGATGTAACAGTCGTTGATGATAAAGGCGGAATATTCAAACATAGAATCAATCATTATTATGAACAAGGTTTTTTATTATCATTCACTTATCTAACGATTACAAACTACTTAATATGTTCTACCTTGATCAAGTAGAACACGTTATCTAAACTAAAACACTAAACCCTAGGCGTTTATCTTCTACGCCTAGGTTACACACACACCTTTACTAGATGTCTACATTGTGGAAGACTTGAATAAAATCCTACACCCTTGATCTCTTTATATAAAGAGATATTAGGGTTTACAAAATACTACGAAGGACTAATAAATAAAACTTCTTTTGCAAGCAAGTCCTTCTCATCTTTTGTAGAATTACTTCTTGTCACTTCAAGCCCTTCATGTTTCATTCTTCTTGTTTTGTATCATCAAATCAATAAATATAATTCCCAACACTAAATGAAAAAGGTCATGAAAATAACAATAATTGATGATGGAATCGAAGATAAGACACATAAAGTACCTGTTTATTGAGAAATCAACTCGAAATCCCATTTGAAGCATGAACAGGGCAGAATCGGGATGTTTACAGGTAGTGGGAACTAGTACACTCGAAATCCCATTTAGGGAATTGACGATGATATGGTGAGGCGGAGGTAAAGTGATGGAGAGAATGGAGCGGCTGAGAGAAACTGACTCTCATAGATTTAGTGTCACACCCCCAATTTACCTGACTTGCAGCGGAATGGAATACCTGGGGGTGTCTGTCATAGCATCACAGTTACAGTTACATTGAACGACCTAAAGTGTCGTTTGGAAAATACTTCGTTTGATCATTGAAATAATCCAGAGTTTACAATATGAGGTCCCCAAAAGGTGTGGCATGTTTATGAAAACAAGTCCTACTAGATCAAACGTTTACATAAGTGCATGAAATAATGGTGAGACGCGTCGACTCCGCGACTCCATGAAGGTCCAAATGCATGTTACATGATCTACCTTAATAACCTGAAATACATTGCTAAAACGTCAACACGAATGTTGGTGAATTCCATAGGTTTATAAAATGTAATGATGTACGGCCACCACAAGTATAAGTGCAAGATAAAAATCAAGTAAAATAGTACAATAGACCTTAAGCTCATGACCCCGAAGCTATGACTGATGAAATTATATGCCCCTCCCGAATGTTTTACCAGAACACTCCCAAAATGTCAAAATGAAATGCATTCGCTTACTGTTGGTAATAACTACCACGGATGGAGGCGTCACCCTCGATAGATCTATTCACTCACTCTCACTTAATCGGTAAATTAACGGTCCATGATAATAAATAGGGGACTTTAACAGGTTGGTAAGGCAACTTAAGCAATGTACATATGTTTTGGTACTTGGGCTCGTACTAAAATGATGATACTGTGATGAAGTGAAGTGAACAACAATGAACGATTAGCTGCCTCAACCTAATATGAATGATAAACAATCTAATTTAGATCACCAGATGATGTTATGAATGTCCATGCACATGTTCCTATACCACTCTACTCTTTGGAAAATACTTATTGTTATCAAATATATATATTTTCCAAGACTTAGGAAAATATGGCTATTAGAAAAATAAAACTAGTTGAAATGTATATAGATATATATATATCGTATGTATCAATGTTAGTGTTGAAATCCTCGGGTTGAAATCCTTGAAATAACGCCTTGTAGTGATAAAAATATACTTGTAATTACTAATACTTCGTTAGTTATGAAATTGGGTACTTGGTATTATTTCTAGAAATCTAGAGTTACTACGTAGTTTTAGCGTTATTATTTCTAAAAGCTGTCAAACTAATATTAGTTTTGTCGATATTGAAACGTGAATATCTTTGTCGTTATAAGTCCGTTTTACTTGTTCTTTATATCCACGGTTACGTATTAGTATGTAGTAATATATTTTGGAAAGCTTGGCTCCTCCGGGTTACTCTAAAGCCTCTTTTTGTCCGATGAAAAACGTCCAACAGCATGTATTTTTCAGAAAATTACTTTTCGTCAATAAACTTGCAAAAATCATAACTTCTTCGTTATAAACTCTTTTTAATCCGTTCTTTCGCCTACGGATTCGTTTTTGAAAGTATTTTTTAAAAATTTTACCAAAGTTTCCTTTATGTTTACTGATTTTCCTGGATTTACAAAAATGGAACAAAATGTTTATATACTTGTTACAAACCCATTTTTCATGTTCAAAACTAGTTTCAACCTCAACCAAAACTCTTGCAAACACCACAAAGCTATACTAATCCTACCATACACCTTCTTAAGGTTTCATGGGTTCGTAATCACTAGTAATCATGTTAATTTAACAAAGGAACACCTAAATCAAAATCTAGGGTTTGTATGTTCAAAAAGTTAACAAAAATAATGTGGTATAGCTAACTTGTACATGAAATTAATCATGAAAACCATAAGATACAAGTGTTAATTAGATGAAATCATGAAAATAAATTTGATAACTCACTTTGAAATAATGGGTGATTAGATGATGAGAAACCTTGCGTTACTTGTGTTTTTGTTGTAAGATTCTTGATTAGAATGACAAAAGGAACAACTTTGTAGCTTTGATCTTTGAAAAATAATGGATTTTGGTCTTGGATCTTAATTGGGTCATGGGTTTTGATGGAAGAGATGAGGTTTTGGTGTTTTGATTCTAAGAATATGTATGTTTATGTGTTTTGAGGTTTGTAAAGATATTTATGTAAGGTTTATAGTATAATAAGATTTCATATATGCATGAGGTCAGGGGGGGGGTTCATGGCTGGTTTTCAAAGGGTTCATAAGTCATAATATGGACTTTGATTTATTTAGGATAGTTAGTGGATGATTTGTAGTATAAGTATATGTTTTTAGGTGTTAAATTTAGGTAATCGTAGTTAGTTTTTAGTTATCATTGAGTACCGGGTTTGCGAGAAATAAATTTTAACAAGTTAGTCGGGACTTAATAAAGTCATAAAAATGTTAAAAATATATTGGGTACAAGTATTGAGTGTTCGGGTGATTATTGTGTAGTTTTCACGAAAACCGTCGTAATATTTATAAACTTACGTTATAAATAAAATAAATTTCCAAAATACTGGGTAAATGAATGTAATAACTTTTATGATGATAAAATGGATATAAAAATATGTCGGGACCATTGTGGGAATATCTAGATATATTCGTCGTGTTTATTAACCGGGTGTTAACGTTTATTTATAAATAATTATAAAGAAAACGTTTAATGTATCAAATATATAAATTTGAACATCCTAAGAGTGGTATAACATGAAAATGCTGTTATGATGATATGCAGACTGTCTCTAGTCCGTATGCAGTGTCCTTACTGATAATGAAATGAATTCGCACCTAAACCCGTACGGTTACGTGAATTTTAATACCCGAAAACTAAATTTACGATGAAATGAGTAATGCAAGTGAATAGTGAAAACTTTTCCGGCAATGAATATTGTTCAGTGAATAGTATAATTCTCAAATGTTTCTCAGAATATCAAATTGACCTTGAAAATGATGAATAGTAAATGATGAATAGTGTTTTGATGAATAGTGTTTGATGAATAGTGTTTTTCCAAAGTTTGGGAAATGACCTGAAATGGTGAGTTGTGATAGTCTTCCCCTCTAAAAGGAACTTCGTCCCGAAGTTCAGTTTATGTTGGTCTCTGAGGACGTATTGGTGAAAAGGTGATGATATTCGAGAATTCCAGTGGACTTTCACGATAGGAATTCGACTCTGCTTCAACTGTTCGACCTAACTGTCCATGATTTCTACTTGTTCTCCTACAAGGTTTATGTTTGACTTTGGGTTGGATTCCTTTCCAAATGGAATTATGAGTGACTAATCTGAAAAGATGATAATACATGGTTGTGAAATCCTATTGTTCTCTAACAAGACTCAAGTCTGACGGCCACTAGGCCTACTCTGTCTGAAATATTACATGGTCCAGTATATATCGGGTTTAACTTTCCAAGTTTTCTGAATAATATCATGCCTTTCCTAGGCAGAACTTTCTGCATAACTCTGCCTACCAACATGAAGTTTTAATGGTTTACAACTTATTGAACTTGTAACTGATTCTTGACTTGTAGAAAATTCCTGGTTATTTCCTGAATGCCTACTAGACTAGTATGTTGGGCTTTTCTGAGTTTGGCCCATCAATAGATGGTCTGCGCTTCTTAATGTTTTAAATGTGATACTGGTAATATATACTGCTGAATTCTGCCAGAACTCAAGTTTGTATGCTAGTTGGTTGATTCTAAAATGAATCTTAAATGGTTCAATATGCTAAAGGTTCAACCTCTCTTGTTATCCAATTTGTATCATGCCAATCCAAGGCAATGCTTTTAACTTAGTTTGTTCTCCCACTTGAATCTGGATGGTTTGTTGTTCAGGATACCCAATCCAAATGGTGTGTGTTATGTACTAACCTAACTTCCGCCAATTTCTCGCTGTTGGTGTGATAACTATTGTTGTAGATGAATTTGATTTATGTTGAGTGATTAGTCCAACCATTTCTAAGGTCAATCACTCATGCTCTGAGCATACTTTCCTATGTTTGAATTGTTCTCTCGCTTTGACCATCGTTCTGAGGGTGATAGGTGATGTTTACATCTAAATGGGTTTCTGAAGGAAATCCTGAAATGATTGCTTGAAGTCCAAGGTGAATCGGTTTCCATAACAGTAATAACTAAAATGGGTACAATAAACCTTTGTGACCAATTCCACAACGTTCGGTCCTTCGAACTTGGCGTTATCTGAAAGGGATAGAATATAGGTAACAATTTGATTCCTTGTGTTTTGTTCCAACGGATGATAAGACATATGTCCTTCTTTGTCTATTGGGTTTGGTTTTCACTACTGAAGTTCGTGATTAATTTGTGATGTTCCTCCTAATTCCTTCATCACATATTCCAAATATTCTTTATTGTCAAGTCACAAATCCTAAATGCATAAGCGATGTTGTAGGGAAATTGGTTCTGGAAATTTGTCTCGCGATTGTGATTTTTGGTTGAAATCTTTTAATGAATAAACGAATTTAGAAAATGGAGCAAATGATTTACTAAGTAATATTTTTCCTGATGATTCAAAATTTCAGTAGTTATGAAGTAGAAAATTGTTTTCAAACATGTTGTGATTAAGACTGCTTACCAAAGTTTGATGTCTATGTATATTTCTCATTGTACAATAGTGTTGCTAAAGATTGACCAAAAAAGGATCGTACTTGTTCAAAATAGGAATTTCAGAAATCATTTTTCCACAAGGTATGTGATTTATGTAAACGCATCAACTTTATTTAAAAGTGAATACACTAACAAGGATAAAATGGTAGAATAGGAAATGTTCGCTTACATGCATAGATGTCTAACATTTAGTTCCTGAGGTTGGATAATGCCTATTGGTGGTTATCAGGCATAACTACAAGCATAGGTATTTAGACTAACTTAAGTCCTGAAATAGTTTATTGTTGTAATTGGCAAAGCCAAGGTATCACTTGATGTTGTGTCGATGAATGTCTATTCTGTTTTCCCATGTAAATGAGGAGATATGTTCTGGTTTGATCCCTTTCTTGGTAGGAAGGTGAGGTTATCAAAAATTTCTAGAGACATAATGCCTTAGAGGAATCTACATCGATATTCTTGTTTCAAACAATTGTCCTTTGTGAAAACTTACTGCAGGAAAGTTTATGTATGGATGAGGCCATGTTTAAATGAAATGCTCTACAGTCTCAATTTGAAGCTTGGTTTATTTCTTATTGTGTTGTCCTGCGGACATTTATATTGAGTTCAATCCTGTAGCTCAGTCTAGCTAGTACCCTTAAACGATAGAATTTGACAACTAAGTCAGAGATGGTGATTCGGATGGTCTCGCAGTATCTTAGGATTTGTTGTTGAGTTATGAATTCTCTCACTATATACTTCTAGTCCTGGTTAGTAGTTCTGTAATCCCTTCGTTGCTTTTATTGTATAGAGGAATCCTGCATGTAATTGATATGGAAAGTCTCTCCTAGGGAAGTCAATGGGAAAATCCAACTTAATGGCTAAGTGGGTGACAGGTGGGGTAAGTATCCAGGGATAGTTCGGTAAAAGGGATGTTTATGGAAGAGTTCCTTTGTTTACAAAACTTTTAAATGAAGATTGTTATTAACAATCCTTTGAAAAGGTAATTATTTCCTTCATGGCATAATCCTTCCTGAACTTTACATAGGTGATCAGGCTATGTACAATCGAGGACTAATGATGCGATGTTAGATTTTGTCAAAATATCATAACTTTTCTCAAAAGTTTTAGATGGTGTTCAACGCATTGTTATTAAAAATGGTATCCTGATGTTTTGTTTCAAATATCATGAAAATTGCCTCGCGTAATAATAGTAAATACTTGGTGTAATGACAGAAAAATCAATTTATAGGATGGTAATAAAATAGCTTACTTCAGAAATTTTTCTGTAAAACAATTTCCCCATATGATAGTAAAATAGCTTGAATGGTGTATTGGATACGTGGGTGAATCTTGTCGAATGGTAATAGTCTACTAATTCATCAAAAACAAAATCAGCCTAATTCCTGATAAGACAATGCTAAAATGTTGAGAAACGATTGAAGTTTGAGCAATTGGGATAGAAAATGGAGTAAACGATGGTTATGATTATCACAGAGGTAACAAAGGATAGATACTACATTGGATAGAAAAGTGCTTAATACAACTAGGTTATGTCATCGTACCAACGGTAAGTACAAAAGGAAAGATACAACCATAAAGGGCTCGAACTACGGTTCATATATTGAAACAAGGCTCCTCATGCTGAAGCATTGTTGTTATCCTTGATGTTGCTAATATCCTGACGGTTCTCTTTCAACAGCTCACGCTATTCCTCAAGCGATTCAGTCTTGATTCCAAGTTCCTGATTTTCCTTGTTCCTTAGTTCCGGGCAGTCATTCTTGAAATGCCCTAAGTTTCCACATTTGAAGCAACTCCCTGGGGTCTTCTGATTTATGAGTTTCCTACATTCTTCAGTCCGATGACCCTGCTTCTTGCACACTCCACATGTTTTACTGCAATGATCTCGGTGATGTTGATTACACATGTTGCAGTAAGGTAACTCTCCAATATACCTTCTCTTTGTGTGTGCGGTTCTGCAGCAAAGGCTCTATTCACTTCTTGTCCTTTGGGTGATTGTTGAGCAGCGTTGCAACCTAGATTGTCGTTCCACTTCCTTTTATTGTCACTATTGTTTCCTGATGTCTTGGCGTGAACTATGAGTTCCTTTGCTTCGATCGCCATTTTGATAGCCTCAGACATGGTATCGGGTTCCCATGCGATGACCAACATACAAATTTCATGGGAGAGTCCCCCGATGTACCTTTCAAGTTTCTTGCTTTCCGGTTCATCCATTGCAGAACCTAGTCGTGTTAATTCATAAAAATGAGTAGTGTACTCGTCAACATCATTTCCTACCATGGTAAAGTTTAGTGTTTCCTGTTCCTTTGCTCGTAATTCATTTCCTACACAAAATGTTATACCCATCATCCTTCTTAGTTTCTCCCAAGAGTGTGAGTAGGCAGCATCAACTCCCACCATCTTAATATGTTTGGTCCACCATTCCTGGGCATGATCCTGAAAAGTGCATGTGGCGAACTTAACCTTGTCTTCCTTACGACAGTCGCCACATTGAAATATTGTTTCTATTTCTTCGAACCATTTGATAAATTCCTTTGTGTCTCTAGCTCCGCTAAAGGAGGGAGGATTGCACCCCATAAATTCCAAGTGAGTAAGTTCCTTAGTGAGGGCGGTGGCTATGTTCTTGGCAATGACTTGTCCAACAACAGCTTGCGTCATGCTTGGAGTGGTTTGCTTAAATCTCTCTTCATCAAATCATAAGAGACCATGAGGATATAGTTAATACAAGTCATCATATTCACAACACATGAATATAATACATGAAAATTTCGGTCTACGTGAACCGATATCACAAATAGCATAACCATTTCTTACATAGTAGAGTCACACTTGATATATTTGTTTGTACAACAATCAAAAGACAACAAGTTCTTTAGACTATGTCCCACACCTTCTGTGGCTAGGATAATAGTAAAAGCTAGTGAGGATATAAGTCTGGTCTAGGAACTTCCTGGTGTCCCTCTGTGTGAAATCAGGTTTGTGGCATCATATGGTCGAGATAGTCCTGAAGTGGTGTCTGAAGTTGTGCATCGATCAAATCTGAGATAATGTAGGTTCTGAATCATTCCTGAAGAATCTGCGGATGTTCCTGTTGAGTCCGTGATATTGGTATTATCTGCTAGGTGTTATCTAGTTCATGGCAAGTGGGAATGGAAAAGGAAAATGACAATGGTGGTACTAGTGAATGGAATACTACCCTCTTTCGCGCTACCTCGCGACATCTAAGAGGTAAAACTAAAGTACGTACTGTGGGACGACCAATAGTGTAATAAGTAACTGATGGTGGTGGTAGTACCTGAGTAGTGAGTGCTCTACTAGTGATGGAAAGAAACATACTATCTTCCTTGCAATAAATATCCTAATAAGTCCATTAAGATTAAGTCTGAATACTCTACCAAAAGGCATTCTATGTATGGGCTGAATGATAGGAAAACCCTGTTCCTATGGAAAATCAATAGTGCTAATGGTGGTATAGGTGCAACTGGTGGTATAATGGTAGTGGAAGATGACAAGGCATCTTCAATGTCGGAATCCGATAAAAGGATGTCAGGGTGAGTATCTGAAGACATGTCACTTGTGAACCAGGTCAATAAAATGATATATATATATATATATATATATATATATATATATATATATATATATATATATATATATATATATATATATATATATAAATATAAGTATAAATAACTCGCACAGGGTATGCATGAAACAACATGTATCATGATTATGCACTTATGATGAAATGATGAGATGCTATGCTGATGTGGTTATAGTCTAGGGTCCAAGATACATCCTAGTTCGCTATAACCTTAGCTCTGATGCCAATATGTCACACCCCCAATTTACCTGACTTGCAGCGGAATGGAATACCTGGGGGTGTCTGTCATAGCATCACAGTTACAGTTACATTGAACGACCTAAAGTGTCGTTTGGAAAATACTTCGTTTGATCATTGAAATAATCCAGAGTTTACAATATGAGGTCCCCAAAAGGTGTGGCATGTTTATGAAAACAAGTCCTACTAGATCAAACGTTTACATAAGTGCATGAAATAATGGTGAGACGCGTCGACTCCGCGACTCCATGAAGGTCCAAATGCATGTCACATGATCTACCTTAATAACCTGAAATACATTGCTAAAACGTCAACACGAATGTTGGTGAATTCCATAGGTTTATAAAATGTAATGATGTACGGCCACCACAAGTATAAGTGCAAGATAAAAATCAAGTAAAATAGTACAATAGACCTTAAGCTCATGACCCCGAAGCTATGACTGATGAAATTATATGCCCCTCCCGAATGTTTTACCAGAACACTCCCAAAATGTCAAAATGAAATGCATCCGCTTACTGTTGGTAATAACTACCACGGATGGAGGCGTCACCCTCGATAGATCTATCCACTCATTCTCGCTTAATCGGCAAATTAACGGTCCATGATAATAAATAGGGGACTTTAACAGGTTGGTAAGGCAACTTAAGCAATGTACATATGTTTTGGTACTTGGGCTCGTACTAAAATGGTTGATGCAATGTATTCCCCTGTGGGATTTGAAATCAAAATGTTGAATTGAAAACGGGGCTATGAAAACTCACCTTAACTGATGATACTGTGATGAAGTGAAATGAACAACAATGAACGGTTAGCTGCCTCAACCTATTATGAATGATTAACGATCTAATTTAGATCACCAGATGATGTTATGAATGTCTATGCACATGTTCCTATACCACTCTACTCTTTGGAAAATACTTGTTGTTATCAAATATATATATTTTCCAAGACTTAAGAAAATATGGCTATTAGAAAAATAAAACTAGTTTGAAATATATATACATATATATATCGCATGTATCAATGTTAGTGTTGAAATCCTCGGGTTGAAATCCTTGAAATAACTCCTTGTAGTGATAAAAATATATTTGTAATCACTAATACTTCGTTAGTTATAAAATTGGGTACTTGGTATTATTTCTAGAAATCTAGAGTTAATACGTAGTTTTAGCGTTATTATTTCTAAAAGCTGTCAAACTAACATTAGTTTTGCCGATATTGAAACGTGAATATCTTTGTCGTTATAAGTCCGTTTTACTTGTTCTTTATATCCACGGTTACGTCTTAGTATGAAGTAATATATATTGGAAAGCTTGGCTCCTCCGGGTTACGTCTAAAGCCTCTTTTTGTCTGACGAAAAAGGTCCAATAGCATGTATTTTACAGAAAATTACTTTTCGTCAATAAACTTGCAAAAATCATAACTTCTTCGTTATAAACTCTTTTTAATCCGTTATTTCGCCTACGGATTTGTTTTTGAAATTATTTTCTAAAAATTTTGCCAAAATTTCCTTTATGTTTACTGATTTTCCTGGATTTACAAAAATGGGACAGAATATTTATATACTTGTTACAAACCCATTTTTCATGTTCAAAACTAGTTTCAACCTCAACCAAAACTCTTGCAAACACCACAAAGCTATACTAATCCTACCATACACCTTATTAGGGTGCCATGGGTTCCTAATCAATAGTAATCATGTTAATTTAACAAAGGAACACCTAAATCAAAATCTAGGGTTTGTATGTTCAAAAAGTTAACAAAAATAATGTGGTATAGCTAACTTGTACATGAAATTAAGCATGAAAACCATAAGATACAAGTGTTAATTAGATGAAATCATGAAAATAAAGTTGATAACTCACTTTGAAATAATGGGTGATTAGATGATGAGAAACCTTGTGTTACTTGTGTTTTTGTTGTAAGATTCTTGATTAGAATGACAAAAGGAACAACTTTGTAGCTTTGATCTTTGAAAAATAATGGATTTTGGTCTTGGATCTTAATTGGGTCGTGGGTTTTGATGGAAGAGATGAGGTTTTGGTGTTTTGATTCTAAGAATATGTATGTTTATGTGTTTTGAGGTTTGTAAAGATATTTATGTAAGGTTTATAGTATAATAACATTTCATATATGCATGAGGTCAAGGGGGGGGGGGGGGGGGTTCATGGCTGATTTTCAAAGGGTTCATAAGCCATAATATGGACTTTGATTTATTTAGGATAGTTAGTGGATGATTTGTAGTATAAATATAGGTTTTTAGGTGTTAAATTTAGGTAATCGTAGTTAGTTTTTAGTTATCATTGAGTACCGGGTTTGCGAGAAATAAATTTTAACAAGTTAGTCGGGACTTAATAAAGTCATAAAAATGTTAAAAATACATTGGGTACAAGTATTGAGTGTTCGGGTGATTATTGTGTAGTTTTCACGAAAACCGTCGTAATATTTATAAACTTACGTCATAAATAAAATAAATTTCTAAAATACTGGGTAAATGAATGTAATAACTTTATGATGATAAAATGGATATAAAAATATGTCAGGACCATTGTGGAAATATCTAGATATATTCGTCGTGTTTATTAACCGGGTGTTAACGTTTATTTATAAATAATTATAAAGAAAACGTTTAATGTATCAAATATATAAATTTGAAAATCCTAAGAGTGGTATAAAATGAAAATGCTGTTATGATGATATGCAGACTGTCTTTAGTCCGTATGCAGTGTCCTTACTGATAATTAAATGAATTCGCACCTAAACCCTTACGGTTACGCGAATTTTAATACCCGAAAACTAAATTTACGATGAAATGAGTAATGCAAGTGAATAGTGAAAACTTTTCCGGCAATGAATATTGTTCAGTGAATAGTAAAATTCTCAAATGTTTCCCAGAATATCAAATTGACCTTGAAAATGATGAATAGTAAAATGATAAATAGTGTTTTGATGTATAGTGTTTTTCCAAAGTTTGGGAAATGACCTGAAATGGTGAGTTGTGACATTTAGGGCAAAGGGGTTTAGGGGGGACTATTGGAGTTGGAAATTTTCAATGGGCGGGACATCTATTATTTGCGGGAATGACTGAAATACTATTGTAACAAATTTTGATTGAATTTTAAATGATAAAATTATAAACTGAATTTTATCAACTCTCAAATTAATTTTATTAAAAAAATTGTATGCTTAATATCTTGTCGCAAAACACGAGAACATAACTTCTCGTTAGTAATATTTAGATACATTTTAATTTATATAAAGATAAAAAAAATAATAATAAATAAAAAAATTGCATATATATCCCTAAAGATGAATAATTGAATATATATCTTTGGTACAAGTTTTTGATGCATATTGTACAATAGTTTTTATGCATGCAAAAGATATATATATATATATGCAATTTTGCATCTTTAAATATATATATGCAAATGAACAATATATATATATATATATATATATATATATATATATATATATATATATATATATATATATATATATATATATATATATATATATATATATAATAAGATTTTTTTAACAATGATAGTTTTGTTTTGTTTTGTTTTGTTTTTTTGTTTTTTTTTTTCAAGAGCAATTGTATATACCTGACTCAATAATTGCATTGAGAAAACAAGGTCTCTTTGATTATGTTTTAAAGAGTTGGTTTTTCAAATATAACCAGTATTAATGTGTTTCAGATAATAGACACAGGGTTTTTCCTCAAAACCAGTTTTGGCTTTTTCCATTTTAGCTTATTTTTTAGTTTGGAGACTGGTTTTTTATAACATGTCTTTATTAGGAGGTGTTTATATCCTTTTTTGTAGTAGTGGATATAAATATATGAATTCAAATTTTTAACCAAAATAAGTTAAATCTACACCAGATAAACTTTTCCCAGAAAAGACAAAACATTCAGGCCGTTACAGGTGGGCGGCCCCTTTAATTTTAAGGGGGCCGGCCATCATTTAGGGGGGCCAGCATACGCTCCTGTATCAGAATCTTTTGCCTATAAATACTGGTTCAAATCTGTAATTTGTCCTCACCTTTTGAACAAAAACTTTCTGTCCAAATCATCTCAAATCATCTTCCTAAAACCTTTGATCATATACTTATTAGTTCTTGTTTCAAGTGATTCAATCCTTCATCATTCAGAGTGCAAGAGAAGAATACTCCTCCAACATCTTGTTAAGAAGTATTGTTGATTTGTGTATATTATTAGTTGTTGTGTAAATCATTTGTAAAGGTGTAAAAGGTGTGTAATAGGTAGATCTAGGTGTGTTAGTAGTTGTGAAAAGAAGTAGTGAAGTAGTAGTAGTGTTGTGAAGTTGAAGTAGTGAAGTTGTGAGTAGTTGTGTAGTAGTTGTGGTGTGTATAAGTTATGAAAAAGGTGTGTAGTGATTAGTGGTGTGAGATTAGTTCTAGCTACTATTAGGACTTGGCATTTAGCTTAGTGTCGTTACTTGGTGTAAGCAAAAGTTGTGCAAGGCTTTCTCCACCATAAGGGAGCTTGTTGACATAGTGAAGAAAACTCTCGAGTTAGGTGCTCGGGGAGTGGAGTAGGGCGAAGAGGTGCTTCGTAGCTGAACCACTATAAATCCTTTGTCTTGTGGTGCAATCTCTCCATCTCTATCTCTTTACTTATTTACTTACTTATATTGTCATTTATTCATGTAGATATTAGTGTGGAAAACTAGAAGGGGGGGGGGGGGGGGTTGAATTGTTTTACCGGTTTTTCGTTTAATTATCTTTTGAAACTTTCCTTTTAATCAAAGATATGAACATAAAGACAATATATAACATGCAAGTATAAAGAAAGAAACGATCAAACCACAACACGAGTATTTATCGTGGTTTGGCTAAAAGGACTCTTTTTCCTTGCCCTACGTCCACGCCCCGAGTATCCAACTCGAGAGTTTCTTTCACTAGTCAACAAGCTCCTTTCACCGGCGGAGAAAACCTTACACGTCGCTTACACGATTACCGACACTAAGCTAGATGTCGAGTTCTTTTACAAGGGTACAACCACTCCCGTTAGTTCTTTTACAAGGGTACAACAACTCCTGTCACACTATGTATTTTAAGGCCTAAAATACTAACCGATCACAACTGAAAACACACAATCAAATGAAGTGTAAACTACACAAAGTCTACACGATGCTAAGCTAACAAGTCTTGCAACGTTGTGTTGAATACTTGTAACTTTATATGAACTTGTGAACTTCTTTGCTACAAAAGAAACTTCACACAAAATGAAATGTCAAAGGGTTAGATGAATGATATGAATGTGTGTGTGTGTGTAAATTGTAATGAGAAGTGATGTTAAACAAATTCTAACAAATGGCTTGGTATTTATAGCAAGACCTTCAGCAGGTCTGGCGGATACGGCAGAACCCTCAGATGGGTTCCGCCCGTGTACCTCCAAGTTTCCGCCAGGCTGACAGTAGGTTTTGCAGTAAATCTTTCCAAACCAACTAAGGTCACATCAACTTCTTTCTAGTCAAACACACATTGAATCAAAGTAGAATGCTTCCAAAAATGTGTAAGAGCTTATGGTAAGTCAAACACACAAACTTACCATAAATGCATGATGTGATGTTAACATTTAATATATTAAGAAATATGTAAATTTAATGTTTTTCTATTTTAAGAAATATAAAAAGTGTTGTGTTTTATATGAAATGTAAATGTAGCAAATGTCTAATTATGCAAGTCTTTAAACTAAAATTATGTTTTACTAAAAACTAAAGTTTACACTTTTTCGTTAATAAAACTTAGCAAAGATCATAAAATATAAATAACGTTTTTAGGAGATATTTGTATTAACAATCTCCCCCTTTTTGTTGATGACAAAACATAAACTTTGCTTTTAAGTAACTCACAAATTTTAGTGTTAAGACTTAAAAAAATGTTATATTAAACTTGTTTTACTTAAGTGATGAAAATCATTTTAAGTTTATAAGTTAATATATCTTTCTCCCCCTTTTTGTCGAAACAAAAAGTGGAGAAGCGAAGCGGAACTATGCATTTGCTAAGGAGTGCCAAGATGGGAATCATGGATTTTGAACCTACAAAAAAATGCTTAGTTGATGATAATGGCATATAATCAAGCTTGTAGTTACCACACAATATGAGAATATAAGCAACCACAATCACAACTCATATATGATCAACCAACAATGCAAATAACATAGTAGTAAAAGATGTCATTTCAAGTACAATTTGACTTTATAAAAGTCAAAGACAAGAAATGAAAAATATCCTCCTACTTCTAAAAATAAAAATAAAAGATAAAAAATAACCAAGAAATAAAGAAAAATAAAATCCTACTTCTATAAGTAGAAGTCATTCAACACGTTTCCTAAATGGGACAAAAGGCCTCCAAACTTGGTCTAGGATTTGTTTGGGTGGGAAAGAGCATCTAAACGCTCGATGATGTGTTGTATAGCAAAGCGGGTTTCATCTTGAAATTGGTGAAGCAACATCTTGATGCTTTCACCTATTTTGAGCATTTGCTCACATTGTGAGCAAACATGGTGATAAGTGGGTGGAAATGGGTCGTTAGATGATGGTGGTGGTGGTGGGTTGTTGTTGGTTTCTTGAGTGGAGGATGGGTTTGGTGTGGAGTCAAGCAAGGTCTTTTGAAATTCTATTGCGTTATCGAGATGATTTTTGACCATACTTTGAATTTCCTCATAGGAAGGAAAGAGAGACTCAAAGAATTGTGATTGGGAATGTGGTGGTGTTGGGTGATCATTTTGTTCAAAGTTAGGTTCTCCATATAGAGGACCGTGGATGTCTTTGAATATAGGGTGAAACAACAATGGTTTTGGGTGGTGATACTCTTGTTGTGGTGGTTGGTTGTGGACAAAAGGCTCATTTTGGTCAAGCAATGGCCTTGGGTTTTGATTTGTCAAAGGTGGTGGATTTGTTGATCTTGGTGGAAGATCATTGAGATCTTGTACAAAAGGATGTGGTGATGTTGGAGGAGACCCAAATAACTCCATTGGTTCAAGTTTAGGTAGTGTTGATGGTGATGGAGTTTTGGATGTTTTGATTGGTGCACTTGGTGGAGTTGGGTCAATGGGTGATTTTGTTGGTGGTGGAGTAGTGAGCTCATTAGGTCCTTTGGGTGATGGAGATGGAGATGCATGGTTTAGAAAATGTTCATTTTTGATGGGTGAGGAGAATTCATCCGAGGACGAGGAACTTAAGTTGATTGTGTGGTTTGACTAAAGTGGTTTGACACTTATGCATGCGGTTCTCCGAACGGGTCAAGATGGTTGAGAGGTTATTGTTGACTTTGTCATTGTAAAAATGGTTGATTAGAGGTTTAGGATAAGAGATCGTGATGGTGATGGTGTGATTTGAAGGTGTTCTAAGATGGTTAAATTTATAGAGGTGAAGAAGTATGGGAAGGAGTGTTTGGATTTGATGTTTAACCATACAAAAATGGAGGTTGCTAATGATTTGGAAGATTAATGAGGGTTGTCAAATCATTGGAAGTCAATCCAAGGAAAATGGTGAAGGAAGAAGACAAAGATTTGCACTAAATGCTTAGTGGTTTTGGCAAATTGGTTGAAGTTATATGTTTCACGGATTGCAAGGAACCTTTGGATGGGTTCCTTCCTTTATGGTTGAAGGTTCCTTGAGGTGGTTATAGTTAAGTTTGAAATTTGGCGAGAAATGGTTTTCTATGAGTTCTAGAGGATGATAAAGACCCTAATGTGCTTAACAAATAGTAGGGAATGGGTTTCTATCTAAAAAGGATGATTTGTTGTTGAGTGGAAGTTGAAATGTCGAGAATAATTTTTTTTGCAGGTTTACTGGCGGAACCCTGAGACTACACAGGCGGAACCCTCCTGAGGGTTCTGTCTGATCCGTTGGGCCAATTCTAGAATTCCAGAAAAATACACTAGCGGAACCCATTTTAGGGGGCCGCCAGTTCCGCCAGACCTGAAAAACAAGGCAGTCCACCGTTTTGACCCACGAGACGATTTTCAAATTTTTCGAAAACTCCTAAAAACAAAAATATAATTCATATCTGGTTAAAAAATGCAAAAATTGGACATGTAAACACGCATACCATTGGACTTTGACCGGGGGCTAGCGAATTTCACTATACTTAGTGAAATTTTCATATACTTGAAAATTTGACAACATGCCAAATGTTGTAGTCCTGCATCATAGTTAGTTCATACAGGTTCCAAATTGTACCAAATATCCTACCAACACATAAATTCATAACACCCATTGTTTAAACGACCAAATTGTTCAAATAGCACCTTGTGCCAAACACTCCTACACACCCGCTCTCATTGACGGTCAATCTTCTTCTTGAGCTTTCCAAGGAATCTCTCGAGATTTTTGAACATCCCCTTTGTTTGCTTGAACTTTGCCGACTCATTTGGAATATCTGGAAGTTGGGAAAGGTATTCTAGAGGTGGGAGCCTAGAGTTGAGAAAAGTCTCATCTTCACTCATTGAGGATGATGATGAGGAGGTAGGAGGATGAGGACGTTTTCCTTGGGCTTTGTAGACTCTCTTATCATTTAGTGGGACAAAAGTGTGTGGAATGGGAGAGTAGTCTAGGTGAAGACCTCTAGGAGTTGGTGGAATAAGAGAGATGAACCTAAAGAGATGGGTTAAGAGCATTCCATACGGCATAGCCGTTGTGCCTTGCACGGGAATGTCGGCCATTCTCTTGGCCATGTAGTAGGCAAGGTTGAAGGGTTGCCTAACAGACAAGGAGTAGAGCATGTAGCAAAGGCAAACATTTATATGATCCCGGTTTCCTATGGTGCTAATGACATTGGCTCTAAGGAGTTCTTCCCATTTCTTGAATTAAGGCTTGAGTTCATTGAGTTCCATACCATATGGGTCCTTGTTGACCTCATTTCCGGTACGTGTTCTGCTAGTGTTGGTGGTCCTAATGAAGAGGTGGTCACGGAGTTCATCCTTGGACACAAGAGGGGTATCATAGGGATGGATTCGGTTAATGAGTGTGTCAAGAGTTGAGAGGGAATTCTTGTCGGAGTAGATGCAAGTACCACGGTTTGAGACACCTAGGATTTGAGCAAATTCCTCGAGAGTGAAGGAGTATTGATGACTACTAGCCCTAAAGTTAATAGACATGCGACCATACTCATCTATGGAGAGAGTGACAGATGCATAGAACTCTCAAATAAACCTAGGACAAATAGGCTCATTAATTTCTAAGAGACAATCAAAGTTGATGGTTGCAAGTTTCGTAGGTAGGTTTGTACCTTCTATGAAGGATGGGTCAATGGTTCTACCTTTGTGGACATAACACTTTTCTAAGGCTTTGAAAACGTCAATTTGAGTTAGAGTAAGACCTTTGGTTTTGTGGTGTTTGGGTAGGTACTTAATGGTGTCCTTGTGGTCGTAATGGGTTAGAAAAGGCATGATGATTCCTAGAAAAACAAAATTTCACATTTTAGTTTAAGTAAACGACTATTGTAATGTGGATGTTCTAGTATGTGCCTATATGAAAACAATGTGGAGGTGCGGTTATCTTGACTCATTTTGATGCTCAAAACGTTTTAGAATGCAAGTTTTGTTATACAACAAAAGATAACCCAAGCACTCCTAGTTCAATGTAGCTTCGTTTGAATGTACCCGAAAATACATATTGGTTATGTATTCTCTTTAGCATTCTAGAGACATTATGCAAGTGATGTTTTTGAACATAACGTTTTGATTTTGTATTCACAATGTGAGACGAAAAAATATTTGTCCTATTTGTGAGAAATTTTTGCAAGAATTTGACATGAGGTGTTTTAGTAAACATGTTAATAACTTATAATAATGCAATTCCTAACTATAGGAAACATGATTAGTTTTGTCAAGTACCTAATTTTATGCATGATTTTCTTAAGTTAAAGCATAACCCCAAGTTTTTGTTTTTGTGCAAAAATAGAATTCCTAGACTCAGATCAGGAGTGTAATCATGTTTAGAATACTTACAATGATGATTGATGAGCAATGTGAATGAAGGAAGGACCAAAAATTCGTAGGTGTGGATGAATGGTGAAGTGAATAGTAGTATTTTGGAAGTGGTGGTATGAGATAATGGGTGTTTGGTTTAATATAAACTAAGAAAAAGTTCTGCAGGTCGGCGGATACGGTGGAACCAAAAAGAGGGTTCCGCCCATTATGGCTGAGGGTTCAGCCGACTCTGCTGAGAATAAGACTTATTGATTTGTTTTGATTTTTGTGATTTTTGTCTAATGTCTAGAACTACAATGTAGGTTCCATGAGTCCTAAGCCTAGCCTAAGAAGGTTAAAAGGTTCTTGTTTAAGAGGTTTTGTGAGAATGTCCCCTATGTTGTCTTCGGAAGAAACTTTCTCAATTGAAATGTTTCCTTTTTGAACATTATCACAAAGGAAATGATGATGGATTTCAATATGTTTGGTACGAGCATGTTGAACTGGATTTTTGCTAAGATCAATGGCTCCTTTGTTGTCACAAAGAATGGTGATGTCATTAAGTTGAATTCCGTAGTCGACAAGATCTTGCTTCATCCAAAGAGCTTGTTGACATGCCTTTCTGGCCGAAACGTATTCAGCTTCCGTTGTTGAGATAGCGAGAGCCGTTTGCTTCTTAGAGAACCATGAGGTGAGACAATGTCCAACAAAAGTACAAATACAACTTGTGCTTTTTCTATCAACATAGTCACCCGCATGATCTGAGTCGGCATACACTATGGTGTCTATTCCCGTTCCTTTGGGATACCATAAACCTAAATGTGTAGTGCCCTTAATATATCTAAAAATCCTTTTAACGGCTTCGAGATGAGTTGTCTTAGGATCTTCTTGAAAACGAGCATATAGACAAACACTAAACATAATGTCGGGTCTACTAGCCGTTAGGTAAAGTAGACTTCCAATCATACCTCTATATTTAGTGCTATCTACGGATTCACTTTCCTCATCCTTGGTGAGTTTTATTTCCGTGGACATGGGCGTTTTGATTGGTTTCGAATCTTCTAGACCAAATTTCTCAAGCATGTCCTTAATGTATTTGGATTGGTTAAAGAAGATACCATCTTCTAGTTGTTTAATTTGGAATCCTAAGAAAAAGTTGAGTTCTCCCATCATACTCATTTCAAACTCGTCATGCATGATTTTTGAGAAATCGTCGCATAATTCCTGACAAGTGGTAGCGTAGGGATTGCACCAGGCTTTACCTCTCGAGGGATCTCGAGAAGCTTACAACCCCCACCAGGCAGTGTACCTGATCGATGTAGTATAGTATAATGAGAAGTACCTGGGGATTGATTGTTCAGCTAGGAATAGTGTCGCTAGGATTAGAAAACCTAAAGACTAGGTCTAGAGATAAGGGATGATTCTTTTTGTATCTTTTAGTTTTTATAAAAGTAAATAAAAATCTCGGGTTTGAAGGAGTTGGTCGAAATTAGTTGCTAATCAACTAACCCAATAACTACAGATGCAATCAAAATAAAATACTAAAAATAAAAATAAACTAAATTAACTAGAGGTGTGAGCAATACCATTCATGGGGTGGCGTACTTACTTCCCCAATCCTATAAGCGCCTACTTCACTCCTATGTCGAGCCGGCTAAGAAGCTCCTAATATGGGATCACTCGAATTTGCTCATGCATTAAATACAACCAATAAAACCTAGTACACATCGGTTTATGTTTCTTAAGACGTTCAAGCATGTTACACAATGGAGATCTGCCAGTTTTCTTAAGCCTAACATTGAAATCATTCATCCAATCCAATACAACTATAAACAAACAATCAACCTATAATTAACATCTAGGTTTCATTACATCTAAGCAAACACATGATAGATCTAGCCTAGCATGTTGAAATCAAGACAAGCATAAGATATATTCAAACAACACATATACATATTGAATGAATTGAAAGAGGACTTATCTCAATTGAACATGAAAGGTTTCAAGGGGTGAAAACCCTTGAAAATACAGTTAAAAACGACCTAGGGTTTATTAGGTTCGACCCTAGTATTCTCCACACAAGTTTCTCCCTTAATGAATGAAAAATAGAAAAGTATATATGGATTCTGTGGGGTGACGGCATCAAGAACAAACTTTTGACGCCGTCATCTCGCCGCCAAATAATTTCTCAGACTGCCTAGATCTGGGTTTGACGCCGTCATGTGTACTCCTTATGCAGGCCGTCACCAAAAATACTCTTGATGCCCTTCTTCTGACGCCTTCAGGTTTTCACTGGGTCGTCATGGATTTTACTCTTGACGCTGTCAGGTTTTTCTTCTTGACGCTGTCAGGTACTGTTCTCAGCATGAAAAATTAAGTCTTTGCCGTTTTCTTCACTTTTATGCTCCAAAAACGTCCAAAATGCTTCCTTTTCCAGAATTCACTCCCAAAGTACCTAAAATCACAAAAGGAACGATTTAGGGCAATATTTGATCAAATAAATTCAATTCCGGGCTTAAATGACCCCCTAAAAACGGTTCATTTTTCACCTCATCAACAAGTTGATCCGAATATAATGTCATCAACATAGATTTGGACTATGATATTATGTGAACCTTTCTTCTTAGTGAAGAGAGTATTATCGACTAAGCCCATGGTGTACCTATGGTCAACTAGGAAGGTTTTAAGTCGATCATACCATGCTTTTAGAGCTTGCTTAAGTCCGTAAAGAGCCTTTTTAAGTTTGTAAACATGATTAGGTTTTTCAAAATCGATGAAGCCCGGTGGTTGAGCAACATACACTTCTTCATATATAACCCCGTTTAAGAATTCACTTTTGACGTCCATTTGAAAGAGTTTAAAATTGTGTGCACATGCATATGCAAGTAAGATTCTAATTGACTCGAGCCTAGCAACCGGAGCAAAAGTTTCATCGTAGTCAATGCCTTCTTGTTGATTCATCCATTTTATTACGAAAACCCATTTTGTTCCAATTATTGTTTGACTCCTTGGTTGAGGAACTAATGTCCATATGATGAGGCGAAAAATGAACCACTTTTAGGGGGTCATTTAAGCCCGGAATTGAATTTATTTGATCAAATATTGCCCTAAATCGTTCCTTTTGTGATTTTAGGTACTTTGGAAGTGAAATCTGGAAAAGGAAGCAATTCGGACGTTTTTGGAGCATAAAAGTGAAAAAAACGCCAAAATCTTAATTTTCCTTGCTGGGAACAGTAGGTGACGGCGTCACGAAGGAATTTCTGACGGCGTCAAGAGTAATTTCCATGACGACCCAGTACAGATTTGACGGCGTCACAAGGAAGGGCGTCAAGAGTAAAAGTCATGACGGCCTGGAAAATGCTAACACATGACGGCGTCAAAAGTAGATCAAGGCAGTCCGAGAATTATTTTGGCGGCGAGGTGACGGCGTCACAAGCTTTGTCTTGACGCCGTCAGACCCTATTTCCTATATATAGTCTTCTAATTTTCACACATTAAAGAGAGAAGTTTTGGAGAAACCCTAAGTACGAACTTGGTGAGAATTTTACAGGTTTTTCAAGGGTTCTAAGCCCTTGATACCTTTCATGTGTAATTGAGATAAGTATTCTTTTAATTCAATCAATATGTCTATGTGTTGGTTGTCTATATCTTGTTCTTGTCTTAATTCCATCATGCTAGGCTAGATCTATCTTGTGTTTGCTTAGATCTAATGAAACCTAGATGTTAATTATGTGTTGATTACTTGTTTATATTTGTATTGGATGAATGAATTCGATGTTAGGCTTAAGAAAACTGGGAGACTTCCAAATGGTAACATGCTTGAACGTCTTAGGAAACATGAACTGATGTGCACTAGGTTTTATTGGCTGTATTTAATGCATGAGCCACTGTTTATAATCCCTATGGTTGTGCTGGGCATGGTATAGGAGGAGATAAGAGCTCATAGGATTGAGGAGTTAAGTGCGCCACCCCATGAATGGTATTAAGGAATACAATTCGTCATCCATGCAACTATAACAAGTAATTAATGTGTAAAAGATGTCTAGGGAGTAGTGAAATCTAAGTAAACACATTTTCTCCACTTATTGCTCACAACTTTAGTATAATTTAGTTTATTTTCATTTCTAGTATTTTATTTTGATTGCATCTTTAGTATTGGGTTAGTTGACTAGCAATTAATTCCGCCCAAATCCTTCAAACCCGAGATTTTTATCTGCTTTCTAAAAAATATAAAAATACAAAAATAATCATCCCTCACCTTTAGAACTAGTATTTAGGTTTTCTAATCCTAGCGACACTATTCCTAGCTGAACGATCAATCCCCCGGTACTTGTCACTATACTATACTACAACGATCAGGTACACTGCCTGGCGGGGGTTGTAAGCTTCTCAAGATCCCTTGAGAGGTAAAGCCTGGTGCGATTCCCACGTATCAAGTTTTTGGCACCGCTGCCGGGGAATAGTTATTGCCTAGGTTAGAATCTCTTTTTATTAGGTCTACTTGCTAGATTCCTTTCTAGTAAGATTTTATTTTTATTTTTAGGTTTTCTTTAGTCTATCTTATTTCTTTGTGTCTTTGTTCGTAACTTTTCACCACCTGACATCATGGACGATGGGAACATCTTGGAACCCGTCATCCCTCCACAAAAAAACCCACCACTAGAACCCCTTAGGCCCCGAACCTTAGGAGAGTATTCCCGACCTAGCCACCAAGGCTACCGAAACACCATTGAGCTCACCAGAGCCAATGTGATCCCCTTGCGATCCGACACCATCCGGTTGGTGCAAAGCGGACGTGCATTCCATGGACTTCGTTCCGAAGATCCAAACCAACATCTTAAGGACTTCCTCAAAATCGTAGATTCCATAGACTTAGGTGTTGAAACTAGAGAGACAACCCAATTACGCCTATTCCAATTCTCTCTATGGGATCAAGCTAGTCAATGGCTTGAGCGTTTACCCGCGGGATCCATCACCACATGGGATAATCTCACCAATCGCTTCCTTACTCAATTCTTCCCACCGGGGAAGACTGCAATGCTTAGAAATGACATTTTGATGTTTGAACAACATCAAGGAGAAACTTTCTACGAAGCATGGGCCCGTTTTAAGGATCTCCTCCATAAGGTCCCTCATCATGGTATAAACCTTTGGTTATTAGTCCAGATTTTCTACGACCATGTTGACTATCATACTAAACGCACAATCGATAGGGCCGCAGGAGGTAAACTGCGTGATAAGAATGCCGAGGAGTCCTGGGCGATTATCGAGGAGCTCGCCGCTGATAATCATGAGATATGGGAGTTTAATCACACAATAAAAGCGGCCATCAATGCAGTCTCAACATCTGGAGGAACTACCGAAATCCCCGATGAACTCCTATGCAAACTCGAGGCAAAAGTTGACTATTTTGAGGAAAGGCAAAGGAGACCTTTAAGTCCTAGATGGGCTACTGTCAATTCTGTCTCAAAACCAACTTCGGCACCATTATCTGAGTCACCTTCTAGAGAAAATGTCAAGACTTTTCAGAACAATGCCCCACCTTGTTCCCCTCCCAAGGAGCTTAGCTCGGAGTTTGAAGCTAGGATGAGAGAATATATGGCAACTCACTCATATCGGCTTGCTAGGTTCGAGGAAGCAGTTTATAAGCAAAAAGAGGAAATGCAGAAAAAAATGAATGAGATGATGAGTCTATTAGAGGAGTATGCCAACCAGAGAACCCCCGAAAGAATGCTACTAAGGAAAGAAAGCGCCACTCCGACTACCAATTTGTTAATTCCATCACAATTGTCCACAAGGATAACGAGAAGGTAGAAGCCCCCACTAAACAGACCTTAGAAAAACCACTAGAGTCCTAACCTTTGAGTCACTACCTGAAACATGATATAAACGAAAGCACCATAACAAATTGGATTAAGGGTGATGGGCGTAACCAACCTTCCAAACAGGGTTCTGAGAAAGAGGAAAAAGTAAAAGATGAGTATGATACGTTACCTGGGGGATCAGTATTCGAGAGGCTATTGGTACAAAAAGTGGCTACTAAGCAGATAGCATGTGGGAACTTTGAGATACCAACTAGCATCGGGGACTTGAAATATCTTAGTGCTTTCGCCGACCAAGGATCGGAAGTAAATCTTATGCCCCTAACTATTTACATCCAACTAACGTCAAAAATGCCTGCCCCTACTCGTGTTAGGTTATCCCTCGCTGGACACTCATACATATACCCCCTAGGAATCGCAGAAGATGTACTAGTTAATGTCGCAGGATTCATGTACCCCGTTGATTTTATGATCGTCGATGATAAAGGAGATGGATGCATGCCAATAATCCTTGGGGTACCATTCCTCGCCACCGCTAAGGCTGTCATTAAGTATGAAGGTAGGAAGATTGAGCTTAAATCTGGAAAAAGAAAGATTAGCTTCCCCATGACTCTGCGAAGTGGACATGAGAATTTGAGTTGGAGAAAGATCAAAAACAACATTGACACGACACCCATTCGTGTTCAGAATAAAATTCTTGCATGGGAGGCAAGAATCAAAAGCTATAAGGAGGCTAAAAATGAGAGAAGCAAAAGCAACAAGGTTCAGGTCGACTTCGAACATACTCAACCCGCAGAAAATCATGTACCATTTGAGGAAGGGAACTTGGTATTCTTGAGACACTTGGAAACAACAATACCACCCGATAAACCAAGTCCTTGGTGGTATGGGCCGTTCACAATTGAAGGCGTGAGCCAAGATGAGATAGCTAACTTGAGAAGTGAGGTAGGTGGGATGGTGATTGCAAGTATCGATAGGTTAAGGCACTGCCACCATAACAGTAATGACCACAACTACATGGGGTATATCATCTCAAGGGATGAGGTCACGTAGTAACCCATGACCTTGAGTCTAGCTACAAGACTCGTAAATAAAGAAAAGCGCTTCTTGGGAGGCAACCAATGTTTTGTGTGATTTTATTTTGTTTGTTTGTTATTTGCTTCCGTATGCATGCTTTATTTTTATTGTTGGTTGATCATGCTTCTAAATTAAATAGTGGAAATACTTTACTTTTTTGTTTTGGCCTAGTCATAACTCCACCTAAAAGTATTTTTGCAAAAGATAAGTGTAAGGGGAAACCCCAAATATGTTTTTAAGAAACAAACCGATCATGATTCTCCACAATATTAAATGAACATGTATATTCGTATTTGTTAGAGTCAAATGCTTGTATTGAGTCATAATGAAGTTTTGCAGGATTTTCCAGGAAGTAGGACCAAGTTTTTCCAGAAATTTTCCGGAAACTTAACATAAGAATTTCTGCAGGTCACTTCTGACGGCGTCTGAGTTAACTCTTGACGGTGTCACGTGTAAAAATCTGGAAATTTTACCGGTTTTGTTTTTCTAACAGAGTCTTATGGTTTTTGTGAATTATTAAGTTTTATAATCTCCAGGAGATCTGCAAACTTCATTCCACAAGCATTATAACTTATCTTGTTTTCTAGGATTTAGTAACTTATATAGGATGCCGCCGATTTTATGCGAGGTTGTTTTGTCTATTTTTTCAGGATTTACAGGTTATGTTTGACAAGAAGATGATTTACATTCTGGAAGGGAAGCTTTGATTGTTCATTTTCTTGGAGAAAGATTTAACCTAGCCACCTAATTATCCATACCGAGCGAATCAGGGGAGTATTTGATTTCATTCTTTTTACCTTTTAACTTTTACATTCTTTACTTGAACATTGGGGACAATGTTCATCTTAAGTGTAAGGGGAGGGTAAAAAGATGATACCTTACATATGCACTTTCGCTTGAGTTTGTTTTGTTTAATGGTAGATGTGTAATAAAACTATGAGAAATACTTGTTAGTGCTATTTTAGCGCCAAATTTAAATTTTTTTACAACATTTAGGAGTGAAACTTTAGCCATAGCAAGCGTCTCATGGATAGGAGATTGTATGACTAGCACATAACCGTATATTCAGAAAAATTTTCCACCCAAATATGTGAGGTTCGCCTTTAGATTTGATAGGAAAAGCATTTATTATTAGTGCTTATGAGTGTACCGGTAGCATTTAGATTCTAGAACTTGCGTTAGTGATGCATCCCGAGACCGCTAGTGAGACTACATTCGTGTAGTAGGATTTACTACATGATAAGAGGCATTAGGATCACCCTTGTGTTAAACCCGTATCATAATTACTTGACCATTTAAGTCATATTACTTGGCTAGTTAAGTCAACTAATTTTTCCCACACCCTTAGCGTTGTACTCATTTTTAGTACACGAAACCCCTAGTACACCCCTCCGAGCCTATCTTTTCGTTTCTAACTTTAAGCATTTTACTTAAAGGAAGAATTTGTTACACCCCACTTAAATGTACAACCAAATCGCCTTAGCCTTCCGTGTATGCGCTCATCTTTAGTGCATTATTGTTATTTGTTAAACTTTAAGTTTACTTTCTAATTGATTATATGGTTGCTAAGTCGAGTCATATCCTTGTACATATTGTTTTGGGACGATTGGGACTCATGGGTAAGTACTTATTTTATGGAGTAATGGGGAAGAACATCGTTTATTACCCCCATATGTACGTTAATATTAAAAGTACTCCAAGTGTTTTGATTTTCTTAATTCGAGTCATTAGATTAGTTAATTGTAAAGTATGTAAAAATTCAAGTGTAAGGGGAATTTCCATTTCCTATGATGTATTATTTTGGATGGTAGGGTAAGAGTGTATGCAAAAAAAAAAAAAAATAAAAAAAAATAAAAAAAAATCGAAAAAACAAGAAAAGAAAAGAAAAAAAAAATAGAAAAAAAAGAAAAGAGAAAAAACATACGGACTACCATCCCGTTTTCATTCTATGTTCATTTTATGTTTTTGTTAATTTTCATTTATTAGCTTAAGTCGAGTCTAGTCTTGGCTTAGCAACACCATATTGTACATGTAATTAACCAAGATTGTTAACTCGCCACCAGTAAAACTTCCTTTATCCAACAAAACCGTGTATTTCATATCCCTACACCTAACGTTACAACCCTTTAAAAGACCTCTTTGATAGTTTATCCTAGGTGCTTACGCCATGTGGTGGAGGTTTGATCCTTTCCCAAGCCTATGGTAATCTATTTTGCTATGACAGGTAGTAAGAGATATCTTCCGTTTCCATATTGTAATTTATACTTTATTACACCCGAGAGATGTGAGTATCTAAACACTATTTGTGAGGTGCTAGTATATGACCTCCGTGCTTGTCTATTGGTCTTTAGTGGAACGATTATTTGTTGTAATTACTTTTATATTAGTGTTAAATGACCTCTAACTTGTATTTTGAGTAGAATAAAAGCGCATTTGCTTGAGGACAAGCAAATCTGAAGTGTAAGGGTATATGATGAGGCGAAAAATGAACCACTTTTAGGGGGTCATTTAAGCCCGGAATTGAATTTATTTGATCAAATATTGCCCTAAATCGTTCCTTTTGTGATTTTAGGTACTTTGGAAGTGAAATCTGGAAAAGGAAGCAATTCGGACGTTTTTAGAGCATAAAAGTGAAGAAAATGCCAAAGTCTTAATTATCCTTGCTGGGAACAGTAGGTGACGGCGTCAAGAAGGAATTTCTGATGGCGCCAAGAGTAATTTCCATGACGACCCAGTACAGATTTGACGGCGTCACAAAGAAGGGCGTCAAGAGTAAAAGTCATGACGGCCTGGAAAATGCTAACACATGACGGCGTCAAAAGTAGATCTAGGCAGTCCGAGAATTATTTTGGCGGCGAGGTGACGGTGTCACAAGCTTTGTCTTGACGCCGTCAGACCCTATTTCCTATATATAGTTTTCTAATTTTCACACATTAAAGAGAGAAGTTTTGGAGAAACCCTAAGTACGAACTTGGTGCGAATTTTACAGGTTTTTCAAGGGTTCTAAGCCCTTGATACATTTCTTGTGTAGTTGAGATAAGTATTCTTTTAATTCAATCAATATGTCTATGTGTTGGTTGTCTATATCTTGTTCTTGTCTTAATTCCATCATGCTAGGCTAGATCTATCTTGTGTTTGCTTAGATCTAATGAAACCTAGATGTTAATTATGTGTTGATTACTTGTTTATATTTATATTGGATGAATGAATTCGATGTTAGGCTTAAGAAAACTGGTAGATTTCCAAATGGTAACATGCTTGAACGTCTTAGGAAACATGAACTGATGTGCACTAGGTTTTATTGGTTGTATTTAATGCATGAGCCACTGTTTATAATCCCTATGGTTGTGTTGGGCATGGTATAGGAGGAGATAAGAGCTCATAGGATTGGGGAGTTAAGTGCGCCACCCCATGAATGGTATTAAGGAATACAATCCGTTATCCATGCAACTATAACAAGTAATTAACGTGTAAAAGATGTCTAGGGAGTAGTGAAATCTAAGTAAACACATTTTCTCCACTTATTGCTCACAACTTTAGTATAATTTAGTTTATTTTCATTTCTAGTATTTTATTTTGATTGCATCTTTAGTATTGGGTTAGTTGACTAGCAACTAATTCCGCCCAAATCCTTCAAACCCGAGATTTTTATCTGCTTTCTAAAAAATATAAAAATACAAAAATAATGATCCCTCACCTTTAGAACTAGTATTTAGGTTTTCTAATCCTAGCGACACTATTCCTAGCTGAACGATCAATTCCTCGGTAGTTGTCACTATACTATACTACAACGATCAGGTACACTGCCTGGTGGGGGTTGTAAGCTTCTCAAGATCCCTTGAGAGGTAAAGCCTGGTGCGATTCCCACGTATCACCATACATCATTCCTAACAAATTGGTTTAACTCTTCTTGCATGGCTATTACCCAAGACTCATCATTTATGGCTTCGTTAATGTTTATCGGTTCAATGGTTGACACGAAACAAAAGTCGGTACTTTCATTTTGGGCTTTAGATCTTAGTGTTCTCTCATTAATTTTTCCTATGACATTATCTAATGGATGACTTTTGGATTGTTTAACATTAACAATTTCTTTGCTTAATGGTTCATCTTCCTTGTCATTTTCTAAGATCACTTGATTTTAAATAGCTTGACTTTCAACTAAGTCATCATCTACCAAAGGTGATGTCTTAGAGGGAGGTGGACTCTCGTCAAATGTTACGTTCAAAGATTCCTCGACTCTTAAGGTTTCTTTGTTTAAAACGATGTAAGCTTTACTATTTTGTGATAATCCAAGAAATACACCTTCATAAGACTTTGGGTCAAATTTGGTGAGATAGTCCTTGGTGTTAAGAATAAAGCATTTACTCCCAAACACTCTAAAGTATCCTAATGTAGGCTTTTTACCTTTATATAGTTCATAGGGAGTTTTATTAAAAAAATGGTCTAATTGAGGCTCGATTTAAAATGTACGTTGATGTGTCAACGACGTTACACCAAAACTTTTGTGGAATGTTTTGTTCATTAGGCATTGTTCTACTCATCTCTTCCAAAGTCTGGTTTTTACGTTCTACTACACCATTAGATTGAGGAGTGCGTAGAGCCGAAAAGTTATGAGTAATACCATTTTTATCACAAAAGTTTCCAAATTGAAATTCATTATCAAATTCACAACCGTGATCCGTTCTAATAGATACAATACTAGACCCTACTTGATTTTGAATTTTCTTACTTAGAATCTCAAATTTATCAAAAGCTTCATTTTTACTTTTCAAAATTTTTGTCCAAGTATATCTTGAGTAATCATCTACTATGACCAAAGTATAGAAGTTACCTCCATAACTTTGTATAGCGGATGGACCGAACAAATCCATATGCAAAAGTTCTAGACATCTAGATGTAGAAACTAAGTTTTTAGCCTTATGGCTACTATGGACTTGTTTACCGACTTTACAAGCGTCACAAAAGTGTTGGTTATATTTCAACTTAGGCAGGTTTCGAACTAGGTCTTTAGAGGAGAGGTTTTGTATAAGTCTCATGTTAGCGTGTCCTAAACGTCTATGCCATAAAGTTGAAGATTCATCTAATGAAGTAAGACAAAGTTTGTCTCTAGATGTTTGATCCATCTTCATGACATATACGTTGTTCTTAAGAACACCTTTGGCTATGGTTATGCCATCTTTAAGTATTTTACTTCCATTATCACTAAAAAGGACATTATACTTATTATGGCAAAGTTGACTAATACTAAGGAGATTAAAACCTAAGTTATCAACATGAGCTACATCATCTATAAAAAGAGAGTCATGAGAGATTGTACCTTTTTTAGATGATTTTGCTCTTAGCTTTACTTCCAAACGTAATGTTACCTCCATCACATTTGTGATAAGTTGAGAAGAGGCTTTTGTTACTTGTCATGTGCCTTGAACAACCGCTATCTTTAATCCATTCATCCGGTTCCAAACATACTTTGAGGCACACCTATTTTATGAAAAACACTCAAACATTTGGTCCCCAATTTCTCATGGGTCCATTTTGGTTAAACATACCATTAACTTGATCCAAGTATGAAAATAGAACATAAGGGTTCCATGACATGTATTTTGGAGTTTGGTAATGTCCAGGAGTGTTTTGGTTTCAAGCATGTTGGTAGTTTGGTCATGTGTTGTAGTTACTCTTTGGAAAGGGGCGTTTGGGAATAGGAGTCTTAGGTCTCGGTTGAGTAGTTCTAGTTTAAAATTTGTTTTTACTAAGTCCTACTCTAGTTTTAATAGCAGGGTTTGTTTCATTTTTATATGTGACTTTAACAAATTTTGAACGATCCGACGTGGAAGCTGTCACTACTGCTGCATACCCGGCGGAACCTTTGGGTTCAACGGGCGGAACCCTATTTTGGGTTCCGTCTATTCCGCGGGCTGCTATAGCAGTTTTGTTAGTTTCTTGTACTTTCTTTTCTTGTTTCGTTTTACTCTTCGAAGTTTCTAGTTTCATGAAATCTAGTCCTGTTTTATCAAATGGTGACTTTTGAAGTTTCATAATTTCATTCGCACAAGAAATACTTTTATCGAACTTCTTAAACTTTGTGGTTTGTTTTATTAGATCATCTTGAGTAATTCTAAGTTTCTCAATTTCGAGTTTAAGCTCTTCACATGATTTGCAAGATGTGTCAATACATGTACTCTTTTCTAATCTCTTAACTTTTTCTTTTAACTTATAAACTTCATTTTGTAAAAACTTCTTTTTAGTTTTCTAAAATTTATTTTTGTTTATGATTTTTAAGCTTAATTTACAAAGTTTGTTATATTCTTTTTGTATGGTGTCATCATCAGTAGAAGAGTAAGATGAGTCGGAGAGTACCTCATTTGAGTCGTGAGCCATGAGAGCAATTTCATCATTCTTCGGCTCATCGTCATCTTCTTCATAGTCACTCCAAGCACCACCCACAAAAGCTTGTTGAGACTGGCTTTTGGGTGGTTTTGGACATTCTCCTATGAGATGACTTGTGTCTCCACACCTAAAGCATTTCCTTTCCTATCATCACGATCTTTTTGGAAGGTTTTCTTGTCATCTTTAGGTTGCCTTACAAACTTCCCTTGTCTACGAAAGAACTTCTTGAAGTCTCTAACGGCCATGGCATATTCTTCATCATCACATGATTGGACTCTAGCTTTCAAGGCAATGGACTTAACCTTTTCTTTCTTGCCTTTAACTATTTCCGAATCTTTTTCCATTACCATTTCATGAACTTTGAGGTTTCCAATTAGCTCGTCAAGTGACATGCTTGAAAGATCCTTGGATTCTTCAATTGCCGTCACTTTTGCTCTCCACTTCGGATGGAGTGCTCTAAGGAATTTCCTGACAAAATTCTTGCTACAAAAAGATTCATCAAGTGCTTTAAGTGAAGTAATAATAGTGTTAAACCTAGCAAATGCACTATCAATAATCTCATCTTCGGGAATAGGAAATTGTTCATATTGTTGAACAAGAAGATCAATTTTGTTATCCTTAACTTGTGAGTTTCCTTGATGAGTTACTATTAAAGATTGCCAAATTTCTTTGACGGTTTTACACATAAAGACTATTTCATATTCTTTCTTAGGCAAAGCATTGTAAAGCATCATTTTAGCTTCATTAGTTTTAGCAATTAATTTCTTTTGATCTTCATCTTTACTATTCGTAACTATATTATCACCATCAATGATTATATACCATAAATCTATATCTTTAGATTTCACGTACGTTTCAAATCGGTTTTTCTAATATATAAAACCATTTGCTTCAAAAAGTGGTGGTCTTTGCATAGATTGCCCTTCTTTGTAATTTTCAAAATCCATGGATCGTTTCAAGTTTTAAAATACAATATATTTTAAAAGCTTGAGTAACGTTGCTCTTGATGCCAATTGTGGAAAACTAGAAGGGGGTTGAATAGTTTTACCGGCTTTTCGTTTAATTATCTTTTGAAACTTTCCGTTTAATCAAAGATATGAACACAAAGACAATATATAATATGCAAGTATAAAGAAAGAAACGATCAAACCACAACACGAGTATTTATCGTGGTTCGGCTACAAGAACTCTTTTTCCTTTCCCTACGTCTACGCCTCGAGTATCCAACTCGAGAGTTTCTTTCACTAGTCAACAAGCTCCTTTCACCGGCGGAGGAAACCTTACATGTCGCTTACACGATTACCGACACTAAGCTAGATGTCTAGTTCTTTTACAAGGGTACAACAACTCCCGTCACACTATGTATTTTAAGGCCTAAAATACTAACCGATCACAACTGAAAACACACAATCAAATGAAGTGTAAATTACACAAAGTGTACACGATGCTAAGCTAACAAGTCTTGCAACGTTGTGTTGAATACTTGTAACTTTATATGAACTTGTGAACTTCTTTGCTACAAAAGAAACTTCACACAAAATGAAATGTTAAAGGGTTAGATGAATGATATGAATGTGTGTGTGTAAAATGTAATGAGAAGTGATGTTAAACAAATTCTAACAAATGGCTTGGTATTTATAGAAAGACCTTCAGCAGGTCTGGCAGATACGGCGGAACCCTCAGATGGGTTCCGCCCGTGTACCTCCAAGGTTCCGCCAGGCTGACAGTAGGTTTTGCAATAAATCTTTCTAAACCAACCAAGGTCACATCAACTTATTTCTAGTCAAACACACATTGAATCAAAATAGAATGCTTCCAAAAATGTGTAAGAGCTTATGGTAAGTCAAACACACAAACTTACCCTAAATGCATGATGTGATGTTAACATTTACTATATTAAGAAATATGTAAATGTAATGTTTTTTCTATTTTAAGAAATATAAAAAGTGTTGTGTTGTACATGAAGTGTAAATATAGCAAATGTCTAATTATGCAAGTCTTTAAACTAAAATTATGTTTTACTAAAAACTAAAGTTTACACTTTGTCGTTAACAAAACTTAGCAAAGATCGTAAATTATAAATAACGTTTTTAGGCGATATTTGTATTATCAATTAGTATACTTAAGTGTTTTAATATTGATCTCACATAAAACAAGAATCAAAGGTTTTGTAAACAAAGTTTTTATAAATTTAAAAACGTCTAAAAACAATTCAACCCCCCCCCCCCCCGTTCTACTTTTCCACAATTGGCATCAGAGCTACGTTAAACAAGATTTTTTAAAATATGTTGTATTTAAAAATTTGTAATCGATCTATGGAATCGGAAAAATATTTAGAAGGGAACATGACATTTAAACCACCATATTTTGAAAATACAAGTTTTCCTGAATGGAAAAATCGATTCAAAAGTTATGTGAAGTTAATAGATTATGATCTTTGGCATGTCATTTCAATTGGTGATTTTCAACCAACAAAAACCGTTTTAGAAAAACAAGATAATTGTTTCGAAGTAGTGCTTGATCAAAACAATATAGCTAAAATGATTATATACAAAGCTTTACCGAGAATTGAATATGAAAGAATATTTTTTTGTCAAACGGCAAATTATATGTGGAAGAGTCTTTTAAATTTTCATTAAGAGAAATGTCAAGCCAAAGAAAATTTTGTATACAAAATAGTTGAAAATGAAAGTATAGTAGATAAGTATTTTGTTGAAATGAGTACAAGTGCTACTAGTTTAAATTTTGTGTGTGAAGGTAATGATGGCGAAAACCCCATGAGTCATACCAAGAGCAAACAAGAAGAGTGTATAAAGTCAACGATCGAAAAGGAACTTAATGAAGATGATTATTATAGTCCCGAAAGTGAAGACAAAGAATATGCAAAGGTCTTCAAAGAATTCAAGAAAATTATTAAATAGCAACTAAAAGCACAAGACAAAAGGAAAACCACTCGAAGAAGAAAATCTAGTGACGAAGACGAAACAATGAAGCACAAATGTTTCGTAGCTCAAGCACTAAATGAAGTATGTCTAGGATTAGATTTTGAGCCCGACGAATGGATAAAGGATAGTGGATGCTCAAGACACATGACGGGAAATCGCAAGCTATTTTCTACATATAAGGCATATAATGGAGGTAACGTTGTTTTTTGTAGTGATCGTCATGGAAAAATCATAGGCAAAGGTACGATCTCTCAAGACTCACTAACTATTGAAAATGTTGAACATGTAGATAATCTAACTTATAACTTGCTTAGTATAGGTCAAATATGTGATAATAAATGTAGGGTTACATTTACCGACAAAGATAGTGAAATAATTAAGGATGAGAAAGTTATAGGTAGAGGAATTAGGAAAGGAGGTATATATGTCATGAAATTAGGAGAGAAACCGGAAGATAGGATATGCCTAGCTACTATAGATGAAAACTCCACTTTGTGGCATAGGAGATTAGGTCACGCAAACATGAAACAAATACAATCATTAGCCTCTAAGGAACTAGTTAGAAACTTGCCTAGTTTAAGATATGATCAACACTTTTGGGATGCTTGTAAAATTGGAAAACAAGCACACGCTAGCCACAAAGCTAAAAATATGTTATCCAGTACTAGATGCTTAGAATTACTTCACATGGACCTTTTTGGTCCACCCACTGTGCGGAGCTACGGTGGCAATCATTACACCTTAGATATAGTAGATGATTATCCACGATACGCGTGGACTAGGTTCTTAAGTGATAAAACCGAAGCCTTTGAAAAATTTAAGATATTTAGTAAAATGATACAAAATAAGTTAGGATGCCCCATAGTTCAATTAGGACGGACCATGGTAGGGAATTTGATAACGAAGTACAATTCGGGGAATTTTGTGATGAAAATGGAATATCTCACAACCTTTCTGCCCCTCGTACTCCGCAATCAAATGGGGCAGTAGAAAGAAAAAATAGGTCTCTACAAGAAATGAGTAGAACAATGTTAAATGAACAATCTATCCCACAAAAATTTTGGTGCCACGCCGTAGATACATCAACATATATACTTAATAGAGTTTATATTAGACGAATCTTAGGAAAAACTCCATATGAGTTATTAAGAGGCAGAAAACCCAATATAGGTTACTGATGAGTGTCTAAATACTCATCATTTTATACCAATCTGAGCTGCCAAAACATACAAAAACACTCAAATATGTATCAAAATACTTAAAATATCTTAAAAGTGTGTTTTATATGTTTCAAATGCAAAATATGCAAAAACAGATGAAAAACGTACAAAGTTTGCATAATTGGCAGTTTCAGTCCCTCAAGTTTCATAAATTGTCAAAACTAGTCCCTGGTTATTCTAAAAACATGAAAATGTCACCAAAGGTCCTTTTTAATCATAAAGTTACATATTTAGTCCTTTGGTGCAAAGTTTCACAAAATTACAAGTTTAGTCCCTGTACTTTGGAAATTGACAGAAATGGTCCCTGGGATGTTAAAAACTTTGAGAAAAGCAATTTTGGTCCTTGTACTAATAATCTTTTGCAGGAATGGTCCTTGGTGTGAAGTTTGGTAAAATTACATGTTTGGTCCCTGAAGTTTGGTGAATTGGCAAAAATAGTCCCCGGGTATTTCAAAAGTGAAATATATCAAAAATACCCATGTACTATTCATTTATGGCAAATCTAGTCCTTATAGTATCTTTGTAAACTTGCCAAATCAGACCCCTAAACTTTCAATAAATTACATCTTTGGTCCTTGTGAGTTATTACCTTAAAAAACCAAACCGGACCAAAAATAAAACAACCAAACCCAACACTAACCTAGCCCACCCTATCCTATTACCCAAGCCCATTTCACAGCCCAGTCCAAACCTTTTTAATAAATAAAACCGGGTCAAAGTCCTTACCCCAGTCAACAAAAACCAAAACCACCCCACCTTTACCCCTTTTCCCTCCCAAACCATACCACCACCACTGCATCAATACCACCACCTCCACCTGTCCATACCTTGGCCTCCAAGACTCATTCCACCTCACCCTCCACCTCACACAACCCTCCAAAGCCCCTAAAACTTCTCCAAGTAATCCACAGTACCCCATTGACCCTTTGGCGCCAAGAAATGATTTAAACGGTGGAGATGACTTAGACAACATCAATGGCTCACAATTGGTGGGAAATGTCTTGGTGGGTCCCACAAAGTCAGAAAATCACTACAAAAGGGAAAAGATGCAGAGATGGAAGATTATTAGTTTAGGTTTAGTGTAGCTTAATCGTAGGTATTGTAATTCACTAAATTAGTTGTAATTTCAATTAAAACAGCTTGTTCTCAGTTAAATTCATGTATTGCAATCCTTAGTTAAAGTTAAATTCAAGTTTCAGTTGTTATCTTAATTCATGCCATTTTCAAGTTTGCTCAAAAATCTTACAAAAGTGTTATGTTGTTAGTTGTTGTTGTTTTATGATCTCATAAGTCCATTTAAGCTCTGACAAAGCTTTTGGAAGCTTTTAGATATCTTATAATTCAGTTTATTAGTTAAACTCATAAATTCAAGAAAATCAATAAAATAGGAAAATAAATAGAAAAATAGTTATAAAGAAGAAGGAAGAAGATTGGAGCAGAGTTATTGGATATGTTTCTGGTTTAGAATCCTATAGGGGATACTAGGTTATGAGATTGGTCCATGGTTCTTGGTTTATCAGTCATATACCCTTTGTAAGTGATGTTTCAATTTTATGTTTTTCAGTTTGATAATGCTTGTACTGTTTGATTAAGTGTTCTTAAATGTTTATTGGATACCTATTATTGATAATTTAGTTTAAAACCAGTTGCTTGTTCATTGGAAATCAATTTTACTTAAAACCAAAGTTACACTGTGTTAAAAACAAACTTGACAAATCTGTTTTTATTGCATGTGGAACTGAAGTTTTATGTTTAATTAAGTTTATTATAGACTAATTAACAGTTAGAAACCAATAGTTGGATTAAATCAGTGTTTTGTGTTGTAAAACATGAAACAGACATAGATATAGGGGTGTTTGGCTCAGCTTGTTACTGAGTGTGTTTGGCATCATTAGTTATCTAGGATAGTTCACTCTTATTACTTTAGGTCTAGGTAGGTCAATTAAATCTTAAAACTCAGGCCTTAAACTGCATAAGTCAAAATCCACTTACAAATCTCTTGACAGTTAACTGTCAAGGGTTTTGTGATTCACAAACCCACCATTTAGCTTATAAGATACAACTTTAGCTTAATTTAGGTTAAATTTAGCTTATATTAACTTATTAAATCAGTTAGATAGCTTAGAATCTCATATAAGTCAACCTAGTTCATTTTCTTAAAAAGTCAAAATTGCACTCCTCAGGTTTTGACAAAACTTGTAGGATTTTTCTAGATTTATGTATTAGGATTTAGGTTCTGAAAATCATTTTGGTAATACTCTACCACCTCAACTTTAGAATCCCACCATTTTTATATTTTTAGGATTTTTGAGGTGGGCCCCACAACTGCTTAAACACACTTGCAGGGCAAGTGTGTGCTCTGTCTCAGCAGACCACAGCCATCACCCACTGGGCCCTACTCCTCAAACCTAGTTCCATAGAACCCCCTCCTAGTAGACTCTTAGGTTTGACCTGAATCACTGTGGACCCCACTTAATTAAGCTCCTCAAGTCTGTCCCTATTCTGAGTTCACATTGAGTTTTGGATTAGCTTATTTGTGCTTATCAGCTTATCTACTGAGCTTATTTGACCATTTTAAGCTTTGACAAGTCCAACTAACTTATTTGAACCAGAAAATACCAAGGTGGGTCCCACACAAGCTCAATTGAGCTTATTTTCCATCTCAGTCAACAAAAGTCAACTGTGGTAGCAATAAGCTTCCACAGTGCTTAATTCTAGCTTATAAAATTATTGTTTTTATTAAAGTTGCTTGTTTTTAGGTATAATATAGTTTTGTAAAATAAAAATCCAGAAAATACAACATAAAAATAAGTGATAGTTTCTATTTAATTTAATTTAATTTTAATTTTCATTTTTAGATTTTAATTAAGTAATTTGTGTTTTTATATTTTTATTAATTTCCTTATATATTAAAGTAATTTAAATAAATTTCTTAGATTTTTATATTGTCATTTGATATTTATTAGAATTAAAAATAGTTTTATTAGTAATTAATCAATAAATAAGTTATAATTAGCATAATTAGTTTTTATATAGTAACACCTATATTTTATATTTTTCCTAGCTTTTATAAGTCATAATATAATTTTAGTAATTTTTCTAGAATTTTTACTGTTCATTTAATAGTTTTTATAATTTAAATAGTTTAAATAGATATTAAATAATAAATAGAATAATAATTAGTAAACTAGTTTATAAATATAGAAAATAAAGTTTTTATAATTTTTTAGGATTCCTATGATGGTTAATTAGATTTATAAAAATTTTCATAATTTACTAAGTTAGTTTAATATTATTTGTAATTTGTAATAGTTTAATTAGTATAATTAATAGAAATAGTTTTTAATTAATAAAAAGCTTATAAAAAGACAAAAAGATTTATTTTTATTTTTTATACTTTCTTCAAGTTCTATTTTAGGTTTAGAAAATATTTTTATAAGTTTCTAGTTTAATTTGTAGTATTTATAATTTTCTAATTAAATAGTTAAATAGTTTTTAATTAAATAATTAATAATAATTAATAAAATAATCTTAAAAATAGTTTTCTTTTTACTTTAACTTTATTTTAAGTTTAAGTTTATAGGATTGTCAATTTTAACCCTTGTAGTTTATTTTTCTTATAACTCACCTTTTTCTCAGTACGCAGTCGCGTCTGATTTTAAATTGGTGTACGTTTTTAATACCTAGCTTTCACGTAATCATTCCATTAGCTTACCTAAGTTATTTTAAGTTTTAAAACCCTAGTTTAAATCACACACACACACACACACTTTATACCTTTCCTGTTCACATTCACTGATCACATATTCGTTTATAATATCACATCGCACACCTCGTTGGGACTTACGACCCGGGAAAACACTGTATTCCTCGGAAGCATTCGTACTCGATCTGTTTGACTTTTACAGTTGGCCATTCACAAGTGGCTGATCAATAATCGTCTGACTGTTTGAGGCGAATCAGTTACTTTAGAGTTTTTGGAAGTAAATGTTTCATTCTTAATACAAAAGACTATCTCACTAAATTCGACCCCAAAGCTTATGAAGGAGTTTTTCTAGGATATTCACAAAATAGTAAAGCATATATAATTCTGAACAAACATACTATGAAAGTAGAAGAATCCCTAAATGTAACTTTTGATGAAACTCCTCCACTACCTAAAACGTTGCCCTTAGAAGATGATGATATAATAGAGGAAGAAGCTATCGAGGTTAGTAAAACTAAACCGTTAGGCAATGATCTTGAAGTAGAAACTTTAGAAGAAAATGAAATTGTAAATGTTGAGGAATCAAAGTCACATCCATTCGATAACATTATAGGCAATCTTAATCAAAGAACACTTAGGTCACAAGCTCAAGATATTAATAACTTCTTTTGTTTTGTGTCAACAATAGAGCCTAAGAATATAAATGAAGGCTTAAAGGATGAAAGTTGGATTATGGCTATGCAAGAAGAATTAAATCAATTTAAATCAAATGATGTTTGGGAACTAGTCTCAAATCCTAGGAATGTGACCATAATAGGAACTAAGTGGGTATTTAGGAATAAACTAGATGAAAATGGAATAGTAACTAGGAATGAAGCTAGGTTAGTAGCCCAAGGTTATAATCAACAAGAAGGAATTGATTATGACGAAATGTATGCCCTTGTAGCTAGTTTAGAATCCATTAGAATCCTTTTAGCTTATGCCTGCACCCTAGATTTTAAGTTATACCAAATGGATGTGAAGAGTGCATTCCTCAACGGTTTTATCAATGAGGAGGTTTATGCGGCACAATCTCCAAGATTCATTTACTTCGCAAAACCTGATTATGTTTACAAACTAAAGAAAGCTTTATACGGTCTTAAACAAGCTCCAAAGGCTTGGTATGATTGACTAAGCATAATTATTCCATGGGAATGGTAGATAACACTCTCTTCACTAAAAGAAGTGACCCAAATATCATCATTGTTCAAATATATGTCGATTACATTATATTTGGATCGACTTGTCAGGATATGTGTGATGAATTTGCCAAAATCATGCATGATGAGTTTGAGATGAGCATGATGGGTGAATTAAACTTCTTCCTAGGATTACAAATAAAACAACTAAAAGATGGAATATTTTTTAACCAATCTAAATATATTAAGGAAATGCTTAAGAAATTTGGCCTAGAAGACTCAAAACCCCTTAAGACACCTATGTCTATGGAAGTGAAACTCACAAGAGATGAAGAAGGTGAGTCCGTAGATAACACTAAGTATAGAGGAATGATAGGTAGTTTACTATACTTAACGGCAAGTAGACCCGATATCATGTTTAGTGTTTGCCTTTGTGCCCGCTTTCAAGAGGATCCCAAAACCTCTCACCTAGAAGCGGTTAAGCGTATCTTCCGATACATTAAAGGCACTATACACTTAGGATTATGGTATCCTAAGCGATCCGGCATAAAAACTATTGTCTATGCGGATTTGGATCATGCAGGAGACTACGTGGATCGAAAAAGCACTAGTGGTATTTGTACGTTTATGGGATGTTGCCTAACGTCTTGGTTTTATAAGAAGCAAACCGCTCTTGCTATTTCGACCACCGAAGCTGAATAGTAAGCGATGGAAAGGCATGTCAACAAGCACTATAGATGAAACAAGCTCTCGTAGACTATGGCGTTAGGTTAGAAAACATTCCTATAATGTGAGATAATAAAGGAGCCATAGATTTAAGTAAGAATCCTATGCAACACTGTAGGACTAAACATATAGAAATACGTCACCACTTTCTTAGGGATAATGTACAAAAAGGAAACATAACAATAGAAAAGGTAGCTTCGAAAGATAATGTTGCCGACATATTTACTAAACTCCTTAAGCGTGAATTATTTAATCACTTGCATCTAGGATTGGGAATGATGGAACAAATTGATTGAATTTTCTTAAAAGTTTGGAAATTTCTGAAATTTAAATGTTTTGAAAAAAAAAATATTGTCAGATGGGCAGACCCCTTAAAGTTATAAGGGCGGCCCCCTTAAAATTAAGGGGACCGGCCTCACTTTAAAGGGGCCGGCCATATGAGGAATCTATCTTTCATTCATCTCTTACTTTCTCCATTATTCTGAGTCTAGGATTCTATTTTGCACAAAATCAAGATTTGAGATATTTTGTTTTTGCATAAATATAATTTCAAAGAAAAATCTCAATTCACTTCAAAATAATTCTCACTTCTAGGAAACACATGATAATCATTTCTTTTCTCTCTTGCATTGTTGAATAATGCTAAAAACCTTCTTTAAAATCATGCATAAAATCTCACATGAATTGTCAAAATATATAATCCAATATATATCCTTGGCAATCATGGATTAAGCAAATTGAATCAAGGAGATTTTGGATTGCTTCTTAGGATATATTTATTTCTTTGCATTAGAAGTCGAAGCAATTGCATCTCCATATTTGTTGCATATAGTTACACACTAGAAAAATGTCAAGATTCACTTAGTCACATTTGTTCCATCATTAGTTTCTCACTCACTAAGTTGCCTTACACTAAGTTAGTTGCCTTAGGATATATAACTTGCTTAATTGTTCATTTACATTATTGTCTTTGCATGAAACTATATTATATGCTTAGTTGCCTACATATATACTTTCTATGCAAACTTCATTAAGATAATGTTTGTTTAGTTGCCTTAAGAGATGGACTTGCCCAAAACCAAACCTCAAAACAAACATCTTTCTAGAAAAACCTCTGCCAAAAACCATTTCTGGCAATCTGGGAACCAGACGCTGGGTGGCCCCCATAATTATCAAGAGCGGCCCCCTTAAAATTAGAGTGGCCGGCCAATAATTAAGGGGGCCGGCCATCTGATGGTCGAGGCTTCCTATTTGCTTTCTGCTTTTTAGCCCATTTCACCCTATTTTGATTCCCCACTTCCCTAAATTCACAAACATATTTTGTCTATCAAATCCACCACATACTATCCTTCCATAAACACCAAATAATCATACTATAAATACCCTCATTCATTATTAATCATCACTCAATCCATCATGTCATCCCCCAATCACCCAAGAACTAAGCCTACAAAAGGTGCAAGGATCACTGTTAAACCCGTGTGGAGAAGAAAACTTGATACTTGTCATAAATTCTCATCTATCAATGATGTTGTCTCCAACCAACCAACCAACAACTGAACATCCACTTCACCCAAATGAAACCTTCATTTTACCTCCACATGACAACCTCACTATCTCACTCACCAACAATACTCCACATCCATCTAACTCAATTCTTCCAAATGATCCTTTTGAGGAACATACTCAATCCCAAAACCACATCCATCAAGACATGAGTCCTATGCTAGATGTCCAAGCCTCAATCCCCAACAATAATCCAACTCCACCATCATCACCTTCCTCCGAACATAAAAAGTTCATTGAGGAGCTCAAAGAAGCCCATGAGCTTAGTGCTTTCCTTGCCTTACATCTTGCTCAACGCAATTTGGATCAACAACCCTCTACCACTCCATCCAACAACACTGTCCCACTTGAGAATCATGTTAACAATTGTACTTGTTGCATCTTTCTCCAAAAATAAACCATTGCTCTCAATGAGCACTTTACTTGGATTGAGTATCTCAGCACAAGGTCTTCTACACCACTATCATAAACACAACAATCCAACTCTTCCGCTCCAAGCTCACCTCCATCAACCACTCCAAACTCTCCAAACAAAATTCCCACAAAAGTTTACCTCCACTAAATCCATGCTCCATGCTTCCAATCTCCAAGCAAGTCCTAGAGACTTCTAGTTGGCAACCTAGTATTATCTAATGTAGTTTGCTAAGAAAAGCATATGTGTATGCTTATGTAACAATGATTATGTTTTTAACATAATCTATTCTAATAAATAATGAATGCTTGTTGAGATTTATTTTTGCACTTTTATGAGTCTTCTTGCTTTATTTATATTTGTTTCATGCATCATATATATTGTATGTTCTAAATATTTTTGCAAGCATTCCATATCTCGATTTGTCTTATAACCTTAAAACGAGGGGGAGTCCACATCAAGGGGGAGCTCATCCAATATCGGGATAACCTTTTTGATGTTCACAAAAAGGGGGAGAAGTGATATAAACTCACTAAATACTTGCATATATAATAATTTTTGATTTAATGAGTTTAGATTTTGTAATCATCAAAAAGGGGGAGATTGTTGATATAAATAATGAGTAAAAACGTTATTAATATTTCTCGATATCCCTATGTTTTGACGATCACAAAATGTAAAATCATTACGTAAACAAGTATTTAGTGACAAAATATCATTACATCCAACTAAATCACTTAAGGTATGAATAAACAATTGTCTAATACTTTTTATGATCAAAGGAAGGTTTATTTACTAATTACAAATTATATAAAATGGTATAAATATTTTATATATTTAGAAAAACACTTTTGGTAATTAAAGGAAAATGTTTAATTCATAATAAATATATGAATTCAAATTTTTAACCAAAATCAGTTAAATCTACACCAGATAAACTTTCCCCAGAAAAGACAAAACATTCAGGTCGTTACAGGTGGGCGGCCCCCTTAATTATAAGGGGCGGCCCCCTTAATTTTAAGGGGGCCGACCATGATTTAAGGGGGCCGGCATACGCTCCTGTGTCAGAATCTTTTGCCTATAAATACTAGTTCAAATCTGTAATTTTTCCTCACCTTTTGCATAAAAACTTTCTATCCAAATCCTCTCAAATCATCTTCCTAAAACCTTTGATCATATACTTATTAGTTCTTGTTTCAAGTGATTCAATCCTTCATCATTCAAAGTGCAAGAGAAGAATACTCCTCCAACATTTTGTTAAGAAGTATTGTTGATTTGTGTATATTATTAGTTGTTGTGTAAGGCATTTGTAAAGGTGTAGAAGGCGTGTAATAGGTAGATCTAGGTGTGTTAGTAGTTGTGAAGAGAAGTAGTGAAGTAGTAGTAGTGTTGTGAAGTTGAAGTAGTGAAGTTGTGAGTAGTTGTGTAGTAGTTGTCGTGTGTATAAGTTGTGAAGAAGGTGTGTAGTGATTAGTGGTGTGAGATTGGTTCTAGCTACTATTAGGACTCGACATTTAGCTTAGTGTCGTTAATTGGTGTAAGCAAAAGTTGTGTAAGGTTTTCTCCACCATAAGGGAGCTTGTTGACATAGTGAAGAAAACTCTCGAGTTAGGTGCTCGGGGAGTGGAGTAGGGCGAAGAGGTGCTTCGTAGCCGAACCACTATAAATCCTTTGTCTTATGGTGCGATCTCTCCATCTCTATCTCTTTACTTATTTACTTACTTATATTGTCATTTATTCACGTAGATATTAGTATACTTAAGTGTTTTAATATTGATCTCACATAAAACTAGAATCGAAGTTTTTGTAAACAAAGTTTTTATAAATTTAAAAACGACTGAAAAACTATTCAACCCCCTTCTAGTTTACACACGATCTTTCCATCTCTATCTCTTTACTTACTTATCTATATTGTTGTTACTTACTTTTGTAGATATTAGTATACATAAGTGTTTAAATATTAATCTCACATAAAACTAGAATCGAAGATTTTGTAAGCAAAGTTTTTGTAAATTCAAAAACGACGTAAAACTATTCAATCCCCCTTCCAGTTTTCCACAATTGGTGTTAGAGCTACGTTAAACAAGATTTTTAAAATAAATTGTATTTTAAAACTTGAAATCGATCTATGGAATCGGAAAAATGTTTAGAAGGGAACATCACATTTAAACCACCATATTTTGAAAATACATGTTTTTTTGAATGGAAAAAAAACCATTTTTGAAGAACAAGATAATTGTTTCAAAATATTGCTTGATAAAAATAATATAGCTAAAATGATTATATACAACTTTGCCAAGAATTGAATATGAAAGAATATTTTTTTGTCAAATGGCAAATGATATGTGGAAAAGTCTTTTAAATTTTCACCAAGAGAAATGTCAAGCCAAAGAAAATATTGTATACAAAATAGTTGAAAATGAAAGTATAGTAGATAAGTATTTAGTTGAAATGAGTACAAGTGCTACTAGTTCAAAATTTTTGTGTGAAGGTAATGATGACGAAAACTCCATGAGTCATGTCAAGAAAATAAGGAGGTTGTATAAAGTTAACGATCGAAAAGGAACTTAGTGATGATGACGATTCTAGTTCCGAAAGTGAAGACGAAGAATATGCAAAAGTTGTTAAAGAATTCAAGAATATTATTAAAAAGCGACTAAAAGCACAAGATAAAAGAAAAACCACTCGAAAAAGAAAATCTAGTGACGAAGACGAAATGATGAAGCACAAATGTTTCGTAGCTCAAGCATCTAATGAAGTATGTCTAGGAGTAGATTTGGTGCCCGATGAATGGATAAAGGATAGTGGATGCTCAAGACACATGACGGGGAATCGCAAGCTATTTTCTACATATAAGGCGTATAACGGAGGTAACGTTGTTTTTGGTAGTGATCGTCATGGAAAAATCATAGGCAAAGGTACGATCTCTCAAGACTCTCTAGCTATTGAAAATGTTAAACATGTAGATAATCTAACTTATAACTTGCTTAGTATAGGTCAAATATGTGATAATAAGTGTAGAGTTACCTTTACCGATAAAGATAGTGAAATAATTAAGGATGAGAAAGTCATAAGTAGAGAAATTAGGAAAGGAGATATATATCTTATGAAATTAGGAGACAAACTGGAAGATAGGATATGCTTAGCAACTCTAGATGAAAATTCCACTTTGTGGCATAGGAGATTAGTTCACGCCAACATGCAACAATTACAATCTTTAGGAACTAGTTAGAAACTTGCCTAGTCTAAGATATGATCAACATTTTTATGACGCTTGTAAAATTGTAAAACAAACACATGCTAGTCACAAAGCTAAAAATATGGTATCCACTACTAGGTGCTTAGAATTACTTCACATGGATCTTTCTGGTCCATCTGCAGTGCGGAGCTATGGTGTCACACCCCCAAAATCGGGTCCAGCGGAAGCATACATGTAGCTGGGGTGTAACTCAATTGATATCACAACACTAGTTCAAAAATGGTTTGCACTTGAATCATATAAAATAAAATAGTTAAATCAAAAATGTTAAATTTACATTGTTAAAAGTAGTGCGGAAGTAGGCCCTTAAAGTAGTTTAAAACGGTCCCCAAATGATTAAATCAGAGTCTTCTATGACCATGCCATGCCCTGCCAAAACCTCCAGTAGTGTGCCATAGCTTAAAACCTGAAAATACATGCTAAAGTGTCAACACAATGGTTGGTGAGTTCATAGAGTTTGTTGAAAAAGAATGTAATGCATATGTAAGGAGGTTTCCCAGCAAAGGCATCGTAAATCCACTCAGTTACAAGTCCCGCCATAAGAGCCTTGTAACCTGTGTGTTTACAACCCACTGCTACAATATATAGTATGAGTAAAGCATGTATAAGTTCATAACAACAGTTAAGCAATTAGTAGTGAGTCTACACTTCATCTCTGAAGACCTCACGTTTGTATGTATGTCTCCATGGTTGTGCCCAGCAACTAAATCTGGGGCCATTGGAAGTATGTATGTCTCCATGGTTGTGCCCAGCAACTTAATCTGGGGTCATTGGAAGTCTCAAGAGTACACCATCACAGTTTAGTATAACACAGTTAAGTATAGTACAATCACGTATGTATGACATCAAGTATAATGTAATCAAGTATAATGTTTCCAAGTATAAATGTTATGTGAATTTGTACAAGTAAGCAAGTAGTAGCATGTATCTCCCCCAAAGAGTTGATAGAACAATTAAAAGAGTAGGGGCTATGACTCACCTGGTGCAACAGCTACGATGACAATAGTGTATACACAGAAATGAGGTTCGATCTCTAACCGCAACCTAATATGAATGATGAACGATCTACTTTAGATCATGAAATAGTGTTATGAATGTCCATGCACATGTTTCCTATACCACTCTACTCTTTGAAAAATACTTGTTGTTATCAAAAATATATATTCCAAGACTTAGGAAAAAATATGGCTATTAGAAAAATAAAGCTAGTTGCAATATATATACTTATATATATATCGCATGTATCAATGTTCGTGTTGAAATCCTCGGGTTGTAATCCTTGAAATAACGCCTCGTAGTGATAAAAATATACTTGTAATAACTAATACTTCATTAGTTATAAAATTGGGTACTTGGCATTATTTTTATAAATCTAGAGTTACTACGTAGTTTTAGTGTTAATATTAGTAAAAGCTGTCAAAATGAAATGAGTTTTGCCGATATTCAAACGTGAATATCTTTGTCGTTATAAGCCCGTTTTACTTGTTCTTTATATCCACGGCTACGTCTTAGTATGTAGTAATATATTTTGGAAAGCTAGACTCCTCTGGGTTACGTCTAAAGTCACTTTTTGTCCGACAAAAAACGTCCATCAGCAACAATTTTCAGAAAATATAGTTTTCGTCAATAAACTTGCAAAAATCATAACTTCTTCGTTATATACTCTTTTTAATCCGTTCTTTCGCCTACGGATTCGTTTTTGAAAGTATTTTCTAAGAATTTTGCCAAAGTTTACTTTATGTTTACTGATTTTCCAGAAAATAACAAAATGGGACAGCATGTTTATAAACTTGTTAGAAATCTATTTCAAAGGTTCAAAACTAGTTCCAACTTCAACCAAAACTCTTGTAATCACCACATAGCTAATCTAATCCTACCATACACCTTCTTAGGGTGCCATGGGCTCCTAACCAAGTTATTATAGCAAGGGAATTCATAAATAAGAAGTTAGGGTTTGTATGTTCCATTTTGACAAAATAAATGGTGGTATAGCTAGTTGTACATGGTTTTTAGCATGGAACTCATGCAATACAAGTAAATATAAGATGATTCATGTAAAAATAAAGTTGATAACTTACTTGATAAAATGAGATGATTGAATGACTAGAAACCTTGGATTACTTGTGTATTTCTTGTTTGATTCTTGATTAGGCAAGTATAATGAACAACTTTGATGCTTTAACTTTTAGAAAATCATGGATTGATCATGGTGTTTGGTTTTGGTCGTGGGTTATGGAGAAGAACAAGAGAAATGGGAGCTTTTGATTCTCAAAAATTTTGTATGTTATGTGTTTGGTGTTTTTAGCTAGATATTTAGTAAAGGGTTTATAGTATAATATTAGCACATGGTTAATTTAGTCAAGTGATTTAGGGGAGGGCATGTGTGGCCAGTTTTTGATGTTAAAAAGAGTAGCAAAGTCGGTTTTGATCTCTTAGAAAATGTAGTGTATTATTAGTTGTAGTTTAGTGTAAGTATTAGTTATAATCGGGTACCAGGTTTGCTAGAAATAAACATTAATGAAGTTAACCGAGACTAAATAAAGTCATAACAATGATAAAAATATGTTGGGTACAATTCCTGAGTGTTCGGGTGATTATTGTTTAGTTTTCACGAAAACCGTCGTAATATTCATAAGCTCACGTTATAAATAAAACAAATTTCCAAAATACTGGGTAAATGAATGTTATAACTTTTATGATGATAAAATGGATATAAAAATATGTCGGGACCATTGTGGGAATATTTAGATATATTCGTCGTGTATAAACCGGGTGTTAACGTTTACTATAAATACTTATACGTAAAAACGTTAAATGTATCAAATATGTAAATTTGAAAATCCTAAGAGTGGTATAACATGTAAATGCTGTTATGATGATATGCAGACTGTCTCTAGTCCGTATGCAGTGTCCTTAACACCAATGAAATGAATTCGCACCTAAACCAATCCGGTTACGCGAATTTGAATACCCGTAAACTAAATTTACGATGAAATGTGTAATGCAAGTGAATAGTGAAAACTTTTCTGGCAATGAATAGTGTTTAGTGAATAGTAAAATTTCTGAATGCTTCTCGGAATGTCAAACTGACACCAAAAATGATGAATAGTAAACTGATGAATAGTGTTTTATGAATAGTGTTTTTCCAAAGTTCGGGAAATGACCTGAAATGGTGAGTTGTGACAGTCTTCCCCTCTAAAAAGAACTTCGTCCCGAAGTTCAGTTAATGTTAATCAGTTAAGTGTGTTTAAGAAAATATGTCAAAGCTTATGTATGTGGGATTCCTATCCAACTAGGTACGTTCTCGTGGTCAGACTTGATGAGGCAAACCTTCCCAATCCCGAGCTTAGTCCTCAAAAGACCTCCTTTAGGTTAATCCTTTAGGTAACCGATTTTCACTTAATCCCACAACCCAATCAAACAAGAACAGTCATGAGATTAGGCTAAATCGGTTTGAGTGATGACTTTAACTTTTAGCTTGATTTTCGCAACCCAATCAAACAAGAACAGTCACTAGAACCAAGCTAAAAATCAAGGTCTGGATTCAACGTCCTTGAAAAAGGTCTTTTGAAAGATTGGCTCGACTTTGGAATTGCTTACACACAATCCAGACAAAATATCATTATAACTATTCTCAGTGTTGCAAAATTCATTTCTGAGTCAGACATAGGTGGTCAGCCTATATCTCACTATCCCGGGTTGAATATAGATGACCAGTCTATATTCCACCGAGGTTCCATGAATTTTGAAATACTCAGCTTAGTTATACTAATACCATGTCCTTCATAAATAATAAGGTGTTTAGAAAGACTAAGGCAGGTGACCAAACTCGAGGTCAAATGATGAAACTATGCAAAGAAAAACATAACGCTGTGATATATATGATACGTGAGCATGCTTATATGAAAGACAATTATAGTAATCAACTATAATAAATGAATATAATATATCAGATAATGAGATACAAATCTCATCACCTATGTCAGCAACTAACCACAAATGAGGCTTCAGCTTGACAGGCAGGCACGTGACGGTCATAGGGTTAAGTTTTCTTGAAAGTAGCTATAGTCTAGGTTTTAAAAACACTTAGTTCGCTATAGCCAAAGCTTTGGTACCAATCTGTCACACCCCCAAAATCGGGTCCAGCGGAAGCATACATGTAGCTGGGGTGTAACTCAATTGATATCACAACACTAGTTCAAAAATGGTTTGCACTTGAATCATATAAAATAAAATAGTTAAATCAAAAATGTTAAATTTACATTGTTAAAAGTAGTGCGGAAGTAGGCCCTTAAAGTAGTTTAAAACGGTCCCCAAATGATTAAATCAGAGTCTTCTATGACCATGCCATGCCCTGCCAAAACCTCCAGTAGTGTGCCATAGCTGAAAACCTGAAAATACATGCTAAAGTGTCAACACAATGGTTGGTGAGTTCATAGAGTTTGTTGAAAAAGAATGTAATGCATATGTAAGGAGGTTTCCCAGCAAAGGCATCGTAAATCCACTCAGTTACAAGTCCCGCCATAAGAGCCTTGTAACCTGTGTGTTTACAACCCACTGCTACAATATATAGTATGAGTAAAGCATGTATAAGTTCATAACAACAGTTAAGCAATTAGTAGTGAGTCTACACTTCATCTCCGAAGACCTCACGTTTGTATGTATGTCTCCATGGTTGTGCCCAGCAACTAAATCTGGGGCCATTGGAAGTATGTATGTCTCCATGGTTGTGCCCAGCAACTTAATCTGGGGCCATTGGAAGTCTCAAGAGTACACCATCACAGTTTAGTATAACACAGTTAAGTATAGTACAATCACGTATGTATGACATCAAGTATAATGTAATCAAGTATAATGTTTCCAAGTATAAATGTTATGTGAATTTGTACAAGTAAGCAAGTAGTAGCATGTATCTCCCCCAAAGAGTTGATAGAACAATTAAAAGAGTAGGGGCTATGACTCACCTGGTGCAACAGCTACGATGACAAAAGTGTATACACAGAAATGAGGTTCGATCTCTAACCGCAACCTAATATGAATGATGAACGACCTACTTTAGATCATGAAATAGTGTTATGAATGTCCATGCACATGTTTCCTATACCACTCTACTCTTTGAAAAATACTTGTTGTTATCAAAAATATATATTCCAAGACTTAGGAAAAAATATGGCTATTAGAAAAATAAAGCTAGTTGCAATATATATACTTATATATATATCGCATGTATCAATGTTCGTGTTGAAATCCTCGGGTTGTAATCCTTGAAATAACGCCTTGTAGTGATAAAAATATACTTGTAATAACTAATACTTCATTAGTTATAAAATTGGGTACTTGGCATTATTTTTATAAATCTAGAGTTACTACGTAGTTTTAGTGTTAATATTAGTAAAAGCTGTCAAAATGAAATGAGTTTTGCCGATATTCAAACGTGAATATCTTTGTCGTTATAAGCCCGTTTTACTTGTTCTTTATATCCACGGCTACGTCTTAGTATGTAGTAATATATTTTGGAAAGCTAGACTCCTCTGGGTTACGTCTAAAGTCACTTTTTGTCCGACGAAAAACGTCCAACAGCAACAATTTTCAGAAAATATAGTTTTCGTCAATAAACTTGCAAAAATCATAACTTCTTCGTTATATACTCTTTTTAATCCGTTCTTTCGCCTACGGATTCGTTTTTGAAAGTATTTTCTAAGAATTTTTCCAAAGTTTACTTTATGTTTACTGATTTTCCAGAAAATAACAAAATGGGACAGCATGTTTATAAACTTGTTAGAAATCTATTTCAAAGGTTCAAAACTAGTTCCAACTTCAACCAAAACTCTTGTAATCACCACATAGCTAATCTAATCCTACCATACACCTTCTTAGGGTGCCATGGGCTCCTAACCAAGTTATTATAGCAAGGGAATTCATAAATAAGAAGTTAGGGTTTGTATGTTCCATTTTGACAAAATAAATGGTGGTATAGCTAGTTGTACATGGTTTTTAGCATGGAACTCATGCAATACAAGTAAATATAAGATGATTCATGTAAAAATAAAGTTGATAACTTACTTGATAAAATGAGATGATTGAATGACTAGAAACCTTGGATTACTTGTGTATTTCTTGTTTGATTCTTGATTAGGCAAGTATAATGAACAACTTTGATGCTTTAACTTTTAGAAAATCATGGATTGATCATGGTGTTTGGTTTTGGTCGTGGGTTATGGAGAAGACAGAGAAATGGGAGCTTTTGATTCTCAAAAATTTTGTATGTTATGTGTTTGGTGTTTTTAGCTAGATATTTAGTAAAGGGTTTATAGTATAATATTAGCACATGGTTAATTTAGTCAAGTGATCTAGGGGAGGGCATGTGTGGCCGGTTTTTGATGTTAAAAAGAGTAGCAAAGTCGGTTTTGATCTCTTAGAAAATGTAGTGTATTATTAGTTGTAGTTTAGTGTAAGTATTAGTTATAATCGGGTACCGGGTTTGCTAGAAATAAACATTAATGAAGTTAACCGGGACTAAATAAAGTCATAACAATGATAAAAATATGTTGGGTACAATTCCTGAGTGTTCGGGTGATTATTGTTTAGTTTTCACGGAAACCGTCGTAATATTCATAATCTCACGTTATAAATAAAACAAATTTCCAAAATACTGGGTAAATGAATGTTATAACTTTTATGATGATAAAATGGATATAAAAATATGTCGGGACCATTGTGGGAATATTTAGATATATTCGTCGTGTATAAACCGGGTGTTAATGTTTACTATAAATACTTATACGTAAAAACGTTAAATGTATCAAATATGTAAATTTGAAAATCCTAAGAGTGGTATAACATGTAAATGCTGTTATGATGATATGCAGACTGTCTCTAGTCCGTATGCAGTGTCCTTAACACCAATGAAATGAATTCGCACCTAAACCAATCCGGTTACGCGAATTTGAATACCCGTAAACTAAATTTACGATGAAATGTGTAATGCAAGTGAATAGTGAAAACTTTTCCGGCAATGAATAGTGTTTAGTGAATAGTAAAATTTCTGAATGCTTCTCGGAATGTCAAACTGACACCAAAAATGATGAATAGTAAACTGATGAATAGTGTTTTATGAATAGTGTTTTTCCAAAGTTCGGGAAATGACCTGAAATGGTGAGTTGTGACATATGGTGGCAACCTTTACACCTTAGTTATAGTAGACGATTATTCACGATACACGTGGACTAGGTTCTTAAGTGATAAAACCGAAGCCTTTGAGAAATTTAGTAAAATGATTCAAAATTAATTAGGATGCTCAATAGTTTCAATTAGGACGGATCATGGTAGGAAACTTGACAACGAAGTAGAATTCGGAAAATATTGTGATTTAAATGGAATATCTCACAACTTTTCCGCTCCTCGTATTCCTCAATCTAATGGGGTAGTAGAAAGGAAAAATAGGTTTTTACAAGAAATGAGTAGAACAATACTAAATGAACAATCTATCCCACAAAAGTTTTAGTGTCACGCCGTAGACACATCAACGTACATACTTAATAGGGTTTCTATTAGACGAATATTAGGAAAAACTCCTTATGAGTTATTAAGAGGTAGAAAACCAAATATAGGCTACTTTAGAGTATTCGGAAGTAAATACTTTTTCCTTAATACAAAAGATTACCTTACTAAATTCGACCCTAAGTCATACGAACGAATTTTTCTAGGATATTCACAAAATAGTAAAGCATATATAATTTTTAATAAACATACTATAAAAGTAGAAGAATCCTTAAATGCAACATTTGATGAAACTCCTCCACCACCTAAAACATTAACTTTAGAAGATGATGATGTGATTGAAGAAGAAGCTATTAAGGTTAGTAAAAGTAAGTCCTTAGGAAATGATAATGAAGTAGAAACATGATGCGTGGGATTGCGCCCTCGCAAACGGTTTTACCTCTCAAGGGATCTCAAGAGGCTTGCAATCCCCACCAGGCAGTGCACCTGACCGATGTAGTATAGTGTAATGGCAAGTACCGGGGGATTGATTGTTCAACTCAAAGAATAGTGTTCATTAGGATTGAAATTAATATAACTAGGTATAGAGGTGAGGGATGATTCTTTTTGTATTTTATATTTTATGGAAAGCAAGTAAAAATCTCGGGTTTTGGAAGAAGGGGCAGAATTAGTTGCTAATCAACTAACCCAAAAGCTACTACTTAAACTAATGTGCAAGAAAAGTAAACTAGGGTTCTACATAGGAAGTGACGCATGTATACCTATGATGTATTACTCCTTGCTAGCTTTCCAATTCTACCTATTGAATGTTAACCTTGTTTTAATTGACGGGTTGTATTCCTTAATACCATTCATGGGGCCATGTACGATCTTCCCCAACTCTATAAGCTTCTACCTCTTCCTATGTCGAGCCGACTACTAGCTCCTAACATGGCCACCTTAGTAGTTACTTATACATTAAATACAACCAATTAATCATAGTACACATCCGATCATGTTTCTTAAGACGTTCAAGCAAGTTACCAATAGGAAGTCTGCCAGTTTTCATAAGCCTAACATCGATAAACATTCAATCAAAACAAGAAACAATAGGAACCAAGAATTATAAACTAAATCAACTAGACCTATTGAAGTGGCACGCCTTAATTGATAAAGATAGATACAAACATCAATAATGAATCAATAAGATCTAATCAATTGTATACAAGTTTCACACAATCATAAGTAGACACAAGGTGAATTAGCAACGCATAATCAATGAAGAGAAATCAACAATAATCGTAATTGAAGACATAACATAAGATTGAATCAATAAACAAACCATTACAAGATGTTTATGGAGTGATTAAGACCCTCTAAGTTGCTGGAAAAACACCTACCCTAACCCTAAAATCGGACCTAGGGTTGGGGGCTTACAAATAATGAAGTTATAAGGTTGTATTTATAGGCACTTTTCAGCCCGACCCGTCTTGATGGCGTCAGCCCATACCTTGACTGAGTCAAGACCAAACTTTCTTCAACAAATTGTAGATCTCTTCATCCTCTTCGTGTGGGCTTTTGAATCACCTGAATCCGAGTTCGTATGCAAAAGTTATGGCCAAAACAATAACAGCTACCGCACGCGCAAGTTGTGACAGTTAACACGTGATGGCCTGCTTCCATTAACACGTGACGGCATCAGACGTACACCAAATGGCCATCTAGTTTAAACTTGATGCCGTCAAGTGTTAATCAACTCTTGGCCGTCAAATGTAATTTGCACTTGACGGCCTTGGTGACGCCGTCGTGTGTTAAATCCCAAAAACATTCTGGCGCATCTCGTGTAAACTTAATATCCACCTTTTTGCAATAACGTGACGCCGTCACATGCAATATGTGACGCCGTCAAGCACTGTTTCTAGATTGTTTTGGAGACTTTGCCGTTTTGGAGACAAGCGGTCTCGAGATGCATCACTAACGCAAGTTCTAGAATCTAAGTACTACCGGTACACTCATAAGCATCTTTTCCTAACAAATCTAGGGGCGAACCTCACATATTTGGGGTGGAAAATTTTGAGTGGTATGGTTTTTGTGCTAGTCATACGATTCCCTATCCATGAGACGCTCATTTAGGCTAAAGCTTTACTCCTAAATGTTGTAAAAAAATTTAAATTTGGCGCTAAACTTGCCCTAACAAGTATTTCTCTTAGTTTTATTACACACCTAATATTGAACAAACAAACTCAAGTGCAATTGTATTCTCTAAGGTATCATCATTTACCCTCCCCTTACACTTAGGCTGAACATTGTCCCCTGATGGATCTAAACACACAACTTGTGTTATAGTGATACTTTGAATGATACTAACAAGTATGCGGAATATACTAATTAATACTTAGAAAGTTTGTATGTAAGTTTGTTTGTGAGTTGTATATGGATGAACACAGTTGTATGAACACAGAATGTTTAACCAAACTATAAGCTCAAATATTATTAAAGATAATAATATGAGTGATCTATAATATCACTAGGCTTACACCTTGAAGCTCTATGAATTGATACGTATGTAAACCTAAACCTAGGACCTCCTTTTATAGGACACAAGGAGTCCTTTACAAGATAAGTATAAGCACAGAATAATAGAATATTCACAAGATCTTTTCTATACTTATCTACATACACATTTCCTAACAATTATCCTGCAGCAGTGGTAATTATATGTACTAGCAGTGGTAATGTGTTTCCACTGCTAGTACATTCTTCAGCAGTTGTAATCTCCATGGTTATCAGTGGTAACTGTTAGTATAATTCTCAAAAATCCTCCCCTAAACTTATGATTTCTATGCAAATCCTTAAGTTTCTTCAAGCAATCAACATCATTGAGGATATAGGGAATTCTTCCAAACACTTCATTTTCTTCTTAAAGCCTGCATAGCTCTGGAACACTGACCTTGTATCTTCTGTATCAAAGCTCTGACTTTCTCAATGTCTTTATGAACTCTTAATCTTGATGTCAACTTTGCAGTAAGAGTTATAGCTCTAAGTGGATATTCCTTTTCAGCAAACATGAATACATCCACTCTAGCTTTTGTAGAAACATGATGAACCTCACATGAATCATAGTATGACCATGTGGTATTCAGATCTGTAGCTTCAAACTTCCAGTAACTATCATTAGGATCTGGTTCATAAAGTCTCCTTAAATCAACCCATAGCTGTATTTCCTTCATATCTTTAAAGTTATCATTCTTGAATCTTTCTTGAACTAACTTCCAAAGAATATCAAGATCACTTCTATCACAAGCTTTAATAAGATCTTCAAACTGAATGAAAGATGAAGTTTCACCTCCCAATCTTGTTATCTTCCATGTTGGAGCAAAATTCTTTATTGTGTAAATTTCCCAATCAATAATTGGATGTCTAACTTGTAGAGGATCTGGATAGAAATCTTCTTCTTCTATTACTATCATAGCATTCAGCTGATCTTCTGTAAGTTTCTCAGATTGAGATTCTTCTTCTTGAGCAAATCTTGTCTTCTTAGTGATTTTCTGTTCAGAAGCTGTAGGTTTCCTTTTAGACTTAGGAAATCTTCTTTCTTCTTCTTCAAAATTTATTGGAATAAAATCACTATCTTGTCTTTTAAGTCTGTAGAAGATCCCTTCAATCCTATCATGAGAAATTCCCTTGAATTGAGATATTTTCCAATTTCCAACATGACAGTAATAAGTCTTCATCTCTGCAATAACTTGTGCCTTGGTTGGTTGTCTTGGTTTCTTTTGACCTTTTCTGACTTTTCTAACAACTTCTTCTAGTGCTTGTTGATTCTTCATTTGAATAAAATCAGATAATTGAGCTGATCTTTGTTCGTTAGTTAAAGTCTTATCAGAAACAAGCTCAGTTGCCTTCTTCTTGACTACTGGATCATTAACAATCATGTATTCAATCTCTTCTTCAGTTGGCACATATGTGAACATTGGAGCTTTTTCCCTGAAAACTGAAGGTGGAATAGTGGAAATTGGATTAGCTGCATTGGTTTCCAATTTATCCAACCTTTTTGCCTCCATGAAACGTGCAATCTGCAACTCATCTTGCCTTTTCTTCTTTGTAGTTTCATCTTCCACTAATTTCCTTGCAACTTCAGCATCATAGTCTATCTGAGCTTGTTCACTTCTGGAAATCTTCCTTGGTTGCTCAGTTTCTTTGCTAGACATAACTGCTTTACCTTTCTCCTTTCCTTTCTAATTCTTTCAGGTTCTTCCTTTGCAGTGGTAAAAATTTGACCAGCAGTGGGAACCATAAACTCATCAGTGGAAAGGTTTTGAGGAACCCCAACTAATTCATCAATCTTCAAATCTAAAGTGCCATAATCAAAGTCAGCATCATCTTCAAAATCAATTCTCCTCCCCTTAGTCTCAGCATCTGTTTTCCTCCCCTGTTTGGAAGAATTTCCCAAATCTTCACTAAAATCCTCTGAGGCACCATCATGAGGTGAGGATGGGGATGAGATCACAAGTTTGGCAGATCTTTGCTTCTTTAACCCCTTTAGTGCTTCCTGCAAAGTCTGAATCTCAGCTTTTAAATTTGCAAGCTCTGTGGTATGTTGTTTCTTTGTCTGTGCCAGATCTTTCTCCGGAGCTTGAACCTGCTTGACTAATTTAGTACAAAGTTCCATCAATTCAGTAGGTTGCTCACTACCCACAACACTTCCAACTATGTGACCTGTTGGGAGTGGTGAATCATAGGGCATTGGTTAAGACTCTGCTCTAGTTGGACTAGATTAAAGTGTAGAACCACCACTGCTTGTTCCTAAACCAAAAGGCTCAGAAGCATACAATGTTATGATGGGAGGAGGTGGCTGTTTTTGCCTCCTCTCATAAGTGTAAGTAACTTCAGGGGTGTGTTGGATAGGTGGAACAACAATAGTGTGTGTGTGTGTTGGGATACAACTGGGATTGTTGCATCTTCACCCTGTACATGTGAAATCTTTGAAAGCACTTCAGGAAAAAGTGGTTTAAACCCCCATTCCATCCAACTGAAGCCTTATTCATATTTTGGAAAACTTTTGGCTTAAGACAGGGGGTTTTATAAACTCTTTTGTAGGTTTGCAATGGAAATTCATTTAGCACTGCTTGCACAAACCTTGGATACATCAAAAATTTATATGAACTCTTTACATTGCCTTTCATACTATTAAAAATTAACTTTGAAAAATTGAAAGTCCTATTTGTGGCTAAGCAAACCAGAGGGTGTGCCATTGTTGAACTGAATTGTTAATAAAAAGTTTTCTTACGACTTAGACAATGTAAAAGAGTATGAATTAAAAATCTCCAATGGGGACAAAAACATCCTTTTCTGAAAGTAACCTTTTTATCAGATGTATCATACCTCATTGATGAAAGATGTTTATGAATATCTGAATTGGGTAATGTGATGATACCATTGAGATCATCCAATTGGAGAATTCTCCTCAAGGATGATTCAGTAACATCAATAGTTACCCCATCCACCGTGGCTCTAAGAGTATCCACATATTAATGTGTGTGTCCTTGTTCAATGGTTATGGACTCCACAGAGTTCCAGAACTGTTTGATTTGAGAGACATAGATTGTGGGATTTAAAGTTAAAGCATACCTAATATGGGTGGTATTGAGAAGGTCCACAATCTGATGAAAAAAAGGGCCACTCTTTTCATTTGACTTCTGCAAGTAGGCCACTTGGTTATGCTCATCTGTAAAGTTTAGTCTTGCCATACTTTTTGTGAGAAAAGTATGAATGTGTTAGTAATCTTGAATGGTGATCACGCCGTATGAGAGATAAAAGATTTATACTATTAGGGTTTGAGAAGTACGCGCAATGGGAATTATCTTAAGAAAGTATTTATCTTTAAGGAAAGAATAAATTAAATTAGGTAAGAAGATCATTCACCCAAGATTAACCCTATTAACATGGAAAACACGGTTACTCTCAACGGCTACTAAAAATAAGATTACTGACACAACAGTTGCAACGGCTAGTTCATCAGTGGTAAAAATTTCACTTGCAGTGGTAACTATGAACTAGCAGTGGGAATTTTTCACAAAAATTTTCAAGATCAGTGGTAAGTAAATCATATAAAAGTTTAACTTCTCTTAACATAGTTTTTAGCAAACTATCAACTATCAACGGATTTGATATGTCTTTACCATGAGCCGTTTGCTATGGACTAGCCAACTCTTCATCACTTGGAATATGGTGAGTTGATGACCATATAGTTTTTGGTAAACTATTAACCATAAACGGATTTGTTAAGTCTTTACCAGTAGCCGTTTGCTCTGGACTAGTTGATTCTTATGTGTATTAGATATGGTGAATCAATAACCATTTGTTGTGTGTCTCAGTTACACACCATTTGATCAACTCTCAGCAAGAATATTGGTTATTTTCCTGCGCATGTTAGTATAAATCACAAAATATGAATAACCAAAGTTCTAACCAAAGTTACTTTTTGACCAAGCCACTATTCCTAAAAATATCTTCCCAAAGTCAACCCGATATAGTAAATAATATCCATATTTACTTCCCCAAACTATTAAGACAGATAAGAGTTATTGCATCCCTTAATTATCCCTAGGGTTTGACTTTGACTATAAAAAAGGCTTGAATCATCAAAACACTTCACCAAAACTTTTCTTTACCATCACAAACCCTATTAACATCATGAGCCATATTCCACTGATCTACATATCTTCAGATGATTCTTCTGATGAAGAGATAAGCTATTGTTCTGACTCTGCAGATGAATCTTCAGGATGGGGTGACTACTTTCCTCCATGTGCTTCAAGCTCAACAACAATGAAGCCAAACAAGAATATTTCTACCCCTACTCCTGCTCCATCTCTTGAGTTCTACTCCAGTTCTTCTTCTGATGATGATGAGCCATACACCCTTTCCAAGTGATGAGGTGAAAAATGAACCGTTTTTAGGGGGTCATTTAAGCCCGGAATTGAATTTATTTGATCAAATATTGCCCTAAATCGTTCTTTTGTGATTTTAGGTACTTTGGGAGTGAATTCTGGAAAAGGAAGCATTTTGGACGCTTTTGGAGCATAAAAGTGAAGAAAACGGCAAAGTCTTAATTTTCCTTGCTGGGAACAGTAGATGACGGTGTCAAAAAGAATTTTATGACGGCATCAAGACCAATTTTGGTGACGGCCCAGAGAAAACATGACGGCGTCAGAACAAGGGCGTCAAGAGTAAATTTGGTGACGGCCTGGAACAAGATTACACATGACGGCGTCAGATCTGGATCTAGGCAATCCGAGAAGATTTTTGGCGGCGAGATGACGGCGTCAGAATTTTACTCTTGACGCCGTCACCTCCTAAAATCTATATATACTTTTCTAATTTTCATTCATTAGGGAGGAACTTCTGTGGAGAATTTTAGGGTTGAACTTTATAAACCCTAGCTCATTTATAACAGTATTTTCAAGGGTTTTCACCCCTTGAAACCCTTCATGTTCAATTGAGATAAGTTTTCTTCCAATTCATTCAATATGTCTATGGGTTGTTTGAATATATCTTACACTTGTCTTGATTTTAACATGCTAGGCTAGATCTATTGTGTGTTTGCTTAGATGTAATGAAACCTAGATGTTGATTATAGGTTGATTGCTTGTTTATACTTGTAATGGATGAATGATTTCAATGTTAGGCTTAAGAAAACTGGAAGATCTCCATTGTGTAACTTGCTTGAACGTCTTAAGAAACATGAACCGATGTGTACTAGGTTTTTATGGTTGTATTTAATGCATGAGAGAATTCTAATGATCCCATGTTAGGAGCTTCTTAGCCGGCTCGACATAGGAGTGAAGTAGGAGCTTATAGAATTGGGGAAGTAAGTACGCCACCCCATGAATGGTATTAAGGAATACAATCCGTCATCTAAGCAACTATAACAAGTAATTAACCTGTAAAAGATATCTAGGGAGTAGTGAAATCTAAGTAAACACAATTCTCCCATATATTGTTCACACCACATAAGTAATTTAGTTTATTTAAATTTTTGTTATTTTATTTTGATTGCATCTATAGTTATTGGGTTAGTTGTCTAGCAACTAATTCCGCCCATTCTTCCAAACCCAAGATTTTTAATTGTGTTTATAAAATATAAAAATACAAAAAGAATCGTCCCTCACCTCTAGACCTAGTTTTTAGGTTTCCTAATCCTAAAGACACTATTCCTGAGTTGAACGATCAATCCCCCGGTACTTGTCACTATACTATACTACAACGATCAGGTACACTGCCTGGTGGGGGTTGTAAGCTTCTCGAGATCCCTCGAGAGGTAAAGCCTGGTGCAATTCCCACGCATCAAGTTTTTGGCGCCGCAGCCCGGGGAATAGTTATTTTCTAGGTTAGAATTTCTTTTTATTAGGTCTACTTGCTAGATTCTTTTCTAGTAAGATTTTATTTTTATTTTTAGGTTCTCTTTAGTCTATCTTATTTCTTCGTGCATTTATTCGTAATTCTTACCATCCGACATCATGGAAGGTGGTAATATCTTTGAACCCATCAACCCACCATAACAAGACCACCCACAAAACCCACCACTAGCTAACCAACCTCTTAGGCCCCGAACCATAGGAGAGTACTCCCGACCTAGCCACCAAGGCTACCGAAACACCATTGAGCCAACCGAAGGAGCCAATGTGTCTCCCTTGCGATCTGACACCATCCGGTTTGTGAAAAGCGGATGTGCATTCCATGGACACGTTCCAAAGATCCTAATCAACATCTCAAGGACTTCCTTAAAATCGTAGATTCCATAGACCTAGATGTTGCAACTAGAGAGAAGACCCGATTACGCCTATTCCAATTCTCTCTACGTGATGAAGCTAGTCAATGGCTTGAACGTTTACCCGCGGGATCCATCACCTCATGGGATGATCTCACCACTCGTTTCCTTGCTCAATTTTTCCCACCGGGGAGAACTACCAAGCTTAGAAATGATATCTTGATGTTCCAACAACGTTAAGGTGAAACTCTATATGAAGCATGGACTCACTTCAAGGACTTTCTCCAAAAAGTCCCTCATCATGGCATAGATCTTTGGCTCCAAGTTCAAATCTTCTATGACCATATCGATCTCTCCACAAGGCAAACCATTGACCAATCGGCCAGTGGCAAGCTACGTGATCTAAGTGCGGAAGAATCATGGGAACTCATAGAAGATCTTGCTCTCTATGACAATGAAAGTTGGAATGATCCCCGAGATTTGAAAAAAACGGTCAAGGCAATATCTTTGCCTTCGAACAATTCTAGCACTCCTGACCGTAGGATCATGGAACTTGAAGCTCGAGTCAAGTTTCTCATAAAATCTTACGAAGCTCCTAAGCCTTCAAGCCAAGTGAACAAAATCGCTTCTTCATGTAAATTGTGTAATGGCCCTCACAAAACTCATAACTGCATGGAGCTTCAAAAAGGCGCTTATAATGAATTCACATCGTCACACGTTGGTCAAGGTCCTCGAAACTTTGACGAGGCCTATGAGGCATGGAAGGATAAACCTAATTTCAGAGGATACCAAACTCGGAGCGTATCCTTCAATGATTCCTCCCCACTCGAATGGTCCGAGCATTTTCCATCATAGAGCACTCCAAGGCAAAGCTATGAAGATGCCTTGCGAAAGCTCATTCTATCTCAAGAATTACAGCTCTCTACGCTCGAGACTAAATTTAGACAACAGCAAGCCGATTTCAATAACAAGATTTGTAATCTGTTAACCGCTATTAAAGAGCGCGCTGTTAGTAAACCTATTCAAGCTGAAGAGGTCAAATCTGTTACCGTCATGAATCAGCCAACTTCTCCTGTGAAAATAAAAAGTCCTAGTAAGCTATATAAACATTTATCACCAAAAGTAACCTGTTAACCCCCTAGGACCAATCCATTTTGTAAATACCATCACCACAGTATCTGCCCCCACACCTAACCAGAGCCAACAACCAGTTGGACATATGGATCATAAAGCTAAGGATGAAACCTCAAGGTTAGACCACAAATAGACCAAGAGCCCTACCAACTCATTCAAGAATTCCGTCACTCAAGAGTCTAGCAAATTGGATGATGTAAAAGAGAGGTCGAAAGAGCATACGAGAAATCCAGCAATCTCGGGTAAATATACTATAGAGGAACCCGAGAAAGATTTGGTGGGTGTGGCTAATAGGAGTAGTGATAGGACTGAGGGAAGCAACTCTAAATTTTTCAAGATTTCCTGCACTCTTAGGAAAGGGCTCTTTACCAATACTCATATAGATCCTAGCCTCCCTGTCAACATAATCCCCCTTTCCCTTTACCATGAAGCCTTCCCTGAACGCACGGTGTATGAAAGAATCAATAACGCAGGGGTAATAAAAGACTTGCCAGTTATGATTGGAGAACTTGTCTACAACATTGACCTCACTGTGGTCGATGACATAGACTCCATCACTAATATGAGATTAACTAATCTTGTTCTTGGGAAACCATTTGTCAATGAATCGGGAGTAGTCCTTGATGAGAAGGATGGTAGTGCATTATTCACCAATGGCATCAAGAAGGTAATCTTCCGTAGGGTTAATGAGGAGGTGTACGAGTACCGTCCATCACTGGAAGGGAATCTATATGGATCAAGGGATGGAGGATCGGGAAGGATAAGGCGACGCGATCCGAATAATCTCAAAATCCCCTGCATGATCGGTCATAAGTATTTCGATAATGTCTACATTAACGTATTCCTGCCTAAGAATTTTATGTCCCTATTTCACTATAACAATATCTGCAGATGGGGAATGATTTATAAAGGAGAGAATGTGGTTGGTAGAGATCATGAAATCCAGGTATTCGTAGGAAATATGGCATTCACTATGGAATTTACAATTGTGGACAACATCGAAGATTATGTCGACCCAAGGTTGTCACAAATTGTTTTTGGAGCCCCCTTTTGTGAAATCACTAATTTGATACTTGATGACCGGAACGGAATCATGACCTTCGCTGATGGAATTAGGAGGGTGTCATACCAAACGCCATACAAGAGAAGGGATCTAAAAGAAATAGATTGTGACGGGCTTGATAAGCTAAGTTCTCAACTTATCTTATGTGATGAAGATGTTCGGAGAGGATGTAAGAACACTTCAGATTTATCATGTGGATTCTTTAAGGATGTTAGTAAGCTTGGGTCCAAGTATCGAACGGATGTCTTCGAGTTCGAAGACCCAAAATACCTGCACTATGAGAGCGATACCAAGATAGGAGATGACCTAGAGAGTGAAACCAATGATGAGGTCACGTAGTAACCCATGACCTTGAGTCTAGCTACAAGACTCGTAAATAAAGAAAAGCGCTTCTTGGGAGGCAACCCATGTTTTGTGTGATTTTTATTTTGTTTGATTATCATTTGTTTCTGTATGCATGCTTTATTTTTATTGTTGGTAGATCATGTTTCAAACTAAATGGTGAAAATACTTTATTTTGTTGTTTGGCTTTGTCTTAACTTCATCCAAAGGTACTTAACATAAGAATTTCTGCAAGTCACTTCTGACGGTGTCAGGAAGAAATTCCTGACAGCGTCGCGTGTAAAAATCTGGAAATTTTACCAGTTTTGTTTTTCTAATGGAGTCTTAAAGTTTTTGTCGAATCTTTAGTTTTATAATCTCTAGGAAATCTGCAAACATCATTCCACAAGCATTATATCTTATTTTGTTTTCTAGGATTTGTTAGCATATATAGATTGTCGCCGATTTTACGCGAGGTTGCCTTGTTTGTTTTCTCAGGTTTAACAGGTTATGTTTGACAAGAAGATGATTTATATTCTGGAAGGGAAGCTTTGATTGTTCATTTTCTTGGAGGAAGATCTAACCTTGTTACCATATTATCCATACCGAGCGAATCAGGGGAGTATTTGATTTCATTCTTTTACCTATTTTAATTTTAAATTCTTTACTTGAACATTGGGGACAATGTTCATCCTAAGTGCAAGGGAAGGGTAAATGATGATACCTCATAGGATACACTTTCGCTTGAGTTTGTTTGTTTGATGGTAGATGTGTAATAAAACTATGAGAAATACTTGTTAGTGTAATTTTAGCGCCAAATTTAAAATTTTTTACAACATTTAGGAGTGAAACTTTAGCCATAGCAAGCGTCTCATGGATAGGAGTCGTTTGACTAGCACAAAACCGTACCATTCAGAAAAATTTTCCACCCAAATATGTGAGGTTCGCCTTTAGATTTGATAGGAAAAGCATTTACTATTAGTGCTTATGAGTGTACCGGTAGCATTTAGATTCTAGAACTTGCGTTAGTGATGCATCCCGAGACCGCTAGTGAGACTACATTCGTGTGGTAGGATTTACTACATGATAAGAGGCATTAGGATCACCCTTGTGTTTTAACCCGTATCATAATTACTTGACCATTTAAGTCAAATTACTTGGCTAGTTAAGTCAATTAATTTTTCTCACACCTTTGCGTTGTACTCATTTTTAGTACACGAAACCCCTAGTACACCCATCCAAGCCTATCTTTTCGTTTCTAACTTTAAGCATCTTACTTAAAGGAAGAATTTGTTACACCCCACTTAAATGTACAACCAAATTGCCTTAGCCTTCCGTGTATGCACTCATCTTTAGTGCATTATTGTTATATGTTTAAACCCTTAGTTTATTATCTAATTGATTACATGGTTGCCAAGTCGAGTCATATCCTTGTACATATTGTTTTGGGACGATTGGGACTCATGGGTAAAGTACTTATTTTAAGGAGTAATGGGGAAGAACATCATATTATTACCCCCATATGTGCGTTAATCTTAAAAGTACTCCAAGTGTTTTGATTATCTTAATTCGAGTCATTAAATTAGTTTATTGTAAAGTATGTAAAAATTCAAGTGTAAGGGGAATGTTCATTCCCTATGATATATTATTTTGGATGGTAGGGTAAGAATGTATGCAAAAAAAAAAAAAAAAAAAAAAAAAAAAAAAAAACGAAAAATCAAGAAAAAAAGAAAAAAAATAGAAAAAGAAAAGAGAGAAAAAACATACGGACTACCATCCCGTTTCATTCTATGTTTATTTTATGATTTTGTTATTTTTGATTTATTAGCTTAAGTCGAGTCTACTCTTGGCTTAGCAACGCCATATTGTACATGTAATTAACCAAGATGATTAACTCGCCACCAGTAAAGATTGCCTATATCCAAAAAAACCGTGTATTCCATATCCCTACACCTAACGTTACAACCCTTTAAAAGACCTCTTTGATAGTTTATCCTAGGTGCTTACGCCATGTGGTGGAGGTTTGATTCTTTCCCAAGCCTATGGTAATCTATTTTGCTATGACAGGTAGTGAGAGATGTTTTCCATTTCCATATTGTGATATTTACTTTATTACACCCGAGAGATGTGAGTATCTAGACACTATTTGTGAGGTGCTAGTATATGACCTCCGTACTTGTCTTTGGTCTTTAGTGGATTGATTATTTGTTGTAATTACTTTTATATTAGTGTTAAATGACCCCTAACTTGTATTTTGACTAGAATAAAAGCGCATTTGCTTGAGGACAAGTAAATCTCAAGTGTAAGGGTATATGATGAGGCAAAAAAGGAACCGTTTTTAGGGGGTCATTTAAGCGCGGAATTGAATTTATTTGATCAAATATTGCCCTAAATCGTTCCTTTTATGATTTTAGGTACTTTGGGAGTGAATTCTGGAAAAGGAAGCATTTTGGACATTTTTGGAGCATAAAAGTGAAGAAAACGGAAAAGTCTTAATTTTCCTTACTGGGAACAGTAGATAAGGGTGTCAAGAAGAATTTTATGACGGCGTCAAGACCAATTTTGGTGACGGCCCAGAGAAAACGTGACGGCGTCAGAACACGGGCGTCAAGAGTAAATTTGATGACGGCCTGGAACAAGATTACGCATGACGGCGTCAGATCTAGATCTAGGCAATCCAAGAAGATTTTTGGCGGCGAGATGACGGCGTCAGAGTTTTACTCTTGACGTCGTCACCTCCTAAAATCTATATATACTTTTCTAATTTTCATTCATTAGGGAGGAACTTGTGTGGAGAATTTTAGGGTCGAACTTTATAAACCCTAGCTCGTTTGTAACAGTATTTTCAAGGGTTTTCACCCCTTGAAACCCTTCATGTTCAACTGAGATAAGTTTTCTGTTGGATCGATATACTCTGACCAAACTACTTTGTAGCTTGTAAAGGTTTAACAATATTGAGTAAACTCAACACTATTAATATTGAAACACTGTTTAACTTTGTAGAGTATGCGGAATCTACTAACACAAAGCTTAAGAAGAACTTTTATATTAATCAAACCTTGAACTTGCTTTGTTACACAGATTCACTAACAATCCCTAACTATTAACTTTTTTCGACTCTAAACGTATCTAGGACTTGTAAAACTTATATTGACTAATACCTCTTAAGGCTCTTTATATAGATAACCTTAAGTCGGTTTACAACATGTAATCCTTAAACGACAAGTCATTATCCTTAACTAATTCTAGAATATTCGTTTAATATTACACATTAATCCTTATCTAATATTGCACATTGATCCTTGTTTCCTTCGAAGTACATTAAGCATTTAGCAATAGCAGCAGTACTTTGACTTTATTCTTCAGTAGTACTTTGACTTTATTCTTCATGCAGCAGTACTTTGACTTTATTCTTCATGCAGCAGTACTTTGACTTTATTCTTCATGCAACAGTACTTTGACATCCAGAAGTACTTTGATATTTCATATCCCAACAATCCTCCCCTAACTTGAACTCTACTTGCTTGATTTCAGGTTTCTTTGTTATCTTTAATCTTCAAATCTTCAATCATTCAGAGAGATTATTTCTTTATTTCCTTTTCTTCTATCTGTCATGTGTCAAAGTACTCTTCATCAGCATCTTATCTTTTATGGTATCTTCTCAGCAACTCAGCAACATTTTGGTACAAAGATCATCAAATCTTAAAAGTTTCATACTATTCTCATCACTTCCAGGAGTGTTAACTCCTGTGAGAGGTGAATCATTGAAAATTATGATTTTTAGCAAATCATCAGCTATCAACAGATTTGATTTGTCTTTACCAATAGCCATTTGCTTTGGACTAGCCAACTCTTAATCACTTGGAGTATGGTGAGTTGATAACCATATAGTTTTTGGTAAACTATCAACCATCAACGGATTTGATTATCACATCAGAGTCGTACCCTCATGATGAGTCAAACTCTTTCTTGTCTGTTAAACATGGTGAGTTGATTACCATTTATTGTGCAGTATAAATACTAACACCATGTGTTTCTTTTCAAATCCTCTTTTCTTTTAAACATCAAAACATTTTATTTTTATTTTAAAGGACTTATATTGGTTTATATCAGCAAGCAGTACTTTGTTAAAATACTGTTTGTTTTTGCAGTACTTTGAAAAATACTTTATTTTACAAAACAAATCATACCAATATTATGCAATATTATTCTTCAGACTTGACCCATCTGATAAATAGCTTAATAACATCCAAAGCTACTTCAGATTCATCTTCAAGTTCCATTCCATGATCCAGCATTATGAGCATAATTTCTCTAATTAATGGATATCTCCTCTCAGCCAACATATGAATCATGGTACCATCTTCGATCTCTAGTGTATGAACTCCTGATGACTCAAAAAATCTCCATCTTGTTATTTCCCAATTCTTTTGATCATTCCAGAGAGGATCAACACTTGTTTCTTCAGTATCCCAGATGGTAAATAAGTCTCCAAGCAAAACTAATCCCACTCCTGAAGCTTCAATCTCTGCATAGTAAGTATGTACTTGCACATATAAGTCATATAGATCTGCCCTTGTAATACAGTGCAATAAATCCCATAACATATTGAATGTTGTGAAGCTTTCATCTTCTCTGTGGATCATAAAATAATTCCCTTCTTTTGATTCAACCACAGAAAAGGAGATTATCTTGGACTTCTTTCCAGAATCTTCAATCTTTTTGTTCTCAAAATCAACAACTCTGAAATAATTTCTGAGTTCATCAACTGTATCTTCATGAACTAACTTCAGCCTTTTTGACAGTTGATCATCTTCAGCTAATTTCTTTCTTTTCAATCTCCTTTGCTCAGCTTGTTCCTTTCTTATATCTTCTAATTTCTTCTTTCTATCAACTTCCATGGGCATAAAGCTTTCTACTTCTCTTCTAATATCTTCTTGTACTTTATCCCACAGAGCTTTTACTTCTGGATACCTTTTCAAATGCAAATTCTTGTATCCCTTCTTTCTTAAGAACTGTATCATCCAATTTCTTTCCTGAGCTTTGGTCATTGGCTTCTTTGCAATTGGCCTACTGACTTCTTCCAAATACTAAGCATCATATTCAGCTTGTTGCTTTCTAGCAAGCTCTAAATCATCTGCAGTCTCTAATTCTCTAATCTGAGCAATAGAAAATTTCTTCTTTTTCTTCTTAGTATCTTTCTGAACCATTATCCCTTTTCCTTTATCTTTTGGATCTAGTTTTTCTGATTCAGAAGTACTTTTATCATCTTTTTGTGCAGGCACAGAGATATGTATTCCTCCAGTAGGTCTCCTTAAATTCATCATAACTTGAGCAATTGTTTCATCATCACTTGCAGTATGTACTCTTTCTTCTTCTTGCTGTATAAAAATGGAAGGACCAGCATCATCTTCATAATTCTTTGTAGAAGGTCCAGCTACAGAAGTTCCAATAGCAGCAATATCTTGTTCAGCAGTACCTTGCACAACAATATTTTCAACAAAACTACTTTGAGCATTATTTCCTTCTAAATCAATTTCTTCTATATCACCACCTTTTACATCCTCATGCTCAACTTCAAGATTAACTTGCTATGTCTCCCCACTTTTTCTTTCAGTACTGTTTTGAGCAACATTTTCATCTTGATCATTCTTTTCCTCTGAATATTGAACCATATCATCAAATCTATCCAAATTATCATCTTGATTCCTCCCTAATTTGATAGATGATGATTTTCTATGCTTCCTCTTGGATTTAGACTTCTTCTTTGTAGAAATTGGCTTCTGAGACTGCTTCTTTTCTTTCACATAAAGCCTAAAATTTTTAACAAGAGGCCAAACAAATTTCTTCAATCTTCTGAACTTCTTTCTTAGCTGTTTGATTTCTGCAGCTTGAGCATTGATAGTTGACTTCAACTTCTCCAATTCTTTAGCTAAATCAGAAGTACTCTCAGTACCTTTAATTCCCTCATCTCCTCCAAGTGTTTGAAGCCCACCTGTGGAAGTATAATCATTGGGAGTAGGTACTTGTGAATCCTCTGAAGCAGTACCTTAAGGATCAGTACTTTGTGGAGAAGTACCTTGAGCAGAAACAGATGTATCCAAAGAAACTGTCACTGAGGGAGTCCTTTCACCTGAAACAACATGTTGACGGGAAACAATAGGTGGTGTAGGGGTATGTTCTGAAGTAGAATGCTCAGCAGAATCAGGTTGATTATCATTATTAGAATGTGCATACACACTATTTTCTTCTTCATCCCTAACAGCTTGAGCTACCTCTAACATATAAGCATTAAGAGGTGTATTCCTACCCGAAAAATTAACTCCCTTATTGGACATAAAAGTGAAAACTTTAGGTTTCATCCTAATGGTAGGTACATAATCCTGAGGTTTAGGTACACCATCTAGTGGATTCTCTAAAAGCAATTAAACAAACCTAGGATACATAAGAAAAGGTTTTCCAGCCTTAATATGAGTAAGCATACCTTCAAGGATCATGTATGAGAAATTGAAAGGCTGATTGGTAATAAGACCAACAAAAGCAGAAGCTATGGAATGACTAAACTGATCCCAAGCAGTACTCTTTGGACTCAAACAATGTAGCAAAACATGAATAAGAAATTTCCAATGAGGACTAACCATAGCCTTCTGAAAAGTAAGCTTAGTCAAAGAACCTTCATACCCAATATCTCTAAGTGTGTTCCAAACTTCTTGTTTTTCAAACAAAACTGAGCCTCCTTCATCATCAAATAACAGAGCCTCCCTGATTGAAGCTTCTGTAACACGTATAGCTCTCCCAGCAACTGTAGCAGTAATAATATCCTCTCCATCTTCAACCTGTGACGTGGCTGTATCCCAAAAAGCTTGAATCCAGGGCCCAATAATCTCAGGGTTGACAAGGATGGAGTAACAGATGTTGGTACCAGTGAGAAAGTCAATAATACCATGAAAATCAAGGTTATCTTGGGTTTTCTCAAGGTTTGCGATCATGTTGTGTTTGGTGTTGGTATGTCGATTATTCATGGTGATTAGGGTTAAAGTGAGAAAAGTGATGATCGATAGAAAGTAGGTATGAGTTAATAAAGGTGAAGAAGGTGAATAAAAAGAAAAGATATGAGGATTTTATATAAGGATAAGATTACAAAGAAATCACGGTTAATTAATGATTTTACCGTTATTTTCGGAAGTAAATATCCCCATATGTTTCGAAAGGTTGTTAGCCGCAAATCTGACCGTTGGAACAGTATCTGACACATCAGCGAACCCTTTAATAGCACCAAGCAGTACTTTCCATAAAATATGGAGCAGTACTTTCCGTTATAAGCTCACACAGTATATTGACCAAAGTACTTTCCCACAAAAAATCTTGAATGTTGACTATTTGACCAAAATATCTTTGAAAGTCAACCCTTATTAATGACTATCTCCCCAAATTAAATCCCAAAGCTACCAAGGTAAGTGAACTTCAATACACTTCATTAAATGCCCATTTACCTTTACCTGTCTTATAAAAGCAACTTCATCAACAACTTGCAAACACCATAACTTTCTTTAACACAAAACTTGTAAACAGAATGAGTCACATTCCAATTGTGAACATCTCTTCAGACTCAGATGGCACCACATATTCAGAGATAAGTTACTACTCTGATTTTGAGTTTGAAGATCCAGGATGGTTAGACTATTTTCCTCCTCATGTTCAGTGGATGGGACACCAAGAATCTTCATCAATAATGAGTGCTGCCAACTCTACCATAACAGATGCAGGAAGTGCTACCAGCAAAAAGCCCAAAAGGAAGAAAGCTATTTCTGGTTCATCTCTGGCTAATGAGCTTCCACAAGCTTTGACTCAAGCCCCGGAATCAGCTATACAAAACATGAAATGGCCTGCTCCAAGGAAAGAAAGACCTCCCAAATAGGTTCTTGGCCTGGCTTGCCCAAGAAAATAGGCTTCTTTTGATGACAAGAGAAGGACTGCTCAAAAGGGAAAACAAAGCTATGAGGGCAAGGGAAAAAGGCCTATGGAGTAGGTGTGTGAAGCTTGGTAGTTAGTTGTAATAGGTGGTAGGTGATGTAGTTTTGTGTTTGTGTTGTCATTGTTGTGTCTGTGTCTGTCACTTGAAAACAAGAATGGTGATGTAAACTGAATGATGATTGTAAGATCTATCTGAATAATGAATAAAATCCTTTCTTGTGAATGATACATGTAGCCTCCCCTCAAATAATGACTAACTAATAACTACTTATGCCTCCCCTGAAAAATAGCTTACATATTAATCATGCCAATACTCACAACCAAGAAAGTAAATCTTGAAACATCAAAGCCCTTTGTGAGTAGATCTGCTACATTATCATCAGTATGAACTTTAACCACATTGATAAGCCTTTGTTCATAGCAATCTCTTATAAAGTGATGTCTAATCTGAATGTGCTTGGTCTTGGAATGATAGACTGGATTCTTAACAATACAGATGGTACTCTCATTATCAATGTTGATAGGAGTATTCTTGAAATTGAATCCATAATCCAAAAGCTGATTCTGTAACCAAAGTACTTGTGCACAACAACTTGCAGCAGCTACATACTCTGCTTCTATAGAAGAAGTTGCTGCAATTGTTTGCTTCTTACATTGCCATGACACTAATCTGCTTCCAAGGTACTGGCATCCACCAGTTGTAGATCTTCTGTCATAGTTATCTCCAGCATAATCACTGTCTGAAAAGGCATAGAGATGGAAAGGTGAATCCCTAGGATACCATAATCCTAGCTTAGGTTGTTGCCTAAGATACCTGAAAATCCTCTTGACAGCATTCAAGTGAGATACTTTTAGATTAACTTGATGTCTTGCACATAAGCTCACAACAAAAGTAATATCAGGTCTTGATGCTGTTAAATACATAAGACATCCAATCATAGACCTGTATAGTATGACATCAACATCTTCTCCATCTTCATCTTTTCCCAAAGGTTTCTTAGTATCCACTGGTGTAGATGTAGGCCTAACAGTTGTGAAAGTGAATCTCTTAAGAATATCTGCAACATACTTATCTTGAAAAATATAAATTCCACTGCTTGACTGTTGCACTTGAAGTCCTAAGAAAAATGTTAATTCTCCCATGGAACTCATCTGAAACTCTTGCTGCATAAGATCTTCAAATTCCTTCACCATAGATTGCTTAGTAGCACCAAAAATAATATCATCTACATACACTTGAACTAGCATGATATCCTTCTTATCTCTCTTGATAAACAAAGTCTTGTCAATAGCTCCTCTTCTATAACCATGTTGCAGTAGAAAATTGGAAAGCCTTTCATACCATGCTCTTGGAGCTTGATGAAGGCCATAAAGAGCCTTTATTACCTTGTAGACTTTGTTTGGGTGTGCAGGGTCTTCAAAACCAGGAGGCTGTTTGACATAAACTTCTTCTGTGATTTTGCCATATAGAAAAGCACTTTTAACATCCATTTGATATACAGGAAATCCCATATAGGATGCAAAAGCCAAAAATAGCCTGATGGCTTCAAGCCTTGCCACAGGAGCAAAAACTGCATCATAGTCTACTCCTTCTTCCTGTCTATATCCTTGAGCCACTAACCTTGCCTTGTTCTTAATAACATTCCCTCTTTCATCTCTTTTTACTCTGAAGACCCATTTAGTTCCAATAAGTTTCTTTCCATTAGGTAAATCACATAATACCCAAACTTCTTGAAGTTTAAACTGTAGAAGTTCTTCTTGCATAGCTTCCACCCAACTTTCCTTGGCTAGTGCTTGTTTGATATTCTTGGGCTCTTCCTGAGATAGAAAACAAGTAAATAAACACAACTTCTGATCCTTGTGATTCACCCTGTTTTGCTTGTAGATAAAACTAAGTAAAGAAGTATGTTGTTGAGACATATTCTTAGCCTTAGTCCTTGTGAGCACCCCTGAAGCTGAGGGTCCAATAATATTGGTAACAGGATGAGTTTTATTAATTCTGAGAGTAGGAGTTGGTGGGACTTCAAGATTATCTTCCAAATTAGTTATATCAGGATCTTCATTAGAATTTGAGAAAATGCCTTCTTGATCCAATTCATCATCAGTGTCTTCTAAGGTAATTGTGTTTGGATCAGCAGTATCTTCTAAGTCAGGCATATTGGAATCATTAACAGCATTAGTATTTATCCAATTTGAAGTATTCAAAGATTGAAAAGTACTTTCAAATGGATTAGCAGTACTTTGGGGTAAAGTATTGGCTGTGTCAATTGGCTTCTTCTTTTCTGCTTCATAAGCTCTCCTCTGTTCATCATCATACGATTTAGCCATTGTTTCTTGAAAAATCATTCTAGAAAGTTCATCTTGAATGGCTTGATCTTCTGCAGATACTGGTATTTGTGGTGTAACAGTACTTTGAGGATCAACAGTACTGTTAGGTTTAGCAGTACCTTGAGGCTCAGAAGTACTTTTCTTCTCATCAGTGGCATTATCTTTTGGCTCATCTTCAGATCTTAAATTAACATCATGAACAATGTACTGTGCTTCTTCTTCAGTGGGAGCAGCTTGATTTTCTTCCTTTACAGGTACATAATTCATTGATGAAGACATTAAATCAAGATCAAACATCCAATCAGGACCTTTACCTTTAGAATTCTCTTGTTCTTCCAAAAAATCAACATGAAGACATTCTTGAACCTTCTTGGTAGCCCTATTGTACACTCTGAATCCTTTGCTATTTGTACAATATCCCAATAGATATCCTTCATCTGACTTCCCATCAAACTTTCCCAAATTATTAGCAGTATTTAAGATGGTTAGGGACATCCAAAAGGTTTCATAAACCATGAGTAACTCATAAGGTGTCTTCATTTGAGGTTTAGTCACTGATACTCTATTCAATACATAACAGGCAGCACTTACAGCTTCAGCCCAGAATGGAACAGGTAGTTGAGAGTCTGCAAGCATTGTCCTAGCTGCTTCTATAAGAGTTCTATTCTTTCTTTCTGCAACTCCATTTTGTTGAGGAGTTCTAGCAATACTGAACTCTCTTTTAATTCATTTCTTGGCACAAAATTCATCCATAAGCTGATTCTTGAACTCAGTCCCATTATCACATCTAATGCCTCTAACCTTGAGTCTTAACTGATTTTCAAGTGCTATTATAAGGTCATGAATAGCATCAAAAGTTTCATCTTTAAAGAATAAGAAAAAGACCCAACTAAATCTGTTACAGTCATCTGTTACAACCAAGCAGTACTTCTTCTTGTTTAGACTAACAACTGAAATAGGTCCAAACAGATCCATGTGCAGCAATTCCAAAGGCTCTCTAATGGTCTTCTCATCAATCTTCTTACAAGAAGCCTTGTGCTGTTTACCCATCTTACAAGCAAGACATGAATGATCATTCTTGAATGTCTTAGAAGGTAAACCTCTAACTAAATTACCTCTGACCAGCTTATTGATGTTTTTGAAATTTACATGACCCAATCTTCTGTTCCATTGATGTGCTTCCTCCATAGATGCTCTTGCAATCAAACATGTTGCTCTTTCAGTAGAATTTACATTCTTTAAGTCTATGCTGTACACATCATTAGTTCTTGGTGCTCTCAGCAACACCAAGTTTCTATCTTCTAACTTGAAATCAGGAGAAAGTATAAGACATTCTGTGTCAAAGAATAACACAGGGTACTTCTTATCACAAATCTGAGAGACTGACAAAAGATTGAATTTTAGCTCCTTCACATATCTAACATCTTCAAAATCAATGTTTCCTGCCTTGATAGTTCCTTTGCCAGTAATTCTTCCTCCATCAGGATCATTCCTAAATGCAACTTTTCCTCCAAAATAAGCTTTAAAATCTGACAAGAGCTCCTTTTCTCCTGTCATACTTCCAGAGCAACCACTATCTACAATAAGATGATCTTTAAGCTCCTCCTCTGGGTTGCCCTGCATTCTCAAGAAAAAGGTTAGTTATTTTTAGGAACCCAAGCCATTACTCACTTGTGTTCCCCTTGTGGAGTGACATACTCAAAATTTTTGAGTATGTAATCACCACTGTCTTTGAAAGCATGATCAAGAATTAAGGTTTTTGTTTCCAAAACTGTTGGTTTTTCAAGATCAATTTTCCTTTTTTCACCCTTAACCTCTGAAAGTACTGGTTTTACCCCAGCAGTACTTTCTTTCTTAACCCATTTAGTTGTAACTTTAGGACTTGGCTTCTGTGTCCTAGCATCTTTTCTTGTGTTGTAAGGCTTTCTAGGGTTGTAATGATTGTACCTCCTAGATCTTACACTTGAGTGTTTGCTAGAAACATTAGGGAACTTTCTATCAGTACTTTGTGAAGGTACTTAGGGTTTGGAGTATGACCTTTTTTGATGAGGGTACCTATAGTCTTTTGAGAAATTACTATGGTTGACCCTATTTGTATAGTTCCAAACTGGTTTGTTGTCCCTTGGCTTATTCTCCCTATGACTTGGTTGTGCAGTTCTGGTCTTTGGATATTTACTTAGGTATTCTGAATGATAATCACAGTCATTAATCAAATGATGAGGACTATAACAAACATAACAGACCTTTGGACCAATATCCCCAAATCCCCTTCCATAAGTGTTTCTAAAATTAGTAGTATTTTGAAAGAATTTTCTTTGAGGTACTGCTGAGTGATCAGCAGTACTTCGAAAAGAGTTTGAAGGTATTGCTTGTTTTGAAAACTTGGTCTCTTCTACCTTAGGTGCTTCAACAGATTTTTCTAAAGTTTCAGGATTAAATTCACTTTTAAGCTTTTTCCTAAACTCTAGATTATCTACACCATAACAATCAACATCTTTTCTAGGTGGTTGAAAGCTACCTGGGGGGGGGGGGGGTGAGGAACTGCATTATATCCCTTTTCTTTCTTAAATTCAGGAGCTGTTGAACTAGGGAATTCCTCATCACTAGAAGTATTTTCATCTAAGCTTATGAATTCTTCTTCACTAGTGGAGGTATCTACTGTAAGATTAAGCTCCTTGCCCTTAAATGGAATGCCTTCATTACTATCGTTATCATAACCTAGGCCTGTTTTGATATTAGATGTTCTTTGCTTTTCAACAAATTGAACATGTGACACACCAGCCTCATTCCATATAGCAAGTTTTTCTAACAACTTATCCCTTTCAGCAGTCACTTTCTCTAGTTCAGACACCTTACATCCTAGTTTCCATTCACTTAACTTAACTAGGTACTCCTGTTGTTTATATGTTTCAATCCATGCTACTTCATTGTTTTCATGTGTAATGATTTTGGCTTCCAATGACTCTAAAGTTAATTGATAACCAGTTATCTCAGCCCTTGCCTTTTGAAATTTATCTCTTTCAGCTACATACTCACTAAGTAACTTTTGATACATATCATTACACTTAGAGCATACCTCAGAGTTAGTGGATGAACTTGGTGAAGCAACTACCATAGCAAGTTGAACAGGTGCTTCTTCAAACTCCATTCTCCAATCAAAGCTTCCTAGATCATCTCTTGACTCCAAAGCAGCATATCCAGGCTCTTCATCAAATGTTGTGCTCTAGTCTTCCAATGCAACCATTGAATAGGTTACAGGTTCATCATCAAACTCATTGGACCAATCAATCTCTGATAGATTCTCTTGAGTAACCAAAGCTTTTGGTTTTGGTTCAGTAAGTGGAATCTCTTTTCTTTCAGGCTTAGATGGTTCAATCATCTTGTTTGCTTGATACTTTGCAAATTTGCACTCCCTTGCAAAGTGACCAGTCCTTTGACAGTTGAAACACTCAATCTTGGACTTGTCAAATGTGATTCCTTGTTTAGCTCTAAAATTGATGCCTTTGCCTGTCTTGTTCACATACTTCTTGATCCTTGCAGTGAGCATGGCAACTTGCCATCTGATATCAATTTCTTCCAAAGCATCATCATCTATTTACAATACATCTTCTTGATAGGTGACTGGTAGAGATGCTTGTTGAGCAAAGAATGAACATAAAACATCATCTGAGGTGGGGGTAAGTGATTGTGATGAATTGGTGGTGACCATTGTTGTGCATGGAACCTGTGTTTCAGTCACAGTACTTTGAACAGGATAAGAAGTACCTTTGTTAGAAGTACTGCTTCTCTTTTCAGAAGAGACAAAAGCAATGTTCTGTTGTATGCTTGAACCTGTGGTACCATTCATCTCATGCTCATACACCTTCAGATTGTTGTAAAGATCATCAAAGTCCATAGTATCCAGCCCTGATTGTCCTCTGATCATTGTAGCAACTACATGCCATGCTGATGGCAAACTCCTCAGAAACTTTAAATTAACATCTTCAACTGATGCCTCAACATCATATAGTTCAAGCATACTCAGAAGATGTTGAAATCTTTCATAAGCAGAATCAAGACCTTCTCTTTCACCAACAGTGAAAGTTTCAAATTGTTGCTTCAGCAAATTCCTATGCATCTTCTTGGAAGCATCATTACCTCCAAACTTCTTCTTTATTGCAGAAAGCAATATGTTGAGAGCTTTAACAAGTGACCATCAGGAATAGCAGAAAGCAGTATGCTGAGAGCTTTGTCTTGATTTCTTTTGGTAGCAGCAGGTACAATAGGTTTTGGTGGTGTTGGTTGTCCAGGTACCTCTACTTGTTCATCAATTTGCATGTTACCATTGACAATCACATCCCACAAAGCATGGTCTGTGATGGCAATGTACTGCCTCATCTTCATGGCCCACAGATTTTATTCTCCCTTCTTAACAATAGGGATTCTTACAGCAGTGATTGAGGGAGCATGTGCAGCTTCAGTCGACATCTTGAAGGGTTTGTTGTGAAATCGGTTTAAAGGTTTTGAAGGTTTGTCTTCTTAATCAGAGTTTCCAATACAAGCTCTGATACCACTTGTTGGATCGATATACTCTGACCAAACTACTTTGTAGCTTATAAAGGTTTAACAATATTGAGTAAACTCAACACTATTAATATTGAAACACTGTTTAACTTTGTAGAGTAAGCGGAATCTACTAACACAAAGCTTAAAAAGAACTTTTATATTAATCAAACCTTGAACCTGCTTTGTTACACAGATTCACTAACAATCCCTAACTATTAACTTTTTTCGACTCTAAACATATCTAAGACTTATAAAACTTATATCGACTAATACCTCTTAAGGCTCTTTATATAGATAACGTTAAGTCGGTTTACAACATGTAATCCTTGAACGACAAGTCATTATCCTTAACTAATTCTAGAATATTCGTTTAATATTACACATTAATCCTTATCTAATATTGCACATTGATCATTGTTTCCTTTGAAGTACATTAAGCATTCAACAATAACAGCAGTACTTTGACTTTATTCTTCAGCAGTACTTTGACTTTATTCTTCATGCAGCAGTACTTTGACTTTATTCTTCATGCAGCAGTACTTTGACATCCAGAAGTACTTTTATATTTCATATCCCAACATTTTCTTCCAATTCATTCAATATGTCTATGTGTTGTTTGAATATATCTTACACTTGTCTTGATTTTAACATGCCAGGCTAGATCTATTGTGTGTTTGCTTAGATGTAATGAAACCTAGATGTTGATTATAGGTTGATTGCTTGTTTATAGTTGTAATGGATGAATGATTTCAATGTTAGGCTTAAGAAAACTGGCAGATCTCCAATGTGTAACTTGCTTGAACGTCTTAAGAAACATGAACCGATGTGTACTAGGTTTTTATGGTTGTATTTAATGCATGAGCGAATTCTAATGATCCCATGTTAGGAGCTTCTTAGCCGGCTCGACATAGGAGTAAAGTAGGAGCTTATAAAATTGTGGAAGTAAGTACGCCACCCCCATGAATGGTATTAAGGAATACATTCCGTCATCCACGCAACTATAACAAGTAATTAACTTGTAAAAGATATCTAGGGAGTAGTAAAATCTAAGTAAACACAATTCTCCCATATATTGTTCACACCACATTAGTAATTTAGTTTATTTATATTTTTGTTATTATATTTTGATTGCATCTATAGTTATTGGGTTAGTTGTCTAGCAACTAATTCTGCCCATTCTTCCAAACCCGAGATTTTAATTGTTTTCATAAAATATAAAAATACAAAAAGAATCATCCCTCAACTCTAGACCTAGTTTTTAGGTTTCCTAATCCTAGCGACACTATTCCTGAGTTGAACGATCAATCCCCCGGTACTTGTCACTATACTATACTACAAAGACCAGGTACACTGCCTGGTGGGGGTTGTAAGCTTCTCAAGATCCCCCGAGAGGTAAAGCCTGGTGCAATTCCCACGCATCACCAAGGAGCTACCACAGGCACTGATAAAAGCCCTTGAATCAGCATTGGTGAACATGAAGTGGCCTGCTCCAGAGAAGCCTGCAAGACTCCAAAAGCCTCCTAAACAAGTGTTAGGTCTAGCTTGCCCTAGGAAGCAATCAACCTTTGATATCAAGAGGAAGAGTGCTCAAAAGGCAAAGCATGACTACAAGGGGAAGGGCAAGAAGCCAATGGAGTAGGTGGTGTAAGGTGTAGAGTGTTAGGATATGTGTTTTTGGTGTTCGGTTATTGTACTCTCTGTTTATGGAATGTAACTCTTGAATGATTTCAATGATGAATAAAGTTACATTTTTTTTTCTTGTTTCCACTGTGAGAGCAACTTTTTCCACTGTTTGAATTATATTTCCATTGTTGTCTTTATCCACTACATTAAAGTTAGTGGACAAACATATACAAACAGATATGACAATTTAAGTACCAAAAACCTTCCCTCAACACTAAAAATTTATTGGACATCAAAATTTTATGGATTAAGTATTCCAATACCTATTACCAAGTACTGAAACCTACCCACATCAAGTCCTTTTGTTAATAAATCAGCATAGTTGTAAGTATGAATTTTGACAACTTGAATAAGCTTTTTCTCATAATAATCTCTTATAAAGTAATGTCTAATTTCAATATGTTTAGTTTTAGTGTGTTGAACAGGATTTTTAATTATGCATATGTTACTGCTATTGTCAATAAAGATAATGGTGTTCATGAAATTGTACCCATAGTCCAAAAGTTTATTTTGAAGCCATAAGACCTGAGCACAACAGCTTGCAGCAACTACATACTCTGCTTCAGTGGTTGAAGTAGCCACCATAGTCTGTTTCTTGCACTGCCATGAAACCAATCTACATCAAAGGAATTGACATCCTCCTATGGTTGACCTTCTATCCAAACTTGCACCAGCATAGTCACTATCTGAATAGGTAACCAATTCCATAGGAGATTCCCTTGGATACCATAATCCTAGATTAGGATGTGTCTTCAAATATCTGAAAATCTTCTCCATTGCAGTTAAGTATGATGTCTTTGGAGTGACTTGATACCTTGCACAAGCACACACAACAAACATAATGTCTGGTCTAGATGATGTAAGATACATCAAAGAACCAATCATTGATCTATAAGTGTGAACATCCACTTCTTCTCCACTATCATCCTTCAAGAGAAGATGTGTAGTCTTATCAGCAGGAGTGCTTGATGGCTTAGCATCAGTAAAATAGAATTTTTTGATAATTTTAGTCACATATTTGTCTTGACTGATAAAGATTCCATCTTTTCTTTGTTGTATTTGAAGTCCCAAAAAGAAAGTGAGTACCCCCATAGAACTCATTTGAAACTCATCCTTCATCAGCTTCTCAAATTCTTTGCACATCTCTAACTTTGTGGAACCAAAAATAATATCATCAACATAAACTTGAACCAACAGGATATCATTTTTGTCTTTCTTGATGAACAAAGTCTGATCAATCTTCCCTCTATGAAACCCATTATTCAATAGATAAGCAGCAACGGTTTCATACCATTTTCTTGGAGCTTGATGTAAGCCATAAAGAGCCTTGACCACTTTATAAAATTTATTAGGATGTTCAGGATCTTCAAAGCCTGGAGGTTGTCAAACATAGACCTCCTCATCAATCTTCCCATAAAGAAAAGCACTCTTGACATCCATTTGATATACAGTATAGCCCATAAAAGATGCATATGCCAGGAACAATCTAATAGCCTCAATACTTGCAACAGGAGCAAAAACTTCTTCATAGTCAATGCCCTCTTCTTGAGTGTATCCTTGAGCAACTAGTCTAGCTTTATTCCTGATAACAATGCCTCTTTCATCTTTCTTGTTTCTGAAGACCCATTTTGTACCTATAACCTTCATTCCATCAGGCAGATCACAAAGAACCCAAACCTTTTGAAGCTTGAATTGGAGCAATTCCTTTTGCATAGCCTCCACCCAGCTTGATTGTTCTAGTGCTTTTTGCAGATTTTTAGGTTCCACTTGTGATAGAAAACAGAAAAACAAGCATTCATTCTTCTTTGCATGCTTCTTGGACTCATAAACTTCACTGATGAATCCATGATCATTGGTTATCTTTGTTTGTTTTTTGGTCTTCAATCCTGATTGTAATTCACCAATCACATTATCAAGAGGATGTATTTTGTGAATTGAAGCTTGAGGAGTATGTGAAGCATCATATGCAGGAGGTATATTTGTGATTTCCACATCAGTTATGATAGTTTCCTGAGCATTAGAAGTACAATTTTCTACATTTGGACAATCAGTGGAAACTTCTGATGTAGTAGTGGAAAGTGGATTACCACTGCTTTCAGAAATGTCCTTGTTCTGAGTTTCCAAGTTCACAACTTCAACATCACCTTCTTTTCTAATAGCTATTGAAGGTTGTGGATCTTCCTTCTTTGAAACATCATCATTTTCTACAAAGTCCCATATTGACATAATGATTTGATCTTTATCATCCTCAGAATCTTTAGTAGGTTCATCTTCATCAAGAAATTCTTCTGAACCTTCAAAATTGTTATCCCCGGTACCTAAAGCAATAGGTACATAGTTCATTGTGTTTGAGAGTGTATCAAGATCAAATAACTCATCAGGGCCTGCACCTGCAGTGTGAGCTTTATTTTCAAGGAACTCAACATGCAGATTCTCTTCAATCTTCTTGGTTCTTAAATTGTATACTCTAAATGCTTTACTAGCCATGGAGTATCCAACAAAGAAACCTTCATCTGACTTTTCTTCAAATTTACCCAGATGATCAATGGTATTGAGAATTGTGATATGACATCTGAATCGTCTCATAAACCAGGATTGGGGGTCTTCCTATGAATAACTCATAAGGTGTCTTGTTCTTTATCTTCACCACCAAAACCCTGTTCTGAATATAGCAAGCAGTGTTAGCTGCTTCAGCCCAAAATGTCACTGGTAGCTTAGAATCAGCCAACATGGTTCTAGCAGCTTCAATCAGTGTTCTGTTTCTTCTTTCAGCTACACCATTTTGCTGAGGGGTTCTTGCAACACTGAATTCTCTCTTAATACAGTTCTCTCTGCAGAAATCATCCATAACTCTGTTCTTGAACTCTGTCCCATTGTCACACCTGATAACCTTGACCTTCTTATCAACTTGGTTTTCAACTTCAGTAATAAAAGTTTTGAGGATGCCAGTAGTTTCATCCTTGGTTCTTAGAAAGAAAACCCATGTAAATCTGTTGAAGTCATCAGTTACAACAAGACAATATTTCTTCAAATTTATGCTGCTCACAGATATAGGACCAAATAAGTCAATATGCAACATATAGAGAGGATGAGCAATAGAGTTATAGGCCTTGCTCTTGCAAGATGCTCTATGTTTCTTGCCTTTGAGACATGCAACACAGATTTGGCCATTCTGAAATCTCTTCTCTGGTAACCCTCTTACTAAGCCATCTTTCACAATCTTGTTGATGGTCTTAAATTTAACATGACCAAGTCTTCTGTGTCATAGCATTGATTCATCCATAGTGGCTTTTGCAATTAAGCAAGTATCAACATCATTAGCCACAATCCTCTTCATGTCAATGCTATAAAGATTGCCTTTTCTAGGGATTTTAAGTAAAACCTCACTTTCATCAGGTAACTTATAATCCTTGGAAAGGACATAGTGCTAATCTTCTGAGAAAAGAACTCTGTACTTCTTGTCACACATCTGTGACACACTAAAAAGATTATATTTGAGTTCTTTCACATAATACACATTCTCAAAATCCAAGTTTCCAGCCTTGATTGTTCCTTTTCCAGAAACTTTTCCACCAATTCCTCCTCCAAAGCTGACAAATTATCCATCAAAAGGTTTGAAATCTGTGAGATAGGACTTGTTGCCAGTCATGTGCCTAGAACATCCACTATCTGAATATCCTTGATCTTATTTAGGCTTTGAATGTCCCTGCACATAAAATAAAGGAATTAGTTCCTTTTGGGGACCTAAGCCACAAATGACTTGGATCTGCCTGGTGTATCAATATAGTTATATATGTCAAAGGTCATTGATACACCATTGGGATTGACTGAGCTGTTAATTCCTTTTGGTTTCCATTCCCAACGTGCTGAGGCCTTTACAGCATTACCTAATTTTACCCCATTTTTGTTTACTGAACCACCAGTGGAAACTTTTGGTCTAGCAGTGGCAACTGCTGGCTTTGAAATTTTTGGTGTCCACTTATGATTGTTGTAAATCTTCTTTCCATAAAAAGTCTTATTGCCTGTTCGTGCAGATTTAACAAAAGTTGTAATGGGTTTTGCACTTTAACAGGTGACTTTGCGTAAACTCTGTTCACTTTTCTGGTAGTGGAAAGAGATTTGATGCCAGCTTTTAGTATAACAGCCCTGGGAATCATTTTACTTAGTGGATTTGGGTGAGTATTTTTATTAACATTGTTTTCATTCACCCTGGTATTCCTAAAAATTCCCTTCTACCCTTGTGATAGTAACAGTAAGCATGAAGGTGCTCAAAACTACCACAGATGTGGCATGGTTTGTTGTTAAACTCAAAATCACTACCAAATTGTCGAGATTTTACATGATTCCAACTCCTCTTGTTGCCTCTAGGAGTTGATGACTTACTTCTGTACATCTCTGCATATTTAGTTGTGGGCCTAGTATGATTAGCTTGTTTCCTAGGATTTTCTTTTTCAACCTTAACAACTTCAGGAATACACTTTTTAACTTCCACTTTAACTTTTTCAGGAATAACTGTTTTAGTCTCAACTCTCACACATTCATCCTTAAGAGATGAATCACTAGCACTTTCAAATGCATCAGCTTCAACCTTAACGTCTTCATTAATGACTTCTTTGACAAACTTAGGGCCATAGGTCATGGTTGGTTCCTGAAACTCTTCTAACCCAGTATGTGCTAAGTCAATACCAGGAGGTGATGGAACACCTCTTAGTGGTGGTGGAACAGACTTGTATCCTACACCTGATTTGACTTTACTAACAACTTGTGCCTCCTAAATTTTGTCAATGCACTTAGATTGATGATCTAGGGTATTACAAGTTATCTTTATGTTTTCATTGGCCTTTTTAATCTTCTCTAACTCTTCTCTAAGAGCCTCATTCACAGCTATCTTATAATCTAAGTCTCTTCTTAAAACAGCAATATCATCACTAAAGTTAGATTCATTAGCTCTATAGTGTTCTATCTGTGCTTCTTAAACAACAAGACCTCTCTTATGATTAGCCAGATTATAACTAGTTTGATTTAGCTCTAACTTTTGTTCATCATATTGCTCTTTTAGTTTTTCATATTCTTTTAATGCTTTACAAGATTTAAAACAACCATTTTTGAATGTACCTCAGAGTCAGAGAAGGCCATAAGAGCAAGTTCAGTTGCAATCATAGCAGATTCCTCAGCTGCTTCTTCTTCATCAGCCATATAGCTCCAATCATAGCTCACACCATCAATGGCCAACAACACTTTTGGTTCTTCAACTGAAGGCTCTTTCTTCTTATCCTGTTTGTACCATGATTATCTGGCTTCTTTGGCTTCCTGCATTCCTTGGCAAAATGTCCCATCTTGTGACAGTTGTAACACTCCACCTTCTTCTTATCAAAACCTGCAGTTTCATTACCATTGATAATGATCTTCCTCCCAGTCCTCTTCCAGAATTTCTTTGCCTTTAAACTCAGCAATGCAACTTGCCATTTTATATCTATCTCTTCCATGTCATCTTCATCAACTTGATCCAAGTCTTCATGTGTCAGAATTGAACCATTGAATTGACTTGAGAGATAGGCATAGAATGTAGAATCTCCAAGACCAGCAATCTGCTTCTTAGAACTAGTAGTGGTAACACTTCCACTGCTAGTGGAAACAGCAATGTGAGCAGCATCCTCTTCATCATCACTTTCATCATCAGAACAATCAACCACAGATGATGCGATAAGAGCTAAGTTCCTTGAACTTGTACTTAGCTTACCAGCCTTCTTCAACCTTTGTTCAATAACTTTGAAGTTATTGTACAGATCATTGAGCTACATATTTTCTAATTCAGGCTTGTCTTCCCAAACAGCAACATTTGTGTGAAACTTAGGAGATAGACTTCTTAGGAACTTCAAATTGAGGTCTTCCCTTTCTACCTCAATTCCAAACACTATGAGTTGTGTAACAATCTTTTGAAGCCTAGTAAAGATGCTTTCAATTGATTCATTACTTGTTGAACAAAATTTTCATAAGTTTGTTTCAACAAGGTCTTCTGTGTCTTCTTGGTAGAGTCATTACCACCAAAAATAGAGCAGATCTCTTCAAAGAAAGTCTTTGCAGTCTTGTACTTACTGAAAGCTAAGATCTGATCCCTAGGAAGGGTCATAAGCAACAGACTTCTAGCTTTCAGATCATTCTTCTTCTGGAGTCTCTCTTCTTATGTAACTGGACCTGTATTCAACTTCTGCACTTCCTTGCCATCAATAGTCTCTGTGGAGGTACCTAGATTGAAAGAATCTCCATACATAATGATCTCCCAAAGTGCATAGTCTTGCACCATAAAGAACTATTCAATCATTATCCTCCACATCTCATAATCATTCAGTTTAAGCTTAGGAAGCTTAACAGCAATGTTGGACTGACTGTTCTCCATCTCCATTGAAACTTGTATGAATTTGTAAACTTCGGATCTTCTAACTCAAAGTATCAGAAACATGTCTCTGATACCACTTGATGGATCTAACCACACAACTTGTGTTATAGTGATACTTTGAATGATACTAACAAGTATGCAGAATATACTTAATAATACTTAGAAGGTTTGTATGTAAGTTTGTTTGTGAGTTGTATATGGATGAACACAGTTGTATGAACACAGAATGTTTAACCAAACTATTAGCTCCAATATTATTAAAGATAATAATACGAGTGATCTATAATATCACTAGGGTTACACCTTGAAGCTCTATGAATTGATACGTATGTAAACCTAAACCTAGGACCTCCTTTTATAGGATACAAGGAGTCCTTTACAAGATAAGTATAAGCATAGAATAATAGAATATTCACAAGATCTTTTCTATACTTATCTACATACACATTTCCTAACAATTATCCTGCAGCAGTGGTAATTATATGTACTAGCAGTGGTAATGTGTTTCCACTACTAATGCATTCTTCAGCAGTTGTAATCTCCATGTTTATCAGTGGTAACTGTTAGTATAATTCCCAACATCCCTAATGTTCAATAAAAAGGATGTAAAAGTAATGAAGGTAAAAGAATGAAACAAATACTCCCCTGATTCGTTCGCTGTGGATAATGTGGTAACATGGTAAGATCCTCCTCCAAGAAAATGAACATTGAAAGCTTCCCTCCAAAAACATAAATCATCTTCTTGTCAAATATAACCTGTAATCAGCAAACACAAAAACTAAAGCATCAAACCAAATAAAGAAAAACCACAACTAGATGTAATTCCAGACTTAGAAATAAAAACAAAACAATTAAAGGATAGGATACTTGTGGAATGAATTAAAAATAGGAACTCATAAAACATATCCATAAGTATTGATACACAAATAAGATAGAATAAATACTAATCATGAATTTTGAATTTTTCATGTTCGAAATTCGTTCTTTTTAACAAAATAAAAACTTCCCTACACTTATCTTTTTGTAAAATACCTTTATATGCAATTAAGACGAGGTTAAAAACAAAATAAAGCATTTTCACAAATTATTCGAAACATGAAAATTAAACAACTATGCTTAATCATATATGACACAAACAAATAAAAAAAACATCAAACAATTAAAAACATGGGTTGTGTTGCCTCCCAAGGAGCGCTTGTTTTTGTTCGAGTCACGAGCCTGACTCTACCCTTATTTAACGAAAAAAGGGGAGGTTTTCCCTACACTTAGGATTAAGTGCGGGTGGAAGTAGCGATACACACCCTTAGGGTGGAGATATGCCACGTGAGGTGAAGAGGGTGAGTGAGTGGCTTCCTTCAACCTAAAACTACCCGAATAATATTGGTTCATGGGTGGGTCGGTTCCTCTTTTGTCTCCTAGATGTAAATCTAAGGATGGAAAGGTGTATAAAGATTGAGGTTCCGGTTCATCAACACTAGGAAATTCCCTAGAACTAAGAGTAAGGTTATCACTACAAGTATTCAAACCTATATCCTCAAGTGGTGCTTGGTCCAAGGGTTCTACCTCTATCGGGGTTCCTATAGTCTCTTCTACTTCTTCCGGGTAAGTCACGGGCGGTGTGTATGCCTCAAACGATGGTGGGCTTGTGGAGTACTTAGTGGGCTTGCGTTATTTTCCTCATCATTCCTCGTATCAAGATCACCTATATGTTCATCCTGTATTATGGTAGTGCCTAACCATGACATGCACTTAGGTGGCTTAACTCTACCCTCTTGTGTGTTGTATGTTTTGGTGAAATCTATCCCGCTCATGCAACTAGGTATGTTCAACACTAACCATCTCATAATCTTGGTTTGATTCTAAGTTCATGTTCTTAGAAACTAGGTCATCTTGCTCATACGAATCCACCAATTCATTGAACTTATGGGTCATGGTTAGGAAGCTTTTCTCAAAATTCATCCAACAGGTCTCACTAAAAGGAATTGATCCTGATAATGATCGTCTAATAGAAATCACACATGCATAGAATTCATCAAACCCATCTAACTTTACCCCCAACTCCTCTTGGATGTGACTAAGATCATACAAAAATTCATTAGAATGATAAGAAGCAAATCTCTTAGTGAAATATAATTGTTCCTCTATTGTCAGTGATCTAAATGGGATTTCGTCCGCCATAGTGACAATTGAAAATGGTTTTACAAACAAAGGGCACAAAGAAAAAGATAGACTATAGGAAAGCTAATAAAAAGAAAATAAAAATCTCACTTGATATGAATCTAACGAGTAGACCTAATCAAAATATATTTCAACCTAAACAATAACTATTTCCCGGGCTGCGGCGCCAAAAACTTGATGCGTGGGATTGCGCCCTCGCAAAAGGTTTTACCTCTCAAGGGATCTCAAGAGGCTTGCAATCCCCACCAGGCAGTGTACCTGACCGATGTAGTATAGTGTAATGGCAAGTATCAGGGGATTGATCGTTTAACTCAAAGAATAGTGTTCGTTAGGATTGAAATTAATCTAACTAGGTCTAGAGGTGAGTGATGATTCTTTTTGTATTTTTATATATTATGGAAAGCAAGTAAAAATCTTAGGTTTTGGAAGAAGGGGCGGAATTAGTTGCTAATCAACTAACCCAAAAGCTACTAGTTAAACTAATGTGCAAGAAAAGTAAACTAGGGTTCTACAAGGGAAGTGAAGCATGTTTACCTATTATGTGTTACTCCTTTCTAGCTTTCTAATTCTACCTATTGAATGTTAACCTTGTTTTAATTGACGGGTTTTATTCCTTAATACCATTCGTGGGGCCGTGTACGATCTTCCCCAACTCTCTAAGCTTCTACCTCTACCTATGTCGAGCCGACTAGTAGCTCCTAACATGGCCTCCTTAGTAGTTACTTATGTATTAAATACAACCAATTAATCGTAGTACACATCCGATCATGTTTCTTAAGATGTTCAAGCAAGTTACCAATAGGAAGTCTGCCAGTTTTTATAAGCCTAACATCGATAAACATTCAATCAAAACAAGAAACAATAGGAACCAAGAATTATAAACTAAATCAACTAGACATATTGAAGTGTCATGCCTTAATTGATGAAGATATACACTAACATCAACAAGGAATCAATAAGATCTAATCAATTATATACAAGTTTCACACAATCATAAGTAGACAGAAGGTGAATTAGCAACGCATAATCAACGAAGAGCAATCAACAATAATCATAATCGAAGACATAACATAAGATCGAATAAATAAAAAACCATTACAAGATGTTTATGGAGTGATTAAGACCCTCTAAGTTGCTGGAAAAACACATTCCCTAACCCTAAAATTGGACCTAGGGTTGGGGGCTTACAAATAATGAAGTTATAAGGTTGTATTTATAGGCACTTGTCATCCCGGCCCGTCTTGATGGCGTCAGCCCATACCTTGACAGAGTCAAGACAAAACTTTCTTCACTGAATTATAGATCTCTTCGTCCTCTTCGCGTGGGCTTTTGAATCACCTAAATCCGAGTTCGTATGCAAAAGTTATGGCCAAAACAATAACAGCTACCGCGCGCGCAAGTTGTGACAGTTAACACGTGATGGCCTGCCTCCAGTAACACGTGACGGCGTCATACGTACACTAGATGGCCATCTGGTTTAAACTTGAGGCCTTCATGTGTTAATCAACTCTTGGCTGTCACATGTAATTTGCTCTTGACGGCCTTGGTGACGCCGTCATGTGTTAAATCCCAAAAACATTCTGGCGCGTCTCGTGTAAACTTCATATCCACCTTTTTACCATAACGTGATGCCGTCACATGCAATATGTGACACCGTTAAGCACTGTTTCCAGCTTGTTTTGGAGACTTTTCCGTTTTCTTCACTTTTCGCTCCAAAATCGTCCAAAATGCTTCCTTTTCCAGATTTCTTCTCCAAAGTACCTAAAATGACAAAATGAACGATTTAGAGCAATATTGATCAAATAATCTCGAATTTGGGCTTAAATTGTAGGATCTACACTTGATAGATCTCGAGCCAATAGAAGCCTTCCTCTTCTTAGCAAAAGTCTTCTTCCTAGTACCAGGAGTAGACGGAGAAGAAAGATCAAGTGGAGGACCATCAGAAGTCTCTTCAGCAGGAACTGGATCTGAAGCATCAGGAGAAACATTCTTTTGGATCTTCAGCAGGAATAGGTTCAGTAGTAGGAACTTCAGTAGGAACAGATTCTGGAACTGTAGGAACACCTGATGAATCATCAGTAGGAACAAAAGTAGATCGACCAGTTTCTTTTGGTTCAGAAGTCACTGCAGGCTGCATCAACAGCAACATCAGCAGATGGTGAAGTAACAGCATCCACAGATTCATCAACTTGATTTAACACTGAAGGAGAATGAATATGATCCTGAGCACCAAATGAAGACTCAGTAGATTCTTTGGAAGTGTCAGCAGAAGCATCAAGCCTTATCTTCTTAGTAGCAGGCTCACCCATAAATCTGCCATGCTTCTCTAAAACATCTAGAACATTAATACCTGATGAATGAAGAATAGAAATGAGCTTGTCATATTGAAAAGTTAACTGAGTGTCTAAAAAATTCCAAACTTTCTTTTGAGTCCATCCTGATCCATACATAGCACACCCTTGGTTCTTGACAAAATTCCTCATATAATTTCTAATCTTTACTTTTGTCCAGGGGTTGTCTCTTAGCTCCTTAGCTTTTCTCTCTGCCTCAACCTTCTTCTGTAGTTTAACAGATTCAACCATCCTTTTGACAAAATCAGTCTCATGATAATCAGCTCTAAGGACAGACTTTGCCAAATCAGTTTTAGCAGAGACTTGAGTAGCTAAATTTTCCCATTGCTCAGCAGATAAACTCTTAGCAATTTCATCTAGCTCCTTTTGTCTTTCAGCAGGTAGAGTATGAGTAATTGGAGTACCCATTCTATCTAAATCAGCCTGTATCTTCCTAGCAAGTTCCTCAGATGCCTTCATATCTAAATCCCTCTTAGTCTTTGCAGCATCTTCTTTAGCTGCCAACTGAGCTGCAACTAGTTCACTTAGCTTCTCATTAGCCAGTTCCTGCTTAGATTTCTTTCTAGAAGGAATGTCTTGATCAACCATAACAGATTTTCCTTTATCCTTCTTAGTGGAAGTAGCTTCAGGAGGAACAGAATGCTGATCAGTAGAAGCTTTTGCTGGAGAACCATTAGGACAATCAATATGTAAAGCTGCTGATTCATCAGCAGAAACTTCCTTTGGCATTGGATCAGCTGATGTTGCCTTGCTAGATGATAACACATATTCCTTTCCTGTAACAAAGAAAGTATCTCCTGACTGAGAAGCATCAGCAGGAGTCTTGTCAGCAGGAACATCACTCATATCAACATCAACAGAGGAGAGATCATCTGTTGTTTTATGAAGGTCTGCCAAGTACTTTCTTCTAACATAAGACACTTTCTGATCTTTTGGAGTGGATTTTGCAACAGAAGGAGCAGTGGTTGCAGGCCTAGAAACAAGAACATCATGCTGATCACTCTCTAGAGTAGTGGTAGCAAGAAGATGAAGTCCTTCTAAGTCAAATTGTTAGACTCTGCAGTGACCTCTTCATCTGAATCAATCATAGCACCTTTTCTTTTCCTTGTTTTGAGCTTATTCTCCAATTTCTTGACCCTTTCAACCAGAGTAACCACAGCTTTTCCAAGTGTTTGCTTGGTGTGTTTAAGCTCCTTTTCTAAAGTATCCATCTTATGCACATACCTGTCCAATAAAAGAGACAAAGAAGTGAGAGTAACAGGACCTTCAACTCCACCAGCAGGGATATCTGTGGTATCAGGAGCATCATTGGTCCTAATAGGAGAATTATACAAGTCCTCATCTATATTAACATTTTCCTCAAAAGTAGGGCTTAAGGGACTTGGTGTGGGAAGTCTTGTTATTTGAGGAGATTGTACATGTTGGTCAGGGCCAACATCCTCAGTAACTACATGCTCAGAAGAAGCATCAGCAGTTGGTGAAGGACTAGGTGTGAATGGCCTAGGAGATGGTGGTGGCTGAGCATCAGCAGCAACTGATGCACTTGCATCAGGAGCAACTTCAGCCCTCTCAGGAGATTCCACTGGTGCTTAAACATCAGCAGGATCCTGACCACCAGTAGCTGCATCAGCAGCTGCTAGGGCTGAGCAAAACCCGACCGACACCCGAAAACCGTCCCGATCCCGACGTCCCGAATCGTCCTGAATCCCGAACCGACCATAATCGAGTCGGGACTCGGTTTTGGTTTTTCAACTTGTCGGGATTCGGGTCGGGTCGGGAGTCGGGACGAAGTCGGGATTGCAAAGAAAAACTATACAAATCGGTTTCGTTTTGGGACTCGGGACGATTCGGGCTAGACTCGGGTCGGGATTCGGTTAGGATTATCAAGCTTGTCGGGACGGGTCGGGACGGGTCGGGTTCCGGCCCGATGCACACCCCTAGCAGCTGCTTCACCAGCAGCTACTTCATCAGCAGCATTGCCAACAGGCAACATATCAGGTAGTAAAGGCCAATGGTCACCATCATAGTTGGTTCTAATAGAAGCAAAAAGCTTACAAGATAACCCCTTAATAGGTAGATGGGTAGTATCAGTGGTCTGAATGCCTAAAATTATTTGAAGAAACCTAGGATACACTAAACATTTAAGTTTGCTATCCTTAACATTACCAAGCATTTCATAAAATTTATACTTAGAGAAATTAAAGGTTCTCCCCTGAGACAGGCACACAATGGCAAGAGCAATGTCTATGGAAAATTGATCCCATCTACCAGACTTAGAACACATACACTGAAGTAGAGTGTGTGTCAAGAATCTCCATTTAGGGCAAAACTGATTCTTGTACCATACTTTCCTAACTCCACGATATCCAGCAGCCCGCAGACCTGCAAGTATCTCTTCCTTAGCCAATTCGTGTTCCCCTCCATCATCTAATTGCAATTGAGTCCGAACCAATAACTCAGTAACAACACATTCTTCCCCATCAACAGTAGCCACAATCTCGGTTGGTCCATCTTCAACATACCTTGTTCGTGCCGTTCTCCAAAATTGTGTGACCAAGGATTCATGAATAACATCAGGATATTGAGTTAAGGCATAATGACTCTTGGACCTTTGGAGAAATTCCATCATTCCCACATAACGACCATCTCCTTTGCCACGACCCAAGAAAGCATGTTTGTTATGATCACCTTTGAAGAGTAGTTCAGCCATAGATTGAAAATAGAGAGAAATAGGGTTTTGAGTGCTAAGAGAGGTTGAAATGGTTTTTGAAATTTATAAGTAGAGGGAATCAGCTATTTAGACATGGGATTTGCACGTCTAGGTTAAATGGGGTAAGTTTCCAAATGTGGAGTGGAATTGGCGAGAATCGTGGAAACAATCTTTGATCAATATTTGACTATTATAGACCCCCAAGTAAACGGACCCATCCGTAGGAACCAAGTCAACAAGCAGGAACCAATTGGTCAATATGCAGAATCCAATAATGTTGACTACGGTCAACAATTCCTTGTATCAGCAGCAACCAATCAGCAGGAACAGGTCATTAGCGGTTACCAAGTTCCAATGAAAATCGCTTTTAGTCAAACTTTTGCCCTTAATTATCTGTAAACCACCTCGCATTAATGGCAGTAATTACGCACGGTTTACTTGGCCTTATAAATACAGGGTAAAAATCCCCAATTCTCACCACTCAAATTAAAATTCAAATCCCTAATTACATATCCACCAATCAAGTAATAACCATGTTATCCAATCCAAGCATCATCAACCTCTCATCCGACTCATCTGATTCGCAAGAATCACTAACATCTCCACCACCATTAAGATTGCCAACCCTCCCACGGGGTCTGACCAAAGAGCAGGCCAATAAGAAGCAACATGATGTACTTCCTCCACGTTCATCATCATCAGAGGATCTTCCACCTTATCCTTCTGATTTAGATGATTCTGATGCAGCTAGAGAGCTAGAGAGACGATGGGATGCATTAAAGAGGGGTGAAGTAAACAGAGCCCCCAATCCTGCTGTCTCTCCCTTCATTTGCACTTCTTCTGATGAAGATGATGATGAGAATGATGCTTCATACAATCCTCCTTCAACACCTGAGAGGCCCCAATCATCCCGTCCAAGTCGATCATCAAGACCAAGGAAGTCAAATCCACCATTGTCAAAGACAAGGGAAGTGGTAATTGGGTTGCCTTGTCCCCAATAGCAAGGATTCTTCACTAACAACAAGGGCAAGGAGAAGATGGCTGATGTGAAGGGCAAGGGCAAAAGAAAAGTAGAATAGGAGGATTAGGATTGATAGGCTAGTTTGTTTGTATGAAACTTTGAATCTTTCTCCTGTTTGTTCTTGATGGATGATCATCAATAAAACTTGTTTCCTTTATTTGAAATTATTTGATTGTGTTGCTTCTGAAAACTGTTCTTTCCCCTGATTTAGATATGCTAGCAAAAACCATCAGCAGGAACAACCTTATGAATTAAGCTTGTGTTATCAGCAGCAACTGGTCAAACCTTAGTAACATTCATCCGTAGAATCCATTTATATGGACAACTTGCACAATTAGTAATTGCCACTGACTCAACTACCTCCCATTAAGTTACATTAACTCTCATTAATCCTCACTCAGGCCTATAAAATTCTCTTCAAAGCACAAACTACCAAAAATAAATTACAAACTAATACCAACACACCAAATTCTTCCCAAACACACCAGTCATGAAGTCAAACCCCAACGTTATTGATATTTCCTATGATTCTTCTTATGATTCCACCTTTGATATTCCCAAAATACAAAGAGCATATTACTTTCTTTGTGAGGGACCATCTGAGTTCAATCCATCTCCTTCCTCATTAGAGGAAACAGAGGAAGCTCCAACTCCTCTTGCTATTGTTGTCCCTGATTTTATTCCAGTCACAACATTCCTTACTAGTGAGATGGAATGAGTTTGTGCTGACATGAGGAAGATCTCTGTTCCTGAAGAGCTACAGTCCTCTCAAAGGAACAAGGGTCCACTGAAGGTTGTCCTTGGACTTGCTGCTCCCAAGATCTGGAACAAAGACATGCAATCCAGAGAGGTCCACAAGAGGATGCCAGACCCCAAGGACATGGGAAAGGCGAAGAGGAAGATGGAGTAGGAGTTTGGGCTGTTGAAGGTGGTAGTGTTGTGGTTTAGAAGGTTGCTGGTTGTTAGTTTGTTAGGTTGTGTCTTTTGTAATCCTGTCATGATGTTTGGTGGTTGTGATGATGTACTTCCAGTATCTAAATAATAAAATAACTTTTCATTTTGTCTTTTACATCTTGTTCCACTGATATAAGTTGTGAATATGTTTGTTCATCAGCATGAACATATCCTGCAAACCAAACATTCAACCAAAACACAAAAGGCAAACATAATGATATATAGAGTTAGTAAGAAACCTGCAAAACAAAGTTAGTAAACATAATAATATACAAATTATACAACATCAATCACAATCCTCCCCAAAGGCATATGCCTCCCCTCAAACATAGCATTCAAGGGTTAACCATCCCAATGTGGACAACTAAGTGGTTAAACCTAGGTCCATCAAAAGCCTTTGTTAACAAATCAGCCACATTATCATCAGTATGAATTTTAAGCACCTGTATTAAATGTTTTTCATTTGCGTCTCTTATAAAATGGTGCCTAATTTCAATATGTTTAGTTCTTTGATGAAAAACTGGATTTTTAACAATGGAAATGGTACTTTGATTATCAATATAGATTTTAGTGTTCATGAAGTTGAACCCATAATCCAACATTTGATTCTGAATCCAGAGTACTTGACCACAACAGTTAGCAGCAACAACATATTCTGCTTCAGTAGAAGAGGTAGCCACAATGGTTTGTTTCTTGCACTGCTAAGAAATGAGTCTTCTACCAAGAAATTGACAACCTCCTGTTGTGGATTTCCAGTCCAAATTAGCCCCAGCATAGTCACTATCACTATATGCTTCCAGCACAAATGGTGAATCCCTTGGGTACCAAAGACCTAACTTAGGTTGGCCTTTGAGATACTTGAAAATCTTCTTCACAACATTTAGGTGGGAAGTCAATGGAGTGACTTGATGTCTTGAGCAAGCACTGATAGGAAAGTTGATGTCAGGTCTTGAAGCTGTGAGATACATGAGTGATCCAATCATGGATCTATATAGATGTACATTAACAGCTTCATCTTGTTCATTTGGATTTTTAAGCTTGGGAGGTTCATAGGGAGTAATTGCAGTCCTCAGTAGTTCAAAGTCAAACTTTTCAAGATATTTTTTACATATTTCTCCTGATGGATAAAAATCCCATCAGGTTGTTGTTTGACTTGTAGCCCCAAGAAAAATGTTAGTTCCCCCATTGCACTCATCTGAAATTCACCTTTCATCAAGTTTTCAAATTCCCTGCACCATTCTTCCTTTGTAGAGCCAAATATGATATCATCCACATATACTTGTACAAGAATGATATCCCTTGAGTTCTTCTTGATGAAGAGAGTCTTTTCAATGGCTCCTTTTCTGTAGCCATGTTCCAAAAGGAATGTAGATAGCCTAGCATACCAGGCTCTTGGTGCTTGATGAAGTCCATAGAGTGCCTTGACAACCTTGTACACCTTCTTAGGATTTTGTGGGTCTTCAAAGTCTTGTGGTTGAGTGACATAGACTTCCTCTTCAATCTTGCCATAGAGGAAGGCACTTTTTACATCCATCTGATATACCACAAATCCCATGTATGAGGCAAAGGCCAAAAATAACCTAATTGCCTCAACCCTAGCAACAGGTGCAAAAACCTCAGTATAATCAATCCCTTCTTCTTGTCTGAAACCTTGAGCCACCAATCTTGCTTTATTTCTGACCACAATGCCTCTTGCATCCCTCTTGCACTTTAAAATTCACTTGGTTCCAAAAGCAATTTTACTTGCAGGTAGATCAACAAGTACCCATACATCTTGATTCTTGAATTGTTGCATCTCTTCCTACATAGCTTCAACCCAACTAGGTTCACTTGAAGCAAGTTTAATGCTAGTTGGTTCTACCTGGGATAAGAAACAAGCAAACAGATAGTGTTTTTGATTTGTGTGATTGTCTCTCTTCTGATTAGACACATATGTGAAAAAGGCACATTGTCCAAATTGTGTCTTCTTTATTGCATTTCTTGTTAGAACCATAGCATTTGGATCACCAAGTATGTTATCTTGAGGATGAATGGTGTTGATCCTCTTAGTGGGAACAGGATTAACATTAATAGAGGTTTCAAGATTAGTCAGAGTAGGAGCAAAGTCTTTACCATAAGAAGCTGATTGAAAAATGCTAGCACTTTGTTCATGGTTGCCAAGATCTGAGGGGCTGGGAAACCTGCCAAATGGTTCTTCTAAACTGGTGGATGTAGCAGTGGAAACAGATTTTTCAGCAGAAATGCCTTCAAGAGAATTGGCAGCAGCAGCATCAGCATATTCATCAGCAGAAATAGATTTTCTGCTGACATCAATAGCAGCTTATTTCAATAGTGCTTCAGTGTCTTGAGCAAACTCAAGACCAAGCCTTTTATCTTCTTCAGCTGCTGCATGCTCTTGCTTTTTGAGTCTAGCAAGATCTTCTGCATAAGTTGAATTTTCCACATCATCAGCAGTTTTGGCATCAGAGGCTTCTTTGTTAGTAGGACCTGCAACATGAATAGGGAGAGAAGAAACAACAATAGTGGGTTCATCACATTCTAAATCAATGTCTGAGTCATCTTCCAGGGTACCTTCAATGTTAGTAGGTGACACTTGTGTACCTGCAGAGGGGTTAGTTTTAAATCTTGAGTACCCCAAGTGATCTGTCAAGTAGTCAAGGTCAAAATACCATTCATGACCTTTACCCTGAGTATTTTCATTGTCCTCCAGAAATCTCAGGTTAAGAGTCCCTTCTATCTTCTTTGCAGCCAAATTATATACCCTGTAGGCCTTGCTATGAGCTGAGTAACCAACTATATACCAATCAGCAGTTTTTTCTTCAAATTTGCCTAGGTGATCACTTATATTTAGAATAGTCATTTGACATCCAAAAGGTTTCAAGTATTCAATGGTAGGTTTCTTCCCAGTCAAAAGCTCATAAGGTGTCTTATTATGTGGTTTAGTAATCAACACCCTATTAAGTACATAACAAGCAATACCAACTGCTTTAGTCCAAAACATAGTGGGAAGTTTAGAGTCAGCAAGCATAGATCTTGCAGCCTCTATCAGGGTTCTATTCTTCCTCTCTGCAACTCCATTATGTTGTAGAGTCCTAGGATTGCTATAGTCCCTTTTTATACCCTTTAAACCACAGAGTTCAATAAGATTGGCATTTTTGAACTCTGTCCCATTGTCACACCTTATGCCTTTGATCTTTTTGTTAAGTTGGTTTTCAATGAGGGCCATAAATTCTTTAAGTGTCTGAAAGGTTTCGTCTTTAGTCACCAAAAAGAATGTCCAACTAAACCAACTAAAAGCATCAGTGATCACCAAACAGAAGTACTTATGGTCAATACTCCTGATGGATGTTGGACCAAAAATTTCCATATGAAGCAGCTGAAAAGGTTCTGAGATTATGCTCACAGCAGTAATAGCTTTGTAAGAAGCTTTGTGTTGCTTTCCTTTGTTACATGCAACACAGTTGTGCTCATTAGTGAATATCTTGGAAGGAAGTCTATGAACAAGTCCATCTTTAGCAAGCTTGTTGATTACTTTGAAGTTAACATGTGCCATCCTTCTGTGCCATCTTGTAGATTCATCCAAGGATGCTTTAGCCACCAACCATGCTAGATCACCTTCTAGCTTGACATCATTCAAGTTGAATGTGTAAAGATTATGATTTCTTGGAACCCTTAGCAATACATGACTTTCATCAGGTATTTTGAAGTCAGGTGAAAGAATGAGACAGTCCTCTTCAGTGAAAAGCACAGGAATCTTTTTGTTACAGATTTGTAAAACTGAGAAAAATTGAAACCTTGTAGTTCTTTCACATAATAGACATTCTCAAAATCCACCTTTGGAGTTCTGATGGTTCCTTTACCAGTGATTCTTCCTTCTTCACTTCCAAATCTCACTATGCCTCCATTAAAAGGCACAAAATTATGTAGCTTCTCCTGATTCCCAGACATGCTTCTTGAACAACCACTATCAACAATACCTAAGTCTTTATTCAAAAGAGGATGTCCCTACAACAACAAAAAAATATACAACAATATGAGTATCATAGATAGACTCAAGTCTTGAAAGACTTGAGCCTGCCTTGTGGATCATTATTATGAAGCCCTGTAGATGACTTAGATCCACAATTGTTCCTGGAACCCCTGTATACATATGGTCTATTAAATTTCCAAGAACAATCTGCTGAGGACTTTACAGCAGAATCCCAATTTGCCCTTCCCAAAAACATTGGGTCATAACATCCAAGCCAATAACCATTTCGAAAATAAGTATGATTAAATCCAGAAAATGGTCTAGTAACATATCTATTCCTATCAGCAGTTACAAATCTACTAGCAGAAACAGATCCACAAGCAGGAACAGACCTTTCAGTAGAAACTGAGTTGGTTCTGCTAGTGGTGTAAGGTGCCTGTGGAACATAAGAGGGTTTGGAATAAGCATTGGTCCACTTTGGTCTAGGTCTATTATTAATAGCAGAAACACCCATCCTCTTTTCCTGAAAATCACAATCTTTAATGAAATGCAATTTACTACCACAAACAAAACACTTCTTCTTTCTAGAAGATTTATTGAAACCAAAAGATGTCTTATGAAACACAAAATTATTCAAACAACCATCAGAAATAGAATTGTTTTGTAATGACTGAAAGGAATTGCTTTCAAAAGAAGTAAATAACAAGTCTTCAGAAGAGGTTGTCTTTGAAATAACTTCATCAGCAGCAACTTCAGAGTCCACAGACTTGTAAGATGACTTGACAGATAGCTTTGATGAGGACTTGGGTGAGTCTGACTTGGTCTTGGATTCACATCTGGCATAACTAGAGGTCTCTGAGGTCTTGTCCCTGAAAGAACAAGAGACATATTCATTAGAATCAAAACTAGAGATACTTCTAGGGTTAGGGGAGTCATTGATCCTAATGCCAGTTTGAATCTGTGATGCTGGTAAGTCCAAATTATGGGATGTGGACTTAGGGGTTCCTATGGTAATGGGAGAGTCAGAGTTATTAGTTTTACAAGTAAGGTTTGGCAAATCATTAGACTTTTTGCCATACAAATGGTGTGAACCATCAAAGTCAGAGGTTTTGGAGGTAGGCATGAATTCACCCCTAATTGGTCCTGGTACAACATGCATCTCACCTTCTTTTAAGAATTTTACAGGTTCAGGGTTATTCCTACTTTTCTTATCTAAATAATGTTGTGCCTCTACACCAACATATTACTGGAAACCTAAACCTATCTCGGATGTTACAGACTGACTACTATAGAGAAAACTAGCTAACTTATCACCTGAAATTAGCCACTCTTTATGCCTAGTCACTTCCTTATCCAACTTATCTTGCAAAACTTCTTTTTCTGATTCAATTCTAGCTTTTTCTTTTTCAGTAAATTTTAACTCATTGCTATTTATTTCTAAATCTCTTTTTAAGACTCTTATCTTTTCCTCATAAGCCAATTGATTTTGTTGAAACCAAGCTTTCTGTTTTTCTAAAGTTTTAACAGCTTCTTTATATGATTAAGGTTCAATAAAGCTGGCATTATATTTTGGTTCCATATCATCATAAGCTTCTTTAAGAGCATTATATTTAATATTACACCCAAAAACACAATCAGATACCTGAGGAGATATTCCCATCAAGGCGAAGTCAGCATCACAACTAGCCATGCAGGAGATTTGTTAAGGAGAACTGCTTGAAGCATCTTTAGATTCATGCTTGTGTAAAACTAGAAGGGGGGTTGAATAGTTTTACGTCTTTTTTATTTGTTATAAAAGATAGTTTTAGTGTTTTCTTAGTTTTTTAAAATTTAGATTCGATAATATGTGATTTCAAGTCTTGCACAATATAAACAACTATCAATAAGTAAGATAGAACAATAATAAGTAATGAAATAAATAAGAGATGGAAAGATTGAACCGTGAGACAAGAGATTTATAGTGGTTCGGCTACAAGGACACCTTCCTTGCCCTACTCCACTCCCCGAGCACCTAACTCGAGAGTTTTCTTCACTATATCAACAAGCTCCCTTATGGCGGAGAAAACCTTACACACCAATTTACACACCACAACTTCTTCACACCTAAATCACAACTTCTTCACACCAATTTACTTCACAACTAACAACTTCACTGATGAGGCGAAAAAAGATCCATTTTTAGGGGGTCATTTAAGCCCAGAATTGAATTTATTTGATCAAATATTGCCCTAAATCGTTCCTTTTGTGATTTTAGGTACTTTGGGAGTGAAATCTGGAAAAGGAAGCAATTCAGACATTTTTGGAGCATAAAAGTGAAGAAAACGCCAAAGACTTAATTTTCCATGCTGGGAACAGTGTGTGACGGCATCAAGAGGAAGAATTTGACGGCGTCAAGAGTAAAGACCATGACGACCCTGTACAAACATGAAGGCCTCACAAGTAGAGCGTCAAGAGTTAAATGTGTGACGGCCTGCAAAAGTGGACTACATGACGCTGTCAGATGTAGATCTTGGCAGTCCGAGGATTATTTTGGCGGCGAGATGATGGCGTCACCCATTTGTTCTTGACGGCGTCAGCCTCTAATATCTATATATAGTTTTCTAATTTTCATTCATTGAGAGGAACAAGTTTGGAGAAACCCTAAGGCCGAACCTTGTACGAATTTTACAGCTTTTCAAGGGTTTTCAACCCTTGAATCCTTACATGTGCTATTGAGATAAGTATTTTCTTAATTCAATCAATATGTCTATGTGTTGGTTGTCTATATCTTGTGCTTGTCTTGATTTCAACATGCTAGGCTAAACTTATCTTGTGTTTGCTTAGATCAAATGAAACCTAGATGTTGATTATGTGTTGATTACTTGTTTATGGCTGTATTGGATGAATGATTTCAATGTTAGGCTTAAGAAAACTGGCAGATCTCCAAATGGTAACATGCTTGAACGTCTTAGGAAACATGAACCGATGTGTACTAGGTTTTATTGGTTGTATTTAATGCATGAGTAAATTCTAATGATCCCATGTTAGGAGCTTCTTGCAGGCTCGACATAGGAGTGAAGTAGGCACTCATAGGATTGGGGAAGTAAGTACGCCACCCCATGAATGGTATTAAGGAATACAATCCGTCATCCACGCAACTATAACAAGTAATTAACGTGTAAAAGATATCTAGGGAATAGTAAAATTTAAGTAAACACATTTCTCCCACTTATTGCTCACAACCTTAGTTTAAATTAGTTTATTTTCATTTTTAGTAATTTATTTTGATTGCATCTTAGTATTGGGTTAGTTGACTAGCAACTAATTCCGCTCAAAATCCTTCAAACCCGAGATTTTAATTTGCTTTCTAAAAAATATAAAAATACAAAAAAGAATCATCTTTCATCTCTAGAACTAGTATTTAGGTTTTCTAATCCTACCGACACTATTCCTAGCTGAACGATCAATCCCCCGATACTTGTCATTATACTATACTATATCAATCAGGTACACTGCCTGGTGGGGGTTGTAAGCTTCTCAAGATCCCTTGAGAGGTAAAGCCTGGTGCAATCCCTACGCATCAAGTTTTTGGCGCCGCTGTCGGGGAATAGTTATTGTCTAGGTTAGAATCTCTTTTTATTTGGTCTACTTGCTAGATTCCTTTCTAGTAAGATTTTATTTTTATTTTTATTTTTAGGTTTGCTTTAGTCTATCTTTTTTCTTTGTGTTTTTGTTCGTAACTTTCACCACCCGACATCATGGACGATGGGAACATCTTTGAACCCGTCATCCCACCACAACAAAAGCCACCACTAGAACCCCTTAGGCCCCGAACCTTAGGAGAGTATTCCCGACCACACCATTGAGCTCACCGCAGCCAATGTGACCCCCTTGCGATCCGACACCATCCGGTTGGTGCAAAGCGGATGTGCATTCCATGGACTTTGTTCCGAAGATCCAAATCAACATCTCAAGGACTTCCTTAAAATCGTAGATTCCATAGACCTAGATGTTGCAACTAGAGAGACAACCTGATTACGCCTATTCCAATTCTCTCTACGTGATCAAGCTAGTCAATGGCTTGAGCGTTTACCCGCGGGATCCATCACCACATGGGATGATCTCACCACTCGTTTCCTTGCTCAATTTTTCCCACTGGGGAGAACTACTAAGCTTAGAAATGACATCTTGATGTTCCAACAACATCAAAATGAAACTCTCTATGAAGCATGGACTCGTTTCAAGGACATACTCCAAAAAGTCCCTCCTCATGGCATAGATCTTTGGCTCCAAGTCCAAATCTTTTATGACCATATCGATCTCTCCACGAGGCGAGCCATTGACCAATCAGCCGGTGGTAAGCTACATGATCTAAGTGCGGAACAATCATGGGAACTCATAGAAGATCTTGCTCTCTATGACAACGAAAGTTGGAATGATCCCCGTGATTTGAACAAAACGGTCAAGGCAATATCTTTGCCTTCGATTAACTCTAGCACTCCCGACCGTAGGATCATGGAACTTGAGGACCAAGTCAAGTTTCTCATGAAATCTTACGAAGCTCCTAAGCCTTCAAGCCAAGTGAACAAAATCACTTCTTCATGCGAATTATGTAGTGGTCCCCATGACACTTGTGATGGTGTGGAACTCCATGGAACAGCTTTTGCGGACTACGCATCCTCGCGTACCAACGAAGCGGGAGATAAGTGGTACACTTTCAAACCCGAGCCAAACCCTTACGGTGATTCCTACAACCCCTCTTGGAAAAATCACCCAAACCTTAGGTGGAAACAAAATCAAGCCAATTCTTCCAATCCGCCTAATCGTTACCAACCAAACGGTCCACCCTCCAACCGTACTTTCAACAATAATCCTTCTAACAACTATGGTAGTACCAACAATCTTGAAGGATTGATGTCTAAGTTCATGGCATCTCAAGAAGCTCGCATTTCTAAGTTTGAAGCCGATTTCAAACAAAAACAAAGTGAGATGACCACCAAAATTGACGCATTATTGAAAGTTCTCAATGACCGAGAAATGGGAGCACTCCCAACCGACACGGTCAAGAATCCAAAACTAAACGTTAATTCCATATCATTAGTTTCGTCACCCACTTCGTGTCCACAATACTACTCGGTTAAATCAATGAGCACGTGTTTCAAACAAAACCAAATTCTTCAAAAGGACCAATCAAATAAAACACCCGATATAAAACCGGTCAAAAGTATAGTTGAAACACCTCATACGCAAGACCTTGACGATGAATTTAAGGAACTTCACCTTGAACGCCCCGTCATTGATGTCTTAGCCCATGCTCCCTACTATAGTGCCCTCCTAGAAAAGTATGAGAAGTTTAAACTAGGCAAGAATGGGACCGCCTTCATTCAAAACAAGTTGCCTAAAAAGCTTGATGATCCGGGTATATTTGTTTTGCCTTGTAAGATAGGAAGATCCGAAGCTTTCGACACACTAGCCGATTTAGGGTCAAGCCTCAACTTGATTCCCTTGTCCCTTTTCACCACTCTTAAGCTAAGAAAGTTAGAGGAAATGGAGGTATTGATAGGTCTAGCGGATGGAAGTATTGCCACCCGGTTGGAATGATTAAGGATGTAGTTGTTCACGTAGGGAAGTTAACTATCTTAGCGGATTTTCACGTCCTAGACATGGTTAGTGACACTACAGGCCCATTGTTAGTAGGAAGAGGATTTTTAGCAACTGCTAGTGCCATGATAGATTGTAAGGAGTCTAAGATAGCGGTAGGTGAAGATGACACTTGGTCGGTATACGATGTTAAGAAGCATAGTTATGATTGTAATGATGAACCGACACCACATTGGGTAGAGATGAATAGGAGACCATCTAGATATGGACCTTGGATAGAAAGGAACTTTATAGGACCTCAACGCCCATTCTATCTAGAAAAGGATTTCATTGAAAAGACACATTCAGTGGAACAACTCATAGCTAGAGATGAAGAGCTAGATCCTTTTGAGGACCCCTTAGTCTTTAGGAAGATGATTGAGTTCTTGAGCGTAATGCCTATTAATATAGAGATGAATAAGTGGAAAAGAGAGGGAGACAAGTGTAAATGGAGGTGGGACAAGCCACCTAAAGAAGGTGACGGATCATGGCATATGAAGATGACTTTGTATGATCTGGATGGAGAAAAGTTTGAAAGGTCATACCGTACTAATAAAACCGATAGGAAGTTGAAACCTAAGTTTGATCCCAAAGATGTCCTCAATGAGGAACTCACCCGTATCACGTAGTAACCCATGGCCTTGAGTCTAGCTACAAGACTCGTAAATAAAGAAAAGTGCTTCTTGGGAGGCAACCCATGCTTTGTGTGATTTTATTTTGTTTGTTTGTTATTTGCTTCCGTATGCATGCTTTATTTTTATTGTTGGTAGATCATGTTTCTAAACTAAAAAGTGGAAATACATTGATTTGTTGTTTGGCCTAGTCTTAATGACTCCTCCCAAACCAACCAGTCAACCGTGTGCAGCTGATAGGCCCACCTGGGAGAAAGTGCAAGTTAATATTGACCGTGGAAATATAGGGAAATCCCCGGGTCGTTAAGTCCCAACGAGATTGAAATTGTATTTGTAAACGATTAGGAAAGTGAGTGGTACTGAGGACAGTAACAAAGATGATTTGAGGGTTGATTATACTACTGATTGCTTGATATTTGGATAATATGAAAATATATAAACAATAACAGAGATACAAATAAAAGCACAAATAAGAAAATCAGATAACAGACAAAGACAAGTGGTATTTAACAAGTTACAAACTACAGGGGGTAAAAGTGAAACTTTTGAAAACTTAATATTAAAGAAAATGGAAAATGAAATTGAAATTATGAAAATGATTATTATAATATTTAATTATTATTTAATTAATAAAACTAATAAAAATCTAATTTAAACCTAAGTTAAATTAACTAAAAATGACAAGTATTACAAATTAACCTAAAAACTTACACAAATAATTTCTAAACCTAAATAAGAACTTGAAGAAAGTATAAAAATGAAAACAAATATTTTTGTCTTTTTATTAGTATTTTATTAATTAAAAACTATTTAATTTAATTAATCTAATTAAACTATTTTAAATGACTATTAATACTAAATTACCTTAGAAAATTATGAAAAAATTTATAAAACTATTTAATTACTACAGGAATACTAAAAAATTATAATAAGTTGCTAAAAATTATATTTAAGCTAATTGACTAATTAATTACTTATTAATTAATTTAAAGCTAATTTAATTAAATTAAATTAGAAAATTAGAAAATGGACAGTGGAAATTATGAAACTATTTTCTAAAAGTCTTAACTACTTTATAAAACTTAGGAAAAATATAAAATTCTACTTTTGTTAATTAAAATTAAAGAAATCTATTTAATTACTAATATTACCTATTTAATTATTTAAACTAGTTTTAAATCTAATAAATAGTAAACTGCTTAGGAAAATTCTAAGAAAATTATTTTAACTACTTTAAGGTACTACGTAATTTATAAAATTATAAAATTGGACAAGTGCTTATTAATAAGCTGAGATGAAAATTAAATAGATAATTTCTATTAAATAGAAGCTATCACTATTTTTATGTTTGCTTTTTCTGGTTTTTCTGTTATAAAACTACTTAAATACTTAAAATAAGAAACTTTTACAAAGACAACTAATTTAGAACCTCAGAATAAGCACTGTAAGTGCTTATTAGCTTATACAGTTGACTATTATTGACCACACCAAGAAATGAGCTAATTTGGGTTATGTGGGGTCCACACTGGTTAAGCTAGGTTCACCTAAGTTACTTGAACTTATTTAAATTAGATTTGATGAGATAAGCTCCTAGGATAAGCTGGAAAGCTAAAATAAGCACTTGCTTATTTGGTTTCTGACTCAGAAGTGGGACAGACTTTTGATGCAAAACTAAGTGGGGTCCACTAATCTAAGGGTCAAACTAAGGGTCAAATATTGAACCTGGGTAGGAGGGGGGTTGTAAGAACCAAGAATGAGACACTAAGACCTACTGAGTTGGCCACAATCAACCACCAAAGTGGTGGTGGTGGAATGGTATTCTGTGTAGCAGGGGAGCTTCTTCCCCTGCAAGTGTTTTTGGATGAGCTTATCTTGCACAATAAAATTCTTAAAAATAAAACAGATGTGGGAAACTCAAGTTAAGCTGGTAGGCTTCAATCCCAAAAAGTTTCAAAGGCTAAATTTAAACACTAAATTCTATAAAATTACTTGAATTTTTTGTTTTTTCTGTCAAAGCACAATTTGACTTTTTAAGATTTTAGACTAAGTTGACTAAAATGAACTTCTAACTTGATTTTCTGAATGATTAGGTTATAATAAACTATACTAAGACTAAAATAAACTAAATCACTAACTTATGAGTGGACTTGATGAGTTTTGGACTCCAATATCACCACAGTTAACTCTGGTGATGTGTTACTTGTGATTTTGACTATTTGTGGTTTAGACCTAAACTTTTATGCCTTAATTAACCTAAGTAACACTACTGCAAACTATTGAAACACCAATAAACACCAGATGACAATAAGAGCTAAGCTCACAAGCTTATTCCAAACACTCCCTAAGATTTACTATTTTAAGATTTATGGAGCAACAAGTCATAAGAGCTTATTACACAGATACAGATCAACTTATGATGACTAATTAAGTATAAATAAACACTTAAACACATGAAATAACAACAATTAACCAATATTACTTACTATACTATTTTGACTGTGTAATTTTTATTTTTTAGTAACTATGAATTACAACAACAAGATACTAATTTAGTGTTCTATTATCATTATCTAGGACTGAATAAGCATTAATCAATTGAAAAAGCAAGCAATGAACCAAACTATAGTACAAAGAGAGTTATGAGATTTCAAAAACTTACAAGGTGCTTTCCTGCTTGAAACATGAACCAAGAACAACCTATTTCCTCCCTGAGGATCTAAACGCAACTCCAAGCTTTTTTTATGCTTCCAAATCTCTTCTGAAACCCAGAAATCAAAACCAAGTGCCACAGTTGACTTTCTTTGACCAAGTTTGTTTTTATGAACTTTTTTATCTTAAACTGATTAGTAGGTTACTAAAAGCTTTATTGAGCTTATGGGAGCTTATATGAGCTTATTCAATCCATGTAATCATACAGTAACAACAACAAAGTTTATTTAGAATCTTGAAATGAAAGTGAAAATTGCACCAACTGAGATATAACTTGAAACTTAAATTTGATTATCACAAAAGCTTAGATTACACCTTAATTGACTAACACAAAGCTTAAAAGCTTGAAAACTAACTGAGATAACAAGTTACAATTTAAACGAGACTATTTTTGCTAAAATAAACTATATCTTTCTCTTCTGCTCTTCTCTTCCTTTTATAAGCTTCAATTAGGGTTCCAGGACACCTTCTGAGCACATCTTGACCATTGAATTGTTCTGATTTGATCCTGACCTTCAAACCTGATTTTGGCGCCAAAAGTCTCCAAGTTAACTTGGAGCCAACGTAGTACAATTAAAGATTATTGGATTTATGTAAAGGTGGCAGGGGACAATTGAGAAGGTTTGGAGGCAAGTTGGGGCTTTATGGAAGAAAACAGAGGTTATGAAGTAGTTTGGAGTGAAAAATGGTGTGGATAGCATTAAATGAGGAGTGGGTTTGTCTGTGAGGTGGAGGTATGAGGTGAGGGGGTAGGGGGTGAGGTGGAAAGGTGAGGAGGTGGTGGTGCAGGTGGCAAAAACCACCCTGGTTTCTGGTTTTCAGTTGGGAAGGAGAGGGTGCTACAGTGTGTGTGGTTTGGGCGGTATTGGATGGGTCAAACGGGGTCAACGCCCGTTTTATATAAAAGGGTGTTGGATTGGGCTGTGTTTTGGGCTTGGAAGGGTGTGGGTTGGGTAAGGGGGTTTGGATTAGTTTTGGTTTTGGGTTTATGTAAATAAAAATGGTCCGGTTTGGTTGTGGTATTTATCAAGGACCAATTTTGTAATTTTGGCAAAGTACAAGGGCTGTAATTGTGATCTTCCCAAAGTGTTTTTAAGGATTTAACTTGCCAAAAATGATAAACCAAGGACCAAATTTGTGATTTTTCCATTTAAAAATATCCAGGGACCTTTTCTGTAATTTCTCAAACTCCAGGGACCATTTATGTAAATTTGGATTTTTAAGGGACTGTGGTTGTAATTTCTCAAAATGTTATCATAATGACCAATTTTGTCATTTTAGAATAGTACAAGGTTTATTTTATTAATTTCCCATTTTTTAAACCTTAAGGACTAATTTTGACATTTTTGAAACTTGAGGGACTAAAGTTGTCATTTTGTAATTTTTTAACTTTAAAGGACTTAATTTGACAACTTATGAATCCCTAAGGACCTTTGATGATATTTTTCATGTTTTGATTTACCAGGGACTAGTTTTGACAAATCTTGAAACTTGAGGGACTGAAACTGCCAATTATGCAAACTTTATACGTTTTTCATTTGTTTTTGCATATTTTGTATTTGAAACATATAAAACACACTTCTAAGATATTTTAAGTATTATGATGCATATTTGAGTGTTTTTGTATGTTTTGGCAGTTCAGATTGGTATAAAATGATGAGTATTTAGACACTCATCAATCCCCCACACTAAACTATTGCTAGTCCCTAGCAATCTATTTGAGAAAAAATTAATGGATTTTTACTCTTTACCAAAAGCCATCACTTCTGGAGTAGCCAGGTGTAAGAACTGTGGCACACCTGATAACCGTGTGATTTTTAGCAAACCACCAGCTGTCAACGGATTTGATTTGTCTTTACCAAAAGCCGTCTGCTTCTGGACTAGCCAACTCTTGATGGAATAGTCAACATCTTGGTGAGCTGATTACCAATTATGGTTTTTCCACGGCCTTTACCACAAGCCATAATCTTGTGGGCTAGTCAACTCATTCGCTTTATGGGATATGGGGAGCTGAGGAACCATACAATTTTTGGCAAATTGCAAGCCATCAACGGTTTTGAGATGTCTTTACCAAGAGCCGTTTGCTCCTGGACTAGCCAATCCTGTTGTGGGTTAGACATGGAGGATTGATACCATTATTTACATTTCTAAGTGTGAAAAAACTGGTAATTTTGATCAAATGGGGGTTCTTGATGGAACATGTGTTTTGCATTCGTGAGAACGCTCCCCCACACTTAGAACTGAATATTGCCCTCAATATTCACAGTACTTGGTGTCCCACCAAGACTTAGAACGTAAGGAGGCAATACTATTAACCTTTTTATTTTACTCTATTTACATACAAACTCACTTTTTTCTTTTTATTTGTCTTATACCATTTTTTTTTTTTTTTTTTTTGAAAAAATATTTTACATATGTACAACATGTGGTTCGTCTCCCCCACACTAGGGTGGTAGAAAGGGATGAGAAGACAGAAATATGGGTGACGACCCATATTGCTACTGTTTTTGATTACCGAGTCGCTAGCTTGACTCGACCTCGAATTGATTTGTCCATGAGGTAGCTTGTTTTTGATTCCCGAGTCTCTAGCTTGACTCGACCCCGAATTAAAATTGTCCTTGGGGAAACTTGTTTTTGTTAACCGAGTCGCTAGCTTGACTCGACCCCGAATTTATTTGTCCATAGGGTAAGTTTGGAGATCCGGGACAACCATTGGTTGTATGTCCCCTCCAAAATAGTGTTTTAACCGATGACCATTTACTTTAAAATTGGGACCGTCGGGTTGTAATAACTCAACAGTTCCATATGGGTATACTTTTGTTATAGTAAATGGTCCAGACCAACGGGTTTTTAGTTTTCCCGAGAAAATTTTTAATCTTGAATTGAAAAGAAGAACTCTGTCACCAACGTTGAAAACGCGGTTCTTAATTTTAGAGTCATGTATCTTCTTAGTCTTTTCTTTATAGATTAAAGAATTTTCATAAGCTTGATCACGTAATTCATTTAGTTCGTTTAGTTGAACTTTACGGTGATCACCCGCTGTCTGAAGGTCGAAATTTGCATGTTTTAAGGCACAATAGGCCTTATGTTCTAATTCGATCGGAAGATGACATGCTTTCCCGTACACTAGCTTATATGGAGTACACCCGATGGGTGTTTTGTAAGCAGTGCAAAAAGCCCATAATGCATCGTCCAGCTTATCCGACCAAGAGGCACGGTTTTCACCAACCGTCCTCTCGAGAATTCTCTTAATACCCCGATTTGAGACCTCCACCTGCCCACTTGTTTAGGGGTGGTATGCTGTAGAAAGACGGTGAGTTACACCATATTTCAGCATTACTCTCGCTAATTGTTCATTGCAAAAGTGAGTACCACGATCACTGATAATGGCACGAGGAGTCCCGAATCTGGCAAAGAGAGATTTTAAAAATTTAACAACTACTCGGGCATCATTGGTGGGTAAGGCTTTTGCCTCAACCCATTTTGACAGATAGTCGACAGCCACGAGTATATACTTATTCCCTCGTGAAGACGGGAATGGCCCCATAAAATCAATGCCCCACATATCAAATATTTCACAGACTTGGATGGCGTTTTGCGGCATCTCATTCTTTTTGGAAATATTCCCGTGACGCTGGCAAGCCTCACAGGTTTTGATAAGTTCATGGGCGTATTTATAGATCGTGGGCCAAAAGAATCCTGAATCAAACACCTTTTTGGCGGTGTAGTTTGGGTTATGATGTCCCCCCGTGGGTCCATCATGACAAGCTTTAAGAATTTCCATGGCTTCTTGGCCATGGACACACCGTCGGATGACTTGATCCGCACATATTTTGAACAAGTAGGGGTCGTCCCAGAAGTAATGTTTTACATCTTTAAAGAATTTTCTTTTCTGTTGGGACGACATCCCTTTCACAACGAAATTTCCCGCACGGTAATTTGCAAAGCCGGCAAACCATGGGGTATTGGAATCATCCCGAGTAGAGATTAGATTTAGAGTCTCCAGAAGAAAAGTTTCATTTATTTCTTTTCTCTCGAGAATATCCTGATGAGGATTTTCTAACCGGGACAAGTGATCAGCAGCAAGGTTCTCTGCTCCTTTTTTATCTCTTATAAGAATATCGAATTCCTAGAGGAGCAGGACCCAACGGAGTAGTCTTGGCTTTGCATCCTGTTTAGTGAACAGGTATTTCAAAGCCGAATGGTCCGTATACACCACGCTTTTGTTTAAGATTAAGTAAGACCGAAATTTTTCGAAGGCATATACCACGGCTAATAATTCTTTTTCTGTGGTGGTATAGTGTGTTTGAGCCTCATTCATGGTCTTACTTGCGTAGTGTATTGGCTAGAAATGTTTGGTTTTGCATTGCCCCAGAACTGCACCAATAGCATAATCGCTAGCATCGCACATAAGTTCAAAGGGTAAGTCCCAGTCGGGGGCAACAAGGATTGGTGCCTCAGTAAGCCTTTTCTTTAAAATTTCAAAAGCTTCGATGCACTCTGGGGAAAAGAAAAAAGGGGCATCCTTTTCAAGAAGATGAGTCATGGGCCGGGCTATTTTGGTGAAATATTGTATGAATCTCCGATAGAACCCGGCATGGCCGAGAAAACTCCTTATTCCTTTAACAGTGGTGGGAAGAGGCAGTTTAGCAATAACATCAATTTTGACCTTATCGACCTCAATCCCACTTTTTGAAATTTTATGGCCGAGGACAATGCCCTCCTTAACCATAAAATGGCTCTTCTCCCAGTTTAGACAAAGATTAGTGTTTTCACACCGTTGAAGCATTTTTTCTAAATGTGTGGAAAACTAGAAGGGGGGGTTGAATAGTTTTCCCTTCTTTTTCGTTTTATAAAAACTTTGTTTCAAAATGTTGATTAGAATTTATTCAATTGTTTGTTTGAAAAACCTTCAATTAGATTTTAGTATAAAAGCAACATATAATCAATATGATCAATTATATATGTGAACTTTTCGATTAGTTTTCAAAACTTAGTTTTATGAATGAAGCATAGATCAAACATTATGTGTATAAGTTTTCCTTTTAAAATCTTAAAACGTTTTGTATCAAATTATCGATTAAGTTAAGCTCAACATGAGAAGTGTTAAATATATATATTAGTCCATTTGATCATAACATACAATAATATGTCCTATCACACTATTAACTTCTATGTACAACACATTCAATCATCACAACAATATAAGCAACAATTAAGACATATAGGCAAGCATAGATATAAAGCGATAAATGCAAGAATGAATGAAAAGAGATGAGAGAAAGAACATGCAAACCGAACACGATGATTTATAGTGGTTCGGCTACAAGGACACCTTCCTTGTTCCTACTCCACTCCCCGAGTCACCTACTCGAGAGTTTTCTTCACTACTCAACAAGCTCCCTTTTGGCGGAGAAAACCTTACACACCAATTTACACACCACAATAACTTCACACCTTAATCACAACAACTACACACCAATTCACTACTTAATCACACCACTTCTTCACACCTATCTTCTACACACCAATATTCTACACACCAATCATCTACACACCAATCTTCTACACACCAATCTTCTATACTCTTCACACCTATCTTCTTCACTCCTAACTTCTTCACAACTTAATACTTCCTAACTCTTTCTTCACACCAAGAGAATATTCACACCTTCAAGGCACTAATGTCTTGACACCTTCAAGCCACTAATGTCTTCACAACTTCAATGCACTAATGTCTTGACACCTTCAAGGCACTAATGTCTTCACAACTTCAATGCATTAATGTCTTGACACCTTCAAGCCACTAATGTCTTCACAACTTCAATGCATTAATGTCTTGACACCTTCAAGCCACTAATGTCTTCACAACTTCACATAAGCACTAACTAGATCCTAATACATCTTTGGGTTTATGATAGGGAGGATACTTCTCTTGCACTTTAAGTGATGAAAGATTGGATCACTTGAAACAAAGATTAATAATCTTATGATCAAAGGGTTTTAGAAGGATGTTTAGAGAGAATTGGATCTGAAAATATTTGTGCAAAAGGTTGGAAAAATTCCAGGTTTGAGGTGGTATTTATAGGGAAAAATTTCTGACAAAATCTGACAGGGGAGCGTGGCCGGTCCCCTTAATTGTGTGCCGGTCCCCTTAAAATTAAGGGGGCCGCCCCTTATAATTAAGGGGGCCGCCCTACTGAAACGGCCAGATTTTCTGTCTTTTAGTGGGGAAAGTTTATTTGGTGAAAAACTAACTAATTTTGGTTAAAAGTTTGAAATCATATATTTAGTATGATTAAAACATTTTTCTTTATTACCAAAAGTGTTTTTCAAAAATATATAATAAGTTTATATAATTAAATAAACTTTGTATTAGTTAATTAAATACCCCTTTGATCATGAAATGTATTAAACACTTGTTTATCCATACCTTAAGTGATTGTTGAAGCATACTTGAGACGTTGAGATGTCGAGGCTTGTTGACATAAGAATGCATAGATGAATTGTGATCACAAGTAACTTAAGCACTTTACGTTATATGTTGTAACTTACATTTTTGTCATCATCAAAACATGAAGAGGATGTTTAGATTAAATATCGTAATATTCATGCCAACAATCTCCCCCTTTTTGATGATGACAAACTATGTAAACTATAACTTATAGTAAAATGTATAAGTTGCTTGTTTACACTTCTTCTCCCCCTTTTGTCGAAGCAAAAAGGTGGACTCTAAATGAGACTTCTACAATGCTTGAACTCTAGAGATAGAATATAAAAGGCGAGCTTGCATCATCGTAAGTGAAGCCTTGATCCTATCAACCTCAATGCTCCCCCTTGGTGTATGCTCCCCCTTGGTGTATGCTCAAAACTTGTTTTGGCTACCAAAGAATCGAGCGGTGAAGTAATCCTTCAAAACAAAGTTAGTAGACAAGTGCACATGTATATAATGATGATAATGGATATATGCATGAAACTAATAGGGGAACAATATATGGACATATTAGGTATATGCACTAAAAGTATGACACATGCAATTATTGTTTTTAAAACAAAACCTAAATCCAAAAGAAAATTTAGAATCTAATGCAAAGATTAGAACCTAGGAAAATGTAGGATTGGTGGGATCAAGGATGGATAAACTTTGATGGAAGGTTTAGGATAGAATAGGTTTGTGAATTTTGGGAAGTGTAGGATGAAATGGGCTAAAAAATAGAAAATGGGAACAACACATTCGACCATCAGATGGCCGGTCCCCTTAATTGGAGGCCGGTCCCCTTAATAATTAAGGGGGCCGCCTTATGATTTAAGGGGGCCGCCCATCTGGTGATTCCCAGATTGCCAGAAAAGGGTTTTTGGTAGTGCATTGCAGAAAGGTTGTGTTTTTGGTTTCAAACAAGTCCAACTCTTTGAGGCAATTAAACATAGACAAATTATGTAGGCAATTATGTAACTAAAGCATGTTAACCAAAGAGATTAAGTAATCAAGCAATTTCATCTAGCATGCAAACATACTCATCTAGCAAGCAAAATATAAGTGCTAGGAAACAATAAGCAACATCAAGTATTTCATAACTACATAACTAGGAGAATTAATCCTAATGCGTATTATGATAGCATGGGTTTCTAGACTTGTTACAAACGAAGTCTTAATAGATAAACCATGGCCCTCTTGATTTGATTTAGTTCACTTATAAGTGTCATTTATATAAATATAGATGACAAATATGAGATCACCATGCATGATTTAAAGAGACGTTTTTAGCATTATTCAACAATGTTTGAAAGTAGGTTTTCATGTAGATATGAGAGTTAATTGAATAAAATAGATTCGGTTTTACTTCAAAATGTGTTAATGAAAGGTAAATAAAATTTTCTCAATCTTTGGTTTTGATCAAAACAAAATTGTGGATATTTATTGTGAAAACATCTTATTTAAAAGTGGGATAGTTATTTGAAAAACTATTTTCCAAAATGTGAGGTTTTTGCATATTTTTAAAGATATTAGATTTTTGACAACAAATATCATTAATCATATATTTTAAAAGATGTTTGTTATAGATCTCATGCTCAAGAGGATTGGTTAAGCCTACTATTATCTCATGCTATCGTTTCTACAAATCCTATGATCCAATTGTGGAAAACTAGAAGGGGAATGAGGAGGGATGAGCGTGAATGTAAAGGGAAGGTGATGACAAAGGGTTGACAATTATGGTTTGGATTAATATATCGTTCGACAAGGGTGGATGATAGGGAATCATGGGATTTTTAGGTGTTTTGTTGGTTGACGACCGAAGGTGGATATGTGAAATGAGGTGGTGATGAGTCGACAACACTTGATCATGAGTCGACAACACTTGAAGCTTGGATTTCTTCATTGTGTTCTTCACTTGCTAGTAAGTGGAAATGACGCATTTCGTAATGAAATTCACTTGGATGAGGTGGTGATAACTTTTGGTGGTGGAGATAATTGTGAGTTGATATATTCTTTGATGGATGGAGTGGTGGATTTGAAGTGGGGTTTGTTGGTTGAGGGTTTTGATGTTGTTCAAGTGATGGGGTTTGTTGAGATCTAGTAAGAAGATACTCAATCCAGGTAAAGTGCTCATTCAAAGCAATGGTATGTTGTTGAAGGAAGATGCAACAAGGGCAATTGTTAACATGCTTCTCAATTTGGTTAATGTTATGTGGTGATGATGGTGAGCTTGATTGAGGTGGATCCAAATTGCGTTGAGCAAGATGTAATGCTAAAAGAGCACTAAGCTCATGAGTCTCTTTTAGCTCCTCAACGAACTTCAAGTGTTCGGAGGAAGGTGATGGTGGTGGAGCATGATAATTGTCTTGGGTGAAGGTTTGCACATGCAACATGGGAGTGGCATGTGAGGTTGTAGGAAGTGGTGGTGGTACTCTAGGTGGTGTGAGGTAGAAGGATATATGTGAGTGAGTGTCATTTCCCTTCCCATTAAATTCATGCTCATCCGGATATATTATGAGACTAATATGACCTATCGGAAAACGACACTAAGGTTCATATGAAATAAGGGTGTAGGATCTAAAAGAAATAAAAATATACCTAGATGAATGATACATATAGAGTAAATCATGTAAAGGCATACAATCAAATCACATAGGAGCAAATAAACATCTAGAAATAACATATATGCGATATGCCATAAATCTAGGAATGAAATCATCTAATGAGAAGCAAAGTTCATAAAAGTAAGCTTAGCGTTAGGTACATTTAGGAAGAGCGATTTAATCAAGTTGGAGAATGAGTATGAGACTATTACTAGTGGTGCTCAATTCAGGCTAAACACGACCATTTTTACGGGTTACACACACCCAACTTCTCACATAGAAGCAATCCAACCGTTAGGTTAAATTGAGTTTCTAGTCAATAGATTCTCCAGTAGTCATTCTCTTTTTAGAAGAAATTGAGTTCCTAAATTCACCTATCGAAGAGTACCAAATATGAAGTTTGCTTGATTCACTAATACTTGGCATAATGTGACTCAAACACCATGTTTTTATGAAGGTAAGTCTACATGATATATTTTACTCACTATCCCAATAGTGATGTGTTAAATGTTAAGATAAGAGTAAATGCAAAGTTTTAATCTTTTGTTCATGATTAACCGGTTATTTGGTTTTGATGACATATTACTTGATTTAATAAATGTGCTTTGATTTATGAATGCTCCTTAGCATATCTTGAAAAATGAATCTCATTAAGATTATTTATCTTAAACGAGATTGTGATTCACAAATGATATCAAAACTAGACATTTATATATTCTAAAGCAAATATTATTTTCTATGATTTTTGCCAATGTTATATATCATAATTTAACTAGTATTTGAAACAAAATGAAGTTTACTTGTTTATGCATTGTGACAAGTTGTTTTTCAATTCTAATAACTTAAATTATTTCAAAAAGAAAAGTGTAGTGCATTATCTTGTAACACAACCATTCATGCTACAAAGAAAATGAAATACATATAATATATAGTGTGTATTGTTCTTAAATATGTATTTTATCTTGTGGTGATAATTTTAAGTAGTGTGAGCAAAGTTTACATATGTTGTTAGTTTGCTCATGTTTGGTTTTTCGGATATGACACATTTATCCATTGCATTGCAATGTAAATTGCTTGAATATTTCGGACGAAACATCCAAGTCGTCAATCCTACTTCATTGTATATTTTATAAATGTGTTTAAAATGTTATTCTAATATTTGGAACACAATTATTGGACAAGTATATTCAATATGACATTATCAACACAAGTGTGAGTTATGATCCAATGCATACTCTTTTCATCTACAAAGGATGTAAATATTTTCATATCAATCTAGTGTGATTGAGTATGTAGATTCAAGACTATATCATTTGATGTAATCTTGAAACTTAAATAAATAACAATCCAATTTCTTGTCCATACTCAAAAAACATGTCAATTAGATTTGATGAATATATCAACCATAATTTGAATAATGAATTGATATAATATCAAGATCTTTCTTGACCCTCACAAACACTCATTTAAGATAAATAGGCATTTTGATAGTGTGTTCCATTAATCCTAAGATTATTTATGAGTGAGGTTGGTGAATGATTGAAATTTGACTTATTACTTCATGATTGTTATAAGTTTTGTTTATGTGAAAGACTCTTCATTGTTACTTATAATGAACACACTTAGATTTTGAAAATACTTTTTCTTTTATATTACTACTAATGTTTTACAAAGATTCAATTTGTCATATTAAACAACTTAAGGTAAAACAAGGTAATTTGTTGAAAATGTTTAAGTGTGTTGTTAAGAATAGATTAAATTGATTGAAGTATTTAGGTGATTAGATTTAACTCATTTACAAGATGTTTGAGTAACATTAAGCCATCTATTCCTATATGCAATGCAAGCATAATAATGCAATCCTAACGCAAGAAATCTAGCATAAGATCAAGTTAAGTATAAGCTAGATAACTAACTATAAACTAATAGAGTACAAGGCACATATGCTAAGATATTCAAATAGCTAAATTACAAATAGCAATGATTAGCAAAGTAAAATCACAAATGAGTTCACATAGCACATAAAACACTTGTCGTCGTTTTGTGTTTTATATATACCAATGTTTACTTAGCTCGATTTTATTTGAAAATAAAAAAAAAAAAAAGTTTCCTATCCATTTTAAAATTTAATAAAGATCAATATTTTGAAAACATAAATACTTAATTTTTCAAAGATATATCAACTAGGAATGCCCGACTCGAAGGAAAAGTTGAAATACAAGTTTTATGTTAAAACAAGACTCAAATTTTTGACCTTCGTGTAGTATTTTAACTTTCTGACTTATTTAAGTTTGTAATGGTTACTTGTAAGTATTTTTAAATGAAAGTAGACTCAATTACCTTTAAAACGCCGGGTGGCACGACTTCTACGGAGTTACGGTTAATTTTATATGATATTTCAAAGTTTTTGAAAAACTGTCAAACAGACAGGCGGACCCCTTAAATTTAAGGGGGCCGCCCAGTATTTAAGGGGGCCGCCCAGACAATTAAAGGGGCCGCCCATCTGATACTCAAAAATGCAATTTTTGTTAAAAATTGTTTTCTGACTTTGTGGAAAGGTGTGTAACTTTCTGATTTTAAAAACGAACATATAACACTTGTTTTATGTATAATCTTATCTCGAGCTAGTATAATTAGTGTATATAATATCAAAACTAATACAAGTTAATCAACAAAACACTTTTCATATTAAATCCTCCTTAATGGGTAATTTGATACATGGATCGTACTCAATTTTTAAAACCATTTGTTTTGAAAATTTGAGCGACGTGGCTCTGGTACCAATTGTGGAAAACTAGAAGGGGGGTTGAATAGTTTTCCCTTCTTTTTCGTTTTATAAAAACTTTGTTTCAAAATGTTGATTAGAATTTATTCAATTGTTTGTTTGAAAAACCTTCAATTAGATTTTAGTATAAAAGCAACATATAATCAATATGATCAATTATATATGTGAACTTTTCGATTAGTTTTCAAAACTTAGTTTTATGAATGAAGCATAGATCAAACATTATGTGTATAAGTTTTCCTTTTAAAATCTTAAAACGTTTTGTATCAAATTATCGATTAAGTTAAGCTCAACATGAGAAGTGTTAAATATATATATTAGTCCATTTGATCATAACATACAATAATATGTCCTATCACACTATTAACTTCTATGTACAACACATTCAATCATCACAACAATATAAGCAACAATTAAGACATATAGGCAAGCATAGATATAAAGCGATAAATGCAAGAATAAATGAAAAGAGATGAGAGAAAGAACATGCAAACCGAACACGATGATTTATAGTGGTTCGGCTACAAGGACACCTTCCTTGTTCCTACTCCACTCCCCGAGTCACCTACTCGAGAGTTTTCTTCACTACTCAACAAGCTCCCTTTTGGCGGAGAAAACCTTACACACCAATTTACACACCACAATAACTTCACACCTTAATCACAACAACTACACACCAATTCACTACTTAATCACACCACTTCTTCACACCTATCTTCTACACACCAATATTCTACACACCAATCATCTACACACCAATCTTCTACACACCAATCTTCTATACTCTTCACACCTATCTTCTTCACTCCTAACTTCTTCACAACTTAATACTTCCTAACTCTTTCTTCACACCAAGAGAATATTCACACCTTCAAGGCACTAATGTCTTGACACCTTCAAGCCACTAATGTCTTCACAACTTCAATGCACTAATGTCTTGACACTTTCAAGGCACTAATGTCTTCACAACTTCAATGCATTAATGTCTTGACACCTTCAAGCCACTAATGTCTTCACAACTTCAATGCATTAATGTCTTGACACCTTCAAGCCACTAATGTCTTCACAACTTCACATAAGCACTAACTAGATCCTAATACATCTTTGGGTTTATGATAGGGAGGATACTTCTCTTGCACTTTAAGTGATGAAAGATTGGATCACTTGAAACAAAGATTAATAATCTTATGATCAAAGGGTTTTAGAAGGATGTTTAGAGAGAATTGGATCTGAAAATATTTGTGCAAAAGGTTGGAAAAATTCCAGGTTTGAGGTGGTATTTATAGGGAAAAATTTCTGACAAAATCTGACAGGGGAGCGTGGCCGGTCCCCTTAATTGTGTGCCGGTCCCCTTAAAATTAAGGGGGCCGCCCCTTATAATTAAGGGGGCCGCCCTACTGAAACGGCCAGATTTTCTGTCTTTTAGTGGGGAAAGTTTATTTGGTGAAAAACTAACTAATTTTGGTTAAAAGTTTGAAATCATATATTTAGTATGATTAAAACATTTTTCTTTATTACCAAAAGTGTTTTTCAAAAATATATAATAAGTTTATATAATTAAATAAACTTTGTATTAGTTAATTAAATACCCCTTTGATCATGAAATGTATTAAACACTTGTTTATCCATACCTTAAGTGATTGTTGAAGCATACTTGAGACGTTGAGATGTCGAGGCTTGTTGACGTAAGAATGCATAGATGAATTGTGATCACAAGTAACTTAAGCACTTTACGTTATATGTTGTAACTTACATTTTTGTCATCATCAAAACATGAAGAGGATGTTTAGATTAAATATCGTAATATTCATGCCAACAAAATGGGAGAGGCATGAGTCGAAAGAATTCCCGATGACTGAGAAATCATCCATGAATACCTCCATGGTTTTTCCAATCATGTCATGGAAAATAGCCATCATGCACCTCTGGAAAGTGCCCGGAGCATTGCATAACCCAAAAGGCATGCGACGATAGGCAAATGTCCCGTAAGGGCATGTGAAGGTAGTCTTCTCTTGATCCTGTGGATCAATGGGAATTTGGAAGTAACCCGATAATCCGTCGAGGAAACAATAGTACTCGTTTCCCGCTAGTCTTTCGAGCATTTGGTCCATAAAGGGCAGAGGAAAATGGTCTTTGCGGGTGGCTTCGTTAAGCTTTCTGTAATCAATACATACTCGCCACCCTGTAACCAAACGAGTTGGTATTAACTCGTTGTCCTCATTTGTGATAACCGTAATGCCACCCTCTTTTGGAACACAATGAATTGAGCTAACCCAAGGACTATCAGATATAGAATAAATCAATCCTGCATCAAGAAGTTTGATAACTTCAGCTTTTATAACTTCGTGGATTTTTGGATTTACCCTTCTTTGGTGCTGCACGGTAGGTTTAAAGTCCTCTTCCATTAGGATTTTGTGTGTACAAAAATCCGGGTTAATACCCTTAATGTCTGAAAGCTTCCAAGCAATTGCTTGCTTGTGGGATTTTAAAACCTTGAGCAGCGCGGTTTTCTCCTCATCCTTTAAGTCTTTTGCAATAATGACCGGTAACTTATCGTTACCTTCCAAGAATGCATATTCTAGATGAGGAGGCAGGTCCTTAAGTTCAACCTCGGGGAACTCATCATTTTTCTCAACATATTTGACTTCCACCTTATGAAGTTGTGGAGGTAGAACAGGAATGGGAGAAGGATCTTTGTTTAATAACTTCTCAAGGAGAAGTATATCCCCCTCCAGGTCAATCTCTTGGTAATCAATTCCTTCGGGAACTGAATCACTTTGAAGAAAGGCCTCTAATTCCTTAAGGAGAAAATCACTTCCCTCAAACGGAGTGAGGGAAGGAGAAGAATTAGCGATTATGGGATCAGAAGAAGTAGTGGGATTGCCACTCGGAAAATTATCAGCGAATCCAAGGAATTCTTGAGCATACTCCTCGGATGCAATGTCAATGACATCAATTCGGTTCACCAAATCAGCATTATAATTCAAGGAGTATCTCGAGGTTTGATCAAGGTTGAACGTTATCGCTTCATTGCCAACTCGTAACGTGATTTCCTCATCGAAAACATCGATTAATGCACGTCCCGTTCTTAAAAATCCCCTCCCAAGAATGAGAGGAACTCTTGGATCTGCATCGAAATCAACAACGACAAAGTCTGCCGGAAAATTGAACTGTCCCACTCTCACAAATACGTCCTCGGCAATACCGAGGGGACGTGAAATTGAACGGTCTGCAAGCTCGAGAGTCATGCATGTGGGACTAAGTGCCTGAAGAGAGAGCTTTTTCCAAACTGAGTGAGGCATTAAGTTGATGCTTGCACCAAGATCGGCCAAGGCAAAACATTCAACCATACCCGGGAAAGTACATGGTATTAGGAATCTCCCGGGGTCTCCTAGCTTTTCGGGAAGCTGTTTCAACAGAACCGCAGAGCAGTTCTCATTGAGTGGAGTTCGTGCCATCTCAAACATTTTTTCTTTATTGCTCAACAGGTTTTTGATTGTCGATGTAAATTTGGGCATTAAAAGAAGAGCATCCGCGAAACTAATATCGAAGTGTAGTTCTTGGAAAATCTGAAAGAATTTTTCCATTTGATGATTAGCTTTGTCACGGAGCTTTTGGTCTTGCAATCGTGAGGGATATGGAATTGTTGTTTTTGGGTTGGCTTTTGGATATTCAACAGGACCTTTGGTAGTTTCAAACACGACTCTTTTAGGAGGAGTCAGGACCGGGATAACTGGAGGAGGGATGTCATTGGTACCTCTGTTATTATTAGGAAGTACTGTATCCGTAGTATCCTCAGTTTCACATTCCTCTACAGGGATAGGAGATGAGGTAGAGGGAGCTGTAGGTCCTTGGTAAGAAACTCCACTTCTTGTGGTGATCGCCTTTACATCGCCCCTCGGATTAGCGATCGTGTTGCTAGGTAAAGTTGTACCTGAGCCCGAGGGTCGATCATTTAAAGACTTCTGGAAATTAGACATTTGACTAACCAGCATTCTGTTCAGTTCTTCTTGGGATTTCATAAACTGTTTTAATAACTCATCATGTGATGGTCCAGTTGGAACAATGGCTTGATTTTGGTTTGGAAAATTTTGAGCCCGATTGTTCTGGAAATTCCCATGTTGCTGATTGTTGTTACCTTGGAAGTGGTTTTGTTGTTGAAAATTACCCTGTGGGTAATTGTTCTGACCTTGATTACGGTTATAGTTCCCTTGGTTCTGATTTTGGTGAACCTGGTTTTGACCAGAGTTGAAATTACCTTGGTCGTTATAACCTTGTTTCATTCGGTTCTGGTTCTGATTCTGGTTAAAATTCTGGTTCCTGTTTTGAGGCTGATTAAACCCTGGTGGTCCGATGTAGTTATTAGATCGATAGCTCAAAAGGTTTCGATCCCCTTGCGGTTGGTAAGAATTACCTCCCGTGTTATAGGAACCTTGAGCTGCGGACACGTTTTCACGAGAAAAGCCACCGGAAGCTGGGCAATCTATGTACGTATGTGGACCACCACAAGTTTCACAACTTGGGTTAACATTTTTGACCTGATTAGGATTATTCTGATGGATACGCAAAACTGCTGTAGACAAATCATCCAGCCTTTTAGCTAGGATTGATATTTCATTGCTTGCCGGAGTGTCTGACTTAAATGAGTCGTTCCTCTCAGCAGAGGAGTCCTAAAAATTATGATGGGCAGTCATGTTTTCGATTAAGTCATAGCACTCTTCAGGGGTTCTTTTCATAAAGGTACCCCAAGCAGCAGCATTGATGGTGTCACGATGACGGAGTGTCAAACCATTATAAAAGGTATCAATAACGGTGACAAGAAGCATGTTGTGATTAGGACACTTATCAATGGCAAGTTTGTAGCGTTCCCATGCCTCAAATAAGGACTCTTCGGGAAGCTGTCTGAAGTTGCTGATGTCATTCCTCAGCTTTGTGACCATAGATGGTGGAAAGTATTTGGCCAGAAATTTAGTGATCATCTCATAAAAAGTGTGGATCGAATTCTTTGGAAGTCGATCGAACCATGAAGTCGCATGATGAGTGAGAGAATAGGGGAACAAGTATAATCGTAGGCTGTCTTCGGCGACGCCATGTTGTTTCATGCTTTGGGTGATAGTTAAAAATTTGTCAAGATGCCTGTTGGCATCGTCACCTGGCAATCCGTGGAACTGGCACGTATTCTGGATCTGTTGTATCATGTGGTGTTTTAATCCAAAATCCGTGGCTCCAATAGTGAGTGGTGCAATTGGTCCACCCCTCCCGTGCATGGTAGGTTGACACAGTTCCTCCATAGTTCGGGTGTCAGGAACTGGCTCCTCCTTGGGAGGGATTAGGGGCTCGTCGTTCATTTTTATTGTGTGTTCTTCAACAGTACGTAACTCGGATACGTTTTTCTTCTTTTTATTCTTTGTTTGTGAACGAGTGCGCATGCACAAAAATTATTTTTCAACACAAGATCGAGGCAAAACTACAGTGAACTTAAACCCAATAATCACAAATGAACAGCTCCTTTAAAAAAGGTACACTATTCACAAGGATACGATGGTAAGTTTTAAATCTTAGGTTTGGGGACTTATTATGTTCACACCCCCAGTTGGTAGGTGTTCTGCCTTGGTTTGCGGTGGTAAACTTTTATGTAATTATATTCACAGTAAAATGTTTTTGGCTTTTCGTGTATGTGTGAAAAAACTTGGACAATATTTTTGAAACTGATTCGTTAACCGAAATCGTTCCTTTAAGATTACTCGCAGGCTGGCGGGAGGAAATAAATGGATCCCTCTTAAGTTCGCAATTTAATGTCAGAACTTACCTTAAACCAACTGTATAGGTTGTAATCGTAAAGATACGAAGTAATTTAACTTCACAGTTTTGTTTTGTTGTTTATGATTTGTTTGGTGTTGTTAACACTTCAGGAGAAATGTTAATGAACGTTTTCAGATATGATTTTGATTTTCTTAAAAATTTACAAAGTGGTGATATTTGTACAGGAGGGTTTTTGAAAACCACTAAACTTTTACCGTTTTGAAATACGCAACAACCTCCCCGGCTGCGGCGCCACATTTTGACTCCTCCCAAACCAACCAGTCAACCGTGTGCAGCTGATAGGCCCACCTGGGAGAAAGTGCAAGTTAATATTGACCGTGGAAATATAGGGAAATCCCCGGGTCATTAAGTCCCAACGAGATTGAAATTGTATTTGTAAACGATTAGAAAAGTGAGTGGTACTGAGGACAGTAACAAAGATGATTTGAGGGTTGATTATACTACTGATTGCTTGATATTTGGATAATATGAAAATATATAAACAATAACAGAGATACAAATAAAAGCACAAATAAGAAAATCAGATAACAGACAGAGACAAGTGGTATTTAACAAGTTACAAACTACAGGGGGTAAAAGTGAAACTTTTGAAAACTTAATATTAAAGAAAATGGAAAATGAAATCGAAATTATGAAAATGATTATTATAATATTTAATTATTATTTAATTAATAAAACTAATTAAAATCTAATTTAAACCTAAGTTAAATTAACTAAAAATGACAAGTATTACAAATTAACCTAAAAACTTACACAAATAATTTCTAAACCTAAATAAGAACTTGAATAAAGTATAAAAAAGAAAACAAATATTTTTGTCTTTTTATTAGTATTTTATTAATTAAAAACTATTCAATTTAATTAATCTAATTAAACTATTTTAAATGAGTATTAATACTAAATTACCTTGGAAAATTTTGACAAAATTTATAAAACTATTTAATTACTATAGGAATACTACAAAATTATAATAAGTTGCTAAAAATTATATTTAAGCTAATTGACTAATTAATTACTTATTAATTTATTTAAAGCTAATTTAATTAAATTAAATTAGAAAATTAGAAAATGGATAGTGGAAATTATGAAACTATTTTCTTAAAGTCTTAACTACTTTATAAAACTTAGGAAAAATATAAAATTCTACTTTTGTTAATTAAAATTAAAGAAATCTATTTAATTACTAATATTACCTATTTAATTATTTAAACTAGTTTTAAATCTAATAAATAGTAAACTGCTTAGGAAAATTCTAAGAAAATTATTTTAACTACTTTAAGGTACTAAGTAATTTATAAAATTATAAAATTGGACAAGTGCTTATTAATAAGCTGAGATGAAAATTAAATAGATAATTTCTGTTAAATTGAAGCTATCACTATTTTTATGTTTGCTTTTTCTGGTTTTTCTTTTATAAAACTACTAAAATACTTAAAATAAGAAACTTTTACAAAGACAACTAATTTAGAACCTCAGAATAAGCACTGTAAGTGCTTATTAGCTTATATAGTTGACTATTGTTGACCACACCAAGAAATGAGCTAATTTGGGTTATGTGGGGTCCACACTGGTTAAGCTAGGTTCACCTAAGTTACTTGAACTTATTTAAACTAGATTTGATGAGATAAGCTCCTAGGATAAGCTGGAAAGCTAAAATAAGCACTTGCTTATTTGGTTTCTGACTCAGAAGTGGGACAGACTTTTGATGCAAAACTAAGTGGGGTCCACTAATCTAAGGGTCAAACTAAGGGTCAACTATTGAACCTGGGTAGGAGGGGGGTTGTAAGAACCAAGAATGAGACACTAAGACCTACTGAGTTGGCCACAATCGACCACCAAAGTGGTGGTGGTGGAATGGTATTCTGTGTAGCAGGGGAGCTTCTTCCCCTGCAAGTGTTTTTGGATGAGCTTATCTTGCACAATAAAATTCTTAAAAATAAAACAGATGTGGGAAACTAAAGTTAAGCTGGTAGGCTTCAATCCCAAAAAGTTTCAAAGGCTAAATCTAAACACTAAATTCTATAAAATTACTTGAATTTTTGGTTTTTTCTGTCAAAGCACAATTTGACTTTTTAAGATTTTAGACTAAGTTGACTAAAATGAACTTCTAACTTGATTTTCTGAATGATTAGGTTATAATAAACTATACTAAGACTAAAATAAACTAAATCACTAACTTATGAGTGGACTTGATGAGTTTTGGACTCCAATATCACCACAGTTAACTTTGGTGATGTGTTACTTGTGATTTTGACTATTTGTGGTTTAGACCTAAACTTTTATGCCTTAATTAACCTAAGTAACACTACTGAAAACTATTGAAACACCAATAAACACCAGATGACAATAAGAGCTAAGCTCACAAGCTTATTCCAAACACTCCCTAAGATTTACTGTTTTAAGATTTATGGAGCAACAAGTCATAAGAGCTTATTACACAGATACAGATCAACTTATGATGACTAATTAAGTATAAATAAACACTTAAACACATGAAATAACAACAATTAACTAATATTACTTACTATACTATTTTGACTGTGTAATTTTTATTTTTTAGTAACTATGAATTACAACAACAAGATACTAATTTAGTGTTCTATTATCATTATCTAGGATTGAATAAGCATTAATCAATTGAAAAAGCAAGCAATGAACCAAACTATAGTACAAAGACAGTTATCAGATTTCAAAAACTTACAAGGTGCTTTCCTGCTTGAAACATGAACCAAGAACAACCTATTTCCTCCCTGAGGATCTAAACCCAACTCCAAGCTTTTTGTATGCTTCCAAATCTCTTCTGAAACCCAGAAATCAAAACCAAGTGCCACAGTTGACTTTCTTTGACCAAGTTTGTTTTTATGAACTTTTTTATCTTAAACTGATTAGTAGGTTACTAAAAACTTTATTGAGCTTATGGGAGCTTATATGAGCTTATTCAATCCATGTAATCATACAGTAACAACAACAAAGTTTATTTAGAATCTTGAAATGAAAGTGAAAATTGCACCAACTGAGATATAACTTGAAACTTAAATTTGATTATCACAAAAGCTTAGATTACACCTTAATTGACTAACACAGAGCTTAAAAGCTTGAAAACTAACTGAGATAACAAGTTACAAATTAAACGAGACTATTTTTGCTAAAATAAACTATATCTTTCTCTTCTGCTCTTCTCTTCCTTTTATAAGCTTCAATTAGGGTTCCAGGACACCTTCTGAGCACATCTTGACCATTCAATTGTTCTGATTTGATCCTGACCTTCAAACCTGATTTTGGCGCCAAAAGTCTCCAAGTTAACTTGGAGCCAACGTTATACAATTAAAGATTATTGGATTTATGTGAAGGTGGCAGGGGACAATTGAGAAGGTTTGGAGGCAAGTAGGGGCTTTATGGAAGAAAACAGAGGTTATGAAGTAGTTTGGAGTGAAAAATGGTGTGGATAGCATTAAATGAGGAGTGGGTTTGTCTGTGAGGTGGAGGTATGAGGTGAGGGGGTAGGGGGTGAGGTAGAAAGGTGAGGAGGTGGTGGTGCAGGTGGCAAAAACCACCCTGGTTTCTGGTTTTCAGTTGGGAAGGAGAGGGTGCTACAGTGTGTGTGGTTTGGGCAGTATTGGACGGGTCAAACGGGGTCAACGCCCGTTTTATATAAAAGGGTGTTAGATTAGGCTGTGTTTTGGGCTTGGAAGGGTGTGGGTTGGGTAAGGGGGTTTGGATTAGTTTTGGTTTTGGGTTTATTTAATTAAAAATGGTCCGGTTTGGTTGTGGTATTTATCAAGGACCAATTTTGTAATTTTGGAAAAGTACAAGGGCTGTAATTGTGATCTTCCCAAAGTGTTTTTAAGGATTTAACTTGCCAAAAATGATAAACCAAGGACCAAATTTGTGATTTTTCCATTTAAAAATATCCAGGGACCTTTTCTGTAATTTCTCAAACTCCAGGGACCATTTATGTAAATTTGGATTTTTAAGGGACTGTGGTTGTAATTTCTCAAAATGTTATCATAAGGACCAATTTTGTCATTTTAGAATAGTACAAGGTTTATTTTATTAATTTCCCATTTTTTAAACCTTAAGGACTAATTTTGACATTTTTGAAACTTGAGGGACTAAAGTTGTCATTTTGTAATTTTTTAACTTTAAAGGACTTAACTTGACAACTTATGAATCCCTAAGGACCTTTGATGATATTTTTCATGTTTTGATTTACCAGGGACTAGTTTTGACAAATCTTGAAACTTGAGGGACTGAAACTGCCAATTATGCAAACTTTGTACGTTTTTCATTTGTTTTTGCATATTTTGTATTTGAAACATATAAAACACACTTCTAAGATATTTTAAGTATTATGATGCATATTTGAGTGTTTTTGTATGTTTTGGCATTTCAGATTGGTATAAAATGATGAGTATTTAGACACTCATCACTTAACTTCACCCAAAAGGTATTTTTGCAAAAGATAAGTGTAAGGGGAAACCCCAAATATGTTTTTAAGAAACAAACCGATCATGATTTTCCACAATATTAAGTGAACATGTATATTCGTATTTGTTAAAGTCAAATGCTTGTATCGAGTCATAATGAAGTTTTGCAGGATTTTCCAAGAAGTAGGACCAAGTTTTTCCAGAAATTCTCCGGAAACTTCGCGAGAATTTCTGCAGGTCACTTCTGACGGTGTCATCAGCTTGCTCTTGACGGCGTCACGTGTAAAAACCTGGAAATTTTACCAGTTTTGTTTTTCTAACGGAGTTTTAAAGTTTTTTTTGAATAATTTAGTTTTATAATCTCCAGGAAATTTGCAAACTTCATTCCACAAGCATTATATCTTATTTTGTTTTCTAGGATTTAGTAACTTATGTAGATTGCCGCCGATTTTATGCGAGGTTGCCTTGTCTGTTTTCTCAGGATTTACAGGTTATGTATGACAAGAAGATGATTTATTTTTCTGGAAGGGAAGCTTTGATTGTTCATTTTCTTGCAGGAAGATCTAACCTGGCCACCTTATTATCCATACCGAGCGAATCAGGGGAGTATTTGATTTCATTCTTTTTACTTTTTCACTTTTACATTCTTTACTTGAACATTGGGGACAATGTTCATCCTAAGTGTAAGGGGAGGGTAAAATGATGATACCCTATAGATACACTTTCGCTTGAGTTTGTTTGTTTAATGGTAGATGTGTAATAAAACTATAAGAAATACTTGTTAGTGCAATTTTAGCGCCAAATTTAAAATTTTTTACAACATTTAGGAGTGAAACTTTAGCCATAGCAAGCATCTCATGGATAGGAGATTGTATGACTAGCACATAACCGTATCATTCAGAAAAATTTTCCACCCAAATATGTGAGGTTCGCCTTTAGATTTGATAGGAAAAGCATTTACTATTAGTGCTTATGAGTGTACCGGTAGCATTTAGATTCTAGAACTTGCGTTTGTGATGCATCCCGAGACCGCTAGTGAGACTACATTCGTATGGTAGGATTTACTACATGATAAGAGAGGTATTAGGATCACCCTTGTGTTAAACCCGTATCATAATTACTTGACCATTTAAGTCATATTACTTGGCTAGTTAAGTCAATTAATTTTTCCCACACCCTTAGCGTTGTACTCATTTTTAGTACACGATACCCCTAGTACACTCCTCCGAGCCTACCTTTTCGTTTATAACTTTAAGCATTTTACTTAAAGGAAGAATTTGTTACACCCCACTTAAATGTACACCCAAATCGCCTTAGCCTTCCGTGTATGCACTCATCTTTAGTGCATTATTGTTATTTGTTAAACCCCAAGTTAACTATCTATTTGATTACATGGTTGCTAAGTCGAGTCATATCCTTGTACATATTGTTTTGGGACGATTGGGACTCATGAGTAAAGTACTTATTTTATGGAGTAATGGGGAAGAACATCATATTATTACCCCCATATGTGCGTTAATCTTAAAAGTACTCCAAGTGTTTTGATTTTCTTAGTTCGATTCATTAGATTAGTTTATTGTAAAGTATGTAAAAATTCAAGTGTAAGGGGAATTTCCATTCCCTATGATGTATTATTTTGGATGGTAGGGTAAGAATGTATGCCAAAAAAAAAAAAAAAAAAAAAAAAAAAAAATCGAAAAAATCAAGAAAAGGAAAAAAAAATAGAAAAAGAAAAAGAGAAAAAACATACGGACTACCATCCCATATCATTCTATGTTCATTTTATATTTTTGTTATTTTTCATTTATTAGCTTAAGTCGAGTCTAGTCTTGGCTTAGCAACGCCATATTGTACATCTAATTAACCAAGATTGTTAACTCGCCACCAGTAAAGACTGCCTATATCCAACAAAACCGTGTATTTCATATCCCTACACCTAACGTTACAAACCTTTAAAAGACCTCTTTGATAGTTTATCCAAGATGCTTACGCCATGTGGTGGAGGTCTGATTCTTTCCCAAGCCTATGGTAATCTATTTTGCTATGACAGGTAGTGAGAGATATCTTCCGTTTCCATATTGTAATTTATACTTTATTACACCCGAGAGATGTGAGTATCTAAACACTATTTGTGAGGTGCTAGTGTATCACCTCCGTGCTTGTCTTTGGTCTTTAGTGGAATGATTATTTGTTGTAATTACTTTTATATTAGTGTTAAATGACCCCTAACTATTTTGATTAGAATAAAAGCGCATTTGCTAGAGGAGAAGCAAATCTCAAATGTAAGGGTATATGATGAGGCGAAAAATGATCCGTTTTAGGGGGTCATTTAAGCCCGGAATAGAATTTATTTGATCAAATATTGCCCTAAATCGTTCCTTTTGTGATTTTAGGTACTTTGGGAGTGAAATCTGGAAAATGAAGCAATTCGGACGTTTTTGGAGCATAAAAGTGAAGAAAACGCCAAATACTTAATTTTCCATGCTGGGAACAGTGTGTGACGGCGTCAAGAGGAAGAATTTGACGGCGTCAAGAGTAAAGACCATGACGACCTAGTACAAACATGAAGGCGTCACAAGTAGAGCGTCAAGAGTTAAATGTGTGACGGCCTGCAAAAGTGGACTACATGACGGCGTCAGATGTAGATCTAGGCAGTCCGAGGATTATTTTGGCGGCGAGATGATGGCGTCACCCATTTGTTCTTGACGGCGTCAGCCTCTAATATCTATATATAGTTTTCTAATTTTCATTCATTGAGAGGACAAGTTTGGAGAAACCCTAAGGCCGAACCTTGTACGAATTTTACAGCATTTCAAGGGTTTTCAACCCTTGAATCCTTACATGTGCTATTGAGATAAGTATTTTCTTAATTCAATCAATATGTCTATGTGTTGGTTGTCAATATCTTGTACTTGTCTTGATTTCAACATGCTAGGCTAAACTTATCTTGTGTTTGCTTAGATCTAATGAAACCTAGATGTTGATTATGTGTTGATTACTTGTTTATGGTTGTATTGGATGAACGATTTCAATGTTAGGCTTAAGAAAACTGGCAGATCTCCAAATGGTAACATGCTTGAACGTCTTAGGAAACATGAACCGATGTGTACCAGGTTTTATTGGTTGTATTTAATGCATGAGTAAATTCTAATGATCCCATGTTAGGAGCTTCTTGCAGGCTCGACATAGGAGTGAAGTAGGCACTCATAGGATTGGGGAAGTAAGTACGCCACCCCATGAATGGTATTAAGGAATACAATCCGTCATCCACGCAACTATAACAAGTAATTAACGTGTAAAAGATATCTAGGGAGTAGTGAAATTTAAGTAAACACATTTCTCCCACTTATTGCTCACAACCTTAGTTTAAATTAGTTTATTTTCATTTTTAGTATTTTATTTTGATTGCATCTTAGTATTGGATTAGTTGACTAGCAACTAATTTCGCCCAAAATCCTTCAAACCCGAGATTTTAATTTGCTTTCTAAAAAATATAAAAATACAAAAAAGAATCATCCTTCATCTCTAGAACTAGTATTTAGGTTTTCTAATCCTAGCGACACTATTCCTAGCTGAACGATCAATCCCCCGGTACTTGTCATTATACTATACTACATCGATCAGGTACACTGCCTGGTGGGGGTTGTAAGCTTCTCAAGATCCCTTGAGAGGTAAAGCCTGGTGCAATCCCTACGCATCATTCACACCTAGCTTCTTCACTACAATCTAATTCCTAACTTTTCTTCTTCACACCAAACAACTAACTAATCACACAATCAATATACCTAGCACAACTATTTACAATCAAATATACACAACAATCTTCACAAAGAATAATGTAAATAATCTTGATGATGCACCAACAACTTGTATGTGGAGGTCACAACAAGTTGTAATACTTCTTGTCTTGGGGGATAGAAGTATTCTTCTCTTGCACTTGAGAGGATGAAGTTTGAATCACTTTGAAACAAAGAATTATGCACTTATGATCAAAGGATTAAGAGAATAGAAATGTGGATCTAGAACAGAAAGTTTAGGAGTGCAAAAGGTGAGAAAATTATGTGGGATGAACCAGTATTTATAGGGGAGAAAATTACTGTTCTGGAGCGTGGCCGGTCCCCTTAATTAATGGCCGGTCCCCTTAATGATTAAGGGGTCCGCCTAAGGAATTAAGGGGGCCGCCCCTTCAGAACGTTGGATTTTCTTGTCTTTTAGTGGGGAATATTTTTCTGGATAAAATTTGTCATTTTTGGTTAGAAATTTGAAATTATATATTTATAAAGAATTAAACATATTCTTTTAATTCCAAAAATATTTTTTTAAAAGATATAGAATGTTTAATACATTTTATAAAAATTCTAGTGATTAAAAAAATTTCCTTTGATCATGAAGTGCAATAAACACTTTGTTTATTCATACCTTAAGTGATATGGATGCAAAGACAAATATTAAGCACTAAAAACTTGTTTACATCATAAGTTTTAGATTAATGAGTTTATGCTTTGTAATTATCAAAACATAGAGACATTGTTAATATGCTAACAATGTTTTTAGACATTATGTATGTCAACAATCTCCCCCTTTTTGATGATTACAAAACCTTAAACTCATTAGGTCTAAAAAATAATTTTTAGACAAGTATTATTAGAGTTTAACATTCTCTTCTCCCCCTTTTTGAAAAATCAAAAAGGTTAAGGCTCCCCCTTGATGTATGCTCCCCCTCATTTGAGAGCACCAAGGGAATGAGCTATGTAAATCTTGGCTACACAAAATATTAGAAGAGAACAAGACACATATACATGCAAAGCAATAATTATGTAAATAAAAATAGATTCATTCAAGCATCATAGAAAGCATTACAACATTTAATATGCTTAAGGCATATAGATCATAATAAAACAAAAGAAAAGACATAGTCCTATATTGCCTAAAAGAGCACTTGGACTTGCTTGCAACCCATGGTTGATTTTTTTATTTGCTTGAAGGATAATATAAGCATTAAGCTAGTTGTTAGATGGAGAAGGATATGGAGTGCGGTATGGAGCGGAAGAGGTGGACCTTACTATGTTGTATCGTGTTAAGGGTGGTATGGGATGAGGACGAGTGAGGAGATATTCAATCCAAGAAATATCTTCACTCAAGTATAGGATTTGTTTTTGAAGGAAGATGCAACAAGGGCAATAGTGAGTGTGGTTTGTAACTTGATCCAAGTTGAGAGACTGAGGTAGGCAATTGTTGTAGGGTGATGATGGAGGTTGCCCTTTGTTGCATTGTGCAAGATGCATGGCATTGAGATCACTAAGATCATGGATTTGGGATATTTCATCACGGAACTTTTGCTTTTCTGTGGCAATGCGGAGAAATTCATTGTGTTGATATGGATGAATTGGGTTTGTGTAGTTGGAATTGTAGTGGGATGGTTGATCAAACTTATATGGATCATTACAAATGGTTGAAGGATGAGATGAGTGGTTTGGCATGAAGGAAGATGTTTGGCCAATGTTGTATGGTTTGTAAAGAGGATCAAATGAATGTCCTTGTGAATTTGGTGTAAAGTTTGGGAAGTAAGTGGTTGGAGGTGTTGAGTGATTTCCAACTTCATTGGTTATGATAGATTTGTCAAACGGGTTTTTCCGTCATTCTTGCAAGCCTTGAGGCTTTTGGTTTTGGTTTGTTTGGAGAAGTCACGAAGGGATGAATGAAGAGTTTTGAGGATTGGAGGTATTTATAGTGTAAGATTTGTGTGTTTATGGATGGATAAAGTTTGCTTTGGAGATTGGGACAAAATGTGTTGGTGAAAAATGGGAAATGTAGGTTGAAATGGGCTAAAAAGCAGAAAAGATTCTGTAAACCCGACCATCAGATGGCCGGTCCCCTTAATTAGGGGGCGGTCCCCTTAATGATTAAGGGGGTTGCCTTACAAAATTAAGGGGCCGCCCATCTGGTGATTTCCAGATTGCCAGAATTGGGTTTTTGGCAGAAAATTTGCAGAAAGGTTGTGTGTTTGGATTAGATTTCAAGCAAGTTCAACTCCTTGAGGCAATATGACATCTAATCTAACTATAATATAGCATGCATGCAACAACACTTAAGTAAAAGAGCAATCAAGCAATTTGTAATAAGCAAGAGAAGGCAACCAAAGGCAAGGGCACTTAATCTTCCTAGAGCAACTATCTTAGATCAAAGGCAAAGGTAACTAGTGAGTGGAAAACTAGTGATGGAGCAAGATGACAACATTATTAATGAATTTGTCCTAGTGTGTGTCTAAATGCAACAAATGTGGAGTTGTAATTGTTTCGACTCCTAAATGCAAAGAGAGATAACGATCCTAAGAAACAATCCAAAAGATCTCCTTGATTCAATTTTTGCTCGATCATGAATGTCAAAGATATATATTAGATTATATACCTTGAAAATTTATGTGAGAGTTTATGCATGATTTTGGAAGACAATGTTTTTAGCATTAATCAACAATGCAAGGAAAATGATGTTGTGATTCCTAGATGTGAGAATAATTTTTAAAGAAAATTGATTTGGTTTTACAAAAGAGTTTATGCAGAGAAAATAAACTTTCCCAATCTTTAATTTTGTGCGAAATAGATTCCTAGACTCATAAATAAAGAAGTTGACGAAAAGTAAATTTTATGCAAGTACAAATTTGTATTAGTTCAATATACTTTAGTCAACTTGTTTCATCATTCCTAATCCTAAACGCAAGTTGTTGAATAATTCACGCTTAAGGGGTTTTGTGAATATATCCGCAATGTTAGATCCGATGCAACTTTTTCTATAGATATGTTTCCTTTTTGTACATTATCCCTAAGAAAATGGTGGCGTATTTCTATATGTTTAGTCCTAGAGTGTTGCACCGGATTTTTACTTAAATCTATCGCACCATTGTTATCGTACATAATGGGAACATTTTCTAACCCAATGCCATAGTCTACGAGAGCTTGTTTCATCCATAGTGCTTGTTGACATGCCTTTCCAGCGCTTACATATTCGGCTTTGGTGGTAGAAATAGCAATAGCGGTTTGCTTCTTCGAAAACCAGGATGTTAGACAACATCCCATAAACGTGCAAATACCGCTAGTGCTTTTTCTATCTACTTAGTCTCCCGCATGATCCGAATCCGCATAGACAACGGTTTCTATGCCGGATCCCTTAGGATACCATAATCCTAAGTGTATAGTGCCTTTAATGTATCGGAAGATACGCTTAACCGCTTCTAGGTGAGAGGTTTTGGGACCCTCTTGAAAACGGGCACAAAGGTAGACACTAAACATAATATCGGGTCTTCTTGCCGTCAAGTATAGTAAACTACCTATCATTCCTCTATACTTGGTGTTATCTATGGACTCGCGTTCATCATCCTTTGTGAGCTTTACTTCCGTAGACATGGGAGTTTTCATGGGTTTTGAGTCTTCTAGGCCAAATTTCTTAAGCATTTCCTTAATGTACTTAGATTGGTTAAAAAATATTCCATCTTCTAATTGTTTTATTTGTAATCCTAGGAAGAAGTTAAGTTCACCCATCATACTCATCTCAAACTCATCATGCATGATTTTGGAAAATTCATCACACATGTCTTGACAAGTCGATCCAAATATAATGTCATCAACATATATTTGGACAATGATGAGATTTGGGTCTTTCCTTTAAGTGAAAAGAGTGTTATCTACCATTCCCATGGAATAATCATGTTTAATAAGAAAAGCTATTAATCGATCATACCAAGCTTTGGGAGCTTGTTTGAGTCCATACAAAGCTTTCTTTAACTTATAAACATAATCAGGTTTTGCGAAGTCAATGAATCCTGGAGGTTGTGCTACATATACCTCCTCATTGATAAAACCGTTAAGGAATGCACTTTTCACGTCCATTTGGAATAACTTAAAATCTAGGGCGCAAGCATAGGCAAGTAATATCCTAATCGATTCTAGTCTAGCTACGGGGGCATAAGTTTCGTCATAATCAATTCCTTCTTGTTGATTATAACCTTGGGCAACTAACCTAGCTTTATTCCTAGTAACTATTCCATTCTCATCTAACTTATTCCTATATACCCATTTAGTTCCTATGATGGTCATATTCTTTGGATTTGGGACTAATTCCCAAACATCATTTACCTTAAATTGATTTAATTCTTCTTGCATAACTATAACCCAACTTTCATCTTTTAAAGCCTCATTAATATTCTTAGGTTCTATTGCTGAGAGGAAACAAAAGAAATTGTTTTTATCTTGGGCTTGTGACCTAAGGGTTCTTTGGTTAAGATGTCTTATTATATTATCTAATGGATGTGATCTAGATTCTTTAATATTAACAATTTCGTTATTTTCTAAGTGAATGTCTTCATTATCATTTCTTATGGGTTTTGTTTTACTAACCTCAATAGCTTCATCTTCGACTAAGTTATCATCTTCTAAAGGTAATGTTTTAGGAGGTGGTGGTGTTTCATCAAATGTTACATTTAGTGATTCTTCTACTTTCATGGAGTGTTTGTTAAGTATTATATATGCTTTGCTATTCTGTGAGTATCCTAAAAATATTCCTTCATATGATTTTGGATCAAACTTAGTGAGGTAATCCCTAGTGTTTAGAATATAACATTTACTTCCAAATACCCTAAAGTAGCTTAAGTTTGGTTTTCTACCTCTTAGTAACTCATAAGGAGTTTTTCCTTGAATTTTCCTAATTGATACCCTATTTAAAATATATGTCGATGTATCTACGGCGTGACACCAAAATTTTTGTGGGATGGATTATTCATTTAACATTGTTCTACTCATTTCTTGTAGTGACCTATTTTTGCTTTCTATTATGCCATTTGAATGAGGAGTACGAGGAGCGGAGAAATTGTGAGATATTCCATTTAAATCATAATATTTTCCGAATTGTACTTCGTTATGAAATTCCCTACCATGGTCCGTCCTAATGGCAACTATTGTGCATCCTAATTTATTTTGAATCATTTTACTAAATATTTCGAATTTTTCAAAGGCTTGGGTTTTGTCACTTAAAAACCTAATCCACGTGTATCGTGAATAGTCATCTACTATTACTAAGGTATATTTGTTTCCTCCATAGCTCCGCACAGTGGATGGACCGAAAAGATCCACATGTAATAATTCTAGGCACCTAGTAGTGGATACTATATTCTTAGCTTTGTGACTAGCATGAGTTTTTTTTTTTCCAATTTTACAGGCATCACAAAAATGCTTGTCATATTTTAGATTAGGCAAATTTCTAACTAATTCCTTAGAGGCCAAATATTGTATTTGTTGCATGTGAGCATGTAACACCCCCAATTCATGGATGCAGCGGAATTCAAACTGGGTGTTACTCGACGGCACAATAGTCACAATAATAGAAAACGAACTCTAATTGAGTCGTTTTAAAAGATTTATCATTCAAATTATATAAATATCAGAGATTACAAAATGAGGTCCCAGATGGTTCCATGTTTCCAATTTACATTAAATGAGTTTTTGAATGATAATAAAATTTATAGCCCTCTTGAATATCCATGCCTTTCCGTGCCATCCTTGATCATCATGGACCTGAAATACATGCTTAAGAGGTCAACACAAAGATTGAGTGAGATTCATAGAGTTTGTTTAATGGTTGAACACAATATCTTGGTAGTATGAGTTTACTAGACTCATACTCATGGTTGGAAAACAAAACAGGTAGGCTACGTTATTATACGCCCATAAAATGTATTATACACTAAGCTTATGACACGAAAACGTTAACGGGTACCAATATCAATCGGCGGAGTTATCCCGGTAGGTACTTTGCTAACATACCTAAATCTCAAATATTAATGCATTTGTTTGAACTTAGTCAAAACAAATGGGATTCGTCAATCCCAATAGGCCTATTCACAATATTCGCGCTCACTATTACTAGTGATTAAATGGTTCATAATAAAGGATATTGGTTTTAGCAAGGATAGTACTTAGTAATAATAAAACAATCAGGCAAGCATACAATTGAAAAGCATTGTGTTCGGTTTAAAATAGCATGTATTCCCCCAAGGGTTTGTAAAACAATAAAGTAATGGAAATCGGGGCTATGAACTCACCTTGAGTAGGATGATGTTTAATGAGAATGATGGATATGCCGTGAGAACTTCTACGAGCAACCTAGAATAATTGTTGTAACTTAGGTTTGGAATAATGTCTAAGAATATGAAGAATTGCCTATATATGTCTTGCATTTAGTCCATGATGTAGTACTTAGTATAGTATAAGTCTTTGAAAAGAAATGGTTTATGAAACATGTATGGTTTATATATCGCTTACTACCGTTAGGGCCGACATAATTCAGCAGTCATGTAGTAAACGTTCGAGGAGCCAGGACACTTTAATTCATAAATCCACAACTCATCTCGACAGCTTACTTAATAAACTCCTCACATGAGGCTCCCTACTATTGTAGTATTTGATAAAGTATATACATATAAGTTTTGGTCCGAAAAGTTACATGTCCAATATTTGAATAAACTTAGGAAAGTTTATTTTTACATGAAGATTGTTATTAGGATGAGTTTCTTAAATCTTGTATGACAATTACTTGTAAGATCTCATGGTTCTTTAGATGAAGTAGATCCAAATTGTATGTTTAAGTTATCGCCAACTCTTTAGCTCATGTTTTCGCCTAAGTAAGTTTATATGGTCATTTAGTCATGGCCTTGCCATGACCTTTGGTCATTGTTCCATGGTCTTGAGACTCAACCCTGGCTCTAGCCATGGGTTGTGGTCTTGAATCTAGGTCATTAGACCTCTTGTTCTTTTTAAACAATAACAATTATATAGTGACTTATATATATAAAATAGCTGTTAAGAAACTGAAGAAAATCTCATTCGTTATTGGTTTTCTGGAGACGTGCTCTTGTATCTTTGAAGAAAACGTGATTCTGGACAACTTTCGTGTTTTAACTTTTTCATGAAACGGACCAGAAGGGCCTCTTTTTGCATGTTTTATGTTCTGTCACAGAAGCTATTTAGGCAGTTTTGCCGTAAAGTTTTGGTAACTTCAAATGATCATAACTTTTGACTCTGGTACTCGGTTTAGGTGGTTCAAATTGATATGGTTTCTTTTTTAGGTCCTATACTACAATATGTAATGGTCTAATATCATAATTTTACCATTTTGATCAGATTTTACCAAGAAAGTCACTAGTTTACTTGTTTAAATAACTTAACTTAACAATCATTTACAATAACTTGTTTTACTCATTTTTATACATCATGGACATGATCACAAGAAAAAATATAGCATGAATGATATGTAAATAACATGATTATGATATTTAACAAGAAGTATGTTAGGGTTTTGCTTACAACTTTTGGCTTTCACTTAAGAAAGGGAATCAAGTATGGAACAAGGACACTAAACCTAAGCTTTCAACCAATCACCACAACCCTTGCTAACCATTGTTCTAACCCTTGTGAAAACCCTTTAACCTCATCCCCTAACACCTTGTGTAGCTCCTAATTTAACCATGGAATCACCAAACAAACTAGAGATTCATGTAGGGAATCACTAGGCCTTTAACATTGGTATGTAACTTGTAACCAGGAAATGAAAGGATCATGAGCTTGTGAATTGAAGTTGGGCGTTTGAATGATGAATAAATGAAGAGGATGAGCTCTTTTTTATACTTAAAATGAGGAGGTTTATGGAAGGTGTGAGGATGGTGCATGAGGAGGTGCAAGTTAGGATATTATCTAAGACTTAAGTCTTAAGTTTAAGACTTAAGATTTAAGTAACTAGCACATGGTTTAGCTTCCTTGGTAAGCCTCAATTACTTGACTTATTTGGCTAGGAAAAACTCCACATATGGCTAGTGGATGAGATTGGTGAGTTTTTGAAGTTATCTTGCTTTTACTGTGTGAGTTTAGGTCCCGTTAATCACTAACTGTAAGTCGTTAAGTCACGAAACTTAAAACCGGGTATCCTATAATTACAAAACTTATAAATATGTTAAGAATTGTTAATATACTCCACTTTAGCATATTAAATGAGTGATAAGTTCTATTGGATGCTTAAAGTCATGAAAACCTAGAAACGTAGGTTTAAAACGCGTAGTACGCAAAACGTACGAATTCTACGTATAATTAAGAAAAGTAATATGTAACTTTTCTAGTATGATTACTATGTACTTAAAAGGTTTATAATGTCTAGGCGAGGCCTTATCTAGTGTCGGTTGGTGTTAAACGTTCGCCAAACTTAAAACCGGAAGTGATAAAAATCAAAGGATGATTTTTATGGTCAAAGGAGGGGGAAAAATATGTTGACTTTTTTCAAAAATGTGAAAACTCAAATTGTCTTAGAAACGCGGTGTAGGTATAGGCTAAGGTTACGGCTAAGTAAAAGTGCTTCAAAATGAAAATTCCAGTTTCTCACGGCCGAGGTTTATTTGGTCATATTTTTCTAAGTCATGATTTATTCTCAAATAAATCATGAGTGTATCAAACATTTTTCTGATACGGGGAAAATTAACGCGGTCGAGTTTCGTTGTGCGTAGAATTTTTGAATGACGTTTTACCCTAAAACGTGTAGTTCCTTAATAACTTTCGCGAAAATGATCTGATGAGTGTCAAACTTTTATTTTGTCATGGAAATGATTTATCATATGAGAATATGAAATAAAAATCAACTTTTGGAAAAATGAATAGTAAAAAGTAAATAGTAAAAATGAATAGTGAAATTTTCGAGAATAGTAGTTAACCTGAAAATGTGAATTGTTACATAGCATGTCCTAATCTCCTATACCACAATGTAGAGTTTTCATCTAGGGTCGTTAGGCATATCCTATCCTCAGGCTTGTTTCCTAGTTTCATAACATATATGCCACATTTCCTAATTCCTCTACCTATAATTTTTTCATTCTTAACTTTTTCGCTATCCTTTTCGGTAAAGGTGACTCTACATTTATTATCACATATTTGTCGTATACTAAGCAACTTATATGTTAAATTATCTACATGCTCTACATTTTCAATAGTAAGTGAGTCTTGAGAAATCGTACCCTTGCCAATGATTTTTCCACGTAAGTCACTACCGAAAATAACGTTACCTCCATTGTATGCCTTGTATGTAGAGAATAGCTTGCGGTTCCCCGTCATGTGCCTCGAACATCCGCTATCTTTGATCCATTCGTCAGGTTCCAAGTCAATTCCTAAACATATTTCGTCGGTTTCTTTTGCCATAAAACACTTTTCGTCTCTTGGCTTTTCAACTTCTTCTTTGTCACTATCACTCCATGTTCCACTAACAAAAGCGCCTTGATTTTCATAATCCGGTAGCTTTAGAAATTCGCCAATGAGATGATTTGGACTTCCACATCTAAAGCACTTTCTTTTCCCGTAGTTGTCACTTCTATTTCTTTGGAATGATTTTATTCCGTCTCGTGATGATCTAGTGAATCTTCCTCGTTTCTTGAAGAATTTCTTGAATTCTCTTACGGCCATTGCATATTCTTCGTCTTCACTTTCGTCACTTGAATCATCATCATCACTAGGTTCCTTTTTGGCTTTTAGAGCAATAGATTTGGTTTGTTCTTTCTTGACTTTGACCGTTTCCGAATCTCTTCTTATAATTTCTTCATGAACCTTCAAGTTGCCAATTAGTTCATCTAGTGATAACGTCATCAAGTTCTTTGATTCTTCAATTGCCGTGACTTTAGCTCGCCATTTTGGATGCAATGCCCTAAGAAATTTCCTAACACCATTTTTACTAGAAAATGTCTCATCAAGTGCTTTTAAACTTGTGATAATAGTGTTAAATTTAGCAAAAGCATTATCAATTGATTCCTCTTCCAGAATCGTAAATTGTTCATATTGTTGTACAAGAAGATCTATTTTATTATCTTTGACTTGGCTATTACCTTGGTGAGTAATTAGTAAAGAATCCCAAATTTCTTTGGCGGTTTTACACATAAAAATTCTTTCATATTCTTTGCGTGGTAACGCATTATAAATGACCATTTTAGCCTCATTATTTTTTGCTAGTTTCTTTTTCAAATCATCATTTTATTTTTCAAAAGATACAATTTCATCTATTTTAGTTTCAATATTATATTGAATAGGGGGAAAATCACCAAAGGTAATAATATGCCAAAGATCAAGATCTTTTGATTTCACATATGTTTCGAATCTATTTTTCCAATATAAAAATCCATCACTTTCAAATAGTGGTGGTCTTTGCATAGATTGCCCTTCTAAATATTTTTCAGATTCCATAGATCGTTACAAGTTTTAAAATACAATAAATTTTAAAGATAGTTTTAGTGTTTTCTTAGTTTTTTAAAATTTAGATTCGATAATATGTGATTTCAAGTCTTGCACAATATAAACAACTATCGTCTTGCACAATATAAACAACTGTCAATAAGTAAGATAGAACAATAATAAGTAATGAAATAAATAAGAGATGGAAAGATCGAACCGCGAGACAAGAGATTTATAGTGGTTCGGCTACAAGGACACCTTCCTTGCCCTACTCCACTCTCCGAGCACCTAACTCGAGAGTTTCCTTCACTATATCAACAAGCTCCCTTATGGCGAAGAAAACCGTACACACCAATTTACACACCACAACTTCTTCACACCTAAATCACAACTTCTTCACACCAATTTACTTCACAACTAACAACTTCACACCTAGCTTCTTCACTATAATCTAATTCCTAAATTTTCTTCTTCACACCAAACAACTAACTAATCACACAATCAATATACCTTGCACAACTATCTACAATCAAATATACACAACAATCTTCACAAAGAATAACGTAAATAATCTTGATGATGCACCAACAACTTGTATGTGGAGGTCACAACAAGTTGTAATACTTCTTGTCTTGGGGGATAGAAGTATTTTTCTCTTGCACTTGAGAGGATGAAGTTTGAATCACTTTGAAACAAAGAATTATGCACTTATGATCAAAGGATTAAGAGAATAGAAATGTGGATCTAGAACAGAAAGTTTAGGAGTGCAAAAGGTGAGAAAATTCTGTGGGATGAACCAGTATTTATAGGGGAGAAAATTACTGTTCTGGAGCGTGGCCAGTCCCCTTAATTAATGGCCGGTCCCCTTAATGATTAAGGGGGCCGCCTAAGGAATTAAGGGGGCCGCCCCTTCAGAACGTTGGATTTTCTTGTCTTTTAGTGGGGAATATTTTTCTGGATAAAATTTGCCATTTTTGGTTAGAAATTTGAAATTATATATTTATAATGAATTAAACATACTCTTTTAATTCCAAAAATAATTTTGTAAATGATATAAAATGTTTAATACATTTTATAAAAATTCTAGTGATTTGAAAATTTTCCTTTGATCATGAAGTGCAATAAACACTTTGTTTATTCTTACCTTAAGTGATATGGATGCAAAGACAAATATTAAGCACTAAAAACTTGTTTACGTCATAAGTTTTAGATTAATGAGTTTGTGCTTTGTAATTATCAAAACATAGAGACATTTTTAATATGCTAACAATGTTTTAAACATTATTTATGTCAACAATGCTCATTCCAGTCAACGCAAGCATCTACAGCAGTCACCAAAGCTTTTGATTCTCCAGCCTCCACCTCCTTCTTCCAGTAAGCTGAATATCTTGTACTATCTTCACCCTTCTTGGTTTTGCACTCTCTTGCAAAATGGCCAATCTCTCCACATGCAAAGCACTTCACTTTTCTTCTGTCAAAACGTGCTGCATCTCTTCCATTAACATTGAGCTTTCTTCCAGCCTTTTGCTCAAATCTTCTGACTTTGAGAGACAGCATTGCCATTTGCCACTTTAAGTCCAACTCTTCCATTGCAAGTTCCTCAATTTGCTCAAAATCTTCATAAACTAATTGTTGCTGTTGATCAACTTCAGCAACAAATGAATGAAGTACATCTTCCATCACATTACTAATCTTTGGACTAGTGTTTGTGAAAGACAATGTTGTAGTGGAAGGACTTGGACTAGGAGAATGTGGCATATAGTTTGAATTAGTGCTGATAAATGCAGAGTGTGAAGGAGATGCTGCATATGAGGAGTGTCCCTTGATGTCAAGTTCCAAGGCTCTGAGTTTGTTGTACAAGTCATCAAACGAGAGATAATCCAAGCCTCCTTTGGTTTTCAAGGATATGCTGACCTGAGACCATGAGGGAGGTAAGGCTCTTAGAAATCTGGAATTTACCTCCTCATTGTCAGGTCTGGCTAGAAGCTGATTCAAATGACTCATTATCTTCTGAAACCTATAATAGCCTTTGTGAATGCCCTCTTCTTCAGTTATTCTGAATTCTGAAATTCTTGCTTCAACATAGACTTTCTCATCCTTTTAGATTCCTCATTGCCCCCGAATCTTGTTTTTATAGCCATCCAAATTTCTTTAGGATCAGTCAAGTAATGAAAATCTCCCATGTGGTCATCAGGAATTGCTTGGAGCAAGATAGTTCTTGCTTTGTTCTCCCTTTGTACAGCAAGGATCTCTTAAGCAGATGATGGAGGAAAAGTAGTCATATTACCCTTAGAGTCTTTTCCTTGCTTTTTAGGACTGCACCCATTTACTATCACATTCCATAGGTTGAAGTCGACACTGGCAATCCAGTTCTGCATCTTCATGGCCCAAATCTCATACTCATCCTTCCTGAGATAGGGAAACTTGGCGTTGCTGTTGGAGAAAGCAACCTGTTGAAGTTGTTGAGTGAGAGCGTTGGCGTTTGTGAGAGTGACATCAGAAACTTCTCCATCAACCATTGTTACTGAGTGAAAAAGGTATTTGAGTGTAAGTTTGATTACAGAGATTATCTTTTGGCTCTGGTACCACTTGTAGGATCTACACTTGATAGATCTCGAGCCAATAGATCGTTAGTCTACTAATGTAATCATTAGTAAAACTAAATAGACAATCTCTGTGAGCTTATATTTATTGTGGAATATAAATACAAACTGTATGCTAAACTTTGATCCTCTATGGATCAATATAATTCACTAACAATTGTTTTTAACACACGTACGTAATACAATGACCTTGGGTTCCTTATATACTAGTGGAAACCCTAATCTTTCTTACCAGAAACAAATAACATTAAACTAATAAAAGATATTCTACATATCTTGTCCAAAAATAAACAAATTTAATCCACGGATTAACTATATCTGCAGGATGCTAATATCAGCAGAAACTAGTCTTTAGCAAAATCAACTAAATGTATCCGCAGGAACCTGTCAGTAGAATCCATCAGCAGTATGTAAATGCTGACTTCAATAATTCCTTACATAAATGACCCCCTAAAAGCAGTACACTTTTCGTCTCATCAACACATTAGAAGAAAATGAGGTTGTTAATATTAAGGAATCAAAATCACATCCATTAGGTAACATCATAGGTAGTTTGAATCAAAGAACCCTTAGATCGCAAGCTCAATACGAAAGTAGCTTCTTTTGCTTTGTGTCAACAATAGAACCTAAGAATGTTAATGAAGCCTTAAAGGATGAAAGTTGGATTATGGCTATGCAAGAAGAATTAAATCAATTTAAAACAAATGATGTTTGGGAACTAGTCCCAAATCCTAGGAATGTGACAATTTTAGGAACCAAATGGGTATTTAGGAATAAACTAGATGAAAATGGAATAGTAACTAGAAATAAAGCTAGATTAGTCACCCAAGGTTATAATCAACAAGAAGGAATTGATTATGACGAAACCTATGCCCCGGTAGCTAGACTATAATCTATTAGAATACTCCTATCTTATACCTGTGCCCTAGACTTTAAGTTATACCAAATGGATGTGAAGAGTGCATTCCTCAATGGTTTTATCAATGAGGAGGTGTATGTGGCACAACCTCCGAGATTCATTGACTTCGCAAAACCTGATTATGTTTATAAAGTCAATAAGGCTTTATATGGATTCAAACAAGCCCCCAAGGCTTGGTATGATCGATTGAAAGCATTTCTTATTAAACATGATTATTCCATGGGAATGGTAGACAACACTCTCTTCACTAAAAAGAAAAACCCGAATCTTATCTTTGTTCAAATATATGTCGATGATATTGTATGTGGAGCGACTTGTCAAGAAATGTGTGATGAATTTGCCAAAATTATGCATGATGAGTTCGAGATGAGTATTATGGGTGAACTAAACTTCTTCCTAGGATTACAAATAAAACAATTAAAAGATGGAATATTTTTTAACCAATCTAAATACATTAAGGAAATGCTTAAGAAATTTGGCCTAGAAGACTCAAAACCCTTAAAAACACCTATGTCTACGGAAGTGAAACTCACAAGAGATGAAGAAGGTGAGTATGTAAGTATAGAGGAATGATAGGTAGTTTACTATACTTAACGGCTAGTAGACCCGATATCATGTTTAGTGTTTGCCTTTGTGCTCGCTTTCAAGAGGATCCCAAAACCTCTCACCTAGAAGCGGTTAAGCGTATCTTCCGATACATTAAAGGCACTATGCACTTAGGATTATGGTATCCTAAGGGATCCGGTATAGAAATCATTGTCTATGTGGATTTGGATCATGCGGGGGACTACATGGACCGAAAGAGCACTAGCGGTATTTGCACGTTCATGGGATATTGCCTAACATCTTGGTTTTCCAAGAAGCAAACCACTATTGCTATTTTGACCACCGAAGTTGAATATATAAGCGCTGGAAAGGCATGTCAACAAGCACTATGGATGAAACAAGCTCTCGTAGACTATGGCGTTAGGTTAGAAAATATTCCTATAATGTGTGACAATAAAGGTGCTATAGATTTAAGTAAGAATCCCGTTCAACACTATAGGACTAAACATATAGAAATACGTCACCACTTGCTTAGGGATAATGTACAAAAAGGTAATATATCTATAGAGAAGGTTGCATTAGAAGACAATATTGCGGATATATTCACTAAACTCCTTAACCGTGAACTATTTAACCACTTGCGTTTAGGATTAGGAATGATGGAGCAAATTGACTAAATTATATTGCATTTTCATTAATTACTTATTGCATAAAATTTGTTTCTTTTCTTTTCTTTATTTCTGAGTGTAGGAATCTACTTCGCACAAAATTGAAGATTGGGAATTCTACATTGCATAAACATTTTCATAATACCCAATCTATTTTATTTAAACAATTATCACTTTTAGGAATTACATGAAAATCATTTTTCTTCTTTCTTGCATTGTTGAATAATGCTAAAAACGTTCTTTAAATCATGCATGAAATTTCACATAAAATTGCCAAAATATATAATCTAATATATATCCTTGACAATCATGGGTTAAGCAAATTGAATCAAGGAGAATTTGGATTTCTTCTTAGGATATCTTCATCTCTGCATTAGGAGTCGAAGCAATCACATCTCCACATTTGTTGCATATAGGCACACACTAGAACAAAGTCAAGAATCACTTAGTCACATTTGTTCCATGACTAGTTTCTCACTCACTAGTTGCCTTTACCCTTACACTAAGTTAGTTGTCTTAGGAAATATGACTTGCTTATTTGCTCTATTACATTATTGTTTTTGTATGAAATTATTTTATATGCTTATTTGGCTGCATATATACTTTCCATGCATACTTCATTAAGATAATACTTGCTTAGTTGCCTAAAGAGATGGATTTGCCCAAAACCAAACCTCAAAACAAATATCTTTCTAGAAGAATTTCTGCCTAAAACCCATTTCTGGCAATCTAGGAACCAGGCCCTGGGTGGTCCCCATAATTATAAAGGGCGACCCCCTTAAAATTAAGGGGGCTGGCCACCTGATGGTCGAGGTTCCCTGTTTGCTTTCTGCTTTTTAGTCCATTTCACCCTATTTTGATTCTATCCTTCCCTAAATTCACAAACATACTTTGTCTAACAAATCCACCACATATTATCTTTCCATAAACACATAATCATCACACTAAAAATATGATACGTGGGAATTGCACCAGGCTTTACCTCTCAAGGCAGTGTACCTGATCGTTATAGTATAGTATAGTGACAAGTACCGGGGGATTGATCGTTCAGCTAGGAATAGTGTCACTAGGATTAGAAAACCTAAATACTAGTTCTAGAGATGAGGGATGATTATTTTTGTATTTTCATATTTTTTAGAAAGCAAGTAAAAATCTCGGGTTTTAAGGATTTGGGCGGAATTAGTTGCTAGTCAACTTACCCAATACTAATGATGCAATCAAAATAAAATACTAAAAATGAAAATAAACTAAGGTTGTGAGCAATAAGTGGAGAAATTGTGTTTACTTAGATTTCACTACTCCCTAGATATCTTTTGCACGTTAATTACTTGTTATAGTTGCGTGGATGACGATTGTATTCCTTAATACCATTCATGGGGTGGCGCACTTAATTCCCCAATCCTATGAGTGCCTACTTCACTCCTATGTCAAGCCGGCTAAGAAGCTCCTAACATGGGATCATTAGAATTTACTCATGCATTAAATACAACCAATAAAACCTAGTGCACGTCAGTTCATGTTTCCTAAGACGTTCAAGCATGTTACCATTTGGAGATCTGCCAGTTTTCTTAAGCCTAACATCAAAATCATTCATCCAATACAACCATAAATAAGTAATCAACAAATAATTAACATCTAGGTTTCATTAGATCTAAGCAAACACAAGATAGATCTAGCCTAGCATGATGAAATTAAGACAAGAACAAGATATAGACAACCAACACATAGACATATTGATTGAATTAAAAGAATACTTATCTCAATTACACATGAAAGGGTTCAAGGGCTGAAAACCCTTGAAAAACCTGTAAAATTCGTAATAAGTTCGGCCTTAGGGTTTCTCCAAAACTTCTCTTTTTTTAATGAATGAAAATTAGAAAACTATATATAGAAAACTGAGGCTGACGGCGTCAAGACCAAATAGGTGACGCCGTCATCTCGCCGCCAAAATACTTCTCGGACTGCCTTAATCTTCATCTGACGCCGTCATGTGTTATGGTCTTCCAGGCCGTCACGTCTTTTACTCTTGACGCTCTACTTTTGACGCCTTCACGTTTGTACTGGACCGTCATGCAAATTACTCTTGACGCCATCAAGATGTTGCTCTTGACGCCGTCACCTACTGTTCCCAGCAAGAAAAATTAAGACTTTGGCGTTTTCTTTACTTTTATGCTCCAAAAATGTCCGAATTGCTTCCTTTTCCAGATTTCACTCCCAAAGTACCTAAAATCACAAAAGGAACGATTTAGGGCAATATTTGATCAAATAAATTCAATTCCGGGCTTAAATGACCCCCTAAAAGTGGTTCATTTTTCGCCTCATCATATACCCTTACACTTGAGATTTGCTTGTCTTCAAGCAAATGCGCTTTTATTCTAGTCAAAATACAAGTTAGGGGTCATTTAACACTAATATAAAAGTAATTACAACAAATAATCGTTCCACTAAAGACCAATAGACAAGCACGGAGGTCATACACAAGCACCTCACAAATAGTGTTTAGATACTCACATCTCTCGGGTGTAATAAAGTATAAATTACAATATGGAAACGGAAGATATCTCTCACTACCTGTCATAGCAAAATAGATTACCTTAGGCTTGGGAAAGGATCAAACCTCCACCACACGGCGTAAGCACCTAGGATAAACTATCAAAGAGGTCTTTTAAAAGGTTGTAACGTTAGTTGTAGGGATATGAAATACACGGTTTTGTTGGATAAAGGAAGTTTTTACTGGTGGCGAGCTAACAATATTGGTTAATTACATGTACAATATGGCGTTCCTAAGACAAGACTAGACTTGACTTAAGCTAATAAATGAAAAATAACAAAAACATAAAATGAACATAGAATGAAACGGGATGGTAGTCCGTATGTTTTTTCTCTTTTCTTTTTTTATTTTTTTCTTTCTTTTTCTTGTTTTTTCGATTTTTTTTTTAGACATACACTCTTACCCTACCATCCAAAATAATACATCATAGGGAATGAACATTTTCCCTTACGCTTGAATTTTTACATACTTTACAATAAACTAATCTAATGACTCGAATTAAGAAATTCAAAACTCTTGGAGTACTTTTAAGATTAACGCACATACGGGGGTAATAAATGATGTTCTTCCCCATTACTCCATAAAATAAGTACTTTACCCATGAGTCCCAATAGTCCCAAAACAATATGTACAAGGATATGACTCGACTTAGCAACCATGTAATCAATTAGATAGTTAACTTAGGGTTTAACAAATAACAATAATGCACTAAAGATGAGTGCATACACGGAAGGCTAAGGCGATTTGGTTGTACATTTAAGTGGGGTGTAACAAATTCTTCCTTTAAGTAAAATGCTTAAATTTAGAAACAAAAAGATAGGCTCGGAGGGGTGTACTAGGGGTTTCGTGTACTAACAGTGAGTACAACGCTAAGGTGTGGGAAAAATTAGTTGACTTAACTAGCCAAGTAATATGACTTAAATGGTCAAGTAATTATTATACGGGTTTAACACAAGGGTGATCCTAATGCCTCTTATCATGTAGTAAATCCTACCACACGAATGTAGTCTCACTAGCGGTCTCGGGATGCATCACTAACGCAAGTTCTAGAATCTAAATGCTACCGGTACACTCATAAGCACTAATAGTAAATGCTTTTCCTATCAAATCTAAAGGCGAACCTCACATATTTGGGTGGAAAATTTTTCTGAATATACGGTTATGTGCTAGTCATACAATCTCCTATCCATGAGACGCTTGCTATGGCTAAAGTTTCACTCCTAAATGTTGTAAAAAAATTTAAATTTGGCGCTAAAATTACACTAACAAGTATTTCTCATAGTTTTATTACACATCTACCATTAAACAAACAAACTCAAGCGAAAGTGTATCTGTAAGGTATCATCATTTTACCCTCCCCTTACACTTAGGATGAACATTGTCCCCAATGTTCAAGTAAAGAATGTAAAAGTGAAAAAGTAAAAAGAATGAAATCAAATACTCCCCTGATTCGCTCGGTATGGATAATAAGGTGGCCAGGTTAAATCTTCCTCCAAGAAAATGAAAAATCAAAGCTTCCCTTCCAGAATATAAATTGTCTTCTTGTCATACATAACCTGTAGATCCTGAGAAAACAAACAAGACAACCTCACGTAAAATCGGCGGCAATCTATATAAGTTACTAAATCCTAGAAAACAAAGTAAGATATAATGCTTGTGGAATGAAGTTTGCAGATTTCCTGGAGATTATAAAACTTAATAATTCACAAAAACCGTAAGAATCCGTTAGAAAAACAAAACCGGTAAAATTTCCAGATTTTTACACGTGACGCCGTCAAGAGTAATCTCGTGACGCCGTCAGAAGTGATCTGCAGAAATTCTTATGTTAAGTTTCCGGAAAATTTCTGGAAAAACTTGGTCCTACTTCCTGGAAAATCTTGCAAAACTTCATTATGACTCAATACAAGCATTTGACTCTAACAAATACGAATATACATGTTCATTTAATATTGTGGAGAATCATGAACGGTTTGTTTCTTAAAAACATATTTGGGGTTTCCCCTTACACTTATCTTTTGCAAAAATACTTTTAGGTGGAGTTAAGACTAGGCCAAAACAACAAAGTAAAGTATTTCCACTATTTAATTGAGAAACATGATCTACCAACAATAAAAATAAAGCATGCATACGGAAGCAAATAACAAACAAACAAACAAAATAAAATCACACAAAACATGGGTTGTCTCCCAAGAAGCACTTTTCTTTATTTACGAGTCTTGTAGCTAGACTCAAGGTCATGGGTTACTACGTGACCTCATCGTTGGTTTCACTCTCTAGGTCGTCTTCTAAACTAGTATCGCTTTCATAGTGTAAGTACTTCGGGTCTTCGAACTCGAAGACATCTTTTCGATACTTAGAACCAAGCTTACTAACATCCTTAAAGAATCCACATGATAAATCAGAAGTGTTCTTACACCCTCTCCGAACATCTTCATCACACAAAATAAGTTGGGAACTTATCTTATCAAGCCCGTTACAATAGATTTCCTTAAGGTCTCTTCTCTTGTACGGCGTTTGGTATGAAACCCTCCTAATTCCATCAGCGAAGGTCATGATTCCGTTCCGGTCATCAACTATCAGATTAGTGATCTCACAAAAGGGCGCTCCAAAAATGACTTGTGATAACCTAGGGTCGACATAGTCTTCGATGTTGTCCACAATCGTGAATTCCATAGTGAATGCCATATTTCCTACAAACATCAGGGTTTCATGATCCTTACCACCCACTTTCTCTCCCTTGTAAACCATTCCCCATCTGCAGATATTGTTATAATGGAATAGGGACATAAAATTCTTCGGCAGGAATACGTTAATGTAGACGTTATCGAAATACTTACGACCGATCATGCAGGGAATTTTGAGATTATTCGGATCACGCCATCTTATCTTCCCCGATTCTCCATCCCTTGATCCATATAGATTCCCTTCAAGGGAAGGACGATACTCGTATACCTCCTCAGTACCCCTACGAAAAATTACCTTCTTAACACCATTGGTAAACAATGCACTTCCATCCTTCTCATCAAGGATTACTCCCGATTCATTGATAAATGGTTTCCCAAGAACAAGGTTGGTCAATGTTCGATTGGTGAGAGGGTCCACATCATCGACCACGGCGAGGGCAATATTGTAAACAAGTTCTCCAATCATAATTGACATATTTCTTATTACCCTTGCATTATCAACTTTTTCGCACAATATGTGTTCTGGAAAGGCTTCTTGGTATAGGGAAAGGGGTATTATGTTGTCTGGGAAACTAGGATCTATATGACTATCGGTTAAGAGCTTTTCCTCAATGGTGCAGGAAATCTTAAAAACTTTAAGGTTGCTTACATTAGTCCCATCACTATTCCCACTGGTAACATTCTCCATTTTTCTCTCAGGCTCCTCTAAAATAGATTTACCCAAAATGGTTGGATTTCTCATTTGCTCTTTTGATCTCTCTTTCCCTTCATCCGATTTGCTAGATTCTTGCGCGGCACACTGCTCGGATGAGTTGGTAGGGCTTCTGGCCAAATCGTGGTGCACCCTTGAGGTCTCATCTTTAGCTGTATGACCAATTTTGTTAGTTTGTTGTTGGGTTGGGTTAGGTGTAGAAGCAGATTTCGTGGTGATGGTGTTTATGAAATGGATTGGTCCTAGGGGGTTGATAGGTTATTTTCCTTTTGGTGATAGATGTTTGAATAGCTTACTAGGACTTTTTATTTTCACAGGGGAGGTTGGTGGACTCATGATGGTAACAGACTTAACCTCACCAACGTGAATAGGTCTATTAACAACATGCTCTTTGATAGCAGTTAACAGATTACAAATCTTGTTATTCATATCAGCCTGCTGTTGTCTAAATTTAGTCTCGAGCGTAGAGAGTTGTAATTCTTGAAACAGAATGAATTTTTTAAGAGTATCTTCACAGCTTTGCCTAGGAACGCCTTGTGATGGAAAATGCTCGGACCAAGTGAGTGGTGAGGAGTCATTGAAGGATACGCTCCGCGTTTGGTACCCTCTAAAATTACGTTTATCCTTCCATGCCTCATAGGCCTCGCCAGAAGTTCGAGGACCTCGACCCACGTGTGACGATGTGAATTCGTTATAAGCACGTTTTGGAAGCTCCATGCAGTTATGAGTCTCGTGAGAGCCATTACATAATTTACATGTAGAAGCGATTCTGCTTACTTGGCTTGAAGGTTTTTGAGCTTCGTAAGATTTCATGAGAGACTTGACTCGACCTTCAAGTTCCATGATCCTACGGTCGGGAGTGCTAGAGTTGTTCGAAGGCAAAGATATTGCCTTGACCGTTTTGTTCAAATCACGGGGATCATTCCAACTTTCGTTGTCATGGAGAGCAAGATCTTCTATGAGTTCCCATGATTGTTCCGCACTTAGATCACGTAGCTTACCACCAGCCGATTGGTCAATGGCTCGCCTTGTGGAGAGATCGATATGGTCATAAAAGATTTGGACTTGGAGCCAAAGATCTATGCCATGATGAGGGACTTTTTGGAGTAAGTCCTTGAAATGAGTCCATGCTTCTTAAAGAGATTCATTTTGACGTTGTTGGAACATCAAGATGTCATTTCTAAGCTTAGTAGTTCTCCCCGGTGGGAAAATTTAAGCAAAGAAACGAGTGGTGAGATCATCCCATGTGGTTATGGATCCCGCGGGTAAACGCTCAAGCCATTGACTAGCTTGATCCCGTAGAAAGAATTAGAATAGGCGTAATCGGGTTGTCTCTCTAGTTTCAACATCTAGGTCTATGGAATCTACGATTTTAAGGAAGTCCTTAAGATGTTGGTTTGGATCTTCGGAACGAAGTCCATGGAATGCACATCCGCTTTGCACCAACCGGATGGTGTCGGATCGCAAGGGGGTCACATTGGCTCCGGTGAGCTCAATGGTGTTTTGCTAGCCTTGGTGGCTAGGTCGGGAATACTCTCCTAAGGTTTGGGGCCTAAGAGGTTCTAGTGGTGGGTTTTGTTGTGGTGGGATGACGGGTTCAAAGATGTTCCCATCGTCCATGATGTCGGGTGGTGAAGAGTTATGAACAAAAATACAAAGAAATAAGATAGACTAAAGAAAACCTAAAATTAAAATTAAATCTTACTAGAAAGGAATCTAGCAAGTAGACCTAATAAAAAGAGATTCTAACCTAGACAATAACTATTCCCCGGCAGCGGCGCCAAAAACTTGATACGTGGGAATCGCACCAGGCTTTACCTCTCAAGGGATCTTGAGAAGCTTACAACCCCCACCAGGCAGTGTACCTGATCGTTGTAGTATAGTATAGTGACAAGTACCGGGGGATTGATCGTTCAGCTAGGAATAGTGTCGCTAGGATTAGAAAACCTAAATACTAGTTCTAGAGATGAGGGATGATTATTTTTGTATTTTCATATTTTTTAGAAAGCAAGTAAAAATCTCGGGTTTTAAGGATTTGGGCGGAATTAGTTGCTAGTCAACTAACCCAATACTAATGATGCAATAAAAATAAAATAATAAAAATGAAAATAAACTAAATTAAACTAAGGTTGTGAGCAATAAGTGGAGAAATTGTGTTTACTTAGATTTCACTACTCCCTAGATATCTTTTGCACGTTAATTACTTGTTATAGTTGCGTGGATGACGGATTGCATTCCTTAATACCATTCATGGGGTGGCGCACTTAATTCCCCAATCCTATGAGCGCCTACTTCACTCCTATGTCGAGCCGGCTAAGAAGCTCCTAACATGGGATCATTAGAATTTACTCATGCATTAAATACAACCAATAAAACCTAGTGCACGTCAGTTCATGTTTCCTAAGACGTTCAAGCATGTTACCATTTGGAGATCTGCCAGTTTTCTTAAGTCTAACATCGAAATCATTCATCCAATACAACCATAAATAAGTAATCAACAAATAATTAACATCTAGGTTTCATTAGATCTAAGCAAACACAAGATAGATCTAGCCTAGCATGATGATATTAAAACGAGAACAAGATATAGACAACCAACACATAGACATATTGATTGAATTAAAAGAATACTTATCTCAATTACACATGAAAGGGTTCAAGGGCTGAAAACCCTTGAAAAACCTGTAAAATTCGTAATAAGTTCGGCCTTAGGGTTTCTCCAAAACTTCTCTTTTTTTAATGAATGAAAATTAGAAAACTATATATAGAAAACTGAGGCTGACGGCGTCAAGACCAAATAGGTGACGCCGTCATCTCGCCGCCAAAATACTTCTCAGACTGCCTTAATCTTCATCTGACGCCGTCATGTGTTATGGTCTTCCAGGCCGTCACGTCTTTTACTCTTGACGCTCTACTTGTGACGCCTTCACGTTTGTACTGGACCGTCATGCAAATTACTCTTGACGCCGTCAGGATGTTGCTCTTGACACCGTCACCTACTGTTCCCAGCAAGGAAAATTAAGACTTTGGCGTTTTCTTCACTTTTATGCTCCAAAAACGTCCGAATTGCTTCCTTTTCCAGATTTCACTCCCAAAGTACCTAAAATCACAAAAGGAACGATTCAGGGCAATATTTGATCAAATAAGTTCAATTCCGGGCTTAAATGACCCCCTAAAAGTGGTTCATTTTTCGCCTCATCAAAATACCTTCCTTCATCATAAATCATCACTCAATCCATCATGTCATCTCCCAATCACCCAAGATCTAAGCCTTAAAGGATTGCAAAGATCTCCGTCAAACCCGTGTGGAGAAGAAAACTTGATACTTGTCAAAAGTCCACCTCAATCAATGATGTTGTCTCCAACCAACCAACTACTAAACACCAAACTCACCCAAATGAAACCTCTATGTTACCTCCACATGACAACCTTACAATTTCACTTTCCAACAAAATTCCACATCCATCTCACTCACTACTTCAAAATGATCCTTTTGAGGAACATACTCAATCTCAAAACAACAACCATCACTCTCATCAAAACATGAATCCTATGTTCCATGTTCAAACCTCAATCCCTAGTCACAATCCAACTCCACCATTATCACCTTCCTTCGAACATAAAAAGTTCGTTGAGGAGCTCAAAGAAGCTCATGAGTTTAGTGCTCTTCTTACACCTTGATCAACGTAATTTGGATCAACAACCTTCCTCCACTCACTCCTCACCACCCAACAATTTGGTCCAACTTGAGAATCATGTTAACAATTGTCCTTGTTGCATTTTTCTCCAAAAACAAACCATTGCTCTCAATTAGCACTTCACTTGGATTGAGTATCTCCTCACTAGGTCTTCTCAACAACATCACTATCACAACACTCCAACCCTCAATCAAACCCTTCCGCTCCGAACTCACCACCTTCAACCACTCCAAACTCTCCAAATACCATTCCCACAAAAATTTATCTCCATTAAACCAACCACCATGCTTCCCATCTCCAAGCAAGTCCTAGAGACCTCAAGTTGGCAACTTAGTATTATCTATTGTAGTTTGCTAAGAAAAGCATATATGTATGCTTATGTACTAATGATTATGGTTTCAACATAATCTATTTTAATAACTAATGAATGCTTGTTGAGATTTATTTCTTTTGTGCACTCTTATTAGTTCTCTTGTTATATATTTGCTTCATACATCATATATATAGTGTGTGTGCTCTAAATATTTTTTCAAGCATTCCATATCTCGATTTTTCTTATAACCTTGAAACGAAGGGGAGTACACGTCGAGGGGGAGCTCTAACATTGTCGGGATAACCTTTTTGATGCTAACAAAAAGGGGGAGAAATGATATAAACTCACTAAATACTTGTATATATATATTAATTTTTTATTTAATGAATTTAGATTTTGTAATCATCAAAAAGGGGGAGATTGTTGATATAAATAATGCATAAAAACGTTATTAATATTTCTCGATATCCCTACGTTTTAACGATCACAAAATATTAAATCATTAAACGTAAAATCATTACATAAACAAGTATTTAGTTACAAAATATCATTCCATCCAACTAAATCACTTAAGGTATGAATAAACAATTACCTAATACATTTTATGATCAACGTAAGGTTTATTTAATCATTACTAAGCTTATAAAATGATATAAACATTTTATATATTTAGAAAAACAATTTTGGTAAATAAAGGAAAATGTTTAATTCATAATAAATATATGAATTCAAATTTTTAACCAAAATCAGTTAGATTTTCACCAAATAAACTTTCCCCAGAAAAGGACAAAAAATATAGTCGTTACAGGAGGGCGGCCCCCTTAATTTTAAGGGAGCCGGCCACCAATTAAGGGGGCCGACACGCTCCTGTGGCCAGATTTTTTTGCCTATAAATACAGGTTCAATCCTGCATTTTTCCTCACATTTTGCACTAAAACTTTCTGTCCAAATCTCTCAAAACATCCTTCTAAATCATTTGATCATAAGATTATAAGTTCTTGTTTCAAGTGATTCAATCCCTCACCATTCAAAGTGCAAGAGAAGAATACTCCTTCAACATTTTGTTAAGAAGTATTGTAGATTTGTGAATATAGTTAGTAGTTGTGTAAATTATTTGTAAAGGTGTAGAAGTTTTGTAATAGGTAGATTTAGGTGTGAAGAGTAGTAGAGATTAGAAGTAGTGAAAAAGAAGTAGTGTTGTGAAGAAGAAGTAGTGAAGTTGTGAGAAGTTGTGTAGTAGTGGTGGTATGTATAAGTTGTGAAGAAGTTGTGTAGTGACTAGTGGTGTGAGATTGGTTCTAGCTACTATTAGGACTCGACATCTAGCTTAGTGTCATTAATTGGTGTAAGCAAAAGTTGTGTAAGGTTTTCTCTGCCATAAGGGAGCTTGTTGACATAGTAAAGAAAACTCTCGAGTTAGGTGCTCAGGGAGTGGAGTAGGGCGAAGAGGAGCTTCGTAGCCGAACCACTATAAATCCTTTGACTTGTGGTGCGATCTTTCCATCTCTATCTCTTTACTTACTTATCTATATTGTTGTTACTTACTTTTGTAAATATTAGTATACATAAGTGTTTAAATATTGATCTCACATAAAACTAGAATTGAAGATTTTGTAAACAAAGTTTTTGTGAATTTAAAAACGACGTAAAACTATTCAACCCTCCCCCCTTCTAGTTTTCCACAGACTTAAAGGATACTTATGATAGGATTGATGGATCTGGGATGTTTAATTTGCTTCAAAAAATTAATATTCTTAAACAAGGTGGCATACCTGTGTCTGAATATTGTCATAAATTGAATTCTCTGTGGAGAGAATTTGATATTCTTACTAAGTTGCCTGATTTTACTTGTGAGGCTAGACATGAACTTGTTGATCATAATCAGTTGTTAAAACTAAGGTAGTCCCTTATGGGTCTTAATGACATTTATCAACCCATATGAAGCACTCTTCTGACTAGGGTAATCCTCCCTGAAGTCAGAGATACTTTCGTTATTATGTCTAGGGAACAATCCTATAGAAGGGTTCCTACCACAACAGTGAAATCTGAGAAGGCTCAAGTTTCTACCTTTATTTCAAAAACTTTTGATAATAAAAACATTAATTGGAAAAGAAACACAACTTGTAACAATATTGGGTCTAATAACAGAGGAAACTATGATAGTTTATTGTGTTCTCATTGTGGGTTGAAAGGTCATACTGTGGAGAGGTGTTTTGAAATCATTGGTTATGTAACAATTCACATTTTCAGGTTACTATCTAATTCTGAATTTTTACTATTCACTTTCACTATTTATTTCCAAAATTTTTATTTCATATTCTCGTGAGATAAATTATTTCCATGATAAAATAAAAGTTTGACGCTCATCGGATCATTTTCGCAAAAGTTATTAAGAAACTATACGTTTGGTTTAAATGTCGTTTAAACACCCTGCGCATAACGAAAACCAACTGCGCCAATTTTCCTTGCATCAGATTAATGTTTAGTACATTCATGATCAATTAGGGAAATTTTGATAATTAAGTTTAAATGTTACCAAATTGACCCTGTGCCGTACAAAACAGAAATTTGTGTTTTAAGCACTTTTACATATCCGCAACCTTAGCCTATACCTGCACCACATTTTATAAGACGTTTAGAAGCTTTCATATTTTTGGAAAAGTCAACATATTTTCCCTCTGCCTTTGACCATAAAATCATTCATTGATTTTATAAATCATTCCTTAATTTTTAACACTTACGGTTTAAAGTTTAAAGAATACTTAACACCAACCGACACCATACTAAGCCCAAGCTAGACATTATAGGCCATTTTAATTCATTATAATAATATTAGAAAAGTTACATTTTACTTTTCTCCATTTTACGCAACTTTCGTATGCTTTACGTATTACGCATTTTAGACCCGCGTTTCCGGTTTTAACAGGGTTTAAGCAACCCGATGGAACTTACCACTCATTTTATATTTTATTATAGAGTATATTGACAAGTTTAATCATTTCTACAATTTTCATATTTTTACGATACCCGGTTTTACGTTTCGTGGCATAACAACTTACGGATAGCGATTTACGGAACCAAAACTAACTCCATAAGTAGGATAATAAAAAAATGACCAAGTCATCCTATCCTACACTTATTAACCGCCTCTTAGGGGGGGGGGGGTCACCCCTTGTGTGGCTTGATCTCATGCCTTGTGCTCTAGGATGATTACATGTGCTAAACTTCTCATGTAAGCTTTGATAAAATTTTGCAAACTAACCTCCTTAAGGCATCTTCCTAACCTCCTCAACACCCTATATAAACCCCCCTCCACCCCCTCTTCTTGCCTTCCCATAACATAAGCTCAAACACTTTCATTAGTTAGTTTCCAACTTCAAGTATTTCAACTAGTATCAAGCTCCAAGTGAACTCCATCTCAAACACTTGCAAGTTTATGTGATCTACTTGAATTGAAATATATTAAAGTCACTAAACACCTCATCACCAACCCTTCAAGAATACAAGAGTGTAGAAGGGTTGCTAAAGTGTGGAAAGCTTGCTCAATCAAAGTCCTATCCTTATTCTTAACTTCCTTTCTTTAGAAAGCCTAAAGTTGTAAGAAACCCTAATGCACTTTCTTGCTCAATATTATTTTTATGATAAATATATTTCATTCATTCTATATATGTTCTTTGTATTATGTTCATGATGTATAAAAACTATTAAAACAAGATATGGAAACCATATGTAGCTATATAGACATAAACAAGAAAACTAGTGACACATATTGTGAAATTCGACCAAAATAGTATAACCATGATATTGGACACTTACCTACTGTTAAAGAGGACTTAAAAAGAAAAACATATCAATTTGAATAACCCAAAACGGACACACGAGTCAAAAGATATGATCAAAAGAAATTAGCGAAACTAAAACCCAAATCTGCCAATTTGCATTCTGATCAAATTATGATATTTTTTCGAGGCCCTTCTGGTCTGTTTCATCAAAAAGTTAAAACAAGAAAGTTGTCCGGAACAACTTTTTCGTTCAGGAACAAAGAAGCTCGAACCCTGAAAACCCATAATGAATGCTATTTTTCTTCAAATTCTTAACTGCCCTTTTAAATACCCAAATGACTATGTATTGGTTATGGCTAAGTAAAACCAATAGGTCTAATGATCTTAAAGCCGAGACCAAAACCATGGCTAAGGCCAAGGATGAGTCTCAAGACCATGATATCCAAGACCAAAGGCACGGCAAGGCCACGGCTAAAGATCTTATGGCTTTCTAAGTCGAAAACATGAACTAAAGTGTTAGTTGTAACATAATCAACCAATTTGGATCTACTCCATCAAATGACCATGAGACTTTGCAAATAATATCATATCCATTCTAGGCTTAATAAACTCATTAAAGATAACAATCTTCATTAAAAATAAAATATCCTATGTTTATTCAACTTTCGGACACGTAACTTTTAAAGATCAAAAACATATATTTTCTATCGAATACTACAACACTAGGGAGCTTCATGTGAGGGGTTTCATTTGGGTAAACGGATCGACGAGTTGCTAGATTTACGATTTAAAGTGTCCTAGCTCCTCGGACGTTTACTACATGACCTCTGAATTATGACGGCCCGAACGGTAGTAAGAGATATACAAACTATACATGTTTCATAAGCCATCTCTATACAACGACCTACACAACATACTAAGAACTACATCATAAACAATATGCAAGACATATATAGGCAAGTTTATGTTTTCTTAGACATTATTCCAAACCTAAGTTGCAACAATTATTCTAGGTTGCTCGCAGAGGTTCTCACGGCATATCCATCATTCTCATTATACATCATTCAACTCACGGTGAGTTCATAACCCCTCTTTCTATTACTTAATTGTTTTATAAACCCTTTGGGGGGAATACATGCTATTATTTTTCCACCGAACACAATGATTTTCAATTGTATGCTTGCCAGATTGTTTTATTGTCACTAAGTACCATCCTTGCCAATCCAAGACCCCTTATCATGAACCATTTAATCACTAGTAATAGTGAGCGCGAGTATAGTGAATAGGCCTATTGGGATTGACGAATCCCATTTGTATTGACCAAATGCGTTCAAAAAAATGCACTAATATTTGAGATTTAGGTATGACGGCAAAGTACCTACCGGGGTAACTCCACCAATTGATACTGGTACCCGTTAACGTGTTGGTTGCATGAGCTTAGTGAATAATAATAACTGTTTTGTTTTCCAACCATGAGTATGAGTCTAATTAACTCACACTATCAACATATTGTGTTCAATCATTTAATAAACTTTATGAATTTCACTCAACCTTTGTGTTGACAGTTTTAAGCATGTATTTCAGGTCCATAATGATCGAGGCTGACACGGAGGAGCACGGATATTCAAGAGGGCTATAAATTTTTTTATCATTCGAAAACTCATTTAATGTAATTTGTAAACATGGAACCATCTTGGACCTCATTTTGTAAACTCTGATATTTATATAAATCGAATGATAAATCTTTTAAAACGACTCAATTAAAGTTCGGTTTCTATTGTTATAACTGTTGTGCTATGAAGTAACACCCATTTTGAATTCCGCTGCATGTCACGAAATTGGGGGTGTTACAGATTGGTATCAGAACCACAGTTATAAAGAAACGGGTCTAATTGAGACCTAAACTATAACCATTTCCACACACAAACATTTTATAGCCTTCCGCTCTCAGTGCCTTCCATCCTCCAGACGATTATGTGACTTTTAGACATCTTATGCTACAAAAAAGTACTAGTATATTGATATATACACTCGATTTATTTTCAATCATTTTATCTAAACAATAGACTAAATATATCTGCGTATGCCTATTCTAGGGCATTTCGACACAACCACGTTCTCCCAATCATGTTCCTACTCCAACATTTTATGTCCAAGATATTGTAACTAATTGCAATGGTCTTTCCTATTTCTCAGACATTGTAATTTATACAATGGTCTCATTTAATTCTCAAGACATTGTGAAGTTACGCAATTATCTCTGTATCATTTCTCAGACATTGTGAATTTCACAATGGTCTAATCTACTTCCCAGATATTATGAATTGCACAATGGTCTAATCTACTTCTGAGACATTGTGATTTGCGCAATGGTCTCTGGAATTATTCCATCACCTCATCAATATCATTTCATATGATATCACACTAGTACAGATTTGGCCTTTCGTCACACAGCAACATATTTATGTGACTAAATGTACAAGCCTTAAATAAACAGCCACACTTGATCCGACATGTGTGACCATTTCGTAAAACATATGTCACACATTGGTGTATATATGTGACTAGAGGGTAACTGGTAAATATTTTTTGACATTTTAGTCACTTTTAATTCGGGACGTCGAAACATTAGCCACACTATAGATATACATATGTGACAAATATATGTCACACAATTGAATAGTGTGACTAAAAAAGATATATGGTCACATGAAGTACTTGGGTATGTGGCTAAATTATATAGTCAATTTTGTCACACATTATATAAACGTGACTGCTATTCTTTGCTAAATAGTTAGCCACAGATGAATTTGAAATGTGTGACAACTAAAAATTCAGTTAGAAACGTTAGTCACGATATGCATTTAAGAGTGACAAATATATGTCACACACTTGAAGAGTGTGACCAAATGTCATATATGGTCACCCTAAACCATACAAACATGATTAAGCATAACGAAAATTCGATACATATGGTCACCTAAGTTAATATGTGTGTCTAAATTTTAGTGTGTGTTTGCATTCCAAATCCTAATGTGTATAGTCACATATATTTGTAGCACGATCATGTGACTATAGGCTTTACAGTAGTCACACTATACCACAAATGTGTATCTAAATCATGATTGTGGCCACGTTATAAAGGTATTATATGTGACCATTAACCATGTACACATTTATCCTTGTAACATAAATGAACTTGTTGTAGTCTACTTAAATTATGTTAATCATTACCTAAAAATAGATTTAGTTAGTTGAAAAATAAATTTAGATAGGATTGTTTTATTTTTTAAAAATTTACAAAGATTTGTTGTTTTAATATTGTAGTTTTAAATGTTTGTAACAATCATTTAAAACTATAATGTAAAAGTTATAATCTAATTAAAATTCTTGTATTTACAAACGAAATAAAGTTAAAACATCAAGTTAAACAAAATGAAGTAGTTGTACGTAATCTACTTTAATTATGTTAATGCTGTTTGGCATAAGTTAATGCTGCTAGGCATAAATTAATGTTGCTAGGAAATTTGGGGATGTGTATGTTGGTAACCCAAATGTTTAGCATTTATTACCCAAACACGCCTAAAACACATTTTCACATGTAATTACCACGCCTATTTATATGCTATAACCCAAGTAACTTCCTCATTCATCCAGTAAACAAAAACAGTAAAACATAAATTGTATCAAAGGGTGTAAGAATGTCTCAATTTGTGCTTCTTCAGGAACTTGAAGTGGCTGCTAACTCAACTGAGTTACCATACCAAATGACGGTGTATTTTGATAGGGAGACACAGCGTGATGTGAAGTATGCGAAAGATCTGTTAAGGCATATCAAGAGTTGCTTGATATTGTTATTCAAAGGAACAAGTACATGGCTGAAATGGAACTTGTGCGTCCTTCGGTGCAGATGTTCAAGTGCTTGGAGTATTTTAAGAAGCTTCAAAAGTTCGACATTATCGAGCTTTTGGAATTGAAGAAGAAGATTGCCAAAGCGAAGCTCAAGCTTTTCAACAAGCACGCATTTGTCAAGGAATTTAGAGTTTATTTCAATGTTTTTATCAACCATGTTATGTTCCTTTGAATTATAATGTTATGTTTTTATCATGTCATGTTATGATTTTTTTAATCAATTTTAATGTTATATTATTAATTATGTTGACTGCAAGTAGATATACTAGTGAAAACTGCAAATTTTTTCATTACCATAGAAAAGCTTGACTTTTTGGAGTCTAAATCCATTACAATAGGCTAAATTACACAAACAACTATTGTAATAGCAGTAGTAACTTAATAATAGCATTAGTAACTTTTGTACAAACAACAAAGAAGCTACAATTCTCTGTTTAATGAAAACAGAGAAGCTACACCCCTGCTACCTCTAAACACCTTATCTTCTTTTAATACATTCTTGCATTTGTCTCTCATACTGAGCACGAATTCTTTCAATGAGATCTTTAACTACCTCTGTAATTTCTTCACATATGATCTTTTTAGATATCATCACAGCAAGTAAATTAGCACTCAAAAGATACTCGTTTTCTGCAAGCATAAAAACATCAACTTCACCTTGTGTTGATAACTGATGTACATTGTAGCTATCATAAAACTTCCATGAAGTTGAGAGATCATAAATTAGGAAGTTCCAATAGATATCAGGTGGATCAGGTTCATATAACCTGTGTAACTCAATCTACAGCTCTTGCTCTTTCACATCTGGCTTCTTGATTGATTTGAGTTTTTTTTAACCAACTCCCATAATCATTCTAAGTCTACTCTGTCACTTCTTCTTATCAATTCCTAAAAACTTTTGCACACTTCTGATCCTCCACCAAGCCAGATTATCTTCCAAGCCTTTCCAAATTTATCTTTGTAAATCTCCCAGTCTATGATTGGATGTCTAGATTGAATAGGATCAGCATATAATGTTTCAGGAACAATCACCATCATCTGATCAAGATAAGAGTTGTCTTCATTTCTTTGTGAATCATTCTTCTTCTCAGCATGCTTGTATTCAATGATCTTTTGTTTCTTTGATGATGTTTCTTCTGTACCCATGGGGATAAACTTTTCTTCAATATATCTCTTGCAGTGGTAGTATAGATGTGCAATTTCGTCATATGACTTTCCCCTGAGTTGATGAGGTTTGTAAAAACCTTGATTCTTTAAGTATGTTTTCATTACACTCATGAGCGGAGACTTTGTGGTATTTCTTTTCCTCTTCTGACTTTGACCTTGCTTCATTGACTTACTTCGCTGACTCAAAGCTAATTCTACACCTCTTTCATTTATCAAATCAGCAAGTCTTTGTACTCTGTTATCATCAGTTAAAGTCTTATCTTTGTAAAGCTCTGCAATTCCAGCCTGTAGAACTTCATCTTCATCAATAAAAGCTTGCATTTTTTCTACATGAGCTCTTTTTTCTCATTTTCTTGAAGAATGAATGCTACTTGCTCTTCTGTTTCAAATTCAGACACTTTATATCTCCTTTTCTCATCCATAAATTTAGCTATTTCAGCTTCATCAACTCTCTTTGCAACCTCTTCAGCAGTAGAAACTTGATTTGTTGTAGCAACAGAAACATCTTGTATCACCTTGGCCAGTTGTTCAACATTACTAGTAGCAACAGTTTCTCCCAAACTAGTATTAGTCTCCACCATGATCTTTGAAGCTCGTACAATATTTTCACCAGGAAATTCCACTACATGCTTTTTATTTTCATCTTCCAAAACCGCCTCATTACCCTCATTGTCAGCAACTACATAGTCATCATCTATATTATCACCACTATCAATCCCAATATCCATACCCATATGCATATCAGCACAAGCACCTTCAGCATTTGTTGTTTCCTCCCCCGAGACTCTGCTTTCATTCCTCCCCTGTTTGGGAGGATCCTCCAAACTAGCAGCCTTAGAAGAACTCATCCTGTGTGCTGTGCCCACCTTCTTCAAACGTCTGAACTGAGTTTTTCTTGAGCTCTGTTGAGTTTCCAAATATCAAAGTCTCTTTTTCAACTTTTTGATCTTTTCACCTTGTTTTGTTGTGCACTTTTGGAGGCCAAGAACATCCTTTTCTAACTGGGTACAATTGTCCTTCAAATCCTGTATAAGTTTCATTCTAGCCTCACGACTTCGGCTTGTGTTACCTAGCCCGAGAGATGGATCATTGGAATTGACATTTTGTACATCAGTATCCATCAATTCATGTGTTTCAGATCTACCCTCATCACTTCGGGGTGTGTTACCTTCACTGAGAGGTGAATCAGTGGCTGTATACTCAGTCTCATGTATGTTACCACTGGCCTGCTCTACTTCTAAGCTAGCAGTAGAAGTGGCAGCCCCTTCCATGACATCCTCACCCTTTTTCTGTGGAAGGTTCACCATATATGGAAAAAGTGGTGTAACCCTTCCTGAAAAATCCTTGCAATTATTTTTCAGATTTGAAAATACTTTCTTTTGTATTGAGGTGGCATAAAAAGTTGCTCTATGTGTATTAATAGTAGTCAATTGATTTGGAATAATAAGTTGCAAAAACCTTGGATATAATAAAGAGTTACCATCATCATCCAAGGTCTTGATCATACCATCCAAAATCATTTTTGAAAAATTAAAAGGTTTTCCTTTACTAAGGCATATCACTTCTAATGCCCTGGGGGTACCAAAGTCATTCCAACCTGTTGTTTTAGGACTCAAACAATGTAAGAGAGTATGAATCAAGAATTTCCACTGAGATGAGAAGAGACCTTTGTAAAATTTTAATCTATCATTCTTCTTCTCATACCCCACTTTTTTTCAAACCTTTGAAAATGGCGGCATTTTCAAGACACACAATCACTTCATTATCTAGTAGGTTAAGAGATTCCCTAATAGATGACTCAGTTATGAGTATATCTTGGCCATCTACCTTAGCCTTAATCTGTATTTCTTCATTAAAAGTTATGACCTTAGCAGTAGCCCAAAACTCCTTAATAAAAGAAATGCATATAGGAGGATTCACAGTTAATGCATACCTAATAGGGGTAGCATTCAAGAAATCGATTATCTGTGTGAATCCTTCAGAACCATCTGGTTTCTTCAAAAAAGCGACCATGTTATGTCTGTCAACAAATGTGCGTTTTTATTCAATTGGCAACACCATCTTGAATTAGGGTTTTGTGATTTGGGGATTTTGAAAATGATTGATAAAAGATGTTAGTGTTTGTGATTATAGAGAAATTATGTGTACGTGAAACTGAATTATCAATTTGATTGGGGATTTAAACCGTTAAGTGTAAATGTTACCAATCCACCTCTGCACTCTCAGTTCTAGCAGTACAAACCCACCTGAAACAACGTTTTCTTAGCAGCAATTTTTTTTTTTAGTGCAAAGGGTGAATCATTATATTAATATCAATAAGTAATGAGAAAATTGATCAATGACAAAAGTACGGGAATTAAGATTAAACATTTTCCATTAAAACTTGAAATAAAAAATTACAAAATAATGTACAAAACCAGCTGCAGTAACATTTTCTTAGCAGCAGAATCTTTTTTAGTGCAAAGGGTGAATCATTATATTAATATCAACAAGTAATGAGAAAATTGAGCAATGATAAAAGTACTGGAATTAAGATTAAACGTTTTCCATTAAAACTTGAAATGAAAAATTACAAAATACTGGAAATAAAAGTTACACATTCTAAAAATCTACTAATCTAATTTTGGAGATTTCTCCGGGTCAAATGCCGCATGTGCATCTTCGTAATCCAACCCATCAAACTCCACATCAGACAAATCATCATCATCCAATGTCTTGTACGCCTTGGGATGTTGTTTGAGAGATGGTTTTTTTGTTGCTTTGTATTCCTTTTCATCCTCAGCATGTTGTTTGATAGACTGTGTTTTTCCTGCTTTCTTTCTTTCAGCAGCCCATCAATTGTACCACGCATTTCCATCCAATTTAAAATTTTTTACACTTTTTGCCACTTTATTTTTTGAAGCAGACCTGCTTAAACCTTCTCCCTCAACCTATTGTGCTGATCTCTTGTTGTTTGCAGACATTGTTGATAAATACTTCCTGCAGGTTTTTGTTTAGAGATTTGATAAACTAGGATTTGTGATTTGAGATACACATGGAAACGAGTATAAAAAGGAGATATGGGAAAGCCAAACTACCTATGTTTAAAGCAGGAAAGGATTGATGTTTCCCTCAGGTGGCTTGAACCTTTTCAACATCTTCGGGCCAACCATGATCCATTGGGACGAGCGTTTGCCAGGGATCAATGCTTATCTATAACTCTTGACAGAACTATATACATATTAGTCGCCAACAAAGACTAGTCACAATGGAACATGATTGATCTGAAGAAATCTGCAAAATTTCATGATTGACCTGATCCAAATATCCCTTTGGAAAGTAGTCTGACCATGGATTTGCTACAAAAAAATTAAAAAATATATTAAAATTTTAAAAAATATAGTGTAAATGAAATAAAAGATAATGTTGCAATTCAGGGTGTGTTTGAAACAACCTTTGTTCTTGGAACTAATACTTGATAATTGTTTCTGTATTTTGGCAAGTTGAACATATACTTGATAATTGTTTCTGTATTTTGGAAAAGAGCAAAGATGAATCAGTAATGGATGAAACACCAGAACAAGTTTATGTTCATACTTGAAAGTGGTGGCTTTTCATCCATCGCTGATACTTCTTCCATCTTTGATACTTGGCTGTTTTAGCCTAAATATTCGCACACACATATGATCACTTTTTTTCCTTATTCTCTCAATACAAATGCAACATGATTCTTATATAAAAAATACATCATACATATATATAAAGAAAACAGAGTGATACAAATAATCTACAAATGTTGAGTAAAGAATAGAGTCTAAGTAACATCACTCATCTTGAATGCGATAATGAAGGAGTGTGGCCTGTCATGAACAATACACACTATATCATTATCGCATTGAAGACGTCTCAATGATCAGGCCAGATGTATCTAACGATGTAGATGGGTTCCATCGCTTAAATTGGACCCCGTTTTCTAACGATGTTTAATCTTGATTATTGAAAGAGCCATTAAACATCGTTAGAAAATGGGGTCCAATTAAAGTGATGGAACCCATCTACATCGTTAGATAGATGGGCCCTGATTATTGAGCTTTAAGTTTTTAGCAACCAAATTCTTACTATCATTCATATTACTCACTTAAATGTGACGAACATACATATTAGTTATGTAGGTCCTACGACATTAGAGAGCTAATCATGAATCAATGAAATCATATTAAATTTATATCAACAATGCAATGAAAATATTTTCATTGTAACTAAATACATGAAAAACTCTTTAAGTTCTTGATATGTTTATTGTACTTCAACCTAATCCTAATATAAAATAAGCTAATCCAAGCAAACCTTAATATCTCTTTTGCTCTAATTATTCACAAAAACAACACATCATGTTCTTCCTTATTCTATCAATACAAATTATACTTGATAATTATTTCTGTATTTTGACAAAGAGCAAAGATGAATCAATAATGGACGGACAACACCAGAACAAGTTTATGTTCATACTTGAAAGTGGTTTCTGTCCACCCATCATTGATACTTCTTCCATCTTTGATACTTACATGTTTTAGCCTAAATATTCGCACACACATCCGCCACTTTTCTTCCTTATTCTCTCAATACAAATGCAACATAATTCTTATAATAGATAGTCAACCTAATCCTAAGATAAAATAAGCTAATCCAAGCAAACCTTAATATCTCTTTTGCTCTAATTATTCGCAAAAACAACACAGCATGTTCTTCCTTATTCTATCAACACAAATGCAACACAGTTCTTATAACAGATAATCAACCTAAGCCTAAGAATAAATAGCTCTAAGGTGGTGTCACACCCCCAATTTACCTGACTTGCAGCGGAATGGAATACCTGGGGGTGTCTGTCATAGCACCACAGTTACAGTTACATTGAACGACCTAAAGTGTCGTTTGGAAAATACTTCGTTTGATCATTGAAATAATCCAGAGTTTACAATATGAGGTCCCCAAAAAGTGTTGCAAGTTTATGAAAACAAGTCCTACTAGATCAAACGTTTACATAAGTGCATGAAATAATGGTGAGACGCGTTGACCCCGCGACTCCATGAAGGTCCAAATGCATGTCACATGAGCTACCTTAATAACCTGAAATACATTGCTAAAACGTCAACATGAATGTTGGTGAATTCCATAGGTTTAGAAAATGTAATGATGTACGGCCACCACAAGTAAAAGTGCATAACAAAAGTTAAGTAAAATTGTACAATAGACCTTAAGCTCATGACCCCGAAGCTATGACTGATGAAATTATATGCCCCTTCTGAATGTTTTACCAGAACACTCCCAAAATGTCAAAATGAAATGCATCCGCTTACTGTTGGTAATAACTACCACGGATGGAGGCGTCACCCTCGATAGATCTATCCACTCACTCTCGCTTACCGACAAATTAACGGTCCATGATAATAAATAGGGGACTTTAACAGGTTGGTAAGGCAACTTAAGCAATGTACATATGTTTTGGTACTTGGGCTCGTACTAAAATAATTGATGCAATGTATTCCCCCCGTGGGATTTGAAATCAAAATATTGTATTGAAAACGGGGCTATGAAAACTCACCTTAACTGATGATACTGTGATGATGTGAAATGAACAACAATGAACGGTTAGCTGCCGCAACCTAATGTGAATGTTGAACGATCTAATTTAGATCATGAAATGATGTTATGAATGTCCATGTACATGTTTCCTATACCACTCTACTCTTTGAAAAACACTTGTTGTTATCAAAATAATACATTTTCTAAAACTTGGGAAAATATGGCAACTAGAAAATAAAACTAGTTGAAATGTATATATATATATATATATATATATATATATATATATATATATATATATATATATATATATATATATATATATATATATATATATATATCGTATGTATCAATGTTAGTGTTGAAATCCTCGGTTTGAAATCCTTGATATAACGCCTTATAGTGATAAAATATAATTGTAATCACTAATACTTCATTAGTTATGAATTTGGGTACTTGGTTAATATTTCTAGAAAATCTAGAATTTAGTACGTAGAAGTAGTATTATTATTATTACTAGTGAAAGCTGCCAATTATAGAGGATTTTTGCCGATATTGAAACGTGAATATCTTTGTCGTTATAAGTCCGTTTTACTTGTTCTTTATATCCACGGTTACGTCTTAGTATGTAGTAATATATTTTGGAAAGCTTGGCTCCTCCGGGTTACGTCTAAAGCCTCTTTTTGTCCGACGAAAAACGTCCAACAGCATGTAATTTTCAGAAAAATACTTTTCGTCAACAAACTTGCAAAAAACATAACTTCTTCATTATAAACTCTTTTTAATCCGTTCTTTCGCCTACGGGTTCGTTTTTGAAAGTATTTTCTAAAAATTTTGCCAAAGTTTACTTTATGTTTACTGATTTTCCTGGATTTACAAAAATGGGACATAATGTATATATACTTGTTACAAATCCATTTTTCATGTGCAAAACTAGTTTCTACTTCAACCAAATCTCTTGCAAACACCACAAAGCTATACTAATCCTACCATATACCTTCTTAGGGTACCATGGGTTCCTAATCACTAGTAATCATGTTAATTTAACAAAGGAACACCTAAATCAAAATCTAGGGTTTGTATGTTCAAAAAGTTAACAAAAATAATGTGGTATAGCTAACTTGTACATGAAATTAAGCATGAAAACCATAAGATACATGTGTTAATTATATGAAAACATGAAAATAAATTTGATAACTCACTTTGAAATAATGGGTGATTAGATGATGAGAAACCTTGTGTTACTTGTGTTTTTGTTGTAAGATTCTTGATTAGAATGATGAAATGAACAACTTTGTAGCTTTGTACTTTGAAAAATAATGGATTTTGGTTATGGATCATATATGGGTCGTGGGTTTCATGATGGAGAAGAGAGGAAACATTGAGTTTATGATTCTTAGAAATGTGTATGTTTATGTTATAAGTGTTTTTGGATATTTTGTAAAAGATATAATGTATAATACTACATAATAAAGCATGAGGTTAAAAATTACTACTTGTGGTCTTGGATGGTTTAGGGGGCCGGTTTTCAATGTATAAAAGAGTAGCCAAATCGGTTTTGATCACTTAGGAAATGTAGGGTAATATTAGTTGTAGTTTAGTGTAAGTATTAGTTATAATCGGGTACCGGGTTTGCTAGAAATAAATATTAAGGAAGTTAACCGGGACTTAATAAAGTCATAAAAATGTTAAAAATATGTTGGGTACAATTACTGAGTGTTCGGGTGATTATTGTTTAGTTTTCACGAAAACCGTCGTAATATTCATAAGCCCACGTTATAAATAAAATAAATTTCCAAAATACTGGGTAAATGAATGTTATAACTTTTATGATGATAAAATGGATATAAAAATATGTCGGGACCATTGTTGGAATATTTAGATATATTCGTCGTGTATAAACCGGGTGTTAACGTTTATTTATAAATAATTATAAGGAAAACGTTAAATGTATCAAATATATAAATTTGAAAATCCTAAGAGTGGTATAACATGTAAATGACCTACTGATGATATGTCTCTAGTCCGTATGCAGTGTCCTTACTGATAATGAAATGAATTCGCACCTAAACCTATACGGTTACGCGAATTTTAATACCCGTAAACTAAATTTACGATGAAATGAATAATGCACGTGAATGATGAAATTTCTTCCGGCAATGAATAGTGTTCAGTGAATAGTAAAATTTCTGAATGCTTCTCGGAATGTCAAACTGACACAAAAAATGATGAATAGTAAACTGATGAATAGTGTTTTGATGAATATTGTTTTATGAATAGTGTTTTTCCAAAGTTTGGGAAATGACCTGAAATGGTGAGTTGTGACAGGTGATATTTAGATTATATTCATTTGTGATCTTATCAGCTTTTTGAGATTTAGGATCAAAACCTAGATCCGAGTGAGTTGTAACTGTGAGTGTGAGAGAGAAAGATAGGATTATGGAAATGTGTGAAGTGTGTTTGATAAGTTTGTATAATATATATATATATATACATATATATATATATATATATATATACATATATATATATATATATATATATATATATATATATATATATATATATATATATATATATATACTAGTTTTCGAAGCCCGCCCGATGGGCGGGCATGACTTGTAATTTTACATTTTAATTTAATCATGTACGGATAATAGTATATAGATAATAGTGACTTTTAATTTATTTATTTTTTATTAGAAGCATTAAGAATGAAAATAAATGAATGTTTACAATTATAGAACAATTAAAATATACAAAGTTCTTTGAAACAACATAGTATATGTAATAACATAGTGGGAAATCTCTATTTGGTATGACAAAGCAGTTTTAAATCAATCAATAGGCATTTTTCCGCTTATAAATTAATTTAATAAGATAAGGTAATCGGTTAATCCTTGTATCCTTTATTCACAAACACAGCTGCATCTTATGGTTTCCCAATCAATTTCACTATAAGAAACAACAAAAGCGTTATGTGTTTATTAAATTTATATCATATAATTATCAAAAAAGAAAAAAAATCATTCAGGCAGATTAAGAAAAATACCAAATGCCAACAAATTTTCTTTTCATTAGTGCTTGTGACATACTGACATGGCAACATTATGATCTTGATCCACCAAATATCCTATAAGAAAAGATAAAAGATTTAGGAGCCATTCAATCCAAAGTCATTATAAAATTAAAGAAACGACACATATATAAGGAATAAACTATATCTTTCAAAATAAATCTCATACTTAAATAATCAAGCTTTTATGTTGAATTGATTACCTTCACTATTATGCGTGTTAATATGAATCAACAACATTTAAGTTTAAAAATATTACAGCACTTTAATTTGAGAACTAACTAATGCATACTTCCTTCAGTATAGCCAATGGAACAATGATCTTTTTTTTCTGAACATATTAAAACACTCAACTCTAAAACTATAGAAAAATACCCATAACAATAGATATCGAAATCTTTATCACCATGAACATGCATCATAGGAAATTTATTAGGGGTTTATGTAGCTTGTGAATATTAATTTAAGTCAGAAAACAATATTACAAAGGTTATGCAAGAAAAGGAAATAAACGTTATGAAAAAGACAATGTTACCAGTAAGTCCTTTGGAGACATCGTTTCTGTCATTTCATATGAAGTTATTCAATGTTGTGCTCTTTCGCCACAATACTTAAACCTATATAATTTCAATCGATCATGCACGCTCAGTTTCTATAGAACGGGTCAACAAAGGACTATACGAACAGCGTTGTTCCATATCGCTATTAACAATCTCTGGCCGTATTAAAATAAACCAATAATACGTTGACCCGATTGCAGATATATAATTCAATGACTACATTAAAAATAAAATTGTCTACATGGTTATGGTTTTTTCTTTCAACTATGCCAATCTACTTAATGTTTTTCTGGAATACAATAAAAACTTACCCATTCACAATGCCCATCTATACAGCATGTTGTTTAACCCCATTCTACTCTTTCCATTTGAGATAAAACTCAACCCAAAATAGACCAACTTATAAGTACCTAGATCAATTAAAGCTCTGAGTTACTTTTTACAATTTCATCCTTTGAGAAAGATATGAAAGAAATAAAGTGAAGCAACAGATTACACAAATTAGAAGTTACTTATGTCTAACCTCAATTATTTCTTTCTTTGCAACCAACTCCCATTCTTTTTTTGCAATTCCCATTCTCCGGTCGATGTTTACACTTAAAGACCCAAATTAATTAGGATCATCTGACCATAAAAACACATGATACTGGTCTAACTCATTTGTAGTGAATGAAAATCGACCATGAGTTGCGTTTTCACTATCTTTAAGGATGTTTTGATAAGGCGATGTGACCTGCAAATGTAGCACAAACCATTATTTACATAACGAAAGTAATGAATTGAAATATGACTATGAATCTTATAAATGTATTTACCATCATAACAATGTGCCCTTTTTCATGCCAAACAACTCAAGAACCATTTTCTATTATTTTTTGAATTATGGACGTCCTTAGATAATCAAGAACTGATACTTTATTCGTACCAGAATGTGGTCACTGGTTTTGAAGTAGGACTCACTGATGTTGATGTTGCACATATGAGTAAGAAAGATGGGTTGGTATCAGCCAGGCGGGAAAGAATCTTGAGGATTTAGATGACATTTAAGTCGTAACGAACGTATGAGTTCAATGCATCTAACACATATTGGTATGCAAATGATCTCGCCACAGATGATTCGAAGCATTTCCACAAGCCATTCCTGGTGATAGACACATAATCCAGCCGTTATATCTTCCTAAACCACAACATGCTGAATCTGTTACATTAAATCCAATTAAACAGCTTCACATGATTATGAAGGGCCTTAAACTCATGGGAAGTGGTCATTTTAAGTGTTATATTTACGGATTAAACAGCTTCATATGGTATGAAAGGGGCCCGTAGGACTGTCATAATTGAAGGGATTTTACTGTTAGTATTAGTGGTTCTCACAAAATGTAGGTTTTGTTTTATGGGTCAAATAGTATGACACCTATTATTTCAGGGCTGCTGGTTTATATGCATGGGTCAATTGGGTAAAATAGGGATGAAATTTTCAATCTGGGCAAACCACATATGACACCTACTGTCATTATGCAAATTAACAGTTATACCTTTTGGTTTTGCTATTGTCTTACCTTTACTATGGTCATTTCCTTAAAAATTGCATCTATTCACCATCATTGCAAACATGGACCTCCGTTTGTTCAAAGAGGCGCAATGGACCAACATTTATTCAAGTATCAATCTGCAATTACGAACAATCATGAAAGTTAGCTACATTAAGCACCTAACGTATCTTTTTGAAAATCCCAAATATTTAAATCATGACAAGATTTCATAGGACTAATACTTATGGATTCTACAACAAAATAAAATATCAAATTGTGTATCAGGGACTCATACTCGAGTTTCACATGATCGATATCATTTTTCTGCATACTATAACATGGAACATACAACATCAATTCAAGAACATTATATTTTCATACATTAAAATTTTCTTCTACTCCCTCTAAATGCTATATGGAGCTACTGATTTAATTTTGCACTCTTTGGACTTGTATGATTTGATCTAAAATTAATAAATCTTTGGTCATTGCTCCTCCACTATAAGAAACAATTGAAAAAACTTCAAAACTATGATACTAACAAAGACTTGCAGGAAGCATGCCTTGAGACACCCTTTATTTATTCCATGCCAGGTGTTGTCTGGTCAATCGTCTTTCGAAAAGTGTACACTGCATAGTCAGAGCAACGGAATTCAGACACCCCGTAATCACATATCCCACCATAATGGTTGCATTGTTTATCACAAACCGCTGCAAAACCATTGAATATATGATCCTTAAGCATTTTTTCAACTGTCTCTAATAGGTCAACATGATATAAATATATTCGTGTAATAATTCCACCTAAAAGCCTCTGTGATATGATTTGTCCTGTATAAAACAGAACTGTCCCGGGTTAGTCGTGGAAAAGATCCAGATATCAATCTTGAAAGACCACCAGGTCCAGGATCTGATGGCACCACTTCAGAATCATCATCTACACTCTCCATATCCTCATACAACCTTATCATGCCAACAATTTCTCCTGCATGATTACACTTGACTGTGGCGTTGACTATAGCGGTGCTAAGAACGTCAATGTTGAAAGCCTCCAATAACTTGCTATTTCCACCTGATGCGGCTGTCGCAGATGCCATTACTGCAGGGATGTTGCCAGTTTTTATGCCAATCCAACAATCAACTTTACCTGTACCTATACGTATATCAGATAAAAGGGAAACGACATCTGTTGTAGGTTGTACTTTTTGCCATGTGTTTGCTTTACAAAGATGCAAATGACTGATATTCTACAAAGAAACAAAATCAAAAGCCACACATTTATTAATGCCAAGTGAGTGTTTTGACCAATCAATTCAGATTCATTTAGTTCCATCCATATAAGTTTGCATGTACATATAATATTCACACTCTAAAGATTGTACTATCCAATAGATATGTGACAGACAACATGCGAGACATTAATGCTAAAGGACAGAAAGCAACAATCTAAGGATGAAGAAAACTGAAATATTTCATATTAAGTTGGGTCAAGAAAGGTGTATATGAAGAAAAATAAGAACTCAAGAACTGCAGTCATTAACCAACTATTCTGCACGTCACACGGCAGATTTATCACAAAGGGCGTCAAATAGATAGAAGTCAACTCTATGCATACTCAAATGTTTACGAACCTCTAAAGTTGCATTACTCCATACATGTAATTTTTGTTTTAAATATAGTCTCATGGTGAAAATATTAAGAATTAATTAATTATATATTATATATAAAAAAGGAATGACAAAGATTATTTGCTGATCAGATCAATGTTAGAGAAGAAGTGACATACCAGAAGACTATTGGAGACTATCCTGTCTAAGCCTTAATCAATTATAAGCGGTTGGTGCCGACTCAAGTCATACTTCATTCTCTTGTCTACAGTGCCAAAGGTAAGAATAGCGCTGATTTGTTAAATCCATAGCTTTGGGGCAAACCTCAACATGTTCCAGTTTTTTCAATTATTCAGTCTGAGCCGACTTATATCTCAATAATCAAGAGTTGTACCTGATGTTTTGAGGAATTTGATCCCTGCGTTATTTTCCTCGGGTCAACGTTACTCATTTATGTTGGGTACCAATGCCACCGCCATTCTTGAGACACCCACCTCTCATTGGAACCGTGTCCCTATTTTTTCCTTCTTGTGGACCCATCTTGACTTGTTTGACTGTTTGGCCACCTGTTGCAAGATCTCATTTTCATAATGTTCAATATCTTTTAGAAATGGATCAATGCAATTCTCATAATCTAAAAAGCCACAAGCTAATAAGCCTCAAGCTTTTCTAAATTTACGTAATCTCTTAAGCTTAAGCTAACACACTTAACGATCAACAATCAGAAGCCTATATATAAAGTTCAAATATAACAGTGAAAAGGTGAAATGGGTATACCTAAGGGAGTACAGCCAAAGCTTCGTGTCGAAACATTGACTGCTTTTTAAAAAAAGTATTATCTAATCGTTGCTCAATGCCTAAGGGGGTGTTTGGATTAGCTAATTTTCTAGACTAATGAGCTTATTTAAAATTGAAAAAGCATTTAAGCTTAATTTATCTAATGAGGCTGGCGGAATGGTGAAACCAACTGAGACTGGGGTTGTCCTTGAGGGTGTGGCCTTGAACCTGATTACCCACCATTTACAAACCCATCTGCATGTTTGTCTAACCGCAACTCCTCATGAGTGTCTGGTGAGTAATCTTTACTGTTTGTCGTGCACCACCAAAAATTTGCAATCGGTTGTTGATATTGCAGTCCAAGCCCCATTCCTGTTCCCATATTTCCATGCTGAGGAGGACCCAATGGAGAAGAAAAAGCCAAACCTTGACTTTGATGAATGATTCCCTGATGATGTTGGATACCTCAAACAAATACATGTGGTGGGACTTGTGGTGGATTACCAATGGGCATATGCATCTGGAGTGGGACAGGTAATACGGTATTTGACATGCCTTGTGATTGGAGTTGTTGATTCAGGGATCCAAATGGAATGTGAAGTTGAGATTGATGATAAGGAATTTGCATGGGGATAGAAGGCATTGGAGGACCAGTTGGCTTCTGGGTATGGTCTACAACAGGGAGAGCTTAGTACATATAAATAAAGAGTACAAAATAACCCTCCACAATCTTGAAAATTGAAAAGTTTATTATGAGAAATTCATTCCAATAAAGTTATACAAATTGGCTGCAGTGGCCGGACCTCCCCAATAATTTATTCTTTTTTGTGAAGAAGAACCGAGGATTAGAAATAACATTTTTTTTTCTCTTTTGGGGTTGGTCGAGCCTCACCGGCATTATGCTGATCAACAGAACCAATATATTTTCTTGGTATATGCTGTTTTGGAACAGGTGGATTTGGCGGTGAAGTAGCTTTTATACAACCAACTGGTTTTGACTTTTGACCCGCCTAAAGAAGTATCATATTGGACGTTATGCAACATGCTCATTATGCCACCTCTACTTAATAGCTACCGGCATCTGCAATTCACTGACATCCACGTATTGGAGGTCTACTGAAAATGTTCCAGACCTGAAGAAAGTGAGACCTTTCACACTGGGGATTAGATTTCCCTTGAGGCAGACAATACTTTGTTGATTCTACACAGTCCCGTTTTGTGAATATTGGGTCTTACCCTTCCATGTCAAGGCGATTGAGAAAGGAAAGCTCTCATGAACATATAAAAAATAGTAAATCGAATTAGACCCTTAATATACTATAAACAGCAAAACATATATACTAAACCAGGAACCGTGAGCCATACCTGAAAGTCTCTAACTTTAAATGTAGGACTGAGAATAGCACACTCCTAATCGCAGCCCTTGGAGACACACCCTAGAACCAGAACCAACAACCTCGACAGCATAAATATCACCAACTGTAAGTTGAGCGTCTGCAAGAGCCTTCTCCAAGGGTTTCTTAACACGTTCCAATATCGGGACGCTGATTTGTTAAAACTCATCTCTTTTAATAAAAACTCTAATGTCTTTGTCCTCCATCAAGCATTCGATGTTCATTATATTGGTGCCTCTGGATTAGCATTGAGCACCTTCTTTAGCTTTTCACATGCGGCGCGAAGCCTGAGCCAAGTCTTGCGCTTGTATTGGATCGTACTTTGTTGTTTCATTTGTTGTTGTCGTTTGTAATAACCTTCTGTTTCCCCTTTTCACCCACATTGGGAACCGGCTTAACGTGTCAACCGATTCCATTTATTTTCTTTAATAGTGCAAGAAAATTGCTAACTTGGCGTGTAATTCCTTTCAATGCTTTACAAAAGTGTCTGCTTATTTTTACCTGCAATTTGTTATACACAGATTAATTTCTGTCATGTACGTATAAATCAACTCAAATAGGTACGTAGACAAAAGTGCCGAATTTCGTGCAAAATTCTTAATTTGTGTGCAGCTTTATGTTTTCTTTCTTGTAAAACATAAATTTTTTAGCATTTGCTTTGCTTTTAAATCAATTTCTCTAGCTATAGTAAAAGATAGAAAAACTTCATAAATGTGGTATGTACATCATTTTTGTTTTATAAAAGTAACTTTTCTGAAATTTAATGTGACATACTTATATTACATGTTGATAAAGGTTTTCATGTTTTAGTTACTAAGGTAGTATATGGTAAAAAGTAAAACGGGTAATATTGTGCTTATTCTCACCTGATTTTTACTGCCTTCAAATCTATCAAGAAAGTAGCTTGATTCATCATGGCAGCACTCAACATAGTTAGTAAATCATCATACCTTTTTGAGGTATAACTGGAAAGATCCGAGACTGCAGTCTTGAGCTCAGTAACAGTTTGATAAGAGCTACAATCACTCCCCCTAAGCAGCAGCAGGCAAAGCATCAATTAAATCGGCCCCGATTACCCTCATAGGCACGTATTTCTATTTTCTGTAAATGCATAAAGTTACCTAAAAACTCATGGCTTAAAAAAAACGCAGCTAGATCTCCATTTATTGTTTAAATTGAACATGTTGTCGAATTTCAATCATGTAACATCGTTATTCTCAATGTCATTAAAAAAAAGGATCTGCATCACCACCATAAATTTCTGCAAAGAAATTATTGCTATATTATTAGAACCTGTAAAACTCAGAATTTTAAAAATAGATATAACTGGGCTTCAGTCTAAGTGCAACTGATCTTTTGAGACAGATGAAACAACATTTTATAAAAGCTTTAAAAAATGCGAGGAAAGACAAACCTCAACACCTTTATTCCAGTCTTGAATGTATGGAGGTCTGGTTGTAAATGCACCAAGAGGTTCACAACACCATTGACCACGTGCACGCATTCTATCATATCGTTCAGCAAGATGTCAAGCATCTTCAAGGGGAGCTCCCATTACCATGGTTCTTAATGGCTCAGCAACCTGCATAAATTCGTAGTAATTGATTAATTAATTCCACAATGATTCAAACACTTGATATAGGATAACCCATAAAACATTAAAAAAATCACAAGAAACGTTGACGTTATAGTTTATAAACAGAAAACTGAACCTCAACCATACACGATGATATCATATATAAATCAATAAGCGTACAGATTAGTCAAGCTAAAATTCACTAATAGAAACCATGCCTTTCAATATGCATAAATCAAGATGTCTACCACTTCATTGTAGTACCTAATATACATATAATGATTGATGTGACACGTACTGGGTAAAAGTTCCTTGAGAATACTCCAGTCTTCATGTATTTTGTTATCCCAATCAATTGACGGCTAAAACTTGTATGCTGCATGTGAGAATATAATTTTAAAGTGAGGTTAATCCAGTAAAAACACACAGAGGTAGAGACTTACTTGCTTTGTTGCGAAACTGTGTGCTGAGAAAAGATTATTTGAGTGCTCCTCGACAGTATGAAACCTTTTGGAAGTTTTGATACCTATCATTAGTTTTCTCTTTAGTCTGCATGCATGTTTTTCCCACTCTTGCCTTGCCATGATTTTGATGAAGCACGAATAATGAATATCATATCGCTCAGATGTCGACATCTACAACCAAAAATCAGTAAAACACAAATTATATTCGTAAGAAAAAAAAAACAAAATCACCTAAAATTGAAAAATAAAAGAATAATGAAAACCCCTAATATATTCATATAAAGATTTGAAAGAAGTTTATCATTAGAAGGCGTACTTAATATGAGATTTAGGGTTTGTTATTTAAAAGCCGAATGCTATTTAGAAGCATGTATATGAATATACGAAATTTAAAAATAGTAGATTAGAAGTAAATGGGCCATTAGTATGTTTTAGGTTAGGGGACATTCTTTATACATGTATTTTTGGAACATATATTTCAAAAAAATGGTTTAGTCTATTGGTTAGGGGCTTCATTCATATGTGTGAGGATTAAGGTTCGAATCTTATACATGTAAGATTTTTAATATTTTTAATTATTTTCGAAAATTTTAAATAATTAAATAAACTGAGCATTAATTTCGGAAATTTAAATGAGGTGGCATGGTGGCATTAATTTGTGATGACATGGAAAATGCAAATAAAATAAATTTAAAAAATTGCTTACATGGCGACAATATGATGACATGGCTGATGACATGGCTGATAATGAATTACTGGGCAATGAGGTGGCGTTTATGTGGCATTATCTACGTGTAACGCCTCCTGTTATATATAATGTAGATATATATATATATATATATATATATATATATATATATATATATATATATATATATATATATATATATATATATATATATATATATATTACTGTAGAAGTTTAAAAGTGAAGTGTGTTTGATACTCTTGGTAGGGGTGTTCATGGGGCGGTTCGGTTCGGTTCGGTTTGTTTAGTTGGAAGATTTTAACTATCCATCGCGGGGCGGGTAATTTATTTATATTATATACGGTTCAGTTCGGTTAACCACGGATATCTAAAAGTAAAAACCGAAACAGAATGCTTGGTTTGTTAGTTTCTCAGGTTTTTTGAACACCCCTAATGCTTGGTAGGGGGTTATAGGGGGTGAAGAATGGGAAAGGTAGCGAAAAAATATGCTTGGCAAAGCATAATGCAATAACTCATTACCCAATAGTGGGTAATGGATCATTACCCAATAAATTGGGGGGATTGATCTTCTTTACATTTCCCTTTCCCGACCATTAGCTTACACTTTCCCTTTCCCATTCCCAAGTTTGAACCAAGCGCACCTGGCCTTTAGTGTATTTTGTATTTAAAAAGTCGCCCATGTGAATTACCATTATCACCGGTCATGCATGGTTTCCATTACACTATAAGCGACTACAACCTAATGCACATGACCCACGACCCATGTTAATTACCCATTATATTGTCGATCACCATGAATGTATTGGTTGATAACATGACACTATAAGCCACTACAACCCAATACAGATGACCCATTACCCATGTTAATTACCAATTGTCAACAGTAATGGATGTGTCGTAACATGACACTCTAAGCAACTATCCACCCAACGCATATGACCCATATGATTGATGTCAAATACCCATTAATTAATGAATGTGAATAGTGATAACCTAATGCACATGACCCATGACCCATGTAAATTAGCCATTATCACCGGTAATGCATGGTTTCCATTACACTAAAAGCTACTATTACCCAATGCACATGACCCATGACCCATGTTAATTACCAATTATCAACAGTCATGGATGTGTCGTAGACACTCTAAGCAACTATTCACCTAATGCATATGACCCATACGATCGATGTCAAATACCTATTAATTAATGAATGTGACCAGTGATAACCTAATGCACATGACCCATGACCCATGTGAATTAGCCATTATCACCGGTAATGCATGGTTTCTATTACACTAAAAGCCACTCTAACCCAATGCACATAACCCATGACCCATGCATGTTAATTACCAATTGTCAACAGTCATGGATGTGTCGTAACATGACACTCTAAGCAACTATCCACCCAATGCATATGACCTATATGATTGATGTCAAATACCCATTAATTAATGAATGTGACCAGTGATAACCTAATGCACATGACCCATGACCCATGTGAATTAGCCATTATCACTGGTCATGCATGGGTTGCACCAGCTTGGTAGGTGTATACCATTTGTCACAGACACTAAGAAGGAAGTATCCAGGGACCTTCCCGATCATATGTTATACGGGATCGAGAAAGTTTGAACTCGGATTGAGCTTGACTCGAAAAGCTCGATTTATCTGTAAAGATGTGTTTTATTACAAAAATTAAATTTGAAATATAACCTAAGAATTGAATTTGGTTTGACTTCAGCTCGAAAAGCTTGATACATTCATAAATAAGTATTTACACTTAGTACACCTACATATTAAAAAAAGCACATATTTTATATCACTTACAAGCTCGAGAACTCAACAATAACTCGAGTCGAACTTGTATAAGGTTGAGCTCAACTCATTAAACATTTCGATCTCATTTGATAGGCTTTCAATCTCCAAATTTTTAGTATAGCGCTTAACATCCAGCCCCTTAATTTTCCCCAAAATTCCAATCTCCCGCTCCGCTCATATGGCGCCGCTTTTTCACCCAAAATCAAAACATTAACACTGCTAGCTTAGTCAGATCTATCTTCTCTCTATTCATCTCTTCTCCTTCTCTCTAGAACTGACTCACACACCGCCACACTTCACCGCCTTATCTCGCCGTGGTTCCACCAACCATCGCTCCTCCACACCATCACCGTCATCAAGACAAGGGAACTGTATGGGAGACTTTGTTTGCTTCGGTTGTTTGGTTCGAGATAACCACCACATCCACCACCATCACAGTCGAGCTACCATCACCCTCATCTCACCTATCCTACTTTGTTCATGGGTATGCTCAAACACATATTTAATTTATATTTTCTTGAATATGTAATCGAATATAAAATGATTTACACTGATTTTTGTGGATTAAACTAGCCTAAAACATGTTTTTGATTATAAATTCGTGTGGTGGTAATCGTTGCAGGTAGACTTATTAAGACGACATAGTTTTCATGTTTATTGGAATGGAAACAATCGACGTGTTCTAAGAGGCCACTGTTTTGCTCGTAAAGGGAGTCTTGATTGGTTTCCACTCCGGGAGGATGTTGCTAAACAGTTGGAGTTTGCTTATCGTAGTTGCGTAAGTTATCTATCAAAAGATTAACATAACATCTGTTATATAGCAAACTAACTCAAATATGGTTGCTTTTTGTCAAACTGTTTCATTTGTACCAAATGTTAGTGATTTGCTTGCTTGGTAATGTGTTTGACATTTATTCGTTCCATGTTTGGCACTGCATAAAATTGCAACCAATTGTATATTATTTGTTGCCCGAGTCGATATGCAACCAGTATGTTTCTTTTTTAGGCTAAACTTATATTTGGGACATCTAATGTTGTCGTCGTTTATGTTAGCATTAATCACGTTACTTGTTTCTTGCAGGGGCTACATGCTATTTTCATGGGTGAGGATGATACATGGGATGCCTGGCTAAAAATTCCCTCAGCTGGATTTTATGGCACACTTCATTTCGAGGCGTGGGTACGCTCCATCTCAGTCACCAAAGCCAACCCATGTATATTTTTACAGTTTCATGGTTGGCAGATCTTATATTATGCAGTGTTATTAGTGCCTTAGTTTCTTACATTTCCCATATTTTTTTTGCATAAAGAAACTGGCATTAGACTCAGATGTAAGCCACTTTTTATGTTGTTAACAATTTCATTTTCTAATGATAACACCATTGTATTTCTTAATTTATATTGCAGGTGACCACTCCAATGGCCATTGAAACTTTGGAAAACGTACCAGTAATAAAAACAGTGGTAAGTAATAAAATATCCACCTTTGATTTTTTTAGTTTTACATACATGACTAATGTACCATGTTTTATATATACATATAGGAACCTGTTAAAACTATCGGACATACGAAAACGCTTAAGCCACGACAAACCGGTTCTACAGGTTACACCACCAACTATGATACCAAATATTAGTGAACAAAATACTGGACTAAAATTAGTACCAACGAAGCGAAAACATTTGGTCTCTAGTGAAACCTTGCAAAAGCAATCTAAGGCGGCGAAGAGTCAACAGGTTTTAACTTTGATAGTTGAGAATTTGATTATATACGACATTACAATTATATATATATTTGCTTCTTTTATATACATTCTGTTTTATATATATATATATATATATATATATATATATATATATATATATATATATATATATATATATATACTAGCAGTAGTAACTCTGCTCCAACAGTACTAACGTGGTACTAGTATTAACTCTCCTATCATGTTTGTGCAGATAGTTGAACCAGTGGCTCATCTAGTTCTGTTATGTTGAGAGCTTTGACATGTTCTAGTTCTGCTCTCATCTTGATGTGTTGATATGCAGCAGCCTACATTTTCAAGGCTTTTATATCCAGATGATGAGATTAGATCAATGGGAGAAAAACTTGTAAGTTTAACTACAAATTTTATTATCATGTTCATTGTTTTGGATTAAAATTCTTCATGATGTTGTTTGAATTACTGTTGATCATGTTTGTGCTAATATTGCTTATATGGATTTAGTGTAGCTCATGAACTTCAAAGAAAATGTGCCAAGTAGTTACTACTGCTAGTACAAAAGTTAATGCTGCTAGTTAAAGTTGGTACTGCTTAGAGATTAAGACTGCTCGAAGTTGCTACTTGCTTATGGAAAAGATTATAGATACTTAAGAAACTATTGTAAGCCGACTAGGACTCCTTGGTGTATAAAAGGATGTCCAATTTTATATTTTGTTCAGTTATATACATTCCAATTTTATTGTATTTGAATTTTTTTTATATATATATTTGAATTGTTTTGATATATATTGATTTTTTAAATGTGACTAAAAGATGCATATAGTCACACTTATTAACACTTTTGGTCACTGTTTACTTTATTCGTTGTGTGACTAAATATTACAGAAGGCCACACAAACATAAAATTCACGTGGCCATTGGATGATCTATAGTCACACAAAATACACATTTCTTCACTTTAAACAGCATACGGCCACACTTATTAACACTTTTGGCCACTGTTTCCTAAATGGTATGTGACTAAATACCCAAAACAAACATGCTTTGTGTGACTAAATATTACAAAAGGCCACACAAACATAAAATTCACGTGGCCATTGGATGATCAATAGTCACACAAAATACACATTTCTTCACTTTAAGCAGCAAATGGTCACACCTATTAACACTTTTGGCCACTGTTTGCTTAATGGTATGTGACTAAATACCCAAAACAAACATACTTTGTGTGACTAAATATTACAAAAGGCCACACAAACATAAAATTCATGTGGCCATTGGATGATCAATAGTCACACAAAATATACATTTCTTCACTTTAAACAACATATGGTCACATTTATTAACACTTTTGGCCATTGTTTGCTTAATGGTATGTGACTAAATACCCAAAACAAACATGCTTTGTGTGACTAAATATTACAAAAGGCCACACAAACATAAAATTCATGTGGCCATTGGATGATCAATAGTCACACAAAATACACATTTCTTCACTTTAAACAGCATATGGTCACACTTATTAACACTTTTGGCCACTGTTTGCTTAATGGTATGTGACTAAATACCCAAAACAAACATGCTTTGAGTGACTAAATATTACAAAAGGCCACGCAAACGTAAACTTCATGTGACCATTGGATGATCAATAGTCACACAAAATACACATTTCTTCACTTTAAACACCATATGGTCACACTTACTAATACTTTTGGCCACTTTGTGTTAAATTGTATGTGACTAACGCTAAAAAAAACAACACCCATTGTGTGACTAAATCATCACAAACGTCACAATATTCATGTGGCCACAGGACGATAAATAGTCACACAAAATACACATTTACTTGAATATATCATCTCAAATGTCACATATATTATATATTTATGTGGCCAAAGGTTGAAAAATAGGTACTCTCAAAAAACATTCACGTAACTATAAAGTGTTTACGGTCACTGATAATGACTAATCCAACAAAACTTGTACCTAATTTGTCACACATATTCGGGGTTTTGGTCACTCTTTTTTGATGAAAAAGGCTACGAACTCAACAATGTGACCATATGCCACGTACGGTGGCGGGACCTATGGTGACACACAACGAAAAAAACGTGTGTGAGTATATGCACATCGTCACTCATTTTTTGCGTGACCAATACAACTTTTTGTACCAGTGTCAAAAACCCATCACAATCTATATATTTCTAAATAGAAATATGAGATTTCTAAAGGATAAACTAATCCATCATCTACAAAAGCTGAAGTTCATCAACTTTCTCTACATTCATCAAAGTTCTCTTTTGAAACCTTCATTGTTAAAAGTTCGTGATCCTGGCCAAGTGTAACAATTCACATTTTCAGGTTAACTTCTATTCCCGAAAATTTCACTATTTATTTTTACTATTCACTTTTACAAAATTTGATTTTTATTTCAAATTCTCGTGTGATAAATCATTTCTATGGCAAAATAAAATTTTGACACTCATCAGATCATTTTCGCGAAAGTTATTAAGGAACTATACGTTTTAGGGTAAAACGTCATTGAAAAATCCTACGCACAACGAAACTCGACCGCGTTAATTTTCCCCGCATCAGAAAAATGTTTGATACACTCATGATTTATTTAAGAATTAATCATGACTAAGAAAAATGTTACCAAATAGGCCTTGGGCCGTAAGAAACAGAAAAATTACGTTTTAAGCACTTTTATTTAACCGTAACTTTAGCCTATACATGCACTGCGTTTCTAAGACAATTTGAGTTTTCACACTTTTGGAAAAAGTCAACATATTTTTCCCTCCTCCTTTGACAAAAAATCATTCCTTGATTTTATAAATCATTCCTTGATTTTTAGGCTTACGGTTTTATGTCTAAAAGACATTAAATACCAACCGACACTAGACTGAGCCCAGTCTAGACATTATAAGTTATTTTAAATTATTATTATCATATTAGAAAAGTAACATTTTACTTTCCTCAATTTTACACAATATTCGTACGTTTTACGTATTACACGTTTTAGACCCGCGTTTCGAGGTTTTAGCAGCGTTTAAGCAACCCGGTAGAACTTTTCACTCATTAAATATGCTAAGATAGGTTATATTAATAAGTTCTAACATATTTATAAGTTTCATATTTTTAGGATACCCGATTTTAAGTTTCATGACTTAACGACTTACCGTTAGCGATTACCGGGACCAAAACTCACTCCGTAAGCTAGATAATACCAAGTTAATCATATATTCACACCATACCATCATATGAACGTGTATAGGGGTGATTCACCATGCCATTTGTCTTGGTGATATGTCTTGAAACAATAGGAAGCTCACATGTGTTAGATACACTAGCTAAGTAACTTAATCCTTTAGTTTCTTTAGTATAACTAGCCAATTTGATCACAACTCTCTCGAACACATTCACCTCCTCATTTATTCACCAAGAAACTCTTCCTTTTTCTCTCTTCATCACTGATCCATCATCATCATCCTAAACTATCCATCTTTTGATTACAATATTGAAGCTACATATCAAAGTTCAAGGCTTAGTTATTCTCTACATGAAACTAGTGTTTATTTGGTAATTCCATGGATGAATTAGGAGCTACACAAGGATACTAGGGCTGAGTTAATAAGGTTATCACAAGGTCTATATTAAGGCTAGCAATGTTTACAAGAGTTGTGGTGAAGGATTAGAAGCTAGGGTTTTCGATTGAAGGATATAGTTCTTGTCCTAGTTCATGAGTTCCCTTTTCATTAAGGCCAAAAGTTGTAAGCAAACCCTAACATACTTCTTTTTAAATATCATATTCATGCTATTTACATATCATTCATGCTATATTTTGTCTTGTGATTAGGTCCATGATGTATAAAAATGGGTAAAACAAGTATTGGTATATATATGATAACTTATGTTATTTAAACAAGTAAACTAGTAACTTCCATGGTTAAATCTGACCAAAATGGTATAATTATGATATTGGAAAATTACATATTGTAGTAGAGGACATAACAAGGAAACCATAACAATTTGAACCACTTAAAATGAGTACATGAGTAAAAAGTTATGATCATTTGAAGTTACCAAAACTTTGCGGCAAAATTGCCTAAAAACCTTCTGTATCAGAATTAAACACTCTAAAAGTGGCCTTCTGGTCCGATTCATCAAAAAGTTAAAGCACGAAAGTTATCCGGAATCACGTTTTCTTCAAAAACTCTGGAGCACGTATCCAGAAAACCAATAATGAGTGAGATTTTCTTCAGTTTCTTTACATCTATTTTATATACCAAAGTTACTAAATAATAGTTATGGTTTAATAAGACCAAGAGGTCTAATGACCTAAAGCCAAGACCACAACCATGGCTAAAGCCAAGGTTGAGTCTCAAGACCATGAAACAATGACCAAAGGTCATGGCAAGGCCATGACTAAATGACCATATAAACTTACTTAGGCGAAAAGATGTGTTAAAGAGTTAGCGATAACTTAAACATGCAATTTGGATCTACTCCATCTAAAGAACCATGAGATTTTACAAGTAATTGTCATACAAGATTTAAGGAACTCATTCTAATAACAATCTTCATGTAAAAGTAAACTTTCCTAAGTTTATTCAAATATTGGACATGTAACTTTTCGGATCAAAACTTTTATATATATATATATATATATATATATATATATATATATATATATATATATATATATATATATATATATATATATATATATATATATATATATATTATCAAATACTATAATAGTAGGGAGCCTCATGTGAGAAGTTCATTAAGTAAGCCGTCGAGATGAGTTGTGGATTTACGAATTAAAGTGTCCTGGCTCCTCGAACGTTTACTACATGACTTCTGAATTATGTCGGCCCGAACGGTAGTAAGCGATATATAAACTATACATGTTTCATAAACCATTTCTTTTCAAAGACTTACACTATACTAAGTACTACATCATGGACTAAATGCAAGACATATATAGGAAATTCTTTATATTCTTAGACATTATTCCAAACCTACGTTGCAACAATTATTCTAGGTTGCTCGTAGAAGTTCTCACGGCATATCCATCATTCTCATTAAACATCATCCAACTCACGGTGAGTTCATAGCCCCACTTTCCATTACTTAATTGTTTTACAAACCCTTGGGGGGAATACATGCTATTATTTTTCAACCGAACACAATGCTTTTCAATTGTATGCTTGCCTGATTGTTTTATTATCACTAAGTAACATCCTTGCCAATCCAAGATCCCTTATTATGAACCATTTAATCACTTGCGAGGGTTACTTGCGAGTGAGCGCGAATATTGTGAATAGGCCTATTGGGATTGACGAATCCCATTTGTGTTGACTAAGTTCAAACAAATGCATAAGTACCTACCGGGATAACTCCGCCGATTGATATTGGTACACGTTAACGTTTTGGTGTCATAAGCTTAGTGTGATAATAATAACTGTTTTGTTTTTGAACCATGAGCATGAGTCTAATTAACTCATACTACCAACATATTGTGTTCAACCATTAAACAAACTCTATGAATATCACTCAACCTTTGTGTTGACCTCTTAAGCATGTATTTCAGGTCCATGATGATCAAGGATGGCACAAAAGGGCACGGATATTCAAGAGGGCTATAAATTTTATTATCATTCGAAAACTCATTTAATGTAATTTGTAAACATGGAACCATCTGGGACCTCATTTTGAAATCTCTGATATTTATATAATTTGAATGATAAATCTTTTAAAACGACTCAATTAGAGATCGTTTTCTATTATTATGACTGTTGTGCCGTCGAGTAACACCCAGTTTGAATTCCGCTGCATCATTGAATTGGGGGTGTTACAGATTGGTATTAGATCCATGGTAATAGAGAAACGGGTCTAATTGAGACCTAAACTATAACTACAATTACAAGCAAAAACATTTTTATAGCCTTCCGCTCTTCGTGCCTTCCATCCTCCAAACGATTATGGACTTATTAAGCCTTTTATATTACACAAACATAATTGCATATTGATATAGGTACCCTTAACATAATTGAGCATTTCCCCGTAAGCATTTTATGCTACATGAATATATAAGTATATTGATATATACACACTAGGCATTCTACACTGCACGAACATATATAAGTATATTGATATATACATTTGAGTTATTTTCAATCATTTTATCTAAACAATGGATTAAACATAGCTGCGTATGCCTATTTTAGGGCAATTCGACACAACCACATTCTCCCAATCATGTTCCTACTCCAACATTTTATGTCCAAGATATTGTAACGAATTACAATGGTCTTCCCTATTTCCCAGACATTGTATGATACAATGGTCTTAATCATTTCTCAAATGTTTTGAGTCACACAATGGTCTAATCTACTTTCGAGACATTGTGATTTGCGTAATGGTCTCTGGAATTATTCCATCACCTCACCAATATCATTTCATATGATATCAAAAACCCATCACAATCTATCTATTTCCAAATAGAAATATGAGATTTCTAAAGGACAAACTAATCCATCATCTATAAAAGCTGAAGTTTCTCTACATTCATCAAAGTTTTCTTCTGAAACCTTCATTGTTAAAAGTTCGTGATCCTGGCCAAGTATGGACTGTTTTAGAACTACTTAAAACTTCCTTTCCACACATATCTACCCGTACTATCTTCTATGCAATGGAATGTGAAAACATAGGTTACAAGTTTTGTAGGGGCGGGACTTGCAACTGAATTGTTTGACATCACCTTTGTTTAGTGGACAGTTTCCCAAAAGCAACAGACACATCACAAGTATGCCTAATTTAGGTATTTGAAAATTTTATCGAACCTCGGCTAAATATATACTAGTCACCTATATTTAACCTAGGGACAATGAAACATAGTCTGACTAACTATGTTCGACTTAAAATTTTCAAATACTGAGAATAGTTGTACTAGGATTATGTTCAGATTAATTTCCTACTTGAACTCAATAAACCACCAGAATACTTTAAAACGATCCAGAGACACGATAGTGCCTTACCACTCAGCAAGATCTTAACACCTTATTTTTATTATCTAATTTCATTCTTGAAAGTTTTCATTTATAAGATAATCCGAGTTACTATCTTGGGATAGTTATCAATTCTTCTCTTCATCCCGTAGAAGTACTATCCTGTTTAGGTCCTAAGAATACCATTCCGTCATAAACCTTTAAAATCTCTTAAGATTTTCAAAGCAAACTCAACATCTATACCTAAGAATATTAATGTTAAGCATACACTACACCCTTTTGTTCATCAACATATCACATCAATGTCTTCACAACCTTTGCAACCACAAGCTCATTAACAGATCTTGATGCACTTTTAAAGCTCAAATCATCCTTAGTTACACCACAAGCACCCTCATCTGCTTTACAAGATTGAATATTCATCTTGTACTTTTGGAACACCAGTATCATCTCGTAATACACTACCTTGTAACTCACCGGCTAAGTATGAACGTTGTGTTGGGAATCCTTAAGTAGGATGATTTATAATTATTTGAATGGATTGGGATGCCTTTTCATTTAAATAAAGAAATTGTAAATCACCGAACCATAAGTTTATATTCCCCTATTTACATTGTTTGGGATGCCTCTCTATGTAAATAAAGAATTATAAACAAGTGGGCTTATTTGTATCCAAAATAACATAAGTATGAAGTCAATAAACACTAGGTACAACAACAGATTACCTACTAGACTATGATTGCAACTACTATCCCAATTTCCATTGATATTCAACTACTATATCAATTACTAATGATATTCGACTACTATATCAATTTCCATTTATTGGATTCCTATGTCAATTGCTATTGTTTTTCAACTACTATATCAATTGCTATTGATACTTGACAACTATATCAATTTCTATTTGATATTCAACTCTATCAATTTCTGTTCAACTACTATATCAATTCCTATTAATATTCGACTGCTATATCAATTTCCTTTGATATTCGAATATTTTATGAATCTCTAGTAACATTCAACTATGTTATCAATTTCTCTTGACACACCGTATTCTGAGACAAACCAAACTACATCACTAGTAATCACAGACTCTAGTCCTCATAAGTAACCACACCTCTTCATTGACACCAATCCAACATATAACACACATAGAACTTCGGGACGAAGTTCTCGTAAGGGGTAGAGACTGTAACAATTCACATTTTCAGGTTAACTTCTATTCCCGAAAATTTCACTATTCATTTTTACTATTCACTTTTCCGAAATTTGATTTTTATTTCAAATTCTCGTGTGATAAATCATTTCTATGGCAATATAAAAGTTTGACATTCATCAGATCATTTTCGTGAAAGTTATTAAGGAACTACACATTTTAGGGTAAAACGTCATTCAAAAATCCTATGCACAACGAAACTTGACCGCGTTAATTTTTCTCGCATCAGAAAAATGTTTGATACACTCATGATTTATTTCAGAATTAATCATGACTAAGAAAAATGTTTCCAAATAGGCCCTGGGCCGTAAGAAACAGAAAAATTATGTTTTAAGCACTTTTATTTAACCGTAACCTTAGCCTATACCTGCACCGCGTTTCTAACACAATTTGAGTTTTCACATTTTTGGAAAAAGTCAACATATTTTTCCCTCCTCCTTTGACCAAAAATCATTTCTTGATTTTATAAATCATTCCTTGATTTTTAGGTTTACGGTTTTATGTCCAAAAGACATTAAATACCAACCGACACTAGCCTGAGCCCAGTCTAGACATTATAAGTCATTTTAAATCATTATTATCATATTAGAAAAGTAACATTTTACTTTTCTCAATTTCACACAATATTCATACGTTTTACGTATTACACGTTTTAGACCCGCGTTTCGAGGTTTTAGCATCGTTTAAGCAACCCGGTAGAACTTTTCACTCATTAAATATGCTAAGATAAGTTATATTAATAAGTTCTAACATATTTATAAGTTTCATATTTTTAGGATACCCGATTTTAAGTTTCATGACTTAACGACTTACCGTTAGCGATTACCGGGACCAAAACTCACTCCGTAAGCTAGATAATACCAAGTTAATCATATAGTCACACCATACCATCATATGAACGTGTATAGGGGTGCTTTACCATGCCATTTGTCTTGGTGATAAGTCTTGAAACAATAGGAAGCTCACATGTGTTAGATACACTAGCTAAGTAACTTAATCCTTAAGTTTCTATAGTATAACTAGCCAATTTGATCACAACTCTCTCAAACATATTCACCTCCTCATTTATTCACCAAGAAACACATCCTTTTTCTCTCTTCATCACTGATCCATCATCATCATCCTAAATTATCCATCTTTTGACTTCAATATTGAAGCTACATATCAAAGTTCAAGGCTTAGTTATTCTCTACATGAAACTAGTGTTTATTTGGTGATTCCATGGATGAATTAGGAGCTACACAAGGATACTAGGGCTGAGTTAATAAGGTTTTCACAAGGTCTATATCAAGGCTATCAATGTTTACAAGAGTTGTGGTGAAGGATTAAAAGCTAGGGTTTTCGATTAAAGGATATAGTTCTTGTCCTAGTTCATGAGTTCCCTTTTCATTAAGGACAAAAGTTGTAAGCAAACCCTAACATACTTCTTGTTAAATATCATATTCATGCTATTTACATATCATTCATGCTATATTTTGTCTTGTGATTATGTCCATGATGTATAAAAATGGGTAAAACAAGTATTGGTATATATATGATAACTTATGTTATTTAAACAAGTAAACTAGTAACTTCCATGGTAAATCTGACCAAAATTGTATAATTATGATATTGTACAATTACATATTGTAGTATAGGACTTAACAAGGAAACCATAACAATTTGAACCACTTAAAATGAGTACATGAGTAAAAAGTTATGACCATTTGAAGTTACCAAACTTTGCGGCAAGACTGCCTAAAAACCTTCTGTATTAGAATTAAACACGCAAAAAGTGGCCCTTCTGGTCCGATTCATCAAAAAGTTAAAACACAAAAGTTGTCTGGAATCACGTTTTCTTCAAAAACTCGGGGGCACGTATCCAGAAAACCAATAATGAGTGAGATTTTCTTCAGTTTCTTAACATCTATTTTATATACTGTCACACCCCCAAAATCGGGTCCAGCGGAAGCATACATGCAGCTGGGGTGTAACTCAATTGATATCACAACACAAGTACAAAAATGGTTTTCACTTTAATCATTTAGAATAAAATCGTTTAATCAAAAATGTTGAATTTACATCGTTAAAAATAGTGTGGAAGTAGGCCCTTAAAATAATTTAAAACGGTCCCCATATAAATAATCAGAGTCTTCTATGACCATGCCATGCCCTGCCAAAACCTCCGGTAGCGTGCCATTGGTTAAAACCTGAAAATACATGCTAAAGTGTCAATACGAGGTTGGTGAGTTCATAGACTTTGTTTAACAAATAATGCCTATAGAGAAATGATCGTCCAGCAAAGGCATTGTAAATCCACTCAGTTGCAAGTCCCGCCATAAGAGACTTGTAACCTGTGTGTTTACAACCCACTGCCAAATGTGTTAAAGTCTACGTGAACAAAAGTAATACTGATATCCAAATTCCCAGATAAATATAGCAAAACGGCTATATAAATAATTCAGTTAATGAGGCCATATGATAAATCAGTCAAGCGGGAAAACCCGTAATAAGGTTGATGCAAAGGCATCGCAATTCAGTCAAGTAAGGAAACAGCAATATTACGTTTGACATCACAGCCAAGTGGGGAATACCACAATACGTTTGACATCACAGCCAAGTGGGGAATACCACAATATTACAATGAGCATATAGGTCAATCAAGTAGGGAAACAGCAATATTACGTTTGACATCATAGCCAAGTAGGGAATACCACAATATTATGTTTGACATCACAGCCAAGTGGGGAATACCACAATACGTTTGACATCACAGCCAAGTGGGGAATACCACAATATTACGTTTGACATCACTGCCAAGTGGAGAATACCACAATATTACAATGAGCATATAGGAACAATTGGTGACTATGAGGTCATATAAACAAGGATAATCAATCCCATGAAATACAGGAAATCAAACATACCAATGAATGCAGGTGATCAAATATATATATAGATAAAGCTGGAAATATTTGAGTAATCAACCAGGTAAAACAAGTAATGCGTTTTAAGTAAAACGAGCATGTATTCTCCCCCAAAGAGTTTACAAAACAATTAAAATAGTAGGGGCTATGACTCACCTGGAGCGATAGCTACGATGACAAGAATGGATATACTGAAATGAGGCACGATCTCTAACTGCAACCTAATATGAGTCATAACGATCTACCTTAGATCATGATGTGATGACATGAATGCACATGCACATGATGCCTATACCACTCGTGACTTGGAAATACTTGTTATTGTCATAGTAAAATAGTTTCCATACTTAGGAAAAATAAGTCCAAATAAAGTTATAAAAACTTGTCGTATTATATCGTATGTAAAAATGTTAGTGTTATATTCCTCGTTTTGAAAACCTTAAGATATCGTCTAGTAGTCGCATAAATAAACCTTGGCTCGTACGTATTTCGTTAGTTTAAAATAAACTCCTTAAATAAGAATTCTAGAAAATAAATCATTTAGTACGTAGTTATATTATTTTCTAGTAGTGACTAAATATATATATATATAGTTTTGACGATTTTAAAACATGTATAACTTTGTCGTTTTAAGTTCATTTTCCTCGTTCTTTATATCTACGGAATCGTGGGACAACATACTAACATGTTTTTGACAATTTAGGACGGCTAGATCAAGTTTTATGCTCAAATTTGCCCGTGAGTACTGTTCATCAGCAAGCATTTCCGGAAAATATAGTTTTCGTCGTTAAACTCGTTTTTAGCGTATCTTCTTCGTTATTAACTCGTTTTTATCCCCGTTTTCGGCCATAGTTCCGTATCGGAAAGTATTTTCTGATTTTTAGGTCCAAAATTACCCAGAATTCCCTGATCTTTCCACGTTTTGCAAAAATGGACAGGAACTTTCTATAAGTGTCAAAACTTGGTTTTCCTAGTTACTAACTTGTTCAAAACCAACCAAACCACTTTCAATCACCACAAATCTAGTCTAATCTTACCATACACCTTCTTAGGGTGTCATGGGTTCCTAAACATCATCAATCTAGTGGATCTAACAAGGAAATCTAAAATAAACATTTCTAATAAGTTAATAGTTTATAAAATGAAGTGGTATAAGCTAACAAATGCACAAGATCTTGTATGAAAACCATATGATCATAAAAATAACACAAAGAAATTATGGAAAAGAGTTTGACAACTTACATAGAAAGATTATAGAGCTTGGATGAGTAAAACCTAAGAAACCTTGAGTTTTTATCACAAAACTCAAACAAGGATCACTAAAGGAACTAGATTAACACTTGATCTTGGAAAAATTATGGTTTGTTCTTGTTTTTCTTGCCTAAGCCGAGCACCACAAAGAGAGAAAAGAGAAAGAGATTTTACTTGTTTGTTTTGGTGAAATGAATGAGAAAAGTGTAGTTTATGTTTGTATATTTTATTTAAAAGACAAGATTCATGAAAAGGGGAAAAAGTCATAGGGGGGGCGGCAATTTGGAAGAGTAGGAAGGAAAAATGGAAGATTTTGTAATAGATAGTTGGTGATTTGGTAGTATATTAGTGTTTTTGGGTAATACCGGGTACCGGGTTAACTAAAAATAAATTTTAACGGAGTCAACCGGGACATAATAAAGTTATAAAAATTATAAAAATATGTCGGGTACAAGTATTGAGTATTTGGAAAAATTATTATTTAGTTTTTACGAAAACCGTCGTAAATAAATTGGGCGTACGATTAAATTAAATAAATTTCCAAAACACCGGGTAAATTAATATTATAATTTTTATATTATTAAAATGAATATAAAAATATATTGGGATCATAGTCGGGAATGTCGGACGTGTTAGTTTCATTATTGATCGCTTGTTAACGTTTATTTAGAAATAATTATACGTAAAAGTAAATTATACCAAAAGTATTAATTTAATTACCCTACGAGTGGAATAGTATGCAAGTGCCATAATGATAATATGAAGACTATTTCTAGTCCGTACGAAGTGTCCCAATGATAATGCATGAATTCGCTCCTGAACCAATACGGTTACGCGAATTTGAATACTCGTAAACTGAATTTACGATGACATGAGTAATGCACATGAATAGTGGTTTTCTCTCGGGAATGAATAGTGTCAGGTGAATAGTAAAATTCCTGAACGCTTCTCAGAATATCAAATTGACCTCAAAAATGATGAATAGTGATCGATGAATAGTAAATGATGAATAGTAAATTGTCGAGGTTTGGAAAATGACCGGAAATTACGAGTTGTGACAGTCTTCCCTTCTAACAGGAACTTCGTCCCGAAGTTCAGTTTGTGTTGGTCTCTAGAGTGGTATTGGTGAAAAGATGATGATATTTATTGTGTAAGCTACTGAGCTCTATGGGAGTTCAAGTCTGTAGGCCACTAGACCCATACTGTCTGAATCTCGGGTTTATCTTCCCAAATTTTTCTTAATGGTATCATTCCTTTCCTAGGAAAAACTTTCAACATAATCTTGCCATTAACTTGAAATTCTAAGGGTTTGCAACTTATTGAACTTGTATCTGATTCTTGACTCGTAAGAAATTTCTGGTTATTTCATGAATACCTACTAGACTAGGGAGTTAGGCTTTTCAAAATTTTATCTATCAATGGATGTTGGCACTTCGACCATAGAGTGCGTCAAATGGTGTAGTCTCTAAGCTCGTGTGGTAACTATTGTTATAAAGGAATCTGATTTATGGCAAATGGTTAATCCAACCATTTCTAGAGTCAATCACTCATGCTTTGAGTATATATTCCTATGTTTGAATCGTTCTCTGACCATTGGTCTGTAGATGATAGGTGGTGTAGTTTTAAAGGAATCTTAATGAAATCGCTAGGAGTTTGCGGTGATAAAAGATAGAATATTCATTAGATCGGAATTCGTTAATAGTACATGAAACTTATACGATAGAACGTAGAATTTAAACACAAAAGAAATACAACACTAGAGAGTTAAGGCTTTGGTTTTCTTGTTCTTTAGCTCCGGGCAGTCCTTTCTGAGATGCCCTAAGTTTCCACATTTGAAGCAACTTCCTGGAATTCTCTGATTTGTGGGTTTCCAACAGTCCTTAGCCAGATGACCCCACTTCTTGCATATTCCACATAGTCCACTGCAATGATATAAGTGATGCAGATTACACATGTTGCAGTAAGGTAAATTTCCAGTATATCTTTTCTTTGTGCTTGGTCCTGCAGCATAAGCTCTAAACACTTGTTGTCCTTTGTTTGGCTGCCATACTTGATCGTCTCCTTGGTTGTCGTTCCTTTTCCTCTTGTTTTCGTTGCTGTTGTTGATAGTAGTTTCTTGCTTCATCACTTGAGCCATAAGCTTTTGAGACATTCTGATAGCTTCCTCCAGCGTGTCTGGTTTAGAAGCAATTACGTTCCCACTGATGTTGCACGGTAGTCCACCAATGAAATTTTCTAGCAGCTTTTCATTATCTGGAACCATAGTTGGACATAGCACAGCCAACTCCTGAAACCTTCGGATATATGCCTCGATATCATTACCTGCTGTCACTAGCTTATAAAACTCTGTTTCCAACTTCTGCACCTCAGTACGAGGGCAAAACTTATCAGTCATCAATTTCTTGAATTGCTCCCAGGTGAGCTTGTAGGCATTTTCCATACCAATCGGTTGAGCATGAGAATTCCACCATGACATAGCTTCATCCAAAAGCATACCAGTAGCGAATTTTACCTTGCTGCCATCAGGACAGTTGCACATGAGGAACACATCCTCAGTCTTTTCGAACCAGCGAATCAAAGCAACCGCTCCTTCAGTGCCCTTAAACTTGATGGGATCACTAACCTTAAAATTCTTCCAAGTACATTCGCGCTTATTATCGAATTGTCCATCTATCCCTGTCTGTAAAGCGGCCTCAGCAGCCCTTGCAGCTACCTCAGCTCTCTCGATCTCTAGAGCTTCGGCGATACTATCCTTAACCAATTTCCGAATAGCAACAGGTGTCATAGTTGGAGTAGCTTTAAGTTTCCTTGGCGGCATAGCTCTTCAAAACGAGAAAAGAAGGGTGAGACATAATTAAGACATTTCCTAGTAGTAGATGTTCGAGAGTGGGTTATTATAGAATGAAAGGTTGATGTTGCGATATGACGCGTTGACGTGGCTCGAGTGGTTTTGTGATATCCTGGGATTTCTGTTGAGTTTTAAATGGTCATAATGTACCTAGGGATCCTCCTTATATATGGTATGGGAAGTCTTTCCTAGGGAGGTCATTGATAATATCCACTTATCAATATTAGGAGTAATGAGTGATGAGTGACATCGGAATCTATAGAGTGTAAGCTAATTCCTTATATATATGGGGAAGAGGAATGATAATAATGGTGAGAAGGGGAAAAGACTGTGACAGCTGCGACATAATGAGATTGTGATGAAAGTAAATACGCACACATGAATGAAACATTTGGAAATTGGGTAGAGAATTTAATCCAAACAAAATTTTATTATAACCATTCTCAGTGTTGCAAAATTCATCTCTGAGTCAGACATAGGTGGTCAGCCTATATCTCACTATCCCGGGTCGAATATAGATGACCAGTCTATATCCCACCGAGGTTCCATGAATTTTGAAATACTCAGCTCAGTTATACTAAGACTATGTCCTTCACAAATACCAAGGCGTTCTAAAAGACAAAAGCAAGTGACCAAACTCGAGGTCGAATGATGAAACTATGCAAGGAGAAGCATAACAGGGTGACATATATGATACGTGAACATGCTTATATGAAAGACGATTATTGTAATCAACTAGAATAAATGAGTATAATATACCAGATAACGAGACACAAATCTCATCACCTAAGTCAGCAACAAACCACAAGTGAGGCATCATCTTGGCAGGCAGGCACGTGACGGTCATAGGGTTAAGTTTTTCGTAAAAGTAGCTATAGTCTAGGTTTTAAAAACACTTAGTTCGCTATAGCCAAAGCTCTGATGCCAATCTGTCACACCCCCAAAATCGGGTCCAGCGGAAGCATACATGAAGCTGGGGTGTAACTCAATTGATATCACAACACAAGTACAAAAATGGTTTTCACTTTAATCATTTAGAATAAAATCGTTTAATTAAAAATGTTGAATTTACATCGTTAAAAATAGTGCGGAAGTAGGCCCTTAAAATAGTTTAAAACGGTCCCCATATAAATAATCAGAGTCTTCTATGACCATGCCATGCCCTGCCAAAACCTCCAGTAGCGTGCCATTGGTTAAAACCTGAAAATACATGCTAAAGTGTCAACACGAGGTTGGTGAGTTCATAGAGTTTGTTTAACAAATAATGCCTATAGAGAAATGATCGTCCAGCAAAGGCATTGTAAATCCACTCAGTTGCAAGTCCCGCCATAAGAGACTTGTAACCTGTGTGTTTACAACCTACTGCCAAATGTGTTAAAGTCTACGTGAACAAAAGTAATACTGATATCCAAATTCCCAGATAAATATAGCAAAACGGCTATATAAATAATTCAGTTAATGAGGCCATATGATAAATCAGTCAAGCGGGAAAACCCGTAATAAGGTTGATGCAAAGGCATCGCAATTCAGTCAAGTAAGGAAACAGCAATATTACGTTTGACATCACAGCCAAGTGGGGAATACCACAATACGTTTGACATCACAGCCAAGTGGGGAATACCACAATATTACAATGAGCATATAGGTCAATCAAGTAGGGAAACAGCAATATTACGTTTGACATCACAGCCAAGTGGGGAATACCACAATATTACGTTTGACATCACAGCCAAGTGGGGAATACCACAATACGTTTGACATCACAGCCAAGTGGGGAATACCACAATATTACGTTTGACATCACAGCCAAGTGGGGAATACCACAATATTACAATGAGCATATAGGAACAATTGGTGACTATGAGGTCATATAAACAAGGATAATCAATCCCATGAAATACAGGAAATCAAACATACCAATGAATGCAGGTGATCAAATATATATATAGATAAAGCTGGAAATATTTGAGTAATCAACCAGGTAAAACAAGTAATGCGTTTTAAGTAAAACGAGCATGTATTCTCCCCCAAAGAGTTTACAAAACAATTAAAATAGTAGGGGCTATGACTCACCTGGAGTGATAGCTACGATGACAAGAATGGATATACTGAAATGAGGCACGATCTCTAACCGCAACCTAATATGAGTAATAACGATCTACCTTAGATCATGACGTGATGAAATGAATGCACATGCACATGATGCCTATACCACTCGTGACTTGGAAATACTTGTTATTGTCATAGTAAAATAGTTTCCATACTTAGGAAAAATAAGTCCAAATAAAGTTATAAAAACTTGTCGTATTATATCGTATATAAAAATGTTAGTGTTATATTCCTCGTTTTGAAAACCTTAAGATATCGTATAGTAGTCGCATAAATAAACCTTGGCTCGTACGTATTTCGTTAGTTAAAAATAAACTCCTTAAATAAGAATTCTAGAAAATAAATCATTTAGTACGTAGTTATATTATTTTCTAGTAGTGACTAAATATATATATATATATATATAGTTTTGACGATTTTAAAACATGTATAACTTTGTCGTTTTAAGTTCATTTTCCTCGTTCTTTATATCCACGGAATCGTGGGACAACATACTAACATGTTTTTGACAATTTAGGACGGCTAGATCAAGTTTTATGCTCAAATTTGCCCGTGAGTACTGTTCATCAGCAAGCATTTCCGGAAAATATAGTTTTCGTCGTTAAACTCGTTTTTAGCGTATCTTCTTCGTTATTAACTCGTTTTTATCCCCGTTTTCGGCCATAGTTCCGTATCGGAAAGTATTCTCTGAATCTTAGGTCCAAAATTACCCAGAATTCCCTGATCTTTCCACGTTTTGCAAAAATGGACAGCAACTTTCTATAAGTGTCAAAACTTGGTTTTCCTAGTTACTAACTTGTTCAAAACCAACCAAACCACTTTTAATCACCACAAATCTAGTCTAATCTTACCATACATCTTCTTAGGGTGTGATGGGTTCCTAAACATCATCAATCTAGTGGATCTAACAAGGAAATCCAAAATAAACATTTCTAGGGTTTATAAGTTAATAGTTTATAAAATGAAGTGGTATAAGCTAACAAATGCACAAGATCTTGTATGAAAACCATATGATCATAAAAATAACACAAAGAAATTATGGAAAAGAGTTTGATAACTTACATAGAAAGATTATAGAGCTTGGATGAGTAAAACCTAAGAAACCTCGAGTTTTTATCACAAAACTCAAACAAGGATCACTAAAGGAACTAGATTAACACTTGATCTTGGAAAAATTATGGTTTGTTCTTGTTTTTCTTGCCTAAGCCGAGCACCACAAAGAGAGAAAAGAGAAAGAGATTTTACTTGTTTGTTTTGGTGAAATGAATGAGAAAAGTGTAGTTTATGTTTGTATATTTTATTTAAAAGACAAGATCCATGAAAAGGGGAAAAAGTCATAGGGGGGGCGGTAATTTGGAAGAGTAGGAAGGAAAAATGGAAGATTTTGTAATAGATAGTTGGTGATTTGGTAGTATATTAGTGTTTTTGGGTAATACCGGGTACCGGGTTAACTAAAAATAAATTTTAACGGAGTCAACCGGGACATAATAAAGTTATAAAAATTATAAAAATATGTCGGGTACAAGTATTGAGTATTTGGAAAAATTATTGTTTAGTTTTTACGAAAACCGTCGTAAATAAATTGGGCGTACGATTAAATTAAATAAATTTCCAAAACACCGGGTAAATTAATATTATAATTTTTATATTATTAAAATGAATATAAAAATATATTGGGATCATAGTCGGGAATGTCGGACGTGTTAGTCTCATTATTGATCGCTTGTTAACGTTTATTTAGAAATAATTATACGTAAAAGTAAATTATACCAAAAGTATTAATTTAATTACCCTGCGAGTGGAATAGTATGCAAGTGCCATAATGATAATATGAAGACTATTTCTAGTCCGTACGAAGTGTCCCAATGATAATGCATGAATTCGCTCCTGAACCAATACGGTTACGCGAATTTGAATACTCGTAAACTGAATTTACGATGACATGAGTAATGCACATGAATAGTGGTTTTCTCTCGGGAATGAATAGTGTCAGGTGAATAGTAAAATTCCTGAACGCTTCTCAGAATATCAAATTGACCTCAAAAATGATGAATAGTGATCGATGAATAGTAAATGATGAATAGTAAATTGTCGAGGTTTGGAAAATGACCGGAAATTACGAGTTGTGACAGTCTTCCCTTCTAACAGGAACTTCGTCCCGAAGTTCAGTTTGTGTTGGTCTCTAGAGTGGTATTGGTGAAAAGATGATGATATTTATTGTGTAAGCTACTGAGCTCTATAGGAGTTCAAGTCTGTAGGCCACTAGACCCATACTGTCTGAATCTCGGGTTTATCTTCCCAAATTTTTCTTAATGGTATCATTCCTTTCCTAGGAAAAACTTTCAACATAATCTTGCCATTAACTTGAAATTCTAAGGGTTTGCAACTTATTGAACTTGTATCTGATTCTTGACTCGTAAGAAATTTCTGGTTATTTCATGAATACCTACTAGACTAGGGAGTTAGGCTTTTCCAAATTTTATCTGTCAATGGATGTTGGCACTTCGACCATAGAGTGCGTCAAATGGTGTAGTCTCTAAGCTCGTGTGGTAACTATTGTTATAAAGGAATCTGATTTATGGCAAATGGTTAATCCAACCATTTCTAGAGTCAATCACTCATGCTTTGAGTATATATTCCTATGTTTGAATCGTTCTCTGACCATTGGTCTGTAGATGATAGGTGGTGTAGTTTTAAAGGAATCTTAATGAAATCGCTAGGAGTTTGCGGTGGTAAAAGATAGAATATTCATTAGACCGGAATTCGTTAATAGTACATGAAACTTATACGATAGAACGTAGAATTTAAACACAAAAGAAATACAACACTAGAGAGTTAAGGCTTTGGTTTTCTTGTTCTTTAGCTCCGGGCAGTCCTTTCTGAGATGCCCTAAGTTTCCACATTTGAAGCAACTTCCTGGAATTCTCTGATTTGTGGGTTTCCTACAGTCCTTAGCCAGATGAGCCCGCTTCTTGCATATTCCACATAGTCCACTGCAATGATATAAGTGATGCAGATTACACATGTTACAGTAAGGTAAATTTCCAGTATATCTTTTCTTTGTGCTTGGTCCTGCAGCATAAGCTCTAAACACTTGTTGTCCTTTGTTTGGCTGCCATACTTGATCGTCTCCTTGGTTGTCGTTCCTTTTCCTCTTGTTTTCGTTGCTGTTGTTGACAGTAGTTTCTTGCTTCATCACTTGAGCCATAAGCTTTTGAGACATTCTGATAGCTTCCTCCAGCGTGTCTGGTTTAGAAGCAATTACGTTCCCACTGATGTTGCACGGTAGTCCACCAATGAAATTTTCTAGCACCTTTTCATTATCTGGAACCATAGTTGGACATAGCACAGCCAACTCCTGAAACCTTCGGATATATGCCTCGATATCATTACCTGCTGTCACTAGCTTATAAAACTCTGTTTCCAACTTCTGCACCTCAGTACGAGGGCAAAACTTATCAGTCATCAATTTCTTGAATTGCTCCCAGGTGAGCTTGTAGGCATTTTCCATACCAATCGGTTGAGCATGAGAATTCCACCATGACATAGCTTCATCCAAAAGCATACCAGTAGCGAATTTTACCTTGCTGCCATCAGGACAGTTGCACATGAGGAACACATTCTCAGTCTTTTCGAACCAGCGAATCAAAGCAACCGCTCCTTCAGTGCCCTTAAACTTGATGGGATCACTAACCTTAAAATTCTTCCAAGTACATTCACGCTTATTATCGGATTGTCCATCTATCCCTATCTGTAAAGCGGCCTCAGCAGCCCTTGCAGCTACCTCAGCTCTCTCGATCTCTAGAGCTTCGGCGATACTATCCTTAACCAATTTCCGAATAGCAACAGGTGTCATAGTTGGAGTAGCTTTAACTTTCCTTGGCGGCATAGCTCTTCAAAACGAGAAAAGAAGGGTGAGACATAATTAAGACATTTCTTAGTAGTAGATGTTCGAGAGTGGGTTATTATAGAATGAAAGGTTGATGTTGCGATATGACGCGTTGACGTGGCTCGAGTGGTTTTGTGATATCCTGGGATTTCTGTTGAGTTTTAAATGGTCATAATGTACCTAGGGATCCTCCTTATATATGGTATGGGAAGTCTTTCCTAGGGAGGTCATTGATAATATCCACTTATCAATATTAGGAGTAATGAGTGATGAGTGACATCGGAATCTATAGAGTGTAAGCTAATTCCTTATATATATGGGGAAGAGGAATGATAATAATGGTGAGAAGGGGAAAAGACTGTGACAGCTGCGACATAATGAGATTGTGATGAAAGTAAATACGCACACATGAATGAAACATTTGGAAATTGGGTAAAGAATTTAATCCAGACAAAATTTTATTATAACCATTCTCAGTGTTGCAAAATTCATCTCTGAGTCAGACATAGGTGGTCAGCCTATATCTCACTATCCCGGGTCGAATATAGATGACCAGTCTATATCCCACCGAGGTTCCATGAATTTTGAAATACTCAGCTCAGTTATACTAAGACTATGTCCTTCACAAATACCAAGGCGTTCTGAAAGACAAAAGCAAGTGACCAAACTCGAGGTCGAATGATGAAACTATGCAAGGAGAAGCATAACAGGGTGACATATATGATACGTGAACATGCTTATATGAAAGACGATTATTGTAATCAACTAGAATAAATGAGTATAATATACCAGATAACGAGACACAAATCTCATCACCTAAGTCAGCAACAAACCACAAGTGAGGCATCATCTTGGCAGGCAGGCACGTGACGGTCATAGGGTTAAGTTTTTCGTAAAAGTAGCTATAGTCTAGGTTTTAAAAACACTTAGTTCGCTATAGCCAAAGCTCTGATGCCAATCTGTCACACCCCCAAAATCGGGTCCAGCGGAAGCATACATGCAGCTGGGGTGTAACTCAATTGATATCACAACACAAGTACAAAAATGGTTTTCACTTTAATCATTTAGAATAAAATCGTTTAATCAAAAATGTTGAATTTACATCGTTAAAAATAGTGCGGAAGTAGGCCCTTAAAATAGTTTAAAACGGTCCCCATATAAATAATCAGAGTCTTCTATGACCATGCCATGCCCTGCCAAAACCTCCAGTAGCGTGCCATTGGTTAAAACCTGAAAATACATGCTAAAGTGTCAACACGAGGTTGGTGAGTTCATAGAGTTTGTTTAACAAATAATGCCTATAGAGAAATGATCGTCCAGCAAAGGCATTGTAAATCCACTCAGTTGCAAGTCCCGCCATAAGAGACTTGTAACCTGTGTGTTTACAACCCACTGCCAAATGTGTTAAAGTCTACGTGAACAAAAGTAATACTGATATCCAAATTCCCAGATAAATATAGCAAAACGGCTATATAAATAATTCAGTTAATGAGGCCATATGATAAATCAGTCAAGCGGGAAAACCCGTAATAAGGTTGATGCAAAGGCATCGCAATTCAGTCAAGTAAGGAAACAGCAATATTACGTTTGACATCACAGCCAAGTGGGGAATACCACAATACGTTTGACATCACAGCCAAGTGGGGAATACCACAATATTACAATGAGCATATAGGTCAATCAAGTAGGGAAACAGCAATATTACGTTTGACATCACAGCCAAGTGGGGAATACCACAATATTACGTTTGACATCACAGCCAAGTGGGGAATACCACAATACGTTTGACATCACAGCCAAGTGGGGAATACCACAATATTACGTTTGACATCACAGCCAAGTGGGGAATACCACAATATTACAATGAGCATATAGGAACAATTGGTGACTATGAGGTCATATAAACAAGGATAATCAATCCCATGAAATACAGGAAATCAAACATACCAATGAATGCAGGTGATCAAATATATATATATAGATAAAGCTGGAAATATTTGAGTAATCAACCAGGTAAAACAAGTAATGCGTTTTAAGTAAAACGAGCATGTATTCTCCCCCAAAGAGTTTACAAAACAATTAAAATAGTAGGGGCTATGACTCACCTGGAGCGATAGCTACGATGACAAGAATGGATATACTGAAATGAGGCACGATCTCTAACCGCAACCTAATATGAGTAATAACGATCTACCTTAGATCATGACGTGATGAAATGAATGCACATGCACATGATGCCTATACCACTCGTGACTTGGAAATACTTGTTATTGTCATAGTAAAATAGTTTCCATACTTAGGAAAAATAAGTCCAAATAAAGTTATAAAAACTTGTCGTATTATATCGTATATAAAAATGTTAGTGTTATATTCCTCGTTTTGAAAACCTTAAGATATCGTCTAGTAGTCACATAAATAAACCTTGGCTCGTACGTATTTCATTAGTTAAAAATAAACTCCTTAAATAAGAATTCTAGAAAATATATCATTTAGTACGTAGTTATATTATTTTCTAGTAGTGACTAAATATATATATATATATAGTTTTGACGATTTTAAAACATGTATAACTTTGTCGTTTTAAGTTCATTTTCCTCGTTCTTTATATCCACGGAATCGTGGGACAACATACTAACATGTTTTTGACAATTTAGGACGGCTAGATCAAGTTTTATGCTCAAATTTGCCCGTGAGTACTGTTCATCAGCAAGCATTTCCGGAAAATATAGTTTTCGTCGTTAAACTCGTTTTTAGCGTATCTTCTTCATTATTAACTCGTTTTTATCCCCGTTTTCGGCCATAGTTCCGTATCGGAAAGTATTTTCTGAATCTTAGGTCCAAAATTACCCAGAATTCCCTGATCTTTCCACGTTTTGCAAAAATGGACAGCAACTTTCTATAAGTGTCAAAACTTGGTTTTCCTAGTTACTAACTTGTTCAAAACCAACCAAACCACTTTCAATCACCACAAATCTAGTCTAATCTTACCATACATCTTCTTAGGGTGTCATGGGTTCCTAAACATCATCAATCTAGTGGATCTAACAAGGAAATCCAAAATAAACATTTCTAGGGTTTATAAGTTAATAGTTTATAAAATGAAGTGGTATAAGCTAACAAATGCACAAGATCTTGTATGAAAACCATATGATCATAAAAATAACACAAAGAAATTATGGAAAAGAGTTTGACAACTTACATAGAAAGATTATAGAGCTTGGATGAGTAAAACCTAAGAAACCTCGAGTTTTTGTCACAAAACTCAAACAAGGATCACTAAAGGAACTAGATTAACACTTGATCTTGGAAAAATTATGGTTTGTTCTTGTTTTTCTTGCCTAAGCCGAGCACCACAAAGAGAGAAAAGAGAAAGAGATTTTACTTGTTTGTTTTGGTGAAATGAATGAGAAAAGTGTAGTTTATGTTTGTATATTTTATTTAAAAGACAAGATCCATGAAAAGGGGAAAAAGTCATAGGGGGGGCGGCAATTTGGAAGAGTAGGAAGGAAAAATGGAAGATTTTGTAATAGATAGTTGGTGATTTGGTAGTATATTAGTGTTTTTGGGTAATACCGGGTACCGGGTTAACTAAAAATAAATTTTAACGGAGTCAACCGGGACATAATAAAGTTATAAAAATTATAAAAATATGTCGGGTACAAGTATTGAGTATTTGGAAAAATTATTGTTTAGTTTTTACGAAAACCGTCGTAAATAAATTGGGCGTACGATTAAATTAAATAAATTTCCAAAACACCGGGTAAATTAATATTATAATTTTTATATTATTAAAATGAATATAAAAATATATTGGGATCATAGTCGGGAATGTCGGACGTGTTAGTCTCATTATTGATCGCTTGTTAACGTTTATTTAGAAATAATTATACGTAAAAGTAAATTATACCAAAAGTATTAATTTAATTACCCTGCGAGTGGAATAGTATGCAAGTGCCATAATGATAATATGAATACTATTTCTAGTCCGTACGAAGTGTCCCAATGATAATGCATGAATTCGCTCCTGAACCAATACGGTTACGCGAATTTGAATACTCGTAAACTGAATTTACGATGACATGAGTAATGCACATGAATAGTGGTTTTCTCTCGGGAATGAATAGTGTCAGGTGAATAGTAAAATTCCTGAACGCTTCTCAGAATATCAAATTGACCTCAAAAATGATGAATAGTGATCGATGAATAGTAAATGATGAATAGTAACCTGTGAATAGTAAATTGTCGAGGTTTGGAAAATGACCGGAAATTACGAGTTGTGACAGTCTTCCCTTCTAACAGGAACTTCGTCCCGAAGTTCAGTTTGTGTTGGTCTCTAGAGTGGTATTGGTGAAAAGATGATGATATTTATTATGTAAGCTACTGAGCTCTATGGGAGTTCAAGTCTGTAGGCCACTAGACCCATACTGTCTGAATCTCGGGTTTATCTTCCCAAATTTTTCTTAATGGTATCATTCCTTTCCTAGGAAAAACTTTCAACATAATCTTGCCATTAACTTGAAATTCTAAGGGTTTGCAACTTATTGAACTTGTATCTGATTCTTGACTCGTAAGAAATTTCTGGTTATTTCATGAATACCTACTAGACTAGGGAGTTAGGCTTTTCCAAATTTTATCTGTCAATGGATGTTGGCACTTCGACCATAGAGTGCGTCAAATGGTGTAGTCTCTAAGCTCGTGTGGTAACTATTGTTATAAAGGAATCTGATTTATGGCAAATGGTTAATCCAACCATTTCTAGAGTCAATCACTCATGCTTTGAGTATATATTCCTATGTTTGAATCGTTCTCTGACCATTGGTCTGTAGATGATAGGTGGTGTAGTTTTAAAGGAATCTTAATGAAATCGCTAGGAGTTTGCGGTGGTAAAAGATAGAATATTCATTAGATCGGAATTCGTTAATAGTACATGAAACTTATACGATAGAACGTAGAATTTAAACACAAAAGAAATACAACACTAGAGAGTTAAGGCTTTGGTTTTCTTGTTCTTTAGCTCCGGGCAGTCCTTTCTGAGATGCCCTAAGTTTCCACATTTGAAGCAACTTCCTGGAATTCTCTTATTTGTGGGTTTCCTACAGTCCTTAGCCAGATGACCCCGCTTCTTGCATATTCCACATAGTCCACTGCAATGATATAAGTGATGCAGATTACACATGTTACAGTAAGGTAAATTTCCAGTATATCTTTTCTTTGTGCTTGGTCCTGCAGCATAAGCTCTAAACACTTGTTGTCCTTTGTTTGGCTGCCATACTTGATCGTCTCCTTGGTTGTCGTTCCTTTTCCTCTTGTTTTCGTTGCTGTTGTTGACAGTAGTTTCTTGCTTCATCACTTGAGCCATAAGCTTTTGAGACATTCTGATAGCTTCCTCCAGCGTGTCTGGTTTAGAAGCAATTACGTTCCCACTGATGTTGCACGGTAGTCCACCAATGAAATTTTCTAGCAGCTTTTCATTATCTGGAACCATAGTTGGACATAGCACAGCCAACTCCTGAAACCTTCGGATATATGCCTCGATATCATTACCTGCTGTCACTAGCTTATAAAACTCTGTTTCCAACTTCTGCACCTCAGTACGAGGGCAAAACTTATCAGTCATCAATTTCTTGAATTGCTCCCAGGTGAGCTTGTAGGCATTTTCCATACCAATCGGTTGAGCATGAGAATTCCACCATGACATAGCTTCATCCAAAAGCATACCAGTAGCAAATTTTACCTTGCTGCCATCAGGACAGTTGCACATGAGGAACACATTCTCAGTCTTTTCGAACCAGCGAATCAAAGCAACCGCTCCTTCAGTGCCCTTAAACTTGATGGGATCACTAACCTTAAAATTCTTCCAAGTACATTCGCGCTTATTATCGGATTGTCCATCTATCCCTATCTGTAAAGCGGCCTCAGCAGCCCTTGCAGCTACCTCAGCTCTCTCGATCTCTAGAGCTTCGGCGATACTATCCTTAACCAATTTCCGAATAGCAACAAGTGTCATAGTTGGAGTAGCTTTAACTTTCCTTGGCGGCATAGCTCTTCAAAACGAGAAAAGAAGGGTGAGACATAATTAAGACGTTTCCTAGTAGTAGATGTTCGAGAGTGGGTTATTATAGAATGAAAGGTTGATGTTGCGATATGACGCGTTGACGTGGCTCGAGTGGTTTTGTGATATCCTGGGATTTCTGTTGAGTTTTAAATGGTCATAATGTACCTAGGGATCCTCCTTATATATGGTATGGGAAGTCTTTCCTAGGGAGGTCATTGATAATATCCACTTATCAATATTGGGAGTAATGAGTGATGAGTAACTTTTCGGATCAAAATTTTTGGATCAAAATTTATATATATATATATATATATATATATATATATATATATATATATATATTATCAAATACTACAATAGTAGGGAGCCTCATGTGAGGAGTTCATTAAGTAAGCCATCGAGATGAGTTGTGGATTTACGAATTAAAGTGTCCTGGCTCCTCGAACGTTTACTACATGACTTCTGAATTATGTCGGCCCGAACAGTAGCAAGCGATATATAAACTATACATGTTTCATAAACCATTTCTTTTCAAAGACTTACACTATACTAAGTACTACATCATGGACTAAATGCAAGACATATATAGAAAATTCTTCATATTCTTAGACATTATTCCAAACCTAAGTTGCAACAATTATTCTAGGTTACTAGTAGAAGTTCTTACGGCATATCCATCATTCTCATTAAACATCATCCAACTCACGGTGAGTTCATAGCCCCACTTTCCATTACTTAATTGTTTTACAAACCCTTGGGGGAATACATGCTATTATTTTTCAACCGAACACAATGCTTTTCAATTGTATGCTTGCCTGATTGTTTTATTATCACTAAGTAACATCCTTGCCAATCCAAGATCCCTTATTATGAACCATTTAATCACTTGTGAGGGTTACTTGCGAGTGAGCGCGAATATTGTGAATAGGCCTATTGGGATTGACGAATCCCATTTGTGTTGACTAAATTCAAACAAATGCATTAATATTTGAAACATAGGTATGACGGCAAAGTACCTACCGGGATAACTCCGCCGATTGATATTGGTACACGTTAACGTTTTGGTGTCATAAGCTTAGTGCGATAATAATAACTGTTTTGTTTTCCAACCATGAGCATGAGTCTAATTAACTCATACTACCAACATATTGTGTTCAACCATTAAACAAACTCTATGAATATCACTCAACCTTTGTGTTGACCTCTTAAGCATGTATTTCAGGTCCATGATGATCAAGGATGGCACGAAAGGGCACGGATATTCAAGAGGGCTATAAATTTTATTATCATTCGAAAACTCATTTAATGTAATTTGTAAACCTGGAACCATCTGGGACATCATTTTGTAATCTCTGATATTTGTATAATTTGAATGATAAATCTTTTAAAACGACTCAATTAGAGATCGTTTTCTATTATTATGACCATTGTGCCGTCGAGTAACACCCAGTTTGAATTCCACTGCATCATTGAATTGGGAGTGTTACACCAAGTATGGAGTGTTTTCGAATTACTTAAAACTTCCTTTCCACACGTATCTACCCGTACTATCTTCTATGCAATGGAATGTGAAAACATAGGTTACAAGTTGTAACACCCCCATTTTTAAAATATATTTGCAACGGAATAAAGATTGGGTGTTACTTCACAGCTCATAGTTTTTCAGTAGAAAATAATTTTCTAAAACATTTATCATTCGAAGTTTTGTAAATATCAGAGTTTTCAAAATGAGGTCCCAGTGGTTTTAAAATTTGTTAAATAGGTTTTCGAATGATAATAGAAATTTATAGCCTTTGTGAAAATTTTGTGCTCTTCCGTCCCATCCTTGCTCATTTTAGACCTGAGATAAACATGCTAAAAATCAACAAAAGTTGAGTGATATTCATAGGTTTAAGTTTAATATTTGAACACAAGCTATAAGTGATAATTGCACCGGTATACAATTATAATTTAAAAATCAGTTGTTATTGCATTAAGCTCATGACACTCAGCCGATTAACAGATCTCATCATAAATGATGGATTATAGTAACAGGGCCCTCGGGATAGGTTCTTGCCAGTAAGCTATTAGATTTCAAATAAAGTGCGTTTGGTAGTTTTCTCCAATGCTCAAACGGGGATTGTCAATCCCTAATAGATCTATCAACAATTATTTACGTTCACCCTCTGGGTGACTAAGGCTCATGATATGAGGGACTTTTGGCAATAAGGGACTTAAGAAATAACGATATCAGGTAAAGCATACCAAGAAAAATACTTGTGTTCAGTTTGAAAAAAAAAACTAGCATGTATCCCCCTCGCAAGGTTTATAAAACATTTTAAATAAGTATGGCGAGGCTATGAACTCACCTTAGTGGTATAGTGGTAAAAATATCGATATTCAGTTTGCAATAAGGGAACGGCTCCACACACAACCTATATAATATATGGCAAGTTTTAGTGTTTGATAGTCCTAATGGTTTAATCGCGAGTAGTTTTGAATACGTGAGTTGTTGATTTAACGATAGTAAAACTGGTGGTTTGATAAAGTATCATAAGTTTTTAAATACGTTATATATATATATATATATATATATATATATATATATATATATATATATATATATATATATATATATATATATATATATATATATAATGTAAGGTTTGAAAATAATAATAATAGTGTGAAATAAATGTAAACATCGTGACTCGAGATCGTGAAATGGAAAGTAAAAATAAAAATATTAATTATATTATACGGCCCTTGTCTTTTCTAGATTTTTACACTTTTTACCCTAACGGTGTTGCGTTACGTCGTTAGTCCAAAGTAAAATATATTTACGTTTTTCGTCCAAAACTTTATAATTTTTACATTTTTCATCCCAAAAGTTTATAAAATCAGTTTTTCATCCTCAAGTTTATAAAATGACAATTTTTGCCTAAAGTTTATAAAAGTGACACTTTAAACCCGAAAATTATAATTTTTGCAAATTTAGTCCAAAATTTACCAAATTAAAAACTTAACATTCTTATTTCTTGATTAAGCTAAAAAGAGCTTATTTAATTTTTCAAAACTGCTTATTTTCAAAAAGTGCTTATTTAGAGCTTATTGGGCTTTTAAACGAGAAAAGGCTAGGCCCGTTCAGCTTTTTAAATCCATTGGGCTTATAAGGGTTTTGGGCTTATCTTAGGACACTAAAAATGTTCCAAGACTGCTTATTAGGACTGCTTATTCGTTAGCTTATTTTCAAAGGATTAGGCCTTAAGGCCCAATCGATATTTACTAGTTTTTCAGAAAAAGGTTTTAAGTCGCGATGCTTTGCATCATTTAAAGGGTCAAGACGTAATTTTTATTACCAACGTTATACATGAAAATGATAGTTTGTCAAGTGGTTAAATAGTTTGTGAAATAAAATCATGTGCTCGTTAAGTTAATTTTGAAGATATACGTTTGTTTTAGGCTTGCATGGAACGAGTTTTTATAAGTAAAAAGACTTAGAAAAATTTTAAGAGTTTACACGACTTGTTTTTATACATTAGAAAGGTATCCAAAAATAGTTTGTACGTAACTTTTTAGGTTCGAAACTTTATATTACTTGATTACTAAGGTAGTAAATATATAGACGAAAGTATAATACTCGGGTGTTGTTTATTTAGATTTCGAGAGTTTTAGTGCAAGTGTTTGTGATTCATACAAAAAAATCAAAGGTATACGTTTTAAATAAAAATGGAAAAAGTTGTGTGAGACTTACTACACCAAAATGGTGGGGTAAAACGAGACGTAGAGTCGAGAAGAAGAGAGTACGAGAGTGTAGTGTGTGTGTCGACTCAACCAAGGTTCACAAACAAAGCTTCGTTTCTTCTAGACCCGATTTGAAATACTAAAGTTTTTGCCAAAACGTTTTGAAGTAGGACTAAAGCTAGCACTTTCTTTTTGTAAAATTTGATTTGTATGAAAGGTGGTAATGAGTGCATGCATGCATGGTGTATATATATGAAGTCTTGTGTGTCCTAGTGACCAAAATTAATGTGATGGGATGTTAACTTATGTACCAAAAGTCTTGAGAAAGTGTAAGACGTAACATGTATTCTCGTTTGTTTCCTAGCTTGTCGACATATATTCTAGTTTAAAAGAAACGTGTGTTTTGGATTTTTAAAATGAAATGGTACTTGCGAAATAGGTTTTAAAAATGGTGTAGTACTTTGCCTAGGTGAATAGAATAGTCATGGTGTGAACATGAATCAAGGAGGTACACTCTTTGTATTTGAATTGATATGTCGACATTTCAAATGTTCAAAAGAAAACGTGTTGTTTGATTTTAAAAATGGATTGTACCTTTGAGGTTGTATTAAAGAAATCAAGTAGTACTTGCCTAGAACTATATAATATGTATTGTGTAAGCTTGGATTGGGGAGGTACAATCTTTATTTTACAAATACATGTCGACACATCCTTTTATTATGCAAACGAATTTGAAACTTTGGCTAGGCTTGGTGATGGTTGATCAAATGTAATATTTAGACTTGAAATTGTGTTAGAAATATTTTTAGGACCTCATAGAAACAAACGGGACTTAAAATGGTTTAGTTTCGGATTAGTTAAAAATCGTATGAATTGTTTTTGGACAAGATGATATGCCTCGTAAAAATGTATTTAGACTTGATGTGGGAAGCTAATGGTCGACACACTCAAAGTTGGCTAGGGGAGGAACGAGAATGTGTAAAAATATTTATGTGTCGTGTGTAAGAATGGGGAGTACGAGACGCGTTTCTGGCTTGGTCTAGTCGAGTGTTTCAAAATAATTATAGGAGGTTGGGCTTAAAATCGTGGGCCGTGAATAGTAGCAGGCCGAAAATTGGTGTTGGGCTTAGAATGAAATTAAGGGTCCGGTTTGGTGTAATTATAATTAGTAAAAATAATTAATTTGTGATTAGTGAAATGTTTAGTAAATATTTAGTGAAACGTTTACGTGAGTCCGAGAGTGAATAGTGTTTTGTGAATAGTGTTTCGTGAATAGTAAAACTTTTGAAAAACATCTCAATATCACTAACCGACTCCAAAAACGATGAATAGTGAAATGATGAATAGTGTTTGGTGAATAGTAACCAATGAATAGTAATTTTGAAAAATGTCTCGAAAATACTGGTTCGTAACGAATAAAAGAAAATTTTAATATTCTGGCGATTTTAGACTATAGTGGTACATGTGTGAGAATCGTTCCAAGCAAAATGAGATCATGAATATCGTAGTGATTTTTAAGTATCATAGCATATTTGATAAAAATAAAATAAAATAAAATTTTGTTATTGGTAAAAACGTTATTAATTAATGAATGATATATTAGTCTTTGATTTACTTTTATTATTTATAGGGAAATTTACGGGAGTTTACAGTACCTACCCCTCATTCTGAATTTCGTTCCGGAATTCAAGTTTAACAAAATTCCTGTATTAGGAAATTTCGATCAGAGGGTTGTCGAGAGATTTTTATTATTAAGATTTAGGAGACGTGGTTTAGTCAGACTTATTTGTGCTAGACAAGATCAGTGACTGGTGTATTTAAGGGTTGTGAATATTGAAGGTAATGGTTATGAATAGTAAATTTACGGCTAGGTGTATCGTATCCAACGGCCGGGAATAGTAAATCCTAACGGTCCGAAATAGTGACTAACGGCTAGATTTCTTCCTACATATACTCCTTTCAAATCTCCATTTCTTCCACCAACCATTTGCTTCTCATTTCCCATCTCCAAAATGCCGCACCTCATCACTATACTAGTGATTGTGTATGTCGTCCTTGCCGCTATCTACTTAGCGTATGTTCCAGACGAAGACTTTGGATTCTTGGTTGCGATCTTGTTGTTTTTCGTACCCCTCACAGTTCTAGCCATTACCGTGGACAAGATATGGGGGTAATAATCTTAAGCTAGGGTTGTTTTTAAATTAAGTCCTTGTCGTGTTTCTATGTATTGTTAACGAATAATGAATAAAACTTGTTTTGTTTTTAGGAATTTGTCTTGTTATTGTTTTTAATGATTTGTTTATATTTATCTTTCAGCATAATTAAGGTGATTCATCCTGTGGTGGCTCTTGCTATGGTTATGTTGGTGGGGGTTTTTGTTGTCATAGCGGATCAACCTATTGAAGATTCTATGGTTTATATTGTAATTATTGTGACGTTAGCACTTCCGATGCTAATTATTTGTTTATTTATTAATTTCCATGGATTTGGATAAATTTTTCGTTATTGGAGTTTTCTGTTAGTCTTTAGGGTTTTTCTTATTTGTACTTTTGTTGGCTTCTCGTCCTAATGACGAAGGAATAAAATAGGTATTTATTGTAATTTGTAATATTTATGAATAGTTCAGTTTATCTATATTTGTTGCTTTTACATGAAGATTGTTATTTATAAAATTTTACATTATGATTGTTCCTTCATAACATGATTCTTCCTAAATTAGACATAGTTGATCAGGCTATGTATAATTGAGGACTAAACGATGTGATGTTTGGCTTAGTCACAATGGTGTTTATGCTTTTCTTTAAGTTGTTTTAGATAGTGTTCAACGTGTTGTTTTTATAATATAACACGAAATTTCTTTTTAAGAATAAGGTAGGAAATTTTTTTGTTCGTATTATGATGATAAGTCAGAAATTTCTAGTCAGAAATTTCTAGGGTAGTAACAGTATACTATTAATGGAATATGAATTGAAATTGACGTAGATTATAATTATTTTGGAAATATTACAAGGTAGATTTTTCGATACGGTAGAAGGATAATTGTTATACTTAAGTTACATCCATCGTAACTTAAAGTAAAATACGGGGAAGAGATACAATCTCAGGAAATTTTCGAACTAGGATTTATTTATTTACAACAAGAATTTATTCATCTGCTTCAATCTAGTCATCATTCCTTTGATACTATCGAAGTCTTTAAAGGTTCCTCATTTCTAAGAGTTTTCGCTTTTGTTTATTTCCATTAGGTATAACTCCTTGCCTAATTCCTTGGTTATGGGTGATGGTAGGGTTAGCCATTCTTTCTGGAGTTTTAAAGAGGTTTGGCCTATATTCCATGCAGCTTTCATGCTTATTGGATATGTCCATCTCTCCCCTTGGATCAACTATGGTAGTCCCTTCGAGTACTACTGATACGATGTTGGTTACCAATTTCCTGACGGCTTCAGTAGTCATGGTGGTCTTTGATGAAGATGGAGTACATGTATTGTTTACGTTGTCCATCTTCTGAAATCATTAATGAAACTTAACTTAGAATCCATCTGATGTCAGATTAACTTAAATAATGAATTCTAATTATTTCATTGATGATAGACTGAATTGACTCCTTACTGTAATCTAATTTCAAGATATGTCTGTGTTGTATGATAGATAGATAATCAACTCTTGATATGAGATTACTAAGGAACAAACCGATTCGTCCACTAAAATAAATTTTCTCTCCATTTTTCAAGTTCTCTCTTGAAAATTTATTTTTAGACAATCCTTTGGTTTCTGGTGAGTTATAGTATGTTTAAGAAGTCTTAACAATTGTAAGAAATCTTACGGTAGATTTGAATAGTATTGTAGAAGTTATCATAATATTAATAACTTGACTAATCGTCTTTGTGAAACGATTAGCACAAGGTTTCTTATTAATATGTCATGGATCTACGTTGAGTTATTTGTTTATCCAGGGAGATAACAAATTGATGAGATTTTTGCATGAAGGTATGAGGATTCATTGTATGCATGCTTGATACGGAAGAAATGATTGATTCGTAACAGAGAGATGTAACGGAAGAGGAAGTTAATATATATTATGATTCGATTATAGATTCTGAAAGGTTCGGATTTATTGAACATTACATGAAATACTAACCAAGTCTGTCTGGTTTAGTAGATGCAGCAGGGATACTTGTAAACTTAAGATTAGTTACACCTCTGACGTAAATATCTAATCTCTTTCTCAAGTTCAAGTTGTGCTGCTTCCATGTTTGAGAAACGTTCCTGACACATGTTCATTTGGTTTGCCAACATACTCTCTAATGCGGCAATCTTTTGACCTTGGCTCCTGGCTGTCTCTCTAGCCATCCATAGGGTCCTTTCAATGTCTTCAATTCTACCATGTGTATGACTATGTTCTCTTCTTGCAGAACGGACCCTGGAATCCAAACTTCCAAGTTCCCGGTTGGTGTTGTCTTTTATCTCATTAATCTTTATTCCTAATTCACATATTACTCGTCTTTCAGCATCTACTCTTTTGAACAATGCGTCAAGGTTACGGTCGTACCATTCAAATTTTGTTGGTCGTAATCCTTTTAGTTGTTCAATGTGAGCCTCTAATATGCTGGCTTGTTGATAAACAAGAGTCCATATTGAATCAGGTGTGCTTATATTGTAGTTGGGGGAATTAGGTGAGGATAAAGTATTTGGGATATCTGGTATTGGGGAATCTAAAGTGTAGGGTAACGGAGAATTTGGCTCAACATTCTTCCACGGCCTCTCTTGTCGTGAACTTTGTCCAACTTCGAATGTTGCCTGACCACCAATCACATCTTCATATGATTCAGTAGTTCTCCTAAGTTTTTGACGTAGGGGTGAACAGATAGGTGACGATGGAAGTGATTTTTGAGTGGTTTCTATATTAAGTTGGGGCTGTGATATTTGTACGTAGGGATCTTCAGTATTCGGAGAATTTTGATTGATAGGTGATGTATTAGTATTACAGAGAGTAGTTTTGGCGTTCAAGAAAGTTTTTGGAGACAGGTTACGGTAGTAACCGGGAATAGTATTTTATAAGTAAATTTTACGTTAAAGATATAATAGTACGGATGAAATAATAGTTGTGTAAGCGCAATTTCTAAACATGCAGAATAATCTTAACATGTAATGTACTGAGCAAGGTAGTCTGCAGACACGGAAGGCAAGAAAAGTGTAAGGCTATAAAATGTTTTGGTTTGTAAAAACAGTTATAGTTCGGATCTGTATTAGACCGTTTCGTTATAACTAAAGCTCTGATGCCAATCTGTAACACCCCCATTTTTAAAATATATTTGCAGCGGAATAAAGATTGGGTGTTACTTCACAGCTCATAGTTTTTCAGTAGAAAATAATTTTCTAAAACATTTATCATTCGAAGTTTTGTAAATATCGGAGTTTTCAAAATGAGGTCCCAGTGGTTTTAAAATTTGTTAAATAGGTTTTCGAATGATAATAAAAATTTATAGCCTTTGTGAAAATTTCGTGCTCTTCCGTCCCATCCTTGCTCATTTTAGACCTGAGATAAACATGCTAAAAATCAACAAAGGTTTAGTGATATTCATATGTTTAAGTTTAATAGTTGAACACAAGCTATAAATGATAATTGCATCGGTATACAATTATAATTTAAAAATAAGCTGTTATTGCATTAAGCTCATAACACTCAGCCGATTAACAGATCTCATCATAAATGATGGATTATAGTAACAGGGCCCTCTGGATAGGTTCTTGCCAGTAACCTATTAGATTTCAAATAAAGTGCGTTTGGTAGTTTTCTCCAACGCCCAAACGGGGATTGTCAATCCCTAATAGATCTATCCACAATTATTTAAATTCACCCTCTGGGTGACTAAGGCTCATGATATGAGGGACTTTTGGCAATAAGGGACTTAAGCAATAACGATATCAGGTAAAGCATACCAAGAAAAATACTTGTGTTCAGTTTGAAAAAAAACTAGCATGTATCCCCCTCGCGAGGTTTATAAAACATTTTAAATAAGTAAGGCGAGGCTATGAACTCACCTTAGTGGTATAGTGGTAAAAATATCGATATTATGTTTGCAATAAGGGAACGGCTCCACACACAACCTAGATAATATATGGCAAGTTTTAGTGTTTGATAATCCTAACGGTTTAATCGCGAGTAGTTTTGAATACGTGAGTTGTTGATTTAACGATAGTAAAACTGGTGGTTTGATAAAGTATCATAAGTTTTTAAATAAGTTATATATATATATATATATATATATATATATATATATATATATATATATATATATATATATATATATATATATATATATATATATATATATAATGTAAGGTTTGAAAATAATAATAATAGTGTGAAATAAATGTAAACGTCGTGACTCGAGATCGTGAAATGGAAAGTAAAAATAAAAATATTAATTATATTATACGGCCCTTGTCTTTTCCGGAATTTTACACTTTTAACCCTAACGGTATTAGCGTTACGTCGTTAGTCCAAAGTAAAATATATTTACGTTTTTCGTCCAAAACTTTATAATTTTTACATTTTTCATCCCAAAAGTTTATAAAATCAGTTTTTCATCCTCAAGTTTGTAAAATGACAATTTTTGCCTAAAGTTTATAAAAGTGACACTTTTAACCCGAAAATTATAATTTTTGCAAATTTAGTCAAAAATTTACCAAATTCAAAACTTAACATTTTTATTTCTTGATTAAGCTAAAAACAGCTTATTTAATTTTTCAAAACTGCTTATTTTCAAAAAGTGCTTATTTAGAGCTTATTGGGCTTTTAAACGAGAAAGGACAAGGTCCGTTAAGCTTTTTAAATCCATTGGGCTTATCTTAGGACACGAAAAATGTTCCAAGACTGCTTATTAGGACTGCTTATTCGTTAGCTTATTTTCAAAGGATTGGGCCTTAAGGCCCAATCGATATTTACTAGTTTTTCAGAAAAAGGTTTTAAGTCGCGATGCTTTGCATCATTTAAAGGGTCAAGACGTAATTTTTATTACCAACGTTATACACGAAAATGATAGTTTGTCAAGTGGTTAAATAGTTTGTGAAATAAAATCATGCGCTCGTTAAGTTAATTTTGAAGATATACGTTTGTTTTAGGCTTGAATGGAACGAGTTTTTATAAGTAAAAAGACTTAGAAAAATTTTAAGAGTTTACACGACTTGTTTTTATACATTAGAAAGTTATCCAAAAATAGTTTGTACGTAACTTTTTAGGTTCGAAACTTTATGTTACTTGATTACTAAGGTAGTAAATATATAGACGAAAGTATAATACTTAGGTGTTGTTTATTTAGATTTCGAGAGTTTTAGTGCAAGTGTTTGTGATTCATACAAAAAATCAAAGGTATACGTTTTAAATAAAAATGGAAAAAGTTGTGTGAGACTTACTACACCAAAATGGTGGGGTAAAATGAGACGTAGAGTCGAGAAGAAGAGAGTACGAGAGTGTAGTGTGTGTGTCGACTCAACCAAGGTTCACAAACAAAGCTTCGTTTCTTCTAGACCCGATTTGAAATACTAAAGTTTTTGCCAAAACATTTTGAAGTAGGACTAAAGCTAGGACTTTCTTTTTGTAAAATTTGATTTGTATGAAAGGTGGTAATGAGTGCATGCATGCATGATGTATATATATGAAGTCTTGTGTGTCCTAGTGACCAAAATTAATGTGATGGGATGTTAACTTGTGTACCAAAAGTCTTGAGAAAGTGTAAGACGTAACATGCATTCTCGTTTGTTTCCTAGCTTGTCGACATATATTCTAGTTTAAAAGAAACGTGTGTTTTGGATTTTTAAAATGAAATGGTACTTGCGAAATAGGTTTTAAAAATGGTGTAGTACTTTGCCTAGGTGAATAGAATAGTCACGGTGTGAGCATGAATCAAGGAGGTACACTCTTTGTATTTGAATTGATATGTCGACATTTCAAATGTTCAAAAGAAAACGTGTTGTTTGATTTTAAAAATGGATTGTACCTTTGAGGTTGTATTACAAGTAGTACTTGCCTAGAACTATATAATATGTATTGTGTGAGCTTGGATTGGGGAGGTACAATCTTTATTTTTCAATACATGTCGACACATCCTTTTATTATGCAAACGAATTTGAAACATTGGCTAGGCTCGGTGATGGTTGATCAAATGTAATATTTTGACTTGAAATTTTGTTAGAAATATTTTTCGGACCTCATAGAAACAAACAGGACTTAAAATGGTTTAGTTTCGGATTAGTTAAAAATCGTATGAATTGTTTTTGGACAAGATGATATGCCTCGTAAAAATGTATTTAGACTTGATGTGGGAAGCTAAGGGTCGACACACTCAAAGTTGGCTAGGGGAGGAACGAGAATGTGTAAAAATATTTATGTGTCGTGTGTAAGAATGGGGAGTACGAGACGCGTTTCTGGCTTGGTCTAGTCGAGTGTTTCAAAATAATTATAGGAGGTTGGGCTTAAAATCGTGGGCCGTGAATAGTAGTAGGCCGAAAATTGGTGTTGGGCTTAGAATGAAATTAAGGGTCCGGTTTGGTGTAATTATAATTAGTAAAAATAATTAATTTATGATTAGTGAAATGTTTAGTAAATATTTAGTGAAACATTTACGTGAGTCCGAGAGTGAATAGTGTTTCGTGAATAGTAAAACTTTTGAAAAACATCTCAATATCACTAACTGACTCCAAAAACGATGAATAGTGAAATGATGAATAGTGTTTGGTGAATAGTAACCAATGAATAGTAATTTTGAAAAATGTCTCGAAAATGCAGGTTCGTAATGAATAAAAGAAAATTTTAATATTCTCGCGATTTTAGACTATAGTGGTACATGTGTGAGCATCATTCCAAGCAAAATGAGATCATGAATATCGTAGTGATTTTTAAGTATCATAGCATATTTGATAAAAATAAAATAAAATAAAATTTTGTTATTGGTAAAAACGTTATCAATTAATGAATGATATATTAGTCTTTGATTTACTTTTATTATTTATAGGGAAATTTACGGGAGTTTACACAAGTCTTGTATGGGTGGGACTTATAACTGAATGGTTTGACATCGCCTTTGCTTAGTAGACATTTTCTCAAAAGCAATAGACATATCACAAGTATACCTAATTTACGTATTTGAAAATTTTATCGAACCTCGGCTAAATATAGACTAGTCACCTATATTTAATCTAGGGACAGTGGAACATAGTCTGACTAACTATGTTCGACTTAAAATTTTCAAATACTGGGAATAGTTGTACAATGGTTATGTTCAGATTAATTTCCTACTTGAACTCGATAAACCACCAGAACTCTTTAAAAAGATCTAATGACACGATAGTGTCTTACCACTCAACAAGATCTTAACACCTTATTTGTACTGCCTAATTTCATTCTTGAAAGTTTTCATTTATGAGATAATCCAAACTACTATCTTGGGATAGTTATCAATTCTTCTCTTTATCCTTTAGAAGTATTACCTGTTTAGGTCCTAAGGAAACCATTCCGTCATAAACCTTTAAAATCTCTAAAGATTTTAAAGCAAACTTGACATCTCTACCCATATCAATGGTAAGTGTTGACATAAATAATGCCTTAAAAACATTATTAAGTTTTTATCAATATCTCTATGTTTTGATCATTACAAAATATAACCTCAAAGAACTAAAACTTATGACATAAACAAGTATTTGGTGATTAATATTTCTCTTTACATCCAAATCACTTAAGGTATGAATAAACAAAGTGTTTAGTGCAATGTATGATCAAAGGGGTATTTAATTAACTAATACAAAGTTTATTTAATTATATAATCTTATTATATATTTTTGAAAAACACTTTTGGTAATAAGGAAAAATGTTTTAATCATACTAAATATATGATTTCAAATATTTAACCAAAATCAGTTAGTTTTTCACCAAATAAACTTTCCCCACTAAAAAACAAAGTTTCTGGCCGTTACAGTTGGGCGGCCCCCTTAATTATAAGGGGCGGCCCCCTTAATTTTAAGGGGGCCGGCCATGCTTTAAGGGGACCGGCCACGCTCCTCTGTCAGAAACTTTTGCCTATAAATACCACCTTAAACCTGGATTTTTTCCCCACCTTTTGCACTTCAGAACTTTCTGTTCTAGATCTCCATTTCCAATCTATAAATCCTTTGATCATACATTCTTAAATCTTTGTTTCAAAGTGATCCATACATAATCCATTCAAGTGCAAGAGAAGAATACTTCTATCCCTCAAGACAAGAAGTATTACAACTAGTTGTGATCTCCACATCTAAGTTGTTTGAGCATCATCATTAATTATTATTTCATAGTGTGATTAGTTGTGAATATTTGTTAGAGAATAGTTGTGTAGATAGTAGAAGTTGATTAGTTGTGAAATAGGTTAGTTGTGAAGATTGGTGTGTAGAAGAAGGTGTGTAGAAGATTGGTGTGTAAAAGCTAGGTGTGAAGAAGATTGGCGTGTAGATAGGTGTGAAGAAGATTGGTGTGTATATTGGTGTGAAGATTGGTGTGAAGATTGGTGTGTAAATTGGTGTGTAAATTGGTGTGTATATTGGTGTGTAAGGTTTTCTCCGCCATAAGGGAGCTTGTTGATATAGTGAAGAAAACTCTCGAGTTAGGTGCTCGGGGAGTGGAGTAGGGCAAGGAAGGTGCCTTGTAGCCGAACCACTATAAATCGCTTGTCTCTCGGTTTGATCTTTCCATCCTTTACTTATTTCATTACTTACATAATTATTGCTTCATAGTAGATATATACTTAGTGTTGTTCATATTGTGTATAACTAGATTTCATATATCATCGAATCTATATTTTATAAATCAACGAAAACTTTTAAACAATTTGTTTTATAAAAATTAAAAAGATGTAAAACTATTCAACCCCCCCTTCTAGTTTTCCACAATTGGTATCAAGAGCCACGTCTAGCAAGAATTTTAAAATATATTGTATTTTAAAACTTGTAACGATCTATGGAATCTTTAAAATATTTAGAAGGGCAATCTATGCAAAGACCACCACTATTTGAAAGTGATGGATTTTTATATTGGAAAAATAGATTCGAAACGTATGTGAAATCAAAAGATCTTGATCTTTGGCATATTATTACCTTTGGTGATTTTCCCCCTATTCAATATAATGTTGAAACCAAAATGAATGAAATTGTAGCTTTTGAAAAACAAAATGATGATTTGAAAAAGAAACTAGCAAAAAATAATGAGGCTAAAATGGTTATTTATAATGCGTTACCACGCAAAGAATATGAAAGAATTTTTATGTGTAAAACCGCAAAAGAAATTTGGGATTCTTTACTAATCACTCACCAAGGTAATAGCCAAGTCAAAGAAAATAAAATAGATCTTCTTGTACAACAATATGAACAATTTACGATTCCGGAAGAGGAATCAATTGATAATGCTTTTGCTAAGTTTAACACTATCATCACAAGTTTAAAAGCACTTGATGAGACATTTTCTAGTAAAAATTGTGTTAGGAAATTTCTTAGGGCATTGCATCCAAAATGGCGAGCTAAGGTCACGGCAATTGAAGAATCAAAGAACTTGATGACGTTATCACTAGATGAACTAATTGGCAACTTGAAGGTTCATGAAGAAATCATAAGAAGAGATTCGGAAACGGTCAAAGTCAAGAAAGAACAAATCAAATCCATTGCTCTAAAAGCCAAAAAGGAACCTAGTGATAATGATGATTCAAGTGACGAAAGTGAAGACGAAGAATATGCAATGGCCGTAAGAGAATTCAAGAAATTCTTCAAGAGACGAGGAAGATTCACTAGGTCATCACATGACGATAGAAAATCGTTCCAAAGAAATAGAAGTGATAATTACGTGAAAAGAAAGTGCTTTAGATGTGGAAGTCCAAATCATCTCGTTGGAGAATGTTTAAAGCCGCCGGGTTATGAAAATCAAAGCGCATTTGTTAGTGGAACATGGAGTGATAGTGATAAAGAAGAAGTGGAAAAACCAAAAGAAGAAAAGTGTTTTGTGGCAAATGCAACCGACGAAATATGCCTTGGAATTGACTTGGAACCTAACGAATGGATCAAGGATAGTGGATGTTCGAGGCACATGACGGGGAATCGCAAGCTATTCTCTACATACAAGGCATACAATGGAGGTAACGTTATTTTCGGTAGTGACTTGCGTGGAAAAATTATTGGCAAAGGTACGATTTCTCAAGACTCACTTACTATTGAAAATGTTGAACATGTTAATAATTTAACATATAACTTACTTAGTGTAGGCCAAATATGCGATAATAAATGTAAAGTTATCTTTTCTGAAGAAGATAGCGAAATAGTTAAGAATGGAAAAATTATAGGTAGAGGTATTAGGAAAGGAGGTGTATATGTTATGAAACTAGGAAACAAACCTGAAGATAGGATATGCCTAACGACCCTAGACGAAAATTCCACTTTGTGGCATAGGAGATTAGGACATGCTAACATGCAACAAATACAATCTTTGGCCTCTAAGGAATTAGTTAGAAACTTGCCTAATCTAAAATATGACAAACATTTTTGTGATGCATGTAAAGTTGGAAAACAAGCTCATGCTAGCCACAAAGCTAAGAATATAGTATCCACCACTAGGTGCCTAGAATTATTACATATGGATCTTTTTGGTCCATCCGCTGTGCGGAGCTATAGAGGAAACACGTATACCTTAGTAATAGTAGATGACTACTCACGATACACGTGAACTAGGTTTTTAAGTGACAAAACCCAAGCATTTGAAAAATTCGAAATATTTAGCAAAATGATTCAAAATAAGTTAGGATGCTCAATAGTTGCCATTAGGACGGACCATGGAAGGGAATTTGATAACGAAGTACAATTCGGAAAATATTGTGAGTTAAATGGAATATCTCATAATTTCTCCGCTCCTCGTACTCCTCAATCAAATGGGGTAGTAGAAAGAAAAAATAGGTCACTACAATAAATGAGTAGAACTATGTTAAATGAACAATCAATTCCACAAAAATTTTGGTGTCACGCCGTAGATACATCGACTTATATTCTAAATAGGGTATCAATTAGAAGAATTCTAGGAAAAACTCCTTATGAGTTATTAAGAAATAGAAAACCTAACTTAAGCTACTTTAGGGTATTTGGAAGTAAATGCTATATCTTAAACACTAAGGACTACCTCACTAAGTTTGATCCAAAATCATATGAAGGAATATTTTTAGGATACTCACAAAATAGTAAAGCATATATAATACTTAACAAACACTCCATGAAGGTAGAGGAATCACTAAATGTAACATTTGATGAAACACCACCACCTCCTAAAACGCTACCTTTAGAAGATGATAACTTAGTCGAAGAAGAAGCTATTGAGGTTAGTAAAACAAAACCCATAGGAAATGACAATGAAGAAACTCACTTAGAAAATAACGAAATCGTTAATATTAAAGAATCTAGATCACATCCTTTAGATAATATAATAGGACATCTTAACCAAAGAACCCTTAGGTCACAAGCCCAAGATAAAAACAACTTCTTTTGTTTCCTCTCAGCAATAGAACCTAAGAATATTAGTGAGGCTTTAAAAGATGAAAGTTGGATTATAGCTATGCAAGAAGAATTAAATCAATTTAAGGCAAATGATGTTTGGGAACTAGTCCCAAATCCAAAGGATATGACCATCATAGGAACCAAATGGGTATATAGAAATAAGTTAGATGAGAATGGAATAGTTACTAGGAATAAAGCTAGGTTAGTTGCCCAAGGTTATAATCAACAAGAAGGAATTGATTATGATGAAACTTATGCCCCCGTAGCTAGACTAGAATCAATTAGGATATTACTTGCCTATGCTTGCGCCCTAGATTTTAAGTTATTCCAAATGGATGTGAAAAGTGCATTCCTTAACGGTTTTATCAATGAGGAGGTATATGTGGCACAACCTCCAGGATTCATTGACTTCGCAAAACCTGATTATGTTTATAAGTTAAAGAAAGCTTTGTATGGACTCAAACAAGCTCCCAAAGCTTGGTATGATCGATTAAAAGCTTTTCTTATTAAACATGATTATTCCATGGGAATGGTAGATAACACTCTTTTCACTAAAAGGAAAGACCCTAATCTCATCATTGTTCAAATATATGTTGATGACATTATATTTGGATCGACTTGTCAAGACATGTGTGATGAATTTGCCAAAATCATGCATGATGAGTTTGAGATGAGTATGATGGGTGAACTTAACTTCTTCCTAGGATTACAAATAAAACAATTAGAAGATGGAATATTCTTTAACCAATCTAATTACATTAAGGAAATGCTTAAGAAATTTGGCCTAGAAGACTCAAAACCCATAAAAACACCCATGTCTACGGAGGTAAAGCTCACAAAGGACGATGAAGGTGAGTCCGTAGATAACTCCAAGTATAGAGGAATGATAGGTAGTTTACTATACTTGACGGCAAGTAGACCCGATATCATGTTTAGTGTCTGCCTTTGTGCCCGTTTTCAAGAGGATCCCAAAACCTCTCACCTAGAAGCGGTTAAGCGTATCTTCCGATACATTAAAGGCACTATACACTTAGGATTATGGTATCCTAAGGAATCCGGCATAGAAACCATTGTCTATGCGGATTCGGATCATGCGGGAGACTACGTAGATAGAAAGAGCACTAGCGGTATTTGCACGTTTATGGGATGTTGTCTAACGTCTTGGTTTTCGAAGAAGCAAACCGCTCTTGCTATTTCTACCACCGAAGCCGAATATGTAAGCGCCGGAAAGGCATGTCAACAAGCACTATGGATGAAACAAGCTCTCATAGACTATGGCATTAGGTTAGAAAATGTCCCCATTATGTGCGATAACAAAGGTGCGATAGATTTAAGTAAAAATCCGGTGCAACACTCTAGGACTAAACACATAGAAATACGTCACCATTTTCTTAGGGATAATGTACAAAAAGGAAATATATCTATAGAAAAGGTTGCATCGGAAGATAACATTGCGGATATATTCACAAAACCCCTTAAGCGTGAATTATTCAACCACTTGCGTTTAGGATTAGGAATGATGGAACAAGTTGACTAAATTATATTGAAATATTTCGAATTAATACTTGCATGAAATTTATTTTTCTTCCATTTCATCTTTTCTGAGTCTAGGAATCTATTTCGCACAAAACTAAAGATTGGGAAAATTTATTTTTGTTGCATAAATTTTTTTTTTAAACTCAATCAATTTTCTCTAAAAATTATTCTCACAATCTAGGAACCTCATGAAAACCATTTTCCTTGCATTGTTGACTAATTCTAAAAACATTATATTTCAAAATCATGCATAAACTCTCACATAAATTGTCAAGGTATATAATCCAATATATGTCTTTGACATTCATGATCGAGTAAAAATTGAATCAAGGAGATCATTTGGATTGTTTCTTAGGATCGTTATTTCTTTTTGCTTCTAGGTGTCGAAACAATCACAACTCCACATTTGTTGCATATAGACACTCACTAAGACAAGTTCACTAGTAATGGTGTCATCTTGATCCATCATTAGTCTTTCACTCACTAATTGCCCTTGCCTTTAATTCAAGATAGGTGTCTTAGGAAGCTTAAGTGTGCTTGCATTTACTTACCTCCTATTGCTTATTATGTGTTGATTATTTGCTCTAGTGCCTATGTGTTTTTGCATGATATCTAATGTTAGATTAGATGCTATATTGCCTAAAGGAATTGAACTTTTTTGAATCCAAGTCCAAAAACACAACCTTTCTGCAAATTTTCTGCCAAAAACCCAATTCTGGCAATCTGGAAATCACCAGATGGGCGGCCCCCTTAATTATGTAAGGCGGCCCCCTTAATTTTAAGAGGACCGCCCCCTAATTAAGGGGACCGGCCATCTGATGGTCGGGTTTACAGAATCTTTTCTGCTTTTTAGCTCATTTCAACCTACATTTCCCATTTTTCACCAACATATTTTGTCCTAATCCTCCAAACAAACTTTATCCATCCTTAAACACACAAATCTTACACTATAAATATCCCCAATCCTCAAAGCTCTCCATTCATCCCATCATGAACTCTCCAAACAAACCAAAATCAAAAGCCTCAAAGCTAGCAAGGATGACGGAAAAACCCGTTTGGCGATGAAAAAGTCCTAGAAACAAATCCATCATCACAAATGTAGTTGGAAATCATTCCTCCCCACCAACTTCTTATTTCCCAAACTTTGCATCAAACCAACAAAGGCATTCATTTAATCCACTTTACAAACCATACAACATTGGCCAAACATCTTCCTTCAAGTCAAACTACACCCCTCAACCTCCAACAACTTATAATGATCCATGCAAGTTTGATGAACCATCAAACTACAATTCCAACTACTCTAACCCAACTCATCCATACCAAACCTATGATCCCCTCCACATTGCCACGGAAAAACAAAAGTTCCGTGATGAAATAAACCAAATCCATGATCTTAGTGATCTCCTTGCTATGCATCTTGCACAACGCAACAAAGGGCTACCTCCATCATCACCCTATGCAAATTGCCTTCCCCACTCTCTTAACTTGGATCAAGTTACAAATCACATTCACTTTTACCCTTGTTGCATATTCCTTCAAAAACAAATCCTCTACTTGAGTGAAGATATTTCTTGGATTGAATATCTTCTCACTCGTGATCATCCAATACCACCCTTAACACGATACAACATCGTGAGATCCACCTCTTCCGCTCCATACAACACCCCATATCCACCTCAATCAAACATCTAAGCTCCATGCTTTTGTTTTCCTTCAAGCAAATAAAACAAATCAACCATGGGTTGCAAGCAAGTCCAAGTGCTCTCTTAGGCAATATAGGACTATATCTTTTATTTTGTTTTATTGTAATCAATATGCTACAAGCATATTGAATGTTGTCATGCTAGTTATTTCTATCATGCTTGAATGAATCTATTTTTATTTGCATAATTGTTGTTTTTGCATATATATGTGTGTTGTTCTCTTCAAAATATTTTTGTAGCCAAGATTCCAATTGCTCGTTCCCTTTATGCTCTCAAACAAGGGGGAGCATACATCAAGGGGGAGTTCTCTACCCGTTTAAACTTCTTTCACGAAGATTATTCGGCCTAACCTTTTTGATTTTACAAAAAGGGGAGAAGAGAAATGGTAAACTCTATAATACTTGTCTAATAACAAGTTTTAAATCTTTTGAGTTTAAGGTTTTGTAATAATCAAAAAGGGGGAGATTGTTGACATAAATAATGCCTTAAAAACATTATTAAGTTTTTATCAATATCTCTATGTTTTGATCATTACAAAATATAACCTCAAAGAACTAAAACTTATGACATAAACAAGTATTTGGTGATTAATATTTCTCTTTACATCCAAATCACTTAAGGTATGAATAAACAAAGTGTTTAGTGCAATGTATGATCAAAGGGGTATTTAATTAACTAATACAAAGTTTATTTAATTATATAATCTTATTATATATTTTTGAAAAACACTTTTGGTAATAAGGAAAAATGTTTTAATCATACTAAATATATGATTTCAAATATTTAACCAAAATCAGTTAGTTTTTCACCAAATAAACTTTCCCCACTAAAAAACAAAGTTTCTGGCCGTTACAGTTGGGCGGCCCCCTTAATTATAAGGGGCGGCCCCCTTAATTTTAAGGGGGCCGGCCATGCTTTAAGGTGACCGGCCACGCTCCTCTGTCAGAAACTTTTGCCTATAAATACCACCTTAAACCTGGATTTTTTCCCCACCTTTTGCACTTCAGAACTTTCTGTTCTAGATCTCCATTTCCAATCTATAAATCCTTTGATCATACATTCTTAAATCTTTGTTTCAAAGTGATCCATACATAATCCATTCAAGTGCAAGAGAAGAATACTTCTATCCCTCAAGACAAGAAGTATTACAACTAGTTGTGATCTCCACATCTAAGTTGTTTGAGCATCATCATTAATTATTATTTCATAGTGTGATTAGTTGTGAATATTTGTTAGAGAATAGTTGTGTAGATAGTAGAAGTTGATTAGTTGTGAAATAGGTTAGTTGTGAAGATTGGTGTATAGAAGAAGGTGTGTAGAAGATTGGTGTGTAAAAGCTAGGTGTGAAGAAGATTGGCGTGTAGATAGGTGTGAAGAAGATTGGTGTGTATATTGGTGTGAAGATTGGTGTGAAGATTGGTGTGTAAATTGGTGTGTAAATTGGTGTGTATATTGGTGTGTAAGGTTTTCTCCGCCATAAGGGAGCTTGTTGATATAGTGAAGAAAACTCTCTAGTTAGGTGCTCGGGGAGTGGAGTAGGGCAAGGAAGGTGCCTTGTAGCCGAACCACTATAAATCGCTTGTCTCTCGGTTTGATCTTTCCATCCTTTACTTATTTCATTACTTACATAATTATTGCTTCATAGTAGATATATACTTAGTGTTGTTCATATTGTGTATAACTAGATTTCATATATCATCGAATCTATATTTTATAAATCAACAAAAACTTTTAAACAATTTGTTTTATAAAAATTAAAAAGACGTAAAACTATTCAACCCCCCCCCCCTTCTAGTTTTCCACAGTAAGCACACACTACACTCTTCTGATCATTCATATATCATATCATTATCTGAACCCCATTATAAGTCAGTATGTAAAACTTCATTGTAACACTTTTCTTTCAAACACTAGTTAACATAGACATTATACGATATTGCCTTCATCCTGAAACTACCTAAGACATAATCAATTTTGGAAATGGTTTTGATAACCAATTTCCACTAGCTAAACCTCCCTACAACAATAGTTATCACAATATTGCAAACTGCATGCCACACACAATCATCCAAAAAGTTACAAAGATGTAAGGCATTAACTTTCAAAAACTCTGTAGTAGGATTTAAGGTTATGTTGACAGCCTCGATACCATAAGTTATTATTCGTTTTAAAAAACAGGAAAAGCCAAACTTAAGATATATTGAACTCTATAAAATTTTGACAAAAATCTTTAGGTTACCAACTTAAGCCGCCACAAAAAACTTAGAATGGTACATAACACAATTTATGACTGGAAATTGAGAAGATTAGAATTCATAGCATATACCCACACTCTCTCCTAAACACTTCAACATTAGATAGCACACACTGAATTCCAGGACGGAATTCCCGTTAAGGTGGTAAGACTGTAACAATTCGCATTTTTAGGTTACTATCCAATCCCAAATTTTTACTATTCACTTTCACTATTCATTTCTGAAATTTTCATTTCATATTCTCGTGAGATAAATTATTTCCATGATAAAATAAAAGTTTGACGCTCATCGGATCATTTTCGCAAAAGTTATTAAGAAACTATACGTTTGGTTTAAATGTCGTTTAAACACCCTGCGCATAACGAAAACCAACTGCGCCGATTTTCCTCGCATCAGATTAATTTTTAGTACATTCATGATCAATTAGGGAAATTTTGATAATTGAGTTTAAATGTTACCAAATTGACCCTGTGCCGTAGAACACAGAAATTTGCGTTTTAAGCACTTTTGCTTATCCGCAACGTTAGCCTTTACCTGCACCACATTTTATAAGACGTTTAGAAGCTTTCATATTTTTGGAAAAGTCAACATATTTTCCCTCCTCCTTTGACTATAAAATCATTCCTTGATTTTATAAATCATTCCTTAATTTTTAACACTTACGGTTTTAAGATTAAAGATTTAACACCAACTGACATCATACTAAGCACAAGCTAGACATTATAGGCCATTTTAATTCATTATAATCATATTAGAAAAGCTACATTTTACTTTTCTCCATTTTACGCAACTTTCGTACGTTTTACGTATTACGCATTTTAGACCCGTGTTTCCTGTTTTAACAGGGATTAAGCAACCCGATGGAACTTACCACTTATTTTATATTTTATTATGGAGTATATTGACAAGTTTAATCATTTCTACAATTTTCATATTTTTATGATAGCCGGTTTTACATTTCGTGGCATAACAACTTACGGTTAGCGATTTATGAAACCAAAACTAACTCCATAAGTAGGATAATACCAAAAATGACCAATTCATCCTATCCTACACTTATGAACCGCCTCTTAGGGGGGGAGTCACCCCTTGTGTGGCTTGATCTCATGCCTTGTGCTCTAGGATGATTACATGTGCTAAACTTCTCATGTAAGCTTTGATAAAATTTTACAAACTAACCTCCTTAAGGCATCTTCCTAACCTCCTCAAAACCCTATATAAACCCCCCTCCACCCCCTCTTCTTGCCTTCCCATAACATAAGCACAAACACTTTCATTAATTAGTTTCCAACTTCAAGTATTTCAACTAGTTTCAAGCTCCAAGTGAACTCCATCTCAAACACTTGCAAGTTTATTTGATCTACTTGAATTGAAATACATTCAAGTCACTAAACACCTCATCACCAATCCTTCAAGAATACAAGAGTGTAGAAGGGTTGCTAAAGTGTGGAAAGCTTGCTCAATCAAAGTCCTATCCTTATTCTTACCTTCCTTTCTTTAGAAAGCCTAAAGTTGTAAGAAACCCTGATACACTTTCTTGCTCAATATTATTTTCATGCTTATTATATTTCATTCATTCTATATATGTTCTTTGTATTATGATCATGATGTATAAAAACTATTAAAACAAGATATGGAAACCATATGTACCTATATAGACATAAACAAGAAAACTAGTGACACATATTGTGAAATTCGACCAAAATAGTATAATCATGATATTGGAAACTTACCTACTATTAAAGAGGACTTAAAAAGCAAAACATATCAATTTGAATCACCCAAAACGGACACACGAGTCAAAAGATATGATTAAAAGAAATTAGCAAAACTAAAACCCAAATCTGCCAATTTGCATTCTGATCAAATTACGATATTTTTTGAGGCCCTTCTGGTCTATTTCATCAAAAAGTTAAAACAAGAAAGTTGTCCGGAACAACTTTTTCGTTCAGCTTAAAGGAAGCTCGAACCCTGAAAACCCATAATGAATGCTATTTTTCTTCAAATTCTTAACAGCCCTTTTAAATACCCAAATGACTATGTATTGGTTATGGCTAAGTAAAACCAAGAGGTCTAATGACATTAAAGCCGAGACCACAACCATGGCTAAGGCCAAGGATGAGTCTCAAGACCATGGTAGCCAAGACCAAAACCACGGCAAGGCCACGGCTAAAGACCTTATGGTTTTCTAAGTCGAAAACATGAACTAAAGTGTTAGTTGTGACATAATCAACCAATTTGGATCTACTCCATCAAATGACCATGAGACTTTGCAAGTAATATCATATCCATTCTAGGCTTAATAAACTCATTAAAGATAACAATCTTCATTAAAAATAAACTTTCCTAAGTTTATTCAACTTTCGAACATGTAACTTTTAAAGATCAAAAACGTATATTTTCTATCGAATACTACAACACTAGGGAGCTTCATGTGAGGGGTTTCATTTGGGTAAACGGATCGACGAGTTGCCGGATTTACAATTTAAAGTGTCCTAGCTCCTCGGACGTTTACTACATGACCTCTTGATGAGTGCTCAAACACTCGTCATTTTTGTCGTATTTAAACTGCCAAAACATCCAAAAACGCTCAGAAATGCATCAAAATACTTAAAATATCCCAGGGATTGTATTTTATATGTTTCAGATGCAAAATGAGCAAAAACAATGAAAAACGAGCAAAGTTTACACAATTGGCAGTTTTAGTCCCCCGACTTTCAAAAATTTACAAAACTAGTCCCTACGCATTTGTTTTGAAAGAAAAGTCAACCTAAGGCATTTAGAAATCAAAATTTATCAAAAATTGTCCTTAGGCAAAAACTTTGGAAAATTTAAACTTTTGGTCCCTGCAGTTTGGGAAATTGATGAAATCAGTCCCTGGGAATTTTAAAAATGAAAAATAGCTTTTGTGACCTTCATCTTATGGGAATGTAACATGTTTGGTCCCTGGATTAACTTTGGAGGATGTGCAACATTGGACCTTCAAATTAGCATAAAATACAAAATTGGTTCTTGTGATTAAAACTAAACTACAAACGGACCCTTGTGTATTATCTTATAAACCAAAACCAAACAAACCAATCCACACAAACATAAACCCCAGCCCATCCAATTCCCAGCCCACCAATTACCCCAGCCCACCATCCATATTAATAATAAAAAAGGGACGGGTCAAAACCTTAGTCAACCCTCCCTCACCCTTCTCCTTCTTCTACCCCGCCAAAACACACAGCCTCCAAAACCTGCAAACCCAACATTTATGTCCCGCCCCCTCCACTCTCCACCATCCTACCAGCCTCCCTACTCCACCACTTCAACCAAGGTCAACCCCCAACATAATAAATACCTCCCCCACTCCCATATAATTCCAAAGATGATCAATGGATGTGATGGATAAAGCAGTAATCCAAAGGTTAGGATACTCCCAAGGGTACACAGATAAGCAAAAGGGCACACCAGACAAGGGACACAAAAGTGCAAAAGAAGAACAGAGCCCTAGTTCAAGTATTTTAATTTTATTTTTTTTAGTATAAGTACTTTTCATTTGTAAGCCATGAAGGCAGTTAGTCAAGTAGTAGTTTCCATTTATGTAATTTCTCAATTCAGCAAGTAGTTTAATATGTAATCTTTTTCATCAATCAATATAAGCATTTTCATTTCTTTAAATTCCAAGTTGTTACTGGCATTTTCAGATTTAATTAAAACTTGTTCTTAGTTTATGTTTATTGAATCCTCACATTAGCTCTCAGTAGTCAAACAAGAAAACAAAAACAAAAAAAAATATATAATCAGAAAAGAAAAAAAAATACAAGGTAGAAGAGGGTGATGGATTGCTGATTCAGAAAAGAGTAGCAAGGAAGTGGAATGGTTTAAAGCCCAGGGGGGCATATAGGTTGTGTTCCATTCATTTTGGTTCTGGTTCTCTTGATTCTGTGGCTTGGCTCAGTTGTAAGCCCTTCTCCAATTTGTTCAGCTTAATATATATTATTAGTTTTAATAGTCATTTCAAGTGTGTTTCTGCTTCTTTATGCCTAGTATAAGTTAGTGTTTTAGTTTACTAGATTAGATCTTTGCTTTGCTGTGTAAAACTATCACAACAGATACTAAAGGTGTGTTTGGATCAGGACAATTGACATAGTTTGTGTTATTGTAGTCTGCTGAGACTTGCTCAGATATTCACCATAGTCAAAGTTCTCAACATTTCAAAAAGTCAAAGAATTTGCATACTCAGATTTTTGGCAAACTTCAAATCATTCCCTAGGGTTTATTTGTGTAAGAAATCAAGTGAGATTTGTTAATTCTGGATCATTGATAGCTTGTTTACCAATTTAAAAAAGAAAATTGGATTTTGAAATTGTGTAGCCCATTGAAAATCAAAGTGGAAGTTGGTAGTTTGACTGAAAAGTTCCCCTGCATCTCAGTTTTTGCAAGTATTCCAAGAGTTGTAGATTGTTCATTAGTAGGGTTTAGGGTGTGAAATTTGTAGTTCTAGATAGCTTCCCAGGTCATCTTCTTAGACTTGCTAATAGTTTGTGTTTAGTGTTAATCTAGTGCTTAATAACTAGCACTCTATTAAGCACTTGAGAACTGCAGGCTATCTGAACTCAGCATGTCTTGAAGTTGTTTGATTCTTGAAATTCCTTGGATTTAAGCTTTGTAATCCTTGATATTGTGATGTTTTCATGTAACTGGGATTGTGTTTAGGAAATTTGTGTTTTTATTCCAGCTTATAAGCTTATTTGTCAGCTTCTAGTTTGTACCAAGACTCAATTTCACTTAAAACTTAAAACATTTAACTGTTGAGGACCATAAGCTTGTATAAGCCTGGGCAAGGTTCAATTTCAATTTTTTAAGTACTTAGAGATGCCACTAGATTTTGCACCCTAAATTTTTTTGTTAAGAGCTTATAACTTGGCTTGTGACCTTCAAACTCCATCCTGACCACTCAGTTATACTAAGCAAGTCAGTGTTGTGACCCAAACTTCACAAGCTCCCCACAAGCTCATCTTTGAGCTTCAAGGCTCAAGCCTTTGCTTTCTGAGTAGCCTCCTAGAGTGGCTATTTGGATCACCCCCCTCCTAAGACCTTTGACCAGACTTGTGGGCCCCACCTTGGGCTTCAAGTGACCCCTTGGACCTGTTTGAGATCAGTGTGAAGCTTAAGTGCTTATTTGTTGTTGTAAGCTGTTTCATTGTGCTTATCTGAGTCCAATTGATCATTTCAAGTTTACATTCAACTACTTTGGTTTGTTTGTTCATTTGTAAGCCCCATATCACCTTATTCAAGAACCTTCAAGTCCTGATAAGCTAAAAAGCTCACTGTTTGGCTTATTATTGTGCACACTGCTTATTTTTGAGTCTTGGCAAAAGTCACTTTACAAAAGTTGTTTCTTTTTAGTTATAGATCAGTTGTGTAAAAGAAAATTTTGAAAAAGACAAAAAATTTAGAAGTGATAGCTTCTATTTAAGCCACTTTGGCTTATTTTCTGCTTATTTATAAGCAAAAGCTATTGTTAAATTTTTCCTAGGCTTCTGATATCATAATAGATTTTTAGGAATTTTTTCAGATTTTTCTGTAATCATTTAGTATTTTTTATAATTTAGTTTAATTTAAATCAATTAAATAATTAGTTTTTAATTATTAGTAATTAATTAAAAAGTAGGAAAAATAGTTTTTCTGTTTCAAAATTAGTTTTATATTATTTTAGATTTTTCTAAATTTTATTTTCATTTTTCTAGTTAAATTTCATAATTAATTGTAATTTAGGATATTTTAGTTAATTAAAAAGTAATTAATAATTAGTAATTAATTAATAGTAATTAATTAAATAGTGTTAAAATTATTTTTCTTTTTCTAAAAATTTTCTTAAGTCATTAGGATTGTAAAAATATAAATCTCACGTTCGTAGGACTTTGTTTACTCCCGTTTCACTTTTTTATTTGCGCATTCGCGTTTATTTTAAACCAAAACGCGCATTTTTAGGTTAAATTACGTTCTTAGGTAATCTGATCATCAGTAATTGTCAATTAAGTGTTTATAAGTCATTTTCCATCATTATCTCGTGGTGTAACCATAATAATCTAATTCCTGACCTTTCTGATTAATCACCCGATCCTTTAAAACGTTTACAAATACAATTGCACGCCTCGTCGGGACATAACGACCCGGGGATTCCCTAAACTCCTTGGTTATTTGGTCTTTGACGTTTGACTTGGTTGACCAACACCTGGTGAACTTAGTTGACCGTTCGGGACCAATCAAAATTTGGCACCGCTGCCGGGGAGGCTGCTGCGTATCTGCACACGTTCTTTAAGATTAGTGATTTTTCACACATCACTGTATAAACTCACCCACTTTTTGTAAATCTCAATCATAAAACAAAAACGTCAGTAACACTTTTCCTAAAGTGTTAACAACACCAAAAAAAAATAAAAAAAATAAAAAACAAACAAAACAGATCGTTACGTTTTCTATATCGGGTTTCTTTTAAGGTGATTCTTAAAGAAATGCGATTTTGGTAAACGAAACGACACCAAAAATATTGTCCAAAAATTTTTCGCCCATACACAAAAACCCAAAAACATTCGTCTTTTCTTGTGAATAATATTACATAGAAATAAATCGTCGCAAACCAAGACAGAACACCTACTAACTGGGGGTTTGAACATAATAAGTTCCCAAACAAAAGATTAAAACTTGCCTTAGTATCCATGTAGGTGGTGTACCTTTCTTAAAGAAGCCACTTACTTGTGATTATTGGTTTAAGTTCACTGTGGTTTTGCCTCGACTTTGTTTTGATTAATTTTTGGTTACTAGTGCATGCGCACTCGCTCTTCTAGGTCTACTAGCCCATTACGTGAGCTTGTACGAAAACCTAGAAGACCTCGTAGACGTTCCACACCAACAGTCGGATCTGAGATCCGTACTGTTTCCACTCCAGCTGTCACCATGGCGGAAGACCGCCCTATGTGTGAGCTTCTCCAAGCACCCATCGAGGGTTACGGAGAAGCTATTGTTGTCCCAGCCATCGTGGCTGATAGTTTTGAGCTCAAAACCGGGTTACTTAATCTTGTAACCTCAAGTCAGTTTTACGGTTTTGAGAGGGACGATCCTCATGCTCATATTCGATGGTTCAATAAAATCACATCAACCATCAAGTACAAAAATGTCCCGTGTGAAGCAATCAAGCTTCTTCTCTTCCTATTCTCCCTCTAGGGTCAAGCCCGGATTTGGCTTAAGAAACAACCCCTCGATCTATTGAGACATGGGAAGATCTGGTAAAAAAGTTTGTGAATGAATTCTTCCCACCTTCTAAGACCACGAGTCTTAAAAACGAGATCACCAAGTTCACTCAGAAATATGATGAATCATTTGGTGAAGCGTGGGACCGTTTCAAACAATTACTTCGCAAGTGTCCACATCATGGTTTCTCCGAGTTGATGCAACTCGATACTTTCTACAATGGCGTGAGCCAAGTTGATCAGGATTCTCTCAATGCCTCCGCGGGAGGTAACTTTTTGAGTAGAACCACCAAAGAAGCCTTAGCAATCATTGAGAACAAGTCTAAGGTCCGCTCTACACGAAGCAAGCCGGTTGTTTCACAAATTAGTGCGGGTCCTTCCACTTCATCTCCTTCGAGTCAGTCTAGCACTGATGCTAAGATTGATAAGCTTACTGAGGCTATTCAAGCTTTGGTTCTCGCCCAGACTAAGAAAGTCTCTTTTCCACAACAACCTCCACCTGCTGAGGTTAAGAAAGTGGAAGTCTGTGTAACTTGTGGTGGGCCGCATGCCTACTACAATTGCACAGCTACTGATGGTTCTCCGTTTGAAGCTCATGCTGTAGTCGGGTCATCTAATCAAGGAGGCAATCAATACCGCCCACCTATGGACCCGAACTACCGTCCTAATCATTATCCTGGACCTCCTGGTTTTCATCAAAACCAAAATGTCCAAAACCAGGGCCAGAATCAAAACAGAGGAAACCAAGGTTTTCAAAACCAAGGTAACTTCAATCAAGGTCACGGTTTTCAGAATCAAAACCAAGGTTTCCAAAATCAAGGTTTCCAACATCAAAATCAAGGAAACTTTAATAGAAACCAAGGTCAGGGTAATTTCAATCCCGGGTATTTTCATGGAAACAACAACCCTAATCAGGGTAATTTTCAAAATCAAGGCCCCAATCAGAACAATCGTGCTCAAAATTTTAACAACCAAAATCAAGCCATTGTTCCTACTGGGCCTTCATCCGACGAGCTGTTAAAACAATTCATGAAGTCCCAAGAAGAGATGAACAAGTTGTTGGTTAACCAGATTTCTGAAATTAAGAAGTCTTTAAATGAATGACCCTCGGGATCAGGAACACTTCCAAGCAACACGATCGCTAACCCGAGGGGCGATGCTAAGGCGATCACAACTAGAAGTGGTGCTTCTTATGATGAACCCGCGATTCCTACTACCTCTTCTTTCTCTCCTCTAAAGGTAGTGAATCGTGAACCTGAGGTGACAAAGGACAAGGTGCAAACTCCTAGCCCACGAAGTACCGCACACGTCCAACCTCAGGTTATTCCAGAAACCAGATGCAAGCCTGGAGTTGTCTTTGAACCACCTGAAACTCCAGGGGACAACCCTAAATCCAAAACTTCTATCCCTTACCTATCACGTCTCAATGAACAAAAGCTTCGCGAAAAAGCTAGTCACCAAATGGATAAATTTTTCCAAATCTTTCATGATTTGCATTTTGACATTAGCTTCGCGGATGCTATTCTCTTGATGCCCAAGTTTGCATCAACAATCAAAAATCTGTTAAGTAATAAGGAAAAACTCTTTGAGATGGCTAGAACTCCCTTGAATGAGAATTGCTCAGCAGTTCTCTTGAAAAAGCTTCCTGAAAAGCTTGGAGACCCCGGAAAGTTTCTCATTCCTTGTATTTTTTCGGGTATGGTTGAATGCTTCGCCTTGGCCGATCTTGGTGCTAGCATTAACCTGATGCCATATTCTGTGTGGAAGAAATTATCTCTTCCCGAACTCACTCACACGTGCATGACTTTAGAGTTTGCCGATCGATCGATTTCTCGTCCTCTTGGCATAGCCGAGGACGTATTCATTAAAGTGGGAGAGTTCCATTTTCCAGCGGATTTTGTGATTGTTGACTTTGATGCCGATTCAAGGGTCCCTCTCATTCTTGGAAGGGGATTCCTTAGAACTGGGCATGCTCTTATCGATGTATTTGAGCAAGAGATCACATTGCGTGTTGGAACTGAAGCAATCACCTTTAACCTTGATCAAACATCGAGGTACTCCTCCAATTATGACTCTGAATCGGTAAACCGAATAGATGTCATCGATGTTGCGGCTGAGGAGTACGCTCAAGAGGTTTTAGGTTTCGTTGATGATTCTACGAGTGAAAATTTCACTCCGTCTTCTTATCCCATCATTGCTAATTCTGATCCTTCCCTCACTCCGTTTGAGGGAAGTGACTTCATCTTAGAAGAGATTGAGTCCTTTCTTAAAAGTGATTCGATTCCCGATGGAATCGATAACCAAGAGATTGACCCTGAGAGGGATATTCTTCTCCTTGAGAAATTGTTAAATGAAGATCCCTCTCCTCTTCCCGTTCGACCACAACAACTTCATAATCAGGAAATCAAATATGTTGAGGAAACTGATGATTTTCCTGAGGTCGAGCTTAAGGACTTGCCGCCTCATCTTGAATACGCATTTCTGGAGGGTGATGATAAATTACCCGTCATAATTGCTAAGGATTTAAGTGATGAGGAAAAGGCTGCTCTAATAAAAGTTTTGAAGTCACATAAGCAAGCAATTGCTTGGCGTCTCTCCGACATAAAGGGCATTGACCCTGAATTTTGTACACACAAGATTTTAATGGAGGATGACTTCAAACCGGCAGTCCAACAACAAAGAAGGGTGAATACAAAAATTCATGAGGTGATCAAACAAGAAGTTTTAAAACTCCTTGATGCCGAATTGATTTACCCTATCTCGGACAGTCCTTGGGTGAGCCCAATACACTGCGTTCCAAAAAAAGGTGGCATTACTGTTGTCACAAACGAGGAAAATGAGTTGATTCCAACTCGTTTGGTTACGGGGTGGCGTGTCTGTATTGATTATCGCAAGTTAAATGACGCCACCCGTAAAGATCATTTTCCTCTGCCCTTTATGGATCAGATGCTCGAGAGATTAGCGGGGAATGAGTACTATTGCTTCCTCGATGGTTTCTCGGGTTACTTTTAGATTCCCATTGATCCGAAAGATCAAGAAAGACCACGTTCACGTGCCCCTATGGAACATTCGCATATAAGCGTATGCCATTTGGCTTATGTAATGCTCCGGGCACGTTTCAACGATGTATGATGGCCATATTTTCCGACATGATCGGGAAAACTATGGAGGTCTTCATGGACGATTTTTTGGTCATTGGGGATTCGTTTCAAACATGTCTCTCCCATTTAGACAACATGCTTAAACGTTGTGAAGACACAAGGTTATGTCTAAATTGGGAGAAAAATCACTTTATGGTTAAAGAGGGCATTGTCCTCGGCCATAAAATTTCAAAGAGTGGGATTGAGGTCGACAAAGCCAAAGTTAATGTCATAGCTAAATTACCTCATCCCACCACCGTCAAAGGTGTTAGGAGCTTTTTGGGTCATGCCGGCTTTTACCGTAGGTTTATTCAAGATTTTTCTAAAATCTCCCGGCCTATGACCCATCTCCTCGAGAAGGATGCTCCTTTTATCTTCTCTCCCGAGTGCATCGAAGCCTTTGAAACATTAAAGAAAAGGCTTACCGAGGCACCGATTCTTGTTGCCCCCGATTGGGACTTGCCCTTTGAGCTCATGTGTGATGCGAGTGATTATGCTATTGGGGCAGTCTTGGGGCAACGTAAAACAAAACACTTTCAGCCTATACACTATGCAAGCAAGACTATGACCGAGGCTCAAAGTCATTACACCACCACTAAAAAAGAATTATTAGCTGTGGTGTATGCCTTTGAGAAATTTCGGCCTTACTTGATATTGACCAAGTGCATAGTGTATACGGATCACTCGGCTTTGAAGTACCTCTTTGCAAAACAAGATGCAAAGCCGAGACTACTCCGTTGGGTTCTCCTCCTACAAGAATTTGATATCATAATTCGTGATAAAAAAGGAGCTGAGAACCTAGCTGCTGATCATCTCTCCCAATTGGAGAACCCCCATCAAGATGTCTTCAAAAAGAAGGAAATAAATGAAACCTTCCCTCTCGAGACACTCAATGCGGTTGCCTTTCATGGAGATTCTATTACCCCATGGTTTGCCGATTTCGCAAACTACCATGCGGGTAATTTTGTGGTGAAAGGGATGTCGTCCCAACAAAAGAACAAGTTCTTTAAGGATGTCAAACATTATTTCTGGGACGACCCCTACTTGTTTAAAATATGTGCGGATCAAGTCATATGGCGGTGTGTTTATGGCCAAGAAGCCTCTGAGATTCTAAAGGCTTACCATGCTAGTCCCATGGGGGGCCACCATAATCCAAACTACACCGCCAAAAAGGTGTTTGATTCCGGTTTCTACTGGCCCACAATCTACAAGGATGCCCAGGAATTAGTCAAATCCTGTGACGCTTGTCAACGTCACGGGAATATTTCACAAAAGAATGAAATGCCTCAAAATGCAATCCAAGTTAGTGAAATATTTGACGTATGGGGCATCGACTTTATGGGGCCATTTCCATCATCTCATGGAAATAAGTACATACTCATGGCTGTTGACTATTTGTCAAAATGGGTTGAAGCAAAAGCTTTACCCACCAATGATGCCCGAGTAGTCGTGAAATTTTTTAAAGCTCTTTTTGCTCGATTTGGAACTCCACGTGCTATAATTAGCGATCGTGGTACGCATTTTTGCAATGACAAATTTGATAAAGTCATGCAAAAGTATGGTGTAACTCACCGTCTTTCTACTGCGTACCACCCTCAAGCAAGTGGACAAGTAGAAGTTTCAAATCGGGGCATTAAGAGAATATTGGAAAGAACTGTAGGTGAGAATCGTGCATCGTGGTCGGATAAATTAGATGATGCACTCTGGGCTTTCCGTACGGCGTATAAAACACCCATCGGGTGTACGCCATACAAGCTTGTGTACGGGAAAGCGTGCCATCTACCGATCGAGCTTGAGCATAAAGCCTATTGGGCCTTCAAGCATGCCAATTTTGACCTCAAAACGGTGGGTGGTCACAGGAAAGTTCAACTGAATGAATTAAATGAACTTCGTGATCAAGCTTACGAGAACTCTTTGATCTATAAGGAAAAGACAAAGAAGATTCATGACTCCAAAATCAAAAACCGCGTTTTCAACGTTGGTGATCGAGTCCTTCTTTTCAATTCTAGACTCAAGATCTTCTCGGGAAAGCTAAAAACCCGATGGACTGGTCCATTCACTATCGCAAAAGTTTACCCTTATGGCACCGTCGAATTATCTCAAAATGACGGTCCTAATTTCAAAGTGAATGGACATCGGTTGAAACACTACTTTGGAGAGGACATACCATCCATGGTTGTCCCGGATCTCCAAATGTTCCCCAAGGACAATTAAATTCGGGGATCGAGTCAAGCTAGCGACTCGATAAACAAAAACAGTAGCAACAATACGGGTTTTCACCCGTATCTCTGATTTCTTTCTACTTTCTACAACCTAAGTGTGGGAGAATGGCCAACCCCCCGCTGTTTGAAAATGTATATATGTATATAAGGTTAAAAAAAAATGTGTGATTGTATGTACAGATAAATAAAGTGAAAAATACAAAACGATTTCCCACAGTTAGTTTTTAATATTATCTTTTTACGTTCAAGGATTCGGCATAATAGCCGGGACTTTGAATATTGAGGACAATATTCAATTCTAAGTGTGGGGGAGGGGAAAATTCTAGCGAATTTTATCACATTATATCCTAGAATCCTCGTTTTTGGCCTAAAATTTAAAAAAAAAAAAAAAAAAAAAAAAAATCACTTTATTTCAAAATTTTTGTGGTAATCAGTCCGCCGTGTCTAAATGACAAAAGGGATTGGCTAATCCAGGAGTAAACGGCTCTTGGTAAAGATATCTTAAATCCGTTTACGGCTTGCAATTTGCCCAAAATTGTATGGTTCCTCAACTCCCCATCATCCTCAAAAGCTAATGAGTTGGCTAGCCCGCAAGATTATGGCTTGTGGTAAACGCCGTGGAAAAACCATAATTGGTAATCAGCTCACCAAGATGTTGACTATTCCATCAAGAGCTGGCTAGTCCAGGAGCAAACGGCTCTTGGTAAAGACAAATCAAATCCGTTGAAAGCTGGTGGTTTGCTCAAAATCACACGGTTATCAGGTTTGCCACAGTTCTTACACCTGGCTACTCCAGAAGTGATGGCTTTTGGTAAAGAATTTAAAATCCATCAAGTTTTCCAAAAATATTGCTAGGGACTAGCAATAGTTTAGTGTGGGGGATTGATGAGTGCTCAAACACTCTTCATTTTTGTCGTATTTAAACTGCCAAAACATCCGAAAACGCTCAGAAATGCATCAAAATACTTAAAATATCCCAGGGATTGTATTTTATACGTTTCAGATGCAAAATGAGCAAAAACAATGAAAAATAAGCAAAGTTTACACAATTGGCAGTTTTAGTCCCCCGACTTTCAAAAATTTACAAAACTAGTCCCTACGCATTTGTTTTGAAAGAAAAGTCAACCTAAGGCATTTAGAAATCAAAATTTATCAAAAATTGTCCTTAGGCAAAAACTTTGGAAAATTTACACTTTTGGTCCCTGCAGTTTGGGAAATTGACGAAATCAGTCCATGGGAATTTTAAAAATGAAAAATAGCTTTTGTGACCTTCATCTTATGGGAATGTAACATGTTTGGTCCCTGGATTAACTTTGGAGGATGTGCAACATTGGACCTTCAAATTAGCATAAAATACAAAATTGGTCCTTGTGATTAAAACTAAACTACAAACGGACCCTTGTGTATTATCTTATAAACCAAAACCAAACAAACCAATCCACACAAACATAAACCCCAGCCCATCCAATTCCCAGCCCACCAATTACCCCAGCCCACCATCCATATTAATAATAAAAAAGGGACGGATCAAAACCTTAGTCAACCCTGCCTCACCCTTCTCCTTCTTCTACCCCGCCAAAACACACAGCCCCCAAAACCTGCAAACCCAACATTTAAGTCCCCCCCCCCCCCTCCACTCTCCACCATCCTACTAGCCTCCCTACTCCACCACTTCAACCAAGGTCAACCCCCAACATAATAATTACCTCCCCCACTCCCATATAATTCAAAAGATGATCAATGGATGTGATGGATGAAGCAGTAATCCAAAGGTTAGGATACTCCCAAGGGTACACAGACAAGCAAAAGGGCACACCAGACAAGGGACACAAAAGTGCAAAAGAAGAACAGAGCCCTGGTTCAAGTATTTTAATTTTATTTTTTTAGTATAAGTACTTTTCATTTATAAGCCATGAAGGCAGTTAGTCAAGTAGTAGTTTTCATTTATGTAATTTCTCAATTCAGCAAGTAGTTTAATATGTAATCTTTTTCATCAATCAATATAAGCATTTTCAGTTCTTTAAATTCCAAGTTGTTACTGGCATTTTCAGATTTAATTAAAACTTGTTCTTAGTTTATGTTTATTGAATCCTCACATTAGCTCTCAGTAGTCAAACAACAAAACAACAACAAAAAATAATATAATCAGAAAAGAAAAAAAAATACAAGGCAGAAGAGGGTGATGGATTGCTGATTCAGAAAAGAGTAGCAAGGAAGTGGAATGGTTTAAAGCCCAGGGGGGCATATAGGTTGTGTTCCATTCATTTTGGTTCTGGTTCTCTTGATTCTGTAGCCTGGCTCAGTTGTAAGCCCTTCTCCAATTTGTTCAGCTTAATATATATTATTAGTTTTAATAGTCATTTCAAGTGTGTTTCTGCTTCTTTATGCCTAGTATAAGTTAGTGTTTAATTTACTAGATTAGATCTTTGCTTTGCTGTGTAAAACTATCACAACAGATACTAAAGGTGTGTTTGGATCAGGACAATTGACATAGTTTGTGTTATTGTAGTCTGCTGAGACTTGCTCAGATATTCACCTAGGTCTTAGGTGAGTCAAAATAATACATTGCTTGGTCATATTCTGGGTGAAAGTCAAAAAATCAGTCCATCTCTTCCCACAGCTTATCTGTGGTGGATTTAAGCTTCCAAAATCTGAGAATCACTCCTAGGTTAGGTGTAGTTGGTAAAATTGGTTTGCTTAAGTCTAAATAAACATCAAGTAATCATTTTGAATCAATATAACTTCACCATAGTAAAAGTTCTCAACATTTCAAAAAGTCAAAGAATTTGCATACTCAGATTTTTGGCAAACTTCAAATCATTCCCTAGGGTTTATTTGTGTAAGAAATCAAGTGAGATTTGTTAATTCTGGATCATTGATAGCTTGTTTGCCAATTTCAAAAAGAAAATTGGATTTTGAAATTGTGTAGCCCATTGAAAATCAAAGTGGAAGTTGGTAGTTTGACTGAAAAGTTCCCCTGCATCTCAGTTTTTGCAAGTATTCCAAGAGTTGTAGATTGTTCATTAGTAGGGTTTAGGGTGTGAAATTTGTAGTTCTAGATAGCTTCCTAGGTCATCTTCGTAGACTTGTTTATAGTTTGTGTTTAGTGTTAATCTAGTGCTTAATAACTAGCACTCTATTAAGCACTTGAGAACTGCAGGCTATCTGAACTCAGCATGTCTTGAAGTTGTTTGATTCTTGAAATTCCTTGGATTTAAGCTTTGTAATCCTTGATATTGTGATGTTTTCATGTAACTGGGATTGTGTTTAGGAAATTTGTGTTTTTATTCCAGCTTATAAGCTTATTTGTCAGCTTCTAGTTTGTACCAAGACTCAATTTCACTTAAAAGTTAAAACATTTAACTGTTGAGGACCACAAGCTTGTATAAGCCTGGGCAAGGTTCAATTTCAATTTTTTAAGTACTTAGAGATGCCACTAGATTTTGCACCCTAAATTTTTTTGTTAAGAGCTTATAACTTGGCTTGTGACCTTCAAACTCCATCCTGACCACTCAGTTATACTAAGCAAGTCAGTGTTGTGACCCAAACTTCACAAGCTCCCCACAAGCTCATCTTTGAGCTTCAAGGCTCAAGCCTTTGCTTTCTGAGTAGCCTCCTAGAGTGGCTATTTGGATCACCCCCCTCCTAAGACCTTTGACCAGACTTGTGGGCCCCACCTTGGGCTTCAAGTGACCCCTTGGACCTGTTTGAGATCAGTGTGAAGCTTAAGTGCTTATTTGTTGTTGTAAGCTGTTTCATTGTGCTTATCTGAGTCCAATTGATCATTTCAAGTTTACATTCAACTACTTTGGTTTGTTTGTTCATTTGGAAGCCCCATATCACCTTATTCAAGAACCTTCAAGTAATGATAAGCTAAAAAGCTCACTGTTTGGCTTATTATTGTGCACACTGCTTATTTTTGAGTCTTGGCAAAAGTCACTTTACAAAAGTTGTTTCTTTTTAGTTATAGATCAGTTGTGTAAAAGAAAATTTTGAAAAAGACAAAAAATTTAGAAGTGATAGCTTCTATTTAAGCCACTTTGGCTTATTTTCTGCTTATTTATAAGCAAAAGCTATTGTTAAATTTTTCCTAGGCTTCTGATATCATAATAGATTTTTAGGAATTTTTTCAGATTTTTCTGTAATCATTTATTATTTTTTATAATTTAGTTTAATTTAAATAAATTAAATAATTAGTTTTTAATTATTAGTAATTAATTAAAAAGTAGAAAAAATAGTTTTTCTGTTTCAAAATTAGTTTTATATTATTTTAGATTTTTCTAAATTTTATTTTCATTTTTCTAGTTAAATTTCATAATTAATTGTAATTTAGGATATTTTAGTTAATTAAAAAGTAATTAATAATTAGTAATTAATTAATAGTAATTAATTAAATAGTGTTAAAATTATTTTTCCTTTTCTAAAAATTTTCTTAAGTCATTAGGATTGTAAAAATATAAATCTCACATTCGTAGGACTTTGTTTACTCCCGTTTCACTTTTTTATTTGCGCGTTCGCGTTTATTTTAAACCAAAACGCGCATTTTTAGGTTAAATTACGTTCTTAGGTAATCTGATCATCAGTAATTGTTAATTAAGTGTTTATAAGTCATTTTCCATCATTATCTCGTGGTGTAACCATAATAATCAAATTCCTGACCTTTCTGATTAATCACCCAATCCTTTAAAACGTTTACAAATACAATTGCACGCCTCGTCGGGACATAACGACCCGGGGATTCCCTAAACTCCTTGGTTATTTGGTCTTTGACGTTTGACTTGGTTGACCAACACCTGGTGAACTTAGTTGACCATTCGGGACCGATCACCTCTGAATTATGACGGCCCGAACGGTAGTAAGAGATATACAAACTATACATGTTTCATAAGCCATCTCTATACAACGACCTATCCAACATACTAAGAACTACATCATGAACAATATGCAAGACATATATAGGCAAGTTTATGTTTTCTTAGACATTATTCCAAACCTAAGTTGCAACAATTATTCTAGGTTGCTCGTAGAGGTTCTCACGGCATATCCATCATTCTCATTATACATCATCCAACTCACGGTGAGTTCATAGCCCCTTTTTCTATTACTTAATTGTTCTATAAACCCTTGGGGGGAATACATTGATGCGTGGGAATCGCAACAGGCTTTACCTCTCGAGGGATCTCGAGAAGCTTACAACCCCCACCAGGCAGTGTACCTGATCGTTGTAGTATAGTATAGTGACAAGTACCGGGGGATTGATCGTTCAGCTTGGGAATAGTGTTGCTAGGATTAGAAAGCCTAATTTACTAGTTCTAAAGGTGAGGGATGATTATTTTTGTATTTTTATGTTTTTATGAAAGCAATTAAAATCTCGGGTTTTGAAGGAGTGGGCGGAATTAGTTGCTATTCAACTAACCCAAAACTAATATATAATCAAAATAAAATACTAAAAATGAAATTAAACTAAATTATACTAATGTTGTGAGCAGTAATTGGAGAAATTGCGTTTACTTAGACTTCATTACTCCCTAGATATCTTTTACATGTTAATTACTTGTTATAATTGCATGGATGACGGATCGTATTCCTTAATACCATTCATGGGGTGGCATACATAACTCCCCAATTCTATGAGCTCTTATCTCCTCCTACACCATGACCCAGCACAACTATAGGGATTGTAAACAGTGGCTCATGCATTAAATACAACCAATAAAGACCTAGTACGCCTCGGTTCATGTTTCTTAAGACGTTCAAGCATGTTACCATTTGGAGATCTGCCAGTTTTCTTAAGCCTAACATATAAATCATTCATCCAAGAACAAGAATAAACAAGTAATCAACACATAATCAATATCTAGGTTTCATTAGATCTAAGCAAACACAAGAGAGATCTAGCCTAGCATAATGGAATTGAGACAAGAACAAGATATAGACAACCAACACATAGACATATTGATTGAATTAGAAGAACACTTATCTCAATTACAATGCAAGGTACCAAGGGTTTGGAACCCTTGAAAAACCTGTAAAAGATGCACCAAATTCATCTTTAGGGTTTCACCAAAACTTCTTTCCTTTTAATGTAAAAACTAGAAAACTATATATAGGAAAACTGGGCTGACGACGTCAAGACAACCATGTGACGCCGTCACCTCGCCGCAAACACTTCCTCGGACGGCCTTGATCTACTTATGACGGCCTGTGTGACGCCGTCACCACCTACGGTATTTTATTCTTGGTACTTTGACGCCGTCAGGATGACTTTTGACGCCGTCATCAACTACAGTATTTTATTCTTGATGTCTGACGCCGTCAAGGTGTAACTCTTGACGCCGTCACCTAGTGTTTCTAGCATGAAAAATTGATACTTTGCCGTTTTCTTCACTTTTATGCTCCAAAAACGTCCAAAATGGCTTCTTTTCCAGAATTCACTCTCCAAGTACCTAAAATCACAAAAGGAACGATTTAGGGCAATATTTGATCAAATAAAGTCGGATTCGGGCTTAAATGACCCCCTAAAAACGGATCATTTTTCGCCTCATCATATACCCTTACACTTGAGATTTGCTTGTCCTCAAGCAAATGAGCTTTTATTCTACTCAAAAGACAAGTTAGGGGTCATTTAACACTAATATAAAAGTAATTACAACAAATAATCGTTCCACTAAAGACCAATAGACAAGCACGGAGATCATATACAAGCACCTCACAAATAGTGTTTAGATACTCACATCTCTCGGATGTAATAAAGTAATATAACATTATGGAAATGGAAGATATCTCTCACTACCTGTCATAGCAAAATAGATTACCATAGGCTTGGGAAAGGATCAAACCTCCACCACATGGCGTAAGCACCTAGGATAAACTACCAACGAGGTCTTTTAAAGGGTTGTAACGTTAGGTATAGGGATATGAATTACACGGTTTTGTTGGATAAAGGAAGTTTTACTGGTGGCGAGTTAACAATCTTGGTTAATTACATGTACAATATGGCGTTGCTAAGCCAAGACTAGACTCGACTTAAGCTAATAAATGAAAAATAACAAAAACATAAAATAAACATAGAATGAAACGGGATGGTAGTCCGTCTGTTTTTTTTCTTTTTCCTTTTTCTATTTTTTTTTCTTTTTCTTGTTTTTTCGATTTTTTTTTTTTTTTTTTTTTTTTTTTTTTTTTTGCATACACTCTTACCCTACCATCCGAAATAATACATCAAAGGGGATGAGAATTCCCCTTACACTTGAATCTTTACATACTTTACATTAAACTAATCTAATGACTCGAATTAAGAAAATCAAAACACTTAGAGTACTTTTAAGATTAACGAACATATGGGGGTAATAAGTGATGTTCTTCCCCCATTACTCCATAAAATAAGTACTTACCCATGAGTCCCAATCGTCCCAAAACAATATGTACAAGGATATGACTCGACTTAGCAACCATGTAATCAATTAGAAAGTTAACTTAGGGTTTAACAAATAACAATAATGCACTAAAAATGAGCGCATACACGGAAGGCTAAGGCGATTTGGTTGTACATTTAAGTGGGGTGTAACAAATTCTTCCTTTAAGTAAAATGCTTAAAGTTAGAAACGAAAAGATAGGCTCGGAGGGGTGTACTAGGGGTTTCGTGTTCTAAAAATGAGTACAACGCTAAGGGTGTGGGAAAAATTAGTTGACTTAACTAGCCAAGTAATATGACTTAAACGGTCAAGTAATTATAATACGGGTTTAACACAAGGGTGATCCTAATGCCTCTTATCGTGTAGGAAATCCTACCACACGAATGTAGTCTCACTAGCGGTCTCGGGATGCATCACTAACGCAAGTTCTAGAATCTAAATGCTACCGGTACACTCATAAGCACTAATAGTAAATGCTTTTCCTATCAAATCTAAAGGCGAACCTCACATTTTTGGGTGGAAAATTTTTCTGAATATACGGTTATGTGCTAGTCATACAATCTCCTATCCATGAGACGCTTGCTATGGCTAAAGTTTCACTCCTAAATGTTGTAAAAAATTTTAAATTTGGCGCTAAAATTACACTAACAAGTATTTCTCATAGTTTTATTACACATCCACTATCAAACAAAACAAACTCAAGCGAAAGTGCATATGTAAGGTATCATCTTTTTACCCTCCCCTTACACTTAAGATGAACATTGTCCCCAATGTTCAAGTAAAGAATGTAAAAGTGAAAAAGTAAAGAGAATGAAATCAAATACTCCCCTGATTCGCTCGGTATGGATTTTAGGTTGGCCAGGTTAAATCTTCTTCCAAGAAAACGAACAATCAAAGCTTCCCTTCCAGAATATAAATCATCTCCTTGTCAAACATAACCTGTAAATCCTGAGAAAATAGACAAGACAACCTCGCGTAAAATCGGCGGCATCCTATATAAGTTCCTAAATCCTAGAAAACAAAGTAAGATATAATGCTTGTGGAATGAAGTTTGCAGATTTCCTGGAGATTATAAAACTTAATAATTCACAAAAACCATAAGACTCCGTTAGAAAAACAAAACCGGTAAAATTTCCAGATTTTTAACTCCTGACGCCGTCAAGAGTAATACTCTGACGCCGTCAGAATGGACCTGCAGAAATTCTTATGTTAAGTTTCCGGAAAATTTCTGGAAAAACTTCGTCCTACTTCCTGGAAAATCCTGCAAAACTTCATTATGACTCAATACAAGCATTTGACTCTAACAAATACGAATATACATGTTCATTTAATATTGTGGAGAATCATGATCGGTTTGTTTCTTGAAAACATATTTGGGGTTTCCCCTTACACTTATCTTTTGCAAAAATACTTTTAGGTTGGAGTTAAGACTAGGCCAAACAACATAATAAAGTATTTCCACATTTTAATTGAGAAACATGATCAACCAACAATAAAAACAAAGCATGCATACGGAAGCAAATAACAATCAAACAAATAAAATCACACAAAACATGGGTTGCCTCCCAAGAAGCGCTTTTCTTTATTTACGAGTCTTGTAGCTAGACTCAAAGTCATGGGTTACTACGTGATCTCATCATTGGTTCCACTCTCTAGGTCGTCTTCTAAACCAGTTTTGTATTCCGGACCTAGTTGCAAGCACTCTTTGTAGAAACCAAGCATCCTATTTCTAACATATTCTACTCCTCTACGTCTATCCTCCTCATTCCTATAATAAGCCGCTTGCTTGCGTTCCTTTTCGAAATTAGAGAGAAGGCGGTATTGCTCAATCTTGTAGGGCATTTGATAAGCAACCTCATCATTCTCTTCCTTGAATCTAACTATCCCTAAAGTCGGATCATAACTCATCCTAGTGGCCTCAACAAATGGTTTCCCAAATATTATTTGACTTAGGCAAGCATCTATCACCGGACGAGTGTCTTCCACTATCATAAAATCAATCTCATAGGTAAGATTCCCTATGATCACATGTAATCCCTTAACTCTCCCTACAAAATTACTTATCCAATTTTTACCGGGCATCATCCTAAAATTGAGTTGCTTCTTCATCACCCAATTGTAAAAAGTCCTAGTCATGATGTTCACGGGAGATCTAAGGTCGATGTAAGCTTTCCATATATGCGTGTGCCCGATATTACATGGGATGTTAATGTTAGAGGGGTCGCCAAAGATATATGTTTTCTCGGGACTATCGAATAAATCCTTATGGTATTCCCGTTCTTCCTTGGTTGGCAACTTATCAAAGTATTCCTCTATAGGTTCCACCTCCTCTAACTCCTCATCCTTATTAACCTCAACTTCCCTACTCTCATCCTTACTATTGGCTTCTACTCTAACTTCATTCTTGTCACTCTCCTCTATCTCCTTATCTATTGGCTTAATGGTGACAACATTGACAAAGTGGACATGTTTGGATGATGAGGGGTCCTTAATTTGGCTTCCACTATTGGTGTCCTTAGTGTCCTTCCTAGGTGTGATTAATGTTTGGTTGTTGAGGGCTTTCAACAAGTTGTCAATCTTGTTGGTCATCTCCGTTTGTTGTTGGTTGAATTCGGTTTCGAACCTAGCTATGCGGGCTTCTTGAGATGCCATGAACTTTGACATCAATCCTTCAAGATTGTTGGTACTACCATAGTTGTTAGAAGGATTGTTGTTGAAAGTACGGTTGGATGGTGGACCGTTTGGTTGGTAACGATTAGGTGGGTTGGATGAATTGGGTTGGTTTTGTCTCCACCTAAGGTTTGGGTGATTTTTCCATGAGGGGTTGTATGAATCACCGTATGTGTTTGGCTCGGGCTTGAAAGTGTACCACTTATCTCCCGCTTCGTCGGTACGCGTGGATGCGTAATCCGCAAAAGCTGTTCTGGGGAATTCCACACAATCACGAGTGTCATGCGGACCACTACATAATTCGCATGAAGAAGTGATTTTGTTCACTTGGCTTGAATGCTTTGGAGCTTCGTAAGATTTCATGAGAAACTTGACTTGGTCCTCAAGTTCCATGATCCTACGGTCGGGAGTGCTAGAATTGTTCGAAGCCAAAGATATTGCCTTGACCGTTTTGTTCAAGTCACGGGGATCATTCCAACTTTCGTTGTCATAGAGAGCAAGATCTTCTATGAGTTCCCATGATTGTTCCGCACTAAGATCACGTAGCTTACCACCGGCCGATTGGTCAATGGTTCGCCTCGTGGAGATGTCGATATGGTCATAGAAGATTTGGACTTGGAGCCAAAGATCTATGCCATGATGAGGGACTTTTTGGAGTAAGTCCTTGAAACGAGTCCATGCTTCATAAAGAGATTCATTTTGACGTTGTTGAAACATCAAGATGTCATTCCTAAGCTTAGTAGTTCTCCCCGGTGGGAAAAATTGAGCAAGGAAATGAGTGGTGAGATCATCCCATGTGGTGATGGATCCCGCGGGTAAACGCTCAAGCCATTGACTAGCTTGAACCCGTAGAGAGAATTGGAATAGGCGTAAACGGGTAGTCTCTCTAGTTTCAACACCTAGGTCTATGGAATCTATGATTTTGAGGAAGTCCTTAAGGTGTTGGTTTGGATCTTCGGAACAAAGTCCATGGAATGCACATCCGCTTTGCACCAACCGGATGGTGTCGGATCGCAAGGGGGTCACATTGGCTCCGGTGAGCTCAATGGTGTTTCGGTAGCCTTGATGGCTAGGTCGGGAGTACTCTCCTAAGGTTCGGGGCCTAAGGGGTTCTAGTGGTGGGTTTTGTTGTGGTGGGATGACGGGTTCAAAGATGTTACCACCTTCCATGATGTCGGATGGTAAAGAGTTACGAACAAAGGCACGAAGAAATAAGATAGACTAAAGAAGACCTAAAAAAATAAAAATAAAAATCTTACTAGAAAGGAATCTAGCAAGTAGACCTAATAAAAAGAAATTCTAACCTAGACAATAACTATTCCCCGGCAGCGGCGCCAAAAACTTGATGCGTGGGAATCGCAACAGGCTTTACCTCTCGAGGGATCTCGAGAAGCTTACAACCCCCACCAGGCAGTGTACCTGATCGTTGTAGTATAGTATAGTGACAAGTACCGGGGGATTGATCGTTCCGCTTGGGAATAGTGTCGCTAGGATTAGAAAGCCTAATTTACTAGTTCTAAAGGTGAGGGATGATTATTTTTGTATTTTTATGTTTTTATGAAAGCAATTAAAATCTCGGGTTTTGAAGGAGTGGGCGGAATTAGTTGCTATTCAACTAACCCAAAACTAATATATAATCAAAATAAAATACTAAAAATTAAATTAAACTAAATTATACTAATGTTGTGAGCAGTAATTGGAGAAATTGTGTTTACTTAGACTTCATTACTCCCTAGATATCTTTTACATGTTAATTACTTGTTATAATTGCATGGATGACGGATCGTATTCCTTAATACCATTCATGGGGTGGCATACATAACTCCCCAATTCTATGAGCTCTTATCTCCTCCTACACCATGACCCAGCACAACTATAGGGATTGTAAACAGTGGCTCATGCATTAAATACAACCAATAAAGACCTAGTACGCCTTGGTTCATGTTTCTTAAGACGTTCAAGCATGTTACCATTTGGAGATCTGCCAGTTTTCTTAAGCCTAACATATAAATCATTCATCCAAGAACAAGAATAAACAAGTAATCAACATATAATCAATATCTAGGTTTCATTAGACCTAAGCAAACACAAGAGAGATCTAGCCTAGCATAATGGAATTGAGACAAGAGCAAGATATAGACAACCAACATATAGACATATTGATTGAATTAGAAGAACACTTATCTCAATTACAATGCAAGGTATCAAGGGTTTGGAACCCTTGAAAAACCTGTAAAAGATGCACCAAATTCGTCTTTAGGGTTTCACCAAAACTTCTCTCCTTTTAATGTAAAAACTAGAAAACTATATATAGGAAAACTGGGCTGATGGCGTCAAGACAACCATGTGACGCCGTCACCTCGCCGCCAAATACTTCCTCGGACGGCCATGATCTACTTATGACGGCCTGTGTGACGCCGTCACCACCTACGGTATTTTATTCTTGGTACTTTGACGCCGTCAGGATGACTTTTGACGCCGTCATCAACTACGGTATTTTATTCTTGATGTCTGACGCCGTCAAGGTGTAACTCTTGACGCCGTCACCTAGTGTTTCCAGCATGGAAAATTGATACTTTGCCGTTTTCTTCACTTTTATGCTCCAAAAACGTCCAAAATGGCTTCTTTTCCAGAATTCACTCTCCAAGTACCTAAAATCACAAAAGGAACGATTTAGGGCAATATTTGATCAAATAAAGTCGGATTCGGGCTTAAATGACCCCCTAAAAACGGATCATTTTTCGCCTCATCATACATGCTATTATTTTTCCACCGAACACAATGACTTTCAATTTTATGCTTGCCAAATTGTTTTATTGTCACTAAGTACCATCCTTGCCAATCCAAGACCCCTTATCATGAACCATTTAATCACTAGTAATAGTGAGCGCGAGTATAGTGAATAGGCCTATTGGGATTGACGAACCCCATTTGTATTGACTAAATGCGTTCAAAAAAATGCACTAATATTTGAGATTTAGGTATGACGGCAAAGTACCTACCGGGGTAACTCCACCGATTGATATTGGCACCCGTTAACATGTTGGTTGCATGAGCTTAGTGAATAATAATTGTTTTGTTTTCCAACCATGAGTATGAGTCTAATTAACTCACACTATCAACATATTGTGTTCAACCATTTAATAAACTCTATGAATTTCACTCAACCTTTGTGTTGACAGTTTTCAGCATGTATTTCAGGTCCATAATGATCGAGGCTGACACGGAGGAGCACGGATATTCAAGAGGGCTATAAATTTTATTATCATTCGAAAACTCATTTAATGTAATTTGTAAATATGGAACCATCTGGGACCTCATTTTGTAAACTCTGATATTTATATAAATCGAATGATAAATCTTTTACAACGACTCAATTAAAGTTCATTTTCTATTGTTATAACTGTTGTGCTATGAAGTAACACCCAGTTTAAATTCCGCTGCATGTCACGAAATTGGTTCACAGCAACATGAGTTGAGTGGTTCTGCAACTCCTTTAGATGAAAATTTAAATTTTGAGGGAAGCGGTGATACCAGTACAAATGTGCCTAGGTTCTAAAGTCTTTTTCAAACTCATACAGAGGAAGGTACATCTAGAAGATCTTCTAGATCTTCAAGATTACCTGCTAAGTTGAATGAAAATGTGTTAGATGGTAAGGTAGGGGATGGTTTAGGACAGTATTCTAATCATTATGTGCTTAATTCTGAGAATCGTTGTTTTGTCTCTAAGTTGAATAAATCTCATGAACCTTCTTCATTTGAAGAAGCTTCAAAAGATATAAATTGGGTTAATGCTATGACTGAAGAGATGCATGCTTTACATGAAAATGATACTTGGGTTGAGGTTGAGCTTCCTTTTGGGAGAACACCTATTGGATCTAAATGGGTTTTTAAAATTAAGTATAAGGCAAATGGTGAAACTGATAGATACAAGGTTGGGCTTGTTGCAAAGGGTCATACCCAAAAAGAGGGTTTAGACTATGATGAGACCTTTAGTCCAGTTTTGAAAATGAGTATTGTTAGGTGTCTTATAAGTCTTGCTATTCAAAATGACTGGAATTTATTTTAGTTGGATGTGAATAATGCTTTTCTTATGGGGACTTGAGTGAGGATGTTTGATGACATCAAATAAGTATATATTATTGTCATCATTTATTTTATTTATTTGACTTGTTTTATATTATTATCTATGAGAATCGATACTTAATTGTTTACTTTAGTAATTCTCAGGTAAATACAAGCAATTGGTGAAAGTTAGTAATTTTGGACGAAATATGAAACTAAATGATCAAGATTGGAGAGTCTACTAAACGATGATTTAAAGACCATTGCCTGACTTTGAAGAATGCGCCGCATATGAAACTTTGGTCAACGATGAAGAACCAACTTGTTTTAGCTCAGATACGCCACATCATAGTTATGACATATGGCGCATCACTATCCAGACTTCACCAAATACAATCCAAGATATTGAAGGACATGCGTCGCATTGCATTGAAGATACGCCGCATCTGAAGACGGTGTACGAATATTCTAGAATATACTAATCTTGGACCTTACGCGAAATTAAGCCAGTCCGCCGCATCTACTTAGTAGATATGCCGCATTGATCCCTTAGACAAAAACTATAAATACCCAAAGATACAACTGGATTTCATGTGCCATAAACCCTAGAACGAAAAGAATACAAATAATGTCAAAAACGTTATTCGCATTATTCGGTCTTCTCGTGTTTTGATAATCACAAAATATAAAGACATATTACGTAAAGTTACGATTTATAAGTTTTTAATCGAGGAAACTCGTTACTTCTACGTAGCTGCTTCAACATCACTTTAGGTATGAACAAACTTTATACCGTCATAGTTAAGTGATCAAAGACTTTCATTTTCTCCTAAACTTACATTTTTAAGTTTGACAAAACATTTTCACAAAAGTATTTTTGTGTTTTTAAAAGAAATGTTTTAATAAGAAAATAAATTCAAATTCAAACATTGCACCAGCTAGTTTTCCCTCCAACCTTCACCAGATAGTTTTTCACCACGTCTGGACAAAATTGGGAGCGTCTGTCAGGGCGGTCCCGTAAAGGGGTCGACGGTCCCTTAGTGATAAAGGATCATCGCCTATTTAAGGGACCGTCTGCTCCTTTGTGTTGACTATAAATACTGGACTGTTTTCTTTCAGAAACAAGACTTTTCACACACACAAAACTTTCTGGTCTTTGTTCCTTTTATTCTTTGATCACTATAACATGTCGGTATATGTTTATAAGTGATTTCCTCTTCCGTCAAGTGCAAGAGAAGAACTCTCGACAACTATGAAGATTCAAGATGTTATAGGTGTCCACACACAACATGTAACATGTGTTACGTGGTAGGATTGATATCATTGTTTTCCGACTTGTGTGTGAGTCGAGGATGGGATATAAACTTCGATGGTGATGTAGTTCCAAGTATTGTATTTGTGTGAGCTTGGATGGTGATGAAGTTCCAAGAAATCTTGTAAATAGATTAGTTCATGTAATTTTTGTGAGGAGAGTGATGTCCTAATGTTTAGGTTAGGATTTGTTGAGTCATTATGTAAAACTTGGATCGGGGATGATCAAGTATGATATGTATGTAAAGACTTGATTCGGGTGAAGAATCAAGTGAGTCGTGTGTGTGAAGGCTTGGTTCGGGTGAAGAACCAAGTATGTCTAACAAAGTGAAGACTTGGATCGGGTGAAGATTCAAGATGGACAAGAGTGCTTGTTCGTGTGGCCACGTAGGCCTTTGGAATAGATTGGTTCTAGCTATGATTAGAACTCGACATTATGCTTAGTGTCGTTAAGCCTTGTGTAATCATATGTACGGATTGCTCCGCCTAAAGGAGTGTGTTGATATAGTGATTGATAACACTCGAGTATGGTACTCGGGGAGTGAAGTAGGACGGAGAGTGAGCTTCGTGCCGAACCACTATAAATCGCCACGTCTCTTTGGTTGTGTTCTTTCCTTACTCTTTACTTTACTTGTTTGGTTACATTCCTAGTAGCTAATTAGATATCACATAACAAGTAAAATTCAATAAGTTTGCAAAAGAAAAATAACCGGACCTAAAAACGGGGAAACGTTTTGTAAAGCTTAAAATGAACGGTGAAACTATTCAACCCCCCTTATAGTTTCTACAGAAACCTTAAGGAGAAGAATACAGACGAAAAGACAATACAAGACACACCAAAGTGAAGATTTCATAGCAGTAAGAATGTAACACCCCCAAAAATTTGATTTCATAATTATAGAAACGACTCAAAAATACCTTTTTGAGTTACTTTTATTGAATTCAAATGCAAGGATGTTTAATAGATATTACATCACATTATTGATTTGAAAGTGACTGTTTGTTTGTTTATTACACCACTGACACAAGGTCAAATGCCCACTCTATGCCTCCTGAGCTTTGCTTCAATTACCTGAGATACATGCTAAAAAGTCAACAAAATTTTTGAGTGAATCCATAGCGTTTATATTTAAAAGCAGTTGAACACATTCAAGTATTTCCGAAGTAATCAGTAGTTTATTCCGTATGCTTATTGCCATAAGTCTCATGAACACAACGTTAACAAGTATGTGAGCCATCGCAATTACATCACACAGTATAAGGGTGCCCCTGGGTAGGAGTTTTCCAGTTATCCTAGTATCAAATAGAGTGCATTTGTCTATATGCCGGCTAGCACAAAGGTTATCCATCCGGCTAGAACAAATGGGCCGGTCAAGCACCAAATAGATCTATTCACTATATTCGCGTTCACTCGCAAGTGACTAAGGTTCATGATAGAAGGGACTTTTAAGTTGGCGTGATGTCTTATGCAATATTTCATTTGCATACAATAGTGGAAATTACTTGTGTTCAAAAAGAGTAGCATGTATCCCACCCACATAGTTGTAAAACATGTAAAAAGTGTGGGACTATAGAGTCACCTTGAATGAGTGTGTATGTAGGCAAATAAGTAAGTCAAGTGCAACTAGTGAATGGCTCCAACACGCAACCTGGATAATATGAGAAACCTCAGTTTCTTGTGATAGAGTTGGTTTGCATATGTGTATAATGCTTGAAGTTTAAGAACAATATTACACGTTATATTGTCTTATCTTTATGTGTCGATGATAAGTCATGCCAGACTTATAGAGTTGTGTTACCCTTGCAGGGTATAGTGTTTTAGTGGAATGAGTGTTTATTCTGTTCCATGCTCTTGGTGAAATTTTACCCAATAAACCTTAAGATTTCCAAAGGTTTACACTTTAAACCTTTGTAGTGAAACTTTACAGTTTCAGTCCTTGAGCTTTGTGAAAGAAACATATTGGTATAATATGTCAGAGGTGATATTTTGTTATCTAGTTAATCTTCAAATATTCACTTTTGTATTTAGTGTTATTAAGATAACCATTTTATCAAGTTTAGTGAAATTACACCATTAACCTATGTACTTTATAAAGTTTACATTGATATCCCATAAGTTTATAAAATGACATTTAAGTACCCCAAGTTTATAAATATTTCATTTATAACCTTACTTTGTCAAAATAACAGTTTTGACACCTTGGTTCCAATTTACACAATTAGTCCTTGTACTTTCAAAATTGACACCTTTAGTCCTTGTAAAATGTATATTTACATTTTTAATACTTATAATATCAAATTAGTCAACAAATGGTAAAGATATTCCAAAGGTACTGTTTTAACACCAAATTTACAGAATTTATAGTTTTAATCCTTGTAGTTTAGAAACTTTGCAAAACTAGTCCTTTATGTATAAAATGTTTATTTTAGGTCCTTATATATTCCAATTTACACAAGTGACTCAAAATACCTTGTATCTACTGTTTGTAACCTTAACTTACAAAACTTACAGGTTTAACCCGCACTTTCCCATATTGACAGTTTTAGTCCCTTGACTTTGTATCTTTTGCATTTTTAGTCCAAAATACACTATTAGCTTATGAATTCTTCTCTTTTAGATTGTTATGTTCTCAGAAGCTCATAGGAGTTTTTGTGAGCTTATTTGATAGCTTATGTAAGTTGAAAGCTTATTGTGAGCTTATTTTAGTGTCATTGGGCTTAACATGATCTGTTAAGGCCCAATGAGTGTTCTATGGGTCCAGTGGGATCCCAACTGGGTTTGGTGGTTCTTGGAATCACCTTGGGCCTTGCCAAGATGAGGAGGGGGTTTGGTGGGCTGAGGAGCAGGCCATACAAGATTTTCAATTTGATGGGCTTAAGCCCATTACGGGTGTTTGGTTGTCTCTGTGAACGAGACATAGGCTCAAGCTTTGAGCTTGTGAGGCAGCTCATACAAGCTTGTGAAAGTGGGATTTTGGTGTAGCTTGTTTGTTTAGGTTCCAGAGTGATAGTTTGTACAAAAGTATGTATATGTTATACGTATAAATTTCATGTAGTGAGACCAAAGTGAAGTGAGTATATACGTATTATATACTTAGAGATATATAAATGTTTTTTATTTAGGGTGCACATGACTTTAGGATCGTATGATTTTTATGGTCTTAGGATTATTTTAAGCGTATATAAAGTTCATGGCTCCTTTTATACATATATAGAGATGTGAGTGAGAGTTTTTGTGAGGCATGAGCTTAACGAGACATAGGAGAAAATAAGCTAAAGTGTTGGTGTTATACTCGAATAGAAAAACATGAAAATGAGTTGTAGAATTACTAAGTGTTGGGAGTTGCTTACCACACCTTCAAAGGTGGGGGATTGGTGAACTGTAGAGATGAAGAGAGGGCTTGTGGACTTGTGACTCGGTTCCTAGCACACAGAGGTCTTAGGAGGAGCTTATGGTTAGCTTGTGAGAGCTTGGAAAGAGCTTGTGGCTTCTATCTTCCTCTCGTCAATGAAACAGTAGACAAAGGAGTATGTGTGAGTTTGTTATTGAGCTTGTACGTGAGTTCTCATGCATGAATGTATATTAACATGAGATAGAGACAACTTGTGGGATAAAGGAAACATGGCAAGAGGATAACGAGTAGGGGGCTAGAGTAGCTTGATTGGATGCAATTTGCACTTCCAAATGTTACTAGAGCCGGTTTTATGTGGTGACGAGGCACAAGGGTTCTAGAAGTTCATTTTATTTCGGGTATCATGTTACACGAGTGAGCAAGAGTAGTATTGAAGCCTTGTGGTCTTCTTGCCGTCAAAGGAGCATATGTGAAGCCATATGAGGGTACGTTTGGTAGCAGAAATAACAAAGGGTCCATTTGGTATTGTAACGTGACCAAATCTTACGATTGTGGTCGAGTAGTGGTCTAGGGGTGTTGTGATGAGTTATTGATAGGGTTATAAGACATTTAGAGTCCTTTATGAGGTTTGTAGAAGGTGTGGTTCGCTTAGGAGTCCAAACGAGTTAATACGTGACCAAAATAATTAAGTGTAGGGGGAAATATTCGTTGTGAGGTCTTGGAAGCTTAGAAATGAGTTTGGCTAGATGGAATGACTTAAAATTAGTAATGAGGAGTTTCGATATGCCTTGGAAGGTCACATGTTTTCTTGAGTGAGTTGTGGCATTTTATGGGTACATTTGTGTATGTCTCGAGACCCAAGAAGTGAGCTAGGGCATGTTATTGTGTTGTGAGGCTTATGTGTTGCCTAGGATCACTTATTAAGTCATTTGAGAAGGTTTGAAACTTAAGAGAATCAAACCAAATCGTGCCAGTCTCTCAGACTAAAAACCCCCTGCGTTAGTATGGTCTGTTGGCTTATAGGCCTGTTATGACACCATTACCTGAGAATATAGTTTTAAATTATAAAGAATCTGATGATGATAGTTTATTGAAAAACATAACTAGTTATCAAAAACTTGTGGGCAAACTTATATATCTCACTTTGACTAGACATGATATAGCTTATGTTGTTCATTGTTTGAGTCAGTATATTCATGCTCACTTACAATCTCACTTTGATGTTGGTTTGAGAGTTTTAAGGTATCTAAAACTTGCACCTGGGAATGGTTTAAGTTTTGAGAAGAATAATGGGAAGTTTGATGTTGTGGCATATTCTGATGCTGATTGGGCAAAGTGTCCAGTCACTAGAAGATCTGTGTCTGGTTATTGTGTGTTTTTGAATAGTAATATTATTTGGAAGAGCAAGAAGCAGAATACATTGTCCAAATCTTTAGCTAAGGCTGAATATAGGTCAATGGCATCTGCAACTTGTGAAGTAATGTGGGTTCTTAAGATCTTGGATGGTTTTTGGGTTGTTGAGCCTATGTTACTTGTGAAGTTGTGTTGTAATAATAAGTTTTCTATGCAAATAGCAGCTAACCCTGTGATGCATGAGAAAACAAAACACTTTGATCTTGATGTGTATCTTATAAGGGAAAAAGTGGCATCTGGGTTGATTGTAACTGTGAAAGTTGATTCTAAAGAACAGACTGCAGATGTGTTGACCAAAGCACTTGGGCCTGCACAACATGCAGTAATGGTTAAAAAACTTGGTATGGTAAACCTTTTTTCTTTATCATTTTGAGGGGGAGGGGTGTTGAAAGTATACACTCTTTAGACACTTATGAAACTTCAAGGTTCATTTGTCAACATTCTTTAGTTATATTCTCACTAATGCTAACTTTAGTCTGTTTGTGTAAGTGTTTGTTTGTGCAGGGACCAGAGTGTAACATTGGTGCATATATACTCTTAACAGCTACTAGGGTTTTATTCATTGATTGACTCTCTCTCTCTCTCTCTCTCTCTAAAGTTACACCGATATTGTTCTTTCTTGATTCCTGAGTTTTTCATAAGTTTAGTTATAGTTTTAGTTCAAGTTTTATAGTTTGATTAGTGTTTGTAGTAGATATTTTTTTATCTCTAAGTTTGGTTTAGGTCTGAGGGGTGTTAGAGTGTGAGTCTTGTATATGATTGCACTCTATAGGAGGACAATCATCATTTTCTTTGTAATTTTTTCTGGCTTGCACTCATTTGAGGACAAGTCTACTGTGTATATTGTTATAAATAAAAGAATCAAGGGATGGTTGGTTGGGTGATTATCTAGGTTGTTTTGGTACCATTTTAACATTTATCCTTTGTGATTTAGACTAACTATGCAACCCAATGCCTCGAATTAGATTCAGATAAAGATCATAATTTTTCACATAACTCAGTAACATTGTCATACGCTCTACCAACTTATACACTCTTATTTTAATCACTTGACTACCGCTTGCCGCTTCAGCATAACGCTTTCTTTTTTTTCTCTTTAGCCACACAGTTGCTACCCTATGAGGCTTCTTTAGGACTCTACGCAGCTAAAAGCCTGCTATCACTTTTTTCCGGTCACCAAACAGCTGCTAACTTAATAATGTATATAGAAACAAAATATTAAAAATAGTATAGTTACCACTTGAGCAAGGTTCCAACTGTTATTATCAGATTATGAAGCTTGAAAGTGATAGATTTTCAACTGTTGGTTAATTGCTGTTTGAGTGTTCCCAGATTAGGGTTAAGATAATCAATGAGTACCGGATATTCACTTAAAATCGTGTTACCACTTTCCAATAGAAACTATTCAACCCTATGCCTGGGTTACACGAATATCTCTATGGGATAAGAACAAGTGATGTTCTTGTTTTAGGCACAAATCAATAACAGAATGGTATTCAAGTGTTTAGGGTTTGTGTTGTATCGTATATCCATGCAGATGTATTATGACCTCTATTTATAATAGAGAATACTCAAACCCTAGCCCATGGAATTATGTATAATTAACGGCCCATTAATTATAACATAATACTTTCCATAATAGTAGGAATCACTGGTTATCAGTGGAAACAATAACACTAGCAGTGATAATGTCAACACCATCAGTGGTAATAATAACACTAGCAGTGGAAACTAGCAGCAGAATCCACTGTCAGTAGAATCACACTATCAGCAGAAACAGATTCATGCTATCAGCATAAACAGGTTCATGCTATCAGCAGAATCAATACATAATCACTATTGAGTCAGGGGATTCAGTGACCAAATGGGTGTACACTCCATACCTCCAAACCCATTACCAGGTGTGAATTAATCCCTCAAGTGCACTAAATTTTCCAACAATCCTCCCCAAATTTAGTTCACTTCCTTTGCATGAAATTATAAACATTAAACAAAACATATGCATAAATGAAAATATCTTGAAGATTGAATTCTCATATTAGTACATTACACGTTCAAATATTCGAGAATCAGGGTGCTCTAAGAATTGAACCCTTCAACCTATTTGAATACCTGAAGATAAAATACACATACATTTTCAAACACTTAAATAATCCTGACACTATACAAGCCATGTGTCCATATCCAATTCATAAATGTTGTAAAAGCTAAAAGTCCAAAGCTTCCTGAAGCAGCAAAACTTCAACATTTACATAGGTGGTTCCTCTTTATTTATGCTCCTGCTTAGCACTTTTTCAAAGAAAATAACCATTGAGAAGTAAAGACTTCATCCTCCTTTTCCAGCAGGTTCTGAGCACAACCTTGGGATGACAATAAAACATGTGCTCCAGTCCACTAAATGTTCAGCTTTCCACATTGAACTCAGCTCCCAAGTTTCCTTAGGAGGAAGTTGGGTGTCTTAGCATTCAGTGACTAAGTTGGACTTCAAACCCATCCCTTTTGCAGACTTTAAAACCAAGTCTCTAGCCAAACCCTTCGTCAAGTGATCACCTAAATTATGTTGAGATCTAACAAACTCTATAGATACCACCCCATTCATGATAAGATCACGAATCATGCTATGCCTGACACCTAAGTGTCTAGACTTCCCATTGTACATCTGGCTATAAGCCTTTGCCAATGTAGCAGCACTATCACAACGGATAGAAATAGGTGCTATAGGTTTAGGCCACAATGGAATCTCAAGAAACAAGTTTTTCAACCATTCAGCTTCTTTGCCAGCAGCTACTAAAGCCACAAATTCAGATTCCATGGTTGAACTGGTGATGCAAGTTTGTTTCTTGGATGCCCAAGAAATTGCACCTCCACCAAGTAGGAATACCAAGCCACTAGTAGACGAATTGTCTTCAGTGTTACTGATCCAACTTGCATCAGTGTATCCTTCTAATACTGAAGGATAACCAGTATATAAGAGACTATAATCCATAGTTCTCTTCAAATACTTAAAAACCCTCTGAATTGCTTGCCAGTGATGAGCACTAGGATTACTAGTATACCTGCTCAGTTTACCCACTGCAAAAGCAATATCATGTCTTGTACAAGTCATGGCATACATCAAGCAGCCAATCACCCTAGAATACTCAAGTTGAGATACAGCTTTACCAGTATTAGGCATTAGCTTCTCACTTGTATCCATAGGAGTACTCACTGGAGTACACTCAAAGTAATTAAATTTCTTCAACACCTTCTCAATGTAATGAGACTGAGAGATAGAAATTTTGTTACTTTCATGTTTAATCCTAATGCCAAGGATAACATCAGCCTCCCCCATATCCTTCATGGAGAACTTCAATAACAAAAATGCCTTTGTAAGGTTAACTTGATTTTGATCAGTGCCAAAGATCAACATGTCATCAACATATAAACAAATGATGACTCCTTTACCAGATTCATCAAATTTGCTATATATCACATTTGTCAGCCTGATTAAATAAATAAACAATAGACAAAACCACTTCATCAAACTTTTGATGCCATTGCTTAGGTGCCTATTTCAGTCCATAAAGAGACTTAATCAGTTTACACACCTTGTTTTCATTGCCAGGCATGATGTAGCCCTGAGGTTGGTTCATATAAACTTCCTCATCTAAGTCACCATTCAAGAAAGCTGTCTTCACATCCATCTGATGAATAATCAGATTGTGAATTGATGCCAAAGCAATCAGCAATCTTATGGTACTGATACAAGCCACAGGAGCAAAATTATCAAAATAGTCTATTCCTGACTTTTCTCTAAAGCCCTGAATAACTAGTCTTGCCTTGAACTTTTCCACAGTTCCATCTACCTTCATTTTCTTTTTGAAAATCCATTTACAACCTAGAGGTTTGCAACCAGGTGGTAGATCAGTCAACACAAAAGTGTTATTACCCATGATGGAGTCTATCTCATCATTAATTGCTTCTTTCTAGAAAGCAACATCTTGGGACTTCATTGCTTCTTCAAATGTTTTGGAATCATCCTCAACAATAAAGCAATAAGAGTATTGGTCAGAGACCTCACTCCTTGTACCTTCAATTAAATATAATTGAAACTCATGTCCAAATGAATTTGGAGTCCTGACCCTATTGCTCCTTCTGAGCTCAAGTTCAGGTTGTTGTTCCACAACCTCATCAGGGGCTTGAGATGTTAATTCATCAGGGACCTATGATACACCAATGTCATCAGTTCCATTTGGAATTCTTTGACTTGGTCTAGGGACTGATGAGAATCTATTCTCATCAAATAGTGCATCCCTTGATTCAATTATTGAGTTAATTGAAACAGATTCATTAGGTTCAATAACATAGAACCTATATGCCTTGGAATGCTCAGCATATCCAACAAAGATGCATTGAAAGCCTCTTTCACCCAAAGTTTTCTGCTTTTGATCAGGGAGTCTTACAACAGCCATACAACCCCAAACCCTGAGATAATTCAGGTTGGGTTTCTTTTTAGTCCAGAGTTCATAAGGTGTAACCTTGTTCCTTTTATTAGGAACCCTATTTAGTAAATAGCAAGCTGTTAACATAGCTTCACCCCAGAACCCTTGACTCAGCCCTGAACAGGACAACATGGAATTAACCATCTCCTTCAGCACCCTGTTTTTCCTTTCAGAAATACCATTTTGCTGAGAAGTATAAGGGGCAGTCGTTTCATGGATTATACCAACAGACTGAAAGTACAAAGTATCCATGTACTCACCTCCCCTATTAGTCCTGAATCTTTTGATTAAAGACCCTTGTTGCAATTCAACTTCAGTTTTAAATACTTTAAATTTATCTAATGCTTCATCCTTAATAAGTAACAAATAAACATAATGTTAGTAATTTAGTGTAATTGAGGGATATAGTCATGATACTTGGAAATGGGTTTGGAGGTACGGAGTGTACACCCATCAAGTGAATGACATCCCGGACCCAAAAGTGTTATTTGTCTTAATCCGTAAATGTTTTGATAATAATTAAATGGTAAAGAATATTAGAATATTCTTTGATTAAGAATATTCTAGAAATATTCTCTTTGATTATTAAACTAATAAAAGAATATTCAAGGAATATTCTTTAGCATATTACAGGAATATTCTCTTTAATTATTAAACTAGGAAAAGAATATTCAGGGAATATTCATCGGCATATTCTGGGAATATTCTCTTTAAATTTTATCTAAAGAATATTCTAGGAATATGCCTCACCATATTCTAAGAATATTCTCTTTATTATATTAAGAATAGCATATTCTAAGAATATGCCTCAGCATATTCTTGGAATATTCTCTTTCTAGTTTATATATATATATATATACATAGAACTTTTCATATTCATATAAAACAGACAGACACACAAATTTCTTCAGTTTAAACATTTTCTTTCGGGTGTCTCTTGATAAGAGAAATAGATACATGAGAAAATAGTCGAAACACTAAATACTCTTTAGCGAACGGGTTCTTATATATTGCCAATATAAAGAACAAACTCTCTGTCTTATCCCAAAGTGATATTCGTGTAACCCAGGCAATAAGGGTCGAATAATTACTTTTGGAAAGTGATACCACGATTCAGTGAGATATCCGGTTATTGATTATCTTTACCCTGCTACACGAAAAGCCGAAAATATTCCAACATTCAAAAGTAATTATTTCTATGATAATCAATGGCGGCTACAATGAAGCACATGACAGCAAATTTCTCCAAACTTGATAAGTTTGAAGGAATTGATTTTCATAGAAGGCAAAAGAAGATGCACTTCTTCCTCACCAGCATGAGCGTTGTTTATGTGTTGAGCACTCCTTGTCCTGAAGATGGTGGTGATGATGCTACTGTTGAAAAGATTCAAAGGAGGAGCGAATGGGAGAATGATGACTACATAGCTCGAGGTTTAATCCTCAATGGTATGTCTGATTCCCTTTTTTATATTTACCAAAACCATGAATCTGCTAAAGAACTATGGGATTCATTGGATGCCAAATATATGGCTGACGATACATCAAGTAAGAAGTTCCTTGTAAGTAATTTCACAAATTACAAAATGACTGATTCAAGACCAGTTATGGAACAATACAATGAACTTCTTGGTATACTTGGAAGATTCACACAACACAAAATAAACATGGATGAGGCTATTTCAGTCTCTTGTATCATTGACAAACTCCCTCCTTCTTGGAAAGATTTCAAGCATACCTTAAAACACAAGAAGGAAGAACTGACTCTTATTCAGTTGGGCAGTCATCTGCGTATTGAGGAATCCCTCAGGGCGCAGGATAATGACAAACAAAAGAGCAACAATGTTGCTGGTGCATCTGTTTTCCATATGGTGGAGCATAACAACTTCACCAGGTAAATGACAACAAGGGTAAACGTAAACATCAGAATAACACAAGGGATGACCCTAACAAGAAGGCAACGCCAACTTGTTGGAAATGTGGCAAATCTGGTCACATTAAAAAGGATTGCAAAGGTGTTAAAATTGGCAATAAAGCCAATGGATCAAGCACAAGTGGTTTAGGAACTGGTTCAACCAAACCTCTGAAAGGTCAGATAGTGTTTAATAAGTCTTTTCAGATTTATTATGTTACACATATATCTGAGGCATACTTTGTGCAGGATGATGATGTTGCGTGGTGAGTTGACTCTGGAGCAACTGTTCATGTGTGCAAAGATAGAAGATGGTTCAAGACTTACGAGTCACTGAATGATGGTTCTATTCTTCACATGGGAAATGAGTCAACAGCTTTGGTGCATGGTCGTGGTTGTGTAGATCTTAGTTTTAGTTCTGGAAGATTGTAACTTTGTTTAATGTTATTCATGTTCCTAATATAAGGAAGAACTTGGTTTCAAGTAGTGTTTTGAATAATCATGGATATAAACAAGTTATTGAATCTGATAAATTTATTTTGTCTAAACATGGTGTATTTATTGGTTTTGGCTATTTGTGTAATCAAATGTTCAGGCTTAATATTGTCACTAACATTGTAAACTCAGCCTTTTTGTCAACCTCTAAACGGAATGACTCTACCCTATGGCATGCTAGACTTGGCCATGTACATTTTAAAAGGATGCAAGATATGTCTAAGGATGGGTTAATCCCAGCATTTGACATGGACACTGAAAAGTGTAAGACTTGCATGTTGACCAAAATTACTATGAAACCTTTTCAGGGTGTTAAACGAGAGACTCAGCTCTTGGAGCTAATACATAGTGACCTATGTGATTTGCATGCCACTCCCTCTTTAGGGAATAATAAGTACTTTGTGACATTTATTGTTGATGCTTCTAGGTTTTGTTATGTCTATCTATTACATACCAAGGATGAAGCATTAGATAAATTCAAAGTATTTAAAACTGAAGTTGAATTGCAACTTGGGTCCCTGATCAAAAGATTCAGGACTGATAGGTATCTCTGAAAGGAAAAAAAGGGGACTGAGTCAAGGGTTCTGGGGTGAAGCTATGTTAACAGCTTGCTATTTATTAAATAGGGTTCCCAACAAAAGGAACAAAGTCACCCCTTATGAACTCTGGACTAAAAAGAAACCCAACCTGAATTATCTCAGGGTTTGGGGTTGTAGGGTCGTTGTAAGACTCCCTGATCCAAAATTAAAAACTTTGGGTAAAAAAAGGCATTGAATGCATCTTTGTTGGATATGCTGAGCATTCCAAGGCATACAGGTTCTATGTTATTGAACCTAATGAATATGTTTCAATTAATTCAATTATTGAATCAAGGGAAGCACTATTTGATGAGAATAGATTCTCATCTATCCCTAGACCAAGTCAGAGGATTCCAAATGGAACTGATGACACTGGTATTTCAGAGATCTCTAATGAGGTCTCTGATGAGGTTGTGGTACAACAACTTGAACCTGAGCTCAGAAGGAGCAAAAGGGTCAGGACTCCAAAGTCATTTGGACCTGAGTTTCAATTATACTTAATTGAAGGAACAAGGGATGAGGTCTCTGACCAATACTCCTATTGCTTCATTGTTGAGGATGATCCCAAAACATTTGAAGAAGCAATGAATTCCCAGGATGTTGCTTTCTGGAAGGAAGCAATAAATGATGAGATGGATTCCATCATGGGCAACAACACTTGGGTGTTGGTTGGTCTACCTCCAGGTTGCAAATGGATTTTCAAAAAGAACATGAAGGTAGATGAAACTATTGAAAAGTTTAAGGCTAGGCTAGTCATTCAGGGCTTTAAACAAAAGTCAGGGATAGACTACTTTGATACTTATGCCCCTGTGGCACGTATCAGTACCATAAGATTGCTGATTGCTTTGGCATCAATTCAAAATATGATTATTCATCAGATGGATGTGAAGACAGCTTTCTTGAATGGTGAATTGGATGAAGAGGTTTACATGAACCAACCTCATGGCTTCATCTTGCCTGGCAATGAAAACAAGGTGTGTAAACTGATGAAGTCTTTATATGGACTGAAACAGGAACCTAAACAATGGCATCAAAAATTTGATGAAGTGGTTTTGTCTAGTGGTTATGTTCTTAACCAGTCTGACAAATGTGTATATAGCAAATTTGATGAATCTGGTAAAGGAGTCATCATTTGCCTATATGTTGATGACATGTTGATCTTTGGCACTGACCAAAATCAAGTTGACCTGACAAAGGAATTTTTGTCATCAAAGTTCTCCATGAAAGATATGGGGGAGGCTGATGTAATCCTTGGTATAAGGATTAAACATGAAAGTAACAAAATTTCAATCTCTCAGTCTCATTATATTGAGAAGGTGTTGAGGAAATTTAATTACTTTGATTGTACTCCAGTGAGTACTCCTATGGATACAAGTGAGAAGCTATTGCCTAATACTGGCAAAGCTGTATCTCAACTTGAGTATTCTAAGGTGATTGGCTGCCTAATGTATGCCATGACTTGTACCAGGCCTGATATTGCATTTGCAGTGGGTAAACTGAGCAGGTATACTAGTAATCCTAGTGCTCAGCACTGGAAAGCAGTTCAGAGGGTACTGAAGTATCTGAAGAAGACTATGGATTATAGTTTCTCATATACTGGTTATCCTTCAGTATTAGAAGGATACACTGATGCAAGTTGGATCATTAACACTGAAGACAATTCGTCTACCAGTGGCTGGGTATTCCTACTTGGTGGAGGTGCAATTTCTTGGGCATCAAAGAAGCAAACTTGCATCACCAGTTCAACAATGGAATCTGAATTTGTGGCTTTAGCAGCTGCTGGTAAAGAAGCTGAATGGTTGAAAAACTTGCTTCTTGAGATTCCATTGTGGCCTAAACCTATAGCACCTATTTCTATCCGTTGTGATAGTGCTGCTACATTGTCTAAGGCTTATAGCCAGATGTGCAATGGGAAGTCTAAACACTTAGGTGTCAGGCATAGCATGATTCGTGATCTTATCATGAATGGGGTGGTATCTATAAAGTTTGTTAGATCTCAACAAAATTTAGCCGATCACTTGACGAAGGGTTTGGCTAGAGACTTGGTTTTAAAGTCTGCTAAAGGGATGGGTTTAAGTCCAACTTAGTCACTGAATGCTAAGACACCCAACTCCCTCCTGAGGAAACTTGGGAGCTGAGTTCAATGTGGAAAGCTGAACATTTAGTGGACTGGAGCACATGTTTTACAAACATCCCAAGGTTGTGCTCGGAACCTGCTGAAAAAGGAGGATGAAGTTTCTACTTCTTAATGGTTAATTTCTTTTAAAAAGTGCTAAGCAGGAGCATGAATAAAGAGGAACCATCTATGTAAATGTTGAAGTTTTGCTGCTTCAGGGAGCTTTGGACTTTTGGCTCTTACAATATTTATGAATTGGATATGGACGCATGGCTTGTATAGTGTCAGGATAGCTTTAGAGTATTGGAAAGCTTGTGTGTATATTATTTTCAGGTATTCAAATAGGTTGAAGGGTTCAATTCTTAGAACACCCCGATTCTCGAATATTTGGAATGGGTAATATACTAAAATGAAAATTCAATCTTCAAGACATTTTCATTTACGCATTAGTTTTGTTTTGGTTGTTTTTTCATGCATCGGAATTGCATTAAATTGGGGAGGATTGTTAGTAATTTAGTGTAATTGAGGGATATAGCCATGATACTTGGAAATGGGTTTAGAGGTACGGAGTGTACACCCATCAAGTGAATGACATCCCGGACCCAAAAGTGTTATTTGTCTTAATCCGTAAATGTTTTGATAATAATTAAATGTTAAAGAATATTAGAATATTCTTTGGTTAAGAATATTCTAGGAATATTCTCTTTAATTATTAAACTAAGAAAAGAATATTCAAAGAATATTCCTTAGCATATTATAGGAATATTTTTTTTAATTATTAAACTAAGAAAAGAATATTCAAAGAATATTTCTTGGCATATTCTGGGAATATTCTATTTAAATTTTATCTAAAGAATATTTTAGAAATATGCCTCAGCATATTTTAAGAATATTCTATTTATTATATTAAGAATAGCATATTCTAAGAATATGCTTCAGCATATTATTGGAATATTCTCTTTCTAGTCTCTATATATATAGAACTTTTCATATTCATATAAAACAGACAGCCACACAAATTTCTTCAGTTTAAACATTTTCTTTCGGGTGTCTCTTGATAAGAGAAATAGATACATGAGAAAATAGTCGAAACACTAAATACTCTTTAGCGAACGGGTTCTTATATATTGCCAATATAAAGAACAAACTCTCTGTCTTATCCCAAAGTGATATTCGTGTAACCCAGGCAATAAGGGTCGAATAATTACTTTTGGAAAGTGATACCACGATTCAGTGAGATATCCGGTTATTGATTATCTTTACACTGCTACACGAAAAGCCAAAAATATTCCAACACATAACAAAACCTAGAAGCATCATCAGAAAAAGTCACAAAGTATTTCTTGTTCCCCAAAGAGGTAGTAGCATGAAGATCACATAGGTCACTATGAATTAGCTCCAAAACTCTATTTTCACGTTTTACACTTTGAAATGGTTTCTTAGTAATTTTGGTCATCATGCAAGTTTTACACTTCTCGGTGTCCATATCAAAGGCTAGAATTAACCCATCCTTAGACATATCTCGCATTCTTTTAAAGTGTACATGGCCAAGTCTTGCATGCCATATGGTTGAATCATTAAGTTTAGAGGTTGATATAAAAGCAGAATTAATATTATCATGAACAATATTAAGTCTGAACATTTGATTACACAAATATCCAAAACCAATAAACACACCATGTTTAGATAAAATAAACTTATTAGATTCAATCACTTGTTTATAACCACAATTATTCAAAATACTACTAGAAACCAAGTTCTTTCTAATATCAGGAACATGTAAAACATTAAACAAAGAAACAATCTTTCCAGAACTAAACTTCAAATCAACACATCCTTTTCCATGCACCAGGGCAGTTGACTCATTTCCCATATGAAGAATAGAACCATCAGTCATTGACTCATAGGTCTTGAACCAGCTTCTATCTTTACACACATTTATTGTTGCTCCAGAGTCAACCCACCACGCAACATCATCATCCTGCACAAAGTACACATCAGATATATATGTAACATAATAAATCTCTAAAGACTTATTAAATATATTCTGACCTTTTAGAGAATTGGTATTACCATTCCCTGATCCACTTGTGCCTGATCCATTCATTTTATTGCCAATCTTACCACCTTTACAATCCTTCCTGAAGTGTCCAGTTTTACCACACTTCCAACAAGTTACTTTTGGTTTCTTGTTAAGATCTGATTTGGTGTTATCCTGATGCTTACGCTTGCCTTTGTTGTCATTGTTCCTGGAGGAGTTGTTATGCTCTTCCATATTGACAACTGATGGACCAGTAGCATTGTTACTCTTTGGCTTGTCAATGTCTTGTGCTTTCAGTGATTCCTCAATGCGCAGATGACTACCCAACTCAACAAGAGTTAATTCCTCCTTCTTATGTTTCAGCATATGCTTAAAATATTTCCAAGAAGGAGGTAATTTATCAATGATACAAGAGACTAAAATAGCCTCATCCATGTTCATCTTGTGTTGTGTGAATCAACCAAGTATACTAAGAAGTTTGTTAATACAAATATCGCCTAAAAACATTATTTATATTTTACGATCTTCGCTAAGTTTTGTTAACGACAAAATGTAAACTTTAGTTTCTAAGCAAAACATAATCTTAGTTTTTAAGACTTGCATAAACTAGACTTTTGCTACATTTTACATTTCTTAAAACACAACACAAGTTTATTTCTTAAATTAGAAATTGTCATATCACATTTATGGCAAGTTTTGTCATTATGTATTTATGGAAAGAAATGTATTTGACTAACTTTGTTGTTGCTTACAAGTTTCATGTTTGACTTGATTTAAATGATGTAACATTGTTTGGTTGCTAGGAGTTATGAGACATGACCTTGTTTGGTTTGAAGAGTTATTGCAAAAACCTACTGCAGACCCGGCGGTACCCTGGGGATACACGGGCGGAACCCATTCGAGGATTCCGCCTGATCCGCCGAGCATGCAGAATGATGTGCTATAAATACCAAGCCATAACTTGATTTTTGGCTAACCTCTTGAGATCATATTTTACACACACACTCATCTTTTCTTCTAACCTCTTAACATTGTTAATGTGAAGTTTCTCTTTGTAGCAAAGAAGCTCACAAGGTCGTGAAAAGTTACAAGTTTCCAACACAACGTTGCAAGACTTGGTAGCTTAGTATTGTGTAAACTCGTGTTGTTTACACTTCATTTGTTTGTGTATATTCTGTAGTGAGTGGTTAGTATTTTATTCCTCAAAATACAAAGAGTGTTGGGAGTTGTTGTACCCTAGTAAAAGAACTAACGGGAGTGGTTGTGCCCTTGTAAAAGAACTCGACATTTAGCTTTGTGTCGGTAAAAGTATAAGCGACGTGTAAGGTTTTCTCCGCCGGTGAAAGGAGCTTGTTGACTAGTGAAAGAAACTCTCGAGTTGGATACTCGGGGCGTGGACGTAGGGCAAGGAAAAAGAGTCCTTGTAGCTGAACCACGATAAATACTCGTGTTGTGGTTTGATCGTTTCTTTCATTTACTTGCATGTTATATATTGTGTTTGTGCATATATCTTTGATCAAACGGAAAGTTTCAAAGCTAACTTAACAAGTTAAAAAGATTTTAATCGGTAAACTATTCAACCCCCCTTCTAGTTTTCCACAATTGGCATCAAGAGCTACGTTACTCAAGCTTTTAAAATATATTGTGTTTTAAAACTTGAAATGATCCATGGATTTTGAAAATTACAAAGAAGGGCAATCTATGCAAAGACCACCACTCTTTGAAGCAAATGGTTTTATATATTGGAAAAACCATTTTGAAACTTACGTGAAATCTAAAGATATAGATTTGTGGTATATAATTATTGATGGTGATAACGTAGTTACTAACATCAAAGATGATGATCAAAAGAAATTAATAGGTAAAAATAATGAAGCTAAAATGATGCTTTATAATGCTTTGCCTAAGAAAGAATATGAAAGAGTCTTTTTGTGTAAAACCGCCAAAGATATTTGGCAATCTTTAATTGTCACTCATCAAGGAAACTCACAAGTTAAAGATAACAAAATTAATCTTCTTGTTCAACAATATGAACAATTTGTTATTTCCGAAGATGAGATTATTGATAATGCTTTTGCTAGATTTAATACCATTATTACTTCACTTAAAGCACTTGACGAGTCTTTTTGTAGTAAGAACTTTGTCAGGAAATTTCTTAGAGCAATCCATCCGAAGTGGAGAGCAAAAGTGACGGCAATTGAAGAATCCAAAGATCTTTCAAGCATGTCACTTGATGAGCTAATTGGAAACCTCAAAGTTCACGAAATGGTAATGGAAAAAGATTCGGAACTAGTTAGAGGCAAGAAAGAAAAAGTTAAGTCCATTGCCTTGAAAGCTAGAGTCCAATCAAGTGATGATGAAGAATCTACTTCGGATAGTGATGATGAGGAATATGCTATGGCCGTGAGAGACTTCAAGAAGTTCTTTCGTAGGCGAGGGAAGTTTGTAAGGCAACCTAAAGATGACAAGAAAACCTTCCGGAAAGATCGTGATGATCGAAAAAGAAAAGTTGAAAGAAAATGTTATAGGTGTGGAGACACAAGTCATCTTGTAGGAGAATGTCCAAAACCACCCAAGAGCAAACCTCAACAAGCTTTTGTGGGTGGTGCTTGGAGTGACTATGAAGGAGATGATGATGAGCCAAAGAATGATGATATTGCTCTCATGGCTCACAACTCAAATGAGGTCTCTCCGACTCATCTTACTCCTCTATTGATGATGATACTTTACAAAATGAATATAACAAACTTTGTGAGTTAAGCTTAAAAATCATAAACAAAAATAAATTTTTGAAAACTAAAAAGGAGTTTTTAGAAAATGAATTTTATGAGTTAAAAGAAAAAGCTAAGAGATTAGAAAAGGGTAAAGGTATTGACACATCATGCAAATCATGTGAAGAACTTAAACTTGAAGTTGAGAAACTTAAAATTACTCAAAATGATCTAATCAAACAAGCCACAAAGTTCAAAAAGTTCGATAAAAGCATTTCGTGTGCGGATGAAATTATGAAACTTCAAAAGTCACCCTTTGATAAAACAGGTCTAGGGTTCAGGAAAGTAGAAACCGTTAAGGGCCAAACGAAACAAGAAAAGAATGCACATGAAACAAACAAAACTGTTACAGCAACCTGCGGATCAGACGGAACCCAAAATAGGGTTCCGCCCGTTGGTCCCGAAGGTTCCGCAAGGTCTGCTGCAGCAGTAACTCCATCCACTTCGGATCGTTCAAAATTTGTTAAAGTTACATACAAAAATGGAACAAAACCTGTGTTTAAAACTGAAGTAGGATTTAGTAAAAATGTATTTAGAGCTAAAACTACTCAACCAAGACCTAAGACTCCTATTCCCAAACGTCCTTTTCCAAAGAGCAACTTCAACGCTCGACCAAACTACCCACATGTTTGGAACCAAAACACTCCTAGACATTACCAAACTCAAAACCACATGCCATGGAACCCTTATGCTCTATTTTCATACTTGGAACAAGTTAATGGCATGCTTAACCAAAATGGACCCATGAGAAATTGGGGACCAAATGTTTGAGTGTTTTTCGTAAAATAGGTGTGCCTCAAAGTTTGTTTTGAACCGGATGAATGGATTAAAGATAGTGGTTGTTCAAGGCACATGACGGGTAACAAAAGCCTCTTCTTAACATATCAAAAATGTGATGGAGGTAATGTTACGTTTGGTAGTAATGCTAAGAGCAAAATCATCGGAAAAGGTACAATCTCTCATGACTCCCTTTCTATAGATGATGTTGCTCATGTTGATAACTTAGGATTTAATCTTCTTAGTATTAGTCAACTTTGTCGTAATAAGTATAATGTCCTTTTTAGTGAAAACGGTAGTAAAATTCTTAAAGATGGTATAACCGTAGCCAAAGGTGTCCTTAAGAACAACGTATACGTCATGAAGTTGGATTCAACATCTAGAGACAAACTTTGTCTTACCTCATTAGATGAATCTTAAACTTTATGGCATAGACGTTTAGGACACGCTAACATGAGACTAATCCAAAACCTCTCCTCCAAAGACTTAGTTCGAAACCTACCCAAGTTGAAATATGACCAACACTTTTGTGATGCTTGCAAAGTCGGTAAACAAGTCCATAGTAGCCATAAGGCTAAAAACATGGTGTCTACATCTAGGTGTCTAGAACTTTTGCATATGGATTTATTTGGTCCATCCGCTATACAACGTTATGGAGATAACTTCTATACTTTGGTCATAGTAGATGATTACTCACGTTATACTTGGACAAAGTTTTTGAAAATTAAAAATGAAGCTTTTGATAAATTTGAGATTCTAAGTAAGAAAATTCAAAATCAAGTAGGGTCTAATATAGTGTCTATTAGAACGGATCACGGTCGTGAATTTGATAATGAATTTTAATTTGGAAACTTTTGTGATAAAAATGGAATTACTCATAACTTTTCGGCTCCACGTACTCCTCAATCTAATGGTGTAGTAGAACGTAAAAACCGGACATTACAAGAGATGAGTAGAACAATGCTTAATGAACAAACTATTCCACAAAAGTTTTGGTGTAATGCCGTTGACACATCAACGTACATTCTTAATCGAGTCCTAATTAGACGATTTTTGAATAAAACTCCCTATGAACTTTATAGAGGTAAAAAGCCTACATTAGGATACTTTAGAGTGTTTGGGAGTAAATGATTCATTCTTAACACCAAGGATTATCTCACCAAATTTGACCCAAAGTCTTTTGAAGGTGTATTTCTTGGATATTCACAAAATAGTAAAGCTTACATTGTTTTGAACAAAGAAACCTTAAGAGTCGAGGAATCGTTAAACGTAACATTTGACGAAAGTCCACCTCCCTCTAAGACATCACCTTTGGTAGATGATGACTTAGTTGAAAGCCAAGCAATTGAATGTCAAGAAATCTTAGGTAATGACAAGGAAGATGAACTATTAAACAAAGAACTTGTCAATGTCAAAGAATCTAAAAGTCATCCATTAGACGGTGTCATAGGCAACATTAACGAAAGAACACTTAGATCAAAAGTTCAAAATGAAAGCAACTACTTTTGTTTCGTGTCAACCATTGAACCGAAAAACGTTAATGAAGCCATTAAAGATGAATCTTGGGTAATTGCAATGCAAGAAGAATTAAACCAATTTGTTAGGAATGGTGTATGGACATTAGTTCCTCAACCAAAGAGTCAAACAATAATTGAAACGAAATGGGTCTTTCGTAATAAAATGGATGAAAATGGAATTGTGTCTAGAAACAAAGCTAGGCTAGTAGCACAAGGATATAATCAACAAGAAGGCATTGATTACGATGAAACTTTTGCTTCGGTAGCTAGGCTCGAGTCAATTAGAATATTACTTGCTTATGCGTGTGCACATAATTTTAAACTCTTTCAAATGGACGTCAAAAGTGCATTTCTAAACGGAGTCATTAATGAAGAAGTGTATGTTGCTCAACCACCGGGCTTCATCGATTTTGAAAAACCAAATCATGTTTACAAACTTAAAAAGGCTCTTTACGGACTTAAGCAAGCTCCAAAAGCATGGTATGATCGACTTAAAACATTCCTAGTTGACCATAAGTATACCATGGGCTTAGTTGATAATACTCTCTTCACTAAGAAGAAAGATTCACATATTATCATAGTCCAAATCTGTGTTGATGACATTATATTCGGATCAACTTGTCAAGAACTATGTGTGGATTTCTCAAAAATCATGCATGACGAGTTTGAAATGAGTATGATGGGAGAACTCAACTTTTTCTTAGGACTCCAAATAAAACAACTAGAAGATGGTATCTTCTTTAACCAATCTAAATATATTAAGGACATGCTTAAGAAATTTGGACTAGAAGATTCGAAACCTATCAAAACTCCCATGTCCACGGAAACTAAACTCACCAAGGATGAGGAAAGTGAATCCGTAGATAGCACTAAATATAGAGGTATGATTGGTAGTCTACTTTACCTAACGGCTAGTAGACCCGACATTATGTTTAGTGTTTGTCTATGTGCTCGTTTTCAAGAAGATCCTAAAACTACCCATCTCGAAGCCGTTAAAAGAATTTTTAGGTATATTAAGGGCACTACACATTTAGGTTTATGGTATCCCAAAGGAACGGGAATAGACACCATAGTGTATGCCGACTCGGATCATGCCGGTGACTATGTCGATAGAAAAAGCACAAGTGGTATTTGTACTTTTGTTGGACATTGTCTCACCTCATGGTTCTCTAAGAAGCAAACGGCTCTTGCTATCTCAACAACGGAAGCCGAGTACTTTTCGGCCGGAAAGGCATGTCAACAAGCTCTTTGGATGAAGCAAGCTCTTGTCGACTACGGAATTTAACTCAACGACATCACAATTCTTTGTGACAACAAAGGTGCCATTGATCTTAGCAAAAACCCGGTTCAACATGCTCGTACCAAACATATTGAAATCCGTCATCATTTCCTTCGTGACAACGTCCAAAAAGGAAATATCTCAATTGAGAAAGTTTCTTCCGAAGATAACATAGCCGACATTCTCACAAAACCTCTTAAACGTGAACCTTTTAATCTTCTTAGGCTAGGCTTAGGACTCATGGAACCTACATTGTAGTTCTGGACATTAGACAAAAATCACAAAAATCAAAACAAATCCAAAACCAGTTTTCTCAGCAGGTTCGGCAGAACCCTCAGCCATAACGGACGGAACCCAACCCAGGGTTCCGCCGTGTCCGTCGACTTGCAGAATCATTTTCTTTGTTTATATTAAACCAAACACCCATTATTTCATACCACCACTTCAAGGCTGCTACTATTCACTTCACCACTCATCCACACCTACGAATTCTTGGTCCTCCATTCATTTACATTGCAAATCAATCATCATTGTAAGTATTCTTAACATGATTACAATCCTGATCTGAGTCTAGGAATTCTATTTCTTGCACAAAAACAAAAACTTGGGGTTATGCATTAACTTAAGAAATTCATGCATGAGATTAGGTAATTAATAAAACTAATCATGTTTCCCATAGTTAGGAATTGCATCTTTAATTAGTATAAACATGTTTGCTAAAACACCCCATGTCAAATCCTTTCAAAAATTTCTCACAAGTAGGACAAATATTTTTTCGTCTCACATTGAGAATACAAAATCAAAACGTTATGCTTAAAACATCACTTGCATAATGTCTCTTGAATGCTAAAGGGAATACATAACCAATATGTATTTTCGGGTACATTCAAACGAAGCTACATTGAACTAGGAGCGTTTGGGTTATCTTTTGTTTTATAACAAAACTTGCATAAAACGATTTTGAAGCATCAAAATGAGTCAAGATAACCGCACCTCCACATTGTTTTCATATAGGCACACACTAGAACTTCCACATTATAATAGTGGTTTACGTAAACTTAAATGTGAAATTTTGTTGTTCTAGGAATCATCATGCCTCCTCTAACCCACTACGACCACAAGGACACCATTAAGTACCTACCAAAACACCACAAAACCAAAGGCCTTACCGCAAATCAAGTAAACGTTTTCAAAGCCCTAGAAAAACACTATGTCCATGAGGGTAGAACCATAGACCCATCTTTCCTAGAAGGCACAAACCTTTACGCCGATTTTACCACAATCAACTTTGAGTGTCTTTTGAATATCGACGAGCCTATTTGTCCTAGGTTCATTCTAGAGTTTTATGCATCATGCGTCCTCTCAACGGATGATTATGGTCATATGTCTATCCACTTTAGGGTTAGCGGCCACCAATACTCCTTCACTCTTGAGGAGTTTGCTCAAATCTTAGGTGTTTCAAACCATGGTACTTGCCTCTATTCCGACTTGCACTCCCTCTCAACTCTTGACAACCTTCAAGACCGTATCCACCCTTATGACACACCTCTTGTCTCAAAAGACGTTCTCCGTGACCACCTCTTTGTTAGGACCACCACCACTAGGAGAACCCGTTCGGGGAATGAGGTCGATAAGGACCCATATGGAATGGAAATGAACGAACTTAAACCTCAATTCAAGAAATGGGAGGAAGTCCTTAGAGCCAATGTCATTAGCACAATAGGGAACCGTGACCATATCAACCTTTACCTTTGCTACATGCTCTACTCCTTGTCCGTTAGGCAACCCTTCAACCTTGCCTACTACATGGCAAAGAGAATGGCCGATATTCCCGTGTATGGCACAAGGGCTATGCCATATAGAATGCTCTTGACCCGTCTCTTTAGGTTCATCTCACCCATTCCACCAACTTCAAATGGTCTTCGTCTTGACTACACTCTCATTCCACACACCTTTGTTCCACTTAGTGATAAGAGAGTTTACAAAGCCCAAGGAAAACGTCCACATCCTCCTACCTCATCATCTTCTTCCTCAATGAGTGAAGATGACAATTTGCCAAACTCTAGGCTCCCACCTCTAGAATACCTTTCCCAACTTTCGGATATTCCAAATGAGTCGGAGGAGTTCAAGCAAACAAAGGGGATGTTCAAAAACATCGGGAGATTCCTCGGGAAGATGAAGAAGAAGATGGACCGTCAATGAGTGCGGGTGTGTTAGGAGTGTTTGGCACAAGGTGCTATTGGAACTATTTGGTAGTTTAAACAATCTTTGTGATGTATTTGTGTGTTAGTACAATGTTTGATACACTTTGGAACATGTTTCAACTAACAATGTTGCAGGAAGACAACTTTTGGCAAGTTGTCAAATTTTCATGGTTATGGAATTTTCACTAAGTATGGTGAAATTCTCGACCTCAAGGTCAAACTCCTATGATATGTGTGTTTAGGTGTCTAATTTTTGCATTGCCTAACCAGAAATGAAGTATCTCTTTGATTTTAGGAGTTTTCGAAAATTTTGAAAATCGTTTCGCGGGTCAAAAACGCGGACTGTGAACTTTTTCAGCCCTGGCGGATCCGGCGGATCCCAAATTTGGGTTCCGCCAGTACAAATTCTGGGTAACCCAGAATTTGCCCAACGGACCAGACGGTACCCTAATTTGGGTTCTGCCTGTGTCATCCGAGGGTGCCGCCAGTAGCTTGCAGATTTTTTTGTTTTCTTTTTCGCCAATTCAACATTGAAACACCAAAATCCAATCCTTTTAGGTAGAAACCCATTACTTGCAATGTGTTTAGCATAATAGGATACTCCTTCTTCCATGAACTTAACCAAAACCAATTCCCGCCAAAATTCAAATTTAACCATAACAACCTCAAGGACTCCTCAAACATAAAGGAAGGAACCCTTTTAAGGGATCCTTGAAATCCCTAAGATTTATACTACCAAAACCACTATGCATTTAGTGCAAAACTTGTCTTCTCACTTCACCATTTTCATTGGATTGACTTCCATGACATGACAACCCACAATTAAGTTTTCCAAATCATTAGGAACCACCATTTTTGTATGGACTAACATCAAATCCAAACACTCCTTCCCACAAATCTTCATCACTATAAATTAAACCATCCTAAACACTATCAAACCACACCTTCTTCATCAAAATTTCTGAAACTTTAAACCATTTTAACCATGACCAAGTCAACAAACACCTCTCAACCATCATGACCCATCCGGAGAACCGCCCGGATAAGTGTGAAACCACTATGGTCAAACCAATCCATCAACCTTAGCTCCTCATCATCGGAGGAATTCACATCACCCATCAAAAATGAACATTTTTTGAACCTTGCATCTCCATCTCCATCACCCAAACAACCAAATGAGCACACTCCACCACCTACTAAATCACCTATTGACCCAACTCCACCAAGTGCTCCAACCCAACCATCAAAGACTCCATCACCATCACCATTACCAAAAATTGAACCTATGGAGCTTTTCGGGTCTCCTCCAACATCACCACACCCGTATGTCCAAGATTTAAATGATCTTCCACCAAGACATACCCACCCACCACCTTTTGCAAATCAATCACCAAGGTCAATTCTTGACCTTGATGAAGATCTTGAACTTACCAACCACCACAACAAGTATACCAACCACCTAAACCATTGTTATTTCACCCAATCTACCGTGAAATCCATGGTCCTCTTTATGGAGAACCAAATTTTGAAAACCATGATCACCCAACTCCACCACCTTCTCAAGCCCAAACCTATGAATCTTTCTTTCCCTCTTATGAGGAAATACAAAGCATGGTTGACACACACCTTCATCAAGCAATGGAATTTCAAACCACCTTGCTTGACTCAATACTAAATCCATCCTCTATCTAAGAACCAAAACCAAACCAACCCCTAAACCAAGAAACTAAAACCAACCCATTTTCACCCAACCATCCACATATTTGCTCAAATTGTGAGCAAATGGGTGAAACCATCAAAACCTTGCTTCACCAATTCCAAAATGAAACCCGGTTTGCATTCCAACATGTCATTGAACGTTTGGATGCACTTTCCCATCCCAACAAATCCTAGACAACCTATGGAGGCTGTTTGCCCCAATCTAGGAATGTAGGATTTTATTTTATTTTCTTGGTTATTTTTTTTAGTTTTTGTGTACAAGTAGAAGAATAGTTCTCATTTCTTGTCTTTTGACTTTTATAGTCAAAATTTTACTTGGAATGAAATTTCTTTCTACTCACTTTAGTACATTGTTGGTTGATCATGTTTGTGTTGTGGTTGCAATGTGTGTGGTAACTACAAGCTTGACTATATATATCACCAACTAACCATTTTTTTGTAGGTCTCAAAATCCATGTTTCCCATATTGGTACTCCATTTAGGGGGAGTATCGATCAAGGGGGAGTATGGCCATTATTCCGCTTCGCTACTCTACTTTTTGTTTCGACAAAAAGGGGGAGAAATATATTAACTTAAAATACTTGATATGCTTTTTTTTTTTTTTTTTTTTGTCTCTTAAGTAAAACAAGGTTAATATAATTTTTTTTTAAGTCTTGAAAACCAAGATTTTGTGTGTTACTTAAAAACAAAGTTTATGTTTTGTCATCAACAAAAAGGGGGAGATTGTTAATACAAATATCGCCTAAAAACGTTATTTATATTTTACGATCTTCGCTAAGTTTTGTTAACGACAAAATGTAAACTTTAGTTTCTAAGCAAAACATAATCTTAGTTTTTAAGACTTGCATAAACTAGACTTTTGCTACATTTTACATTTCATAAAACACAACACAAGATTATTTCTTTAATTAGAAATTGTCACATCACATTTATGGCAAGTTTTGTCATTATGTATTTATGGAAAGAAATGTGTTTGACTAACTTTGTTGTTGCTTACAAGTTTCATGTTTGACTTGATTTAAGTGATGTGACATTGTTTGGTTGCTAGGAGTTATGAGACATGACCTTGTTTGGTTTGAAGAGTTATTGCAAAAACCTACTGCAGACCCGGCGGTACCCTGGGGGTACACGGGCGGAACCCATTCGAGGGTTCCGCCTGATCCGCCGAGCATGCAGAATGATGTGCTATAAATACCAAGCCATAACTTGATTTTTGGCTAACCTCTTGAGATCATATTTTACACACACACTCATCTTTTCTTCTAACCTCTTAACATTTTTAATGTGAAGTTTCTCTTTGTAGCAAAGAAGCTCACAAGGTCGTGAAAAGTTACAAGTTTCTAACACAACGTTGCAAGACTTGGTAGCTTAGTATTGTGTAAACTCGTGTTGTTTACACTTCATTTGTTTGTGTATATTCTGTAGTGAGTGGTTAGTATTTTATTCCTCAAAATACAAAGAGTGTTGGGAGTTGTTGTACCCTAGTAAAAGAACTAACGGGAGTGGTTGTGCCCTTGTAAAAGAACTCGACATTTAGCTTTGTGTCGGTAAAAGTATAAGCGACGTGTAAGGTTTTCTCCGCCGGTGAAAGGAGCTTGTTGACTAGTGAAAGAAACTCTCGAGTTGGATACTCGGGGCGTGGACGTAGGGCAAGGAAAAAGAGTCCTTGTAGCTGAACCACGATAAATACTCGTGTTGTGGTTTGATCGTTTCTTTCATTTACTTGCATGTTATATGTTGTGTTTGTGCATATATCTTTGATCAAACGGAAAGTTTCAAAGCTAACTTAACAAGTTAAAAAGATTTTAATCGGTAAACTATTCAACCCCCTTCTAGTTTTCCACAAAGTTCATTGTATTGTTCCATGACAGGTCTAGAATCAACCATTTTGTAATTGTTAAAATTACTTACAAGGAACTTCTTACTTGATGCATCCTCAGCCATATATTTGGCTTCCAAGGAATCCAATAGTTCTTAAGAAGTTTCAACATTCTGATAAATATCAAATAGAGAATCAGACATACCATTGAGAATTAAACCCCTGTAGACGTAATCATCATTCTCCCATTTGCTTCTTGCCCTCATCTGTTCCATATTAGCATTTTCTCCAAAATCTTCTGGAATCTCAGTTTTCAAAACATATACCACATTCATACTTGACAACAAGAAGTGCATCTTCTTTTGCCATCTTCTGAAATCAACACCTTCAAACTTTTCCAACTTGGAAAAATTAGCAGACATTTGTCTCATTGCAGCAGCCATTGATTATCACTAATAGTTTCTATTGATTGTTGGTTAATTGTTGTTTGAGTGTTCCTAGATTAGGGTTAAGATAATCAATGAGTACCGGATACTCACTTGAAATCGTGTTATCACTTTCCAATAGAAACTATTCGACCCTATGCCTGGGTTACACAAATATCTCTATGGGATAAAACCAAGTGATGTTCTTGTTTTAGGCACAAATCAAGAACAAAATTGTATTCAAGTGTTTAGGGTTTGTGTTGTATTGTATATCCATACAGATGTATTATGACCTCTATTTATAATAGAGAATACTCAAACCCTAGCCCATGGAATTATGTATAATTAACGGCCCATTAATTATAACATAATACTTTTCATAATAGTAGGAATCAGTGGTTATCAGTGGAAACAATAACACTAGCAGTGATAATGTCAACACAATCAGTGGTAATAATAACACTAGCAGTGGAAACTAGCAGCAGAATCTACTGTCAGTAGAATCACACTATCAGCAGAAACAGATTCATGCTATCAGCAGAATCAATACATAACCACTATTGAGTCAGGGGATTCTGTGACCAAATGCGTGTACACTCCGTACCTCCAAACCCATTACCAGGTGTGAATTAATCCTCAAGTGCACTAAATTTTCCAACATCAACGACGTTCTTTTAATAGGGAAAGTTATCAAATCTCATATCCGAAAGGTAACATCATAACATTGTTCACCATATACATGTTTGTTTTGGCCTTGATTACAAATGATATCTAACATTAACAAACCAAAACATCTTTAAATTTTGACAACCAAAGTAACAGACAAACAGTGACACCCATAATATCATACTTTCTAACCATGTTCACATGAAATGACTTTATTTGCTATATATGAAATAACATTTTAATCTGGTACCATGGTTATTTATATCGATTGCTTGAAAACTTTATGCAATACCAGATAAGACCTCAACTACTTGACCCACTTTTGAGCCACATTTAAAAGTGATTTGGTTGATGAACCATCTTGACTCATAGCCAACGCAGCAAGGTCTTTGAGGTCACTCACTTTCAACCTCATCTTATGCCCATCTTCTCCTGCAATCAAATTTTTAACACACTTGTCGATTTCATCTCTTCCCACCAAACCTTTTTCGTCCACTTTTACCCTGTAAGCAACGCCCAAATCATCCGTCAATAAAACAGCGTTCATTCTTTGTTCAGCAAAAAGCGGCCATGCAATCATAGGCACTCCATTCACCACACTCTCTAGTATGGAGTTCCACCCACAATGAGTCAAGAACCCTCCTGTAGACCCATGACTCAGTATCTCAACCTGAGGGGCCCAAGATGACACAACTAAACCCCGGTCCTTAACTCTGTCCAAGAACCTGTCGGGCAAGAACCCAAACGGGTCAAGATGACTTTCTGCATTAAAATAACTAGCATTTGACTTTTCATGTGGACTTTTAACAACCCAAAGAAATCTTTGTCCACTTTGTTCCAACCCAAATGCCAATTCATTGAGTTGGTGTTGAGATAATGTTCCACCACTTCCAAATGATACAAACAAAACTGACCTGACAGGTTGCTTATCCAACCACTGCAAACATTCAACGCCATCAACAGTCTGGTTCCTTGATCCAGGCCGTATCAAGGGTCCAACAGAGTAAACTTCTGGTTTACACCACTCACCTTCTTCCAAGGCCTTAAAGGCACTTGGCTCGAGCTCATAAAAACTATTAACCAATACACCCTTAGACAAACTAAACGTGTCGAGTAAGTGAAGCATTTGTTTATATATCTCGCTCTTCTTATCTTGAAGCGGTTCAGACATTTCTGATCCTCGTAAGGGAACACAGCCTGGCAACCTTAATGGTTCAGGTATATCTCTTAATTCACAATCATACATCTTGTCTAATATCCCCATATAGAAGATACTAACCACTGTCATAGCAGAAACCGGACAGAAAATATATGGTGGAATATTGAATTCCTTCACAATATTAAAACTAGGAGGACCAAAAACATCAACAACAAAAGCCGTGGGTCTTTTTGATTCACGAACTAAGTCGGCCAAAGTTTCACGTAGTGCATGAAATGAGCGAGTCATAGTGAGTGCTATCCGAGTTTCTGCTTTAGCATCATCAGGAATGTCGTTTAGATCGACAGGTGGTAAGAAGATGGAAGAAATGTTCTCAGGCATGGTGTTGAGGATGTCATTTTGTGGTTTTATGGGAGCGCCTACTGCGGTTGGGATGATGAAGGTAACGGAAAGACGACGGTGTTGCAAAAGACGTTGAGCTAGCTCAGTGAGTGGGATGAGATGACCCATTCCTGGACTCGGGAAAATGGCTACATGACCTTCCATTGTTTTGTGTCCACCACTAATTCGCGTTCTTTGCCTATCAACATATTTATAGACTTCCAGTACTTGTGTGGCTAAAATGACAATCAATTCGCCTGTTATTTTATTATTGATTTGTAAACTTAGAATAGAATTGTGAAATGTCTACCAGTAGTTTGGAACGGTCAAGTTATGGCTGTTAAAAACTATAAACTGGTCCATATTGGTAGTTGAAAGTTTGAAAGGGTCGGTCAATATTGGTAGTTGAAGGTTTGAAAGGATCCAATTTAAAAAAAACTTATATTATGGTAAGGGATTAAGATTCTCTCAAGTTGTGGTCAAACGTGATTTTTTATGTTGAGTTTTTTGTGAGTATAAATGAACAAGTGAGGCGTTGATATTTCATTAAAAGAAAAAGTTATATGTATTTATCTTATTTGTGATCGGTGAACATGTATATCATGTTGAGAAGTGATCCACACAAATGTGATGTGAACACCACAATATCACATCACTAAGGATATTATATAAAAGGACTTTTATACCGTCATTTAGTATTTACACCCAATTAACGTTGATGTACTTTTTGTCATTCTACTTTCTTAATTATGATAAGCTAAGCCAAATACTTAACAAAGGCCTATAAGCTCATGATATATTAGCTATAAGCCGCTTATATAACATAGGCATAAGCCCAGTTCATAAGCTTAGCCAAACACCCCCTAAGAAAGTGGGAATAAGTTTGATAATAAACTTCCAGACGATTCATGTTTGTTTTGGCCTTGATTACACATGATATCTAACACTATCAATCAAAACGTCAATACATTTCGACAAGTAACAATCTTGACACCCATTAAGTACATCATAGTCTTTGGTACCACGTCCACCATGATATGATTATGTAGTTCAAACCCACATGTTCATTACATAGCACGTAATATGGTTAATTTAAATCACATAGAAAAAGACTGCAGTTTTTATTGAAAGGCATTAACTACTCGATCCACTTTTGAACGACATCTAACAGTGACTTTGTTGATGAACCGTCTTGGCTCATAGCCATTCCAGCGAGTTCTTTGAGCTGATTCACTTTCAACCTCATCTTACGCCCATCTTCTCCTGCGATCAAACTTCCAACACACTTTCCGATTTCATCTCTTCCCACCAAACCATTTTTGTCCACTTTCACCCTATAAGCAACACCCAAACTTTCTGTCAATAAAACAGCATTCGTTCTTTGCTCAGCATAAAGCGGCCATGCAATCATAGGCACTCCATTCACCACACTCTCTGATATTGAGTTCCACCCACAATGCGTCAAAAACCCACCTGTAGACCCATGTCCTAGGATCTCAACCTGAGGCGCCCAAGATGACACAAGCAAACCTCGGTCCTTTACTCTCTCCAAGAACCCGTCGGGCAAAAACCCAAACGGGTCAAGAGGACTTTGTGCATTAAAAAAACTTGCATATGACTTTCCATGTGGACTTTTAATAACCCAAAGAAATCTTTGACCACTTTGTTCCAACCCAAATGCCAATTCATTAATCTGCTCTTGGGATAATGTTCCACCACTTCCGATAGATACAAACAAAACCGAAGCGACCTGCTGCTTATCCAACCACTTCAAACATTCAATCCCATCATTGGTCTGGTTCCTTGAACCAGACCGTATCAAGGGTCCAACCGAATAAACATCCGGTTTACACCAATCACCTTCTTCCAAAGCCTTAAAGGCACCCGGTTCTAACTCGAAAAAACTGTTAACCAATATACCCTTTGACAAACTAAACAATTCGGATAAGTGAATGATACGATTATACACCTCATTCTTCTTATCCTGAAGTGGTTCAGACATATCTGATCCATGAACTGGAACACACCCTGGTAACCTTATCGGTTCAGGTATATCCCTAAACTCACAAGGATACATCTTATCTAATATGGGTGCATGCAAGATACTAACCAAAGTCATAGCTGAAACCGTACAAAATATATAAGCTGGAATATTGAATTCTTTTATAATTTCAAAACTAGGAGGGCCAAAAACATCAACAACTAAAGCCGATGGTCGATTTGGGTCGCGAGTTAACTCAGCCAAAGTTTGACGTAGGGAAGGAAATGAGCGAGACATAGTGAGTGCTATCCGAGTTTCTATACTAGCATCATCAGGAATGTCGTTTAAATCGACAGGTGGTAAGAAAATGGAAGATATGTTCTCTGACATGGCATTTATGATGTCATTTTGTGGTTTTATGGTTTTGCGCCTACTGCGGACGGGATGATGAAGGTACTAGAAAGACGACAATGGTGCAGAAGACGGTTAGCTAACTCAGTGAGTGGAATGAGATGACCCATTCCTGAACTCGGGAAAATGGCTATGTGACCTTCCATTATTTTGTTTCTATACCACTACTACATCCTCACATTCTTTGTCTATGCATGTATTTATCGTACTTATGTCACAAAAATTGACTGTTGAGCCATGTGGTACGTAATGTTACATTATAGGTTTGTGGATGTTATTGAATATTACTATAGTATTACTTATCCTGTCACTACTTCACTTTGAACGGCTATGGTGGTGCTAAACTTCTGATGCCGTTCTCAGTATTGACACATCAGCAAAATACTGAACGGCATCATAGTACGTAAACAAGAAATAAAAATTACAAACTAGTGATTAAGATTCAATAAATTGTCCATAAGGTCTTCTCGAAAATCGTCGTGCATTTGTCTATCTCAAATTTCTTTGCTTTTTCTAACATGTAAATCATATCTTTCGACCCAAGTGTCCACTATGTTTGGCCTTGGATCAACGACATTTCTTTAAAATTAACTTTAAATTCTTTGTCTTCCAATATCATGTTGTGTAACATTATACAACAATACATGATTCTCTTCAAGGCGTTGATTTCGTAAGCACGTGCGGGTTGTCGTAGAATTCCCCAACAACCTTGTAGGACTCCGAAATCTCGTTCAATATCTTCTTCTAGATCTTCCTTGAACTCTTTTGACAAATACGGACCATGTTGGATAAATGCCGTCGGCTAAATAGTAAGCATTCTTGTATGTATGTCCATTTACTACAAATGGACATTCCGGAGCTTTACTGGCAAGTTCATCATCAAATAACGAGGAACCATATAACACATTAAGATCATTATTTACTCCTGAAACCCCAAAATATGCATGCCAAATTCATAATTTTTGATCCGCAACCGCTTCTAACATAAGAGTTGCGTATTTATGACCATGTCTTTAGAATTGAGCATGTAAGGCCTTTGGACAATTTTTCTAATCCCAATGCATACAATCAATACTCCCGAGCATTCCCGGGAGTCCATGGTCTTTTTTGTGTAATGCATATATTTTTTCAACATCCGCTGAAGTGAGCTTTCTTAAATACCTTTCAATGTAGGGCTGAGCATCGGGCAGAAACCGACCCGATCCCAACTCATCCCCAAACCGAAAAGCTGGAAAATCCTAACCGAATCCCGACCCGAGTCTAGTTCTGGTAATCACGTCTCCCGACCCGAGTCCCGAAACAAATCCGGTTTGTATGGTTTTATTTGTGTTTTCTCGGGTAATCCCGACTCCCGACCCGACCCAAGTCCCAACAAGCTGGAAAACCCAAACTGAGTCCCGACCCGAGTATAGGTTGGTTTGTGTTGGTCGGTGTCGGTCGGAGTCGGGCTTCGGTCGGGATTGCTCAGCCCTATTTCAATATGTAAAATATGTATTCATTTAGTAAACTTCTCTAAAAAATTGTCGTGAACAACGTTCACTAATTTGCAAGTACTCATCAAACGCATCAGGCTCAGTGCCATATGTCAGTTGGCGGATGGCAGATGTGCACTTCAAAAGAGGACCAGTACTTAAACGAACGGTAGCATCGTAACGTTGTCTAAAAAATAAAAGTACTCGGGAATAGGTTGAACATTATAGGTTAAGATATCGTTGACTATTTTATTAAAAGGTGTAGAACTCATACGATACTTTCGACTAAACTGCTTTTCAGTATACTTAGGTGGAGTGTCACCATCGCTAAAATAGTCGTCAATTAAACGTTATTTCGCCTCTTCTCGAGCACGTGGTATGTATGCCCTCGTCCTCTTATATGCATGTCCCGATCCCCCGGCTTCTTGATCACACAAACCTAGAAATTGTTCATACGCCATATAACCCTGAATATATCGCTCCGGGTCGTTGTTGGGTTGTATGATCAAGAAGTTGTTGGGTTGTAGGGATCCATAGTTGAAAGAAAATTATGTATTATTGAAGTAGAAATTAAGTTAGAAGAGTGTGTGAAAAATGATAAAATAAAGAGATATTTATAGAAATTTTACAGGTAAAAACTTGGAAAATGTGTGATTTTTTGCTAAAGAGCCGTTTACAAACGTTCAAAAATTCAAACATACCCATTGCCAAACGTCTACAAACTCAAAAAAAAAATAGGAATGGCGTGGGCTGGTTCTAACGGAATGAGGACGAACGTCACAAGTTCTGAAACCGTGCGCCGTTCTCCTCCTTGGGCTGCTATGTCTGGCACTACCAATGGCACCACCGTACCTCCCACTCTCAGAGCACAAAGCAGTTATATTTTTAGATTTCTAAATCACTTCACAATTAATATAAGCTTTCTTTATAATTAAATGTTTAAATTTAGTCAACCAAACGAAGTCTTACTTAATAAATGCTAACTTTTTAACCTCAAAGTCACTTAAGCTTTATATGCCTTCGCGTCAAACACACTTGTTATACCTTAAACCCTAAATTAGAAATAAATTTTTGTTATGGCCGAATCCAAGTCTGTTATGTCGAACTTACCCGTCTACTTCTTCTCGCTCTATCGGGCTCCGAGTAAAGTCATTAAATATCTTGATCGTATCCGGATGAATTTTTTTTGGGGTGGGAGCCTCGAAAATTAAAAAAAATATATATATATCTTGGATTTCATGGAAAGATGTTACTGCTCCCTTAAAAGAAGGTGGTGTCGGAATTGGGTCTTTAGATGCTTGTAATATTAGTCTTTTATCCAAATGGTGGTGGAGATGGAAAACCGAAGATCTAGTGTTATGGAAACAGGTTATACATACGATCCACGGGCTATCGAAGGAGAAACTATGAGTAAAGGTACATGGGCTAATATAAAAAAGCTTGACCAGGAGCTTCAACAGTATAACATCCCTCTAAAATCTCTTTTCACTCGAATAGTCAGAAAAGGGGACTCGGTTAATTTTTGGAAAGATGATTGGCTTGGTGATTTCAATCTTGCTAGTATGTTTCCTCGGTTGTATACTCTCGAGATTGAAAAGGAATGTTCTTTAAATGAGAGGCTTATTCGGGTGGGTGATTTTCATTCTTGGAATTGGAATTGGAGGCGGGATCTAAGAAGTGGGCGGGAGACATCTGAGTTTGATCACCTAATTGAGGTGGTTCAAGATGTGACCTTGTCTGATCTCCCAGACTCATGGAGGTGGTCTCTTGAAAAGTCAGGTAAATTCACAGTTAAATCTTTTCGCTCTAGAATCGAGAAGCAAATATTTCAGTCTTCTAATCATTCCACTAGATGGGTAAAGTTGGTTCCAAAGAAGGTCAATATTATGGTTTGGAGAGCCAGTCGAGACAGGTTAGCCACTAGAGTTAATCTCGATTCAAGCAACATCGATTTGCACTCAATATTATGTCCTCTTTGTGACTCTGAAACTGAATCTATGGAGCATTTGATGGTGTATTGTTCCTGGTCTAATGTTATATGGAATAAGGTTTTTCAGTGGTGGGGATTCTGTTTGCCACAAGATACGGGTGGGAACGCTTTTTTGAACATAATTGATTTCGTTCGGAATCTAAGCCCAAGAATAAAAGTTCTTTTAAGCCTCTTCAGTTAAGATGCTTTGAAGCTATCTTATTCACATCAGCATGGGTTATGTGGAGAAGTCGAAATCGTAAGGTGTTCACGGATAAATCTCAATCTAACGTCGAGGTCTTCAAGGAAATTCAACAATTATCTTACAATTGGATAAGCTGTAGATGTAAAATCTTGTCTGTAAACTGGGATGTTTGGATTGATAATTCTCTAGAAGCATGTATAGACTCTATTAGTTAAGCCTTTTGTATCTAGCTCCTTGCTAGCTTCTTTCTCTTTTAATAATATCCGTAGTTAAAAAAAAAAAAAAAAAAAAAAAAAAAAAAAAAAAAAAAAAAAAAAACTTAGCAAGAAGCGACGGGATACAACCCCAACCAAAAACAAAACAAAACAGCCCTTACTTATGACTCGATAACCAGCCAAAAAAGTGTCTTTGGACCTCACGAAAACACCAGTCAGCAGTACGCACGTTTGATGCCATAAAACATTTTGCGGTTCCTTGCATTCCAAATCATCCAGCAATAGTAAAAATAGCGGCTTGGAAGCCATTGAGCTGACGTGGATGAAACATCTTCCTTGTCATCACTCATGCAACTAACGAATCCTAGAAGAACACGAATATATTCATTTCAACCAGCACCTGGAAATAAAACCATGATAATATCTTCCATACAAACACCATGCATGTGTACCATGAAACTAAACACTACGACAGTAGTGTACATAGGTATATTCAATCAACTCATAACTTAGGGATATCTTATCTCCCCCTAGACATATATACATTTTGAAACTGCAAAAGAAGTATCAAACTCAAATGCGATTAGAATCAATAGGGACCCTACGATAACCTATGGTATCGATTAACTAGTAATGGCGGGATTTCAATATATTCCCATCAAAGGTAGCTGATTTGGTTTTATGGGCTAGGATCTTGCTAGTCTCTCTCTCTGATAAAAACTCGGTTGTTCATTAAAAATCTTGATGAACTTTTATTTTTATATATTCTCTAAAGAATACCGAACATATAAATTATCCATTGAGAAAAGATTTAAAGAACTAAAGATATGACTATTTTTGTGCCTAAATTAACACGTTAGTGTTTTATTGATTTGTGAAAACGTGAGTCTTTTTACTGTCACTAACAATATCATGCCACATAGATTATGCATAGTATTAGGCATACCAATTAGGTATGCTAATCAATGCACTTATTAATTATATATCACTAGTACATAAACCATATTTTACAACGCTCAATTTAAAGCGGTTCTACTATATAACCGTTTTAAATCAATGAAAAGTATTATTTGACGCTGTTTTCTTAACAAACCATTTTATTAAAAGTGTTTTATAGAACGGTTCTTTTGACAATCACACTATTATAGATTATATATCACGGTTATTTTATAGCCGCTTTATAAAGTTGGTTTTTCAATATTTTCACTCTTTTTTGACGGGATTTTTCCCCTATAAATGATTCTTTTGATGCTATTACTTTTTATTATTATATATTTTCACTCTTTAGGGTTACACAACAAACACCCAAATATCTCTTTTATCTTTCTTTCTCTTTTCTTCTCTTCATAAACACTTATCACCAACAATCCAACATCCTTGAATTAAACTCAAATCAGATGAAGATCGGACGAGCAATCTGTCAAATAGATCCTCACCAACAGTTACATGAACATGGTAATTAATTTCTAGTTGAATATTACTATAAATATGTTTAAGTTGATTTGCTTGATTAAATAACACATACATGTTATCTACCTGTCATTTTTTTCCATTCATTTTTACGATTGATGATCTACATGTGAGTTTTTTTAAGGATCTTGAAGATGAAGTTTTCATTCTCCTTATCAGGTTCGTTAAATTATCTATTTTCCCCCTCAATCTTTTAATGTTTTATAATATCATGATATTATCATAATGTAATTGTTGTGATATGATCGACACATGCTTAATTGGTGAAAGTGACATTGTTGCTGAAGGTGGAATGTAGAGTGAATTCCTCAAAAGAAATATAAACATTTAAGGGGCAGTTTGGTTGTGGGGTTTTTGGCAAAGGGGATTAAGTGTCGGACTCATGTCATATGTTTGGTACCAAGGTTGTCAGGATCGCGATCCTGATCGTAGGATCGTACGATCCTACAATCCTACATATAAAAAACGAGCAGGATCGTAGTAGGATCTTAATTCTATCAGGATCGGTGTAGGATCGTAGGATCGCACGCAGGATCGTAGGATCATAAACGATCCGATCCTACTACAAGCCCATGTTTTTATCTCGAGGGGAGCAAGATCGTTGTAGGATCGTAGGATCGCACACAGGATCGTAGGATCGTGAACGATCCGATCCTACTAGAAGCTCATGTTTCTTATTGTTTTTTCTTTTATCATTCATTTAAATTCATTTATCATATAAAATATTCTATAAAAGTATAAAACTACAACTCTTATACAATAATATATACATTTTCATAGGATCTTACGATCCCGATCCGATCCTACGATCCCGATCTTGTGAAGCCGAAAACGATCCTAGGTAGGATCCCGATCCTGACAACCTTGTTTGGTACCATTAGATGAGATTTCATGGCTTTTAATTTTTAACGGGTCCCACATAAACATTTCTCTCTATCTCTCTCTTAATTTTATAAATAAATATTAATTTTTAACACATAAATCTATTAATTTTTAATTAAATATAATTTTTTCTCTTTAATTACTCAAATCTAAATCCTAATCTATAACTTTATATTCAAATTCAAATTTTGATCTAAACCCATCAACAAACCAAACGGCACCTAAAAGAATAATATAACTGCTCGATATTTTTTGATTTTTTTTATAATTCTACATGGTTATTTACAGCGGTTGTTCAAAAGTGTAATAAAAGATCTAATTATTTAATACGGTCCTCTAAAAAATCACCCATATTTTTGAAAACACTCTATTAGAATACCGCTTTATATAATACTAGCAGGTCCGCGCAATGCAGCTGCGGACACCTTATAATTTAATTTTTTTCGGCTAATAATTTATTTTATTTGTACATTTTTTGGCAATAGCTTTGCTGATTTGTTTTTTATAGCAAAAGTTTGATGAAATTTTGCTTAGTTTCTATTATTATTATTATTATTATTATTATTATTATTATTATTATTATTATTATTATTATTATTATTATTATTATTATTATTATTATTATTTTGTTTAGTAGTTTGCTTGTTTGTACAATATGCGAACATATTTTAGTTTATTATGTTCTTCTTGACAATAAATTTATGGATATCAAAAATTTCGTTTAGCTTGTGTCCGTTCGGGCTCGAGCCCGTTTGACCCGTGCCCGTTCGGCCTCGAGCCCATTTGGCCCATTACCCGTTCGGGCTTGAATATTTGTATAATATGCTTTATTATTTGTATTAGTGACATTTAATGCAGGAACTGTATTTAAGTTGGTTGTACAATATGCTTGATAATTTATATTTTTTTATGTAAGGAGTGTTTTAATAAGTGTATTAATTGTATTTATTGACAAGTTAATTAATTGTATTTAATGTACATAATGATTTATTTATTGTATTTAATATTAGTATTAATTATATGTTAGAATTAAATATGAGGGGAATTTCTATAAGTAGCATTTGTTGTTATACTTATAGCTTTATAAGTTGTATTGCTTAATTTTAAGTATTTCTATTAATAGTAGGCATTCATTCTTTCTAATATAGTATGGTATTTTAACCGTTTCAAAAAATTGTTTTTGTACTAGTGTATGTTCCTATTTAACTATCTAATTACGTGCTTTTCATTTCATTTTAGACTAGCACCAACAATTGAGACTTGACAACTTATGCTTTTTTAGTGGAAATGCCTTTTTTGCATCCTCCATCTATGCTCAACCAATTACTAACAATTTTTCTATTATCAGCCGCAGCAAGATCTGTTTATGGAGGTGGTTTCTAGGAGGCGACAAGATCCATTTTTGGCGGTGGCAGGTGTCTTTTGAGGTCGTTGTTCAAACTCGTAGATCCATAATAATAAAAAATTTTTAAAAAAAAATGACCTTGTAGATCTATTCAAAAAATCAAGAAAATTTTGTAGATCTATAAAAAATCAGGAGTGATCTGGTTGGTGGTGGTGGTGTCGAATCTAGGTTGGTGATGATGGTAGATCTGCTATGTGGTGGTTGTAGTTGACAGGAGTTGGTAGATCTGAACATATCTTTGCTCGAGCGGTTATCTATTGAGTCGATCAATTATCTGGTGGTAATGGTGACGGATCTGTTGGGTCGAGCAATTATGTAGTGGTGAGTCGGTGACAGAGACGGTGACAGATCTGGTGGCGATTCTGAAGGCTCTGGTAGTGGTGGAGGAGATAGAGAGAGAGAGAGGATATGGTGGTAGAGAGGAAATAAATAAGAAATAGTATATAACATAGTTGTCAAAAGCGAATGCGATTGCAAGGCACAAAGACCCAAAATCAAAAAAGCGCAGGGTTGTGATAAAGTTTGATTTTGATTCATTTTGTGTTTCTAGTTAGATTCTAGGATTGCAATAAGATTCACACTGCATTCTAACACTATCCCACTAACTTAATTGGATTAAAACACTCTAAATTAAAAAATCTCAAATCGTACCATGAACCCTAAATTCCAAAATCAAACCAAACGTGTTTCTGGGTATGATTCGATCCTTGTATCATGTTTATAACATGATTCCGACCAAAACCAACTAACTTAATTGGATTAAAACACTCTAAATCAAAAAAATCTCAAAATCGAACCCTAATTTCTAAAATCAAACCAAACGTGTTTCTGGGTATGATTGGATCCTTGTATCATGTATTTAACATGATTCCGACAAAACCCACCCATTTAATCACACTCCTAGGCCCAAATCGTCGTTTTAAATGTCTGTGAGCCTGAGCCTAAGGTTTTGGGCGTTGTGGGTCCGTCTCGCCGTCGCCTGTCGCCTAGGTGCACAAGGCACTCGCCTTTGACAACACTGGTATATAAGTGGGAGAGAAAGATAAAGATAAAGGTATATTAGTCATTTAAGTCTTAAAATTCAATCATTAACATACCCACCTATCGAGTGTACTTTAATAATAAAAAAGTGAACACGTATCGCACATTCAATAAATTGGTACATTCGTACATAACCATTTAGATAAAGGTAAAGATAAAGGTATATTAATCATTTAAGTCAAAAAGTTAAAATTCAATCATAAACATACCCACCTATCGAGTGTACTTTAATAATAAAAAAAGTGGACACGTATCGCACATTCAATAAAGTGGTACATTCGCACATAACCATTTAGAAAATATTTTTTTGTTTTTTAACTTTTTTAAACAATGCAACTTTTTATCTTTTTTGAGAATTTGCTCATATATCAAGCCAAAATATTTTATCACATGCTTACTCTAAATCACATGAAAACACAATAGACTTTATTATAAGAAATCAACTATATATTCGACCATTTTAGAGCCACATCTGACAGTGATCTTGTTGATGAACCATCTTGTTTAATAGCCATTGCAGCAAGGCCTTTGAGCTCACTCATTTTCAACCTCATCTTACGCCCATCTTCTCCTGCAAACAAATTTCCAACAAACTTGCCAATTTCATCTCTTCCCACCAAACCATTTTCCTCCAATTTCACCCTAAAAGCAACCCCTAAACAATCTGTCAATAAAACAGCATTCATTCTTTGCTCAGCAAAAAGCGGCCACGCTATCATAGGCACTCCATTCACCACACTCTCTGATATTGAGTTCCACCCACAATGCGTAAAAAACCCTCCTGTAGACCCGTGGCCTAGGATCTCAACCTGAGGCGCCCAAGACGACACAAGCAAACCCCGGTCCTTAACTCTGTCCAAGAACCCGTCGGGCAAAAACCCAAACGGGTCAAGATGACTTTGTGCATTGAAATAACTTGCATTCGACTTTCCATGTGGACTTTTAATAACCCATAGAAATCTTTGACCACTCTGTTCCAACCCAAATGCCAATTCATTAAGCTGCTCTTGGGATAGTGTCCCACCACTTCCAAATGAGACAAACAAAACCGAACCGACCGGATGCTTATCCAACCACTTCAAACATTCAACCCCCTCCTCGGTCTGGTTTCTTGAACCAGTCTGTATCAAGGGTCCAACTGCATAAACATCCGGTTTACACCAATCACCTTCTTCCAAAGCCTTAAAAGCATCCGGTTCTAACTCAAAAAAACTATTAACCAATAAACCCTTGGACAAACTAAACATTTTGGTTAAGTGAAGGACATGTTTATAGGCCTCATTCTTCTTATCTTGAAGCGGTTCAGGCAAATCTGATCCTTGAATCGGAACACACCCTGGTAACCTTATCGGTTCAGGTATATCCCTTAACTCACAAGAATACATCTTGTCTAAAATGGGTGTTTGGAAGATACTAACTAAAGACATAGCAGAAACCGTACAGAAAATATAAGCTGGAATATTGAAATCTTTGACAGTTTCAAAACTAGGAGTACCAAAAAGGTCTACAACCAAAGCCGATAGTTTTTTTGAGTTACGAGTTAGCTCAGCCAAAGTTTGACGTAGAGAAGGAAATGAACGAGACATAGTGAGTGCTATCCGAGTTTCTATAGTAGCATCATCAGGAATGTCGTTTAAATCTACGGGTGGTAGGAAAATGGTAGATATGTTCTCTGGCATGGCGTTTAGGATGTCATTTTGTGGTATTATGGTTTCGCCTACTGTGGTTGGGATGACGAAAGTAATGAAAAGACGATGGTGGTGCAGAAGACGTTGAGCTAACTCTGTGAGTGGAATGAGATGACCCATTCCTGGACTTGGGAAAATGACTATGTGACCTTCCATTGTTTTGTGTCTAGCACTAGCTGCTTCTTCACATTCTTTGTATATCCTTGTATTTATTGTTCTTCTATCAAAAGTGTCGGTCTAGCCATGTGGTACCTTTATATTTTATGTTTACTACAGTACAAAATATAGACTTCAAAGTTGTACACGCGACATAATTAAAATTTAATCAATTACTCCGTATTTTTTTTGAGCGGTTGAGCTTTTATTAAAAAGAGACTAGCAAGATGATACAAACAAAATAATTACGCACATCATAATGTAACAAGCAGACTTTGGATCGAAGATCATACCCATTTGCACCAAACCGGACGAAATATTACTGTAGTAATGTGATTCATGAAAAATACAATGTTTTGAAAACCGGGTTCAAAATCGACCCGGTCGAGTCACCGGGCACCGGGTCAACCGGTTCGACTGGTTGGACCACCGGGTCAACCTGGTTTTCAATTTATTATTTTTTTATTTTTTTGACCGGGTCAACTGGTTCGACCACCGGGTCAACCCGGGTTTTTATTAAATTTTTTTGGAAAAATGAAACCCGGCCGGGTTTCGAGAACCGGGTTGACCCGGGTCACTCAAAACCCGGCGGGTCAAACCGGTTAACCCGGTTTTAAAAACCCAGGTTGTTTTGACTCGTTTTTTCGGCCGGAACCGGTTGAACCGGTTAACCTGGTCGTGTCAACCTGGGTTTCAAAACCTTGGAAAAATAAATACCTAATACCTTTTGCGACGACACGTGGGAAAAAAGAAATTTTGAGTTCCAAGGTGTTCGTTATAGTCGATGTCAAAAAGGAGAATGTTTTGTCTTGTTGTGAACCTTTAGCTAGGTCATGTGTCGCTGCAAAGGTACTCACGGCAAAACCTCGACTTTCTTGTAAATAAAAGTCAGCCATATCACCTATTCGTTTATGCATATTTGGAGTAACCAATTATGTCATACAAACAATATGCATGTGTGTCATAAGTATTACCATAAATTTACAAACATGCTAAATGAAGATGACCAAACATCACGACTGTATGTCCATTTTACCCCACATTTCAACCCCAGCACTCAAATGTGTGGCCATTTTAAGCCCAAAATATGTCTACTTTAGCAATCTATGGTTTTGTGAGCCTGTAACATCAACATTGTTGTAGCAATAAAAAAGAAACTAATTAAAAAGAACTTGGTTCATGAAACATTGGAACAAATAGTTGAAGATGAGTGTGTTAAAAAAAAAAAGACTAAAGACGTGGTATATAGAGCTCACCTTTCCACCAAGAGAAACTACTTTCCGATTTTCCATAGCGTTCTTTTCTTTCCATGTCATATACGGAAATGATAACGATTAAATCACAATAATTTCATACAATCAATATGCAATCTGTTACTTATTAAATCGACACAAAACTAACCAAAATGTTAACACTAACATGGTTGAAGAGGTCATGGTTCAGAACTAACATGGTGCTGTTAACTAAACTTTAAGTGTCGTCTTCATCAATCCTTTTCGTTACCATCAATTCTAGCTATAGGCAAGTGTTACTCAGAACATGTTTATTGCAGATTACACAGTTAACTACAAAGTTTAAATGCATATATACATTCAAAGCTAATAGATTTGACATACATGTAAGTTGTTCAAATGTTTCGCTTACCATGTCCAACTTTAGTCAATACAATAGTAATTGATGATAAAATTAAGCAAATGTTTCGATGAACAATTTATCTTTTATGGATGATACCTGTGACAACGCCCATATTGTGTCTTTGTCATAAGTATAATGCTGGTCCAGCTCTCTTTTCCAACCCCCTATCCATGTCACACCCTTTTCCTCTACCCATATTGACGTTCAATATATATGGAAATATTTATCTTTTAAGTGTAAGTGGATAGCAGCGGTCAAGAAGGTGCACGCGCAAGAAAGCAGTACCAAGGTAACTTCTCAGAAGCTAAATATACCAAAATAATAAGTCGTACCAAACTCATTCGCCCCTAGCAGATACCAAAGATACCACACACTTTCACATGCAATTGGAGATTTAATCAACCCAAATGTGTATCCAGAGCATGTTTTAGGGGGTGTTTGGGTTAGCTTATGTAAAAACGCCTATGCTTCTTATATTAGAAGGCCACCTTCTACATGGAAGCTGTAAAAATAATCCCTCTTGGCTTCTTTAAGAGAATTTATTTAGTTCACAAAAGTTACTAAGGTAAAAAAATTTTGGGTAAAAATAGTGGCCAATAGTATATTAATAATACAGCATGCATTTGAGTTGAGCCAAACACCCCCATAATCTAACAGGCAACTACATTATTTGTGTAAATACGATGTAGTGATTTATTGTTTCATTCTTTCTAGTGGAAATGAACATCTACCAAATCGAGAATGCCGTTCATTTGCAACATTAAATAGTTGATTTACTCTATACATAATATGACATGTTTGTTTTAAGATTCTTATCTAAGTTAAGTTTTAGTTATATGCAAATAAGTTGTATCGTTATAACCTTCGAACAGATAACGTATAAATCTTAACTTTCCTTCCAAAACTGCAACGCGTGAATTTGTGGTGCCTAACTCCTTAGAAAAGCAATCCTAAAGACCACCCCCCCTAAAAAAGCTGATTTTTTATGATAAAACAAATGGTTCATAAAATATTTGTTTCAACATATATGCACTTCTCTACATATGCAGCCTAGCCTAGATCCTTTTAGAAAAGGGAGAAAAAAAAAACATATACAATCGGCAGTTGACTAAAGAATATGTACTATGCATTTTTGTAGTAAGCACCTAACCATATTGTACGACTACTATAAAGATACTAACCATATTTCACAAAATTTTGTCACTACATTGGAAGCCAATACCTGTTAGACGAAACATGTAAGTCTTTGTTTGTTGTAACTTCGTTTTCGGTCCGTCTCTTATTCACCACCAAATTGGAAGACACAGGCACGCCTGCGTAAAATTGTTTACAAAATTCAGAAACCAAATATGTGGATGTAGTTAGCAAATATATACCGTAATAAATAGAATGTCAAGAAATGGCATTTAAATATTTGAGCATATATGCATTAGTATAATGAAGATAGGTAACAATATTGAACAAAAGTATAAATAAAAGGTTAAATTTATTATTGTTATTTCCTAGTTTTTGGTAACACATTTATGCTAAAATACATCGGTTATATATTACATGTAGCCTTTCGTTTGCCTTTGGTATGAATCAATGGTTACTGATGCACTAACAGGTCCGCCGCCATTTGATTATCGAAAACGTTGTTCGCATGCTTGTTGTGTACAGGAAACACTAGCATCTAAAGAACCCGAAGGCGTGTCACAAACAATGCCAAATGATCTGTTGTTTTGCATCTGATATATTTGTGGAAAACTAGAAGGGGGTTGAATAGTTTACCGTTTAAAAACTTTAAACTTGTTCTATCAAATGTCCATTTTTAGCTTGTTCCAATATAAAAGATGTTACTTGTAGTTTATGACTAACATCACTTAAAACATGTTATCACACAAGTACAATCAACAAGTCACAACACAAACAATCTCATAATGCAAACATTAAAGTAAGGCAATAAGTAAAAGGAAAGTGCAAACCGAACGCGAGGATTTATAGTGGTTCGGTCACGAATTTCCTCTCCCCCCTACTCCACTCCTCGAGTACCCAACTCGAGAGTTACTTCACTAGATCAACAACCTCCCTTTTCGGCGGAGAAAACCTTACAATCGTCGCTTACACTTTTATCGACACTAAGCTAGATGTCGAGTTCTTTTACAAGGGCACAACCACTCTCATCGTCGCTTACACTTTTACCGACACTAAGCTAGATGTCGAGTTCTTTACCAAGGGTACAACCACTCCCGCTATGTTTTATGGCCCAACATAAAAACCTTGTGTTTTATGGCACAAACACATAATAATCTATATTGTTATGATACAATGATGATCCAAGACATAAAAGTCTAATGGATATGCATGCCTAGTCTACATGAACTCCTTGAATAAGAAGTCTTCAACCATTGAGGATGTCAAGTGCCCTTGAATCTTCATATGTTGGAATGCTTTAATGAATGATGACTTCAAGATCTTGTAACCTTCTTGGTGGATCATGAAGTATGATATGCTTACAACAAAGATGAATGTTAGAAGCATTATGATCATTTTGGAAAGGGTTATCTACATGGTTTCCTACTTATCTATGTGTGTGTGTGTGTGTGTTTTTTCATCTTTTCATCACACTTCTAAGTAAAACATGAACTTCTATTTATAGGCAAAACAAGTAAAGAAGTTTTCCAAAACCATGTTCTATAAACCATGTTCCAAAACCATGGGTTACTATTAGAGTCAACATTGACAAGACATATGCATATACTTGAAACTCATTGTTGACAAGACAAGACATATATGTTTCCTAGTCAACTTACAAAGACTATGACACACCTTACACACTCTTTGACCAAGTCATTTTTTAAAGATGTTTCCAAGCAACTATAATCTATGACACATCTTAAATGATATTTGACAAAGATAATTTTCAAATATAGTTTTCCATTTTATGAAAAATACATTTAGACAAATGTATATATTAACTTAAAAAGGTAAATTACTTGTATAAAAAATATATTAGCTACCTATATAATATTTAGTAAGTTACTAAAAATGTTTTATGTACTTACGTTGTTATAAGAAACATTTTTATATATTGTAAACTTACTAATATTATCTAGACACCTAATGTGACACTTATTCAATTTAACACCTAAAGTGTACTTTGACACCTAAAATACTTAAAGACTCCTAAAGTATTTTAGTCATTCTAAAGGGTTGGTCAAGGGGTTTGATCATAATGCTACATAACAAACATGTACGAACCTGTGTTGTAGCATACGACGACTCGAGACGTTGAGACAAACAATGATTACAAGTAACTTGTACATTTTACGTTATGTATCAAGTTATACGTTTGTCATCAATCAAAACAAACAAGACTGTATAGATTAAATTTCGTAATATTTGCACTAACAATCTCCCCCTATTTGATGATGACAAAATATGTAAACGTGATAGAACGCAAAATGTAAAAAGCTACTTATGTCCGTATAACTTACTTGTATCCGCAACACCTTCTACATTTCCTTCTCCATTTACACTCTTCTCCCCCTTTTGTCGAAACAAAAAGGGGTGTGTCCTTGGAGTTAACTTAGGTTCTCCCCGAAATGGCGAGCTTGCATCATCCCTAGTGAAGTTAATTCTTCAACTCCAATTTCCTAACGTTGTTGCGTCCCTTAGGTTGTTAGCGGATCCATGGATCAAATTAAATTCCTTGACCTACATCAAGGTTAGTGTTGTGCAACATAAAAATTATACGAAAAATGCATGATGAATAAAAATCATTTTGGATTATGTTGACTTATCTCCTTCTTTTTGTCGAAACACAAAGGTGCGTCGAAGAATGAGAATAAAGAAAAATGCGTGCATGCTTCCCCTAGATTGTAGCTCCCCCTTGATCAATACTCCCCTTTGCTAGGGTCCCAACGTATATGACACAAGAAATAAGAAAGCTACAAAAGTAAAGGTTAGTGCATGATTAGCTCCCCCTTGATCAATACTCCCCGTTGCTAGAGTACCAACGTATATGATACAAGGATAAGAAAGCTACAAAAGACACAAGGTTAGTGTATTATTGACTCCCCCTTGATCAATACTCCCCGTTGCTAGGGTACCAACGTATATGATACAAGGATAAGAAAGCTACAAAAGACACAAAGGTTAGTGTATGATTGACTCCCCCTTGATCAATACTCCCCGTTGCTAGGGTAGCAATGTATGTGATGCAAGGATGAAGACCCCTACAAAATAAAGGTTAGTATAAGACAATAATTTTCCTATGCATGACGGAAGCTCCCCTTGTTAAAGGGCGTCAATATGAACCTACAAAAAAAATTAGTATAGTGAAAGTTTTGTCTTTAGACAAGCATGTCTTCTACAACAACGTGTATAGACGATGCAATATGAGTGCTTGATGGATATTCCTCCTACGTCAAGAAGTACCTAAAATGAAAGAAGGAAAATATTCGATGCAAACATCATCCTTAGATGATAAAGCTATATACAATCTAGCGTATATAATGGTGAACCTACAATGAAAGAGTTAGTGCAATATATTTCATCTCAAAGAAAAGTAAGATGTAAATATATAAATGATATAAGCGACTCAAAGTAGAGAACCAAAAAACCAAAAAATCTCATGAGGTGTATGCTTCTAAAAAGAAATGCAATCATAAGAAAAACGTGAATATAATATGATAGGAACCTACTAAGCAAAGCCTAGAAGGAAGACATGAGGTTGAAATGCTTAAAGAGGATGGTGCTAATGGTGTTAGAGTGAATGTGAATATGAGAAAAATATAGAAATTTCTGCAGGTCTGGCGGCACCAAACGAATACACCGGCGGAACCCTGGTTTTGGTTCCGCCTGGTCCGCTGGGCCAAAACTGGGACTACCCAGAAATTACACGGGCGGAACCCAAAATTTGGTTCCGCCATATCCGCCAGACTGCAAATTCTTAACAGACCAGGTTTTCGACGGTCGAAACGATTTTCAAATTTTGAAATTTTTCCTAAAACAGAAGCACACTATTAAATCTGATTGGGAATTGACAAAGAGGCAAGTAAAAACATGCGTATCGATAGAGTTTGAATGAGGGCTAACGATTTTCATTATACTTTAGTAAAAGTATAGAAAATTTGACAACATCACAAGATTAATAGGAATAGGTTTTACACTAATCAATGGTGGTGATGATTAGTGAAAGAGTTGATGAAGGTGGTGGTTATAATGCATGAATTTAGAAACTCGTATGTATAGCAAATGCTATGACGAATGAGCATATGAACTTATACAATCTAAGATTCACAACTTAAAAGGATAAAAGAAAATGTGAATGGGCATTGATATTCAATGACAGCTATGGGTTGTGATTTGATCGATTAGGATTGACGCTAATGAAAACGAAATACTTTTAGAAGTAGTGACCTATATCGAACGACAATGGATGAAAGAGTGCTAACATGGTTTAGTCCTACATGACCTTTAATGACATTATCATCTACCAAAGACGATGTATCATGCCACAATGTATGCTTTAGTGGGTTCAAAAAGAAGTGAAGACAATAGGCACCTAGGAACAAGAATACCATATGAAAAGAGTAAAAAAAATGCCCAATACCTATATGAGGATGGGAATGACATCATATGATGCGAGAGTGTTGGTTAGACCAACGTGTTGAGAAAGTGTTGGGAATGATGGCATTGATTAATATATCGTTTGCGCTGACAATGACGTGCATGATATGTGTCGAGGAAGAAGAGGATGAGATCCTAAGATGGTGTTCTTGAAAATGAGGTTTTGAAGTCCTAGTTTTGAGAGAAGAATCCTAGACTCCATTTGGTTTAGTTTTTGGTTGTGGAAGTGAAGAACTTTGTCAAACACATGATGTGTTTTTCACTTGATGAGATATTGGGGGTTAAAGAGGCTTGAACTTATTAAAAAGAGAAACGGTCAAAGGCTTGAAGCTCTTGTGGTTTTGTGAACCGAATTTAACTAAATGGAGTGTACCTATGTGTTGGTATTTTAGGATGTAAGATACATGAGTAGATGTTCTTTAAATACAATTTGACACAATACAAATATGTGGATGAATTTCTCTCCTCCTCAATAGGGGACATCCAACATATTGTCTAGTGCATTGTATAAAGAATGATGATGAAGTATTTAGGAGGTTGTAGGTTAATGAAAACGATGAGCTTGGTAATGTTTTTGCGGATGTTGGTTAGCATACAAAGAACTTTATCCTTAAAGTCATGTAGCTCTTCTCTATCAATGCGAGATGATCGTATGATGAGGCATGTGGTTTTCTCAAAGGAGGTGGAAAGGATTAGAATATCGGTATGGAGGTGACAATGAATGATCTTGAGGATTGAGGTTAGGAGACTCATTGTGAATGTGGGCAATCATTAATGGATGATTGGGAATCATGGAATTTTGAGGTGTTTTGTTGGTTAACGACTGAAGGTGAATGTGTGAAATGAGGTGATGATGACTTGACAACACTTGAAGCTTGGATATCTTCTTTGTGTTCTTCACTTGCTAGAAAGTGGAAAAGACGCATTTCATAATGAAATTCACTTGACTTTCGACTACATAGACAACTATGACAATGAGTGTATGGATATAACAGTTACCCTTTGTTTCAAAGAGCGACACAAGGGTGAATATAAGTTTATGTATCATGAAAGATGGTTTACCCTTAATGGGTTAGGTTGTAGTGGGGATGACACACTTGTTTGGTTACATGGTGGAATCTTCTTGTGAAGATGACTAGGTGTATGATATTGACTCTTGGTTTCTTTGAGGGGATGGAAATGGTGGACGACTCGATATTGGTAGAACAAAGGATAACTCAGTTTTTCAGGTCACATTGGTGGTTTAAGGTTTGAGTGATGAAAGGTTATGAGAGTGATTTGATCATCAAAGGCCAAGAGATGTGTTAGTGTGTGAAAATGGAATATGTTAAGAACGTTCTTAAGAAAGCTCTTTGGGACAAGAATCTAAGTGAAATTACCAACTTCAATAGATCTTGTGTATGCTCTAGAGATGTGTAGGATTAACCGTGGATGTGCACAAGGTTTGAACTAGATTATGAGTAAGGTTTGGTTATGATGAACGCTTAAAAGAAAATAGACACATATGGTGTCTTTCAATAAGTAAGATTATCACGTGGAATAAAGTCACCATGCTTACGAAAACAAGAATGATGAGATGATGAGGAGGCTCTAGATCCTAGAACTTGCAGATGTTGATTTAAGATCATTAACCCAATGGGGTATAATGAAATCTCATGTAACACAACCGTTCATGTTCAATGAGAGAATGACGCATAGGATATACAATATCCTTTTAATGATGAAAACTTGACGCATGATTTCTTAGGCATAATGTCTTTCAAGACATCATGTTTTACTTAAATGAAGATATGAAGCCAAAGTGTTTGTGAGGCTTATGGGCTGAGATATATCACAAGTTGAATGCGATGAGATGATGGTGAAAGAACAAGTGAACTTAAGTGCTAAATGTTTAAGGATGAAAACCTATTGACACTTGTTTTTGTTCCAATTGATTGGGAAAGTACTATGATGAGTGTTCAAGTTGTGATGAGTGTTTTAACAAACATTGTTAAAATCCTTGGGTGTTGATTTTTGGATATGACATTTAATGACTACGGTAGTAAGTCAAGTTTACTTGAATATTTCGAATGAAATACTTAAGTTGTCAATCCTACTTAGTTGAGATTGGATAGCATAAAAGGATAGCAAGACTCGATAATACATCTATAACTTAAGAGTAAGTTATGACTCGATGTAAATCCTTATCGTCTTGAAGGATGGCACATTATTTTTATGTTTACCAAGTGAGGTAACATATGTAGATACAAGACAATATCTATAGTCATAAGTTGGACTTGTGATTTCGATATTGTATGTAATCTTTGTAAATAACGAGTCCGGATTGGTTAGGAAGTTTTCAATTTACAAATCAAGCTAATGAATGAGTAAAGGACAAAAGAATGCAGTGAGTGTGTGTAGTGATCACAAATACTCAATGGTTCGAGGATTGCAAGGAACAAGTTTCCGGATTCCTTCCTCTAACGAGAAATGTATCTTGGATTATTCTTGTGAAGTTTGAAAGTATTAATATAGATGAATATCTTATAGGTGTAGGTGAGATGTCCTAATCCTAATATGAGTGAACATTAGTGAAAAGAATCCTAGTGATGAAAGTGAGTGATCTTGAGTGAGGGATTTAAATAAAAATTTAAAAAGAAATATGCAGGACTGGCGGAACCCTATGAATACACAGGCGGAACCCTTTTGAGGGTTCCGTGTGTTCCGTTGGGCTATTTCTGGGTTTCCCAGAAAATGCACTGGCGGAACCCATTTGAAGGTTCCGCCAGACACCAGAAATGAGGCAGTCCACTATTTCGAGCCTCGAGACGAATTTCAAATTTTTCGAAAACTCCTAAAAACAAAACTTAAATATAGTACTGATTAGGAAATGCAAAAGTTGGATATAGAAAAACTCTAACCGTTAGACTTTGACCGGGGGCTAGCGAATTTCACTATACTTAGTGAAATATTCATAAACTTGAAAATTTGACAACATCTCAAATGTTGTCTACCTGCATATCCGTTAGTACACGACAATGTCCAAAGATAACAAAAGATCCTAGAAGAACATATATCCATGAAACACATTGTTTGACTACCAAATTGTTCAAATTTCAAGTTGTGCCAAACATTCCTTAACAAAGGACATTTATCAACTCCCGAAACCCGTTCAAGTATCCTAGTAATACTTGAAACATATGGACCCAATTAGATGTGATAGATTAAAACTAAAAACACATATTCTAACACATGTTAGCATATAGATCAAGCCGAGGATTATGAGCTTCCTATAAATGGAAATTAAGCTAAGCATTGAAAATTTATAACAACACAATGTTATCGTCCAAACATGGTGTGGTTAGTTTATATGATCAATCAAGGATGAGTTTCTATCTTATAGCACGACACATTCATTAAACATCATTGTAGAAACATATATACCAAACACCATTTTACAAGAATACTACATGTTTAAAAATGTAGTGACTTATTTAGACGCTTGACCATATTCCAAGTTATTTAATTAGTATTACTTAATTCTCATTCCTAAGTGAATTATGCAAAATAATCACATTACATGTGCATGGAAGAGTAGCTAAAACAATAAGCAATACAAACACAAATTTTCAACTTAGTACACACAATCTAGCAAATATCCTATTGTGTATAAACATGAAATCGACAAACAAGCAAATGAATATCATGAAAAGATTGACACTCATGAATCACAAATAAATAATATGCAATCACAACTTTCAATAAGCAAATATCATATATGCATACAACTAAAACAAGTAGTCATTTAGCATAACATAAAAAGAGATATACTTTTTGTCACTTTGCATTTAAATATGACGATATATGCCAAGCTTAATTAGTTTCCTTTGTCAATATGAATATCACAAAATTCTTTAGTTTCAAAGAAAATAATGTCAATGTTCAAAGGATACTAACTTATATTGCCTAACTCAAAAGTTTGAGTTTCTACGTCAAAACGAAACTTGATATTTTAGACACACTATAGTATTTGGTTTATTCTTTTGACTTTAGATTAGATTTAGGCCATGACATTATTTTTAAAAGAAAGTAGACTCAATTACCTTTAAAATGATAGGTGGCGCGACTCCTACGGACTTACGGTTAATTTGTTACAAATTTTTTAAGTTTGACAAAAACTGTATACTGTGCAGCTCACGGAACCTTCGTCCAAAGGGCAAGGAACCCTTCTGAGCGTTCCATGGGATCCGCGGGGTCTGCTATAACAAAATGTCACAAAATGCTAAAAATGCGTATTTCGCATAGCGAAAATGTGTAGGACTTACTAGATTTGTTAGTAAACATATAATACACCTATTTTAACATCATTACTTCTTATGTGACTTATCAAAACATTTACAGAGGTGATTTTTCAACTAAATTTATAGTTAACCCAAACACTTCTTTTAAAACCGTATTTTACGTACATTAGCTCTAACCACATAATTTGACACTTACAACTTTTTAAGAAAAGTTTTCCTTTATTTTTCAAGGACACGTTCAAGCTTTTATACAAAGTAATATTTAACCACAAAATTTCTAAGTATACTTAATGAAACATCTTTCATATTATATTTCGCTTCAATGGTAATTTGATACATGGATCGTGCTCCATTTTAAAAACCATTTGTATTGAAAATAAGAGCTACGAAGCTCTGATGCCAATTGTGGAAAACTAGAAGGGGGTTGAATAGTTTACCGTTTAAAAACTTTAAACTTGTTCTATCAAATGTCCATTTTTAGCTTGTTCCAATATAAAAGATGCTACTTGTAGTTTATGACTAACATCACTTAAAACATGTTATCACACAAGTACAATCAACAAGTCACAACACAAACAATCACATAATGCAAACATTAAAGTAAGGCAATAAGTAAAAGGAAAGTGCAAACCGAACACGAGGATTTATAGTGGTTCGGTCACGGATCTCCTCTCCGCCCTACTCCACTCCTCGAGTACCCAACTCGAGAGTTACTTCACTAGATCAACAACCTCCCTTTTCGGCGGAGAAAACCTTACAATCGTCGCTTACACTTTTACCGACACTAAGCTAGATGTCGAGTTCTTTTACAAGGGCACAACCACTCCCATCGTCGCTTACACTTTTACCGACACTAAGCTAGATGTCGAGTTCTTTACCAAGGGTACAACCACTCCCGCTATGTTTTGTGGCCCAACATAAAAACCTTGTGTTTTATGGCACAAACACATAAACCATCTAATCTATATTGTTATGATACAATGATGATCCAAGACATAAAAGTCTAATGGATATGCATGCCTAATCTACATGAACTCCTTGAATAAGAAGTCTTCAACCATTGAGGATGTCAAGTGCCCTTGAATCTTCATATGTTGGAATGCTTTAATGAATGATGACTTCAAGATCTTGTAACCTTCTTGGTGGATCATGAAGTATGATATGCTTACAACAAAGATGAATGTTAGAAGCATTATGATCATTTTGGAAAGGGTGATCTACATGGTTTCCTACTTATCTCTGTGTGTGTGTGTTTTTTTTTCATCTTTTCTTCACACTTCTAAGTAAAACATGAACTTCTATTTATAGGCAAAACAAGTAAAGAAGTTTTCGAAAACCATGTTCTATAAACCATGTTCCAAAACCATGGGTTACTATTAGAGTCAACATTGACAAGACATATGCATATATTTGAAACTCATTGTTGACAAGATAAGACATATATGTTTCCTAGTCAACTTACAAAGACTATGACACACCTTACACACTCTTTGACCAAGTCATTTTCCAAAGATGTTTCCAAGCAACTACAATCTATGACACATCTTAAATGATATTTGACAAAGATAATTTCCAAATATAGTTTTCCATTTTATGAAAAATACATTTAGACAAATGTATATATTAACTTAAAAAGGTAAATTACTTGTATAAAAAATATATTAGCTAGCTATATAATATTTAGTAAGTTACTAAAAATGTTTATGTACTTACGTTGTTATAAGACACATTTTTATATATTGTAAACTTACTAATATTATCTAGACACCTAATGTGGCACTTATTCTATTTAACACCTAAAGTGTACTTTGACACCTAAAATACTTAAAGACTCCTAAAGTATTTTAGTCATTCTAAATGGTTGGTCAAGGGGTTTGATCATAATGCAACATAACAAACATGTACGAACCCGTGTTGTAGCATACGACGACTCGAGACGTTGAGACAAACAATGATTACAAGTAACTTGTACATTTTACGTTATGTATCAAGTTATACGTTTGTCATCAATCAAAACAAACGAGACTGTATAGATTAAATATCGTAATATTTGCACTAACAATATTATATCATTCGAAGTCCAAACCTGTCTTTTTGCGTCGGCAAGAAACGCTGATGCTGCTTGACGGTCGTGAGCGATTTGTGGCCTTATTGCACCATCTATATCACACGATCCAGAGCTCATCGGAAGCATAAATCAGTTAAATACAAAAGTGAGCTTTGAAAACAAATACTGAGATAAACAAAATGTCGTAAAAAAAATTTAGAACGTTTTCTTCACCATGAGCTGTAACATTCGTTGATCCCCCAATGATCGATTTCCGTATCACGGGCCAACAAAGGATTGTGAGGAAATACTTGCCTGCGATTCGTGCCCTCATTGCACCATCCACACCAAACGATCCAAAACCTAATGCTTCAGCGCCCTCTAATACCACACGTCCAGTTCCCATGGGTCCGTGGTTTTGGTACAGCGTCCACAGCAAACGATGTGCATTTCCTAATATATATACTCCAATGAAACTGTTAAAAAGTTGGATACTTCATTTGCAATTATCATGTTTGAAATTAAGTTGTGATCAAAAAATTGAATACCTTTCGCATATTCAACACATATTGATGAAATCCTACACTTACTCACAACCCTCACAATTGCGTGCGAAAAGATATCTTTCTTTCTACTTCGTTTTCCTCAGCTCGAGTCGCTTTTCATTCTAAGTCTCTCCACCTCCTCCATATATCATATTAGCAACTTCATATGACTTGATTCGTGACATCTAAAACATAAAAATCCAATCTTTAATTTTAAATAAACAAATCCTTATTCCTAAAATACCACAAATACAAAAAACCTGCAAGAAATTTCCAAATGTTCAAATCTTTATAGCGAATCAGAACTAACAAAAACAACTTTGTACACACAAAGTCCATACCAAAAGTATTAATCAAAGGTGACCTACCAGACGCACTGGCAGAGATAACAGGGTTCCAGAAAGATGCAGGTATTGTGACTACTGAGGTTGATAAGCAACACAGTTCCAGAATTTGGTACAATCCCATTCCTCAATCTTCAGCAAAAGCAAAACCTGTGACAAAACGAATTACTAAAGGTTACTACAAAATCAAACTCTGAAGCAATCGCATCTTCACATACACCTAAGAACATAGATAACAACAATGGTAGGTACTTTGTGCAATTCCGCCAAAATACTACCTCTAACTTGAACACCAATTCAGTATGCGTATCCCTGCAAAGACATGGAGAAAAGTGAATGTGTGAATTATCTCAAAACATACAAATGAAAACATAATTTGGGCACGTGATGAGTTCATAAAAACTCATCATTTTTGTCCTGTTTAAAATACGAAAACAGTTAAAAATACATAGAAATACCACATAATACTATAAATATCTTTGGAATGTGTTTTTATATGTTTCAGGTGCAAAATGATTGAAAACAGATGAAAAACGTGCAAAGTTTGCACAATTGGCAGAATCAGTCCCTGAACTTTCAAGAAATGTCAGAAATGGTCCCTGGGAAAATTATTTTGAAGAAAAGTCAACAAAAGTCCCCCAGGAATCATAAAATAACAAATTTAACCCTTGAAAGTTCAAAATTGCACAAATGGCAAAACAGGTCCCTCAAGTTTTAAACTTGACAATTCTAGTCACTGGAAAGTTATTTTGGAAGAAAAAGTCAAAAATGGTCCTTGGGAATTCACAAGTTATCAAATTTGACCTTTGGATAAAAAGTTTGAGGAAATTACAGTTTTGGTCCCTGAAGTTTCAAAAATGACAAAAACAGTCCCTGGGCATTTTAATTTGGAAAAACTTACGTCTAAGGCCCTTGTACTATTTATTCTGATAAAACAAGTCATTTTTGATAACTTTTAGGAAAATTACACTTTTTACCCTCAACTTTATAAATTTGGCAAAAATGGTCCCCGAGTGTTTTAAATTGGAAATTATCATTTAAGGTCCTTATAATATTTAAAAATGGCAAAAATGGTACTTTTGATAAACTTTGGAGCAATTGCAGATTTGGTCCCTGGAATTCTGATTTTTACACAATTGGTCCTTGGGCTAAAATATTTACAAACTAAAAATCCAAATTACAAATCCAATACACAACCAAAATAACAAACTTGATCCATAAACCCCTTACCCAGGCCCAAAATATCAAAGGCCCAACACCCTTTAATAAAAAAAACCAGGCCTTTGACCCGTTTGACCACCCTTCATCCCTAACCTCCACCTCACCCTGCTACTTCACCCTCCACCACCTGCTTCCACCACTAGTCCACCTTCACCACCTCACTACCCTCCCTGTCACTCCCACATCAAAACCCACCTCCTAGGTTTGCCCTAGGAAAGGCCACGTACTACACCCATCATCTCCACCACACTCCTACCCTGCTCCTGACACCACCACACCCTACCTATCAACTAACCTTACCTACTTGTTCCCTTCACCTCCACAACCAGCCTATTACAGATAAAAGCTTCAAAACAGTTCCCAATTGCAGGAACCAATTTTCCCGCCAAAATCCTTTAAACAGGTGTGATGAAATTCAACACGTATCAAAGCTATGAATTGGTGGGATTTGCTTCTGATGACACGTGGAACTTGTTGAGAGCCTATAAATAGAAGGATGGATGCAGTAGAGAAGAATAATTAGAGTAGAGTAGGTAATTAGTGTAGTGTAGCTTTTAGAGTAATTTAGCTTAATCCTGTATTAGTTTTGGCTTATATTCAGCTTTTAAATTCCAGCTTTGTAATACCTTTTTAGTATCAATATAATTCACAGTTTCAATTTAAATTCTTGTTCAATTTTCCTTTTATGCCTTTATATGATTTTCAAAATAGTTATAATCAACTTAAAAGCTTCCATTACTTCTACATAAGCTTAGTTTAGCTACTATAGCTACTTGTGAGCTTTTGTTTTACTTAAATCTGTTCTAGCTCATAAATACAAAATGGTCAATGAAAGTCAAAAGGATTCAAGATAATGATTTTGGGTTCACTGGTATAAGATGATAGTTGCAGTGGTATAATGGAACCTATCCAAAGATAAGCCTTGATCAAAAGCATAACCTCTGTTCAGCTGAGGGATAAAACGTAAGTATCATTTTACTTTTAAATCTGAATTTCTTTAGTTTGTTTATGTAGCTTTAATCTAGTACACTCATGTTTCTACTTATATAGTTGCTTATTTAAGCTGTTCTGGTTTGCTTTAATAGTTGTTTAATAGATTGAATTTGTTCATCTTTAATATCTGTTTCTTTTACTGTCTAATAATACTAGGTTTGCATTTCTTGATTCCTGCTGTTCATTGTTAAATTTTACTATTCCATTAGCCTTTAATATAGTTAGGTAATATTAATTGGTCATTAGATTGATAGATTGAAGCTTGAAACTTATAGTTGTAGTGAAAACTGCAACAATAAGGGGTGTTTGGCACAGTGTTAATCCCTGAGTTCTATTTGGTTTGAGGTGTAGTATTTTGCATAGATAACTCTCACTAGGTAAATCTGAGTTAGGAGAATAGAAAAAATTCAGTGTTCCAGTAGTAAAAGTCAAAATTCTTTGCAATTTCCATTGTAGTTTGACTGATGGTGTTTTAGGTTAGCATAATCTCATTTTAGTCTTAATACTTGTTTAGGTAGCTTGATTTACCTTCATTTTAACTTAAAACAACTTAATCATTCACTGAGGATCAATCATAACTCAAGAAAGTCAAACTAAGGTTTAATTCAAATAGTCAAAAAAGTTGCATACACAGAAATGGGATAAACTTCCAAGAAACTTGTAGGGTTTAATCCTTTTTGGAAATGAGTAAACTTTGTTGATCTAAAATCTTTGTCAGCTTGTCTATCCATATCAAAAATAAAAATTCTATTTGAAGTTGATTTGGTCACTTAAATTTGTTATCGAAGTTGACTGTTTGACTGAAAGCTGCCCTGTGCACTAGATGAACTGCTACTTTCATGAGTTTGTAAAATATTTGATAATTAGTTTGAGTTTGTGTATTTTGTTGTTTTGTGAAGCTTAACTGACTAGTTTGTTGATTGCATGCTTGCTTTCCAATTATATGCTTTTTACAACTGCTTATTAAGCTTATCATGTTCCATCAATTCAACTCCCTACACTGAGTCATCAGTGTAGGTGAGCAATTTCACAAGCTCATCATAAGTTCCCAATTGAGCTTCAGCTTGTGTATCTTGGCTTGTTGAGAAGCTTAATAACCCATCTCAAAGCCTCAGTGCTTATTTAGCTTTTTAAAGCTTATTTCCTAGGGCTGCAATCAGCTTCTAGACTTGTCCATCTCTTAGCATATTCTGAATACTCATAATATTTGACTAATTTCACAAGCTTCTAATAAGCTATCCAGTGGGACCCACAGTGAAAGCTTGGGCTTTTTGGAAAGCTTATTGGCCATACTTATTGGTTTCAGGCCTATTTTGGGTGTCTAAGCTTATGTGATTATGGATTTGCTTATGCTAGCTTTTCAGCTTATCATATGTTCTTTTCTTGTTCTTTTCAGCTTATTATAGTCTCAATAACTTGTTCATAGCTTATTTACTTTTGGTGTTTAAGTAATATAGCTTTTTGATTAGTTTTTTCAAGTCCAAAATCCTAGTTAAGCCATAAAAGCTTTAACTGTGGTATCCAATAAGCTCCACTTAGCTTATTTCTTAATTCTAAAAAGTTTGTTTTTATAAAAGTTTTATATTTTTAGTTGTTAAGTGATTGTGTGTAGTTAAAAACAGAAAAGAAAAATTTTAGTTTGCCAAGTTCGAACCCTGAACCTCTTGGGTTGACTAGTCAACACCAGACCAACGGGGTGTAACATCTGGGCTATGGCATGTTTAGTGTTTTAGTTTTCTTTGGTTATTTATATAGTAGTCCACTCCCTTTTAAGCTTAATAAGCTTATCAGCTTATTTCCAACTTATTGTATAAGCTTTTTGTCACTTTTACATTTTTTCTAGCTTTGTAATATTAATATGTATTTTTATAAAAAGTTTTATAATTATTACTTTTCGTTTAGTATTTATTATAAATCAAATTAGTTTAATTAATTAATATATAGTTTTTAATTAATAATAATTAATTAATTAGTTGTAAAAATTATTTTAATTTTCCACTATTTTTCTTTTATCATTTGAATTCCAAAAATATAATTTTCACATCCGTGGGATTTATATCAGACAGAATTCACGTTTTGTTTCGTACGTTAACGTAAAATTTAATTTAAACGTACGCGTTTTTAGGTTTTAAACGTTTTTAAATAATTTAGGTTTACGTTTTAGTTAAAATAGTTTATTTAAGTTATTTTAATTTATAAAACCTTAGTTTTATCACCCACACACTTTTTCTTGTTCAAAACCACTCGATCACGAATTCGTTTTATTACAGATTTCACGCCTCGTTGGGAAAAACGACCCGAGGAAACATTGTATTCCACGGAAGCATTAGTCTAAGCTGTCTTTGACTTATTGACCTTGGTTAATATAAACCTAACCGTTTAGCACTGATCAAATTTTGGCGCCGCTGCCGGGGAGGTGTGCTGCGTACAACGAATTTGGAAGCATACGTGGTTCTGAATATCAACTCACTGTACAAATACCATCAGTTTGTAAATTTTTTGTAAAAATCAAAATCATAACTGAAAAGTTCACTAACACTTTTCCTAAAGTGTTAAAAACACCAAAAAAATTAAATAACAACAAAATTAATAGTGAAGTTAAATTACTTCGATTTCTTTAAAATCACAACCTATACAGCTGGTATAAGGTAAGTTCTGACATTAAATTGCGAACTGAAGAGGAATCCATTTATTTCCTCCCGCTAGCCTGCGAGTGATTTTAAAGGAACGATTTCGGTTAACGAATCGGTTCCAAAAACATTTTTAATTTAGTTTTCAACAAACACAAAAAACCAAAAATATTCATCTTTACCCTCTTACCTTTTTTATTCTTCAATTCTCACCCTCCAAAACCCTTTTATTCTTTCTATGTCTTATTCTCACCCTCTTGTATGTCAATGGTGTGGTAGTCCTTATAATGGTGGTAATTACCCCAGTTGTAGCATGGTAGAATCAGGAAACGGGTATGTCTATAACCAGAATCTCTATTCCTACCATGACACGACTGATTCATTCCATCAGCTTCCACACCATGAGACTCAGCAGTTTTACTGTTGTGAGTACTGTGGTGGTTCACACTACAGTTCTGATTGTCAATCGGGAAACACGCTTGTCTATGAGCAGGTTCCTGATAACAATTATGACTACAACACATACGACTCACAGCCACATCAGTTCAACTGTTGTGACTACTGTGGAGGTTCACACTTCAGCTCCGAATGTCAAACAAGGAATCCATTTCCTTGTTATAATAATGACTATTCGTATTATGACCAACCTCCACGGTACCAAATAAACCATGCAACTCCTCAACAACAAACAAATGAAGATATCTTTCTGAAGGCTCTAGAGTCTTTGAAAGAAATTAAGGAGGAGTTGACTAAGCCATCGTTTCAAAATGCACCAAGCTCTTCTTGTGTATCTCATGAGAAATATATTGAAGAACGAGCTGCTAGAAACGATAAAACCATGGAAGAATTACTCATCCAAGAAAAAACAGCTAAAACACGTACCATATTTTCTAAAGCTGCTTTTCTTGATGATGATGCTACTGATGATGAGGAAACCATTGATATTCTTCAATTTTATAAACCTTCACCACGTTCATCAATTAAAATTCCATCCATGGTTATACAAGAAGATAAGAGTACGGAGGAATCCCTAGCAAAGGAACAAATGGAAAAATCCATGCATGCTAGCCCTCCTCAACTCCCTCTTCCTACTGTTATCACACCTAAGGGTCCCACTCACTCTCTGAATATGGAGGATGAGCATCTTGACACAATTCCTGCAAAGGAATCGGACGAATTAATAAAGTCCAGTGTTGAGAACCTTATCCAAATCCCAAGTGAGTCACAGGGAATTCCTGATCTTGTGTGTGATTTACCTTCCCCTCTTGAGTGTTCAAATGATCATCTTCAGATTCTCTCCGATTCTAGCAATAATTGTATATCTAATGGAAACATGGAGTATGTTGAGGCATCACAATCACATGTTGATCCTCTTCTTGAGGAGTTCATTGATGAACTCACTCACATTGATCCACTTCTATCAGGAAGTAACAATGATCTCTTTGATTTCCTAGCTAATCTGGAAGAAATCGAAAATCTCTTATATAGTGATCCAACACTCAATTCTCATCCCAATAATCCAAAAGAGAATATTAATCACCTTGTTCCCGAAACATTTAAAACAAATGAACAAGGATTCACAGATATACATCTTGTGAATGATTCTCTTCATGAGGAGTTCACCAGTGAACTCACTCACATCATTGGAATTAAAAATCCAATCAATGAGGTAATTGAGCATAATGATCTACATCATTTGTTACCTGAGATTGATTCATGTTCCTTTGATGATACCGTGGCTGATTTCCTCCCCGAGGATAAAATCTTAACACCCGGTATATTACTTTGTGAGAAAACTCACATGGAGAAGTTTTCTTACATCAGGAGCTTCAATGCTGAAATTCATAATATGGAAATTATGAAGTCTCCTTTTTATAAGTTAATCATGATTGTTATCATGATTTTCTTATCTTTTTTCACGTACCTCGTGACTTCTCTACTTATCCGTCACTCCTTCAGGAGTGAGGATACTATCTTTGACCCCGGCATTTTCATGTAAGCCGGGTACTTATCTCATCGGTGTGGAACTTTCATGTACTTCAGTGTTTATACAAACATTTTGAATGAAAGTCCGATGGAGATGGTCTCATCCACTTACTTCCCCATGCATTCCTTTTTTCTCCCGGCCTGTTCAGGAGCTCTTTATTACAGTTAACCGTTCACAAGCGGTTAGCTTGCGTGATAAACCTGACAGTTTGGAAGGAATAAATAAAATACGGGGTCGAGTCAAGCTAGTGACTCGGGAATCAAAAACATTAGCAAAAACATGGGCTTGTCACCCGTGTGTAACACCCTAGTGTGGGGGAGATGCCCCACATGTTGTATATATGTAAAAAAAAAAAAATGTAAATATAGTGATAGCTTCTATTTAAGAAGTTTTATCCGAAAAAATAAATTATATATATATATATATATATATATATATATATATATATATATTTTCGGATAAAACTTCTTAAATATATATATATATATATATATATATATATATATATATATATATATATATATATATATATATATATATATATATATCTATGTATATATATACACTTGAAATAATGGCTAGTAATATTTCCTTTTCACGTTCTAAGTGTTGGTTTAACACCCGGTATTTTAAATATTGAGGGCAATATTCACTTCTAAGTGTGGGGGGGAATTCGTTATTCACGAATTTGTTCACATGTTCCATTAAGAACCCCCATTTTAGTCAAAATTTGAAAAATTTTAAAATTTTTTTCTCACTTAGAACGTAAATAAATGGTAATCAGTCCACCATGTCTAATCCACATAAGGACTGGCTAATCCAGGAGCAAACGGCTCTTGGTAAAGATAACTCAAATCCGTTTATGGCTTGCAATTTGCCAAAAATTGTATGGTTCCTCAACTCCCCATATCCCATAACGCGAATGAGTTGGCTAGCCCGCAAGATTATGGCTTGTGGTAAAGGCAGTGAAAAACCATAATTGGTAATCAGCTCACCAAGATGTCGACTATGTCCATCAAGAGTTGGCTAGTCCAGAAGCAAACGGCTTTTGGTAAAGACTAATCAAATCCGTTGACAGCTGGTGGTTTGCTCAAAATCACACGGTTATCAGGTGTACCACAGTTTTCACACCTTGCTACTCCAGAAGTAATGACTTTTGGTAAAGAGACATTAAAACCATTAAATTTTGAAAACGGGTTGTTATTGGATTATAGATTGCTAGGGACTAGCAATAGTTTAGTGTGGGGGATTGATGAGTTCATAAAAACTCATCATTTTTGTCCTGTTTAAAATACGAAAACAGTTAAAAATACATAGAAATACCACATAATACTATAAATATCTTTGGAATGTGTTTTTATATGTTTCAGGTGCAAAAGGATTGAAAACAGATGAAAAACGTGCAAAGTTTGCACAATTGGCAGAATCAGTCCCTGAACTTTCAAGAAATGTCAGAAATGGTCCCTGGGAAAATTATTTTGAAGAAAAGTCAACAAAAGTCCCCCAGGAATCATAAAATAACAAATTTAACCCTTGAAAGTTCAAAATTGCACAAATGGCAAAACAGGTCCCTCAAGTTTTAAACTTGACAATTCTAGTCCCTAGAAAGTTATTTTGGAAGAAAAAGTCAAAAATGGTCCTTGGGAATTCACAAGTTATCAAATTTGACCTTTGGATAAAAAGTTTGAGGAAATTACAGTTTTGGTCCCTGAAGTTTCAAAAATGACAAAAACAGTCCCTGGGCATTTTAATTTGGAAAAACTTACATCTAAGGCCCTTGTTCTATTTATTCTGATAAAACAAGTCATTTTTGATAACTTTTAGGAAAATTACACTTTTTACCCTCAACTTTGTAAATTTGGCAAAAATGGTCCCCGAGTGTTTTAAATTGGAAATTATCATTTAAGGTCCTTATAATATTTAAAAATGGCAAAAATGGTACTTTTGATAAACTTTGGAGCAATTGCAGATTTGGTCCCTGGAATTCTGATTTTTACACAATTGGTCCTTGGGCTAAAATATTTACAAACTAAAAATCCAAATTACAAATCCAATACACAACCAAAATAACAAACTTGATCCATAAACCCCTTACCCAGGCCCAAAATATCAAAGGCCCAACACCCTTTAATAAAAAAAACCAGGCCTTTGACCCGTTTGACCACCCTTCATCCCTAACCTCCACCTCACCCTGCTACTTCACCCTCCACCACCTGCTTCCACCACTAGTCCACCTTCACCACCTCACTACCCTCCCTGTCACTCCCACATCAAAACCCACCTCCTAGGTTTGCCCTAGGAGAGGCCACGTACTACACCCATCATCTCCACCACACCCCTACCCTGCTCCTGACACCACCACACCCTACCTATCAACTAACCTTACCTACTTGTTCCCTTCACCTCCACAACCAGCCTATTACAGATAAAAGCTTCAAAACAGTTCCCAATTGCAGGAACCAATTTTCCCGCCAAAATCCTTTAAACAGGTGTGATGAAATTCAACACGTATCAAAGCTATGAATTGGTGGGATTTGCTTCTGATGACACGTGGAACTTGTTGAGAGCCTATAAATAGAAGGATGGATGCAGTAGAGAAGAATAATTAGAGTAGAGTAGGTAATTAGTGTAGTGTAGCTTTTAGAGTAATTTAGCTTAATCCTGTATTAGTTTTGGCTTATATTCAGCTTTTAAATTCCAGCTTTGTAATACCTTTTTAGTATCAATATAATTCACAGTTTCAATTTAAATTCTTGTTCAATTTTCCTTTTATGCCTTTATATGATTTTCAAAATAGTTATAATCAACTTAAAAGCTTCCATTACTTCTACATAAGCTTAGTTTAGCTACTATAGCTACTTGTGAGCTTTTGTTTTACTTAAATCTGTTCTAGCTCATAAATACAAAATGGTCAATGAAAGTCAAAAGGATTCAAGATAATGATTTTGGGTTCACTGGTATAAGATGATAGTTGCAGTGGTATAATGGAACCTATCCAAAGATAAGCCGATCAAAAGCATAACCTCTGTTCAGCTGAGGGATAATACGTAAGTATCATTTTACTTTTAAATCTGAATTTCTTTAGTTTGTTTATGTAGCTTTAATCTAGTACACTCATGTTTCTACTTATATAGTTGCTTATTTAAGCTGTTCTGGTTTGCTTTAATAGTTGTTTAATAGATTGAATTTGTTCATCTTTAATATCTGTTTCTTTTACTGTCTAATAATACTAGGTTTGCATTTCTTGATTCCTGCTGTTCATTGTTAAATTTTACTATTCCATTAGCCTTTAATATAGTTAGGTAATATTAATTGGTCACTAGATTGATAGATTGAAGCTTGAAACTTATAGTTGTAGTGAAAACTGCAACAATAAGGGGTGTTTGGCACAGTGTTAATCCCTGAGTTCTATTTGGTTTGAGGTGTAGTATTTTGCATAGATAACTCTCACTAGGTAAATCTGAGTTAGGAGAATAGAAAAAATTCAGTGTTCAAGTAGTAAAAGTCAAAATTCTTTGCAATTTCCATTGTAGTTTGACTGATGGTGTTTTAGGTTAGCATAATCTCATTTTAGTCTTAATACTTGTTTAGGTAGCTTGATTTACCTTCATTTTAACTTAAAACAACTTAATCATTCACTGAGGATCAATCATAACTCAAGAAAGTCAAACTAAGGTTTAATTCAAATAGTCAAAAAAGTTGCATACACAGAAATAGGATAAACTTCCAAGAAACTTGTAGGGTTTAATCCTTTTTGGAAATGAGTAAACTTTGTTGATCTAAAATCTTTGTCAGCTTGTCTATCCATATCAAAAAGAAAAATTCTATTTGAAGTTGATTTGGTCACTTAAATTTGTTATCGAAGTTGACTGTTTGACTGAAAGCTGCCCTGTGCACTAGATGAACTGCTACTTTCATGAGTTTGTAAAATCTTTGATAATTAGTTTGAGTTTGTGTATTTTGTTGTTTTGTGAAGCTTAACTGACTAGTTTGTTGATTGCATGCTTGCTTTCCAATTATATGCTTTTTACAACTGCTTATTAAGCTTATCATGTTCCATCAATTCAACTCCCTACACTGAGTCATCAGTGTAGGTGAGCAATTTCACAAGCTCATCATAAGTTCCCAATTGAGCTTCAGCTTGTGTATCTTGGCTTGTTGAGAAGCTTAATAACCCATCTCAAAGCCTCAGTGCTTATTTAGCTTTTTAAAGCTTATTTCCTAGGGCTGCAATCAGCTTCTAGACTTGTCCATCTCTTAGCATATTCTGAATACTCAGAATATTTGACTAATTTCACAAGTTTCTAATAAGCTATCCAGTGGGACCCACAGTGAAAGCTTGGGCTTTTTGGAAAGCTTATTGGCCATACTTATTGGTTTCAGGCCTATTTTGGGTGTCTAAGCTTATTTGATGAGCTTATTTACCCCTGCAAGTTACCTTTGATGCCTGTTTGGTCTATGTGATTATGGATTTGCTTATGCTAGCTTTTCAGCTTATCCTATGTTCTTTTCTTGTTCTTTTCAGTTTATTATAGTCTCAATAACTTGTTCATAGCTTATTTACTTTTGGTGTTTAAGTAATATAGCTTTTTGATTAGTTTTTTCAAGTCCAAAATCCTAGTTAATCCATAAAAGCTTTAACAGTGGTATCCAATAAGCTCCACTTAGCTTATTTCTTAATTCTAAAAAGTTTGTTTTTATAAAAGTTTTATATTTTTAGTTGTTAAGTGATTATGTGTAGTTAAAAACAGAAAAGAAAAATTGTAGTTTGCCAAGTTCGAACCCTGAACCTCTTGGGTTGACTAGTCAACACCAGACCAACGGGGTGTAACATCTGGGCTATGGCATGTTTAGTGTTTTAGTTTTCTTTGGTTATTTATATAGTAGTCCACTCCCTTTTAAGCTTAATAAGCTTATCAGCTTAGCTTTTTGTCACTTTTACAATTTTTCTAGCTTTGTAATATTAATAAGTATTTTTATAAAAAGTTTTATAATTATTACTTTTCATTTAGTATTTATTATAAATCAAATTAGTTTAATTAATTAATATATAGTTTTTAATTAATAATAATTAATTAATTAGTTGTAAAAATTATTTTAATTTTCCAATATTTTTCTTTTATCATTTGAATTCCAAAAATATAATTTTCACATCCGTGGGATTTATATCAGACAGAATTCACGTTTTGTTTCGTACGTTAACGTAAAATTTAATTTAAACGTACGCGTTTTTAGGTTTTAAACGTTTTTAAATAATTTAGGTTTACGTTTTAGTTAAAATAGTTTATTTAAGTTATTTTAATTTATAAAACCTTAGTTTAATCACCCACACACTTTTTCCTGTTCAAAACCACTCGATCACGAATTCGTTTTATTACAGATTTCACGCCTCGTTGGGAAAAACGACCCGAGGAAACACTGTATTCCACGGAAGCATTAGTCTAAGCTTTCTATGACTTATTGACCTTGGTTAATATAAACCTGACCGTTTAGCACTGATCAGCACGCTATTGAAACGTAGCCTGTTATATGTCCCTAACTCGATTTTTACAAAAAATCAAACTTAAACACAATATTCCATTACCCACAAATAACTTAAACCCGTTTGATAGTCAAATTTAAACCCGTTTGATATCCAAATTTCTTAGCTTCACCATGGTTAATAAGTGTTCGGAGGTCAATTTAGAATCCCTATTTGCGACCATTTATACAATTATAGTTGCAATTTATTGTTGATTGGGAACAATCAAAACCCAAAATCGTTCAAAGACATCCTCAAATTCCATAAGTAAAACCACAAAGAAAACTAAGAACCATTATGAAAAATGAAAAAACAAAAAAAAAAACGGTTTATAAAAATTATGATTAGTACTTGCCTCATAATTTCAATTCCAAATCTTTTGTTTTTGTAATTTCATATTCAAGATTTAATCTTCCATGTTTGATGTACCTAGAAGCAATCAAAGAATCAAAGGGTTTTTGTGATTCAGTGTTTGGATTTTGTATTTTGATGTTGTGTTTATGGTTTTGTTAGCTAGATTTATGTGGAACTCTTGATCAGGGAGGGTGTGTGTGCTGGAAGGTTTGAGAAGTTTTGGGGGGGAAATATCACGCACCTAGTATCATTAAAGGGAAATCTGGGAAGGGATGTGGGTGTGTGAATGGGGAAGAAGGTTCTAGGTTCTGTTCTGGAGATGGGGGAAAACTTGCTACTACAGTGAAATTATGCAAACGTGATGCTACAGTATGCGTTCAGGGAGATTAACCCATGAACAGTTGTTATAATAGTAGACTCCCACAATATGTACCACATGTTTTGTAATTAGGTAGTTGTCATTATTTTTTTAAACCCACAAACAGTGGATATAACAGTAACTGACGCAATATGCGCCACACATTGTGTGCTTATTTTCCTGTAATCATGTTCTTAAACCACAATTATGCCTAACCCACTTCCTGGGGTTTATATATATATAATAATTTTACGAGCCTGGTGCTTCCTTGTGCTTAAAAGAATAGCTTATGTAGATAAAAATAAATAAATAAACGAGTAGTTTTGAAGAGCAGCTTGATTTTTTTTTAAACTTCGGTTCTAGTAAGCGCAAAGCTCAAGCTCAAGCTCAAGTTGGGTAATGCGAAAGATTGATACGCTTTTATCCGTTGTTTTACTTATTCGTCTGTTTTTTTACGTTTTTGTTCGTTTTTTACATTCTCTTCTGTTTTTTTCCATTCTAGTCCGTTTTTTTTCGTTTTTGCCCTTTTTTTTCCGTTTTTGTCCTTTTTCTATATGCATTTGTCTGTTTTTTTTTTATATTTTTGTCCATTTTTATCTGTTTCTATACGCTTTGTCAGCTCCTTTATGTTTTTATGTTTTCGAAGATTGTGAGTTGATAAATTGAACACCATATTTAGCGAATTAAATGTATTTCGTTAGAATTTACACGTTTTTATATACATTTTTATATACGTTATTACAAAAACGTTCTTATCAAATGTTTTTATACACGTTATTATATACCTTTTTTATATGTTTTTATATAAGCTTTTTTATACGTTTTTATGATGTGGCGTTGAGGTGTTTGGTGAGTGAGGGTGTTTTTTATGTGACTTATAAGGGTAGCCTAAATTAACAAAATTTGTATAAAACTTTAGTAACTTAGGTGAATAAATTCGCAAAGTTCAGTAACTTAGGTGAACAAATTCGCAAAGTTCAGTAACTTATTTGTATAATTAAAAAATAAAGTCAGCTGCCAGCGTGGCATGCCGACCGGTTATAACAAGTGCAAAATAGTTGGGTCATTATTTTGCCCGGTAACGATAGTTCAGTAACCCATTTGAACAAAAAAAAAGTTGGGTAACTTAGGTGCACAAAAACGCAAAGTTGGATAACCTATTTGATATAAAATCCCTCGTATAATAAGGTGATGTAATTTTGGACATTGTTGCTAAATTTAGACCATATTCAAGCATCAATAATAAGTTAATAACCAGTTTTAAATAGTACGTTGATGAATGTGACTGCGATTGATGTACTTAAATCCTTCATCCCCACTAAATAAAATTTTGATTGAAATATGCTTATAAAAACATTGATTTACTTTCGGCAAGTTAAGCCGGTCACCGCCACATATGATAGCATGAATTCAAAAGGTTATTGTCACAATAGAAAAAAAATAATAAAAAAATAATAATACTAATAATAAAATAAAAATATGTCACACACAATACAAAAAGTGATAAATATGATACATTTTCAACCAAATGAACCGAACTTTAGCATATTATTTCTCATTTAAGAAAGAGAATTGATTCGCACACTTTTTCTTTTTATTAGGGACTTTTTTTTCTTCTTCTTCATGTTTTACATTATTGCACCACTCAAATCTTGCATTATCTGCTTGTATAATAATGTGTGCAAATTAAAAAAAATAAAATAAAATGAGTGTGCATTGGAGTATCCCGTTAAAAACATAGTGTGTTAATCACTTCCCCTACAACTACCACTTTTATAAAAGGAAAACATTAGAGCGGAGGGTAAGGTAACGCCCACCTTAGGTTAAAAGTTAACACATTTCCATTTTGGGGTGCGTTACCTTACCGAGCTTCACGTTAAAGGAGCAAGTTAACTCCTTGTCGTGCGTTAAGTTTGGAAGTTGGCTAAAAAAAAAACCCTCTCTAACGGGGTTGAAATTGAAAATACTAATTGAGGTGGAGGTGAGTTAAGGTGAGTTAAATGTAAGTTATGTTACCCGGGGTGGAAAGTTAAGAGTTAAGGTTAAAAGGTAAATGCTGACGTGACGCTGACGTAACAGTGTGTTAACTTTTGACACCAAGTTATTTTACCAAGTGCTCTTACAATCATTATTAAAAAAAAAAAATCTCAAAATGACTTTTCACGAATACAGATTATCATAATTAATTCTTTCTTCTCCTTTCAGATTCAAATCTTCCTGTTAATGTGGGTCACATCATTTTGTTAAAACATCTTTTGTCGATTTTTTTGTTGATTGTAGCATCTCTTTATAAAAATATAGTGTGTTATACATTAAACATATAAGTATCATATAATTAAAGTTTACATTCATTTTCTTTAAGTCACTGATAGCTCATGAACTTACAAAAATTTTCAATTATAAGTTACGGACTTTATAAAATACTATTATCACTATCCAAACTTTTATAAATTTTTACATATGGGTAATATACTTTTATCTCGGTTTCTCATATGAGTAATGTACTCTTACCTCAGTCAATCATATGAGTAATATACTTTTACAAAATTTTCACACATATGTAATATTGTTCGGTACAAAAAAGTTTGGACGGTGATAATGGTATTTTATAAACTTCGTAACCTATAATCGAAAATTTTGGTATGTTAATGAGTTATCCGTGGACTCCCCCCCCCCCCCCCCCCCCCCCTCTTTCTCTCTCTCTCTCTTTTTTTTTTTTTTTTTTTTTTTTTTTTTTTTTTTTTTTTAACAAGTATAATGGGATCTCGTTATCGTCAATGGGGTTAAATCCACGGATTGACCATTAACTTTCTAAATTTTTCAATTGTAGATAATGAACTTTGAAAAATACCAGTATTACCATCCAAACTTTTATCTCGGTCTTTATATTTGTAATATACTTTTTATCACGGTTCTCATATGAGTAATGCATTTTATATCGGTTCTCATATTGGGAATATATTTTTTTTATCTCGGTTCTCATATAGGTAATATTTTTCAGTACAAAAAAATATAAAAAAGTTTGAATGGTGATAATGGCATTTTTAAAAGATCAGTACCTACAATTGAAAATTTTGAAATGTTTCTAATCAATTCATTGACTTAACCTTTGTTATTGTTCAAGGCTACCAAAAATCATAGAACAGCCTGATTATTATCAATTACTTTTACTTCCTCTTTAGATCGGTTCTATGTTTTTTTTCAGTGATACACGTTAATATGTCACTGAATGATTGATGATTGTGTTTGTTGAATCACGAGGACATAACAAAAACCACGACGATAGATGATATTACATGAATAAAAGTTTGAGTCGTGAGTAAAGACTATGCAAGTTGGGTGGCAGCATTTACTCCACGCACGATAAATATAAGAGAAACAATACTATTGAATATATGGTTCGTTGTTTTCGAGTTGTTGAGACTATCAAATCATTGTCTCCGCTAGTATTCCTTGGAGCATATTTGTGCTACGTATGACCACAAAAAGATGGCTGGATCAACTTGTGTGTTATATGCATGGTATATGCGATCCAAATTAATTGATGATAACATTTGCTCATGAAACAAGTTATACTTTGAAACTAGAAACATATTTATTGTAATCAACTGTATGTACCAAATTCATGTTTTCTTGTCCATGTAGCAAGTGTGCAACGACGTAGACGTTGGATTGATAATTGCACCACATATTTATTTGTCGAAGAGCGTTTAAAAAATGTTTAGGAGCTTTTAATGTTTAATATTGTGTAGAATAAACTTGTCGCGCTCTTTAGTTAGTAGCAATTAATGGTTAGGCTGAATGTAGTTGTGACCAATATTACCATCGGTATTTCAGTATGTCACATCATATTTTCACTTCACCATCAACAATATGTAATAAGACCACAAACTTCACCATCCAAACATACTTCACTTATACACAAAAACCAAAAAAATACACACGGAACCAACATCACAAATCGGTCAATCAAGTAACCGACTTGTGCTCAAAATTAGTCACTAACGTGTGCAGAGGGAAAAGTTTAAAGGAGCACGCATGGGTGGGGGCGAATCATGTACGCATCAATTAATTTTACTCCCTATTACACATACTCTTAACTTTAGTATGCGTATAATAAGACAGTTGAAGAAGCATTCATGATACACTGTTAAATTTAGGGTGCATTTGGTAGGGAAATCAGAATGAGAGAATCATAACGGATATGATTCAAATAGTGTTTGGTTAAAATGTAAATATTTCAAATATGAGAATGAAATATAGATATGTTTCATATTCTATATCACTCAAAAAGGAAATTTATAGATCTTTCATACCTGAGAGACCCATGTTATACCTATACTAATACCCATTATGATTTTTGGCAAACATACCAAACGCACTCTAAGCATGTGAAAAGAATGACTAGTCTATATATTAACTTTAGTATGCTTATAATTAGTTATCTTTTATAATTTTTACATGTCTCCTGTTATCATTTTACATAAAATTTTAACTGTAGTTACAATATTAAACGTTTTTCAAGTAAACAGCTACTTTAATAGATATTGTCATTTTTCCCAAACAAAATTTAAACAAAAACATAAGCATCATACTGAAATCCAAAAACTAGAAGTATTCAATAGTTAGAATTATAACACGTTACTCGTCATTCACCAACACATATTGTTACAATATTAAACGTTTTTCAAGTAAACAGCTACTTTAATAGATATTATCAGTTTTCCCAAACAAAATTTAAACAAAAACATAAGCATCATACTGAAATCCAAAAACTAGAAGTATTCAATAGTTAGAATTATAACACATTACTCGTCATTCACCAACACATATTGAACTTGTAAGTACTTTGAGAGGGTAAGGATCCAGTGAAAAGAAAAATTTATAATGAAAAAGATGATAATTAAAGATAGAGTAAATTACACTGTTCATCCCTATACTTTCTCCAGATTTCATACGACATCAAAAAACGCTGATTTTTTCTTTTTTCATCCAAAATCAAGATTTTATTACGCCACTAGTCCAAAATTCTCACGGTCGTTAAAATTCCCAGTTAAGTATGTCTCACGTGCATGGCACGTGAGGGCAATTCCGTCAGAATCTTGTTTTTTGTCCCCTTCCTCTGAGCATGTTACTGTGCATATTACTGTAGCACGTGTACTTTTTAATACTTTTTATATTTTTTTTCACCATTAGCCCATTTTTTTTTACTTTATTTATCTCACTTTATTAAAGGCTTTCTTATTGTAGTTATAGCAACGCTAGAATATCATAAACAAATACTAATTCGAATACATAGTATCTAAAACAAAAACTAATCTAAATACTTGGGTTTAAAAAAACTAAAAAAAATAGGTGGAGTTTTTTTAATAACCCTTGTATTGTCAAAATTAATTTAACAAAACACGTTCTTTTCAAAATATTTAATGTTTTATAATACCTTTTTTTATATATATACATTGGTCTTTTCTTGCCATTTCACTTTCTTCTCGTTACTCCACCACCACCATGGTTACTGAGGTTAGTCACAGAAGAAACAAACGATCGAGTATAGTGATCGATTACATTCGATCGTCCTTATTGGAGCGATTCGATTGTCAGACCAAAAAAACTCAAATGGATCGTGTAGCAGATCGACAATCACGTCCCTTTTTTTTGTTTGTGTGTAATTAAAAGAGGTATTTTTGTGAGGTATTATTTTTGTAGTGTAGGTCGTCTTACTGGGGCACCTAATCACCTGCAGGTCGCTGGAGAGAGAAAGCTGACGTGACAGGGAAAAAGAGGGGGATTGAATCCCCTTACTGTGTCTAGCCTGATGCATTCTTCCAATCTCTTTGGATCTTCCATAGTCATTAAGCTCTTCTTTTGTTTTCTTTTTCATAATCTACCGCATGTTTGTTAAAATAACAAAGAAGAAGTCCAAAAGCATCCACCACCATAATCATCATTAAAAGATCCATGACATCGTCGACTAAACTCTGAGACGATCATTTTCCACCACAGCCTGTATCGGCGACCACCGCTAGGCACCGTATTTGAACTTTTTTCTTTCATCGTATTTAGATCTGAGGTGTTTAGATCGATTTGGATAAGATCCTGGTCTCAGGTAAGTGTTTCTTGGCTTCTTTTGACAAGATCGATGAAGGATTTATGTTTAGATCGATTTGGATCTTGTTAAAACACTTCGAAAAATCTGAGATCTTGTTGGAAGCTTTTTATCTTGTTTGAAAAATCTTGGTTTTTGTTGTGGGTTTCACAAACTTATGAATTAGCCCAAAATTGAAACTGATAACCATGAGCTTGTTGTATTTGTCAATGTTGTTCTTGTTGTTGTGATGAAGTTTATGAAACTGATAGTACACAGAGTAAGATGAAGATTAAGTTCGCCGGAATCTGGGTTTGTAGCCGAAAAGATCGCCGAAAACTTGGATTATATATGAGTAATTGGCAAGGCGTTGCGCGGGCAAAATACCATGTCTCATATTAGTATAACTGGGATTATGTATGCCTTGTGTTTTTGTTAGGAATTTTGACTATGGTTCGAAGATTATGATAACTTGATTTAATTTTTATAAATGTTTAAAACCAAAGAAAAAGATGATCGGATATGGTTAGCCATATTTTCCTTCCAAGCGATGAACAAAATGTGTCATTAGTAGAAGGTTTAAAATGAGATGTGATATGATATACAGTTTAAATAATTTCATATTGTTAGAAAAAAGTAATAAAAATTGAAGATATAAGAATTTTTGGTTTGATATGATTTGGTCCATATTCATAACATGTACAATAGCATAAAAAAACAAAACAAAGTTAAAACAAAAGAAAAGAAAAAGAAAGAAAGAAAAAAGAAAGTACAAAGTGCTACAGTAAATGTGAATAGTGAGGGTTGAAAAGATTGGAAAATACAAAACAAAAGATTGGGACCAAACTGCCCTCATGTGCAGCACACGTGAGGACCGACCTAACTGGGAAATCTAACGACCCTGAGGATTTTGGACTTGCGGCGTAATAAAATCTTGATTTTGGATGAAAAAGGAAAAAATCAGCGCTTTTGGATGTCGTATGAAATCTGAGAAAAGTATAGGGATGAACAGTGTAATTTACTCTTAAATATAACCATACATTTTAGATGCATTGACTTGAATTAGATACATCTTTATTCATTTAGATGCATCTCCTATCCTTACGAAGTGATTTTTAACAGTCTTTGGTTCCATGTCACTCATGAACGCCAAGAAGAAGCACATTTCTGCATCTGTTGCAAGCTTTTGTCTTGTGGATACTCGTTTCAAAGGGTCTCCGATGACTTGTTCTATAGGATGTGCTTTAGTCCATTGGTATTTGTGGGGGTAAGGTTGGTAAAAAGTACGCATGTTGGAAGGATCAACATATCTTGACAAAGATTCTATGGATTCTGTAATAAGTGCCAAATAGATTAAAGAAAGTGTTATCCTACAACGTTTCATCTTTTGTTTCTTCTTATGGTTGTTGCTCATCAAACATTTCTGTAGTGATTGGTGTAGTCAGAGATTCTGTAGATGGATAACTCGTTGAAGGTGCATCAGGTTCAACTGTTGTAGATATATCTTGTGTTGGTTGAGGTGCAGTGGATATTGTTGTTGATACATCTTTTGGTTGTCCACCCATGTCGTTATACATCGTCTCAAAAAAGTTGTCTAGATCACGTTCTAACGGTGTGTCTATTGTTGTTGTTAACGGGATCTGGTTTTGTGCGAGCCCTAAACTGATATGTCAATAAGTATGTTGGTTAAGTGCGGGTTCTAATCTATGTTATTTCATCAAAACGAATATGCATCATTTTGATGATCTTTCGTGTTCTGTGATTGTAAACCCGATAAGCCCGTGAATGAGTAAAGTATCCAATGAAGAAACCGATGTCACCTTTTTACTTGAGCTTTCTAAGGTCTTCACGGTCATTCAACGGATAACAAAGATAACCAAACATATGTAAAAATGTGAGATCCGGCTTCCGGTTGTGGAATAACTCATAAGGTGTTTTGTTAAATCCAGTGTGTATTAAGTAGCGGTTTTGTGTAAAACAAGCGATTACAATAGCATCTACCCAAAGGAATAAATGAGCTTTTGAAAATATCAGTATCATTCTTGTAACTCTAACCAAAATACAATTACGTTGTTCCTCAACTCCATTCTGCTTTGGAGTTCTTACCATAGACGTTTGATGTGAGATGCCAACATATTCAAAATAAGACTTCAACTCTTGATTGAACTCTGTTCCATTATTCAAACGTACAACTCTGACTAGAGCTTGTAGGCTAACTTGAATCCGCTTCAAAAACTTGGTAAGAATACTTGGAGTTTCATGATTCTATACAAAGGAAATGAACCCATGTATATCGAGAGAAGTCATCAACAATTACCAAAATATACCGCTTTCCATTAATGCTTTCCACTCTCACCGGTCCACCCAAATCTATGTGTAATAAATGTAACCTGTTCTTTGGACTAGGTACAGGTTTTGGTTTAAACATGGCTCTTTTACTATTTCCCAACTCACAAGCTAAATATAAATGATCCTTTCATTACTTCAATTTTAGAAGACTGATGACTATGTTTTTTTAGCAAGCTTGTTAATGGTGTTGAAGTTGAAATGAGAGAGACGACAATGCCATAACCAAGACTTTTTTGAAGATGCTTTGGAGATGAGACATATTGGAGATGAAGAGACCATATCCTGAAAGAGAGATTGTGTAATTTGTCTTGTGAGGCCTTGACAAAAGATCTACGCCTTCCAAATTGCAAATGAAACAAGTATTCTTTTGAAAAGCGACCTCTAAATCTGCATAACAAAATTGACCAGCCAAAAATAGATTGTGTCCCAATCCTTCAATACACCTGCGTGATTAGAATATCTCTAAGCTGAAGATATCTGTAAACCATAATAGCTGCAAAATGATCGTTCCCCAACCAAACTGTTCCCACAAACTTCTCAACGAAATTAATGGGAAGTTTGAGGTTCCCGGTCATGTGCTTTGAGCATCCCGAGTCAACCATAAACAAATATGGACAATCTGCGAAGAAGAGAAGTAGAATTTGGAAACCGAGTGGAATTTGATTTCTGATGGTTATAAATACTTGCATTCACATGTACAGATGGTTCACTATTGATGACGTATAACACGGATAACAGGTTCAACGGGCCTGGACTATACTATACAACTGGGCTCCGGCCCAACACACAAACCGGGCTCTGGTCCAATAAACAAAATTGGGCTCCGACCCTAGGCTCTGGCCCAATGAACCCATTAAGCTGGGTCTAATTAAACGCCCCAAGTCACGAGTAGGTCACAAGGAGATCTACGGATGAATAGAGCGACACTCCTGGAGTACGCTCACGGACCAATACATGGTCCGGAAAATAGTCCACGGCTACAAACATTGGTTAACCTCCGGACCCTTGCCCGACAAGGGTCCCACCTCGGCCACTACTACAAGTATGAGAAATAGTAGGAAACTCTAGCATTTCCACCACCTATAAAAGGTAAATTCATTACACATTCGGGGTACGCTTTTCTCACTCATCCCAATACTCTCATATTCCTCTGACAACATGTGTACTTACTCTCACGCCGAAGTTTAATCGTGGGGTCCGTCCCCACGGTAAGGCTAACGGTTTGTTCTCATTTGTACAGGGACCTGACATTTACTTGGATTAGTGCATAGCCTACTACTAGCGACGCCCGTCCGAAGTAGCCCAGAAGCATTATCAAACCCAATCTCAACCCATCACACTTTTTACACTAACAAGTTGGCGCCATCCATGGGACCCAGTGCAAAACTGTGTTCCAAATATAATACTCACCATGAGCCAAAAAGCAAACACCAATACGTCCGCACCCATGTCCGCCGTGCAAAATACGGGCGTGAAGGATAAAGAGAAGATATTGGGAGGCAATGGCGTACCTACACCTAGCACAGACCTCCAAGGTTATTGTGAAAGGAACTACGACCAACTCATGCCGATTATGGTTGAGAAATATCATCAAAAACAAAAACAAAAGCTCAACGAAGTAAAAACTCACCTCTTCGAGGAAGCATTGCAACAATCTGAATCCAAGACACCCCACCAGAAGAAAGATCTAAGGAGAAAGATTGAACCGAAACGCCGATGAAGTACGTCCTCAAGCCTTGACTCGCAAAACCGTAGGTCAAGGTCTCCTAGGAGATGGGGTTCAGAGAGGGGAGATGTGTTCAAAAGACTGGAAAATGGGGTGTTCTATAGGCTCGGGGGTGAAGGTAAGGAAAAAAGTATGTCCGCATACTCACAACGCTCCTGGCGTCAGCCCAACCGTGACGAAAAAGAGGACAGCCACTACCAAAGTCTCTGCTCCCGTAATTCCAGAAGACACCGCAACCGAGGATCAACTCCTCGATGCAAGGAAGATCTAGAAGTCCGGGGCCACAGGAGGAGAAGGTCGAGGTCAAGAAGGCGGAGATTTGAAGTCGAAGACGACGACCTGGCATAGCCCTGGTCATGTTGGGACTCTGATCCGTTCGCTCCCCGCATCCGTCACTTCAAGATACCAAAACGGACGCGCATGCCGACTCAGGTCAAGACATATGACGAAAGCGAGGATCCATAGGACCACCTAAAGATCTTCCGGTCCGCCGGAAAAGTGGAACGCTGGGTCATGCCAGTCTGGTGTCATATGTTCAATTCCACGCTAACAGGTTTCGCTAGAGTCTGGTTTGACGACCTCCCACCAAAAACAATCGATAGCTATGATGAATTGAGGAAAGCATTCATTGCAAACTTCCTCCAGCAGAAGAAGTGCATTAAGTATCCCGTGGAGCTTTACAACATAAAGCAAGGAGAAGGAGAATCCATGGAAGACTTCATGGAACGATTCAAAAAAGAATGCAGACATGTAAAGGGGGCCCCAGAAGTGCTAAAAATATCAGGGTTCATGCACGGGATAAATAACCCAGAGCTGAACAAGCGCTTGCATGATAACATCCCTAGAAGCGTTGACGAAATGATGAGGGCAACCATGTCCTTCCTCAGGGGAGAAGTGGCAGCTAGAAATCAGGAACGGAGTAAACCATCCTCATCATGGGGACAGTCCGACGGAAGTCAAAGGCAAAATTTTTGAAAAGGGGGGTTTAAGGGTCAATAGAGATCGGATAGGAGACTAGACCGGTTCACCCTTCTCTCCAAGTCCCCAAAGGAAATTCTCGCTCTAGAAAAAGCAAAATTCAACCCCCACCTCCGATGACAACCCCCGTTGAAAAAAGAAACGTCAACAAGTTTTGTGACTTCCACGGAGAGGTAGGGCATAACACAGACGAATGCATACATTTTAAAAGGCAAATTAAGGAATTGATAAAAAACGGAAAGCTGTCACATGTGATCAAAGAGCTAAAACAAAATAGCGGAAAGGACTAACAAAAGATAGCAAAAAAGGGGGAAACATCCTAAAAAGATAAGGCACAACCCATCTTAATGATACAAACGTGGCAAAAGTCAGCCAGATAAAAGATAACACAAAGCTTCTCCCTCGACCAGGAAATTTCTTTCCCACTTCTGGGACAAGATGAAGGGAATGAAGGCCCGATGATCATAGAGGCAGAAATCAGAGGCCACTGCGTACACTGCATATATGTGAATGGGGGCTTGGCATCCGAAATACTATATGAGCACTGCTTTAATAGGCTCCGGCCTGAGATAAGAAGTACAATGGTCCCGGCCACGGTACCTCTTATCGGATTCGGTGGTAACGTCATATGGCCAATGGGGCAGATAACACTCTAGGTGAAAATAGGCGAAGAAGAGCACGTCGCCTCCGTGTGGATGAAATTCTTTGTAGTAAGAGGTCGCACTCGCCTAACAACGCAATTATAGGGCGACCGGGGGTACAAAAAATACAAGCGATGCCATCAACGGCACACGGCATGTTGAAATTCCCAGTTGAGGGAGTAGTACTCACACTGCAGAGTAGCAAAATCATCCCGCTTGAATGTATAATGGTTTCCGAACCAACAGAAGAAACCCCAGTAGCTGACCCTCCAGCAGAAGAAATGATCAAAGTCGCAATTCACCCAGAACATCCGGACCAGACGGTAAAAATAGGCTCCACTCTCACGGAGGAGGGCCGGGCAAAGCTATGTGAATTGTTATGAAAGAACCTGGACATGTTCGCTTGGTGCCCATCAGACATGACGGGAGTCCCGCGGAGTATAGCAGAGTACCGACTCAACATCCGCGAAGGATATAACCCAATAAGACAAAAGAAACGAGGCCAGGCCAAAAAAAGAAACAAAGCAATACGGGAAGAAGTGGAAAGGCTTGTCGAAGCGGGCATCATGAAGGAAGTGCACTACCACAGTTGGCTAGCCAATCCCGTAATGGTTAAGAAATACGATGATAGCTGGAGAATGTGCGTTGACTTCAAAGACCTGAACAAAGCCTGTCCACATAACTGTTATCCGCTCCCAGAAATTGACTGGAAGATAGAATCCCTTTGTGGGTATCGCTTCAAATGCTTCCTGGATGCGTATAAGGGATACCACCAGATACAAATGGCCGAGGAGGACGAAGAGAAAACATCATTTATCACCAATGAAGGTATATTCTATTATTTTGAACCCCAAGAAATGTACCTTCAGAGTGGAGGAAGGAACGTTCTTGGGTTACACCATTAACACAAAAGGAATACAAGCCTACCCTAATAAAGCGAAAGCAGTCACCAACCTTACCTCCCCCAAATGTTTAAAAGAAGTGCAAACACTAAATGGAAAGTTGGCAAACCTGAACCGGTTCCTGTCAAAATCAACTGAAAAGTCACTACCTTTCTTCAAGACACTCAAGAAGTGCACAAAGAAAATTGAGTTTTACTGGACAAGAGAAGCGGAGGAAGCTTTCCAACAAATGAAAAAAGTAATAGCCGACCTCCCAACGTTAATGGAACCAATAGAATGAAGAGCCAGTCATTTACCTAGCAGCCGCTAAAGAAGCAATAAGTGCAGTGTTAATGACGGAAAGGGAGGAAAAGAAAATACCAATTTACTTTGTGAGCCGTGCCTTGAGAGGCCCGGAGATCAAATATACACCAATGGAAAAACTAGTTGTTGACATGAATAATGCCTAAAAACATTGTTAACATATTAACAATATCTCTGTGTTTTGATAATTACAAAGCATAAACTCATTAAACTAAAACTTATGACGTAAACAAGTATTTAGAGTTAAATATTTCATTTTGCATCCAAATCACTTAAGGTATGAATAAACAAAATGTTTATTGCATTCTATGATCAAAGGAAATTTTTCTAATCACTAGAATTTTTATAAAATATCTTAAACATTTTATATCTTTTACAAAATTACTTTGGAATTAAAAGAATATGTTTAATTCTTTATAAATATATGATTTCAAATTTCCAACCAAAAATGGCAAATTTTATCAAGAAAAACCTTCCCCAATAAAGGATAAACAACTCCAACATTCTGGAGGGGGCGGCCCCCTTAATCATTAAGGGGACCGACCCCTAATTAAGAGGACAGGCCACGCTCTAGAACAATATTTTGCTCCCCTATAAATACTGGTTCATTCCACAGATTTTTCTCACCTTTTGCACTCCTAAACTTTCTGTTCTAGATCTCCATTTCTATTCTCTAAATCCTTTGATCATACATTCATAAATCTTTGTTTCAAAGTGATCCAAACATCAACCCTCAAGTGCAAGAGAAGAATACTTCTAGCCTCCAAGACAAGAAGTATTACAACTTGTTGTGACCTCCACATCCAAGTTGTTAGAGCATCATTCATTACATATATTTCTTTGTGTTAGTTGTTGTGAATATTTGGTAGACGATAGATTAATTAAGTGTGTAGATAGAGTGATTGTTTAGAAGATTGGTGTGAAGTAGATAGTTGAGAAGTAAATAGTTGTGAAGTAGATAGTTGTGAAGAAGATAGTTGGGAAGTAGATAGTTGTGAAGAAGATAGTTGTGAAGAAGATAGGTGTGAAGATAGATAGGTGTGAAGTAGTTGTGTATAAGGTGTGATCAAGTTGTGGTGTGTAAGGTTTTCTTCGCCATAAGGGAGCTTGTTGACATAGAGAAGAAAACTCTCGAGTTAGGTGCTCGGGGAGTGGAGTAGGGCAAGGAAGGTGTCCTTGTAGCCGAACCACTATAAATCTCTTGTCTCGCGGTTCGATATTTCCATCTCTCATTTATTTCTTTGCTTATATTATTCTTGTTATATCATACATATATATTATTGTTTATATTGTGTAAGACTTGAGTTCACATAATATCGAATCTATATTTTTGAAAGTTAAGAAAACACACAAACAATCTTTTATAACAAATTAAAAAGACATAAAACTATTCAACCCCCCTTCTAGTTTTCCACACTAGTGTTAGCCCTGGTGCACGCCACCAGGCGCCTAAAAAGATACTTCCAAGCACACACCATGGCTGTAATTACGGATCAGCCAATCAAGCAAATCCTATCAAAATCGGAGGTAGCGGGAAGACTACAAAAATGGAGCATTGAACTTGGAGGATATAACATACACTATCGACCAAGAGTCTCAATCAAAGGACAAATCTTGGCGGACTTCATAGTGGAACGACCAGAATATGACTCCGAAAGTGAGCCAATAGAAGAAGAAAAGACACCAGAGCCTTGGAAACTATTTATGGATGGATCCCCATGCGCAGACGGTTCCAGGGCTAAGCTAGTACTCATTAGCCCAGAGCAGGAGGAATTCACCTACGCCCTAAGGTTCGCATTTAAAGCAAGCAATAATGAGTTAGAATACGAAGCCCTTTTAGCTAGACTAAGAATAGCTTAACAGATGTGCATTGAAAATTTGCAAGTAAACGTTGATTCACGACTCGTCGCAAACCAAGTCAACGGATCTTACATGGCGAAGGAGACTGAAATGATTCAGTACCTAGAAAAGGCCAAGGAACTCATAAATAACATCAGGGTATTTTTGATCCAGCAGATCCCAAGGAGCGAAAACAAGAAAGCGGACGCCCTGAGTAAAATGGCATCTACCACTTTTGCGCACTTAAGCAAACAAGTCTTAGTAGAAGAGCTCAGCAAAAAAATCAATAGATGAAACACAAGTGTTAGCCGTAGTCGAAGAAGAAGGAGACACTTGGATGACTCTAATCTATGAGTACCTAACAAAAGACTTGCTGCCAGTGGAATAGAAGAAAGCTAACGCGATAAAAAGAAAATTGCAGTGATTCGCTGTCATAAGAGGAACCCTCTATAAGAAGTCCTTCCTCGGACCGTGGTTGCGCTGCATCAGACCACGACAAGCGGAATATATGTTACGAGAAATCCACAAAGGATCTTGTGGCATGCATGCTGGAACAAGGTCCGTCGTGGCAAGAGCTTTAAGAACTGGTTACTGTTGGCCAACAATGCATAAGGACGCAAGAAAGATAATTCTTGTGTGCCAAGATTGCCAAGTTCACAAGCCAATCCCACGACACCCACAACAAAACCTAATGCCAATCACTTCCCTGTGGCCATTCTACCAATGGGGTATTGACATAGCCGGACCCTTTCCGGAGGGACCAAGCAAGGTCAAATTTCTAATCGTAGCAATCGATTACTTCACTAAATGGATAGAAGCAAAATCTGTCGCAACCATAACATGCCAAAAGGTAAAGAAATTTGTATGGGAAAACATCGTATGCAGATTTGGGCTCCCCAGAGTGATCATATCTAACAATGGAAAGCAATTCGGCGATAACCCATTCAAAGATTGGTGCGAAAAACTACACATACAGCAACGCTTCGCTTCAGTTAAACACCCACAAGCGAACGACATGGTAGAGAGAGCCAATTGAAGCCTAAGGGAAGGGATTAAGGCAAGACTAGGTGTAGACAACAAAAATTAGATAGTCGAACTACCACATGTCCTATGGGCACACCGGACAATGATTAAATATAGCAATGGCGACACCCCGTTTCCCTAACATACGGGACGAAGGCAGTCATCCCAGCAGAGATAGGTGGGCCGACATGGAGAATGACAGAGGTAGACATAAACCAAAATAATAAAGACCTAGAAATTAACCTGGACATGCTCGAGGAAAAATGAAAACAGGCAGCCATCCGCGAAGCAAAGAGCAAAGCAAAGATGGAAAAATACTACAACTCCAGAGTCCGCAACAATAGCTTCAAGCCAGGGGATCTAGTGTATCGAAACAATGATGCAAGCCATGCGAAAGATACTCGAAAACTAGGACCCAAATGGTAGGGACCGTATGTGGTCTCAGAAGCATTGAGAAAAGGAGCATACAAACTAAAAGACAAAAATGGAACTACAATGCCACGTACATGCCACATATGCAACCTCAAAAGGTGCTACATAAACCAGTTATAGAAAAGCCACGAACGCGGATCCCGCAGTGGTCATCTATCACTTTTAAGTACTATCTTTATTATTCTACTCTGTCTTTTTAACTTTAATGTAAGGTGAGGGCTAGCTACCCTCACCAGTTTGCCTTAATAAAATATCCGACTTTTTATTGCAAACTTTATAATATATGTGTGAGTAAAACGCGCGCACACTTGGGTACGTGCCATCAAATGTTATTCCGTATAACAAAAGGATGAGTAACCTCACAATTAAGTCAAAGTACATAAGAGGTATTGCAAACCCAATACAAAGACTATCAAACAAAGCGTACCCGTACGACTTTAAGCATAGCAAAAAACATCATGATAAAATAAGATCATAATTATGACAAACACAAAGACGTACAAAGAAACAAACACAATGTTCAAAAAGTACGCATACAAAAATAAAAAGATAGCCAAACAAACGGCTACAACACACATTAAAAAGACTCCTATGTTGAAACAACAACATTCTCTTCCTCTATGGAAGAAGGAGCAGGAGCAGTAAAAGGGCCAGCCCCATCAGTGGCATAAGCATCCGTACTTACCACATCACGAAGCTCCAATAACATAGAATTCGGGACCTCAGGAACATCAGGCCCCCTGCCCAATACAAGCGACGCATCAACAGATGTAAAAACTGAAGTCGTTTCAAAGAAAGGGAAAGTACGACATATAAGTGCCTCCTAAACAGAAGCAATTCTCTTTTTAATCTTGATAACATCCCACAGGCACACTATCCGTAGGATGCCATATATGAACAAAAAGCTGCTCCAGGTCTGCCTGCAAAGAAGCCATATCGGGAAGACTGGCAAGAGGACCCTCAAGACGAAAGAGTTCCATGATATCTCCAATATGGGAATCCTTCTTCGCTAATAGAGTTGCAAATAAGGAGAATTCAAACTCCCGAAGGTCCCGCAGCGCGGACTAATACTCTGCCTCAGCCGATGAACAATGGCCTGCAACCCCAGAAAGGTCCGCACCCAAACGACTGTGCACAAGACCGGCCACTAATCCATCTTGAACACCTATGATAACGGTAGAGCTAACAATCCTCTCAGATGCAGCAACATAGTCCGGGGAGTTTAGACACTTGGCAACAGCAAGCCGGATACCATGAGTCAAAAACCAACGGCGCTCAGCCACAGCAGAAAGCAAGCGAGGACGAAATGCCTCGTGCACATACAAAAAAAATTTTCCAAATGCTCCTCCAGAGTAACTATCCTACGGATAAGGCCCCCCATCTGATAATCATGTATCTTCATAAACTCCTCCGCCAAACGGTCAAAAGCCAATGAGAGCATCTCTCGAGAAATAAACACATGGCCGGGCGGGGAGACAAAAGACCGAAGTTCCAAAACCTGCTGCTCAAGAGAATCGAACTCTGCTCCATTAAAACCTTCTCCGAAGATTCCAAAGCAGAAATACGATTGCGAAGACTAGCCACTTCCGCAACCTCAGCATCAGCCAAAGAAATCCTCGCTTTCAGCTTATCAATTTCCTCATCCTTAGACCTGAGCAAATAATCTTGCTTATCGCAGAGATTAGAAAAATTCACATTCACCTGCAAAAGATCCTCCCCATGCCTCCTCACTTCGGATCCCACAATCGTTTGATGAGCTGTGGTAACATTGAATACAGAAAATAATTGTTCATTACTCAAGCCACGAACAGCCGCAGACATACGTGGCGGAGCAACCATATCAATCAAACTACGGCACTCCAGGGGGCCGGTCAAACAAGAATCATTGGTAACATCCCACTGAGGGACATAGATATTGTCTGGACCATCAGGACTAACACCACCCGAATCACGGGTATCACTGCTAAACATGATTCCCGTACCCTAAGTAACCAAACTCTGATCAGGAAGCGGTGACTCATCAATAGACTTTCCCTAAGAAACTGAAGTAACCACCGGGGAAGTGGTAGCACCGTCGTCAATGACAACGTGCTACGCTTGATAAACGAACCCACTTCCAAATCAGAAGTGGGAGAAGAAAAGATACCAACACTTGCCTCAAAACTAGCAAGATCACCGATCGCCAAATCACCCACCTTGAGTCTCTTAACAACCGGAGGGGAGTCATCAAAAGATATTGTCTCTGCTCTCTTCGTCACCTCCGACACTGACGGCAACTCCACCGAGTGAACAAACTCTTTCTCGAGAAGAGCCGAATTAGAGGTGCTACTAAAATCAGCCGTAGCAACACTATGAGATCTAGAGACATCTCCAATAGCAGTAGCAAGTTGACCCGAAGAAACTCCTGGCCGTTCCTCCTCAGACACACGGACTTTGAAAAGATCAGGAACATCAAGAACCATTTCCATTTCGCTAAAGATTCAAATTTGTTAAAGTATGAGTAAATAATAGATATCACGATTAGAGGAGAGACAAGGTAAAATAAAATATGGGTGAATAAGGAAGACCATTTATACCCTTCGGCACGAAAACAAAGCAAAACATAGAAAAGAAGGCAGACGGTCTCAAACGTTCCACGTTCCCCCACGATTTCAAAACCGCAGACCGAAAAACACGCGTCAAGAAAAGAGCTACGAAACTAGCAGCGGAAAATGCAGATTCAATAAAGTCTAGAAGTATTCACCGCATGCTACCAAAGCACACGAGCAATAAACACACTAGACTAGGGGGACTTAATGACGTATAACACGGATAACGGGCTCAACGTGCCTGGACTATACTATACAACTGGGCTCCGGTCCAACACACAAACCCGGCTCCGGTCCAATAAACAAAACTGGGCTCCGGCCCTAGGCTCTGGCCCAATGAACCCATTAAGCTGGGTCTAATTAAACGCCCCAAGTCAAGAGCAGGGCATAAGGACATCTACGGACGAATAGAGCGACACTCCTGGAGTACGCTCACGGACCAATACACGGTCCAGAAAATAATCCATGTCCACAAACATTGGTTAAGCTCCGGACCCTTGCCCGACAAAGGTCCCACCTCGGCTACTACTATAAGTATTCGAAATAGTAGGAAACCCTAGCATTTCCATCACCTATAAAAGGTAACTTCAGTACACACTTTGGGATACGATTTTCTCACTCATCCCAATACTCTCATATTCCTCTGACAACATGTGTACTTACTCTCACGCCGAAGCTTAATCGTGGGGTCCGTCCCCATAGTAAGGCTAATGGTTTGTTCTCATTTGTACAGGGACCTGACATTTACTTAGATTAGTGCATAGCCTACTACTAGTGACACCCGTCCGAAGTAGCCCAGAAACATTATCAAACCCAATCTCAACCCATCACACTTTTTGCACTAACAACTTGTTAGTGCAAATATTACGATATTTAAACTAAACAGTCTCTTCGGTTTTAGTGATGACAAACATGTAACTTGTAATACATAACCTAAAATACGCAAGTTACTTGTTTACACAAATCATCAATGCATACTTACATCAACATCTCTCGACTTCTCAAGCATGCTTCAACAAAGTCGTAGATTTTCATCCCGACGTAAATCACTCAAGGTGTGGACAAACAAATCTACTACTTGACAAATGATCAAAGAATTATATTTTTCTAAACTTCACATTCTTAATGTGACAAAACATTTTTTCAGAAATATATTTTACAAACTATTTTTGAATTAAAAAGAAATGTTTTAATTTGAAAAATAAGTTTAAAATCACCAACAACTAATTCCCCCCCCCCCAAATCAGCTCCAAACTTCCTCAAATAAACCTTCACCACTAAAAACAAAATTTAGAGCGTCTTTGTCTGGGACGGTACCACTACATTTAGTGGTACCGTCGGGTATTTAGTGGTACCGTCCCCCTGTAACGGTAATTTTTCTCTTTGCGTATAAATAGTGGACCATTTTCCATTTCCAACCTGATTTTTCCAGCCACTTTTCTCTGGTTTAATACCTTCTTAGTTAGATCACTTTCTTTGATCATTTAGAGAGTCTTACTTTGTTTTAGAGTGATCCAATCATCCATTCAAGTGATCACCTTCATTCCTCTTCTAGTTCAAGAGAAGAACACAAAGTATTAAGAAGATACAAAGTGTTAGAGTCATTGAGTAGTGCACTTGCATTACTTGTTGCAAGCTTGTTGTATCTTGACATACATCAAGTAGTCATAATCTTTGTTTAGTCTTGTGAGTGTGGATAATTGTGATCTTGTTGAGATTTTGGAGATCTCTTTTAGCTAGTGAGCTTGTGTGTTGATTAAGTGGATCAAGGGTAGATCGGGTAGATCGTGTATGGTGTGTTGATTGTGTGATTAGTAAGGATCGGATAGATCGTGAGTGGATCGGGTAGATCGTGTGTAGATCATGTGGATCTTGTAGCTTGTGTGATTTGTGAGGTTCAGGTAGATCGTGGTAGATTGGTACTAGCTAAGATTAGTACTCGACATTTAGCTTAGTGTTGGAAAATAATGTAAGCGACATTGTATGGTTTTCTCCGCCGAGAATGGAGCTTGTTGATTAGTGAAGTAACTCTCGAGTTGGGTACTCGGGAAGTGGAGCAGGGCGAAGAGGAGCTTCGTGACCAAACCACTATAAATCGTCGTGTCCGGGTTTGCATTTTCTTTACTTATCTCTTTACGTTCATTTTCACATTTACCACTTTACATCTATATCTTGCGTAGCATTTATACTTTTGTGGTTTGTTGCTTATATTGTGTTTGTTATGCTTTGTGTCATGGCCTGCTATTTACAATATATCTAAGTTTGTGTTGTTGATACATGCTTTACTTGATGCTTTATATTATCTCTAGTTCTTGTAAGACTAGTGTTGACACTTTTCATATTATATCACACTTGATCGGGTGTTTGATACAAAAGTTTTTAGGTTTTTAAACAGAAACGTATTCACCCCTCCCCCCTCTACGGTTTCCACACAACTATCAACTAATTTAACACTAGTATCAAGGACCTTTCATGTGGGTTTCCATCTAAATCTAACTGAATTAAAAATTCTACCCGTGGGTGATCTAGGATTTGATTAACTAATAGCAAATGTGCATCATGCTGGAATCCACTTGTCTTCGAACACGTACCTAAATCTCATGTTCACTATGACAACTATCCACTATCTCATAGACGTTGTCCGATAGTCCTAACAGAACCATATTGATTGTTTACTGATCATCTTCTACATGAGCTTTCTCTGTTGTAGTTAATTCTTCTTCTATTTGAAGTCGGGTATGAGGAGCAATTGGAGGAGTTCGATTGGTATCACCAGGACCATTGATCTCTTTGAATTCATAAGGACCTTTGATAATGAAGCTAGAAAGAATTTTCCCATTTGGCTTACTATTAACATGACGAATAAGTCGACTTGACCATTGGATATAACCACCATGGTACAGCATCGGGGGTCGGGATTCGTAACCAGCATTGATGATATCTTGTTCTTGAGCCATAGTTAAGATGTGTGAAGCTTGATGTGGATATGTGAAATGATAATTGAGTTTTTCTTAAGTCGGGTGTTGATGTAGGTTATATTGGTTGTTTTTGAATGATATGGTTAATTTGGTGGTTCTTGTGATTTAATTCTGTTGTTCTTGTGAGTTCTTGGGTTAAATCAGTTGTTCTTGTGATTTAGTTCGGGTTTTCTTGGTTAAAAGTGGTTTATTCGCCTGTTTTTTTAAGCTGTGTAGTTAATTCATTTTTGTTTGGATCCTTGTTTAATTCGGTTGTTCTTGTACACTTTTTGGTTATTTCGGTTTTTATGGGAGGTGTTAATTCATTTGTTTTTCTTGGTGCCACGTAGGATTGTAGTGGATGACTTGGACTACCGAAATAAGTGGACTTGGACAACCGTGATAATGGGCTTTATGGACTACCGAAATAACTAACCTTGGGCTTAACCAAAATAACTAGGACTGGATGACCGAAATAATGAGTAAACAAACTACTGAAATAATGCACTACCGAAATAAGCTGAAACTCTAAACTGCCGAAATAAGTACTACCGAGATAACAAACCCTAAACTACCGAAATAAGTACTACTGAGATAACCACTTGTACTATTCGTATTTTCCCGTTCCACTAATTACAACCGAAATAAGAATATGAGTTTAAAACTTTTACACTAAAATTGTAAACATAAATTGTGAAGTTTTAAAACCATTTCTTTTGCATATATATGAACCAAAACACCAAACAACAACTTAAAAACAACAACTTTCAAGTTTTAATCCACAAAATCAAAGGTTTTGATCTATGTGACTCCCAGTTCAAAAGTATGACTCAAAAACAATAAAAACTCAAAATTTGGTCATGGTTTTTTGAAAATGATTCACTCCGTCATCATTGTTAGGGCTCTGATACCAATTGTAGGTCACCAAAAATTATCAAAAATCACAACAATAATAATAATATAAGGTTTTAGGGAGAGAAACTAGAGAGAGAAAGAACTAATAGAGAACTCTTATTATGTGTTTGTAATGTGATGCTAACAATGAGACTCCTAGCCTTCCTACACATAGTAGGGGATTATTTATTAGGCTACCAGAGGCCTTAGTGGGCTAAGCTTAGGCTTGCTGTTAGGCTTACTAATGGACTTGGTCCATATCTTTCATAAGTAAACTAACTAATACATAACTAAGTCCACTAGCCCAATGCTAATCTATTACAACTATTACAAGGTCCGTACAATGTATAATGATTGTCACTCCAAATGCTAACATATTAAATGGTCAAAAGATGGGCCTCTTAGCTTTGGAATGAATTTTTTATTAATTCAATGTTTTAGGTTTTCATTGTGATGTTACAAGAAAAGAAACAATGTTCAATTCTGGTCGTTATACAACATACCAGTAATTGAAGAGTTGCAATGATTCGTTGGTGACTTTACTTATATATAAATAGGACTTTTGTTCTATGGAGGAAGACATCGAAAACAAAGACAAACCACATCCAAACTCCATCATGAAACTTTAGATTCAACTTAATTTTTTTTGAATTAATTATTGTATCCTCTAAGTAGTCATACCAATTAGGATGAAATTCTTTTTAAAGATACTACATTCCCAGGCCTTAATCACGTTGTTGTATTATTTGATATTAATGTAAATTATTCTCTAACAAACAGAAGAACACAAAAAAAGGGTTTATAGACAGATAGGTTACTCACGGGGTGACATTCAGGTTACTGAATTTGTAAAACGCGACATTTATGTTACTTAACTTACATAGAAAAATACACTCGGGTTACTTTGATTACACTGAAAATATAGAGGTTGAATGCTTTCAAAAAGTTCAGTAACCTAAGTGAACAAAATGAAAGTATGATAACTTACGCGTATAAAGTTGAAAAGTTAGGTAACTTATTTATCTATAAACCCCACAAAAAATGTTGCTTTGGTAAATAGGAAGTGAATTTCACCTGAATACTATTTTAGAGCTTCTAAATGAATAAGAAAGAACAATGATCAATAACATAGTAAAGGCATCCACTATGAATATGTGGTAATTTCAAGAAAAGGTTAAAACATATGAAAATGTTTATAATTTGTTTTAACTATAGTGCACTGATGTTTTATGTCCATGTGAAATGAAGAGGTTTGACATTTTAAACATTTTAATAATTTAATGCATGTGTAACTGTTAAATATTTTATAAACTTGAAAAAGTTTATAAATAATGCAATAGTGTTTATAAAATCAAAAAATTTATAAATTAATGATTTAATAAATATTTAAACATTTTAAAAGGTCAACCGTTATAGATGCTCTAAGTATCCTGATAATGAACGACGACAGTGATATAATTAATGTTTTTTTGCAAGCGATATTTTTCAATTTTTTCAATAGAAGACAAGGGCGAATAGAAAAAAAAGTGAATAAATTATTATCAAAGGTATTTGTGTATACTGCTAAATAAAATAAAATTACAAAAACGTTAATGCTCTATGTTATAGTATAATAATATCTTATTATGTGTTTAATGTTGAGACTAAATGTAGTAAACGCGCAAGAAAGTAAACGTGGTTTGTTAAAGCTTCACGGCGAGTATGTTTGGCGAAATAGGTTAGAGTTGAGGTTGGGGCTAGAGCTCGAGCTGAAGTTTAGGCTTATATTATAAACCGGAAATTGAATCTTATATTTTAATATAAGTGTTTTGTAAGTTAGCTGAAGTTGAACCTAATTAATGTAAAATTACATAAAAATTAATCAAATTAAAATTCAAAATATATTTCAATCTTTTTTGCGTGTTGATCAATTATATTTTGAAAGACATTTAACTAATTTGACCAATTATCCCTCATAAGCCTGTTTCATTAGGCTTGGCTTATGAAGGCTTATAATTTATAAACACTTTCATAAACTTGTGTGACAAGTAAAACTTATTTATAAACTAGATCATTAATTGAGATATTCTTTGAACTTGATGCACAAATAGCTCAAATCCTTATAAGCCCGGTATAAGACTACGCCAACCACAAGCCGAAATCACGACATTCATCTAAAGTTTGCAAAAAGCAAGTCAAACAAATTATGCATCCACGATACGCCACGCCTGCCTCAGACTACCAAATTAGTTGACTTAATCGATCAGCAACTAACTATTTTTATACTTTCTATTCTCCAAAATCCACAAATATTAGTCTGATAATTAATCATATCACGAGGTTTGATCAAATAAATACTTTCCGGAATTAATGAAGGAGGAATATACATTTTGAGACTCATAAATATTTGTTTTCTTGAATAACTCACAAAACAATAATATATTTGATAAACATTACAAATTTAGAAAACAATTAATATCAACTTACATGTAAATATAGTAACTACTGTTTGTTTAATGTCTCTAAGCTATTGAAATCATGACAAGTTAAAAATCCTTTAGAAAAAGATAAGTCGGGAATAAATAATTATCTTTAGATTGATTTGTATGCGCGCAAAAGCTTAATTATATGCACGTTACTTTAATTAAGATCAAATTACTTTCAAAACATTCAAAAAGTAAATAATCTATTATTGAAAAAACATGAAATACATGTCTTAAGGTAAACATCAGCTTAATTATCTATAGTGGTACTTACATACATTTACCCTGCAATAAACGTAAAATTAATATACGATACATGATCCTAGCTAGCAACATGATCAAAGCATCTAACCATACCTATCGAAGCAAGAAATAAATATTACTACGACCAATAGCGTGTAGAAAATTATGTTGTTGCAAAAGTCAAACACATGATATACCAATAGAAGTTGGCATAAACCGATCAGACTGCGATCTTGTCGCCAACGAGTTCATATCGGGCGAAAGCATATCAAACTCTGGTACGGTCTCTGGGATCTCGGGTATGGTAGAGAGAACACTTGAAGTATCATAGACGTAAAAAGCTTGATCCCTTGATGAGCCATGATGGGTATGTCTAGGCCAAAAAACTGATCGTAGGAATTTGTTGAGGGATCGAGCGAGTCTCGAGTGTTTCTTAGAGGCAGGCTTGTGGCTAGAAGGTGCTGGTAGAGGTGGTGGTTGACCACGATTCGAGGAGGACGAGAGATGAGGCATTGACATGGTTCGAGAAGATAAAGCAGAATCGAGTTGTCGTTCAAACGATTTAAGTTCGAAAGAGTCGTAAAGAGAGCTTTCACAATCCCATACTTCACGTGTAAGTTTGGGTTTTAGGGTTCGTGATTCTTGATCTCTTTTTGCTCTTTGCATCTCTTTAGAGTTTGTCACCTAATGAATAATGGATATGTCATTTTTAAATGTTATAAATAGAGAGAAATTATTAAAGGTAGTGAGAAAAGTCGATGGCTGTTTACATATTAAGTGATAATAAATTGACGAATTAGCTAGGTACACTATAGTTAATGAGATTATTCTATATATATTTAATATGGCTATAGACTCCGGTGGCCACGTACGCGATTTCAAGGAAGCCAACATTTTCTAACATTTTTTAGACACGGTACCAGAACCCCCATTAGCTCTCAACATCAACACGCACTTTACTACTAAAACATATGTAAAGACTAAACAGCTTGCTAAAATTATAATTAAGATATCTTCATCGTTTATTATTGATTATACTATAAAGATGATTTGTAATAGTGAGGTACAAATAATTTGTCACTTATGTTAGTAACTTAACGGATGACATGCATACCGATCCCTCTTAAAATGCGTATTTTTAAAAAGAATTAACAATAAATAAAAGTATATTGTCTCTGTTAAGAGACTAAAAGCATATTTACTTCTCATAAATCTCAAACTACCTTTTCGATTTCAGCAGTTAATCCAAACACAGGTTACTACATACTAGATCAATTTACAACAGTATAACAGGGTCACATGCAAGGTTATAAAAGGCGTGAGATGTGTCGTACCCTGAAGTCTTACGCGCTATGACGGAGCTTTTGCGTTTCTTAAGGCCTCACTAAAGCGGCAAAAAAATATTTATAGATTTATGTATTTATAATTTTAGATTATATTACTCGTATTATATTAGATATTTAGACTACTACTTACTATATAATTACCAGACCCATATACCAAATAACCCAAATTTCAAATACTAGTTCAAAATAGTTCAAAAGAATAAGAATAAAAAAATGAACTGGTTCAAAAAATGGCGTCACGCCTTACCAAAAGGTGCGTTTTTTCACGCCTTTGCTCGCCTTATTTCACGCCTAGATCAGCCGCCAATGTCCATTTCTTGGCGGCGAGGCCACGCCTCGCGCCTTGACAACACCTTCAGAGCGCCTTGACGCGCCTTTTATAACACAGGTCACATGGTCATCACTTTGATTGTTAAGTACACTATTGAGTTTTCTGTAATGATAACATGCCGCACATACAACTATTACAACCAACATGTTTTGACATAGGGCAAATTTCACAAAAAAAAACAACATATTTTCATGAGAAAATGTATACTGTGTCATTCAATTATATATTTTAATCGTTAAAATACCCCTTTAGACACACTTAACTGATTTTTTTGGTTGAAATGAATTGAATATGTGGATGTTGTAAACTTATTTAATAAGTTTAATGATATAAAGAAGCTTAGTTGAACAAAGAATACATAAAACAACGTCAAATTAGTTTGGCACATCAACATAACCAGTCCGTGTTAGCTTAAAAATCAAGTCAAAGTTGTCAAAATGACTTTTTCAACAATTAAAACACAAATAAATGGATTAATTGACAAAAATAAAATAAAAATTAGGGTGGTTTTTTCAACAATTAGATCAATATATGTCGGGCTTTTGTGACATTTGTCCTTTTGACATACGATCCGATGCGTATATAGTGATGGACTTTTATGGTATGACAACCATGAAACTCGTAGATATGATAACCGACTTAACGAACATGAGAGCATTACTTCATGAATCCAAAATAACTGGGGTGTGTACCCTTGCAGCTCAGAACATGAAAGTTAGGAGGTTATGGTACATCGTACATGGGTAGCTGGCTATCCATCTTGACCCTCAACATTAGTTATTTTAGTTGTGAAAAGGGTTTATCTATCTTATTACCTAGAAAAAGTATTTGAGCATTTAAAAGCTTATTCGTGTGCATGTGGATACCTTATTTGGCACATCACTAGCCATGTACGTGAATCATGAAATTCGACTCGTGAGTTTACATTACTACCTAAAAGTAAAGAACTATTAGTAAGTTAATTAATAATGTATGTGTGGAGGATTGGATTAGGGATTTAGGGTAGTAGGTCGACTAGGAAAAAAGGACATTAGAGGTCACGGCGTTGCAATAGGGACCATGGAGTTGTAAATGCGTTGTGTGATATGTGGGCAGTTTTGGTTTGTTAACTTCAAGTGTTTGTGATGCCATTAAATGGAGATAATGAAATGCAAGAAGAGTCAACTCATGCATTTTCCATTGCAATGCAACCTGTACGTACATCCTTTATACGTAGTATAAATTACTAGTAGTTATTAGTTTAGCAATTTGACACCTTTAGTCCCTTGAGTACTATTCGTTCATAATTGTGACACGTTAACTTTCTATAACCATTTACATAATATTTTTAACTTATAGTTTGACTATCGGGTTGAGCAATCATATTGAGTTTCCCGATACTTAAATACCATAGTCAAACTATCACAATAGCACCCTTGTAATTAAATACTTAAAAACCTGTAGGGTGTTACGCTAGTTCCCGAGTTATCATTATTAGTGACATTGTCATCTGTTATACACTTAATTTGAGCGACCCTCACAGAGGTAACCTTTTTCAACATACACACCTCCTTAGTGATTACGAATTTGTTTTATTCAAATGCAAGTTTAAATCCCTTATTTCGAAAAATAGGACCTAAAATCATAGTCTTGGTGATGTTTGGTTCATGCAATACGTTTGAGAGTACAAGATCCTTTGTAAAAGTCAGCTTCAATATCACTTTCATTTTTCTACAATCTTTGAAGAAGTTCCATTCCATTTTCATCCATATCCTAGTATGATACAAATATCCTTCTTGAGTTGCATATGTGCTTTGTGGCACCAGTATCAACCGACTTGCCAAACATATTTGTAGCCGCGAAAGCTTCAATTAATTTAGCAAATTCGTTTGATGATTCCACATTATTTGCTTCGTTGGATTTTCGCCTCTATGTTCTTTCTTATGGGGACAATCCTTAGCTTTATGCTAAAGTTTCCCAAAGACCCAAAAATGATACATTTTCTTTAAGTCGTTCTTTTTTTTTTTTTTTTTTTTTTTTTTTTTTTTTTGGTGTAATCCTTCTTCCAGCGTAGGAAGAATTCTTCCCGAAACCACCACCATTTTTTCCTTTGTTTTTGTGGTAGAACTTGGATTTAGAAGAGCTTTCTTGACCATGCTTGCATTTGGTTCTATTGAATTTGCATAAGCCTTTTCATTCATTGTGTTATCTGCCTCAACAAGAATTTTGAGAACAAGATGCTCAAAACACATATCATCAGTTAAATGTTTAAGATATAACTTAAATTTTTTCTAGGATAGGGCAATTTTTCAATAATAGAACCAACAAGAAAATTAAAGTTAATAAATATCATATAGGAAATCATCCACAACATGAGAGGATCACTTAATTTGATCACACACTATGAGGTGTTGGACCTTTGTAATGTGTATATGTGATACTTTGAGTGAATATGATTAAGTATGCGGAATCTACTTAACCACACTTAGAATGTTTATTGGAAATAGAACAATGATGCTTGTGTTTATTTAACAAAGAACAATGAAAGTATATCACCAAATGATTCAATATTATTCAAGATAATACGAGTGATCTTCACTATCACTAGGGTTACAAAACCTTGAATCTTGTGTTTTGTTCTAATGTATTGTCTCTTGTATTTTTTGCATCTACGTCTATATCTATTTCACTATTTGTATATGTCTTAGTAAGTCATATCTAAGATCTTTCTTTTATAGTCCAATGAAAGATCTTTTACAATCTATATGACTTATCTGACCACTAGCTCTAGCTTATGACTTATCTTCATTCTAGCTAGATGATGACTTATCTTGTCAGTCATTAAGATACAATACAACTTATTTAGAGTGTTCAATTTGATGACTACAAAGAAGATATTATCTAGTGAGTATGCACATAATATCTTTGTACACGTATCAGTAGAATAAGTAGTACTTATCTACTTAGCAGCTGTATGAGTCATAGTAGCAGCATAATCCATCAACAGAATCCATCTATCAGCAGTAGCATTTTATCAGTAGGAACATGCTTTGTGCTTTATCAGCAGGAACATACTTGATGAATTTCCTTGAGCCTTTATGTTGATTCTTCTGTTTATTTAATTCCCAACAATCATCCCCTAAACATGTGAATTACATTCAAACATGCTTTATCAGCAGGAACATACTTGATGAATTTCCGTGTCCGAGATTTACTTTTAGGTTTAAACGTCATTCTAGCATCCCGATATGTCCATAAAACATTATAAACAATAGAAATATGATTTTCTATTATTTTAGGACAATTCCAAAAGTTTTGGAATTTTACGTTTTTCAGTTCAGCGTTTTACGCGAATTACGCGTTTTAGACTTGTGTTTCCAGTTTTTAGCAGGGTTTTAGCACCCGATAGATCCTACCACTCATTTTATATTTTATTATGGAGTATATTGATAAGTTCTAGCATATTTATAAGTTTCATATTTTTAGGATACCCGGTTTTACGTTTCGTGACTTAAAAACTTACGGTTAGCAATTTACGGAGTCAAAACTAGCTACATACTTAGGATATTATCATCCAAAGACCATGACTACTCATCTAGTCACCCTATCCATATACACACCGACTTAGGAGGGGGGAGTCACCATGTGTGGTTAAATCTTGACCATTGATTCTTTAGATCATTACTTAATTACAACTTTGTCACCAAGTTATTGTAATTTCCTAGTAAGCTTCCTAAACTCCTCATTTTTAGTATAAAAGCATGCTCATGTCTTCCTTTCTTCACCACAAAAATGCCACAACATAAAAACCTAGCACCATGATCCTTTGATCTTCAATATACAAGTTACACTACAAAGTTCAAGGTCTTAATATTCTCTACCTAGTTCTTAAGTTTGTTTGGTGATTCCATGGTTGAATTAGGAGCTACACAAGGTTACTAGGGCTGAAGTTAAATGGTTTTCACAAGGGTTAGATCAAGGCTAGCAAGGGTTACAAGAGTTATGGTAAAGGGTTTACAAGCATAGGTTTAGTGTCCTAGTTCATACTTGACTTCCTTTCTTAAGAGAAAGCCAAAAGTTGTAAGCAAACCCTAACATACTCCTTGCTTAATTATCATATTCATGCTCTTTGTGTTTCTTTCAAGCTATATATGTTCTTGTTATTGTGTTCATGATGTTTAAAAACAAGTAAAACAAGTTATGGTAACTATATGTTAACTTATGTTATTTAAACAAGTAAACTAGTGATTTTTATGGAGAACCACGACCAAAATAGTATAACTATGATATTTGAAACTTACTTACTGTTATAAAGGACTTCAAAAGGAAAACATAGCAATTTGAATCACCCAAAACGAGTACACGAGTCAAAAGTTATGGCCATAAGAAGTTAGCGACACCAAAACGCCGAAACTGCCTATAACCTACTGTTTTGCATTCTGCCAATTTGAAAGTCACCCTTCTGGTCCGATTCATCAAAAAGTTAAAACACGAAAGTTGTCCGGAACGCCGTTTTCGTTCAGGAACAAAGAAGCTCGAGCCCTGAAAACGCTTTCCGAGTGATAATTTCTTCAAATTCTTAACAGCCCATTTTTAGACCAAAGTTACTATATAATGATTATAATTAGATGAGACCAAGAGGTCTAATGACCTAAAGCCAAGACCACAACCATGGCTAAAGCCAAGGTTGAGTCTCAAGACCATGGTAACAATGACCAAGGTCACGGCAAAGCCACGGCTAAAGACCATATAACTATTAAAGATCAAAACTTATATATATGTTATCAAATACTACAATAATAGGGAGCCTCATGTGAGGAGTTCATTAAGTAAGCCATCGAGATGAGTTGTGGATTTATGAATTAAAGTGTCCTGGCTCCTCGAACGTTTACTCCATGACTTCTGAATTATGTCAGCCCGAACGGTAGTAAGAGATATACAAACTATACATGTTTCATAGACCACTTATATTCAAAGACTTACACTATATACTAAGTACTACATCATGAACATTATGCAAGACATATATAGGCAATTCTTCGTATTCTTAGACGTTACTCCAAACCTAAGTCGCAACGTTCTATTATAGGCTGCTCTTAGAGACTTTCGCGATTCGACTACCACATTCATTTCTCATTACATAAGCTTAAGGTGAGTCATAGCCCCTACTCTTTTTATACTTGTTTTAACACTTTGGGGGGGATACATGCTCAACTACTTGCTTACTTGTACAAATACTCAAAACATTTATACTTGATTGTGTTATACTTGATTGGCATTATACTTGAATGTGTTATACATGATAATTATACTTGATTGCGTTATACATACTTGTTACACTGTACTTGCTTAATTTAAATACAAGATTTGTATTTACGTACATACACAATACTCTATGCTGTCAAAGGAGAGGTATTAATAGTACTAGTATAGGCCTACACCCCCCACCCAAGTCCAAGATTCGAGACGTTGGGTGACATGTACTATTTGGGATGGTGGTTCCCCGCCTATGGGTCCAAAATGACGTGACCATGGGTGAATATAATCCTGAGAAACTATATATTAGCAGTGGGTTGTGAACACACAGGTTGCAAGTCTCTTATGGCGGGAGTTGCAACTGAGTGGATTCACGATGCCTTTGCTGTGCGAATATTCTTTAAAGACTTTTCAACTGTTTTAAGACAAACTCTATAAACTCACCAACCATTGTGTTGACACTTTAGCATGTTTATCTCAGGTTAGTAAGGCGATAGCTAGTGCGTGGAACTTAGAGTCAAGCTGCATATTCTGAAGACTTACGCTTTTATCATTTACCATTCAAAACTTTGTATACATTTATGTATCATACTTTGGAATCTCAAGTTTGTAACTCGGAATTTATTAATCGAATGGTAACTTTTCAAAACGTCTCATTTAGAGTTCGTTTTCTATACCTTGTACTTTGTATTATGAAGTAGCACCCCTATGACACAGTCTTCCGCTGCGATATTTTGGGGGTGTTACAGATTGGTATCAGAGCCTTGGTTATAGAGAACTAGGTTGCATTTAGTGCCTAGACTATAACTGCTATATACATTAAGACTCTCCTCTTTAATTGCCTTACACACACTTCATACGCATACGCTTTTTGGTAGTTGTTGGTTTAGTTCCACGCTGTTAGATGATATGACTTTAGTATTATAAGGAGCCCCATAGATTAGCCGAGTCATTAAAAACATGGAGCTCAGTAATAACTAATTGGTTAACTTGATCTTGTGACAGTTCTTGTTTGATGAGACACAAGATTTGAGTTAAATAATATTATTGCTTAGCTTTAGGGATTTGATGACTTGATTATCTTACTATCGGCCTCAGAAGGCGGATTTTGTGTCGGAAATTTTTAAGTAGGATGTTTTAGAATCTCCTTATTTAAATGGATTGGGACGCCTCTTCATTTAAATAAAAAAATTGTAAATCACCGAACCATAAGTTTATGAGACCTTACTTACATAAATTTGGACGCTTCTTTATGTAAGTAATGTGTTATAAATAAGTGGGCTTAATTGTAGCCGATACAACTCCTTAACCAGAACCTTAGACGAATCAGAGTAAACACCACTATTTTAGAGATCCCGAATTCTCTTAGACACACTGTAAGTAGTTAACATCAATAGAACTTCGGGACGAAGTTCTCCTTAAGGGGTAGAGACTGTAACAATTCGCAATTTCAGGCTAACTTTTATTCTCGAAAATTTCACTATTCAGTTTTTACTATTCACTTTTTACTATTCACATCAAAAATTTTTATTTCATATTCTCGTAAGTTAAACTATTTTAATGATAATCCGAGAATTTCACACTCGTCGGATCATTTCTGCAAAAATCACGAAGCCGTGTCCGAGATTTACTTTTAGGTTTAAACGTCATTCTAGCATCCCGATATGTCCATAAAACATTATAAACAATAGAAATATGATTTTCTCTCATTTTAGGACAATTCCAAAAGTTTTGGAATTTTACGTTTTTCAGTTCAGTGTTTTACGCGAATTACGCGTTTTAGACCCGTGTTTCCAGTTTTTAGCAGGGTTTTAGCACCCGATAGATCCTACCACTCATTTTATATTTTATTATGGAGTATATTGATAAGTTCTAGCATATTTATAAGTTTCATATTTTTAGGATACCCGGTTTTACGTTTCGTGACTTAAAAACTTACGGTTAGCAATTTACGGAGTCAAAACTAGCTACATACTTAGGATATTATCATCCAAAGACCATGACTACTCATCTAGTCACCCTATCCATATACAAACCGACTTAGGAGGGGGGGAGTCACCATGTGTGGTTAAATCTTGACCATTGATTCTTTAGATCATTACTTAATTACAACTTTGTCACCAAGTTATTGTAATTTCCTAGTAAGCTTCCTAACCTCCTCATTTTTAGTATAAAAGCATGCTCATGTCTTCCTTTCTTCACCACAAAAACGCCACAACATAAATACCTAGCACCATGATCCTTTGATCTTCAATATACAAGTTACACTACAAAGTTCAAGGTCTTAGTATTCTCTACCTAGTTCTTAAGTTTGTTTGGTGATTCCATGGTTGAATTAGGAGCTACATGTAACACCCCCAATTCATGGATGCAGCGGAATTCAAACTGGGTGTTACTCGACGGCACAATAGTCACAATAATAGAAAACGAACTCCAATTGAGTCGTTTTAAAAGATGTATCATTCAAATTATATAAATATCAGAGATTCCAAAATGAGGTCCCAATTGGCTCCATGTTTACAATGTATAATAGATGAGTTTTGAATGATAATAAATTTTATAGCCCTCTTGAGTATCCGTGTCCTTCCGTGCCATCCTTGATCGTCATGAACCTGAAATACATGCTTAGAGGTCAACACAAAGGTTGAGTGATATTCATAGAGTTTGTTAAATCGATTGAACACAATATGTTGGTAGTGTGAGTTATAGGCTCACACCAATGTTTGGAAAACAAAACAGGTAGGCTACGTTATTATACGCCCGGAACATGTATTATACACTAAGCTTATGACACCATAACGTTAACGTGTACCAATATCGATCGGCAGATTTATCCCGGTAGGTACTTTGCTAACATACCTAAATCTCAAATATTAATGCATTTGTTTGCACTTAGTCAAAACAAATGGGATTCGTCAATCCCAATAGGCCTATTATTAATATTCGCGCTCACTATTGCTAGTGATTAAATGGTTCATAATCAAGGATATCGGTTTAGCAAGGCTGGTACTTAGTGATAATAAAACAATCAGGTAAGCATACAATTTAAAAACATTGTGCTCGGTTATAAATAGCATGTATTTCCCCCAAGGGTTTGTAAAACAATGAAGTAATGTAAAGTGGGGCTATGAACTCACCTTAAGTAAGATAGCAAGTAATGAATGTAACGGTTGAATCGTGAAGGTTCTATGAGCAACCTATAATAGAATGTCGCGACTTAGGATTGGAGTAAAGAATATAACGGAGTGCCTATATATATCTTGCATTTAGTCCATGATGTGGTATGATGTATATTGTAAGTCTTTGAAAGTAATGATTCATGAAACATGTATGTTTTGTATATCGTTTACTACCGTTCGGGCCGACATAATTCAGAAGTCATGTTAGTAAGCGTTCGAGGAGCCAGGACACTTTAACTCGTAAATCCACAACTCATCTCGACGGCTTACATAATGAACTCCTCACATGAGGCTCCCTACTATTGTAGTAGTTGATGAAATATATAGATATAAGTTTTGATCCGAAAGGTTACATGTCCGATATTTGAATAAACTTAGGAAAGTTTATTTGTACATGAAGATTGTTATTAGGGGTAGTTTCATAAGTCTTGAATGACCATTTTCTCTTGGTAAAATCTCATGGTTTCCTTTTAGATGAAGTAGATCCAAATTGTATGTTCAAGTTCTCGTCAACTCTTTGTTTCATGTTTACGCCTATGAAAGTTGGTATGGTCATTTCGTCATGGCCTAGCCATGACCTTTGGTCCTTGTTTCAAGGTCATGAGACACAACCTTGGCTCTAGCCATGGTTGTGGTCTTGATTATAGGTCATAAGACCCCTTTGGTCTTCATAAACCATAACCTATATGTAATGACTTTGTCTAAAAATTGGGCTGTTTAGAATTTGAAGAAATTTATCACTCGGAAAGCATTTTTAGGTCTCGAGCTTCTTTGTTCCTGAACGAAAACGTCGTTTCGGACAACTTTCGTGTTTTAACTTTTTGATGAATCGGAGCAGAAGTGGGACTTTCAAAACCCAAATTTGATCAGAATGGTATTTGGCAGTTTTGCCGGAAACTTTGGTAATTTCAAATGGGCGTAACTTTTGACTCGTATACTCGTTTTGGGTGGTTCAAATTGCTATGGTTTCCTTGTTAAGTCCTCTACTGTAATATTTAATGATCCAATATCATAATTTTACCATTTTGGTCGTGGTTTTCCAAGAAAGTCACTAGTTTACTTGTTTTAGTAACTTATCTTGTCAATCAATAACAATAACTTGTTTTGCTCACTTTTATACATCATGGACATAACTACAAGACATAATATAGCAAGAATAACATGTAAATAACATGAACATGATTATTTAACAAGAATCAAGTTAGGGTTTGGCTCACAACTTTTGGCTTTCAAAGATGAAAGGAAGTTAACATGTAAGGATAGGACTTTGATAGACTTGCTTCAACCCACTTCTCTTCATGCAATCTTTCTACCCTTGGTATTCTTGAAAGATGGATGATGAAGGTTTAGGTGACTTGAGTGGATTCAAACTCAAGAGAAATCACCAAGTATATTAGGGATTGGAAGAGTTTTGGTGAATGATATTCTAACTAGGGTTTCTACCTTGTTTAAGCTCTTGATTCTTTTGGATAATACTTGGAGTGAATTAGAAAATGGAATGGTGTTTGTGTGTGTGTTGTGGACGTTCAAGGAGAGGCAAGGAGGCTTTATATGGCCTTGAGGAGGTTAGAAGTGTTGACTTGTCAACACTTGATCACCAAGTTTAACACATGGATGCAATCTAAGAGTACTTAGCATGAGATCATGCCACAAGTGTGAATCCTCCCCCCTAGAGGCGGTTCACAACCCTTGGAGAACAAGTGTGGACTTTTGATGGTATTATCCAAGATATCTAGTGTGTTTTGACTCCGAAAACTGCAAACCGTAAGTTGTTACGCCTCAAAACGTAAAACCGGGTGTCGTAAAATTATGGAATTTGAAAGTATTGATAAACATGTCAATAAGTTCCATAATAAAATATAAAATGAGTGGTAGGTTCCATTTGGGTGTAAAACCCTGCTAAAAACTGGAAACACGGGTCTAAAACGCGTAATACGTAAAACGTACGAATATTGCGTAAAATTGAGAAAAGTAAAATGTTACTTTTCTAATGTTATAAAAATGATTTAAAATGACTTATAATGTCTAGACTGGGCTCAGTCTAGTGTCGGTTGGTATTAAATGTCTTTTAGACATCAAACTGTAAGCCTAAAAATCACGAAATGACTTATAACATCAAGGGATCATTTTTGGTCAATGGAGGAGGGAAAGAATATGTTGACTTTTTCTAATAAGTTGAAAACTCGAATCTTCTTAGAAACGCGTTTTGTGGTCTAACGGTTAATCGCCCAAACGGTTAAGCGTGCTCATGCGAGAGTAGTACAGGCTTGGGTGACCTGCTGGGAAGTTTTTGGTCATGTTTTTCTCAGTCACGATTAATTCTCAAATAAATCATGAGTGTGTCAAACATTTTTCTGATGCGGGGTCACTTAACGCGGTCGAGTTTCGTTGTACGTAGAATTTTTGAATGACGTTTTACCCTAAAACGTGTAATTCCTTAATAACTTTCACGAAAATGAGCTTATGAAAGTTAAACTTTTAATTTGCCATGGAAATGATTTATCACTCGATAAAATCAAATAAAAATCAACTTTCGGGAAAGTTTCGGGAAAAAAATGAATAGTAAAAGTGAATAGTGAAATTTTCCGGGAATGGTAATTAACCTGAAATTGCGAATTGTTACACTACACAAGGTTACTAGGGCTGAATTTAAATGGTTTTCACAAGGGTTAGATCAAGGCTAGCAAGGGTTACAAGAGTTATGGTAAAGGGTTTACAAGCATAGGTTTAGTGTCCTAGTTCATACTTGACTTCCTTTCTTAAGAGAAAGCCAAAAGTTGTAAGCAAACCCTAACATACTCCTTGCTTAATTTTCATATTCATGCTCTTTGTGTTCCTTTCATGCTATATATGTTCTTGTTATTGTGTTCATGATGTTTAAAAACAAGTAAAACAAGTTATGGTAACTATATGTTAACTTATGTTATTTAAACAAGCAAACTAGTGATTTTTATGGAGAACCACGACCAAAATAGTATAACTATGATATTTGAAACTTACTTACTGTTATAAAGGACTTCAAAAGGAAAACATAGCAATTTGAATCACCCAAAACGAGTACACGAGTCAAAAGTTATGGCCATAAGAAGTTAGCGACACCAAAACGCCGAAACTGCCTATAACCTACTGTTTTGCATTCTGCCAATTTGAAAGTCACCCTTCTGGTCCGATTCATCAAAAAGTTAAAACACGAAAGTTGTCCGGAACGCTGTTTTCGTTCAGGAACAAAGAAGCTCGAGCCCTGAAAACGCTTTCCGAGTGATAATTTCTTCAAATTCTTAACAGCCCATTTTTAGACCAAAGTTACTATATAATGATTATAATTAGATGAGACCAAGAGGTCTAATGACCTAAAGCCAAGACCACAACCATGGCTAAAGCCAAGGTTGAGTCTCAAGACCATGGTAACAATGACCAAGGTCACGGCAAAGCCACGGCTAAAGACCATATAACTATTAAAGATCAAAACTTATATATATGTTATCAAATACTACAATAGTAGGGAGCCTCATATGAGGAGTTCATTAAGTAAGCCGTCGAGATGAGTTGTGGATTTACGAATTAAAGTGTCCTGGCTCCTCGAACGTTTACTCCATGACTTCTGAATTATGTCGGCCCGAACGGTAGTAAGAGATATACAAACTATACATGTTTCATAGACCACTTATATTCAAAGACTTACACTATATACTAAGTACTACATCATGAACATTATGCAAGACATATATAAGCAATTCTTCGTATTCTTAGACGTTACTCCAAACCTAAGTCGCAACATTCTATTATAGGCTGCTCTTAGAGACTTTCGCGATTCGACTACCACTTTCATTTCTCATTACATAAGCTTAAGGTGAGTCATAGCCCCTACTCTTTTCATACTTGTTTTAACTCTTTGGGGGGGATACATGCTCAACTACTTGCTTACTTGTACAAATACTCAAAATATTTATACTTGATTGTGTTATACTTGATTGGCATTATACTTGAATGTGTTATACATGATAATTATACTTGATTGTGTTATACATACTTGTTACACTGTACTTGCTTAATTTAAATACAAGATTTGTATTTATGTACATACACAATACTCTATGCTGTCAAAGGAGAGGTATTAATAGTACTAGTATGGGCCTACACCCCCCACCCAAGTCCAAGATTCGAGACGTTGGGTGACATGTACTATTTGGGATGGTGGTTCCCCGCCTATGGGTCCAAAATGACGTGACCATGGGTGAAAATAATCCTGAGAAACTATATGTTAGCAGTGGGTTGTGAACACACAGGTTGCAAGTCTCTTATGGCGGGAGTTGCAACTGAGTGGATTCACGATGCCTTTGCTGTGCGAATATTCTTTAAAGACTTTTCAACTGTTTTAAGACAAACTCTATGAACTCACCAACCATTGTGTTGACACTTTAGCATGTTTATCTCAGGTTAGTAAGGCGATAGCTAGTGCGTGGAACTTAGAGTCAAGCTGCATATTCTGAAGACTTACGCTTTTATCATTTACCATTCAAAACTTTGTATACATTTATGTATCATACTTTGGAATCTCAAGTTTGTAACTCGGAATTTATTAATCGAATGGTAACTTTTCAAAACGTCTCATTTAGAGTTCGTTTTCTATACCTTGTACTTTGTATTATGAAGTAGCACCCCTATGACACAGTCTTCCACTGCGATATTTTGGGGGTGTTACAGATTGGTATCAGAGCCTTGGTTATAGAGAACTAGGTTGCATTTAGTGCCTAGACTATAACTGCTATATACATTAAGACTCTCCTCTTTAATTGCCTTACACACACTTCATACGCATACGCTTTTCGGTAGTTGTTGGTTTAGTTCCACGCTGTTAGATGATATGACTTTAGTATTATAAGGAGCCCCATAGATTAGCCGAGTCATTAAAAACATGGAGCTCAGTAATAACTAATTAGTTAACTTGATCTTGTGACAGTTCTTGTTTGATGAGACACAAGATTTGAGTTAAATAATATTATTGCTTAGCTTTAGGGATTTGATGACTTGATTATCTTACTATCGGCCTCAGAAGGCGGATTTTGTGTCGGAAATTCTTAAGTAGGATGTTTTAGAATCTCCTTATTTAAATGGATTGGGACGCCTCTTCATTTAAATAAAGAAATTGTAAATCACCGAACCATAAGTTTATGAGACCTTACTTACATAAATTTGGACGCTTCTTTATGTAAGTAATGTGTTATAAATAAGTGGGCTTAATTGTAGCCGATACAACTCCTTAACCAGAACCTTAGACGAATCAGAGTAAACACCACTATTTTAGAGATCCCGAATTCTCTTAGACACACTGTAAGTAGTTAACATCAATAGAACTTCGGGACGAAGTTCTCCTTAAGGGTAGAGACTGTAACAATTCGCAATTTCAGGCTAACTTTTATTCCCGAAAATTTCACTATTCAGTTTTTACTATTCACTTTTACTATTCACATCAAAAATTTTTATTTCATATTCTCGTAAGTTAAACTATTTTAATGATAATCCGAGAATTTCACACTCGTCGGATCATTTCTGCAAAAATCACAAAGCCGTGTTCGAGATTTACTTTTAGGTTTAAACGTCATTCTAGCATCCCGATATGTCCATAAAACATTATAAACAATAGAAATATGATTTTCTCTCATTTTAGGACAATTCCAAAAGTTTTGGAATTTTACGTTTTTCAGTTCAGCATTTTACGCGAATTACGCGTTTTATACCCGTGTTTCCAGTTTTTAGCAGGGTTTTAGCACCAGATAGATCCTACCACTCATTTTATATTTTATTATGGAGTATATTGATAAGTTCTAGCATATTTATAAGTTTTATATTTTTAGGATACCCGGTTTTACGTTTCGTGACTTAAAAACTTACGGTTAGCAATTTACGGAGTCAAAACTAGCTACATACTTAGGATATTATCATCCAAAGACCATGACTACTCATCTAGTCACCCTATCCATATAAAAACCGACTTAGGAGGGGGGGGAGTCACCATGTGTGGTTAAATCTTGACCATTGATTCTTTATATCATTACGTAATTACAACTTTGTCACCAAGTTATTGTAATTTCCTAGTAAGCTTTCTAACCTCCTCATTTTTAGTATAAAAGCATGCTCATGTCTTCCTTTCTTCACCACAAAAATGCCACAACATAAATACCTAGCACCATGATCCTTTGATCTTCAATATACAAGTTACACTACAAAGTTCAAGGTCTTAGTATTCTCTACCTAGTTCTTAAATTTGTTTGGTGATTCCATGGTTGAATTAGGAGCTACACAAGGTAACTAGGGCTGAAGTTAAATGGTTTTCACAAGGGTTAGATCAAGGCTAGCAAGGGTTACAAGAGTTATGGTAAAGGGTTTACAAGCATAGGTTTAGTGTCCTAGTTCATACTTGACTTCCTTTCTTAAGAGAAAGCCAAAAGTTGTAAGCAAACCCTAACATACTCCTTGCTTAATTATCATATTCATGCTCTTTGTGTTCCTTTCAAGCTATATATGTTCTTGTTATTGTGTTCATGATGTTTAAAAACAAGTAAAACAAGTTATGGTAACTATATGTTAACTTATGTTATTTAAACAAGCAAACTAGTGATTTTTATGGAGAACCACGACCAAAATAGTATAACTATGATATTTTAAACTTACTTACTGTTATAAAGGACTTCAAAAGGAAAACATAGCAATTTGAATCACCCAAAACGAGTACACGAGTCAAAAGTTATGGCCATAAGAAGTTAGCGACACCAAAACGCCGAAACTGCCTATAACCTACTGTTTTGCATTCTGCCAATTTGAAAGTCACCCTTCTGGTCCGATTCATCAAAAAGTTAAAACACGAAAGTTGTCCGGAACGCCGTTTTCGTTCAGGAACAAAGAAGCTCGAGCCCTGAAAACGCTTTCCGAGTGATAATTTCTTCAAATTCTTAACAGCCCATTTTTAGACCAAAGTTACTATATAATGATTATAATTAGATGAGACCAAGAGGTCTAATGACCTAAAGCCAAGACCACAACCATGGCTAAAGCCAAGGTTGAGTCTCAAGACCATGGTAACAATGACCAAGGTCACGGCAAAGCCACGGCTAAAGACCATATAACTATTAAAGATCAAAACTTATATATATGTTATCAAATACTACAATAGTAGGGAGCCTCATGTGAGGAGTTCATTAAGTAAGCCGTCGAGATGAGTTGTGGATTTACGAATTAAAGTGTCCTGGCTCCTCGAACGTTTACTCCATGACTTCTGAATTATGTCGGCCCGAACGGTAGTAAGAGATATACAAACTATACATGTTTCATAGACCACTTATATTCAAAGACTTACACTATATACTAAGTACTACATCATGAACATTATGCAAGACATATATAGGCAATTCTTCGTATTCTTAGACGTTACTCCAAACCTAAGTCGCAACGTTCTATTATAGGCTGCTCTTAGAGACTTTCGCGATTCGACTACCACTTTCATTTCTCATTACATAAGCTTAAGGTGATTCATAGCCCCTACTCTTTTCATACTTGTTTTAACTCTTTGGGGGGGATACATGCTCAACTACTTGCTTACTTGTACAAATACTCAAAACATTTATACTTGATTATGTTATACTTGATTGGCATTATACTTGAATGTGTTATACATGATAATTATACTTGATTGTGTTATACATACTTGTTACACTGTACTTGCTTAATTTAAATACAAGATTTGTATTTATGTACATACACAATACTCTATGCTGTCAAAGGAGAGGTATTAATAGTACTAGTATGGGCCTACACCCCCCACCCAAGTCCAAGATTAGAGACGTTGGGTGACATGTACTATTTGGGATGGTGGTTCCCCGCCTATGGCTCCAAAATGACGTGACCATGGGTGAATATAATCCTGAGAAACTATATGTTAGCAGTGGGTTGTGAACACACAGGTTGCAAGTCTCTTATGGCGGGAGTTGCAACTGAGTGGATTCACGATGCCTTTGCTGTGCGAATATTCTTTAAAGACTTTTCAACTGTTTTAAGACAAACTCTATGAACTCACCAACCATTGTGTTGACACTTTAGCATGTTTATCTCAGGTTAGTAAGGCGATAGCTAGTGCGTGGAACTTAGAGTCAAGCTGCATATTCTGAAGACTTACGCTTTTATCATTTACCATTCAAAACTTTGTATACATTTATGTATCATACTTTGGAATCTCAAGTTTGTAACTCGGAATTTATTAATCGAATGGTAACTTTTCAAAACGTCTCATTTAGAGTTCGTTTTCTATACCTTGTACTTTGTATTATGAAGTAGCACCCCTATGACACAGTCTTCCACTGCGATATTTTGGGGGTGTTACAGATTGGTATCAGAGCCTTGGTTATAGAGAACTAGGTTGCATTTAGTGCCTAGACTATAACTGCTATATACATTAAGACTCTCCTCTTTAATTGCCTTACACACACTTCATACGCATACGCTTTTTGGTAGTTGTTGGTTTAGTTCCACGCTGTTAGATGATATGACTTTAGTATTATAAGGAGCCCCATAGATTAGCCGAGTCATTAAAAACATGGAGCTCAGTAATAACTAATGAGTTAACTTGATCTTGTGACAGTTCTTGTTTGATGAGACACAAGATTTGAGTTAAATAATATTATTGCTTAGCTTTAGGGATTTGATGACTTGATTATCTTACTATCGGCCTCAGAAGGCGGATTTTGTGTCGGAAATTCTTAAGTAGGATGTTTTAGAATCTCCTTATTTAAATGGATTGGGACGCCTCTTCATTTAAATAAAGAAATTGTAAATCACCGAACCATAAGTTTATGAGACCTTACTTACATAAATTTGGACGCTTCTTTATGTAAGTAATGTGTTATAAATAAGTGGGCTTAATTGTAGCTGATACAACTCCTTAACCAGAACCTTAGACGAATCAGAGTAAACACCACTATTTTAGAGATCCCAAATTCTCTTAGACACACTGTAAGTAGTTAACATCAATAGAACTTCGGGACGAAGTTCTCCTTAAGGGTAGAGACTGTAACAATTCGCAATTTCAGGCTAACTTTTATTCCCGAAAATTTTACTATTCAGTTTTTAGTATTCACTTTTACTATTCACATCAAAAATTTTTATTTCATATTCTCGTAAGTTAAACTATTTTAATGATAATCCGAGAATTTCACACTCGTCGGATCATTTCTGCAAAAATCACGAAGCCGTGTCCGAGATTTACTTTTAGGTTTAAACGTCATTCTAGCATCCCGATATGTCCATAAAACATTATAAACAATAGAAATATGATTTTCTCTCATTTTAGGACAATTCCAAAAGTTTTGGAATTTTACGTTTTTCAGTTCAGCATTTTACGCGAATTACGCGTTTTAGACCCGTGTTTCCAGTTTTTAGCAGGGTTTTAGCACCAGATAGATCCTACCACTCATTTTATATTTTATTATGGAGTATATTGATAAGTTCTAGCATATTTATAAGTTTTATATTTTTAGGATACCCGGTTTTACGTTTCGTGACTTAAAAACTTACGGTTAGCAATTTACGGAGTCAAAACTAGCTACATACTTAGGATATTATCATCCAAAGACCATGACTACTCATCTAGTCACCCTATCCATATAAAAACCGACTTAGGAGGGGGGGAGTCACCATGTGTGGTTAAATCTTGACCATTGATTCTTTATATCATTACTTAATTACAACTTTGTCACCAAGTTATTGTAATTTCCTAGTAAGCTTCCTAACCTCCTCATTTTTAGTATAAAATCATGCTCATGTCTTCCTTTCTTCACCACAAAAACGCCACAACATAAATACCTAGCACCATGATCCTTTGATCTTCAATATACAAGTTACACTACAAAGTTCAAGGTCTTAGTATTCTCTACCTAGTTCTTAAGTTTGTTTGGTGATTCCATGGTTGAATTAGGAGCTACACAAGGTTACTAGGGCTGAAGTTAAATGGTTTTCACAAGGGTTAGATCAAGGCTAGCAAGGGTTACAAGAGTTATGGTAAAGGGTTTACAAGCATAGGTTTAGTGTCCTAGTTCATACTTGACTTCCTTTCTTAAGAGAAAGCCAAAAGTTGTAAGCAAACCCTAACATACTCCTTGCTTAATTATCATATTCATGCTCTTTGTGTTCCTTTCATGCTATATATGTTCTTGTTATTGTGTTCATGATGTTTAAAAACAAGTAAAACAAGTTATGGTAACTATATGTTAACTTATGTTATTTAAACAAGCAAACTAGTGATTTTTATGGAGAACCACGACCAAAATAGTATAACTATGATATTTGAAACTTACTTACTGTTATAAAGGACTTCAAAAGGAAAACATAGCAATTTGAATCACCCAAAACGAGTACAAGAGTCAAAAGTTATGGCCATAAGAAGTTAGCGACACCAAAACGCCGAAACTGCCTATAACCTACTGTTTTGCATTCTGCCAATTTGAAAGTCACCCTTCTGGTCCGATTCATCAAAAAGTTAAAACACGAAAGTTGTCCGGAATGCCGTTTTCGTTCAGGAACAAAGAAGCTCGAGCCCTGAAAACGCTTTCCGAGTGATAATTTCTTCAAATTCTTAACAGCCCATTTTTAGACCAAAGTTACTATATAATGATTATAATTAGATGAGACCAAGAGGTCTAATGACCTAAAGCCAAGACCACAACCATGGCTAAAGCCAAGGTTGAGTCTCAAGACCATGGTAACAATGACCAAGGTCACGGCAAAGCCACGGCTAAAGACCATATAACTATTAAAGATCAAAACTTATATATATGTTATCAAATACTACAATAGTAGGGAGCCTCATGTGAGGAGTTCATTAAGTAAGCCGTCGAGATGAGTTGTGGATTTACGAATTAAAGTGTCCTGGCTCCTCGAACGTTTACTCCATGACTTCTGAATTATGTCGGCCCGAACGGTAGTAAGAGATATACAAACTATACATGTTTCATAGACCACTTATATTCAAAGACTTACACTATATACTAAGTACTACATCATGAATATTATGCAAGACATATATAGGCAATTCTTCGTATTCTTAGACGTTACTCCAAACCTAAGTCGTAACGTTCTATTATAGGCTGCTCTTAGAGACTTTCGCGATTCGACTACCACTTTCATTTCTCATTACATAAGCTTAAGGTGAGTCATAGCCCCTACTCTTTTCATACTTGTTTTAACTCTTTGGGGGGGATACATGCTCAACTACTTGCTTACTTGTACAAATACTCAAAACATTTATACTTGATTATGTTATACTTGATTGGCATTATACTTGAATGTGTTATACATGATAATTATACTTGATTGCGTTATACATACTTGTTACACTGTACTTGCTTAATTTAAATACAAGATTTGTATTTACGTACATACACAATACTCTATGCTGTCAAAGGAGAGGTATTAATAGTACTAGTATGGGCCTACACCCCCCACCCAAATCCAAGATTCGAGACGTTGGGTGACATGTACTATTTGGGATGGTGGTTCCCCGCCTATGGCTCCAAAATGACGTGACCATGGGTGAATATAATCCTGAGAAACTATATGTTAGCAGTGGGTTGTGAACACACAGGTTGCAAGTCTCTTATGGCGGGAGTTGCAACTGAGTGGATTCAAGATGCCTTTGCTGTGCGAATATTCTTTAAAGACTTTTCAACTGTTTTAAGACAAACTCTATGAACTCACCAACCATTGTGTTGACACTTTAGCATGTTTATCTCAGGTTAGTAAGGCGATAGCTAGTGCGTGGAACTTAGAGTCAAGCTGCATATTCTGAAGACTTACGCTTTTATCATTTACCATTCAAAACTTTGTATACATTTATGTATCATACTTTGGAATCTCAAGTTTGTAACTCGGAATTTATTAATCGAATGGTAACTTTTCAAAACGTCTCATTTAGAGTTCGTTTTCTATACCTTGTACTTTGTATTATGAAGTAGCACCCCTATGACACAGTCTTCCGCTGCGATATTTTGGGGGTGTTACAGCTTTCATCTTTTGATCTAGATAGAACTTTCTCCTATCAGCTATGTTCTTGTTCTTTATTAGTAGAAACCATGTCATCATCTTGTATGCTCTTATCTTTTCCTTCTTTTTATTTGGTTAATCTTCCTTTAAAGGGCTTTTGTAACCTCCCCTGAGATTTATTTCTCTCCTGAGCAATTTCCTCCCCTGTTTGGAAGATCTCTCACAATCATATCATATCACAATCATCTGATCTAGTAATTTCCATGTTTTCAGACAATTTGTACATGAAGCCATCAATTCCTTAAGATTTTAAATGTTGCCCTCATCACTTCTAGGTGTGTAACCTCCTATGAGTGGTGAATCACTGAGCATTGACTCATAATCCATCATTAGATGATCTTCTGAGCCTCTTTTGAAAATCCTTTTTAAGAAATATTTGACTTAGCAGTATGAATATGATTTTATGATTAAGAATCATACTGCTTTTAACCATTTTGAAGGGATTAAGTGTGGTAACAGACACTTAATCAAAATTTCGGTTTAAAGCAACCTCTGGTTGTGTGAGAACCAATGTTTTCAGTTATAAATAACTGCCTGTGTACAGATAAACCTATTCAAAAGGCTTTCTTTACAGGGTTTCCAGCTCGTGGCATTTGTTACCTCTAACACAAGTGTTAGATTCACTTTTGCTCGTTGTTCTTTCTATCAGATATCCGTAGATTAGTCACATTATACTTGAGAGTATAAAATGATAGAAAGTGAGTTGTATCAGTTATTAACTGATCAACTAAATCATCAATTTAATGTGAAACATCATAAATAGGTTCTAAGAAAGAAGTTTTAAGGAGTTTTGAAATCCTAAACTCTTTCTGTCATGAACCTATTATATCAGCAGCAATGATCAGCATTCAGCAGCAATGATTAGTAATTTGTTGCTTTCAGATTTCACTTGAAATAGCCTTTGAGCTCAAACATTCATACCTGAAATTGTTAGTCTAAAACCAAAAGAACAAAGTGCAAAGTACTTGTCTCATATTAGAATTATGCATAGGACTAACTGTATGAATAACTTTAAATTGGTAATAGTAGTTTTAGATGACAAAGTTAGAAGCATTATCAAAAAGGTTATGTACAAAAACACATTATATTGAAAAATTTAAAGATTAAGCATTCCAATACTTGCTACCAAGTACTGAAATCTTCCAACATCAAAAGCTTTTGTAAGAAGATCTGCAAAGTTTTGTTCTGAAGCAATTTTCATTACTTGAATTAACCTCTTTTCATTACAATCTCTAATAAAATGATGTCTAATTTCAATGTGTTTTGTTTTTGAATGTTGCACTGGATTTTTAATAATGCAAATTGTACTACTATTATCAATATGAATAATGGTGTGTAAGAAATTGTACCCATAGTCAAGAAGTTGGTTTTGAAGCCATAGGACTTGACCACAACAATTTGCAGCAGCTACATATTCAGCTTCAGTTGTTGAAGTAGCCACCATTGTCTGCTTCTTACACTGCCATGAGATAAGTCTACACCCAAGGAATTGACATCCTCCAGTTGTTGACTTTCTGTCCAACCTAGCACCAGCAAAATCACTATCTGAATATGCTACTAAGTCAAAAGATGACTCCTTAGAATACCATAGACCCAACCTAGGTTGACCCTTGAGATATCTAAAAATTCTATTGACTGCTGTTAAATGAGAAACCTTAGGAGTTACTTGATATCTTGCACAAGCACAAACAGAGAACATGATATCAGGTCTTGATGATGTGAGATACATCAAAGAACCTATCATAGATCTATATGTGTGTACATCCACATTAATTCCTTCTACATCTTTACGAAGTGGTTTCTCAGAGTCCATTGGTGTGCTTGCTATTTTGGAATCAGCAAATTGAAACTTTTTAAGAATCTCTGCAACATATTTGTCTTGACTAATAAAGATTCCTTCCCTTAATTGTTTAACCTGCATACCCAAAAAGAATGTAAGTTCCCCCATGGAACTCATCTGAAACTTATTTTGCATAAGCTTCTCAAACTCCAAACACATCTCCTTCCTTGTAGATCCAAAGATGATATCATCCACATACACTTGAACTAGCAAAAGATCCTTCTTATGCTTCTTGGTGAAAAGTGTCTGATCTATTCTGCCTCTTTGAAATTCATTTGAAATTAAGTAGGAAGCTAGTGTTTCATACCAAACTCTTGGTGCCTGATGTAGTCCATATAGAGCTTTAACAACCTTGTACACTTTGTCTGGATGGTCGGGATCAATAAAACCAGGAGGTTGTGAGACATACACCTCCTCTAGTACCATATAAGAAAGCACTTTTGACATCCATTTGATAAACTGTGAATCCCATAAATGAAGCATAAGCCAAAAAGAGTCTAATGGCTTCAATCCTTGCTACTGGAGCAAAAGCTTCTTCATAGTCCATCCCTTCTTCTTGTGTGTACCCTTGAGCTATTAATCTAGCTTTATTTCTTATCACTATGCCCCTTTCATCCCTTTTATTCCTAAAAACCCATCTAGTGCCAATTACCCTTACACCACTGGGTAAATCAACTAGCACCCATACCTTTTGAATCTTAAACTGAAGAAGCTCCTCTTGCATAGCCTCCAACCAGCTTGAATCCTCTAGGGCTTTATGAATATTCTTTGGTTCATCTTACGAGAGAAAACATACAAATAAGCAAGAGTTTGAAAACGCATGCTGTTTTGAAGCATAAAGGGCATCAAGAAGCCCTTGTTGATCTGAAGACATCAATTGTTATCTTGTCTTCACTCCTGATTGTACATCTCCAATCACATTGTCCAGGGAGTGGACTTTGTGAATCCTTGAGTGTGGAGTAGAAAGAACTTGATAATCAGGTGGAAGGTTGTTGAAATCCACCTCATTTTCTGAGAGATTTTGTTGTGTTTCTTCTGATAGATCATGAGCAGAAACATTTTGCTCATCAGCGGGAACGATTTGCTTATCAGTAGAAACAGCAGTGTTACTTCTGACTTGAAACTCTTGTTCCTCAGTTCCATCTTTCTTGTATTCATCTTCAACATCTTCTTTAGGTTTACTAGTAGAAGATTCACCATTTATTGAAGTTGAATCCACACTTGAATTTGTCCATATTGGCATTATCACATAATCTTGATTTGTCTCCTTCTCTAATCCTTCTTCATTTGTTGCATCAACAGTTTGTGAACCTGAAAATTCATTAGTTTCTGCAACAAAAGGCATATAATTCATTGATTTAGATATAGATTCAAGATCAAATAGCCATTTGGGACCTTGACCTTCTACATTGGATTTATTTTCTAAAAATTCCACATGCAGATTTTCTTCTACTCTTCTAGTTCTTATGTTGTATACTCTAAATGCTTTGCTATTAATAGAATATCCAACTAAGAATCCTTCATCTGCTTTACCATCAAACTTTTCAAGATGGTCTAAGGTATTTAGAATTGTCACATGATATCTAAAAGGTCTAAGAAATCCTATTTCAGGAGTTCTACCTCTAAAAAGTTCATATGATGTCTTATTGTGAGGTTTTACAACTAAAACTCTATTTTGAACATAGCAAGCAGTATTGACTGCTTCTGCCCAAAAAAGTTATAGGCAACTTAGAGTCAGCTAACATAGTTCAAGCAGCTTCTATTAGTGTTCTATTTTTCCTTTCAGCAACTCCATTCTGTTGTGGAGTTCTTGCAACACTAAATTCTCTTTTAATATTTTTTTCTTTGCAGAAATCATCCATAACTCTATTCTTAAATTTTGTCCCATAATCACATCTAATGACTTTTACTCTTTTGCTTACTAGGTTTTCTATCTCTGTAATGAAGGTTTTAAGAATGCTAGAAGTCTCATCCTTAGTACCTAAAAAGAATACCCATGTAAATCTACTAAAGTCATCAGTAATAACTAGACAATATCTCTTATGCAACAAACTATAACATTTGTAGGACCAAATAAGTCCATATGCAGCATAAACAATGATTGATTGATAGAGTTAAAAATTTTGGGCTTACAAGTGGCTTTATGTTGTTTGCCTTTAAGACAAGCAATGCATGTTTGATCATTTTCAAATCGTTTTTGAGGTGAACCTCTTACCAAACCATCTTTGACAATCTTATTTATGGTTTTGAAGTTAATATGACCAAGCCTCCTATGCCATTTCATAGATTCATCCAATATGACCTTAGCAAAAAGACAAGTAAGAGAATCTTTTGGAACAATCTTATTCATACAACACTGTACATGTTGCGTTTTCTTGAAATTCTAAGAAGTGCTTGACTCTCATCAGGCATCTTAAAATCAGAAGAAAATACAAGACATTCAGTGTCAGTAAAGAGAACTTTGTTCTTTTTGTCACACATTTGTGAGACACTAAAAAGATTATACTTAAGCTCTTGCACATAGTACACATCTTCAAAATCTAATTTACCGGTTTTAATAGTACCTTTACCAGTAATTCTGCCTCCAATTCCTCCTCCAAAGGTAACATAGCCTCCATCTATTGATTGGAAATATGAGAGATAAGACTTGTTGCCTGTCATGTGCCTTGAACATCCACTATCCGAGAATCCTTTATCTTCATCATCTGCTGATGAATGTCCCTGCACATAAATAAAGGAATTAGTTTTGTTTTGGGATCCAAACCATTTCTGACTTGGATCCGCCTCTTGCATCAATGAAATGTAATCTTTTGAGAATAGTTGATGCAACATTGGATTTAAGAATCCAACATGCTGAGGCCTTAACAGCATTTGCCCTGTTTCCCTTAGCAGTGATATGAACTGTTTGGCTATCAGCAGAAACTGATGGCTTTGCAGTTGTATCATTTGATTTCCAAACTTGTTTTTGGACTACTGCCTTTGTTAGAATGGGTCTTTTAACAACATTTACTGCATATTTGAAAGTTGTTTTAGCACTTTTAACTGTTGTTTTTGGGTAAACAGTTAGATATGGTCTATCAGCAGAAACCATTTTCCTATCAGCAGGAAATGTTTGTCTGTCATCAGGAACTGCTTTTGAACAAGACATAATTGAAACTGTTCTGGGAGATGTTCTAGTAAAGTTAGAGTGACTTTTAGGTGTTTGCCTTTTTAAATTCATCCTATTGTTTGTATACCCAAATACCCATTTGTTACAGAAAGCTGCAAAATGGTCAAAACTACCACATGTGTAACAAGCTTTGTTATCTCTTTGTTGGAAAGACTTGAGGCTATACCAATTCCTTTGGTTGCCTCTGGGGTTGTTTATGGTTCTATATTGTTCACAATATCTTACTGGTTGCCTAACATGTTTAACATTGTTTTTAGGCTTTTCAGTACTATGTTTGACTATCCTAGGAACACTTGTTCCTGCTTTCTTAACGACTTCATGTTTAGACATAACCTGTTTAACTTTTTTATCATCAGATGTTAAGTCCTCAATTATTGGACCATCTGACTTTCTACAAGAACACACCTTGTCCTTAGGAAGTGAAGTGTTACTCAAACTTTCACTCTCTTTCAAAGGTTTATTATCAACTACATTAGTTTTTGGTTGAGCTCCATATTTTAATTTAGGTAGTTGAAAATCAGGTAAGCCTGTGTGTTCTAGGTCAATTACTGGGGGAGCAGGAATACCTATATACGGTGGAGGAACAGATCTGTATCCAACACCAGACTTAGCTTTATTAATTACTTAACATTCAATTAAGTTGGTCACACCCTTAGATGCATAATCTAGTGTTTCTATACTCATTTGAATGTTTTCTTTTGTCTTACTAAGCCTATCTACTTCAGCTTTCAAGTTACTACTGTCAACATCTTTAAACATTATTTCTCTTTCAAGAAGAATTTTGACATCAGTAAAGGTAGATTCATTTGTTTGAAAATGTATGACTTGTTCCTCTGGAATAGCTAAGTCTCTTTTATGATTAGTTAAGTTATGAGCTGTATTGATTAGCTCTGTCCTTTGATTCTCATAACGTTTGGTTAAGATATCTAAACTTTTAAGAGCAGAACAATTATTTGAACAAACTTTATCAGATTGTACCTCTGTAGAGAAAGCCATAAGATCTGTCTGAGGAGAAGCTTCTTCTTCATCAGCTGTAAAGCTCCAATCAAATCCTAATCCATCAATAGCTACCATAGCCTTTGGATTGGTTGATTCTCCTGTTTTGGACTTGCTTCCAAAACCTCTATTCTTGCTATCTTGCTGCCTTGGCCTTCTACATTCTCTTGAGAAGTGCCCCAACATATGACAGTTATAGCATTCTATCTTTGACTTGTCAAAACCAGCAGTATCATTGCTGCTGATGGTGAGTTTCTTCCCCGTCCTCTGATAGAATTTCTTAGCCCTTATGCTAAGAAGAGAAATTTGCCATTTTAGGTCCATCTCCTCTATATCATCATCATTGATTTCTAGTAGATCTCCATGAGTGAGCATGGACCCATTATTCTGACTTGTGAAAAAGGCACAACAAGCCTTTTCATTCAATATACCAAAAGTACTGCTTGATGAACTAGCATCACTAATTCCATTATCAACCTTTTCATCTTTAACTGGGTTTGAGATACTAGGAGATGACATGAAAGCCATGTTCCCAGTATATGAACTAGAGACACCAGTTTTCTTTACTTCTTGTTCTACAATTTTAAAGTTGCTATACAAATCCATAAGATCCATAGTGTCTATTTCTGGTTTATTCTTCCAGACAACAACATGCATAGCCCACTCTTCAGGTTAGCTTCTCAGAAATTTTGAGTTTAAATCTTCTTGAGGTATCTCAACCCCAAGAACAGCAAGTTGGCTCACAATTTTCTGTAGCCTTGTAAACATGTGGTCAAGAGATTCATTAATGGTTGATGAGAAGTTTTCAAACTGTTGCTTAAGAAGAGTTTTTTGCGTCTTCTTGGTGGCTTCATTCCCTTCATACCTTGCAACAATTGCCTCAAATAATGACTTGGCATCTTTGAATTTGCTGAAGTTTATAAGTTGATCATTTGGAATGGTCATCATCAGCATACTTCTGGCCTTGAGGTCATTCTTCTTCTTTATTCTTTCATCAGCAGTTGTAGGGATAGTTTGAATAGTTGTTATAGCCTTACCTTCAACTATTGATGTAGTGGTTGTGGGTTTGAAAGAGTTTCCTTCTTCTATAATTTCCCAGAGAGTGTAATCCTGTACCTGGAAAAATTGTTCTATTCTTAACCTTCACATTTCAAACTCATTCTGTTTGAGAACTGGCAACTTTGCAGCAACATTTGTTTGAATAGATTTTGTGTCCATTTCTTCTTCTAAATCAAAGATATCAACCTGGAATCTCTGATACCAACTGAGAGGATCACTTAATTTGATCACACACTATGAGGTGTTGGACATTTGTAATGTGTATATGTGATACTTTGAGTGAATATGATTAAGTATGCGGAATCTACTTAACCACACTTAGAATGTTTATTGGAAATGGAACAGTGATGCTTGTGTTTATTTAACAAAAAACAATGAAAGTATATCACCAAATAATTCAATATTATTCAAGATAATACGAGTGATCTTTACTATCACTAGGGTTACAAAACCTTGAATCGTGTGTTTTGTTCTAATGTATTGTCTGTTGTATTTTTTTGCATCTACGTCTATATCTATTTCACTATTTGTATATGTCTTAGTAAGTCATATCTAAGATCCTCCTTTTATAATCCAAGGAAAGATCTTTTACAATCTATATGACTTATCTAACCACTAGCTCTAGCTTATTACTTATCTTCATTCTAGCTAGATGATGACTTATCTTGTCAGTCATTAAGATACAATACAACTCATTTAGAGTGTTCAATTTGATGGCTACAAAGAAGATATTATCTAGTGACTATGCACATAATATCTTTGTACACGTATCAGTAGAATAAGTAGTACTTATCTACTTAGCAGCTGTATGAGTCATAGTAGCAGCAGAATCCATCTATCAACAGTAACATTTTATCAGCAGGAACATGCTTTGTGCTCTATCAGTAGGAACATACTTGATGTATTTCCTTGAGCCTTTATGCTGATTCTTCTGTTTATTTAATTCCCAACACAACATTATGAAGATAATTTTTGAAATTATATTCATTATGATTTCAAAGTGAGACGACCCTTTCATAGTCTGACACTTGTGCTTCAGTGAGAACATTTTGTCTTTCCACGTACGAATGTGTTGGTTCAGAATCCGTAAGGACATTGACACATACAACGTTGTCAAGTAAAACAACATTTTTTGTTGCCAATGGTGAAAATCAGACCCTTTGAACTTTTCAGGTTTTCAAACATGGGATTTCAATATTATTTGATCTATATATATATATATATATATATATATATATATATATATATATATATATATATATATATGATAGGGATAGAATGAGAAGGGCCTTAAAATGAGAAGGGTAGTAAGGATTGTGGGAGTGACATGTGTCATCCCCATGCCACATCATATGACATGTGTCCCCCCCCCCCCCCCCCCCCCCCAAAAAAAAAAAAAAAAAAAAAAAAAAAATTGGCAAATTTTTTTTTCCGCCAAAATTTACTGCATCACACTTATGATTTTACTGCATCTCGGTTACTGCATCACGTTTCCTACCTCACTGTTACTGCATCAAGGTCACTGCATCACAGTTATGATTTTACTGCATCACGTTTCCTACCTCACTGTTACTGCATCACGGTTACTGCATCACAGTTATGATTTTACTGCATCACGGTTACTGCATCATAAATATGATGCAGTAACTTTATAAATGTGATGCGGTATAAAAAGTTATTGCATCACAGTTATAAATGTGATGTAGTAACTTTATAACCATGATACAGTAATTTTGGCAGGAAAAAAAAAAATCGCGAGAGGGGGGGGGGGGGGGGGGGGGGGGGGTTGACACATGTCATATGATATGGCATAGATATATAAAATTATACGTTACATTTCATTTGATTATAAATACACAAATATAACTAAACCGCACACAAATAAGAAACGTCTTTTTATATTCTAGTTGAAACACATGCACATTTCGAATTCTTTCGAACATGTGTGCACACTTTTCAAAAGCATACATGCACGTCTTCAAAGAACATATTTGTACTTTCAGTTTTTCATCAATTTCTCTAGTACATATGTGCACTCCTTCAAAGAACATACATGCACACCTTTAATAATTGTATTTCTTCAAACGCCACATATTATCATCATGTATCTATGTGTGCATCAACTTCTAGGTCTTCATTAATCTGGTACAAACATACCAAAAAACAATTAAACCACAAACAAATAGGAAACAAAGTTTTTAATCATAACAACTAGCATAACACTTATGCACAATTTAAAACATATATGCACCCATTTATCGTTGATTTTATATCAAGGTTAAAACACATATGCACACTACTTTTATTGATTTTCGAATTTTTACGAGCCAAAAAACACGTATGCACCCTTTCAATGGTTAACAAAAAGTAAAGTCAAACGTAACAAGAACATTCGGTTTAAAAAACGCTAGTCAATGTCTATTACAACAAATCAAGTATAATTGTTCTTCAGTTAAACAATTCATGAATAAAATAATAACACAATCATGCAACTGTTTTTTTCAACATCTCAAATTATGTAGAAATATTTTAAGTACTAGAATTTGGTCACATACTACAAATCACATTTGAGTTAAGGCATAATATAAATGTAAAGCACAATCCATGAACCATTACACCTCTGAACGCATAATGTTACATTTTTTAATAGGCAAAATAACAGCTACGATCAAACGTGGACCCTCAATTTACCAAGCATAAACCTAAGTGAAATTGCTAGCAATAAAAATTTACTAAACATTACTTGAAGAAAATTTTCTCTTAGTCATAAGAAGAAGAAACAAGTTTCAACACTTGATTATAGATCCGAAAAGGTTTTAGTTTTTCAAATCTATTTTTTATAGATCGAACCCAATATTTCGTTCTTAGATAGAACGCCAAAAAAATCGTATAAAAATATGATCATATCGAAAACCATATTTTGTTAGATCTAAACATAATTAAAAACAAAACTTCGATTTGCAGTTATGAAATCAAAATCGAAATTGAAAACCAAAAAACTTAATAAAAGCCAAAAAAAAAAAATAATAAATAAATAAAAAAAATAAGTTTCTTAGATCAGGTCTTGTAAGAGACATTAAAATGATAACACGAAAACTTAATAAAAGATTATTTACCAACTAAAATTAGCCCCTCATGTCAAGATCCATGTTCACTCTGAAGTTAGGGGGTGCCTTTTTTGGAGGCGGAAGGGGATAAGCCTAAGAAGAGAAGAAGTGATTTTGATATTGTTTAACCTAGTCACCAGTTAATAATACAGCTATTTCTTTAGACGGTTTTTAAAAATAGATGACCTGAAATTCATCTAACGGTCATAGATGGGTTCTCGCAATTCGCACACTTAACAGAGTTCTGAAAATAAAATTACAATATATATATAGTGTAACTTTATTTTCAGAACCCTGTTAAGTGCGAGAACTGCGAGAACCCTTTTTGTCCAATCAGAATTTAGTAAATTGGTTTTAGTTTATTTTGTTTATTTAATATCATGGGGGCATTAAAGTAATTTACCATGGGCATTAAAGTAATTTACCATATATTTCAATAATCCTGATCATTTTCAAATTCAAATTTTGCTACAAACATGGAAAGCATTCTCTTTGATTTTCACTCTTTATTTTCAGATCTGTAATACGTTTTTTTTTTTTTTAATCCATGTCTTCTTCTTCATTCGTATGAAACAAACCCTAATTCAATTTCAACATCATATCAAACACACAATTATTTATATAGTACACAAGATTAAACATGGTAAATATTGTTCAAGAACGAGATGCAGATATTAACGATAATGAACACCAGAATGATCGAGTAATTGTGTTATCTGAGCAACCAATTCATATCGAGGATGTGGAACATGATCAAGATGGGAACAATGGTATTTTTCAGATTTTTCTTTTTTCTAACATGTGTCCATATGATTTTATGTGCATGCATGTATCAGGTTACACTAAATGATCATATGTATGGATGTTAAACTAAGTTAAACTGATTTATGATTTTATGTGCATGCATGTATCATTACGTGTAACTTTATTTTCAGAACCCTGTTAAGTGCGAGAACTGCGAGAACCCTTTTTGTCCAATCAGAATTTAGTAAATTGGTTTTAGTTTATTTTGTTTATTTAATATCATGGGGGCATTAAAGTAATTTACCATATATTTCAATAATCCTGATCATTTTCAAATTCAAATTTTGCTACAAACATGGAAAGCATTCTCTTTGATTTTCACTCTTTATTTTCAGATCTGTAATACGTTTTTTTTTTTTTTAATCCATGTCTTCTTCTTCATTCGTATGAAACAAACCCTAATTCAATTTCAACATCATATCAAACACACAATTATTTATATAGTACACAAGATTAAACATGGTAAATATTGTTCAAGAACGAGATGCAGATATTAACGATAATGAACACCAGAATGATCGAGTAATTGTGTTATCTGAGCAACCAATTCATATCGAGGATGTGGAACATGATCAAGATGGGAACAATGGTATTTTTCAGATTTTTCTTTTTTCTAACATGTGTCCATATGATTTTATGTGCATGCATGTATCAGGTTACACTAAATGATCATATGTATGGATGTTAAACTAAGTTAAACTGATTTATGATTTTATGTGCATGCATGTATCATTACACTATTTGATCATATGTATAGATGTTAAATTGGTTTTATATCAGGTTACACTTATTTAGCATATGTATGGTTGTTAAACTAAGTTACAGCTCATAACACCCCTTAAGACTATGGTTATGTACTTATGTTGTTTTTTTTTATGTATTATTTATATCTATAAGCTCTAATATTATCCTAGTATAATTCTTTGGTTTTGTATTTTTTTCGTAGATGCTAATGACGTTAATGTGTTTGATATTAACCCATAGTTTATTCCCATGACGTTGATGTGTATGATATTAACCCGGAGTTTATTCCCACACCCAATCGACACAAATATTGGGTTCCAAAAGTTATATGCATGTGCACAGATTGCTTCTCGGACTTAAGGAGATGTTGGTTATTGTGTGATACAACATAGGGACAAGAGAAATAATACGGTCGTAGACGCAACAGATGGTTCTTATTCAGATTACATGTTTATTATTTTTTATTAACATTCATACATTTTTTCGAAACATCTTTGTACTTTTAGTATCATTACCAGCTACCTTTTTACTTATTTAAACATCAATGGTACCATCTTGTTGCATTTTGAGGATTTTCTTCTGCTTGTTCCTTACATATTTAACTTGTTATGTATGTACATATGTATAAATATATTACTTTTTTACATTTATTTGCATTATGTATTGCTTTACATTTTATAAACTAATAACATCTATTGTCACAGGTTTCTCTTAATCAGTTGGATGGTAACGTAGAATGTTCTTGTGGTCATTTTAACCGGCATGGTTATTTGTGTAGACATGTTTTCTGTGTATTTGGTATTCATGGAATAAACACAATTCCACATAACTGCATACTTAATCGTTGGCGTAAAAATATCCTACCTGAGCATTTACGTGAAAAGAGACATCGTTATAGTCCGTGTATTGAAGAAATGGAGATTTTAGCATATGAGATTCTTTCAACAGTTGAAGAATCTATAAATCTTATAAGATCTAACCCCGGCAAGTTATCTGAGTTGCTTTCAAAGGTTAAAGGTTTGAAGAGAGATCTATAAGCTGATGTCCCCGTTCCAAATGCTCATCAAAACAAGGATGCATTGTATTAGGATCTTTTAGGTGTTTCATACCGTATCAAACAGTCAACACACATATGTTTTATCAACATCTAAATGTTTTTTTAGAACATACCTGTTTTGAAACATGTATATTTCATTTCAATAAATGTTTCTTTGAAAACATGTATGTTTGGAAACATGCATGTTCAGAAACATGCATGTTTCACTGAACACCGAACACATGTATGTTCAAATTAATCTAATCATACGTTACTTTTAAAACGTATAGGTTTTATGCTTTCAAGTTTTATTAAATTACTAGAACATGCATGTTCTCATACCATATCAACCATATGTAAGCATTTTTTTTTTTTTTGGTTTTAAAAACATCCATGTCTTACATTTAAAATAGTATGCCAAAAAACATATATGTTACAAAATAACACATATGTTACAAAAAAAAAACATATATGTTAAGTCAAACATGCATGTTACAAAACTTGATCCAAGATCATAAAAGTTATTCTCACATTTTTTTAACATTCTACTACAAAACTATATCCCAAAAAAAAAAAAAAAAAAAAAAAAAAAAAAAACATTCATGTTAACAGAAACATCCATGTGTTTATTCATATACAACCACAAAACTAAATCAGATCCTTTGTGGTCACAATACTATCATTTCTGAGTTTGATTTCCATCTTTTCCGGATTCAAATGGTCCACCACATAAAAGCCTATCTTAGACGGAATTCCGTCTATTTTCATATCTAATAACCCTCCAAACCCCATTCGTTCAACTCACGCTTTCTGAACTGGCCTCAGTTTTTTGATTGCATTGAATACTACTTTTGGGATAGTTCGGTTCTGGAACACATACGCCCGACTCCCTTCTACTTTCGAAGTGTCACCTTTCTTCCTCATAGCATTATTAACTGTTTCCTTTTCATCACCTATAATTAATTAGCTTTATTAGAATACACTTAATATTTAAATATATTATTTAAAATTTATAATTAATATTACAAGTTACACTTACCCTTCGTATCAACTTTCTTTCTTTTAGCTACTGCATCTCTTTCACGCTTTACACATTTGGTTTCATTCACAACTCTGACATACATAGCACATAACGAACCATTTAAATACACAGATCAGACATAGCATTCTTTTTTTTTTAATTTAGTTCAGGTACCAACACATACGCACTCAACCTTGTTACCACATGACATGTGCAATCACATGATTCACAAATACATACACAACTACCTATTTACAAGCACATATGCAACTACCTATTTACAAACACATATGCAACTACCTATTATTATTATGTTTAACTATAAACACTTACCATTGCTACCCGAAATACCTTTAGCCTCTTTTCCAACATCAGCTTCTCCCTTGCATTTCTTTTTTCCACTTCTTCTTAAACCTGAAGTTGTGTATATTAATCAAACAAAGACTAACACAGTATCTTCTATCTAAAAGAACATATACTATATTCGAGCCTTCTATACAATTTATGCATTCATATATTCTCAAACATCCCTGTTAAATCGTTTTGTATACTTATTATATATCAAACATAAAACCTCCCCTGTTTTCTAAATGTTCTTAATACATTCAAAGTTGTTTTTTAATTGATCCGAACGTTCCTGTAAGCATGTAACATATATATAGTGTTCAATAATTTGCTACCAAAATCAAAATTTTTTGTTTCTTTATATCCAAACACCCCTGTTTAATACTTATACAAACACCCCTATTTTATGAATTAATACACTCAACTCTGTTTTAGCCTTATCCAAACACCACCGTAAGCATAGTACCTGCAGTGTTCCATTTTGCGTTTACAAAATCATCATTCCTCCTCTTCAACGTTTTATTGCATCATCATTGTCATTGGTTTGATCCATTGGTGCCTTTCCTTTGCTGTTTCCGCTTCTCCTATAATCCAGTAATCCACAAGTTAAAAATTGTTAAAACGATAATTTATCTTACATTACCATAGAATTTTTCATCAATCCATAAATCTAAACATCAATGTTTCATATCGGCATATCCTAACACCACTGTCACTACTAAAACAAGTAAACAACCATGTTAACCTTTTTTCGTTATCGAAAGAACATGTATGCATCTGTTTGATTGTATTTTACTCATACCTAAACATCATGACTAAAACTTATACACTATTTAACCCACACCCAAACACCCCTGTACCCCTGTTAATCATTCATACATTATCAAAATAGCAGTTATGAATCACACTTTTATCTTTCAAAACCCATTTTTATAATCACTACCTCCATGTTGCTTAGAAACATACCAAACCAACTACTTTCAAACATTACAACTAACAATGTTACCAAAACATACATGTTACCAAACATACATGTTATCTTACTATCATAACAGCCATGTTCATTACCTCTACTCATTATTATCTTTATCATTTCCATAACATACATGTTACCAAAACATACATGTTATCTTACTAACAGCCATGTACAAACACCTCTGTTATCCTACTAGCTGCCAAACACACATTAAAAATACACCTGTTCCAAAACATACATGTTACCAAACACCCCTGTTTTACTACTACATGTTCCAAAACATACATGTTACCAAACACCCCTGTATACCAAAACTAACAACTAACTACGTAAAAACACACCTGTTCCAAACACCCCTGTTTTACTACTACCTTAAAAACACACCTGTTACCATTTAACAAAATCACATTATTTAGCCTTATAAAACATCATCGACATTTAACAAAACACACCTATTACCAAGTTTTTCTACCACTTTCCAAACACCCCTGTTTTGCTACTACCTTACAAACAAACATGTTACCAGGTATTTCTACCACTTTCCAAACACCACTGTCTACCAGACGGACTCTCTTTAATTAATACAAACACCCCTGTTTTGCAACTAAAACTATTTCTATCACAATCCAAACACCCATCAGTTTTACAACTAAACCTATAACCACCCAACCATGTTCGGAATACCTGAGTTGTTCCATTCTGCCTCAACGAAGTCATCATCAATGTCTTCTAGTTCCACATCAATCGCCTCTTCTTCAACCACAACTTTCTCTTTTCCTTTCGTCATTCCTAGCATCCTTGAACCTATAGTCCATAAATGATATAAAAATATTGTTAACAAACCATAAAAACATGTTACAATTTCAAAACACCAATGTCCTTCAAAATCATTGAACATCTAATTCCTCGTATCAAATCATACCCAATGTCCTTCATAAAAACATGTTACACTCAGTCATTTACATTTAAAAAAAAAAAAAAAAAAAAAAAAAAAAAAAAAAAAAAAAATCAATCAATTACGAAACAAAAACTAAAAAATGTTACACCAAATTCACATTTTTTTTAAACTAACATTTATGTGCAAAAAAAACATACCTGGTTCGAAAAATTATACAAATTATAACAAAAAAAAAAGAAAAAGAAATCCAATCGATCTATCAAATCATACACAAATGTTGACTTAGTTTAATCTAACAACGCAACAATCATACCAAATATTGAACATGCATGTAATCAATTTTACCAATCGAACCATACACCATAAACAATAAAAAAAAAAAAAATTAACAACAAATACGAATATGGAGGACTGATTTGCGTACCTTCCATTGATGTTCTTTTGAATCGACCCTAAGAATCAAAGGGATTTGTAGTATTTTGATTGTATCTGCTAAGGTGAGAATTGGGGGTTTTGGTTTGTAGGTGTAATCAGTGTGTGTGATTTTATATTTAAAACAATATGTTCGGTTTCATAAATAGAATCAACTTGATGATATGTGATCATTATAACCGAGAAAATATTTGAAGAAATCCCGATGTTGTAGGCTTGTAGCATGAAACTAAAATACCTTTTCTACCCTTTTCATTAATGTTTCCAGGAATTGATGTTTCTTTTAATTACAAAAATACCATTTAGCATTGATATGTTGCACACTATCCTTTATTAGTAGTACATAAGTGGGTTCTCGCAGTTCCCGCACTTAACAGGGTTCTGAAAATAAAGCCCCCCTATATATATATATATATATATATATATATATGCACACACAGAGTTTGCACAACCATTTTATAAATCGACCAAAGAAAATAAAAGAGAAAATAAATCTGACAAAAAGGACAAACGTTTGCTTCGTCGTGCAGACGAGTAAGTGGGAAACGGCGAAGCTCGGCGAGGGGAGTCCTGTGCAACAACGAGCTCGGCGAGGGGGGTTCGGTGCAACAACTAGCTCGGCGAAGATCTAGCGTGGAACAGCGAGGGTAAACGATATTAACAGTAAAAATTGTTGATTTGATCAAGATACCATAAAAATTGCATGCATAAAATCCAAGAAGAATATTGAGAAACATAAAAGTAAAAACCCAATGAACTTCTGTGTGTGAAGTAATTAATGACCTTGTGCGGTAATGATAAGGAGGCCCTCATATTGTAGAATTGTAATGTAAAAAAAAAAAAAAAAGAATTGTCGACTTTTTCATTCTCAAACATGCAATCGTTACTTGATGTTTTTCTTAATCTTGTATTTTGGCTGTGATCACATAATGTTGTTCCATAATAAACTTAACCAAGGATTTAAATTCGTGCATATGTAACTTGATACTCCTTCCGTCTCAAAATTATAGTCCACATTTCCTTTTTGGGATATTTCAAAATAATTGTCCACTTTCGTTTTTAAGTAAAAACTAGATAATATGTTAGGGGAATATTCTCTTTAAGTGGTTAAGATTTATAGTTGTCTCATTTTTACTAAACTTTGTGATTTCTTTCCAATGATAATAATTTTGAAATAGAGGGAGTAATATATAAAAGCAAGGCCCCATAAAATTGGTGGCCCTGTGCGGCCGCCTCACTTGCACATGGTGTTCACCATCTCTGATTCTTAAATATCCACATCCACATAATAGTGTGTGTCGTGAATTGATTGAGAAATGACTATCTTCTTTGTAAATTCCTGACGAGTGAAATTAAGAAGATAATTAAAAATATTTTTAAAAAGATATAACATTATTGTGGATGTAATGTATAGATTGACTAGTTTTCTATCTAATATGGAGTGTGAGTCGTTCAACACTTAAATTGATAGAAAGCCATTAAATACAGAATTTAAGAGTGCGTTTGATTTGTAAGTGGGATTGAAATTGGATTCGGATTTGAGAAAAGTGTGAAAGATAAAAAGGAGAGAGAAAATTAATTAATAGTTAAATTATATATATGTTTAATGAGTTTTGTTTATTTGTTTGAAATTTAAAAAAAAAAAAAAAAAAAAAAAAAAAAAAAAAAAATAAGAAAAGGAATGAATAACAAGTGGTCGAAAAAATTCTATCAAATAACAAGAATTTTTTGATTAGTTGGATTCATAAAAACCCACCAACATAGGGTGGATTGAAATCTATTATTCAATACCCCTTGTCTCATTTCAAAAGAATATACAAAACATTTGATTTCAAAAATTATTGAATCCAATCCCACTAAAACCCATGTATCAAACGGGCCCTAAGTTGTTGTGATGTCTTCTATCTCATAAATGATCAAATTAAATGAGCTTAATAGCAACATCAACGAACCAACCTTGTTCGCAACATAATTGACTAATTTCAAATAGCAGCAAGTGGTGATTTGTACACCACTTATTTTTGCCATACACCATTAATTTTTTTTTTTTTTTTTTTTTTTGTCTTCTATGATATATACTCTATAATGGTTTTAGTATTATGTAATTGTTTTTTAAAAATATTTTTTTTAATGAACCATTTATGATACTATTTTAACAAAACGGATGGCACAAAGAAAATTTATGAAAATGGTCTAACAAATTGCGCTTTCATTGGATGAACAAGTGCTATGTTTATATTATCCACAAAAAGACAAATCTAAGTGAACAAATACATTGGATACGTCCAAGTGCGCTTCACAAAAAGACAAATCCAAGCATATAAATACATTGGATGTGACAAAGTGCGTTTCGTTTAAAATAATAGTGTGAGCCAGATATACCGGCCACAACCATAGATCTGTCACCTTTCACCCGTTTAAACACCGCAACCCCCTATATAACTGTCATTCGTACACCACTGCACTAATTAAAAAGCACAAATTTGCACAAACCACCACATATATTATAAGAGAGAGGATCAAAGTGAGAGAATTTAGAGATATTAGTTTGAGTAAATAAGATATTAGTTTGAGAGAGAGAGAGGGAGAGAGAGGGAGAGAGAGAGAGAGAGAGAGAGAGAGAGAGAGGGGGGGGGGAGGGAGGGGGAGAGAGAGAGAGAGAGAGAGAGAGAGATATCACATGTTTCTCCTGAACATTTTAGGGCCCGTTTGTTTCGTGGGGTTGGGTGTAGGATTTGGGTTTGATGGTAAAAAATGGTTGTTTGGTTTAAATGAGTGGGTCCCACAATTAGGATTGAATGCTAAATATTTTGGCATGTTAAATTCCAACCTAGCTGGGTATGTTTTCAATTTTTATTTCTTGCATTTTTGTTCTTATTCAAAATAATGGTACCCCACTTATCTATCGCTCATTAATTGTTATATATATATATATATATATATATATATATATATATATATATATATATATATATATATATATATATATATATATATATATATATTTTAATTTAAATCTTATTATCAATTTAAAAAATAAATATTTGTAATTAATGTTTTTTTCTCTCTTAAACCTAAATCCAAATCCTAATCCTAATCCTAATCCTAAACCCATATACAAACCAAAAGGGCCCTTAGTGTATTAAATATTCACTGTTGCAGCGAACTCATATCTCTCCCTGGTTGAAAAACACATTTCTAACGACGTTTTTATGTCTCAAACCAAATAATCCAGATACTTAGAAATTACAAAATGGATTCAACAATAAGACGAGGCAAAAGTTTATTGATGATCATAGGAAGATTCGAATAACAATGCTTTACAATCGGAAACAAAACAAATGTTCTTTATCAATGATATAAAAAATAATTTTGAAACAAACTCAATGTGTGAGACCAAACATGATTCAATTCAATTCAATTCTTAAATACAAATCGAATGTCTATTTTTTTCTTTAATCACGTTCTCTCCTTCCTAACTTCTTTAGCTTCCAAGCCCGTCAGCCCATCTAATACCCGTGAGCCCAAACACAATTCAGCCCAAAATAGCGAGATGTTAGATGTGGTAATATCTCAAACTCTCTGCCGTAAATTTCAACATCCCCTATCGACAAGTCATTTTCTTCTCTTTTCAATCGAATAATTTTATTTTCGCTGCCTATAATTTTTATCAAATACTGTATAACAAAAGCAAAAATATTTAAAGTACAAATTGAAAAAGAAATACTTGAAAAATCAAAACTGAATATTTAATATTAGATGGAGGGAGTACATATAAGAGTTAGATGACTAGTTTAGTTCACCAAGTTTAATTCTGGATTTGAGTCCATCAGAGTTATGGTTTTGATTGCTTATCAAATAAGATAGGTACACATGTATTTTTTATTTTTATTATTAGAGTAAATTGCAAGAATCGTCTCTGTAGTTTGCCCAAATTGCAGATTTCGTCCTGAGTTTTCGAAAGTGCGGGCGGCCTCCTTGTGGGGAGTTTTTGGCTCCGTTTTGGTCCTTGGCCATTGCAGAAATGGTCCTTGTGGTTTGCTCAAAATTGCACGTTTAGTCCCTGGCCAGGGACCAAAATGAAACCAAAAACTCCCCACAGGGAGGCCGCCTGCACTTTCGAAAACTTAGGGACGAAATCTGCAATTTGGGCAAACCACAGAGACGATTCTTGCAATTTACTCTTATTATTATTTTTTTTTTAAATATTTTGTGGATGTTGGAAAACTGTTATTTTTTTACAGCAAGGTTGAGATTTAGGCCTTAAGTGTATTTGTAGACTCATATAGCTGCTACCAAGTGCATAGATCCGGGCTATCCAAAAAGGTAGTCGCCTTGGGATTAGTCGGCTCGCAATGTCGAATCAGAAACCCAAGTAAAAAAAAAAAAAAAAAAAAAAAAAAAAAAAGGTGCATATATATGAGAGTCTTCTAGCATTACATTTAATAAACGAGTATGCAGTTTACAAAATGGTTATTAGTCAAGACTGAATATTGAGGCCGATCGATAGTACCGAACATTTTTAGGGTCTTTTGGGGGATTTTGTAGCCGGTTAGTAATATGGGCAGCATTTTAGCGAAAAATCGTTCAGTTATCATTAGGGTCTTTTCGGTGATTTTGCAGGGAGTAATAACAATAGTGGTTGATGTTTTTATTCAGATATGACGGAAGAAGATGATGGGTGTTTGGATGATTGGGAAGCTGTTGTTGATGACTTAAGGCTTTGGCTGTTGAGAATGATTCTGAAGATACATTGTTTTGTGGGTGGTGGTGTTTGTTCGTGATTACTGAGATAGATATGATACAATTGCTTACTAAAGATAAGTGTAAGCAAAAGCTGCAATTCAGTCGCTATAAATTATTTTTTCAACTCCTACTAAAATAAAAAGAACGAGTAACAATGGGATTACTAAAAGCCTATCCTTACTAAAATGTTTAATTACGTTCGTGAACGCGTGATTAACGTTTGTTTGTCTTCATTTATGAATGTTTATTTGTTTAAGCCCAAATATCATATATCGGGTAAAATTCAAATGCATACTCTTATTTTGGTGCATACCAATGGACAAATCCTCACCATTCATCTAATTTGATCTAGTGGTGGGGATTAACCTAAGATTAAATTTAGAAACCTAAGTCCGTGTTTTTTCCCCCTTTTTCTTTGTCTTTTTTATTATTTATTTTTTTCTTTCTTTCCTTTTTGTTTTTTTTGTTTATTTTTTGTGTCTAACTTTTTTCACGCATGTTTTTTTCTTTTTTCATCTTTTTTTTTTTTTTTTTGTTTTCCTAAGTCTCGTTTTTTTTTTTTTTTTTTTTTTTTTTTTTTTTTTTTTTTTTAATTCATGTTTTTTTAATTCACGTTTTTTCCCTTATACGTGTTCGTCTGTTTTCATATATTTTCGTCCGTTTTCATACGTTTTCGTCTTTTTTTACGTTTTCATCTCTTTTCAAACGTTTTCGTCCGTTTTTATATGTTTTCATCCGTTTGCAAACGTTTTCATCCATTTTTATACGTTTTCATTCGTTTTTACACGTTTTTGTCTGTTTTCATATGTTTATATACGTTTTCGTCTGTTTTCAAACGTTTTTGTCCATTTTTTATGTTTTCGCACATTTTTAGACGTTTTCGTCTATTTTCAGACGTTTTCGTCCGTTTTTATATATTATCGTCCGTTTTCATCCATTTTCTTACGTTTTTATCTGTTTTCTTATGTTTTCGTTCGTTTTCATACGTTTTCGTCCGTTTTCATCTATTTTTCTTTCGTTTTCGTCCATTTTTCATATGTTTTCGTCCGTTTTCAGACGTGTTTTTACGCTTTCATACATTTTCGCCTGTTTTCTTACGTTTTCGTCCGTTTTTTATGTTTTCGCCCATTTTCGTCCGTTTTCATACGTTTTCGTCAATTTTTTTACGTTTTCGTTCATTGTAATGCGTTTTCATTCGTTTTCATCCAATTTCTTTTGTTTTCGTCCAGTTTTTATACGTTTTTGTCCGTTTTTATAAGTGTTTTTACGCTTTCATATGTTTTTGTCCGTTTTCATACATATTCGTCCGTTTTCTTACATTTTCGTCCATTTTCTTATGTTGCTTAATATCCCAAGTGATTTCCGAATATCACAAGTGATATTCAGTGATATCCAGAATATCACTTGTGATATTCTAAATATCACTTGTGATTTTCTTATGTTTTCGTCCGTTTTCATATGTATTCGTCCGTTTTCATACGTATTAGTCCATTTTTTTTACGTTTTCGTCTGTTTTCTTATGTTTTCGTCCACTTTTATACGTTTCTGAATATCACAATTTATATTCATAATATCACTTGTGATTTTCTGAATATCAATGGTGATATTCTAAATATCACTTATGATTTTCTAAATATCACTTGTGATTTTCATGTTACAAAACATTTGTTGAAAAATTACTTGTCATATTCAGAAAATCACTTATGATATACAGAATATCACTTGTGATATTCTGAATATAATAGAATATTACTTATGATATCCAGAATATCATTTGTGGTACTCAATTACCACAAATGATATTCTGGATATTATAAGTAATATTCTGTGATATTCAAAGTATCACAATTGATATTCTGAATATCATAAGTGATTTTCTAAATTTGACAAGTGATTTTCAACAAATGTTTGATATTCAAAGTATCACAATTGATATTCTGAATATCATAAGTGATTTTCTAAATTTGAAAAGTGATTTTCAACAAATGTTTTATAACATGAAAATCAAGTAATAGATATTCAGAAATCACAAGTGATATTTAGAATATCACCATTAGTATTCAGAAAAACACAAGTAATATTCTGAATATCAATTGTGATATTCGGAAACATATAAAAATGGACGAAAACGTAAAAAAAATGGACTAATACGTTTGAAAACGGACGAAGTATGAAAACGGACGAAAACATAAGAAAATCACAAGTGATATTCAGAATATCACAAGTGATATTCTAGATATCACTGAATATCACATGTGATATTTAATAATCACTTGTGATATTCAGAAACGTAAGAAAATGGACGAAAATGTAAGAAAACGGACAAATACGTATGAAAATAGATAAAAACGTATGAAAGTGTAAAAACACATATGAAAACGGACAAAAACGTATGAAAAATTGACAAAAACGAAAGATTATGGATGAAAACGGACGAAAACGTTTCTGAATATCACAATTGATATTTAGAATATCACTTGTATTTTTCTGAATATCAATGGTGATATTCTAAATATCAGTTGTGATTTTATGAATATCTATCATTTGTGATTTTCTCAATATCACTTGTGATTTTCATGTTACAAAACTTTGTTGAATATCACTTGTCAAATTAAGAAAATCACTTATGATATTCAGAATATCACTTGTAATACTCTGAATATCATAGAATATTACTTATGATATCCAGAATATCATTTGTGGTACTCATAGTATCACTTGTGATATTCTGCATATCACAGAAATCACTTGTGATATTCGAAATATCACTTGTGATATACTGAATATCACAGAATATCAATTGCGATATTCTGAATATCACATAATATCACTTGTGATATTCAGAGTATAACTTGTGATATTTAGAATATTACATAATATCACTTGTGATACTTATGAATATCACTTGTGATACTCTGAATATCACAGAATATTACTTATGATATCCAGAATATCATTTATGGTACTAATAGTATCACTTGTGATATTCTGCATATCACATAAAATCACTTGTGATATTCGAAATATCACTTGTGATATTTTGAATATAACAAAATATCAATTGTGATATTCTGAATATCACAGAATATCACTTGTGATATTCAGAGTATAACTTGTGATATTTAGAATATCACAAAATATCACTTGTGATATTCATAATATAATTTGTGATATTCAGAATATCACTTGTGATATTTAGAAACATATGAAAACGTATGAAAATTGCCAAAAATATTTAAAAACGGACGAAAACGAATGAAAAAAATTGGACAAAAGCGTAAGAAAACGAACGAGAATGTATGAAAATGGAAGAAAACGTATGAAAGTGTAAAAACATGTATGAAAAGGACAAAAACGTTTGAAAAATGGACGCAAATGGATGAAAACGGATGAAAATGTATATCACTTGTGATATACTGAATATCACAAAATATCAATTGTGATATTCTGAATATCACAGAATATCACTTGTGATATTCAGAGTATAACTTGTGATATTTAGAATATCACAAAATATCACTTGTGATATTCAGAATATAATTTGTGATATTCAGAATATCACTTGTGATATTTAGAAACATATGAAAACATATGAAAATTGCTAAAAATATTTAAAAACGGACGAAAACGAACGAAAACAAATTGGACAAAAACGTAAGAAAACGAACGAGAATGTATATGAAAACGGATGAAATATCACTTGTAATATTATGAATATCACTTGTGATATTATGAATATCACAAAATATCAATTTTGATATTCTGAATATCACAGAATATCAATTGTGATATTTAGAGTATAACTTGTGATATTTAGAATATCACAAAATATCACTTGTGATATTCAAAATATAATTTGTGATATTCAGAATATCACTTGTGATATTTAGAAACATATGAAAACGTATGAAAATTGCTAAAATATTTAAAAACGGACGAAAACGAAAGAAAAAAATTAGACAAAAACGTAAGAAAACGAACGAGAATGTATGAAAATGGAAGAACACGTATGAAAGTGTAAAAACATGTATGAAAAGGACAAAAACGTTTGAAAAATGGACGCAAATGGATGAAAACGGATGAAAATGTATAAAACAAACGAAAACATAAGAAAATGAACGAATATGTATGAAAACGTATGAAAGCGTAAAGACACATCTGAAAATGGACGAAGACGTATGAAAAATGGACGAAAACGAAAGAAAACGGACGAAAATGTATTAAAACGAACGAAAACGTATGAAAACGGACGAAAACGTATGAAAACGAATGAAAATGTAAGAAAACATATGAAAACGTATGAAAACAGACATTAACGAACGAAAATGTAAGAAAGCGGATGAAAACGGACAAAAATTTATGAAAACGGACGAAAATGGACGAAAACGGGCGAAAACGTACGAAAACAAATAAAAACGTCTGAAACGGACTAAAACTAATGAAAATGTATGAAAAAAAAAAAAAAAAAAAAAAAAAAAAAAAAAAAAAAAAAAAAAAAAAAACGTTTTTTAGGAAAAAAACATGAATTAAAACAAAAAAAGAAATAAAAAATGAAGCGTGTAAAAAAAAGACACAAAAAAGAAACAGAAAAGGAAACAAAAAAAAGCTATGAAGCGTCAAAAAAAAGAGAAAAAGAAAAATAAAGAAAAAAGAAAGAAAGATAGAAAAAATGAATAAAAAAAAAAGACAAAAAACAAAAAAAAAAAAAAACAAAAAAAACATGGACTTATGTTTCCCCATTTAATATTAGGTTAATCCTCACTATTAGATCAAACTATATAGATGGTGAGGATTTGTTCTTTGGTATATACTAAAATTAGAGTATGCAAAATAAAGTGCCTCATATATATATATATATATATATATATATATATATATATATATATATGCTCTTTGTAAGATAGGCAAGCTTAGACAAACGAACACATAAAAAAGAAACGTCATAGTAATCCTAAATATTTTGGGCTTGTTTTTATATGTTCAATTATGTCCGTTCATTTATATTCGTTTAATAGCTTAATAAACGAATATAAATGAAGCTGAACAACCTTATTTTTTTAACAACCGAACATGGACTAGAAATTTCGTTTGTTTAAGCGTTCGTGTGTATTCATTTGTCCGACTAAACTTAAACGAATGAACACGAACAAGCCTCTGTCCGTGTCCGTCCGGTTTGTTTACGGCCCTACTGGAGATCGAGTTCTTGATGCATTGTGGGCGGAACACAACACTAGAAAGTGTGGAATGCCTACAATAGCATGGCCGTTTTACGCTGAGCAAAAAATGAATGTTGTTTTACTCACGGATGAGCTGGGTGTTGCTTATAGGGTGAAAGTTGATGAAAACGGAGTCATGGGAAGAGAGGAAATCAGCAAATGTGTCAGAAATTTGATTAAAGGAGAATAAGGTCGTAAGGTGAGGACGAAAATGAGTGATCTTAAAGATCATGATGCAATGGATTAGAGACAAGATGGTTCATCAACTAGGTCACTTGTAAATGTTGCTTCAAAAAAATGAGCACGCTGATACTCGAGCACATATGTCACTCAACTTTCCATTGTACATTTGATAAAATGTTCTTTCTTATCATCCTCCATACATTTCTCCTAAACATTTGATCGAACATTTCTGCAAAATAAAACCAAAAATACCTCTGATACGCGTCTTATGTAATTCTTCTTACCTAGTAATGAAATGACGTAACATTTTTTTGTATGAGATGAGGATTTTAAGGCAACTATTAATATAGTCGCCAACTTATATACTTCCTGTATTATCAGTAGTACAGCATGCCTCCTTATTGGAACCGCGTTTACTAACTGATTAATGTGATTTGAGTCGGCGGGACTCTGCTAATCAGTTTCACATGAGTTGTAACAGATAGGAATATTATCTGAAAGTTTAGTAAAATTCCTATTTACATCTTCCGTGAACCTTACCAACAGTCTCACATATCACAACAGTTTATTCTTTTTAGGTTGATGTAATGGTCATAAAGAGGAGGTAGTGTTGGAATGTGTTTATATTTTTTTGATGTTGTAATAACTAGTGAGATGTTTGACTAATTAATTAAAATATAAGACAGCTTTATGCAGATAAAAAACGAGCCACCTTACAAAAATGGAAGTAGAAGTCCCTCGAATGAGGTTAAAAGGCCTAAGATAATTCTATCTTGTATTTTACCCTTGGATTGTTAGTTTGATGCTGCTTATATGTAAATATCATAAAGATTGGTTATATGATGCCCGTATAATAAAAAACAAAATATGTTTCGACTGAATTAGATCATATTAGTTCGAAAAATGCATATACACGGCCTTATTTGGTTGAAAAGGGAAGTGATCATACCAGGCCAATGGCAAAGAGTTGAAGGATAACGAAAATAACACCAAATCCCAGAAGCCAAGTTGGTGCTAGAGCAGGCCCTTCATCTGGCAAGAGACTTTTAAGAATGTTTGAGCTAGCTGTGTTACCAAACACCCAGTACCCAGAAACTGCAGCCGAGTAAAAGGTAACAAAAATTACAGAGTAGCACATGATAAGCCCTTTAAACATCTTCCCATTTACTGGTGGAGCTAAAGTTGCCTGCACATCAACAAACAAATGATGTTACATATACTGATGAGATCACAAAATAATCAACTAAGATACATAAATATATCAATTTGCTTACTTGTATCTCAGGAACAATACCATTTCCAAATATGGCAGCAATTATAGAGATAGAAGTGAAAGCACTCATAACCATTGAAAATTTTGAAGATTCTAATGAATAGTCTCTTGGAGGTGCATTTTTTGATAGCCCTGCAAAAAGAATCATGTCAGTTACACGTTTTACTGGACCAATGTAAGGTTTCAATTTCGACTGATTGCCTATAAATGGGATGATCAGTTTATCCTTCATATTTAGGGGTCAAGCAGATAAAGTCAGCAATATTAGCATAAAACAAAGTGGGTTAAACGGGTCGTAAGTCCACATAATTGTAATTTTATGCTTTAAACCTCCTAAATCATTTTACCATAGACTTATTGAAATAATGATTATAAAAATCTTATGATACACAGATTAGTTATAGACACGTAACAAAATTTATAGCATAAGTGTTTCTTGTTAACCTAACCTGACCCGTTACAACAAAGTATTATACATTACTCATTTTGACCTATTACCCAACCAGCTTGACCCACCCATTCTGGCATCTTCAGACGCAAGTGAAAACTATACCTGCATGGAGACAAGCGACAACGACAATGAAAGTATAGGCTAAGCACAAGAAAAGCGACGCCAAGTTGACATGTCTAAGAGAATGAAAAGTTGGCAACTGAGACAGAACCATCATAACCACTGTCACCATTGCTATGAATTCCCATAGATGAAGTGGCCCATCAGGAGAAACACTCGAATACATAATCTAAAATAGAAAAAAGTTATGTTAACAAAGCATATAATAAGGTTTTTGAGTAAAGTTTAACGCTTATTGGCTGAGATTGTATCATACCTGCAGACATTCCCCTGCAAACAAGATTGCTCCTATGTTTATGCCAGTGTTAATGGTCGTTTGAATAAAAATTACAAAATAGAACATCCAACCAGACCCTACATAAAACAGCATAAAAATGTCAACTGCAATAAAGAAAAATCCCTCAGCCTGAAAATGAACACAAAATATATCTTTTCAGAATCCTAATTTTCTCAGATTTATGCGTGCATTTCCCTTCAACGTAAAGTTACTATCTGTTTTTAATTTGCCCACTAGCAAATAAGAAAATGATATTAACGTTGATGTCAGTCCCAATGATTCTTCCATCTTGCCCTTATTTAGACAGATTGCTCATATCTGGCTAATGTTCTAATATTCTCATTAAACAATATATAAGGTCAAGGATTGCACTATATTTTTTACTAAAAGGAGTAAGATTTTTTTAATTCTTTTGATACTATTTATGAGCTGTTGCTCTGGATTTTGGCAAAACTCAACCACTGAAACTGTTAAAAGACAATCGTTTGGAAAATACTATGGATTCGCATATTCAGAAACAATTGTATTAAAGCAATATCATCAGCAAAAAGAGAGTTGATTTCCAGGAGTAGCACAGTGTAACTAAAGCTTGGTGCATGTCCGATTTGTACAATGGTTTACTGTAGAGGTGGCAAATGGCCAAGGGCCCGGAAATGGGTCAAAATGCATAAGTTGTGGTACAGGTCAACTCAGGTCAATTTAGTTGGTCGGATTGACCCAAGACAATTTTTCTAAAAATATAAATTTTTTTATAGTGTGACACAAGGCTCTATCATTGTTTAAGTGGGCCATTGGTTTTCCTCATACCATCACTACTGCATCCCATTAAAGACTCAAAATTTAAGGAGTGACCGTTAAGGAGCGTGGTGAACGTGTTACCTGCCTATCAAGATCGTGATGTCCAACAAAGTTGACAACTTGGCACCAATAAATAAATTTGAGCTATATCTCCATTATATACACAAAAGTCCCATTCACACACACAAAGAAATCATAGAGAAACTCAAAAACAAAAACATACCCAAGACATCAGATGCAAGTTCCCGGAAACGAATATGCCGTCGGCCCTCTTTTTCACACTGCTCAAGAACAAGCGACATGAGACAATAAGAGTAAAAGGTGACCACCCCCATAACCGTCAGGCAAAAGAATCCAAGGCCCCATCCCAGACCTCTAAACGCATACGGCAAAGTCATTATAGTGGGTCCCACTATTGCTGTAGTCAGGTGATAACCCGCATGATACCACTCACCTACAATACAACAAGTCAACAACAACAACAACAACAACAACAAAAAATAATAATAATAAAAAAATAAAAAAATAAAAAAGTCCAAGCATGAAATTTACAACGCAGGTTGTAAATTACTCCGTATCATTATTACAATAACTGAAGTCAATAAAAAAAATTGTTTTCACCTTTCGATTCAAGCACGAAAGCTGCACCAGCATCACCCTGGCGGACGTTTTTGTTTTCGGGTGGTGGAGGAGCCTCTGTCATGAAGAATAATCAATAAGTAGCAAACACATACATGCACAAAAGTATCATTTGAATGAATAAATAAGTGCAGTTATTAATTAGTTATACAATATTAATGATCATATTGATGCTCATTGCTCACATTAGTATACACAATGTTGTGTGTGGTATGAAAAGACGGCTAGCGAAAGAGACGTATATGCTTTAATCGTCTTGTTTGGAGTGAAAGAATGCCGTTTGTTTGTATAGTTTTATTTTGTGGTTTAATATAGTGCCGTCTTTCCAAAAAAAAAAAAAAAAAAAAAAAAAAAAAAAAAAAAAAAAAAAAAAACCTTGAAGGCTCCGGTATAAAGCAAGATGGCAGTAAAATAAACATGGTATATCAACAAACTCATAATATTTATAGATCTAAATATTTATTATCATATATTCCATCATGATAACAGATCCAATTTTATGCTTTTCAGTAAGTCAAACTAAACTACCCAAGTCAACAACTGAATGCCAGAAACTACACAAGATAAAACTGCTATTACAACACAAATTGGACCTAGTAGACTCAGTAACATTACTCCAATATACCAGTCTGATTCTTCAAGAAGATCAAACTTGAACTATCATGGAATGGCAGCATACATCAAACTGGTCCAAATGGCTTGCCTCATTAAAAAAACCTTCACCAAGAAAAACCCATTGGGAAAAAACTTGGAAAAGGAAAAAGAGTGTAAACACATATGAACATCCATCCAAGAGAATACCAACGTAGTCAACAATTTGGTGCATAATGAAACAGCCATATATCAATCATGACATTCAACTAATCATCTGATGAAACTAAATAACCAGAGCACCACAGAATAGGAAACCATATAAACTGAGAACTACATTTCCTTATAAATAAAACCAAACTAAGTCCCAAGTCCCATGAAGACGGCACATCTTTCAGCACGCTCTAGACAGGACAAAGCAAAGTTCTACATATAAGGCATCATTCTCAGACTATAACCATATAAGGCACGCCACATTAATATTATAACGTACTAAATAATGATTAAAATCATCCATTTTCTACCACCTGTTCATCTAAACGACATTACTGACGATGATACAATAGAAACTCAGATAGCACTCACAATGACTCGCTCATTTCCTTCTCCAAGTGAAATTCACTGGCCGAGTTTACTCGTGACTCAAAAAGACCCTCAACTTTAATTGTTGACGTATTTGGAACTCCTAGTTTTGATATTGCCACAGAATATAAAATATCCCTGGTTATATATTCTGTACATCGATCTTCTGCTATGTCTTTAGTTAGTATCTTCCAAACACCCATATTAGACAAGATGTTTTCTTGTGAGTTCAGGGATTTACATGAACCGGTAAGGTTTCCCGGATGTGTCCCAGTTCAAGGAGTAGATTATACCTGAACCGCTTCAAGATAAGAAGAATGAGACATACAAAAAAATCGTTTGGATATCCGAAATGTTAGCATGTTCAAGGGCATATTAGTCAATAATTTTTATTATTATTATTATTATTATTATTATTATTATTATTTTTTTTTTTTTTTTTTTTTTTTTTTTTTATGGTGGAACCGGGTGCTTTTTAGGCTTTAGGGGGTGTTGGTTTAAGCTTATATACGGCTTATTAGCTTATACATAAGCCACAATTTTGTGGATTATTCTGACACTTATGGCCTTATATAACATTGACACTTATGGTCTTATATAACATTGTCAAGCGTGTTAGAAGTTTGATCAATGGAGAAGATGGACGTAATATGAGAAGGAAAATGAGTGAGCTTAAAGACCTTGGTACAATGGCTATGAGTCCAGATAGGTTCATCAGCTAGGTCACTTGTAAGTGTTGCTCAACAATGGGGCTAAGATGTTATATAAAGATCTATGATGCATAAAAGCATATAAGATTGAATTGCATGACTGTATGTCGATACGAATTACATAAATTACTTCAAAAAAATGGACACGCTAATACTTGAGCATATCTCACTCAACTTTCCATTGTACATTCGATAAAACATTCTTATCATCCCCAACAAATTTTTCTGCTAAACATTCTATTGAACATTTCTGAAAGAAAAAAAAAATAATAATAATAATAAAACCTCAAATATCTTAGGTAACTCTTCTTACCTAGTAATGAAATAACTAACACAATTTCTGTATGAGATAAGGGTTTCAAGGCAACCATTCAATATAGTCGCCAACTTATATACTTCATGTATTATGAGTAGTACAACATGCCTCTGTATTTGTACGTTCAAGATATCAAGTCAAGATTTTTTCAATCAACCACGTCATCACTAAAGAGCTTAAACTTACTAGCGTCAAGAACCAACTTTCTTATAGAAGAGAAGGAACCTAACAAGCCAAAGCCCGTAAAAACCACCATGATGATGTTGTTGATCCAGTAGATGAGTGACGATCTGGAAGGTTTGTAAGTTATGTTGTATAGAAGCATTGGAAGGATGAAATCCAATGGAATGAATCCAAGGGCTCCAACAACGCCATTAATATCTCCAAAAAAAGGAAGCATCGCCGCAAAAAACCCACAAAATATCATGTAGAGTGACCGGAGGATTATTCTTGGGATCAGGTTTCGTTTTGAGAACATCCCTTGATTCACATCTGCAGATTTTGTTTCCATGATCTCATAGGCTACTTGAGAATAAACCTGTCCCACATTGAATTCTTAAAAGTAAGATATATATAAAAAAATGATAGCTACGGGTGTTCGGAACCGCATTTACTAACTGATTAATGTGATTTGAAGTTGTGTTGACCAATTTTAAATATATGGATAAACAAATCTTTCTAGTGATTATCTGACTATGCGGGGACTCAGCTAATCAATTTCACATGAGTTGTAACAGAACGGAATATTATCTGAAAGATAAGTAAAATTCCTATTTACATCTTCTGAGAACCTTACCAACAGTTTCTCTCACATATCATAAGAGTTTATTCTTTTTAGGTTGAAGTGATGATCATAGGGAGGAGGTAGTGTTGGAATGTGTTTATGTTTTTTTGATGTTGTAATAACTAGTGAGATGTTTGACCAATTAACTAAAAAATAAGACAGCTTTAGAGTAAACTGCAAAAATCGTCCCTGTGGTTTTCTAGATTGCAAAAAACGTCCCTGTGGTTGGCTAATTGCAGGCGGCCTCCCTGTGGAGGAAAGTTTTCGTCATTTTGGTCCCTGGTTTTAACTGTCGTTAAATGAAGTCTGTTAGAAGTTACAAGTTTAGTCCTTGTGGCCCATGGCCATTGCAGCATCCATCCTTTTTTCCGTCCGTTTTAACGTTTTCATCCGTTTTTACGCATTTTCATCCGCTTTCGCGTGCTTTCGTTCATTTTTTACGTTTTACTCCATTTTTTACGTTTTCGTCTGTTTTTTGACATTTTCGTCTGTTTCTGACGTTTTCATTTTTTATTTTTATGTTTTCGACTGTTTTTTTAACATTTTCGTTTGTTTTTTTTACGTTTTCATATGTTATTTTACAATTTAGTCCATTTTTTACGTTTTCGTCCGTTTTTATACGATTTCATCCGTTTTGTTTTCTTACATTATCGTCTGTTTACTTACGTTTTTTTGTTTTTTCGTTTTCGCCTGTTTTTTTACGTTTTCATATGCCTTTTTACGCTTTTTTACGTTTGAGTGTGCTTTCTTACGTTTTCGTTTGTTATTTTACATTTTAGTCCGGTTTCCTAAGTTTTTGTCTGTTATTTTCTTACGTTTTTTTTGTTTTTTCGTTTTCGTCTATTTTTACGTTTTCGTTCGCTTTCTTATGTTTTCGTCAATTTCATCAATCTTTTTATAGTTTTTTTACGTTTTAGTCCGGTCTCTTACGTTTTCGTCCGTTTTTATGTTTTCGTCTATTTTCTAATGTTTCGTCTATTTTTTTGTTTTTTCATTTTTTCGTTCGCTTTCTTAATTTTTGAAGAAAACGTAAAAAAAATGGAGTAAAAAAGTAAGAAAGCACACCCAAACGTAAAAAAACAAGCAAAAATGAAAAAACAAAAAAATGGAAGTAAACAGACGATAATGTAAGAAACAAAACGGATGAAATCGTTAAAAAACAGACGAAAACGTAAAAAAACGGACGAAAACGTAAAAAATGAACGAAAATGTCAAAGAAACGGACGAAAACGTCAAAAAACAGACGAAAATGTAAAAAACGGAGTAAAACGTAAAAAAACGGACGAAAGCACGCGAAAGCGGACGAAAACGCGTAAAAACGGATGGAAACGTTAAAAGGGACGAAAAAAGGATGGACGTTGCAATGGTTATGGGCCACAAGGACTAAACTTGTAACTTCTAACGGACTTCAGTTAATGCCAGTTAAAACCAGGGACCAAAATGATGAAAACTTTCCTCCACAGGGAGGCCGCCTGCAATTAGCCAGAACCACAGGGACGTTTTTTGCAATCTGAGAAAATTCTATCTTATATAACCCTTGGATTATTAGTTTTGATGCTGCTTATATGTAAATATTATAAAGATTGATTATATGACGCCCATATAATCAAAAACAAAATATGTTTCGACTGAATCAGATCATTAGTTCGAAAAATGCATATACATACACGGCCTTAATTGGTTGAAAAGGGAAGTGATCATACCAGGCCAATGGCAAAGAGTTGAAGGAGAACAAAAATAACACCAAGTCCCAGAAGCCAAGTTGGAGCTAGAGCAGGCCCTTCATCTGGCAAGAGACTTTTAAGAATGTTTGAGCTAGCTGTGTTACCAAACACCCAGTACCCAGAAACCGCAGCCGAATAAAAGGTAACAAAAATTACAGAGTAACACATAATAAGTCCTTTAAACATCTTCCCAGTTACTGGTGGAGCTAAAGTTGCCTGTACATCAACAAACAAGCGATGTTACATATAGTGATGAGATCACAAATTAATTAACTAAGATACATAAATATATCAATTTGCTTACTTGTATCTCAGGAACAATACCATTTCCAAATATGGCAGCAATTATAGAGATAGAAGTGAAAGCACTCATAACCATTGAAAATTTTGAAGATTCTAATGAATAGTCTCTTGGAGGTGCATTTTTTGATAGCCCTGCAAAAAGAATCATGTCAGTTACACGTTTTACTGGAGCAATGTAAGGTTTCAATTTCGACTGATTGCCTATAAATGGGATGATCAGTTTATGCTTCATATTTAAGGGTCAAGCAGGTAAAGTCAGCAATATTAGCATAAAACAAAGTGGGTCAAACGGGTCAAAAGTCCACACAAATGTATTTTTAAGCTTAAAACCTCCTAAATCATTTTACTAGACTTATTGAATTAACGAATATAAAAATCGACACACAGATAAGTTATAGACACTTAACAAAATTTATAGCATAAGTGATTGTGAGTTAACCCAGCCTAGCCCATTACAAGAAGTATTATATATTACCCATTTTGACCTATTACCCAACCAGCTTGATCCACCCATTCAGGTACCCTCAGACCCAAGTAAAAATTGTACCTGCATTGAGACAAGCGCCAACGACAATGAAAGTGTAGGCTAAACTCAAAAAAAGTGAAGCCAAATTGACATGTCTAAGAGAATGAAAAGTTGGCAACTGAGACAGAACCATCATGACCACTGTCACCATTGCTATGAATTCCCATAGATGAAGGGGCCCATCAGGTGAAACACTGGAATACATTATCTGAACAGAAAAAGATATGTTAACAAGCCAATTAAAAGTGCTTTTGAGTAATATAACTGTTACGTGTTGAAGTGCATATACCTGAAGGCATTCCCCTGCAAGCAATATTGCTCCTATGCTTATGCCAGTGTTAATCGCCGTTTGAATAAAAATTACAAAATAGAACATCCAACCAGACCCTACAAAAAAACAATATACAAATGCCGACTGTCATCAAAAAATCCATTGGCCCTAAAATAAACACAAAAGATATATTTTCTGAATCCTAATTGTCTCAGATTAAATACAACATTTCCCTTCAAGATAAGGCTACTATCAGTTTCTAATTCGCCTATAGGCAACTATAAAGAAAATGCTGTTAATGTTGATGTGAATGATTTTGACAATTTTCCCTTATGGAGACACATTTAGATATATGACTGATGGTCTAATACACTCATAAAACCATACATAAGGTCAAGATTTGCACAATAATTTGAAGGAAAAAAAAAAACAGATTAAGGTGTTCTGATTCTTTTGAAATTAACTATAAGCTGTTAATCTGGCTTTTGGTAGAACCCATCCACTGTAACTGCAGAAACAAAATTGTTTCGAAAAAACTATAGACTAACATATTCAAACAATCAGCAAAAGAGGTCGATTTCTAAGTGTAGCACAATACAACTAAAGCATGCAATGTATCTTGGTGCATGTCCGCTTTGTACAATGGTTTAACATATAAGTTTTGGACTGTCAAATCGGGTCAACCGATTTGGTCGGACTGACCAGAAACAATTTTTACCAAACTTTAATTTTTTTTATAGTGTGACGTAAGACTATAATTGTTTAAAGTGGAGAATTGGTTTTCCTCACAGCATCACTACTCTATTCCGTTAAAGAGTCCAAAATTAAAAAGGAATGACCTTTAAGGTGTGTGATGATTAAGCACTACTTATCTTATCAAGTTCTTGATGTCCCACAAAGTTGACAACTTGTTACCAGTAAATAAATTAGTGCTATTCCTCCGTATATACACAAAAGTCTCATTCACACACACACACAGAGAAATCATAGAAAAACATACCCAAGACATCAGATGCAAGTTCCCGGAAACGAATATGTCGTCGACCCTCATTCTCACAGTGCTCAAGAACAAGCGACATGAGATAATAAGAGTAAAAGGTGACCACCCCCATAACCGTCAGGCAAAAGAATCCAAGGCCCCATCCCAGTCCTCTGAACGCATACGGCAAAGTCAGTATAGTAGGTCCCACTATTGCGGTAGTCAGGTGAAAACCTGCATGATACCACTCACCTACAATACAACAAACAAACAAAAAATTCAAAGCATGAGATTTACGACCCAGGTTGTAAATTATGATTAAAATAACTGAAGTCTGTTTTCACCTTTCGATTCAAGCACGAAAGCTGCACCAGCATCACCCTGGCGGGCGTTTTTGTTTTCGGGTGGTGGAGGAGCCTCTGTCATGAAGAATAATCAACAAGTAGCAAACACATACATGCACAAAAGTATCATTTGAATGAATAAAGTAGTGCAGTTATTATTTAGTTATACAATAATAATGTTCATATTGATGCTCATTGCTCAAATTAGTATACACAATGTTGTGTGTGGTATGAAAAGACAGCTAGAGAAAAAGACATATATGCTTTAAACATAAACAAATAAGCTTTGAAGGCTCTGGTATAAAGCAAGATGGCAATATAATAAACATGGTATATCAACAAACTCATATAATATTTATAGATCTGAATATTTATTATCATAGTCTATCATGATAACAGATCCAACTTTATTATTCTTAATAAGTCAAACATTACTGTATGATAAATACCATGCCACATTAATATTATAACATACAGTACTAAATAATACTTAAGATTATACATGCAATAACATAATATGTCACGAAATGAAAAGTGTAGCATACAAGCGACAACAACTAGGAAGGTTTCTTTCATTTTCTGATTTTCAGCATGTTACGTTACATTAGCAAGATGGCAATTGGCGAATGCAACATTTGAATTAGTACTTAATTAAACTCTATTGATTTGCATTTAATAATTACTCAACTAGAATTGTAACTGTTGTACCATACAATTATTACACCTTTTAATGAGGCGTAAAGAATTGCTAAATTATTTAAAGAAAAAGTCACTTCATATCTAACTTGCAACAAAATAATTTAGCATGTATTCAATAGTTTTCCTATTAAACAAACAAACTGGCTAATTTTCTATTGAGTGCACTATTTTAGGTGAGCAATTTTATACAAACACTTGATCATGCAAGTTTTACCTTAAGTAACAAAAATATATATATGCTACTTATAAAGCCTGATAAAATCTCTTAAAACTTAAAAAGTGATATACCCAAAATACCCTTTTATTAAAAATGGTACTCCGTATTAAAATCCACCACAAAATTAATAATTTAAATATTATTTGATCGTGTAACTTTTATCATTTTTCGTTTATAACCATATACTTTTTTTTTTCTCGCATATGCATTAGGGTCACACCCAAACCACAACTTCGCATAATTATTTTTCACAGGTATTATTCGTCTGGTATATATAAACTAAAATCAGCAAAATTAAGTTTGTGTTAGGTAAGCTATGTTTTCAAATACTAAAAATGTAAATAATTAGGTTTCACATCGAAATAAGGAAACAAACGTTAGGTAGACGTCAATTAACGAAAACAACATGAAACCAGTTAATTCATAAACCATCTATTCTAAAAATAGAAAGTCCGTAAACATGCAACACCAGACTTAAAAAGTTTATAAAAATGAAATAATACCTGCTGGTAATAAGGGTTGTTGTAACTGAATCGTCATATATAATTGATATGTAAGCTGTTGGCGGTCAACAAAAGTCAACGGATAAACAAGAAATGGAATCGGGAAAAAAGGCGGATTACGATGAGAAAGGGTGTGATTTATAAAATCCGGTGAATTTGGGGGGAAGGTTGTTGTTTATAGGAGGAGTAGGCGGATGGGCCAGTCAGGTAGACTTATAGTGATGAGAATATTTTTTTATTTGTGAGGAAATTGAAATGTGTTTTAAAATATAGGGGCTAGAATAAAAATACGGCATAGGGGTCTAATAAAGTATTTAATCCGTCATTTTCTTTGAGTTTGACATTATGAGAAGTTAAAAAGATATGTTTTAAGATGAGAGATCCTATTTAGGATTGTTTTTGTTTTTGCAATGTTAGAAGTTTAGAAGTGTAAGATCGAGATTTTAAGATCTTTTCCTAATAGTTAATGTAATATTATTTAAATTTTATTATATCTTTTTTCTAATAAAATAAAACCTTTAGTGAGGATTTTTTCATTTCAAAAAATCAAATCATACCTTATTAGGTAATATTCTATTTATTTTATTATATATTTTTAAATATGTTTAATTAAAAAACCATAAATACTTCTATATTTGGTCAAAATTTATAAAAAATCGTTTTTATACGTTATTTCTAAAATTATGTACAAAAATTGATGTGTCAAAAGTGAAACATAAAAAAACTTTAAAGAAGTCGGAGTCATTCCACACAAAACTTAGGTGTGAAAATGAAAATTAGAACAAACAAAACGTGCCTTTTAAACAAAACTTCCAAAGCTCTAAACCACATCCATCTGAAAATTTGAAACAAAACAAATCGAATCGGTTTGTTTAATGGTGTCAAAAAACAAATCAATCATGAAAGTATAACCCTAACTTTGATTCAGTCCTTCAAGAATTAGGTATGCAACAAGGATTATCTTAAATTTAATATTCTCATTGACCAATTTTGAGTTCTTCTATCACACAATTGGGTATGAACCCTAAACCAACATTATTTTGATCAGGCGGTGACTAACTATTTTAGTAATAGAAAGTCAAAATTGATTTTATGATTTTATAAAATAGGGTTTACATGATTTTATATGCTAAATTTAATTTAGGGTTTAGTGGTTGGTATGATTTTTAATGCTTTGTTGATCGTTTGCTGTTTGTTAGTTTCGATGATTTGTTGATTTTTTTAATGATTATTTGTTTAACTATTGATATATATGCACTTCATATTAGTAATTCATGTAATTTTTTTTTAATAAACATGATACCCATGGAAGAAGGATGATAGTGGATGAAAGCAATGATAAGGTATGACCAAATAAGTTCCCGGTTCAATCATATATTTTATGCATAGTAATATCATTATCAGAATATCCCTTCGAATATATTGACAATGGTGGAGGAAGATTGCGTAAATACGACTATCAAAATCATGTGTGTCGATGCATACCGACTAAACTGATACTTATACATCTTTTCTTTAATGCAAGTATGAACCACATGAATCCTGTAGCATATGGAAACATAGTATTAGCATAAAAGTATGTTGCTTAGCATTATTAGTTTCAAAAACAATTTAAATTTTTACAGACAGTTACAAAAATTCAATCTTTAATTTAAAAAGCTCACAATGCCACCTGTAGGGACTATATCTTTTGTTTCTTGATAGAGTAACGTTTTTTTTTTTTTTTTTTTTTTTTTTTTTTTTTTTTTTTTAAAAAAAAAGATAATGGATAGAATATTGGCATCCCCTAAGAAGACACGACTTCATGATGGCGTACTACGAATCCTTTTCCTACATATAGATCCAATATTACCTTTCCCAAGGCTTCAAATGCTTCCAGTTAAGTTTCTAATTTATCACAAATACCGACATGCTATTGTTTTATATGTTTGTTTGGTGTGACATTTGCGTATTCTATTTTTTTTTTTTTTTTTTTTTTTTTTTTGTCAGGTTGTGCATCATGTGGTCAGAGCCATTCTTTCTTATTATGTGTTTGTTTATTCAGCGTGAATTGTGCCCTGATTTGAAACCAGAAGTAGTGACACCTGTATGTTGCATTTTCATTTAATCTATAGTTTTTGCAATGTATCATATTAATTGTTTCCTTATCAAGCGAACTTTTTGGTTCTGAGATTTTTATTCAGGGGTTTTATTTGCCATTTATGCAAAGATGTACATGTTAGAATGACATGTTTAAAAGCTGCAAAATGCTACCAACACCTTGATTGCCCTGCTTGATCCTAAAAAGGTATAACACATATAGCAAACTTTGTTTTTCATTCATACATTTCTTCATTATATAATCTACTTACATTTGTTGTAGGTAATACTCATTGAATGCACAGTCAGAAGTGACACATGAGTTGTGTGTTCGTTATGATCATGAGCTAGGACTGATTATTCAGGACTCTTCAAGGCCATTTCTCATTTTAATCATAATGTGCGAATAGCTGGTGCTACCGATGCATTAGTTGTTGTGTTAGATGAGTACCCGGATAGTGTACGTTTTCATAAATATCCATCCCATAAAATGCATATGCGTGTCATATTAACTTATCTTCTTCTAACTCTTTTAGGCATCTAAAATCCTGAAATACCCGTATCTGCAGCCATATGTTGACCAGTGTCGGTCATCATTCGGTCATCGTATGGCTATGCCTTAAAAGCCAATTAGTAGTTCTCATGATACAAGAAAGAAGGGATCTAAAAGCCAAAGTAGTAACAGCTCTTTCAGTGATAAGGATAGTTTAATATCAAGTGAGAAAAACATTCAGACTGTACTTGCACCTGTGATCACAAAGCTGTTAGATCTGTTCTAAATTGAAAGGTATTTTTCACTACTATTTGTTTGTATGAAATTAAATTATTAAATGATCAAGCTCATTAATTTTATCATGTTTTGTTGTTGTTGTTACTCAGGTTTAATATACAACGGTCAGATGTGTATATTTATCCGACAGCCTTTGTCCTTTTTTTTTGCGCTAGCAAAGCGTTTAAAAAGAATGCTTCTTGTGTTTTGTGGAGGGATTTGTTTAATATTTTATATACATATAATCTACATTTGTATATATACCAGATTTTTAATTTTAATTAGTATGTTAATTTGCTCTTTATGTCTGTGTGTTTCAGTCGTGTGACTTTCTCCAAATGTGAGGCCTTTGCAACGCGATTTAAAGGGTTCCACGTGGTTGTTGATGTTGGCAAATTTGGTATACAACGTTGGCAGATAACAAAGAAGCAATTGCTAGCACCATTTTTTGCTGCTACGGATAATAATGGCAATAGTCACTATCTTTATGCTACATCTGGATCAAGAATCTCTCGGTCAACAAATATTAAGGTTTTTAATATAACCTTAATTCGATTCACATATATATTTTACATGCTGCTCCTCTTTGTTTTCTATACTTATATGTAATATGTGTTGTGTACATTTTACTATTTCTTGCTTCACAAAAATGAAACGACCTGAGTTTTGTAACGTGAGTGCAAGAATGAAGTTGTTGTTGTTGTGCGTCTAATCTATATTATTAGTATTTGCCCATAAACATTTGTATGTTGAACATATGTATTTATGTGTTTCTGTGATTGCACTCATGTTCGATCAATAATACTTTTTTTTATAAAACGCAGTCAATGTTTGGACACGAAGCTTTGTCCTGTACTCCCTCAGGTATACCCATTTCACCTTTTTACTGTTATATTTGACATTTATATATAGGCTTGTGATTGTTGATCGTTAAGTATGTTATAAGAAAATGGTTGGTTGTAATAACTAAGGGGGTGTGTGTGTTAGCTTATACAGCGGGCTTAAGAAATTATCTAAAATTAGAAAATCTTGTGGCTTTTTATATTATGAGAATTGCATTGATCCATTTCTAGAAGATATTGAACATGATGAAATCGAGATGATGCAAGAGGTGGCCAAATAGATACTAAATGTTCAAAAATTCAATACTGAAGGTAAGCAAATCAAATCAGTCAAACAAGTCAAGATGGGTCCAAAAGAAGGAAAAAATAGGGAACACAGTTCACCAATGAGAGGCGTGCATCTCAAGGCTGGCGGGCGGTGTTGGTACCCAACATACTGAATTTGAAAGTAAATTTCCCAAACCAACTATACTGAATCATGGGTGGAAGGTTAGTCCTGAAACACCACCATAAATGAGCAACTTTGACCCCAGGAAAAGAATACAGGGATCAAATTCCCCGAAACATCAGGTACAACTCTTGATTATTGCTATTATTATTATTATTATTATTATTATTATTATTATTATTATTATTATTATTATTATTATTATTATTATTTGTCTAATCCCTCCCACACTCAAAATAATGTACTGAAGAATCTGTGCCAAAACAGGCGGGTTTTTATAATGGGTTAAAACATGTTTGGATTGAAACGGGCTAAGTTAGAAGGGTTAACCCCATTATCATTTTTTGTCCATTTATATATACAAATAGTTGATGTCTTGGATATTACTAGAAATATATGTTATTATGATAATATACTAATTATTTAAAAATAAAATGATAGGATATACTTTGACCTATTAGGAATACACTGTGACATAAGGGTTGCGCCTCAAAATTGGTACTGAATGTTCATAACGAGCATTTGAAAACTGGCCATCTGGGTAAATAATATGAGTGTGTCATATTTTTGACCCGTTCATTCTTGCAATATTTTGTGGCTCCCCTCCTTTGATTCTTGGCTCACTTCTTTCATTATGATACTTATAGTAAAGAATTGGCAGAGATGGGAAAATGGACAAATGAAAACTGGTCAATTTGGGTTGTATTCAAATAGGTTGGGTTCAAATACATGAAACACGTGATGTTAAAAAAGATCATAATGTTATGAAATAGTTGGTTTATTAATTTTGATAGAAAAAACTGTTAGCATTAAAAATATGTATTATGAAGTGATGGTCATTCTCATATTATAACCTTGTGTCGTTTGATAAGATTAGTAATAGTTTAGTCATTGGGCCTTTGACTTGGCAATCTAATATGTTATGTGCTATGTTTCATAAGCCTAGTTATCCATCATGTAACCAAGTCCAAGCCCAAGCCCAAGCTCATAGAAAGCCCATAGGGCATCTCATGTTAAGAACTATTTAAACACCTCAAAGGCTCATTTGAGGTGTGTGCTTGTGTGTGTATTTGTGTGTGTTTTCTTTAATAAAAGCTCTCATATTTCATCTCTCTCTCTCTAATACACGAATAACATATACTCCATACAAGTCACCATCTTTCCATCTTTCCTTCTTATTTTGCTTCTATAATGATGTGATAAAGTTGTGTTATTTAAGGTCCTACAAAAACAAAAACAAAACCAATTGGCCATGCTACCCAAGCCGCCTGACTCGCACATTTGGCCACGTCTAATCTTTGCACCATAGTATAACATTGATATATTAGTTTGGAAACTAATAGTCTGGTTTTCTTATGGTACAAACGACTTAAAAGAAGCCGACGTTAAGAGAGCATGATAATTGTTGTGAATCCTTTTAGATAATTGCAATAGTTAAGCACTTTCCTGTATTGATTCTTTAAGGTCCAATGAAAATCACTGCAGAGTATAATCAAGGCCTTTCGTAGCTATCTGTTTATGCAATTGTGCTACTACACACCAATCTTTGGGCAACGTTATCGATGCCATTGCAAATTGCAATCTTGCCATAGCTCTTGATGGGGACTACATGAAGGTATCGTCTATTTTTCAGAATTTTGTAGAATAGAAGCATCCATCTGGCTATTGGATACTATTATTTGTGCTTAATAACTGATATTGTCATGTTTGCAGGCAATTTTCTAGAAGAGGGCCAGTCTACATGAGAAGATAAGAGAGTATGAGTCCGAGTCCCTTGTGACAAAAAAATTAAAAGAAAAAATAGTGGAGTGTATTTGTCGTGAAAGAAGCTTGGAGTAGTTGTTTCAAGCTTTAACAGAAATGCAGGGAAAGATGGATGTATGGTTGGATGCATTCCTTGGTTTTTCATTATCTACAAACCAAATCATATTCAACTTTTTTTTTCTCTCTATCTCTGTTCGCTACCTATCCTTCTTTCTAGAAACCGTACATCTCAATATGTTAAAACCTTGATCCTTAGAATGAACTTTTTGATGTTGACAACAAAATAAAAAACACTGCAATGAAACAACACACGATCATCACAAGCAAACGAAAAAATTCAATTAAACTTTATGATAATTCCATGTGAATAGCTCAAGCCAGGGTTCATGTATCATGTATGATTTTCGTTAATTCAACCGCGATTTTGAAAGGTTAGTAATGTCAAACACCCTTTATTTATTTATGGTCAAATTTAATCTTTGCCCTGATATTATCCTGTAATTCTAAGCTTCTTTGACCATCCTTATACGTTATCTGCTTATACCTTGCTTATATAGTTAAGGAAGGTAAATATTGTGATATGTCAATGCATGTTTTATTTTCGATGGTTGTGTTCTCTTGTGTTGGAAATCGCAAATAATGACAAGATTTGTTCAAACATAAAGTATCTTTACTTTGTCACTGAAGTTTGAAGTTTCAATGAGCTATTAAAATCAAATAGAAAAGAATAGATCAAGATACTAACAGGTTTTGGCATTGTGGTTTAGAGGGCGCTTAAGATTGCATGTTAATAGTGTAACATTTAGAGGGTGCGTAAGTAAATGATTATAAATTCCCACATCCATCCTAAGATTTTAGAGATCACACGGGAAGATAGAAACATTACATGGCATTTTAAGCATGTTAAAAGTGTAACATATATGTTTTCTTCCGTAATCTCACTTTCACATCATAATTTGGTAAAGATGTCTTTTTATACTGTAGCATAATTGTGTTAGAACGAGATGATGTTTTTCGTTTATCAAAACATAGTGCGTTGAGGCCCTGATATTTCATACGTACATGCTTGCACGTTAATCGACTAGCCTATGGCTTCTTAACTTCTCGATAATTTTTTTTGAGAGACCGAGTTCTGTGAACTCAACTCTTTCTTCTTCACACTACAACAACCTGCAGTTGTAACATCTAATCTTCCTTTGCTAAACTATATGGGTAAGTAAATATCTCAAAAATAGTTTTAGCTAATTGATTGTTTCACTTTAACATGTGAAGTGATAACGAGTTAAATGTTGTGAAATACAGTAGTGTACAATAATGATAAGCCGAGACAAAAATGGATGTTGAACTCTTTTTAGTCATACTAAAGATGACTCATTTTGATGCTTGGCTACTTAAGGATAGTTGCTAGATATAAAAAAAGACCAATATACCTTACGACAGGCCCGCTATAAACTTTGTTTACTTTAGATAGTTGTCTTTGTGACCCATTTACTTATGTAGTCTAGAAAAGCATTAAGTAGATTGACATATTTGAATGGAAAACCCATAACCAACTAGACAATCTTTTTTAATGTAGTCATTGTGGTTTAAATGTATATTCTTATGATACTCTTAAAATGTGAACAAACTAAAGTTAGACATGTGTAACTTAATTATCTCCGAGTACAAAATAGATATTGCAACATATATCTATACAAGTTAATTGCGTAATTTATTATTGCTACAACTCAAATGGACCCATTTATAAGTAAATGGGTTGAGATTGTCACCTCTACTAGAAACCAACTTTATACTTGCAGGATGATAACATGAGCTTGAGAAGGCAGCAGAAATTTTTGGCCGACATATTGTCATGTACTCGATAATTTTAAGTAGATATGTTATGACGAGAGCATTCCTTACTTATGATTTCGAATTAATCCAATTTAGGGAAATTTGGCAAAATTTCAGGAATGAAAATTCTATATAAAGTACTCCCTAATAAAGAAAATCTTCTATCTGTGTGTCCTCTGTTAAAAATAATAATATATTATTTCTTTGTGACCGTTAGGTATTATGATGTGCATGGCAGCTTACATGAAAACTGTAGGTGATAAACGAATGGGACGGGTCACGTGACAAACTGGGTACGTGTTGAGACATGTACTTTTCTTAAGTTTGGGTTGAAATGGGGTTGGCTGCATTTTATAAGTAATGTCTGTTATAAGCCTATAATGTTTGTATCGTTTGGTTTATGTAGATTAATCTAAGCTTAGATTATGTGTTTTTATTTTAGAGGCTGAAGTTAATCCACAAAAATAAAGAATACAATGAGTTAATTGTTGCGCGGTAGGTACACATGCAACGGGGTGAAAAACTGGGCACTTACACATTGGACTTCTTGAATGTATCTGGCTCGAAAACAATAGAAGCTGATATGCAAGTCCATGGTGGTGGTGGGAGGAGCGGAGAACTATTGAAAACAAAGAACGTGAGTGGTACTCATTCTCCGTAAATGTAGTATCCTACAATTAGATATATTTTTATGGCTTAGTGAATTTTTGCTAATCATGTTTAAGATCGCTTAATGTTTTATTGTCTTTTTTAGCGTCTAATTATTTTTCGCTTCTAAAGGTGGTAAAATAAAATCAATCCAAATAAGAATATTAGTGTGTTGTATCTGATGTTTTATTTTTTTTGTAACTCCCCGCGGCTTAAGAGGGTTAAAGCCGAGACTCCAAGAAGAGTGGAGAATAGCTGATTGGACGAATAGGCGTGTGAGAAAAGTTGAGTTAAACTGTTTGGGTGGAGATGGGTTTGTGATACAAAGGAGTGTAAAGGTACCAGATACACGGAAGACTCGGTTTAATGTGGGCACGAACCTCGAAAAATGTGAGAGAGTATGCTTAAGAAACTATAATATAAGTGTACAGCTTTTGGAAACACTCAGATGTTAAATTAGGAGGAAACTGGATGCTGATTTGCTTGATATCCAAATGTATGGTAGAGATGTGCCTGATATATATGTAAGAATGGTGGCCTCCGAATAGTAAGTGTGAGTCCACTATATTTTATGTATTATGTATGTGTTAATTTCATATTTAGTTAACTTTATATTCATCTTTCCTATGTGCAACAGATAGAGAAGCTAAAACAAAGGGACGAGTCAAAATTATCGTATTCCTATAGTGGAAACGACTTTGATACCGAGACTATGTCTGTTTGTTTAAAGGTTGGGAAAACAGATGAATGATAATGCCCCTATTTTCATGATATGTAGATAGATTGACTAAAGCTGTGGTTGCATCCTTTTTCGCACTTGGAGTTCCATTTTCTAATAAATCAACCAGTGGCTCAACCGCTCTAGACCTCCCTATTTTCACCTTATTATTTTCAATAACCAAGAGACTAAAAAGTGTTGCAGTGGAATTCTCTTAAGCCTTTGAGCTTCCGATCTTGAGGACGTTAATAAGCGGCTCGACTACACGCACACACACATAAGATTTCCTTTTTTTAATCGAGGAAGAAAAATGAACAGTGAAATAGTAGAATAAAATCGAAAGTGTGGATGTGATGGAAGACATGTATCCATTTTCTCCTTGAACATCCATTTTAGATTTAGACATAAAATATGATGCATTATCTACCTTTCCCCAAATTTGGATTAACATTTGTCAAAGTCTATTGTTTCCACTGTTACAACTACCTTAAAAAGTACTTGAATTACCTTCTCTGTAACCCTTGATTAGTTTTTTGAGCTTTATGATTAGTTGCTAATCATAAGGGTGGATGACACATCACTCCTTGGCACTCTATGTTCACTTGGTTGTATGTGCTAACTGTTTGCAAGATATTGCATTGAACTGTTATCCTGGATATATATTACAATCGGTACTTACAGATTTATGATTGCAGGTGTGTATGAAGAAATGATATTGAGCAACACCCTACGATGGCTTTTAAAATATTATCTCTCCAATTACTCTGTAGCTTAATGTCTATTTAAATTATAGCACAATTCATACGTTCATGCTTGTGGTTCTAACTAATAAAAGAGCTAATTATAATTCTTTTGTGGCTTCAGAATTATTCACAAAAATTGAACAACCCAGACCTCCATTTCAAGACCCCCCTTACATTTAATGTAAATTTAACTTCCATAGAGTTTTCTTCTTTGAATCATACCAATAAACTATGAGACATACAAATAAACTGAAAATACATGATGGGTTAAAAGGAAGCAAAATATATTTAGTCCAAAGTGTGTAGCATCTATGATGTTAGCGCTTCATTCATTGAATTTGATCTACAAAACATAAAGTTCGAGTTAAATTACAAAACACTTTTCACGGTACAATATTTCAAATAAAGTTACAAGTTTTATGTCATAAAATAACATTTTAACCTTTAATGAAGAAACTACACAAGTCATTTAAAACTAACTTCATTTTTTTGGTACACAACAAAGCAAAAAAGTGACATGTCAATTATATAAATATTTTTGTTAATGCCCCGTGCGTGCATGGGTATTATAACTAGTATCAAATCTACAAATATTACTTTCGAATGAAAAGCTGTTTAGAACAATCTTGATGTTAGGTTTTTTTTTTTTTTTTTTTTTTTTTTTTTTTAACGATCTGAAACATACTAAAAACATGTCCAAAATCAGTTAAAAACTAAGACTGCTCTAAAACAAATTGAAAAGTGAAGAAAAATGAGAAAATTTGAACTGCCTAGCACAATTCAAAAACAAAACTATACTTGCATTCCGTTAAAATAAATGGTTTGTCTTTTGACTGGACGCTTTTTTTTTTTTTTTTTTTTTACTAGTTCTTGTGCATCTCTATTTAGAAGCATTGGGTATCATCACAAACCACACTAAAAAAAATGTTAGCTCGTACAAATTATACATATAGATAATGAAACAAAATAAAACGGAGTATTTGAGACTCGTTTTTTATTGAAAATATGGAACTTCGTTACTTTTTGTCACACATTAAAAGAAGCACAAGTTTAAAGTGTTATCACAAAGCTTCGTGTCCAAACATTGACTGCGTTTTATAAAAAAGTATTATTGATCGAACATGAGTGCAATCACAGAAACACATAAATACATATGTTCAACATACAAATGTTTATGGGCAAATACTAATAATATAGATTAGACGCACAACAACAACAACTTCATTCTTGCACTCACGTTACAAAACTCAGGTCGTTTCATTTTTGTGAAGCAAGAAATAGTAAAATGTACACAACACATATTACATATAAGTATAGAAAACAAAGAGGAGCAGCATGTAAAATATATATGTGAATCGAATTAAGGTTATATTAAAAACCTTAATATTTGTTGACCGAGAGATTCTTGATCCAGATGTAGCATAAAGATAGTGACTATTGCCATTATTATCCGTAGCAGCAAAAAATGGTGCTAGCAATTGCTTCTTTGTTATCTGCCAACGTTGTATACCAAATTTGCCAACATCAACAGCCACGTGGAACCCTTTAAATCGCGTTGCAAAGGCCTCACATTTGGAGAAAGTCACACGACTGAAACACACAGACATAGAGAGCAAATTAACATACTAATTAAAATTAAAAATCTGGTATATATACAAATGTAGATTATATGTATATAAAATATTAAACAAATCCCTCCACAAAACACAAGAAGCATTCTTTTTAAACGCTTTGCTAGCGCAAAAAAAAAGGACAAAGGCTGTCGGATAAGTATACACATCTGACCGTTGTATATTAAACCTGAGTAACAACAACAACAAAACAGGATAAAATTAATGAGCTTGATCATTTAATAATTTAATTTCATACAAACAAATAGTAGTGAAAAATACCTTTCAATTTAGAACAGATATAACAGCTTTGTGATCACGGGTGCAAGTACCAGTCTGAATGTTTTTCTCACTTGATATTAAACTATCCTTATCACTGAAAGAGCTGTTACTACTTTGGCTTTTAGATCCCTTCTTTCTTGTATCATGAGAACTACCAATTGTTCTAAAAATAACATTATTTAAGCTTGAAAAAAAAATGTTCTAAAAATATATATAATTAAATGAAAAAATAATTAAAATTACGTAATTCGGGTTATTCAGTTCGGTTTTCGGTTATAGGGGTTCGGTTTTCGGTTATTCGGTTCAGTTTTCGGTTTGACCCAGAAAAAAAATTAGCCTAACAAACCGAACCGAATAAACCGAATAACCCGATAACCTAACCGATAAACACCTCTACCCAAAATTATGCAATTGGACTCAAATATATAATAAAATGTATATACAATATATATTTTTGAATATTTGTATTATATATATATATATATATATATATATATATATATATATATATATATATATATATATATATATATATATATAGGGGAGGGTTATTGTGAGATCAAGCTTAAAGTTGTAAAAGTAAGACCCAATATGGACCGTTGGATCATTGTATTTGTGTTGGATGAAACTAACATTAAATGAGTGACATTATAGTCATTAAATAGAGTTTCAAGGGTAGTTTGGACAATTCAAAATCTAAATGTGGTCAATATTTTTTCAAATTTTCGTCAATTTTTTTATACAAAAATCTGGTCAACATTTTTTATACAAAAATACTAGGATATTAGATGTATCACCACACAAAACTATTTTTTTTAATTGTATCAAGAACCTATCGTACTAACAGTGGCAGATTCGGTACAACGGAATCAATGCATTTTACCCAGTTCTGATACATCAAAATTTGACAAAATTTTATTTGATACAAAAAGTATACAATTACAAATCAATTGATACAACAAATACACAACCTATCAAAACCAAACAACAGCAGATTCCGGTACACCGGAATCTGTGCGTTTTACCTAGAATCAGATACATATAGAGATCTGTGTATAAAAAATCTATCAAAACCAAACAGATACATAAACACATATACAAATCAGATGGTACATCGTGATTAAAATCCATGGTGGTCGGAATCCGGTATATTCCGGTACACATGCTTTATTCTGGTACACCGACTAAATCAGATGGGTATCACCTGCTATATTATGGTACATCGGATAAATCAGATGGGTATCACTTGCTATATTCCGGTACACCGGCTAAATCCATGGTGGTCGGAAAATTGTTTGGAACAGAAATCCATTCTGGTACATCGGATAAATCAGATGGGTACCACTAATAAACATTCAAACAGCCTCGCCTAAAAAAGTACTTAGGGATGACAACCCCCGTCATCAATTGAAGTCGCTCGCTGTAATCTCTCACCGGAATCATCTGAACATGTGGCGTCGGATCTGAAAACCAAAGATGACTCTGGCGGTGTCGTTCACAAAACTCGATCTGAAATCTACACACACCCCCGACAAAATAAATGATAGATCTTACAAAAACAAATCTTTTAAAAAAAGATCTTACGTCAACAGATCTTCGTTGTATTTTTTTTCTTGGTTGTTCGAGACAAACCAAAAACGAAGACAATCAGATCGGCTGGTTTGTGGCTTTTATTTGACGACGGCTGTTAGGGATAGTAAGGTCTCGCCGGAAAACGAAACCTCACAGGAAAAACGAAACCCAAATCCATTGGAGAAACATCCGTCGGAAAACGAGTCCTCTCCGGGAAAACGAAGCCACGACAGTGGTATTTTTTGACACAGGTGTGTATGGGATATTGATGTGGTGGTGGCCGGTCGTGATTTTGGGGGGGGGGGGGGGGGGGGGATATGAGATGAGATAATTTTTAATTAGAGAGAAGATGAAAATGGGAGATGAGGCCGGGTATAATTGTTTTTAGGTTTGGTGATTATTTAGGTTAAATACCTACAATACCCTTTTACACATTTATTTAATTTTCAGTTTTTTAAGTACTCAAATTTCACTTGTCCAAATCCTATTGGTTTTTGAATGTATCTTACTTTTAGAATTTTAAGGATGATCTTATATGAACTCAACTATATATATATATATATATATATATATATATATATATATATATATATATATATATATATATATATATATATATATATATATATATATATAATTCCCGTGTTCACGCCGTGTCCGTTTCTTATATTTTTAGATTTTGCCGTATCGCCATATCCGTGCAACCTAGTATATCAGTACATAATACTTGTTTTCTTTGTGCAACTTTCAATTATATCAACATGATGTTTGGTAAATGATGACAAAACTATATAGCCTTAGTAGTTGTATAGAAAATCTTATGAGTAATGTTATATTTGTATAAAATACTTAACCACTTTAGTTCATAAGTATCAACTATCTTTTGCCATGTTGAAGAAAAAAGAAGGTTTTTAATAGGCAAATTGTGATGTGTTTTTCAAAGGAGTGGTTGAAACATGATAAAAAGAAAGAATGAAACGAAAACATAGTGCTCAGTTTATACAATTTGGTTTTATTTCATCTAGAAAAGAAAAAAAGTAAAACCTGGCCGGTTCAAGTTTACCGGTTCAACCCGGGTCGAGTAAAACTCGGCGGTTCAATTCGGGTCTTTAATACTCAACAACCCGGTTAGTGATGGACCGATAACATCACCGGTTCCCGTTGAACCGGTCAGGTCAACCGGGTTTTAATACATTGATTAAAGAGAGAATTGCAAAAATCGTTCCTAAAGTTTGGCCAAATTGCACGTTTCGTCCCTAAAGTTTGGAAAGTGCAAGGATCGTCCTTGTGAAGAAAACTTTGGTGCAAATATCGTCCCCACATGATGATACTTGCAACAAAGATTTCCTCCAAAAGGACGATACTTGCACCAAAGGTTTCCCCCACAGGGACAATCCTTGCACTTTTCAAACTTTAAGGACGAAACGTGCAATTTGGCCAAACTTTAAGGACGATTTTTGCAATTCTCTCTTGATTAAAAAAAAAAAAAAATGCTCAGGGCAGAATATCTATACTACCTTATAATGTATTTAGGACATTTATATTTAGAAGTCTTAAAATTTTTAAGACCAAAAACATTTCTTTATTAGGAAATTGAAATTAACAAGCCAACCTTCAAATGTAAATTAAATGTTTTTAATTGTGCCAACTTTAATATTCATAAAACCCATTTACTTGTGAGTTGTAACGGCTCATTTAATCCATCATCATCATGTAGTAAATGTGTTGATGGATTAGTAGTTGGACTATCCGAAAATTTAGACCATTAATGGGCTTATCCAAATATACATGGGTTGGTAGTTTTATCCCTGAAAGTTATGATAAACGTGATGATAGATTAGTAGTTTAGTTATTTTATTTGAAGTTTTATTTGTAATGTTTAAAATGTATTTGAATTATTATGTAATTGTCAAAAAAAAGTTGAAAAAGAAAATGTTGGTCGGCTTACTGTGCTTAAAAAGTCACATGAAAAACATTTGTTCGCTATAAAAATAGTCATTAGGTACCCGCCGCCGCATTGCGCGGGTACCCTTCTAGTATATGCTTAGAGACTAAAGAATGTTTGCTTAACTACAAAGATGATGTTGGTCCATGTAGTGTAAAATCATAACTTTGGATAAAAGAGAGAATAGGCAACGTAAGGAATATGATGATGATAGACGAAGGATTGCTGTAAGTACTGTTGTTGTGTAGCAATATGATAATCAAAATAGTAAAAAATCAAAAAATCTCTCAAGTTAAATAGTGTCCCTGCCAAGGCATGCAAAATAATAAAACAAAGGTTTAGGATTTTGCTGTTTTGATATTAAAGCAAATTATATTAGATCCTTTAGAGGCCTCTTCGATCATTTCACTCTCGTTCGTGTACCACGTCTCCCTCCTTCATTGGCCATGGCCATTAGTAAGCATCAGTCACCGCCCTCTTTGTTCACATCTCTGAATTTTGATGGCATTTATAAAAGAAGTAAACAACATAAAGAGGGCGGTACGTATAACAGAATCTTCACGAAATGGAAGGTGGCCGGCCTGACTTACAGAATAAGCTAGAAGATATTTGAAAAGGAATGCAACTAGCGTTCTGCGAATGATGTGTTTGTGTGTGTGCATGGAGTTCAGTTTAAGCAGCCAGGTTTCTAAATTCTTTTTTCCTGTTGGCTAAGTTAGCTATGCCCAATAAAAAGGAGAGCCGGAGAGGTATGTTCTTGCCCTTGGAGAGCACATGATCAAAGACAACATAGTAGTTGTATATAAAACTAGTGTAATAGAAAAACCATTGTGCATTCACTCCAATAAATCCATAACCAAATAGGAACCTGATTGACCAGATAACAGCTTAGAAACATGGTATCCAACAAGCACAGTGATAAGTGAAACCGAACATATCAACACTCCAACGTGTGCTCTTCACGGGTTTATGCAACATTATGCCCACGATTACTAAATGTAATTTTTATTTTATTTTGTAGTCCTAATATTTGTTGAAAACAACTTACTTTTCTATATCGCATTTAGAATTAAAGCATGAAAATAAGTTAATGTAATCTCAATAATATGTAGTGAACATGTGCACACTGAAAGAAGTATGAAAAGAAGTACTAAAGATCCTGAAACAAGTACTAAAGATCAAATGCATCAGCACAAACAGATGTTGTCCAAATAATGCCCGAATGAATAAAAAATACAAACTAGGAAACGACACGTAAATTCCTATACACAATACAAATCTACCCCGATTTTGTATATAATATCCCAAAACAAATAAATCCTGACTTACAATAACGAATAATATTGAGAAAAAGGTGAACCCTGGTGCACCAATTCTCAGCTTTGAAAGAGTCTGGTTTGAACTATGTGATTTAAACCATAGACCTCTACAAGAATCGATACGAATGTACTCAAAATGCACAACACGAAAAAAGGAAATGAATTCAATTTTACAGAGGAACTATTTACCGTGCAGCTTGCCTTCTTCCAACAGTGGTTTTCTTTGAAACAAGTTCTTGAAGATGATCATAACGGTCTCGTTGATAATCGACCAAAATGCACAGCTGTCTTATGGCTTCTCTCTTCTCCTCTCCGAGATCCTGTAGGCCTTCGTCTTTCACGTGAATTAGTGTTTCTAACTCTTTGATCTTTTTGTCGCTTCCAACTGTTTTCTGCTCAAGCTGATCAACAGAATTCTTGAGACTCTCTTTCTCGGTTTCAAGCGTTTTCAGTTGTGCCAACATTTTTGCCACCTTTTCTTTCAGATCATATTTTTCAGAACTTATGTTCTTTATTGAAATCTTGGAAACTTGGATTTCATTCATAACTTCATATATACGTGTTGAAATGTGTCCATGATCTTCTTCAAACTTTACAGTGAGTGAATCGATGCCACCTGTTATCTCGTTAACTTTCTGTGTTATCTCCTTCTTGACACTCTCCTGGGATTCTTTGTAATCAGCAATAGTTTCAGATAATGCAGAGATCTTTTCTCTGAGTAATTTGTTTTCTTGATGCAGCTTGTCCTCCTTACCTGCGTGATCACCTTCTTTCTCATTTAAAGTCTGTTCTGTTACACGAAGCTTCTGGTTTGTGAGACGGATTTTGACTTCAAGGTTTCTGACTGTTTCGGTCAAAGTCGTGACTTCTTCTCCTTTGATTTCGAGATCTCCCTTTAGGTCTTCAATGGCTTCTTCTAGTTTCTCAACAGTTTGTTCTTTTGATTGGATCACCTTTTCGATCTCTTCTGCCAATTCTTTAATTTTGTTATCTTTTTCAAGTAAAGTAATTTCCAGTGCTTGAATCTTATCTTGTAGTTCGTTTTGTAGCTGAAGATAATTTTGTTTTTCACTTTCGAGTTTCTTCTCCAACTCGTCCTTCAAACTGACAACAGAAGTCAATTCATTTTCCAATTCACTCACCTTTGTAGCATAGCCTTCTTTCTCTTCCACCGTCTTCGCTTGATCTTTTGACTTGCTTTCAAGTTCTTGCTTCAGACTTTCAATCACGATTATAAGTTCTGAAAGTTCAAGACCTTTTTTCTCGAGCTGTGTTTCTGATTCAATTTTCAAGCTGCTCACAGATTCAAGCTGTGACTCTAGATCTTTGACCTTTGACTCATAGCCTTCCTTCTCTTCAACCATCTTTGCCAGATCATTTGATTTACTTCCAAGTTCTGATTTTAGACTTTCGCTCAGGATCAAGAGTTCTGTAATTTCAGAGCCCTTTTTCTCAATGTGCATTTCTGATTCGTTTTTCAGGTTGGTCAACGATTCGAGCTTCAATTCGAGATCTTTGATCGTTAACTCACAACTCTCCTTCTCTTCCAGTGTCTTTGCTTGATCGTTTGACTTTGCTTCAAGTTCATCTTTCAGACTTTGGTTCTGGATTAAGAGTTCTGAAGTTTCAGTACCCTTTTTCTCGAGTTGCAGTTCCAATTCATTTTTCAGCTTCTCCAAGGATTCAAGTTTTGATTCCAGCTCTTTGACCATTAACTCGTAGCCTTCCTTCTCTTCTACTGTCTTCGCTTGATCTTTTGACATGATTTCAATACTTTCTTTCAGACTCTGATTCAGGGTTAGAAGTTCTGAAATTTCACTACCCTTTTTCTCAAGTTGCGCTTCTAATTCACTTTTCAGGTGGTTTAGAGATTCGACCTGCAATTCTAGATCCTTTACCTTTGACTCGTAGCCTTCCTTCTCTTCTACGGTTTTTGCTTGATCTTTGGACTTTACTTCAAGTTCTTCTTTCAGATTCTGAATGAGAATTAAGAATTCTGAAATTTCAAGACCCTTTTTCTCAAGGTGCATTTCTGATTCATTTTTCAGGGTGTTTAAGGATTCAAGCTGCGATTCTAGATCTTTAACTTTGGACTCATAGCCTTCTTTCTCTTCCACTGTCTTCTCTTGTTCCTTTGACTTGCTTTCAAGTTCTTCTTTCAGACTTTGGCTCAGGGTTAGAAGTTCCGTGATCTCTAAACACTTTTGCTCTAGTTGCGTATCTGATTCAATTTTTAAGTTGGCCACGTTCTCAATTTGAGATTCTAGATCTTTGACTTTCGACTCAAAGCTTTCTTTCTCTTCCACTGTCTTCTCTTGTTCTTTTGACTTGCTTTCAAGTTCTTCTTTCAAACTTTGACTCAGGATCAAGAGTTCTGAGATTTCAGTACCCTTTTTCTCGAGTTGTAATTCTGATTCGTTTTTCAGGTTATTCAAAGATTCGATCTGCAATTCTAGATCTTTAACCTTTGATTCATAGCCATCCTTCTCTTCCACTGTCTTCTCTTGTTCTTTTGACTTTGTTTCAAGTTCTTCTTTCAGATTTTGAATGAGAATTGAGAGTTCTGATATCTCAAGACCCTTTTTCTCGAGTTGCATTTCTGATTCCTGTTTCAGGTTGCTCACGGATTCGAGCTGCAATTCTAGATCTTTGACCTTTGACTCGTAAATTTCCTTCTCTTCCACCGTCTTTTCTTGAACAGTAGTAATTTTTGCAACCTCTTCTTTCAAATTCTCTATCTGACTAACATACTCTGCAATTTCCTCAGTCTTTTTACTGACTTCTGAATCTGACTCAGCCTTCAGACTGCGCAACGATTTCAACTCTTCCTCTAAATCTTTCACCCGACCAACGTAAACTTCTTTCTCTTCCATCAATTTCTGTTCTTCTGCTATTTTACCTTCCAACCCCTGTTTCAACGAATCTATCTGAATCAAGTAACCTGAAATTTCTTGACTACTTTTCTCCAGTTGACTCTCTAATACGACTTTTTGGCTGCATAGAGACATTATTTCTTCTTGATTTTCATTTACTTTATCCAATAAAGATTGAACATTTTCTTCCAACTTTGTTTTCTCAATGCTTAAAGATTCCAACTCCTTCTGCAAGTTACTGACTTTTTCTTCTTTCTGAATCTCAATCTCTCTTTTCTGCGCATTCAAAGACTCAAACTCTTCTTCAAAACCCCTTATTTTAATTTCTGTCTCACTCTTGTGAGACTCGTGCATTTCTGCGTGACTTAAAAGCTCTTTCTCTTTTTCAGCTAACTTTTCTTTTAACTGGCTACATTCAGTTGCAAGTTCTTCAATTTTTTCATGATTAACTTTGATCTCTTCTGCTAACTCTGAACCCTTTATTGATAGAGAATTCTTCTCTGCTTCAGTAGCTTCTAGTGTTTGACTTAACTTGGATAGCTCCTCGTCTGTTGTTTCCATCTTCTCCTTCATCCCAGATTGAACTGTCTTGAAACCCTCGATCTCTGCTTCCAACCCAACAATAACGGCATTTAGTTCTTCTACTTTCTTACTGAGTTCACCTTCCAGCACTTTGGAATTATCAAATTTCGAATTGAGGTCACTGTTATCTGCCAAAAGTTTTGAGTTTTCTTCATGCAATCTTTCAGCTTCAAGTTTCGACTCTTCGAGCATCTTCGAGGTTTCTTGTTCTTTGTTCAAAGCAGCCTGACATTCTGAACTCAGTGCATCCTTTTCTTCCATTGTAATGGCTAACTTTCCTCTCAACTCGTCAATTTCTGTGCTTGTAGCTTGAAGTTGATCCTTAAGAAGATCAATTGCTTTCAATTTCCCATTTTTACTGCCTTTCTTTGTAAATTTACTGTCTGAATCTGAGTCAGAGCTGGATGAGGAGGATGAAGAGTCTTTATCTTTCTTAGAATGAACTTTTGCCCTTAGCTCACCTGTGATATGATCATAGCGCTCATAGATGGATTGATGATGTTTGTGGAAATCTTCAATCAGCCCAACAAGTTTGCTTCTTTCATCTGCATCTTCCTCTTTGAGAAGCTCTAGAATCTTCTTATAGTTATCTTCCATTTCTGTAGATCAGTTGAGAGCATTAAATCACGGAAGTCAACAATATGAACCGCTTCACTAAGTAAATCTACCAAAATCATTGCTATGAGCTATACAAAGTAACTGATGAAGTTAATTTTACTTGTTTTTTTGCTATTGTTTATTCATCAACAAAACATCATTCTTGCATTAGCTTCTACTCCACGGCTCCACCTTGAACTCAGTGGCGGACATACCAAAAGCATCATCCTTAATTTGTAATTATTTTTTTAAGAGATTATCACTAAATGCGTTTTTGAGAAAAATAAAATTGCATGCCCTGTTATAGGTATCTGGATATACCACTGCTTGTGCTAAGAATGGAGCCAAAACAATCTAAGTAGGCACCAAGAAGATAGATAGGAAATTTATCATATAGGAGAGGATAACTTGGATCAGCATCAGTTGCTTTAAGTTTATCCCTAATGGCCATTTAAGAGAGTTCAGGTAGTTGCCTGCTGGTTTATTTTGGTTTGACTAATTGGAAATTTCAGGATGTTTGTTTTAAGAAAAAACATCGATTTAAGACAAGAATACTCGAAGTTTTGAGCCATCATGTTTGACATATTTTTGCACTATAACCATGGTTCTACGGTTCTACCTATATTGAGCTATTTTTGACAGATTACGCAGAGGTGAATGCGAAAAAAGAGCATATTCAGTGGCCCTTTTTTCGTCAAGGATCGCTCATCCTTGCAAACTGTAGACATTCTTTTCGTTTTGCACGAAAAGGATATTTTTACAACCAAAAGACAATGCTTTAAGAATCAATATGGCCATTAGTTTGTAGGGCATCTGTTATGCTGATAAATGAGTTCTGATAGAAGAATAGTTTGATTTAGCCAATGATGGAAATAAAAACTCTCCAAAGGCAGGTCCAGAATTTTATACCTATGTAGTGCTTGGGTTTAGATTTCGTTATCTTATCATTGGACAATACAGCAAATATGAATATCATATGACAATAAGTTTAACTAAAGGACAGAAGTGTTCACTGGAACACGTACCTATATTACTCCCTTTAAGTTCCTCATCTTTTCCAGGATCAATATGACTGCCAAGGATCGACTGCAGTTTATTTCTAAAACGATTCTTCATCTTTGTGTTCAGTTTTCACCAAGTTTCGCTCAAATCTCCAAGAAGAACACAATCTTTGTCAAAAGAACAAAGATGGTGCTCTTCGATTAGACAGCGTAATATCCTACTCTTTTACGCTACTAAATCCTGAAAGTCAAAACAAAATACGCATTTCATAAATTCAGACACAAAGAAACAGAAGGTCATAATTTTCATAAGTTACCACTAAAGTTAAAAAAATAAATTAACGGTGCAGTATAAACAATAGGTGGAAGTTCTTGTATGCCACGTTACTTATTTTAAGATCCTCAAAAGCAAGCATCAATATAAAATTCACCAAATGTTCCAATCATATTTATCCTTTTTGTCATTTGCCATTTAATAGTCCAAAGTAACCAATGGTTTACAAGACAATGACGTATACTTTGTTGCAAACATATGGCTGTTATTAGATGGGTGCACTCTAAGTGGATATCAGCATCAACTATTATATAAACTAAAGATGCACTAAAGATGCACAGGTATAGTCAAAAAAAAAAAAAAAAAAAAAAAAAAAAAAAAAAAAAAAAATTGTAAAAGTCATTTCACAATTCACACACGAACTATGAGTATAACTCATACACGCAATCTCAAATCTTACGGCCTTATTTTTTCTACTATTGTATTCATCTTGTCCAAATCAACGAGGATAAAGGTGTTCATTGTTTATACTTTATAACAGTTTCGGTTTTGTCAGTTACCGATTCGTATGTATCTAATAAATAAGAACAAAATGTTCTCTTCCTAAATCCGTGTCAATAATCCAGTAAACCAACGTACCTACACAAAAATATTCTTCCTAGCGTATGTGTATACTATAAACTAGTCAAAATTAATGAACAAATCAAGCATGTGCTTTCCGCTAATCGAATATTTCTTAGCAGATGAATCATGTAATTACATCAATCCGGTTTTAAGTTTTTAACGCTGAAACTTATGACCAAATATAAATCCTATAGAAAATGTTGACTTTTGGTTATAAACATAAAATAAATCAAACTTGGGTGTTAAAATATAGACCAAATAGGTCGATTTGGAAAAAACTGGACTGATATCGTTCAGGTTTAAATAAAAAACAGTGGACCTCGTTTTCGGACAGGTTTAAACGAGTTTAGTTTAAACCTTTCCTTGTGCATGTCTAGATACACATGTACATCTACTTTATGTGTGTACAAAGTAACTTTTTCCCAAAAAAATTTCTTCCCAGTCACCTAGTCGTAATTCGAATTCGAAAATGATACAGTATAAAAAATTCTATAAAAATAAAACTATAACGAATATACAGCTGTTATCAAGTCACATGTAAATCGTTTAGCTTGTTAACCAAAATTTAATCAATATAAACAAACTCCAAACTCGGTCAAACATCACAGTTAAGCTAAAAAAATGGATCAAAATATTCATTTCACAAAAACAAAACGCTAATCAAACGTTAACAGAAATTATACGTAAAATTTAACTGATCAATCAATAATACGTAACAGTAATAAGAATTAAAACGACGTACCGTTAAATTAAGAAATGAAACAGAGGGCGATTTGAATCAGAAAAATTCAGTTACTATAAAAACTGTTCAGAGAGAGAGAAAGAGTGTGTGTGATGAGTAAGAGAAAGACAGAGTAATAATCTAATTGATTGACGAATGGGGGCTTTATATTAAATTCTTATATTTATTATTTTCATCTTGAATTTTGGTGTTTTTTTAATACACGCATCATGGCCCAATTATTTTCAAAATTGTTTTGTAATGACCCCGTGGGGTATGGAATTTGTATGATTCACACCCTTGTATTTTCAGTGTTATAGTTTGAGATCTCAAAGATTCTATAGAGTAAAATTGGATTGATGACATTATTGAATCCAATTAGATGTTCGAGTTGTTTTAATAAGATTGGGTTAGGGCTGAGCATCGGTGTAAGACCGGACCGAGACTGAATTAGACTAAAACCACGGACTGATGACCGGACACTTGTTCGGTCCGGTCCGTGTTTATTCGGTCCTTTCTTTGGTCTGGTCCAAAAAGGCATTATTAGTCGGTTTGTACATAAGATCAGACCGGACCAAACCTGACCGAGACCAAAAAAAAAAAAAAAAAATTAGGACCGAGACCGGACCGCTGATCCTTCGGTTCAGTCAGTTTTTGGTTAATCCAATCAGTTTTCTAGGTCCGATTAATGTTGGGATCTGCGATGCTCAGCTAAGCCCTAGATTGGGTATATCTCTCATTAGAATTGTGTGTTCAATCATACAAGGACCTTAAATATAATTAAATTATGAAGCCTCACAATTTTAATAGTATAATATGTTCATATGTGTATACTTATTATATAAAACTGACTACAAATATTTGATTCAAGACGTTTTCTCAAACTTATCTCATAAAAATATTATATAACTTTTACTTATAATCTTAGCTTTTGTAGTTAAACTGAACTTTGCGCAGTGCTTCCGCAAATTTAGAGATGATACTAATTCTCATTTATCAAAACGCTCTCGCTCGCCGTCACTTCAGTGTCATGCTCATTCGTCACACACACGCGCCAAGTAACCCTCACTAATACGCAATATATATTTAAAACGCACACAAGCGTATACAACACTCACACAAAACACAAGCTTCCCTTATCTTGGTCCCGTAACCACTGTGACCGACCGAAAGAAGGGGTTTTTTTCGAGTTGTCACGCGTGAGAAGGGTGGTTCGCAGTGGTGGCGGCATGTGACGAAAGGTGGTTACTCTTGAGGTTAGGCTCCATTATGCCTAGCCTAACGAAACTTAAATTTTGTTTAATATGATCTAGTTAAGCTCAAACCGAGTTAACTTAATCTAACAAGTTCTAAAAATACTCGTGATTTTCAAAGTTTTGACTTAAACTTACTTTGGTGAGTATGACTTGACGCATTCTTAAATCAAATTAAGATCCTTACCCTTATTAGCAAATTGTTTATACCAACTATTAAAATAAAAACATTACTATCTAGGTGCAATGATATTACAAAAAAATTATAATACACATGCAAATCTATTACATTATTTTTCAATTTAAATTAACTCAGAATATAAATTTGAAATGAAATACTTCTCTAGAATTTGATGGAAGAAAAAAAGAGTTACCATTAAAAAAATCACTGGCTTAACGATATACAAGTAAGTAAAAGCAAGATTGGATCAAGTGGTTAAGACTCTTGCATCTGGACACTGAGGTCAAGGGTTCGATCCTCACCCCTTGAAAGGCCGGAGGTCCTTTTCTAACTTTGGTAAAATCGAAAGCAGCCTCTCCACCTTAGGTGAAGGTATGATTGTCTACGTCTCAACCTCCCCCATACACCATGAAAAACAGTATTTGGACTCATAACACATGAAAGACTGTATTGATATACAAGTAAACTCAAGGTTACATGACTAAGTCTTATTCTAAAAGGAAAAAAAATGGATTACAAAACATAAATGTACGTAAAAATATATGGCGGCAGTCAACATTTATTTATACGGATAAGCTTTGGTAAAATTCTTAATAATAAATCTCAATTTGCCAATGATATCACAATAAGACTTACATGAGTGAGTTAATCTCCATAAAAAGATGTGAATTGGTAGGAACTCTTTGACTCCGGGTGTTTTTTGGCACCAGTTATTGTTCATCCCATAAGAAATAGCTCCAGAAACATTTGTTAATATCTGTACAAACATGAATATATATAATTCATTAATTTGTACGTTTCTAGTATATCTTGGATGGATCATTTGAGTATGCAAAAACTTTAGGGGCCTATGAGTAGGAAGTAAAAAGGATGAGGTGTGATATGGAAAACCAGAGAAAGTGAGGTGGCAAGGAAAAGTAGTTTTGTCTGGTATGCATGCCAGAAATCAGAGTCGGACAGCATTTTTGTGGTTTCAAATTTTTAAGCGGAGGAGGGATTTTAGTGCTTAAAAATTTTAAATAAAACAAAAGGGACAACACTTGCTAATTGCTGCTTTGCTAACTTTTTTAAAGATTTCAATGATGTAATGTTTTTCGCTCTTAAAGACTTATTATAAGTGATCTAGTATGATCCAAGACCAACTTATAATGTGATTAGATTATTTTTAAACATAGTGATAACGCTCCATAACCATAAATTATACTTATTTTGAAGACTTTTAAGACGCATTTTTCGTGTAACAAATTATTTTAAATATGTTTACTTATTTTTTTAGAACTTAAACACTCACTTTCAAAGTTAATTCAAGTTAAATTCACAATTGGCCGAAACAAAAACAAGTACATTGTGTTTGATATATGGTTGAAACTAAAAACCCAAAACCCAATGAAACGGAGATTGTTTTTGTATAATGGAGAATTATTAGCGCGTAAACCACCTACTATCTCACGTAGTCATCACACATGTTTTAGGCGAGACTTAATTTTACAAGCCTCTTGGTTAGTGCTCTATTGGGTATGCCACTAGACTAAAAGCTTGGTGGAGATTTTGTCTTTTAATTGTCCATTCGTTTTGGAGCCAAAATAAAATTCAGTGTCATTCTCTTGTTTGGTTTTGGAATTGGAGGTTTATAACCAATCAAAAACCTGAAAATAGAACGAATAAATTAGCATCATCGCACCCTAAAAGTTGAAACAAACAAAATGTGTAGACCCTATGATCTTATGAACACAAATATGCCCATTAACTACCAATATGCTTAAATGAGACATGCTTTGTGATTTCACACTGAGAACTTTTTGTCCACTTGTAACAATATTATTGAAGTAACACATGATGATGTCGACCCACATATTCAAATTCATGATTTCGATACCAATAAAAAGTGGAGTATTCTAATTCCTTAATAAGGCATGTTAATGGCTTCATTTTAAGGTTCTATTAGGGGTGGCAACCTTGCCACACATTGCCTCATCTTTTAAAGAAAACAACAAATCAAGTTTGTCCAACACATTTTTTGCCTAATCTTGCCTAAACATTCTTTTTTAGTGGCAATCTTGCCTAATTTTTTGCCAAATCAAGCATTAAATGTATATCAATAATAAAAGATAAATTAAAAAAACATAAATAAAAAACAACTATTTTATTAATAATAATTCAATAATTATTACATAATCCTTAAAAAAAAACATAAATTCAACAAAAAAATAGGAAATCACTAATCATCGAGGTATGATAAGTCTTGAGCCGCTACGTGCTCTGTAAGATCATATCGAAGACGATTATGGATATCTTCGTCGAGTAACTCATGTAGCACAGTATCATCGTAAACTGGAGTTACCGGCGGATCCATTATATGAACCGGTGATATTGCCATACCATCATTTTTCAAAATCATATTGCACAATATAATGCACGTATAAACCAGTTGGCGAATCTTTTGAACCGACATAGCTCGAAGAGGTCGACTGAGAATCATCCATTTTCCTTTTAGACGACCAAATGCTCGTTCGATATCCTTTCTTGCAGACTCTTGTACTTTTTTGAATCTCTTTTCCATTGGGTCAGTTGGATACGGATATGCTTTAACAAATGTTGAATACTTTGGATAGATTCCATCGGTAAGATAGTATCCATGTTTGTAAAGCCTTCCTGTAAAACCCACATTTTCATGACAGGATTAAAGTACCAAAATACCCTTGAATCTCGAACCATGAATAAACGATTAGCAAATTAAAAACAATTAAATCCTAATATAACCTAAGTATCAAAATTTTGAATAATTGAACGAATGACGTTAAACGAATATAAAACTTATGCTAAATTGAAATAGTAGATATTTAAAACCTATGTCGCGTTTACAAATGACCTTAGCCAAAAAAATAAATAAATAAATTCCACATGTTACGAACGTATAAAGAATCGGTACTGCATCTACGTTCATGATTGACTTTTTCCTTCCTATCACTCCTTAATTTCGGGCATTTCCATTTTTGTAAACAACCCTTCTATTCGGTTGACTCTATACCGAATCTCAAACAAATCCCACTAATATTGCATGCCTTCCTTTTAAAACTCATATCCTCCTAATCGGTTTCATTATAACTGAATCATCTACACACTCTTTTCCATATTATCAAAACTAAAAACCCTAAAAGTCTGCGCCATAAAAAAAAATCGGTTGCTGCCATTTTTTTTCTGTCCTTCCTGTTCGAATATATATATAAAAAAAAATAAAAAAAAAAAGCAAGAAGGCTCATGTGCGAGTAATTCTGGTGTTCGTGAACGTGAGTGATCATAGTTGTTTTGCTGATCGACCAAGGAGATTCAAACGGAGAGGTTTTCCTTGCTGTGCCGCAAGTCTGGTATCGATCTCGTGTTTAGTTCTTGTCACGCTTAAAGGGTATTTTGTATCATCTCATCCTTGTTCAATTCCTCTCTTTTGAATATGTATACATACGCTTAACATGTTGAATGACACCTATATGAATCGGATATAAAATAACCTGTATGTATACAACTCTTTTCTTCACATAAAATCATAAATATTTCACATAATATAACGATGGGTAACCCTTACATATCAATTAATGTATAGAACCTGTTTATTTTGAACCTTATAATCCATGTTGTTACCTGCATGTCACTCGACACCCACATGTGATAACCAAATCAGTAACGAGCTATAAAAAAAAAAAAAAAAAAAAAAAAAAAAAAAAAAAAAAAAAACATGCATGTTTCAGTTTTGTTGTTTCGAATTGATAAAAGATAAAGAGGACTTGCATGTTTGCTTTGTTTCGACATGAGAATGAAAAGATAAAAGGTGGGGCATGACTTGTTTTAAATTCGAGAGAGATAAAAAGGGGTCATGAGTCTAAGGAAAACATAACTTGGTTTTTTTTATGAATATGTGCGTGTGAGTATATATATATGTGGTGTGTACGTATGGTTATCATTGCATGATACTATATCTTTTAAAATGGAAGTTGGGTCGTGTAAATACGAGTAAAGTAAAACGATGCCGGGTTATAAACGATTCTTACATAATTTAGTAAAATCTTGGGTTGTCGCGGAATAACAATTAACATCGTCGGTACGTTAGTAAATTATATAAAATTATAACGACGGGGTCTAAAATTTTTATCTTAATATAAATTTATAAAATAAACGTTAAAATAATTTTAGTGACATTTTTAATATTTAATTTTTATAATTTACATTTGGACCCTAAATTGACATAATTAACTCGAAACTATATCGTTTTAGCCCTTAAATGATATTAATTGTCAATTATACCTTTAAAAGTATTAAATAACTAATTTGGGGAAACTTACTTAAAAATGGAAAGCATACGATAATAAGTAATCTAATTCAATATGAACGTTAAGTAATACTTGGTATGTAATTCGTATAGGTTTCGTGAAGCGGGAGTAACCACCTTTTGACTTGTCTTCCTTTGCTTGTGCATTTGAATAAGGTACAGATATTCCGTACTCTTTCAGTAAAAGTACAACTTTATTTCTCTCTCATGACTTCCTCTCTCTCCTTATATTATTGCACCTTGATATTGAACTTTGATTGACCCATTGATATTGGCCCTTTGACCTACCTCTTGATATTGACCTATGATATATTGATAATGACCTTTGGGTATTTGAACCTTTGGATATTGGACCTTTGATAATAAACCTTGATATTGAACCTTGACAATAAACTTTTGAAACTAAACTTTGATATTGAACCTTTACCACTTGACCCTTCAGTATTTACCCGGGGTATTACTTGTTGTGGAGTAGCCACAACCATAGCATTGATGCACCAATGTTATGTACTCTAGCGTAGTTGGAGAGATGTACTACGCCGTCCCCGATCTACTATTGACTACTGCTTTGATTGTGATTGTTATTGGCCTACGGGGGCGTATGGATGCATCCTAGATTTGTATTGTATTGTATTGATTGATTGATTGATTGATTATTGGAGCTACTACATTGTCTACATTGCTACATATTGTATTGGTGACTGGGTGCGTGCATTGCAACCCCTCACATATTGGGAGTTGATCACTCCATATTGGGCTACTATTGTATTGTATTGTATTGATTGGCCTTGGGTAAAATACTGAAAACTTACATACACTATGCTTTACATTTAACCATGTCATCTTTTGATTACCCTCTTGGATACCACATGTAATCCTATCTTCATATCCCTTTGATTATTCATAACTCTATTGTATCAGTTGTTATTTTGTTGATATCTGTTCACTGAGCTTTTTATGCTCAGCCGCGTTTCTTTTCCATGCGGCAGGTACTTAAGCTAGGACGTGGGTTTAGCTTTGGGGACGAGAGCGAGTGGACCACCCTAGAGCTTTATTTTGAATAATGAAACTTTTTCGTTATTATTATTTCTGGATTTTGGAACTTGTACCCGCACTTTGTCTTGTTTATTTCCGGGGCTTTGATGTTTGTTAAGACCCCGATGATTACTCTTTGTTGACTTTTATTTAAGACATCCGCTGTTTGGTTTGGACTTGTGTGTTACTGATGTGAAACCATATTGTAATGTTTCTACCCTTGCCGGGTTGGGGCGTTACAATTTATGGTATCAGAGCCAGGTTTCGAACTTTCAGGGCTTAGGCCATGACCTGTGAGGATTGGGTAGACATTAGGTTTTTGTTTCGTCTTCTCTTTTCGTATTCTTACTGTTTGTCTTTTGCTAATCGTTTGGTATCATTTTAGATGGTGAACACTCGGAACGGAGGTGGTGATAACCCTCCCAAAATTGAGGAGATTGTTGCCCAAGCCGTTGCTGCTGCTATTGAGAATTTGCGTAATGAGCGTAGGGATGGGGCTGGAAGCAGCGACGAGGGCATTCATGTGTGGATCGAACGCTTCAACAAACTGAAGCCCAATTCCTTCTTGTCAGCTACCACGCCGACTGAAGCGGGTGATTGGATTACCCATTGTGAAAAATTGTTTCAGGTGATTGGTTGTCCTGATGGGGTGAAAGCTCGATTAGCAGCTTTCAAGTTTGATGGTGACGCCCTCAACTGGTGGACGTCGTATGTTCAGGCGAAGGGTGATGGTTTTGTTGAGACATGTACTTGGGCGGCGTTTCGTGAGGTCTTTTACAAGAGGTTCATCCCTCTCTCGGAACAGCAACGATACGAGAGATAGTATGGTACCATTTATCAGTTAGAGCGGGAGAATGCGGCAGAGTATATGGAGCTTTTTCTCAGGTTGGCTAGCTTCGTGGGGCCTACCGTGACAGGGGATGCAACTAGGCAGGCTCATCACTATAAGTGGGGTTTGAAGCGATGGGTACTTGACCGTATTGTTAATACGGATTATGATGATGTGTCGATGGTTTGTGACGCGGCACGTAACATTGAGCTGTTATATGAGGGTGGAACGTCCAACAAACGGACTCGTGATGGTGAGAGGATTCAGTCTGGGTCTTCGGGGTCTTCGGGTCTGTATCCCCGGAGTTTTGACCATCGGGGTCGTTCTGAGCAGAGTGTTGATCACCGCGGTCGTTCGGACCGTCAGCATGAATACAGGGGATAGTTTAACCGGGGACATGACCAGGGTCGACAGGTTCAGAGAGGTTCGGATAATAGGTATTCGGGTAGACAGGTTGACAGGTCTGGTAACACTAACCAGAGGCAGTTTTCTAGGGGCAACCAGAATAACAGATACTCGGGTTCTGGATCTTCGCATCAGCAGTATCGTTCTGGGAACTCGTCGGGTCAGCAGAGGCACACTGAGATTTTACCACCTCCACCGCGTTGCCCTATTTGTGGTAATGCACATCCCGGGCCATGTCGTAAGGCCACGGGAGCTTGTTATGAGTGCGGTTCCACTGAGCATCAGGTGAAGAATTTCCCGAAGAAAACCAGCATTGTTCCTGCCAACTCTTCTCAGCCATCTACAGGTCGGGTTCACTCTCTCACTCGCGAGCAGGCGGGTAACTCTTCAGGTACCATTACAGGCTTTCTTCATATTGGTGATTATACCGCTTTTGTTTTATTTGATACTGGCGTAACTCATTCCATTATATCGGTCGCTTTCTCTAAGAAACTAAATTTAACCCCAACATCATTAATAACCCCATTATCTATATCTACACCTATGAAAAGCAACGCTATCATTGATCATGAGTTTATTGATTGTCCGCTATGTTTTGATGATCGCATACGTCCGGCTAATCTCCTTCCACTTGATATGCTTGATTTTGATTTGATTCTTGGTATGGATTGGTTGACCTCTCATCAAGCCACTCTTGTTTGTCATGAACGGAAGGTTATATTTGGTGACTTGTTCAAACCTGAATTTGTGTACTATGGTTCTCAACCACTTCGTTCTGTTAAAATCATATCTGCCCTGAAGGCGCGTACCTTGATATCCCACGGTTGTGCGGGTTTTATTGCTTCTATTCAGGACACTTCGATGGAGTGTCCTTCTATTGACAGTATTCGTGTTGTCCGAGATTTTTCTGATGTATTCCCAGAGGAGCTTCCTGGTCTTCCTTCAAATCGCGACATAGAATTTGGCATTGACTTAGTTCCGGGTGCTGAACCCATTTCTAAGGCTCCCTATCGTATGGCCCCTACCGAATTGAAAGAGTTGAAAGGTCAACTACAGGAACTCCTTGAGAATGGATTCATTCGTCCGAGTGTATCTTCTTGGGGGGCACCTGTACTATTTGTGAAGAAGAAGGATGGTAGCATGAGGTTGTGTATAGACTACCGGGAATTGAATCGTATCACCATTCGAAACCGTTATCCCTTGCCTCGCATTGATGACTTGTTTGATCAGCTCCAAGGAGCTAAATGTTTCTCTAAGATTGATCTTCGGTCAGTGTAACAATTCGCATTTTCAAGATAACTTTTATTCCCGAAAATTTCACTATTCACTTTTTACTATTCACTTTTCACTATTCATCTCAGAAATTTTTATTTCATATTCTCGTAAGTTAAACTATTTTAACGATAATCCGAGAGTTTGACGCTCGTCGGATCATTTCTGCAAAAATCACAAAGCCGTGTCCGAGATTTACTTTTAGGTTTAAACGTCTTTCCAGCATCCCGATATATCCATAAAACATTATATACAATAGAAATATGATTTTCTATCATTTTATGACAATTCCAAAAGTTTTAGAATTTTACGTTTTCCAGTTCAGCGTTTTACGCGAATTATGCGTTTTAGACCCGTGTTTCCAGTTTTTAGCAGGGTTTTAGCACCCGATAGAACCTACCACTCATTTTATATTTTATTATGGAGTATTTTGACAAGTTTAACCATTCTTCCAAGTTTCGTATTTTTACGATACCCGGTTTTACGTTTCGTGACTTAACAACTTACGGTTAGCAACTTACGGAGTCAAAACTAGCTACATACTTAGGATAATATCATCCAAGGACCAACACTTGCTCCCTAAGTCTTTCAAACCGCCATAGGGGGGGGGAGTCATCCCATAGGTGGCATAATCTCATGCTTAGAGCCATTAGATGTTAACAAGTGTAGAACTTGGCCTCCAAGGTTAGATAAATATCCTAAATGCTTTGTAACCTCCTCAAAAACCATATAAATACCCCCCTCCCCCTCCTATTTCGTTCATCATCACACCACACCAACACCATAACCCTAGCAAAATTTCTTCCAAGTATTATCCAAGATTCAAGAGCTATAACAACATAGAAACCCTAGTTTAGTTTTGATGAATCAAAACTACTTCAAATCCTTAGAAACCTTGGTGATTCTCTTGAGTTTGAATCCACTCAAGTCACCTCAACCTTCATCATCCATCTTTCAAGATTACAAGAGTAGAAAGATTGCATGAAGTGAAGTGGGTTGAAGCAAGTCTATCAAAGTCCTATCCTTACATGTTAACTTCCTTTCTTGTTTGAAAGCCAAAAGTTGTAAGCCAAACCCTAACATGATTCTTGTTAAATAATCATATTCATGTTATTTACATATTATTTGTGCTATATTATGTCTTGTATTCATGTCCATGATGTATAAAAGTGAGTAAAACAAGTTATTGTACATGATTGATAAGACAAATTACTATAACAAGCAAACTAGTGACTTTCTTGGTAAGACCTGATCAAAATGGTAAAAATATGATATTTGATCATTACATATTACAATAGAGGACTTAACAAGGAAACCGTAGCAACTTGAACCACCCAAAACGAGTATACGAGTCAAAAGTTACGCCCATTTGAAGTTACCAAAGATTTCCGGCAAAACTGCCTAAATAGCATTCTGATCAAATTTTGATTTTGAAAGTCCCACTTCTGGTCTGATTCATCAAAAAGTTAAAACACGAAAGTTGTCCGGAACGCCGTTTTCGTTCAGGAACAAAGAAGCTCGAGCCCTGAAAACGCTTTCCGAGTGATAAAATTCTTCAAATTCTAAACAGCCCATTTTTAGGCCAAAGTCACTAGATTATGGTTATACTTTAAAAGGAACAAGAGGTCTTATGACCTATAATCAAGACCAAAACCATGGCTAGAGCCAAGGTTGTGTCTCATGACCTTGGAACAAGGACCAAAGGTCATGGCTAGGCCATGACGAAATGACCATGTAAGCTTACTTAGGCGAAAACATGAAACAAGGAATTGGCGATAACTTGAACAAGCAATTTGGATCTACTTCACTTAAAAAGGAACCATGAGATATTACAAGGAAAAATGGTCATACAAGACTTATGAAACTTCCCCTAATAACAATCTTCATGTACTAATAAACTTTCCTAAGTTTATTCAAATATCGGACATGTAACTTTTCGGATCGAAACTTATATCTATATATTTTATCAACTACTACAATAGTAGGGAGCCTCATGTGAGGAGTTCATTATGTAAGCCGTCGAGATGAGTTGTGGATTTACGAATTAAAGTGTCCTGGCTCCTCGAACGCTTACTAACATGACTTCTGAATTATGTCGGCCCGAACGGTAGTAAACGATATACCAAAACATACATGTTTCATGAATCTTTCTTTCAAAGACTTATACTATACATCATACCACATCATGGACTAAATGCAAGATATATATATATATATATATATATATATATATATATATATATATATATATATATATATATATATATATATATATATATATATATATATATATATATATAGGCACTACTTCATATTCTTTACTCCGATCCTAAGTCGCGACATTCTATTATAGGTTGCTCGTAGAAACCTTCGCGATTCGACCATCACATTCACTACTCACTACATAACTTAAGGTGAGTTCGTAGCCCCACTTTCTATTGTTTAACTATTTTACAAACCCATGGGGGGAATACATGCTATTATTTTTCTACTCGAACACAATGCTTTCTACTGTATGCTACCCGACTATGTTTTATTGTCACTAAGTAACGATTGCCATGTTCGAAGTCCCTATATCATGAACCATTAGTCACTACCTATAGTGAGCGCGAATATTGTGAATAGATCTATTGGGATTGACGGATCCCATTTGTGTTGAACAACGATGAGTTCACACAAATGCACTATATTTGAGATTTAGCGGTATAATGGCAAAAGTACCTTGATAGGGCTTCTATAATGCCAATTTTGTTGGTTCGATGTTAATGTTTTGGTTGCATGAGCTTAGTGAAATAAATAACGATTTTGTTTTCCAAACATTGGTGTGAGTCTATAGCTCACACTACGACATATTGTGTTCAAACGATTTAACTAAACTCTACGAATTCCACTCAACCTTTGTGTTGACCTCTCAAGCATGTATTTCAGGTTCATGACGATCATAGATGGCACGGAAGGACACAGATACTCAAGAGGGCTATAAATTTTATTATCATTCAAAACTCATTTAATTTGTAAACATGGAACCATCTGGGACCTCATTTTGTAATCTCTGATATTTATATAATTTGAATGATAAATCTTTTAAAACGACTCAATTGGAGTTCGTTTTCTATTATTGTGACTATTGTGCCGTCGAGTAACACCCAGTTCGAATTCCGCTGCAACCATGAATTGGGGGTGTTACAGTCAGGTTATCATCAGCTTCGGGTTAAAGAGCAGGATATTCCCAAGACTGCTTTTCGAACTAGGTATGGACACTATGAGTTTTTGGTTATGCCCTTCGGGCTGACTAATGCTCCGGCAGTGTTTATGGACCTTATGAACCGCGTATTCAGTTCTTTTCTTGATAAATTTGTAATCGTTTTCATTGACGACATTTTGGTTTATTCGAAGTCCGAGGAAGAACATGAACAGCACCTTAGTACAGTTTTGCAAATTTTGAGGCAGGAGAAATTGTATGCGAAATTCTCCAAGTGTGAATTCTGGCTCAGTCAAGTTGCTTTCCTTGGCCATGTGGTATCTGCTAGTGGCATTACTATGGATCCGGCAAAGGTCGAGGCTATCACCAAGTGGCCTAGACCTACGACGGTGACTGAGGTCAAGAGTTTTCTTGGTTTGGCGGGTTACTATCGGAGATTGGTCGAGGGATTTTCCCAACTTGCCTCACCTTTGACTAAGTTGATGAGGAAAGGATTGAAGTTTGAGTGGACCGATGAGCAAGAAGAGAGTTTTGAGACCTTGAAGCAGAAACTCGTATCAGCTCCTATCTTGACACTTCCGTCGGGTACAGGCGGATATCAGATTTATAGTGATGCCTCCAAGAAAGGGTTAGGTTGTGTTTTGATGCAGCATGGGAAAGTTATCGCGTATGCCTCTCGTCAGTTGAAACCGTATGAGGAGAACTATCCTACGCATGATCTAGAGTTAGCTGCAGTTGTCTTTGCTCTTAAGATCTGGCGACACTACTTGTATGGGGACTCTGTTGATATCTTCACCGATCATAAGAGTCTAAAGTACATATTTACCCAGAAAGAATTGAACATGAGACAGCGTAGATGGTTGGAATTGCTCAAGGACTACGACACTAACATTCAGTATCACCCGGGAAAGGCTAATGTAGTTGCAGATGCTCTTAGTCGTAAGTCGGGTATGGTGGCTAGTCTGAAGTTTGAACCTAGAATTTTGCATGATCTTGAGCTCATGGAGGTAGAGTTTTGTTTGCCTGGACGCGACGGCTACTGGGCGAGTCTGAAAGTTGAGTCTAACTTGATCTTGAAGATTAAGGAAGCTCAGCTTGATGATGGAGAATTATGGGCAATTGTTCAAAATATAGAAGAGGGGAAACAGTCTGAATTTCGGGTCGACGACGACGGTATTGTTTGGTTAGGAGATCGCCTTTGTGTTCCGAGTAATCCTGAACTTCGTGAGACAGTTATGTCAGAAGCTCACAGTTCTCCTTTCACCATACATCCGGGGTCTACGAAGATGTATCGGGATCTGAAACAGCATTTTTGGTGGAGTGATGAGTGCTCAAACACTCATCATTTTTTATATATTTAAACTGCCAAAACGCACAAAAACAATCAAAAAGATATCAAAATACTTAAATTATCCCAGGGATTGTGTTTTATGTGTTTGAAATGCAAAATGTTCAAAAACAAAGAAAAAACGTACAAAGTTTGCAGTAATGGCAGTTTCAGTCCCCCAAGTTTCAAAACTTGTCAACTTTAGTCCCTATGCATTTATTTTGAAATGAAAAGTCAACCCAAGGATTTAAAAGTCAAAAAATCAAAATATTACACTTGGGTTGCAAATTTTCCAAAATTACAAGTTTGGTCCCTAAGATTTCAAATTTGGCAAAATAGGTCCCTGGGAATTTTGAAAATTGAAAAAAATACAAAAATGGTTCTTGGAGTTATGGTTATTGGCAACATTGGTCCTTATGGTTACTTTGGATAAGTTTGCATTTCAGTCCCTCATGTTTTCAAAATGTACAAAATTGGTCCTGGATAACATACCACCAAACCGGACCCTTTTGTTATAATTAAACCCAAAACCAAAACCCCATTTACCCCACCCAGCCCACCAAGCCCAGTCCAGTTTTAATATTAAAACCACCCCGGTCAACCCATGGTCAAACAGACCATCTTCCCCATCATCTTCCCCGTTTTCCCTCCTCCTTGTCTCCCCCCCCCCCCTCAAACTTTTCACCAACTCAACCCCCCACAATCAATGCCTCCACCTAACAAACTCACCACCATAAATGCCCCCACCAACACCCACCAGTACCACTAAAAAATACCCCGTATAAAGTTTTGGCGCCAATTTCTAATCAAGGGTGTGGATTGATTTGGAAGCAATTGAACGCTTGGGATTTGGTCAAAGGTCATCAAGAAAGCCATGGGAACTCTCATTGTGGACCAGGAACCCATGTGGAAGACTTAGTCTACTTTTTTTTAGCTCGATATATAAGGAAGCTCATGGAAGCTTAGTAGTGTGTGTAATTTTAGTTTTTAATATTGTAATAGTTTATTTAGCACTTGTAATCTGTTTTTAATTAATGAAAAGTCCAGTTTAAGTTTTTTTGCTTGTTTCTCAAAATTAAAAGTTCTGCCAAATATTTGATTCCTATTATTAAGCTTTGTAGTATCAAAAAGTAGTTTGAAAAACTCTTATAAGCTCACATAAAAAGCTTTTAGAAGCCTTACAAGCTTCTACAACAACCAGTGACTCAGATTTAGAAAATAGTATCAAAAATGTAAGAAAAATAAAAAAAAAATAAAAAAAAAATGGAAAAAGGTTGAAGCAGCTTGGAATCTTGGTGATTTTTGGATTGCAGAGGGGTATTAGTGGTTTGTGGAAACCAATAGGATTGTTACTCAGTTCTTGGTTGATGATCTTGGCTTGGATGGCTTTTGTGAGTTGAAATTTTCCCAATCTTGTTATTCATAGTTTAACATTGTTGTTATTGCTTATCTGTCATTTACTAGTTTAATCATAGCTTATTAGATTAGTGGAAATCAGTAGGTTAAGTGGTGATCACATTTAGACCTAGTTTCATCATATTTGTGTTCTTAAAGGAGTGTTTGGATGATGTCTGTTTGCACCTTGCAACTAGTATAATTGTGAATCTCTGTGTTTTAATCAGTTATTGGGGTGGATATAGGCTCAGGGAAATAGCTTGCATGTTTACTAATACACTCAAAAGTCAAATCACAAGAAATTACTCACCACAGTTAACTGTGGTGAGTTTTCAAGTCCAAAACTCATCACACCTTTGCATAAGTTGGTAATTTACTTAAGATTAGTCTCAATATACCATAACTAAACAAGTTTGATCATAAAATCAGCTGTCTAAGTTCATAAAAGTCAAACTGCAAGTTCTCTTAAAAAGTCAAAATTTGCAAAACTCAGATTTTCATCAAAATGGGAAGATTTAATTTGATTTTTGTGTTGTGATTCAAGACTTGAGACTTGTTGTGTGTTTACACTATCAGTTGAACTTTGGATTTTCACAATTGTTACATTTTTGTGATTTTTTCTAAGGGACCAAATTGCCCCTTGAAGTGGGCTGCAGGGCAAAGACCTTGCCCTGTCTCAGCAGACCCAAGCTTACCACCCCACTTTGGTGGTCCATTGTGGTTGACTCAGTGGGTCCCACACCCCATAAGTTAGTCCTTGCAACCCCCTTCCTACCAGGGTTGACCTTTTGACTCTTTGTTTGACCCTTAGACCACTGGGACCCACCTAGATTGGCTTCAAAAATCTGTCCCAAAAACTGTCTCAGATTGGAATAAGCAAATTGCTTATTTGATTGTTGTAGCTTATTGAAGCTTCTTGTTTGGCTGAAACTTGCTTATTCTAGTTCATTAAACTCAGAGGAACCAAAAATTGTCATTGTGGACCCCACATCTTCCCATTTGAGCTAAATAACTACCACAGTCAACAAAAGTCAACTGTGGCATCAATAAGCACTCCATGTGCTTATTTCTTGGGTTAAAGTAAAAGTGTTTTTAATAAAAGTTGTTGTTTTTAGTATCTAATCAGTTTGGAAAAAGAAAAAACAAAAAAAAATCAACTTTAATATTAGTGATAGCTTCTATTTAATAGGATTTATCAATTTATTTTTCTTTTTTAGCTTATTTATAAGCAATATATCATTTTGATATTTTTAGAAATTCTCTTTTAAGTTAAAGTAATTTTATAAATTTTTCCAGAGTTTTATTTTGTCTTTTAGTGGTTTTTATAATTAATTCTAGTTTAATTAAGTTTTAATTAATATTAAGTAATTAAATAACATAATTAGATTTTATAAAGTATAACCTAGTTTTTATAATTTTTCTAGCTTGTATTTTAGTTAAACATTTTTATAAATTTTTCTAGAATTTTTACTGTTCATTTTCTATTTTTTATAATATAATTAGTTTAATTAGAAATTAATAAGTAATTAGATTAATAATTAGTAAATTAGTTTAAAAATACATAAAATAAACTTTTTATAATTTTTTAGGATTCCTATGATGGTTAATTAGATTTGTAAAAATTTTCTTAATTTTCTAAGTCTTTTTAGTATTTTTAATAATTCTAATTAGTTTAATTAAGTAATAAATAGATAATTAGTAATTAATTAATAATAAATAATTAAATAGTGTAAAAATAGTTTTTAATTTTCTTAAAATTTTCTTTAATTAATAGGATTGTAAAATAATAATTTTACATTTGTAACCTTTCCAGTCCATCAGTTATACTTTTCAATTTGTTCGTCAGTGTACGTTTTTAATTAAAACGTACGTTTTTAGGTTTTAGCTCAAATCCTTGTAATCCAAATTCCCGTAATCAATCACATAGCTTTACTAAGCTATATTTGTTAATAATCTCCAAATAATTCTGATTATACCCCTTTTCTGTGAGTAATTACCCGATCACGAATATGCTAAAGTTACAATTCACACTTCAACGGGACTTAACGACCTGGTGATACCTTATATTACCCGGAGCATTGATCTAGGCTATTTGACTTTATTGACCATTACTTGGTCAATATAAGTTGGTGGTTTAACATCAATCAATTTTTGGCGCCGCTGCCGGGGAAGTGTGCGCGTTTCTATAGCGTTATTTGGGATTAGTATTATCTCACCTCACTCACTGTACAAATACCACCACTTGTGTATATTTTCATAATCAAAACACACAAAAAAGTCATTAACACTTTTCCTAAAGTGTTAAAACACCAAAAAAAATTAAAAACAACAAAACAAATCGTAACGTTTTCTGAATCGGTTTTCTTTTAAGGTGATTCTTAAAGAGAAACGATTTTGGTAAACGAGACGACACCAAAAATATTTTCCAAAAGTTTTTAAACCCATACACAAAACACAAAAACATCCGTCTTTTCTTGTGAATAATAATAATTACATAAAAACCAACCGTCGCAAACCAAGACAGAACACCTACCAACTGGGGGTGTGAACATAATAAGTTCCCAAACGAAAGATAAAAACTTGCCTTTGTATCCCTGTAGGTGGTGTACCTTTCTTAAAGAAGCTACTTACTTGCGATTATTGGTTTAAGTTCACTGTTGATTTGCCTCGATTTTTGTTTTGATTGGTTTTTATCTCTAGTGCATGCGCACTCGTTCTTCAAGGTCCACGAGCCTATTACGTGAGCTTGTTCAGAAACCTAGAAGACCTCGTCGACGTTCAGCACCAACAGTCGGATCTGAGATCCGTACTGTTGCCACACCCACTGTCACCATGGCGGAAGACCGTCCCATGTGTGAACTTCTCCAAGCACCCATCGAGGGTTACGGAGATGCCATTGTTGTTCCAGCCATCGTGGCTGATAATTTTGAGCTCAAAACCGGGTTACTCAATCTTGTAACCTCAAGCCAATTTTACGGTTTTGAGAGGGACGATCCTCATGCTCATATTCGATGGTTCAATAAAATCACATCAACCATCAAGTACAAAAATGTCCCGTGTGAAGCAATAAAACTTCTTCTCTTCCCCTTCTCCCTGGAGGGACAAGCCCGGATTTGGCTTGAAAAACAACCTCCACGATCTATTGAGACTTGGGAAGATCTTGTCAAAAAATTTGTGAATGAATTCTTCCCACCTTCCAAGACCACGAGTCTTAAAAACGAAATCACCAAGTTCACTCAAAAATACGATGAATCTTTTGGTGAAGCGTGGGATCGTTTCAAAGAATTACTTCGCAAGTGTCCACATCATGGTTTCTCTGAGTTGATGCAACTCGATACTTTTTACAATGGCGTGAGCCAAGCTGATCAGGATTCTCTCAATGCCTCCGCGGGAGGTAATTTTTTGAGTAGAACCACAAAAGAAGCTTTGCAAATCATAGAAAACAAGTCTAAGGTCCGCTCTACACGAAGCAAACCGATTGTTTCTCAAATCAATGCGGGTCCTTCTACTTCATCTTCTGTGGGTCAATCTAGCACGGATGCTAAGCTTGACAAGCTCACTGAAGCGATCCAAGCTTTGGTTCTCGCCCAAACAAAGAAAGTCTCATTTCCACAACATCCTCCCCCTGCTGAGGTTAAAAAAGTGGAAGTCTGTGTGACTTGTGGTGGGCCGCATGCCTACTACAATTGCACAGCTACTGATGGTACTCCATATGAAGTTAATGCTGTTGTCGGGTCCCAAAATCAAGGAGGCAATCAATACCGCCCTCCTATGGACCCGAACTATCGTCCTCACCGTTATCCTGGACCTCCCGGTTTTAATCAAAACCAAAATGTCCAAAACCGTGGCCAAAACCAAAATAGAGTGAACCAAGGTTATCAAAACCAAAGTAACTTCAACCAGGGTCACGGTTTCCAAAATCAAAACCAAGGTTTCTAAAATCAAGGTTTCCAACATCAAGGAAACTATAACCGGAACCAAGGTCAGGGTAATTTCAATCCCGGGAACTTTCATGGAAACAATCACCAGAATCAAGGGAATTTCCATCATCAAAACCAAGGAAATTTCAATCAAGGCCCCAACCCGAACAATCGAGCTCCAAACATTCCTAATCCGAATCAAGCCATTGTTCCAACCGGGCCTTCATCTGATGAATTGTTGAAGCAATTCATGAAGTCCCAAGAAGAGTTGAACAAGTTGCTGGTCAGCCAGATTTCTGACATCAAGAAGTCTTTAAATGATCGACCCTCGGGCTCAGGTACTACTTTACCGAGAAACACGATCGCTAACCCGAGGGGCGATGCTAAGGCGATCACAACGCGAAGTGGTGCTTCATATGATGAACCCGCGATTCCTACTACCTCTTCTTCCTCTCCTCCAAAGGTAGTGAATCGTGAGCCTGAGGTGACAAAGGACAAGGTGCAAATTCCTAGCCCACGAAGTACAGCACACGTCCAACCTCAGGTTATTCCTGAAACCAGATGTAAGCCTGGAGTTGTCTTTGAACCACCAGAAACTCCAGTGGACAACCCTAAATCCAAAACCTCTATTCCTTATCCATCACGTCTCAGTGAACAAAAGCTCCGCGAAAAAGCTAATCACCAAATGGATAAATTTTTCCAAATCTTCCAAGATTTGCATTTTGATATCAGCTTCGCGGATGCTATTCTCTTGATGCCCAAGTTTGCATCGACAATCAAAAATCTGTTGAGTAATAAAGAAAAATTATTTGAGATGGCAAGAACTCCTCTGAATGAGAACTGCTCTGCGGTTCTTTTGAAACAGCTTCCTGAAAAGCTTGGAGATCCCTGGAAATTTCTCATTCCTTGTACTTTCCCGGGTATGGTTGATTGCTTCGCCCTGGCCGATCTAGGTGCTAGCATCAACCTGATGCCATATTCTATGTGGAAGAAATTTTCTCTTCCCGAACTCACTCCCACGTGCATGACTTTAAAGCTTGCCGATCGTTCGATTTCTCGTCCCATTGGCATTGCCGAGGACGTATTTGTTAAAGTGAGAAAGTTCCATTTTCCGGCAGATTTTGTGATTGTTGACTTTGATGCCGATTCAAGGGTCCCTCTCATTCTTGGGAGGGGGTTCCTTAGAACTGGGCACGCTCTTATCGATGTATTCGAGCATGAGATCACATTACGTGTTGGGACGGAAGCTATTACCTTCAACCTACATCAAACATCGAGATACTCCTCCAATTATGATTGTGAGTCGGTGAATCAAATTGATGTCATCGATGTTGCTACTGAGGAGTATGCCCAAGAGATTTTAGGTTTCATTGATGATTCTTCGAGTGAAAACCTCACTCAATCTTCTCACCCCATCATAGCCAATTCTTCTCCTTCCCTCACTCCGTTTGAGGGAAGTGACTTCATCTTAGAAGAAATGGAGGCGTTTCTCAAAAGTGACTCGATTCCCGATGGAGTCGATAACCAAGAGATCGACCTCGAGAGGGATATTCTCGTGCTTGAAAAATTGTTAAACGAAGATCCCTCTCCTCTTCCTGTTCTACCACAACAACTTCATAAGGAGGAAGTCAAAAATGTTGAGAAAACTGATGACTTCCCTGAGGTTGAACTTAAGGACTTGTCGCCTCATCTTGAATATGCATTTCTGGAGGGTGATGATAAATTACCCGTCATAATTGCCAAAGACTTAAGTGATGAGGAAAAGGCTGCTCTTATAAAGGTTTTGAAGTCTCATAAACAAGCAATTGCTTGGCGTCTCTCCGACATCAAGGGCATTGACCCTGAGTTTTGTACTCACAAGATTTTAATGGAGGACGACTTCAAACCAGCAGTCCAACAACAAAGAAGGGTGAATCCAAAAATTCACGAGGTTATCAAACAAGAAGTTTTAAAACTTCTTGATGCCGGATTGATTTACCATATCTCGGACAGTCCTTGGGTCAACCCAATTCATTGTGTTCCAAAAAAGGGTGGCATTACTGTTGTCACAAATGAGGAGAATGAGTTGATTCCAACTCGTTTGGTTACGGGATGGCGCATCTGCATTGATTATCGTAAATTGAATGACGCCACCCGTAAGGATCATTTTCCTCTGCCCTTTATGGATCAGATGCTCGAGAGATTAGCGGGGAATGAGTATTATTGCTTCCTCGATGGTTTCTCGGGTTACTTTCAGATTCCCGTTGACCCGCAAGACCAAGAAAAGACCACTTTTACGTGCCCCTGTGGAACCTTCACATATAAACGTATGCTCCGGGCACGTTTCAAAGATGTATGATGGCCATTTTTTCCGACATGATCGGGAAAAGTATGGAGGTCTTTATGGACGATTTCTCGGTCATTGGGGATTCGTTTAAAACATGTCTCTCCCATTTAGACAGCATGCTAAAACGTTGTGAAGACACAAAGTTATGTCTAAATTGGGAGAAAAGTCACTTTATGGTCAAAGAGGGCATTGTCCTCGGCCATAAAATTTCAAAAAACGGGATTGAGGTTGACCGTGCCAAAGTGGACGTCATTGCAAAATTGCCTCATCCCACGACTGTGAAAGGTGTTAGGAGCTTTTTGGGTCACGCCGGTTTTTACCGTAGGTTTATTCAAGATTTTTCTAAAATCGCCCGGCCTATGACCCATCTCCTCGAGAAGGATGCTCCTTTTATCTTCTCCCCTGAGTGTATCGAAGCCTTTGAAACATTAAAGAAAAGGCTTACAGAGGCACCGATTCTTGTTGCCCCCGATTGGGACTTGCCCTTCGAGCTCATATGTGATGCTAGTGATTATGCTATAGGGGCAGTCTTGGGGCAACGCAAAACAAAACATTTTCAGCCTATACACTATGCCAGCAAGACTATGACCGAGGCACAAAGTCATTACACCACCACTGAAAAAGAATTGTTAGCTGTGGTGTATGCTTTCGAAAAATTCCGGCCATACTTGATTCTGACTAAAAGCATAGTGTATACGGATCACTCAGCTTTGAAGTATCTATTTGCAAAACAAGATGCAAAGCCGAGACTCCTCCGTTGGGTTCTCCTCCTTCAAGAATTTGATATCATTATTCGTGATAAAAAAGGAGCTGAGAACCTAGCTGCTGATCATCTCTCCCGTCTTGAAAACCCCCACCAAGATGCTTTCGAGAAAAAGGAAATAAATGAAACATTTCCTCTCGAAACCCTCAATGCGGTTTCATTTCGTGGAGACTCGATTACCCCATGGTTTGCCGACTTTGCAAACTATCTTGCGGGTAACTTCATTGTGAAAGGGATGTCGTCCCAACAAAAAAATAGAATTTTCAGAGATGTCAAACATTACTTTTGGGACGACCCCTACTTGTTCAAGATATGCGCGGATCAAGTCATCCGGCGGTGTCTGTATGGTCAGGAAGCCGCTGAAATCTTAAAGGCTTGCCATGCTGGTCCCACGAGGGGCCACCACAATCCCAACTACACCGCCAAAAAGGTATTTGATTCCGGCTTTTATTGGCCCTCGATCTACAAGGATGCCCAAGAATTGGTCAAGTCCTGTGACGCTTGTCAGCATCACGGGAATATTTCACAAAGGAATGAAATGCCTCAGAATGCAATTCAAGTTTGTGAAATTTTTTATATCTGGGGCATCGACTTTATGGGGCCATTTCCATCCTCTCACGGCAACAAATACATACTCGTGGCAGTTGACTACTTGTCAAAATGGGTTGAAGCGAAAGCTTTACCCACAAATGATGCCCGAGTAGTTGTGAAATTTTTAAAAGCTCTTTTTGCCCGATTCGGTACTCCACGTGCTATTATTAGTGATCGTGATACGCACTTCTGTAATGACAAATTTGACAAAGTCATGCAAAAGTATGGTGTGACTCACCGTCTTTCTACTGCGTACCACCCTCAAACAAGTGGACAAGTCGAAGTTTCCAATCGGGGCATTAAAAGAATATTGGAAAGAACTATAGGTGAAAATCGTGCATCGTGGTCGGATAAACTAGATGATGCACTTTGGGCTTTCCGTACGGCTTACAAAACACCCATTGGGTGTACACCTTATAAACTTGTGTACAGGAAAGCGTGCCATCTTCCGATCGAGCTTGAACATAAAGCCTATTGGGCTCTCAAGCATGCCAATTTCGACCTCAAAACGGCGGGTGATCATAGAAAAGTTCAACTAAATGAATTAAACGAACTTCGTGATCAAGCTTACGAGAACTCTTTGATCTATAAAGAAAAGACAAAGAAGAATCATGACTCAAAAATCAAAAACCCCGTTTTCAACGTTGGTGATCGAGTCCTTCTTTTCAACTCTAGACTCAAGATCTTCTCGGGAAAGCTCAAAACCCGATGGACTGGTCCATTCACTATCGCAAAAGTTTATCCTTATGGTACCGTCGAATTATCTCAAAATGACGGTCCAAATTTCAAAGTGAATGGACATCGGTTGAAACATTACTTTGGAGAGGACATACCATCCATGGTCGTCCCGGATCTCCAAACTTTCCCCAAGGACAATTGAATTCGGGGATTGAGTCAAGCTAGCGACTCGATGAACAAAAACAATAGCACAATATGGGTTCTCACCCGTATCTCTGATTCTTTCTACTTTCTACCACCTAGTGTGGGGGAATGGCCAACCCCCCGCTGTTTGAAAAATGTATATATGTATATAGATTTCTGAAAAAAAAAAAAAAAAAAAAAAAAAAAAAAAAAAAAAAAAAAAGAATTTGTATATATATAGAAATAAAGTGAAATTTGGTATTTCCGCAGTTAGATTCGAATCTTGGCTTTTTACGTTCATAGCTTCGGCATAATAGCCGGGACTTTGAATATTGAGGACAATATTCATTTCTAAGTGTGGGGGGGGGGGGGGGAATTCTAACGAATTTTTTATCAAAATATCTTTCAAGTACCCCCGTTTTTGGCCAAAATTTTCAAAAATTTTTCACTTTATTTCAAAATTTTTGTGGTAATCAGTCCGCCTTGTCTAAGCGACAAAAGGGATTGGCTAATCCAGGAGCAAACGGCTCTTGGTAAAAATAACTCAAATCCGTTGACGGCTTGCAATTTGCCCAAAATTGTATGGTTCCTCAATTCCCCAAAAAAAAATGAGTTGGCTAGCCCGCAAGATTATGGCTTGTGGTAAAGGCCGTGGAAAATCCATAATTGGTAATCAGCTCACCAAGATGTTGACTATTCCATCAAGAGCTGGCTAGTCCAGGAGCAAACGGCTCCTGGTAAAGACTACTCAAATCCGTTGACAGCTGGTGGTTTGCTCAAAATCACACGGTTATCAGGTGTGCCACAGTTCTTACACCTGGCTACTCCAGAAGTGATGGCTTTTGGTAAAGAGTTTAAAATCCATCAAGTTTTCTAAAAAGATTGCTAGGGACTAGCAATAGTTCAGTGTGAGGGATTGATGAGTGCTCAAACACTCATCGTTTTTGATATATTTAAACTGCCAAAACGCACAAAAACAATCAAAAAGATATCAAAATACTTAAATTATCCCAGGGATAGTGTTTTATGTGTTTGAAATGCAAAATGTGCAAAAACAAAGAAAAAACGTACAAAGTTTGCAGTATTGGCAGTTTCAGTCCCCCAAGTTTCAAAACTTGTCAACTTTAGTCCCTATGCATTTATTTTGAAATGAAAAGTCAACCCAAGGATTTAAAAGTCAAAAAATCAAAATATTACACTTGGGTTGCAAATTTTCCAAAATTACAAGTTTGGTCCCTGAGATTTCAAATTTGGCAAAACAGGTCCCTGGGAATTTTGAAAATTGAAAAAAATACAAAAATGGTTCTTGGAGTTATGGTTATTGGCAACATTGGTCCTTATGGTTACTTTGGATAAGTTTGCATTTCAGTCCCTCATGTTTTCAAAATGTACAAAATTGGTCCTTGATAACATACCACCAAACCGGACCCTTTTGTTATAATTAAACCCAAAACCAAAACCCCATTTACCCTACCCAGCCCACCAAGCCCAGTCCAGTTTTAATATTAAAACCACCCCGGTCAACCCATGGTCAAACAGACCATCTTCCCCATCATCTTCCCCGTTTTCCCTCCTCCTTGTCTCCCCCCCCCCCCCTCAAACTTTTCACCAACTCAACCCCCCATAATCAATGCCTCCACCTAACAAACTCACCACCATAAATGCCCTCACCAACACCCACCAGTACCACTAAAAAATACCCCGTATAAAGTTTTGGCGCCAATTTCTAATCAAGGGTGTGGATTGATTTGGAAGCAATTGAACGCTTGGGATTTGGTCAAAGGTCATCAAGAAAGCCATGGGAACTCTCATTGTGGACCAGGAACCCATGTGGAAGACTTAGTCTAGTTTTTTTTAGCTCGATATATAAGGAAGCTCATGGAAGCTTAGTAGTGTGTGTAATTTTAGTTTTTAATATTGTAATAGTTTATTTAGCACTTGTAATCTGTTTTTAATTAATGAAAAGTCCAGTTTAAGTTTTTTTGCTTGTTTCTCAAAATTAAAAGTTCTACCAAATATTTGATTCCTATTATTAAGCTTTGTAGTATCAAAAAGTAGTTTGAAAAACTCTTATAAGCTCACATAAAAAGCTTTTAGAAGCCTTACAAGCTTCTACAACAACCAGTGACTCAGATTTAGAAAATAGTATCAAAAATGTAAGAAAAATAAAAATAAAATAAAAAAAATGGAAAAAGGTTGAAGCAGCTTGGAATCTTGGTGATTTTTGGATTGCAGAGGGTATTAGTGGTTTGTGAAAACCAATAGGATTGTTACTCAGTTCTTGGTTGATGATCTTGGCTTGGATGGCTTTTGTGAGTTGAAATTTTCCCAATCTTGTTATTCATAGTTTAACATTGTTGTTATTGCTTATCTGTCATTTACTAGTTTAATCATAGCTTATTAGATTAGTGGAAATCAGTAGGTTAAGTGGTGATCACATTTAGACCTAGTTTCATCATATTTGTGTTCTTAAAGGAGTGTTTGGATGATGTCTGTTTGCACCTTGCAACTAGTATAATTGTGAATCTCTGTGTTTTAATCAGTTATTGGGGTGGATATAGGCTCAGGGAAATAGCTTGCATGTTTACTAATACACTCAAAAGTCAAATCACAAGAAATTACTCACCACAGTTAACTGTGGTGAGTTTTCAAGTCCAAAACTCATCACACCTTTGCATAAGTTGGTAATTTACTTAAGATTAGTCTCAATATACCATAACTAAACAAGTTTGATCATAAAATCAACTGTCTAAGTTCATAAAAGTCAAACTGCAAGTTCTCTTAAAAAGTCAAAATTTGCAAAACTCAGATTTTCATCAAAATGGGAAGATTTAATTTGATTTTTGTGTTATGATTCAAGACTTGAAACTTGTTGTGTGTTTACACTATCAGTTGAACTTTGGATTTTCACAATTGTTACATTTTTGTGATTTTTTCTAAGGGACTAAATTGCCCCTTGAAGTGGGCTGCAGGGCAAAGACCTTGCCCTGTCTCAGCAGACCCTAGCTGACCACCCCACTTTGGTGGTCCATTGTGGTTGACTCAGTGGGTCCCATACCCCATAAGTTAGTCCTTGCAACCCCCCTCCTACCAGGGTTGACCTTTTGACTCTTTGTTTGACCCTTAGACCACTAGGACCCACCTAGATTGGCTTCAAAAATCTGTCCCAAAAACTGTCTCAGATTGGAATAAGGAAATTGCTTATTTGATTGTTGTAGCTTATTGAAGCTTCTTGTTTGGCTGAAACTTGCTTATTCTAGTTCATTAAACTCAGAGGAACCAAAAATTGTCATTGTGGACCCCACATCTTCCCATTTGAGCTAAATAACTACCACAGTCAACAAAAGTCAACTGTGGCATCAATAAGCACTCCATGTGCTTATTTCTTGGGTTAAAGTAAAAGTGTTTTTATTAAAAGTTGTTGTTTTTAGTATCTTATCAGTTTGGAAAAAGAAAAAACAAAAAAAAAATCAACTTTAATATTAGTGATAGCTTCTATTTAATAGGATTTATCAATTTATTTTTCTTTTTTAGCTTATTTATAAGCAATATATCATTTTGATATTTTTAGAAATTCTCTTTTAAGTTAAAGTAATTTTATAAATTTTTCCAGATTTTTATTTTGTCTTTTAGTGGTTTTTATAATTAATTCTAGTTTAATTAAGTTTTAATTAATATTAAGTAATTAAATAGCATAATTAGATTTTATAAAGTATAACCTAGTTTTTATAATTTTTCTAGCTTGTATTTTAGTTAAAACATTTTTATAAATTTTTCTAGAATTTTTACTATTAATTTTCTATTTTTATAATATAATTAGTTTAATTAGAAATTAATAAGTAATTAGATTAATAATTAGTAAATTAGTTTAAAAATACATAAAATAAACTTTTTATAATTTTTTAGGATTCCTATGATGGTTAATTAGATTTGTAAAATTTTTCTTAATTTTCTAAGTCTTTTTAGTATTTTTAATAATTCTAATTAGTTTAATTAAGTAATAAATAGATAATTAGTAATTAATTAATAATAAATAATTAAATAGTGTAAAAATAGTTTTTAATTTTCTTAAAATTTTCTTTAATTAATAGGATTGTAAAAATAATAATTTTACATTTGTAACCTTTCCAGTCCATCAGTTATACTTTTCAATTTGTTCGTCTGTGTATGTTTTTAATTAAAACGTACGTTTTTAGGTTTTAGCTCAAATCCTTGTAATCCAAATTCCCGTAATCAATCACATAGCTTTCCTAAGCTATATTTGTTAATAATTTCCAAATAATTCTGATTATACCCTTTTTCTGTGAGTAATTACCCGATCACGAATACGCTAAAGTTACAATTCACACTTCAACGGGACTTAACGACCTGGTGATACCTTATATTACCCGGAGCATTGATCTAGGCTATTTGACTTTATTGACCATTACTTGGTAAATATAAGTTGGTGGTTTAGCGTCAATCATGGAGCGGGATGAAGCAGGATGTAGCTTCATATGTTGCTAGGTGTTTGGTTTGCCAGCAGGTAAAGATCGAGCATCAAAGAGCTAGTGGTCTTTTGCAACCATTAGAAATTCCCCAGTGGAAGTGGGAAGAGATCACTATGGATTTTGTTACCGGTTTACCGGTCACACGAAAAGGACATGATGCGATTTGGGTATTCGTTGATCGACTAACCAAGTCAGCTCATTTCCTACCGATCAAGAAAGGTTATGGTGTAGCGAAGTTGGCGGAAATTTTCCAGCAAGAGATTGTTAGATTGCATGGCACATCGGTTTCGATTGTTTCTGATAGGGATCCGAGGTTTACTTCGCGTTTTTGGAAGGCATTACATAAGGCTTGGGGTTCTCGTCTTAAGTTCAGTACCGCTTTCCACCCACAGACGGATGGTCAATCGGAGAGGACTATCCAAATGTTGGAAGACATGTTACGAGCTTGCGCACTTGATTGGAATGGCAGTTGGGATGAGTACTTATGTTTAGTTGAGTTCGCATATAACAATAGTTGGCACGCTAGTATTCGGATGGCACCTTATGAGATGTTATATGGGCGTAAGTGTAGATCACCTATTATGTGGGATGAAGTAGGTGAACAGATTATTGAGGGTCCAGAAATGATTGAAATCACCAACGAGAAGGTGAATATTGCTAAAGAGAGGCTTAAGGAAGCCAGGTCCCGACAAAAGAGTTACGCCGATAAGCATAGACGTGAGTTTGAGTTCCAGGTGGGCGATCGAGTATTCTTGAAAGTATCTCCTTTTCGTGGCGTCAGACATTTTGGCATTAAGGGCAAGTTGAGTCCTCGTTTTATTGGTCCTTTTGAAATCTTGGAACGTATTGGTGAGGTGTCTTATCGTTTGGCTCTTCCACCTCAGCTGGCACATGGGCATAACGTTTTCCACGTATCTCTTTTGCGGGGGTACAACTATCATCCTTTACATGTGGTATCATATCCCTTGGATCAAATTCAGCCAGACATGTCACTTCCGGAAGAACCGGAAGCTATTCTAGATAGACAAGAGAGGGTCATGAGGAACAAAGTGATTCGTTTCGTCAAAGTACTTTGGAAGAATCATCCACCTCGGGAGGCGACCTGGGAGACCGAGGAGTCGATGCGAGCCAGCTACCCTCATTTTCCTCTGTAGTCTGGTACGCTCTCGTTTGTTTCGTTACCTATTCCCTCATTCATTTTCGCGGACGAAAATTCTTTCGAGGGAGGAATAAGTTGTAAAACCCACATTTTCATGACAGGATTAAAGTACCAAAATACCCTTGAATCTCGAACCATGAATAGACGATTAGCAAATTAAAAACAATTAAATCCTAATATAACCTAAGTATCAAAATTTTGAATAATTGAACGAATGACGTTAAACGAATATAAAACTTATGCTAAATTGAAATAGTAGATATTTAAAACCTATGTCGCGTTTACAAATGACCTTAGCCAAAAAAATAAATAAATAAACAAATAAATTCCACATGTTACGAACGTATAAAGAATCGGTACTGCATCTACGTTCATGATTGACTTTTTCCTTCCTATCACTCCTTAATTTCGGGCATTTCCATTTTTGAAAACAACCCTTCTATTCGGTTGACTCTATACCGAATCTCAAACAAATCCCACTAATATTGCATGCCTTCCTTTTAAAACTCATATCCTCCTAATCGGTTTCATTATAACTGAATCATCTACACACTCTTTTCCATATTATCAAAACTAAAAACCCTAAAAGTCTGCGCCATAAAAAAAAAAAAAAAAAAAAAAAAAAAAAAAAAATCGGTTGCTGCCATTTTTTTTCTGTCCTTCCTGTTCGAATATATATATATATATATATATATATATATATATATATATATATATATATATATATATATATATATATATATATATATATATATATAAAGCAAGAAGGCTCATGTGCGAGTAATTCTGGTGGTCGTGAACGTGAGTGATCATAGTTGTTTTGCTGATCGACCAAGGAGATTCAAACGGAGAGGTTTTTCTTGCTGTGCCGCAAGTCTGGTATCGATCTCGTGTTTAGTTCTTGTCACGCTTAAAGGGTATTTTGTATAATCTCATCCTTGTTCAATTCCTCTCTTTTGAATATGTATACATACGCTTAACATGTTGAATGACACCTATATGAATCGGATATAAAATAACCTGTATGTATACAACTCTTTTCTTCACATAAAATCATAAATATTTCACATAATATAACGATGGGTAACCCTTACATATCAATTAATGTATAGAACCTGTTTATTTTGAACCTTATAATCCATGTTGTTACCTGCATGTCACTCGACACCCACATGTGATAACCAAATCAGTAACGAGCTAAAAAAAAAAAAAAAAAAAAAGATGCATGTTTCAGTTTTGTTGTTTCGAATTGATAAAAGATAAAGAGGACTTGCATGTTTGCTTTGTTTCGACATGAGAATGAAAAGATAAAAGGTGGGGCATGACTTGTTTTAAATTCGAGAGAGATAAAAAGGGGTCATGAGTCTAAGGAAAACATAACTTGGTTTTTTTTATGAATATGTGCGTGTGAGTATATATATATATATATGTGGTGTGTACGTATGGTTATCATTGCATGATACTATATCTTTTAAAATGGAAGTTAGGTCGGGTAAATACGAGTAAAGTAAAACGATGCCGGGTTATAAACGATTCTTACATAATTTAGTAAAATCTTGGGTTGTCGCGGAATAACAATTAACATCGTGGGTACGTTAGTAAATTATATAAAATTATAATGACGGGGTCTAAAATTTTTATCTTAATATAAATTTATAAAATAAACGTTAAAATAATTTTAGTGACATTTTTAATATTTAATTTTTATAATTTACATTTGGACCCTAAATTGACATAATTAACTCGAAACTATATCGTTTTAGCCCTTAAATGATATTAATTGTCAATTATACCTTTAAAAGTATTAAATAACTAATTTGGGGAAACTTACTTAAAAATGGAAAGCATACGATAATAAGTAATCTAATTCAATATGAACGTTAAGTAATACTTGGTATGTAATTCGTATAGGTTTCGTGAAGCGGGAGTAACCACCTTTTGACTTGTCTTCCTTTGCTTGTGCATTTGAATAAGGTACAGATATTCCGTACTCTTTCAGTAAAAGTACAACTTTATTTCTCTCTCATGACTTCCTCTCTTTCCTTATATTATTGCACCTTGATATTGAACTTTGATTGACCCATTGATATTGACCCTTTGACCTACCTCTTGATATTGACCTATGATCTAGTGATAATGACCTTTGGGTATTTGAACCTTTGGATATTGGACCTTTGATAATAAACCTTGATATTGAACCATGACAATAAACTTTTGAAACTAAACTTTGATATTGAACCTTTACCACTTGACCCTTCAGTATTTACCCGGGGTATTACTTGTTGTGGAGTAGCCACAACCATAGCATTGATGCACCAATGTTATGTACTCTAGCGTGGTTGGAGAGATGTACTACGCCGTCCCCGATCTACTATTGACTACTGCTTTGATTGTGATTGTTATTGGCCTACGGGGGCGTATGGATGCATCCTAGATTTGTATTGTATTGATTGATTGATTGATTGATTGATTATTGGAGCTACCACATTGTCTACATTGCTACATATTGTATTGGTGACTGGGTGCGTGCATTGCAACCCCTCACATATTGGGAGTTGATCACTCCATATTGGGCTACTATTGTATTGTATTGTATTGATTGGCCTTGGGTAAAATACTGAAAACTTACATACACTATGCTTTACATTTAACCATGTCATCTTTTGATTACCCTCTTGGATACCACATGTAATCCTATCTTCATATCCCTTTGATTATTCATAACTCTATTATATCGGTTGTTATTTTGTTGATATCTGTTCACTGAGCTTTTTATGCTCAGCCGCGTTTCTTTTCCATGCGGCAGGTACTTAAGCTAGGACGTGGGTTTAGCTTTGGGGACGAGAGCGAGTGGACCACCCTAGAGCTTTATTTTGAATAATGGAACTTTTTCGTTATTATTATTTCTGGATTTTGGAACTTGTACCCGCACTTTGTCTTGTTTATTTCCGGGGCTTTGATGTTTGTTAAGACCCCGATGATTACTCTTTGTTGACTTTTATTTAAGACATCCGCTGTTTGGTTTGGACTTGTGTGTATCTGATGTGAAACCATATTGTAATGTTTCTACCCTTGCCGGGTTGGGGCGTTACACTTCCACCCAATAAAAATGAACTGTTTGGTGCCGTTCCATTTCGTTCATTAACATACAATGGAGACTGATTCAAAACATTTATATCGTTGTTTGAACCGGGAGGACCAAAAAACGAATGCCAAATCCACAAATCATATGAAGCAGTCGCTTCAAGCATAATAGTCGGGTATTGGTGATCACCTCTCTTATATTGGCCTCTTAAGTGTCTAGGACAATTGCGCCAAACAAAATGCGTACAATCAATGCTACCAAGCATTCCCGAAATATGATGTTTTTCTTCATGTACATTGAATAAGCATGCTACGTCATAGCTTGTAGGCCTACGTAAGAACTCTCGACCATATAACTTTATAATCGCATCGCAAAATTTATCAAGGCATTCTCCTAAAATAATAACGAAATATATAATGAAAAAATAATAACCAAACTATTATAAAAAAAATAATAATAACGAAAACAATTTAAAAAAAATAATAATAATAACGAAATATTAAAAAAATTAATAACGAAATAATTTAATTAAAATAACAACCTGACATTCTTCGTGCCATGTTTAGATAGTTATCAAATCTATCCGGAGGTTCACCCGTTGCGAGTTGTCGAATTGCGGATGTACATTTTTGTAATGGCGTGAAACTATTTTGGCCCATCGCGTCTTGACTCGGTTGAAACCATTCGAATTGGGCTTCAATATCATCAACAATTTTTAAAAACAAATTTTTACTCATACGAAAACGATCGCGAAAAACGCTTTCGTTAAACTTGGGTTGTTCAACAAAATAATCATTCAAAAGAGCTTCTAAAGCTTTTTCACGAAAACGTTGGACATAACCACGGGTGTCGGTAGAGCTAGCCGTATCGTCAAGACCTTCGATTACGGCTAAAAAGGTTTCAAACGTACTTCCGGATAACCTTTCTTCGGACGAATCCGGGGGAATAATGATCTCATCCGATGAGGAAGAAGACATTGACATGGTTAAATAATTTGTGTATTGTTTTTTTGATTTGATTTGTGATTTTTTTTGTGAGTTTGATTTGGTTTGTGAGTTTGAAAGAATATGTTGTATGTACTTATTTATAGGGATTTTTTTTTTTTTTTTTTTTTTTTCAAACCAATGCACGCTCCTCCAATTTAATGCCAAACGGTAACATGTATCTTGAAAACCTCCCCACCGAATTGGTGACTTCTACCGCAAGAGGTGCCGAATTTCCTTTGCCGCTTGATTGGCAATGGTGTTTGCTGATCGGCAACACATGCCGAGCCTTGCAAACCGCAAGGTTGCCACCACCCTTAACTCCATGCACTTAAAAAATATTGTGCATTTTAGTTGTATGATTTTTATTCAAAGTATACAAAGATGATAAAAAAATTATATGGTAAAAATATATTAGTTCTTGTATATAAATTTGAATGTGTGACCTCTTGCTTAATTCATTTCCCGACCTTAAGCCACCATTAAATCACACTCAACAATATACCATTGTAGATTAATTATTATTTACATCATATAATTGCATTTAGGCATTTAATAATAACGCATCACACATACACGGTGATTTTTTCATCATACGACTTCCTGGTTCCTACAACTAGTATTGATCTCCTTCTACTACTACTTTTCGTTCAAGTTTGTATTGTATGAAATTAAAGCACTCGTACACTCGGTACAAAACCAAGGGCCAACAATCTTAGCTCACCTTTAATTTTGTTTTAGGTCGAGCAAATCACACTTTTTTTTAACATGAAAAACTAGATATGTTAGCATCAACATCAAGCTTCAATTGGTTGATGGACAACTTCTTAGTCTTTTCTAAGGTTGTTTCAAGTCAATCTCATACAATAATGTTAGTACGCCTTGTTTCTTTGACATCAACATTTAGCATTGATTTTTCTAAGAAAACTGATTACAAGTTTATTTATGTTCAAGAAAAAAATGACCCAACTTTTGTCGAATTTGGTTAAAGCTCAAACTGAGGTTATAAGTGTAAATTGAGGTCCTGTAAACCCTTTGATCGTAATCCGCAAGTTACGTAGTACTTCTCCAATCTTGATCATAGTGTGCTTAGCTTAAATTAGGCTAGACACAATAAGGGCAACGACCGAGTCAGTCGTCGAGGTCCCAGTCGATCGGCGTTTTTGTGAGTATTCGGTCACGACCGAGTACAAGGAAGGAAAAGAAATAATTCAGTCTCAACCTCGACCGAGTATTTTTCCAAGCTTTTTTTGAGATTTGATCCAAACGGTCACCACATTCAATTTTCTAGTCGTTTGTGACTTAAAAAAAAAAAAAAAAAAAAAAAAAAAAAAAAAAATAAAAAATTGAACGTTTGAAGTAGCCATTGCGAAAAAAAAATTAAAAAAAAAATAAATAAAAAATTCCCTTATAAATACACAACATAAACACACTTCAATTCACACAATCTCACAATTATATCTATTCAAAATGTCTAAGAAAACACCACAACAACAAGCAAAAGGCCGAAAATCCCGTTTACCACAAAACATCCCGCAAGTATCACCGGATTCGACTATTTGGTTAACCGGTGTCACACCAAACGTCAATTTCCGACCCCGTTCTCTTGATTATGAATCTCAACTACCTCCACAACAATAAACATTCAATCCATTTGCTATGCATCGTAATATTAATCGTCCATTTATTCCCCCGTATCAAAACAACCAACAACCACAACAAAGCCCCTCCCGTCGAAGTATGTATGGCTCCCCCGAATCGTGTTATCGTCCAACAATGGACTCATCAAGGTCTTCCTATTCTATTATCAAAATTATTCTCCGGTAAACCACATCAATCTTGATGCTTGTGATTTTATGGAACAATTACAAAACAATCCGGATTTTTATGTTGGAACCGGTTCGGGTTATCCGAGCCAACAAATGTCACCGGGTTATCAAGGTTCAGGTCACGGATCGTATCACGATTCGGTTCCAAATGATGATCTTGTTGGTGATGACGACGACAACATTATTTCTGAAGAGATGTCACCGGTCAAACCAAAGAAGCGTGCTACAAAGGGTAAGAAGAAGGCGGTTGAGAAAGAGGTTCAGAAAGACACCTCGAATGATTCGGCGAATTGGACAAAAAAAGAAGAGATCGCGTTGTGCATGGCTTGGTGTGATTCGTCAGAGGATAGCGCAATTGGAAACAACCAAAATTTTAAGGGATTTTGGGCAAAAGTGATTGCATACTTTGAAAAGGAGGTTGGTGAAGGGAGATCGTACAACTCAATTACTAGCAAGTGAAAAAATAGGATTCGTCCTTGAGTTGGTGCATTTTGTGCCATTTACGACAATTGTTATACGAATTTTGGAAGTGGTGAGAATGATCTCACTATTTACCAAAGAGCGTGTGACGAATATGAAATAATGATGAAGCATACGTTTCATTTGGATCATTGTTGAGAGATTTTGAGGGACCATCAGATTTGGAAGAAAAATGAGATGCTGATTTTTTTTAACCAATATGGGGCTCGAAAAAAACCAAGGACTTCTGAAACGAGCTCGGATGTGCCTGATAATGAAGAGCCTCAAAATGAGCGACCGGTTGGGTGTGATGCAGCTAAGAAAAATAAGGCTACTAAGAAGAAATCGTCGGGGAATTTTTTTGGATGGGGTAACCGACAAATGGCAAACCATTACGTCAAAGGCATTGGGTAAGAAGCAGGAGCTTGCAGACGGATACTACAAATTGAAATAAAAAGAGCTGAAGCAAAGGGATAAGGAGTTGGCGCTGCAGTAAAAGAAAACGGAGCAAGAAGACAGAAGATTGGCAATGGAAGAACAAAAGCTTGAATTTGAGCGATAAAAGAAATATCAAAAAGACCTCATCTTCTATTTCAAACCAATCGACCCATCTTTGCACGCATTTCAATGACAAAAAATGCAAGAACTCAAAGACTTGATCAAGGAACAATACAACCTAGATGATTAGTTTTTATGTTGTAATGTTTTAATAAGTGTTGTAATGTTTTTATTTTATTTGAATTAATATGTAAAGTTTTAATTATAAATGAAATTTTAGTTTGTGTTAAAAATGTTTAAAAAAAAAAAATGAACTTGGTCGCCCTTATTGAGGCACTAAATCGCCTGCAGGTCGCTGGTGAGAGAAAGCTGACGTGACAAATAAAAGGAAGGAGATTGACCCTCCTTATTGTGTCTAGCCTTAGGTCGAATTTCCATAATGAGTCTAACATGTTAAAACTAATGGGCATTTGATGGTGCAATTGTCACTCTTGGACTAATACGCTATACAAGAGTTTGAGTTACGCTTCGTGTAAGTTTGTGACCGATAAAATCCTAATCTTATATGATTCGGACTTCATTGAATCAATCATCTACTTTGAGACTTTAATAAATTTGAATATCTACTGACCTTTTTATGTTAATTCTATTGTTTTCTTAATGTTCTAATTAGTTGTATATATATAACTAGGATGTGTGTCCCATATAAATTAATCAAATATGACTCTTCTCATGTACGATTAAAACATATAAAATAGAGAGTTTGATATTGATGTTTATTCTTGCACATGGTGATGCAAAAATCCAACATATACAATAAGATTTAAAGACGGCAAACAACATGGGATACGAGATTGCTTTAACCCATCTCATGTGAAAATGTGGCAACTTGCAATTTTATAGTACTTGAGAATAATTATGATGAGTGTGAAAGGTACCAAATATATAATAAGCACCCTAATAGGAAAATCTAATATATTTTAACCATTATTAATATTTTATCATGCAGATAATTACTACGTAATAGTGTAAAACTGGGATATATATCCATGTTTAAACGTTTTAATTATACTACTAGTATTTATCATATGCTAAGATATACACCGTATATATAAACTTTTTGGATATGATTTTGAACAATACGAGACATAAACCAATTGCTCTTATTGGCGAAACATTGACAACCAAAACTGTATATAAGGATGATCACATGTTAATCAGTCCGTCAAGATACCCTATAATCCCGATTTATGCGTGCGGTGATGAACTCCAGTGGTTTCTTTTTCTTTCAATTCGATTCTCATACCGGTATGGAACTTGTGTTAGAAGATGGACCATGGATGATTAGGAAGGTCCCGATTATCTTAACTACCTGGTCTCCTAATGCAAGCTTAACAAAGGATGATATTACTAGTGTTCCGGTATGGGTAAAGCTACATGATGTTCCAATTGCGGCTTTTACTGAAGATGGGCTTAGTATGATCGCAACTAAACTTGGTAGACCAATTATGTTGGATGCTTACACGAATGCTATGTGTATTGAATCGTGGGGGCGTATTAGCTTTGCTAGAGCCCTTATTGAAATAACATCAGATCAAGAATTAAAGAACTCTTTGGTAATTGCAATTCCACGTCTTAATGGCATGGGTCACACAATGGAAACGGTTCGAGTCGAGTATGAGTGGCAGCCCCCTAGGTGTACTACTTGCAAAATCTTTGGTCATTCTAATGACCAATGCCCGAAAAATGTCCCTCCATCTCAACCAAAGGTGGCTGATGAAGAGGGTTTTGTTCACGCGGAGCGTAAAAAAGGTAAAGGCAAGAGTGTGGCTAATCAACTAGCTAGACACATAGATGGTATTCGGCTCAATAAACCCAAGCAGAATTACTATTATAGAGCTGTTCAAAAACCAAAGTCAAATGTAATTAAGCCCACTGATGATAATGCGAACCGGGTCACATTAAAAAATAAGTTTGATGCACTACAAAATGAAGATAATGTATTTGAACTTGGTGATGAAGGACCAAGCACCAGTAAGCAGAAGCGCACTAGTCAGTTAGAATTAGATGCGCAGGAAAGTGATAGTGAAGAAGTGGAAGATGTGTTTGATGAGACAGCTAACTATATGCGTTCGACATTATCAAGCAATCCGGAGGGGGTAAGCACTCCCGTTGATAAGAATCTGGATGTATAGTATAGCTTCGTGGAACATACGGGGTATGAACCAATCCCCTAAACAAAATGAGGTTCGGCAGGTAATCCTAGAGAATCATTTGTCTATTTGTGCTATTTTAGAATCTCATGTTTCTAAGTCTCGTCTGGACAAGTTATGCTCTCGGGTTTTTTGGAATTGGAATTGGACTTCGAATGGTAATTTATGTAACAAAGGGTCGCGTATCATTCTTGGATGGAACCAGGATGACGTCGATTTGATGGTCATCTCTCAATCTGACCAAGTTATGCACACGAAAGTAATATTTAAAGCAGATAAGAAGGTCCTTTTTTGTTCTTTTGTTTATGCACACAATCGTTATACTCACCGTCGTGTATTATGGCAGAATTTAATTGCTCATAAGAATTTTATTAGAGGTAATTCATGGTGCTTGATGGGAGATTTCAATGTGGCGCTTAATTTGGAAGACAAGGCATGTGGTACATCTATCATTGACATTGCCATGCGGGAATTCAAAGAATGTGTGGAAAATATGGAAGTTTCGGATATAAACAAATCAGGCTTACACTTCACTTGGAATCAAAAACCGAAAGGAGAACATGGGATTCTAAAAAAGATCGATCGTATTATGGCAAATCTTGATTTTTGTGACAGTTTTGTAGGTGCTAATGCTTTGTTTCAGCCATACCGAATCTCTGACCACTTGCCTGCCATTCTTCGCATACCTAAGATATCGAAATTTAAACCTAAACCGTTTAAATTTTCTAACCTTCTGGTGCATAATGTTAACTTTAAACAGATAGTGACGCAAGGCTGGAATTATGAAGTTGCGGGATGTCAAATGTTTCGGCTTGTTAAGAAGCTTAAACATTTGAAGAAGCCAATGAGAAAATTGTTAACTGATCATGGGAATCTCCATGATCGTGTTAAAACACTTCGGGTTGAATTGGATGAAGTTCAAAGAGCAATTGATAAGGATCCATCTAATAGTATTCTTCGAGAAGAAGAGGCATTTTATCTTCAAGCATTTAATGACGCTTTGATTGACGAAGAAAGGTTCCTAAAGCAAAAAGCAAAAATTGAATGGCTAAGGGTGAGGGATTCTAATTCTGCGTATTTTCACAAAGTCGTCAAGGGTAAGGTTTCTCGAAGTCGCATTGATGCTATTTTGGATTCCTCTGGTAACCGAAAAGATGGTGAGCTTGTTTATTCAGCATTTGTTTCTCACTATATACAGTTCTTAGGCCAACCTGGTACCATTAATTGTTTAAACACTCAAGGGCTGTTTAAGAGTAGTTTGACTTCGGTTCAAGCTGAGTATATGGTTCGAAATGTTACTGACGACGAGGTTAAGGCTGCTATCTTCTCTATGGGTGATGATAAATCACCAGGTCCTGATGGTTATACGGCGGCTTTTTTTAAAGGAGCGTGGGATATCGTTTCTCATGATGTTATTAGTGCAGTGCGGGAGTTTTTCGCCAATGGTAAGCTGCTTAAAGAGGTCAACCATACTATTATTGCTCTTATTCCAAAGGTATCCTCCCCGTCTCGTATTAATGATTATCGGCCTATTTCGTGTTGTAATGTGATATTTAAATGCATAACTAAGATTATCTCTAACCGTATCAAGGATAGTCTTTCTGATTTGGTTAGCATTAACCAATCAGCTTTTGTGCCGGGAAGACGTATTTCAGATAATATTCTTTTAACACAAGAGCTTATGCATAACTATCATCTTGATAGAGGCCCCCCTCAATGTGCATTTAAAGTGGACATTCAAAAAGCATATGATACAGTTGATTGGGATTTTTTGAGGACAGTTCTAATGGGGTTTGGGTTCCATTCCACTATGATTTCTTGGATTATGGAATGCGTTACGACCACCTCCTTTTCTTTAAGTATCAATGGATCTTTGCATGGGTATTTTAAAGGAAAAAGGGGTCTTCGCCAAGGTGATCCATTATCTCTTTATCTTTTTACGCTTGTTATGGAGATTTTAACTCTTATCTTGCAGCGTAAAGTTCAAAATTCGGAGGAATTTACTTACCATCATCAATGTTCAAATATGAGTATTATTAATTTATGTTTTGCGGATGATTTATTTCTCTTTGCTCATGGAGATGTTAATTCAGCCCGTATTATTATGGAAGCGTTAGATGAATTTAAGAGTGTTTCGGGTCTTGTTCCTAGCCTTCCTAAGAGCACGGCTTATTTTTGCAATGTGTTGAATCATGCTAAGCTCGCTATTCTAAATGTTCTTCCATTTGAAGAAGGTACGCTTCCTGTTAAGTACCTTGGAGTTCCTTTAGTTACTACTAGATTAGTTTATCGAGATTGCAAGGAGCTTGTGGAAAAGGTACAAAATAGAATTGGAGATTGGAAGAATAAGTTTCTTTCATTTGCGGGAAGATTACAGCTTGTTCAGTCGGTTTTATCCTCTATGCATGTGTATTGGTCTTCGGTTTTCATTTTGCCATCACGTATTATTATGGACCTTGAGCAACTTATGAGGGGTTTTCTATGGTGTCAAGGTGACATGCGTCGAGGGAAGGCTAAAGTTTCTTGGGAAACTATCTGCCTCCCTAAAAATGAAGGTGGGTTGGGAATCCGTAGGCTTCAAGACTTTAATGTGGCACTTATAACTTCTCATATTTGGAGCATTCTAACCCTAAAGGAATCTCTTTGGGTTAAATGGATTCACACACATAAATTGAGAGGTAGAAGCTTTTGGGATGTTCCTTTTCGTGGTTCTATGAGCTGGAGTTGGCGTAAGATTCTTCAAGTACGTCCTATAGTTAGGAGATTCTTTTGGCATAAAATAGGTGACGGAAAGACTACTTCCTTGTGGTTTGATAGGTGGTGTGCAAACGGTCCACTTATCGATGAAGTTTCTGTATGTGACATTTATGGAGCGGGTCTTACTACGTCAAGCAAAGTAGCAGATGCTATTAATAGTGGGACGTGGATGTGGCCAAGTGATTGGGCTGGTAAGTACCCTACAACATTTCATACTACTGTTCCTCGTCTTAATATGTCTTCACAAGATACATTGTGGTGGAGGGACAATCAAGGTGTTTTCAAAGCTTTTTCGGTTGGCACTATTTGGGAAGATATTCATCCAAGAGGAATAGAAGCTGTTTGGACGAATGTTGTATGGTATCCTCATTGCATTCCAAGACACGCGTTTCATTTGTGGCTCGTTATGCAACGTAAACTCAAGACACAAGATCTTTCGAAACAATGGGATGTCGGTGATAATACCAACTTAAACCTGTTTCAATGCCCATTATGTGAGTTGGAACCTGATTCACACGAGCATTTATTTTTTGAGTGTTTATTTGCAAGCGAGGTATGGTCGTCTGTCTTATCTAGATGTGAACTATGCATTCCCACGACATTGGAAGGTATTACTTATTGGCTCATCCCTATTGCTAGAAAGCATTCGGTTACAAGTATTCTTGGCAAGCTCGTTTTTGCAGCCTCTTCTTATTTTATTTGGCAAGAGCGAAATGCTAGACTATTTAAGAAGGTAAAGAGATCTAAAGACCAAGTTGTTGAGATCATCCTTTCTACTATTCGGCTTAAGCTTATTACTTTTCGTTTCAAGAAGACATGTCGAGTGGATAGGCTTATTGATTTATGGAACCTGCCTCGTCACAATGTAAAAAGCTAGAGTTGATTCAAAGCTGCCTAGTCATTTGTATTGTCTTGTTATATTTTTATGACGTCTAGGTAGGTTTTTGCTTTTTTCAAGATTGGCTTGTCTTTCTTGTTTGGTTTATAGGTAGGAAGCACAAATGGTGCGTAGCCAATTTGGTGTCTTGCCATATTGCCTGAACCTCATTGTTTTTTTGGTTAATATATTTACCAGGGTAGAAACCCTTTTACCCAAAAAAAAAAAAAAAAAAAAAAAAAAAAAAAAAAACACATCGAATCTATCATGGAAAATCATGACGGAGAGCCAAAGTTAGGTGACTCAACTAAAAAAGAAACAGATGTCAAGTCACCACAGCCGAGTAAGGATAAGAAGAAAAACCCTAACCCGTTTGCTGCTTTGGTGAAAGTGTTCGATAAAATCTTTGGTTCGCGAAAGAAAAATAAGAACAACAAAACCCTTGACGCGGCCAAAGCAGAAGCCTTAGAGCTCCTTCGCAAAATTCAAAAAACTCATGAAGAAGGCGAAAAAATGCTACGTGAAGCTCGACAACGTCTAGAAGCTGAACAAATCTCCTTCGAAGCTGTGAATGTTAAGAACCCAAAACCCGAACGAGAAATTTATTTTTACGTAGTTTACTTCTTTTTTGTTTGTTTTTTTAGTTGTTAAGGAATAGTCCACAAGATACACGAACTTAATATTTGTAACTTTGGTATCTTTTACCTCAATTATTCTTTAATTTGTTCGTTAAAGGTATCCTCTTAATTTTGTTGGCGGTTATGAGCCCAGAACAGGGTTAACATAATCAATAGCCTAACTACGTACCAATAAAGGTTACCGGATATCACTTGTAATCGTGTTATCACTTTTCAAAGTAAACTATTCGACCCTAATGTCTAGGTATGACGAATATCTACTTGGGATAAGACCAAATGTTGTTAGTGATTTATGCACAAATCAATAACCCTTCGTGTATAAGTGTTATATGTTTTCTGTATGTTTTACATGCTTTATTTGATTTCCTATTTATAGGAAGATACTCATGCCTAGTCAAATAGAATTATGAGAATTAATCGGCCCATTAATCTCCATATAATTATCCCTATTATAGCCTAAAATAGTGGTTACATGACGAGGTCATGAGTGCAGATGTAACTGCCATTTGAATAGGTCAAATTAGTTACATAATCTACAGCACTCTATCAGCAGAAACTCTGCTTATCAGCAGGATCCTAACACTAGTAGCAGGAACCAGCACTTAGCAGAATCCTGCACAACCACTATAGAGTCAGGGGAATCAGTGACTTGATGGGTGTACACTCCGTACCTCCAAACCCATTTCCAAGTATGATTAGATCCCTCAAGTGCACTAAATTTTCTAACAATCCTCCCCAAATTTAGTTCACTTCATTTGCATGAAAATCAAACATTAAACAAAACAAATGCATAAACGAAAATATCCTGAGGATTGAATTTCCATCTTAGTACATTACACGTTCAAATATTCGAGAATCAGGGTGCTCTAAGAATTGAACCCTTCAACCCATTTGAATACCTGAAGATAAAATACACATATATTTTCAAACACTTAAACACTCTTGACACTATACAAGCCATGTGTCCATATCCAATTCATAAATGTTGTAAAAGCTAAAAGTCCATAGCTTCCTGAAGCGGCAATACTTCAACATTTACATAGATGGTTCTTCTTTATTCATGCTCCTCCCAAGCACTTTTTCAAAGAAAATCAACCATTAAGAAGTAATGACTTCATCCTCCTTTTCAGCAGGTTCTGAGCACAACCTTGGGATGTAGTGTAATACATGTGCTTCAGTACACTGAATGTTCAGCTTTCCACATTGAACTCAATTCCCAAGTTTCCTCAGGAAGGAGTTGGGTGTCCTAGCATTCAGTGACCAAGTTGGACTACAAATCCATCCCTTTAGCAGACTTTATAACCAAGTCTCTAGCAAGACCCTTCGTCAAGTATCAGCTAAATTCTGTTGAGATCTAACAAACTCTATAGAAATCACCCCATTCATGATAAGTTCATTAATCATGCTATGCTTGACACCTAAGTGTCTAGACTTCCCATTGTACATCTGGCTATAAGCCTTTGCCAATGTAGCAGCACTATCACACCGGATAGAAATAGGTGCTATAGGTTTAGGCCACAATGGAATCTCAAGAAGCAAGTTTTTCAACCATTCAGCTTCTTTACCAGCAGCTGCTAAGGCCACAAATTCTGATTCCATTGTTGAACTGGTGATGCAAGTTTGCTTCTTGGATGCCCAAGAAATTGCACCTCCACCAAGTAGGACTACCCAGCCACTGGTAGACGAATTGTCTTCAGTGTTACTAATCCAACTTGCATCAGTGTAACCTTCCAACCCTGATGGATAACCAGTATATGAGAGACTATAGTCCATAGTTCTCTTCAAATACTTCAGTACCCTCTCAAATGCTTGCCAGTGATGAGCACTAGGATTACTAGTATACCTGCTCAATTTACCCACTGCAAAAGCAATATTAGGTCTTGTATACATCAGGAAGCCAATTACCCTAGAATACTCAAATTGAGATACAATTTTGCCAGTATTAGGCATTAGCTTCTCAGTTGTATCCATAGTAGTAATCACTGGAGTACAATTAAAGCAATTAAATTTCTTCAGTACCTTCTCAATGTAATGAGACTGAGAAATTGATATACCATTGCTTTCATGTTTAATCCTTAAACCAAGGATAACATCAGCCTCCCTCATGTCCATCATGGAGAACCTTGATGACAAAAATTCCTTTGTCAGGTCAACTTGATTTTGGTAAGTGCCAAAGATCAACATGTCATCAACATATAGGCAAATGATGACTCCTTTACCAGATTCATCAGATTTGCTGTATACACATTTGTCAGCCTGGTTAAGAACATAACCATTAGACAAAACCACTTCATCAAACTTTTGATGCCATTGCTTAGGTGCCTGTTTCAGTCCATATAAAGACTTAATCAGTTTGCACACCTTGTTTTCATTTCCAGGCAAGATGAAGCCCTGAGGTTGGTTCATATAAACCTTCTCATCCAATTCACCATTCAAGAAAGCTATCTTCACATCCATCTGATGAATAATTAGATTGTGAATTGATGCTAAAGCAATCGGCAGCCTGATGGTACTTATACGTGCCACAGGGGCATAAGTATCAAAGTAGTCTATCCCTGACTTTTGTTTAAAGCCCTGAATGACTAGTCTAGCCTTGAACTTTTCAATAGTTCCATCTACCTTCATTTTCCTTTTGAAAATCCATTTGCAACTAAGAGGTTTGCAACCTGGAGGTAGATCAACCAACACCCAAGTGTTGTTGCCCATGATGAAGTCAATCTCATCATTAATTGCCTCTTTCCAGAAAACAACATCCTGGGACTTCATTGCTTCTTCAAATGTTTTGGGATCATCCTCAACAATAAAGCAATAGGAATATTGGTCAGAGACCTCATTCCTTGTACCTTCAATTAAGTATAATTGAAACTCAGCTCCAAATGACTTTGGAGTCCCGACCCTTTTGCTCTTCCTGAACTCAGGTTCATGTTGTTGAACCACAACCTCATTAGGGACCTGAGATGATAATTTATCAGCGACCTCTGATACACCAATGTCATCAGTACCATTTGGAATCCTATGACTTGGTCTAGGGACTGATGAGAATCTATTCTTATTAAAGAGTTCATCCCTTGATTCAATTATTGAATTAATTGAAACATATTCATTAGGTTCAATGACATAGAACCTGTATGCCTTGGAATGCTCAGCATATCCAACAAAGATGCATTCAATGCCTCTTTTACCCAGAGTTTTTAACTTTAGATCATGGAGTCTTACAACTGCCCTACAACCCCAAACCCTGAGATAATTCAGGTTGGGTTTCTTCTTAGTCCAGAGTTCATAAGGGGTAACCTTGTTCCTTTTATTTGGAACCCTATTTAATAAATAGCAAGTTGTTAACATAACTTCACCCCAGAACCCTTGACTCAGTCCTGAATAGGACAACATGGAATTAACCATCTCCTTCAGTACCCTGTTTTTTCTTTCAGAGATACCATTTTGTTGAGGAGTATAGGGAGCAGTCGTTTCATGGATTATACCAACAGACTGAAAATACAGAGTATCCATGTACTCACCTCCCCTATCAGTCCTGAACCTTTTGATCAATGACCCAAGTTGCAACTCAACTTTAGTTTTAAATACTTTGAATTTATCTAATGCTTCATCATTGGTATATAATAGATAGACATAACAAAACCTAGAAGCATCATCAATATATGTCACAAAGTACTTCTTGTTTCCCAAAGATGGAGTGGCATGCAAATCACACAGGTCACTGTGTATAAGCTCCAAGAGCTCAGTCTCACGTTTTACACCCTGAAAGGGTTTCTTAGTTATTTTGGTCAACATGCAAGTCTTACACTTTTCAGTGTCCATGTCAAATGCTGGGATTAACCCATCCTTAGACATATCTTGCATCCTTTTAAAATGTGCATGGCCAAGTCTAGCATGCCACAGTGTAGAGTCATTCAGTTTAGAGGTTGACAAAAAGGCTGAATTAACAATGTCAGTGACGATATTAAGCCTGAACATTTGATTACACAAATAGCCAAAACCAATAAACACACCATGTTTACACAATATAAATTTATCAGATTCAATAACTTGTTTATATCCATGATTATTCAAAACACTACTTGAAACCAAGTTTTTCCTTATATCAAGAACATGAATAACATTAAACAAAGTTACAATCTTTCCAGAACTAAAACTAAGATCTACACAACCACGACCATGCACCAAGACTGTTGACTCATTTCACATGAACAGTTGCTCCAGAGTCAACCCACCACGCAACATCATCATCCTGCACATAGTTAGTTTCAGATACATATGTAACATAATAAACCTGAAGAGATTCATTAAACATATTCTGACCTTTCAGTGAGTTGGCAGAACCACCACTCCCTGAACCACTAGTGTATGAACCATTGGTTTTACCACCAACCTTAACACCTTTGCAATCCCTTTTAATGTGACCAGATTTGCCACATTTCCAACAAGTAGGTGTTGCCTTCTTGTTAGGATCAGCCCTTGTGTTATCCTGATGTTTACGTTTGCCTTTATTGTCATTGTACCTGGTGGAATTGTTATGTTCCACCATATTGACAACAGATGCACCAGTAGCATTGCTACTCTTTGGCTTTTCATTATCCTGCGCCCTGAGGGATTCCTCAATACGCAGATGACTACCCAACTGAACAAGTGTCAGTTCTTCCTTCTTATGTTTCAAGGTATGCTTGAAATCTTTTCAAGAAGGAGGGAGTTTGTCAATGATACAAGAGACTGAAATAGCCTTATCCATGTTCATTTTGTGTTGTGTAAACCTTCCAAGTATTCCGAGAAGTTCATTGTATTGTTCCATAACTGGTCTTGAATCGGTCATTTTGTAATTTGTGAAATTACTTACAAGAAACTTCTTACTTGAAGCATCCTCAGCCATATATTTGGCTTCCAAGGAATCCCATAGTTCTTTGAAAGATTCAACATTCTGATACATATCAAAGAGAGAATCAGACATACCATTGAAGATTAAGCCTCTGCAGACGTAATCATCATTCTCCCATTTGCTTCGATTCCTTATCTATTCCACAGTAGCATCATCCCCATGATCTTCAGGAATAACAGTGCTTAGAACATACACCACATTCATGCTTGACAGCAAGAAGTGCATATTCTTTTGTCATCTTCTAAAATCAACACCTTCTAACTTTTCCAATTTGGAGAAGTTAGCAGCCATATGCCTCATAGCAGCAGCCATTTATTATCACAAAATAGTTTACTTTAATTGTTGGCAGTTATGAGCCCAGAACAGGGTTAATATAATCAATAGCTTAACTACGTACCAATAAAGGTGACCGGATATCACTTGGAATCGTGTTATTACTTTCCTAAGTAAACTATTCGACCCTAATGCCTGGGTATCACGAATATCTACTTGGGATAAGACCAAATGTTGTTAGTGATTTAGGCACAAATCAATAACTCTTCGTGTATAAGTGTTATATGTTTTCTGTGTGTTTTACATGCTTTATTTGATTTCCTATTTATAGGAAGATACTCATGGCTAGTCAAATGGAATTATGAGAATTAATCGGCCCATTAATCTCCACATAATTATCCCCATTATAGCCTAAAATAGTGGTTACATGACGAGGTCATGAGTGCAGATGTAACTGCCATTTGAATAGGTCAAATCAGTTACATAATCTACAGCACTCTATCAGCAGAAACTCTGCTTATCAGCAGGATTCTAACACTAGTAGCAGGAACCATCAGCAGGAACCAGCACTCAGTAGAATCCTGCACAACCACTATAGAGTCAGAGGAATCAGTGACTTGATTGGTGTACACTCCGTACCTCCAAACCTATTTTCAAGTATGATTAGATCCCTCAAGTGCACTAAATTTTCTAACAAATTTGTCCATGTAGCTAGCAATGCATATGTTTTTTCCGTGTGATTATGATTTTAACTTTCAATTATAAGAAAACAGTACTATATGAAATTATAAATAGTTTAAAAGAACTACGCAGTTATCCATATAAACTATGCATGACAATGTCTTCTCGAAAATACTGAATCGAATATACCAATATACTGGTCCAGAGTACTAAGAATTCAACTTCAGCTCATTGCTAGAATGCTAGGAAACATCATATATGAAAACAAAACAAAAATTCGTTTACAATCAAGAACACAATTATAGTTCCATGGCATTATATATTTTATCTTTTATTATTAAAACAAACAAAATCATAAAAGTAAGGGCACTACTCCGTAGTCTCGGTCTCTCAGAACATGAATATCTACTGATGATACTCTTATTCTTAAATAATTGTGATCCATGGTGGAGAGTGTGATTACCTTCTTGTCAGGTTTACGTTCACTTATTGTCACGTTAATTTTTTCTTTTCGTTTTACTGTACCAGAAAAGTTTGCAACACTTTTCGATATGTTCAATTAAGTAGCATGATCACATCGTCATTTATACATCAACACAATACATCTAAAAACTTTTCTCGTTATGAATTATGAAATGGAACCTTAAGTCGTTTTACCCTCAAAAGAACTCTTATGACAAATACTAAGGGGCAACTAAGAGTTCTCGTTTCAACTTTTGGATGTAGAAGAGGCAATACATCTCTAAACTAGCCCGTAGAAGACCTAGCTAGATTCGGACAAGGCATGCTAGCAAGCCATCACTTGAAAAACGCGTACGTAGATGAAATGTTTCTATGCATGTGTGAGATCGTAAAACATAGAGACATATCATTTTTCGTGTTGAATAAGTCTTCCGTGAACTAAGTGGTGTGATTTGAGTGAGACTTATCTTTTGAACGAAAGTTAAAATCGCAACACGCGTGAAAAGCATATTGTGCACTTACTCACTTAGTATTACCACATTATCATTTGTTTTGTAAGTTATCGTTTTCTATTATAAGCTATCTTTTTGAATCCTTAATTAGAGTATGTTTATCATCAACGTTAATTGAATAATATTCTCAAACTAGTTTTTCCAATACGCAAAATCACATAAAAGAATATAATATTCTCGATTCACTGCATTGTTTTCATAAAGTGAAGACTAAAGAACACCCAAGTTTAATACCGACTAATGCTATTAAATAGCAACAATTTTTTTTTTTTTTTTTTTTTTTTTTACCACACCAAACACACCATAAAAAAAAAATTGTCATGGACGTTGCTGACATTGCTTTTGTTCTTAGATAGTTAGATGCAACTAAAATAAAGACGTAATTAAGAATCTTGATGAGTACATTCCATAAGGGGGCGTTTGGTTGGCCGTAATCCGGTGTAATTGGATGTAATTGTAATTTGATTACATTACGTAGGCTGTTTGTTTCGCATAATGGAGGGAATTGTAATTCAGATTACATTACGTAGGCTGTTTGGTTTGCGTTGTAATTGTAATTCAGCCATTACAATTACATCAATGGAAATAATTCAGATTACATAGGATATTGGTTGGAAAGTTTTGAATTACGTTGTAATTTAGAATTATTATTATTATTATTATTATTATTATTATTATTATTATTATTATTATTATTATTATTATATAAATAATAAAATAATAATATTTATATAATAATAATAAATAATATTTATTATAATAATATATATAATAATAATAATAAAAATATAATAATAATAATAATAATTAATAATAATAATAATTAATATAAATATTAAAATAATAATAATAATTATTATTTTTATTATATTTATATAATAATTATAATAATATTTATAATAATAATAATAATAATAATAATAATTATAATTATTATTATTATTATTATTATTATTATTATTATTATTATTATAATAAAAATATAATAATAATAATAATTAATATAAATATTAAAATAATAATATATTTATATTTATATAATAATAATTATTATTATTATTATAATTATTTTTATTATATTTATATAATAATTATAATAATATTTATTATTATTATTATTACTATTTTATTATTTTAATAATAATAATAATAATAATAATAATATATTTTTTATTTTTATTATTTTAATAATAATAATAATTATAATAATATTTATTATTATTATTATTATTATTATTATTATTTTTAAATAATAATAATAATATATTTTTTTATTTTTATTATTTTAATAATAATAATAAAGTGTTATTATTATTATTTTTTATTATAATAATAATAATAGTAATAATAATGAATAATTAATATTTTTAATATTTATATTATTATTATTATTATTATTATTAATTATTCATTATTATTATTATTATTATTATTATTATTATTATTATTATTATTGTTATTTATTGTTAATATTATTATTATTATTATTATTATTATTATTATTATTATTATTATTATTATTATTACTAAGTTTTTTTTTTTTTTTTTTTTTTTTTTAAATCTTTTGAATTACAATTACGTTGAGATCCAACCAAACAAATTGACAGAATACATCAATTACAATTCCAACACATTCCAACTCTTTGAATTACAATTCATTCAAATTACAATTCCTTTGACAGATTACAATTCCTTTCAAAACATACTGCGAACCAAACGCACCCTAAGAATCTTGATCAAGATTCTTATACCTTGCTATGTATAATAATGATAAGTAGATTTCAGAAAAGGAGTTGATTTACGCACTTTTCAAATTGATTGCACATTTTAATTTAGTGTGTCTTGACAGTTATACTGTACAAATGATGTAAGGATATAATTGGCAATACACACAAAATTAAAATGTGCCAATCAACTAGTGAAGCGTGCAGATATAGTTATTAACAAGTGGGGAAGCCCGCTGCGTTGCAGCGGGTTCTTTTGAATTTGAATGCTCACCTTTTTTTTTTCCAATGTTTTTTGTGAATACTAAGTGGTGTTTCTTAAGAATTTGTGGATTGATGTTGTGGCCATTTCTGATAGTCATTTAAGGGCTCATATGAGTTTGGGCTGTTATTTTGGTGATAGGACTCATTTTTAAAATATAGGCCTGGAAGTTATGTATCTCCATTTTTTTCTGTTTTTTCTTTTTCTTTATTATTTTTTTTTTATTTATTTATTTTTTTGGGTTGTGTGCGGGGGAAATAGAAATAATTTATTGCTGACTGTTTTAAGTCTTTTTTTAGTTATAATGCTTAGCAGAATTGTGTGTCTCGAGGGGTTTTTCCATCATTGGTTTGTTCTACCTACAAAACTTGCACGCATCAACAATTTCTTTTTTCAAAATATGTCTTCACCTATGTCTTACTGTAATCGATTGGCTGCAATCGGTTGGGCAACAATGGTAAAAGATATAATGATTGTCTTCGCGTTGTGAAGGATCTAGAGAAAAGAGTTTATGTGGTGAATCAAACAATACATAGACATATTGAATTATTATTGAAGTACTTATCTTTATTCAAACATGGAAGAAAGAAGGGTTTGAAACCCCTTCAATATACAGGAAATTCGGCCTAGGGTTTTTACATAACTTGTTCCCCAAAAGTTCCACACATTACAATGAAAAATTGGAAAAATATATATAGACAAAGCATCCTGACGGCGTCATGTGTTAGCCTCTGACGCCGTCAACTCGCTGCCAAGTTGAAATTCGTATTGCCTAGATCCACTTATGACGCCGTCATATAGAAATAAGCTCTGGGTCGTCACTAGTATTTGGACCCTGACGGCCTTGGTGACGCCGTCAGGCCAATAACACTGAAAACACTCTGGGCCGTCACGTATTAATTTCCACATCCACCTCTTTTGTCACTCTTGACGCCGTCATGTGTTGTAGCTTCACTCTCAGCAAGGAATTTTGAGACTTTGCCGTTTTCTTCACTTTCATGCTCCAAAAACGTCCAAAACGCTTCCATTTCTAGATTTCTCCTCAAAAGTACCTAAAATGACAAAAGGAACGATTTAGGGCAATAATTGATCAAATAATCTCGAATTCGGGCTTAAATGACCCCATAAAAGCGGTACACTTTTCGCCTCATCAAATACCCTTACACTTGAGATTTGCTTGTCCTCAAGCAAATGCGCTTTTATTCTAATCAAAATACAAGTTAGGGGTCATTTAACACTAATATAAAAGTAATTACAACAAATAGTCGTTCCACTAAAAACCAAAAACAAGCACGGAGGTCAGACACTAGCACCTCACAAATAGTGTTTAGATACTCATATATCTCGGGTGTAACAAAGTATATATCACAATATGGAAATGAAAAACATCTCTCACTACCTGTCATAGCAAATAGATTACCATAGGCTTGGGAAAGGATCAAACCTCCACCACTTGGCGTAAGCACCTAGGATAAACTATCAAAGAGGTCTTTTAAAGGGTTATAACGTTAGGTGTAGGGATACGGAAAACACGGTTTTATTGGATAAAGGCAATATTTACTGATGGCGAGTTAATCATCTTGGTTAATTACATGTACAATATGGCGTTGCTAAGCCAAGACTCGACTCGACTTAGGCTAATAAATCGAAAATAACAAAAACATAAAACAAACATAGAATGAAACGGGATGGTAGTCCGTATGTTTTTCTCTTTTTCTTTTTATATATTTTTTCTTTTTATTTCTCTTTTCGATTTTTTTTTTTTTTTTTTTTTTTTTTTTTTTTTTTTGCATACACTTTTACCCTACCATCCAAAATAATACATCACAGGGAATGTACATTTCCCTTACACTTGAATTTTTACATACTTTACAATAAACTACTCTAATGACTCGAATCAAGATAATCAAAACACTTGGAGTACTTTTTAAAATTAATGCACATATGGGGGTAATAATTTGATGTTCTTCCCCATTACTCCAAAACACAAGTACTTTACCCATGAGTCTCAATCGTCCCAAAACAATATGTACAAGATATGACTCGACTTACCAACCATGTAATCAATTAGACAATTAAATAAGGGTTAAAACAAATAACAATAATGCACTAGAGATGAGTGCATACACGGAAGGATAAGGCGATTTGGTTGCACATTTGGGTGGGTTGTAACAAATTCTTCCTTTAAGTAAGATGCTTAAAGTTAGAAACGAAAGGATAGGCTCGGAGGGGTGTACTAGGAGTATCGTGTACTAAAAATGAGTACAACGCTAAGGTGTAGGAAAAATTAATTCACTTTACTAGTCAAGTAATATGACTTAAATGGTCAAGTAATTATGATACGGGTTCAAACACAAGGGTGATCCTAATGCCTCTTATCATGTAGTAAATCCTACTACACGAATGTAGTCCCACTAGAGGTCTCGGGATGCATCACTAACGCAAGTTCTAGAATCTAAATGCTACCGATACACTCATAAGCACTAATAAAAAATGCTTTTCCTATCAAATCTAAAGGCGAACCTCACATATTTAGGTGGAAAATTTTTCTGAATGGTACGGTTTTGTGCTAGTCATATAATTCCTATCCATGAGACGCTTGTTAAGGCTAAAGTTTCACTCCTAAATGTTGTAAAAAATTTTAAATTTGGCGCTAAAATTACACTAACAAGTAATTCTCTTAGTTTTATTACACACCTACTATCGAACAAACAAACTCAAGTGCAATTGTAACCTATTAGGTATCATCATTTACCTTCTCCTTACACTTAGGATGAACATTGTCCCCAATGTTCAATTAAAGGATGTAAAAGTGAAATAGGTAAAAGAATGAAAACAAATACTCCCCTGATTCGTTCGATGTGGATAGTGTGTCAACAAGGTTAGATCTTCCTCCAAGAAAATAAACGTTGAAAGCTTCCCTTCCAGAAATATAAATCATCTTCTTGTCATATATAACCTGTTAAACCTGAGAAAATAATCAAGGCAACCTCGCGTAAAATCGGCGGCAATCTATATATACTAACAAATCCTAGAATGCAATTTAAGATATAATGCTTGTGGAATGAATGTTTGCAGATTTCCTGGAGTTTATAAAACTAAAGAATCAACAAAAACTTTAAGACTCCGGTTTAAACAAACCTCGCAAAAAATTTCAGAATTCTGGTACCTGACGCTGTCAGGTTGTAACTCCTGACGCCGTCAGAATGTTCCTGGAAAAATATTATGTTAAGTTTCCGGAAAATTTCTGGAAAAACTCATGCCTTATTACCTTGAAAGTCCTGCAAAACATCATTATGACTCGATACAAGCATTTGACTCAAACATGCTCATTTAATATTGTGGCGAATCATGATCATTTTCATTCTTATAAACAAATTTTAGGTTTCCCCTTACACTTAGCTTTTACAGAATACCTTTATATGTAATTAAGACGAACTTAAAAACAAAATAAAGCATTTTCACAATTTAGTTTGAAACATGATCTACCAACAATAAAAATAAAACATGCATACGGAAACAAATAACATCAAACAAATAAAAATCAAACAAATAAAGACACACAAAACATGGTTTGCCTCCCAAGAAGCGCTTTTCTTTATTTACGAGTCTTGTAGCTAGACTCAAGGTCATGGGCTATTACGTGACCTCGTCATTGGTCACATTCTCTAGGTCATCTCCAATCTTAGTTTTGTATTCCGGACCTAGTTGCAAGCATTACTTGTAGAAACCGAGTATTCTACTCACGTCATAATCTACTCCTCTACGTCTATCCTCATCATTCCTATAGTAGACCGCTTGCTTGTCTTCCTTTTCAAGGTTTGATAGAAGACGGAATTGTTCAATCTTATAGGGCATTTGGTAAGCAATTTCATCGTTCTCATCCTTGAATCTAACTATCCCTAAGGACGGGTCATAACTCATCTTAGAGGCCTCAACAAACGGTTTTCCGAACACTACTTGACATAGGCAACCATCTATTACCGGACGAATATCCTCTACAATCATAAATTCGGTAACATAAATGAAGTTTCCTACAAAGACATGTAATCCTTTCACTCTTCCTACAAAGTTGCTCATCCAATTTGTGTTAAGCATCATCCTATATTCAATTTGCTTCTTCATTACCTAATTATAATAGGTCCTAGTCATAATGTTTATAGGAGACCTAAGATCGATGTAAGCTTTCCACACATGCATAGGCACAATGTTGCATGGTATGTTGATGTTAGAGGGATCTCCTGCTTTGATAAGTGGTGAACCAAGGACGTATGGTGTCTCGGGGTCATCGAATATATCCTTATGATATTCTCGTTCTTCCTTGGTGGGTAACTTATCAAAGTATTCCTCTACGTTTTCTACTTCCTCTAACTTTTCTTCCATAATATCCTCAACTTCCTTAATCTCATCCTTAGGTCCAGTTTCTATTCCACTTCATCCTTGTCACTTTCTTCTATATTCTTATCTATTGGCTTAATGGTAACAACATTGACAAAGTGGACGTGTTTGGATGATGAGGGGTCCTTAATTTGGATTCCGCTACTAGTGTCCCTAGTGTCCTTCCTAGGTGTAGTTAGCACTTGGTAGTTGAGGGCTTTCAACAAGTTGTCAATTTTATTGGTTATCTCCGTTTGTTGTTGATTGAATTCGGTTTCAAACTTAGTTATGCGAGCTTCTTGAGATGCCATAAATTTGGACATCAATCCTTCAAGATTATTGGTACAACCATAGTTATTGGAAGGATTGTTGTTGAAAGTGCGGTTAGAGGGTGGACCGTTTGGTTGGTAACGATTAGGTGAATTGGAAGAATTGTTTTGGGGCATGTTTTGGTTTTGTTTCCAACTAAGGTTCGGGCGATTTTTCCAAGAAGGGTTGTAGGAATCACCGTAAGGGTTTGGCTCGGGTTTGAAAGTGTACCACTTGTCTCCCGCTTCGTCGGTACGCGAGGATGCGTAATCCGCAAAGTTTGTCCAGGGAGTTCCACGCAATCACGAGTGTCATGGGGACCACTACATAATTCGCATGAAGAAGTGATTTTGTTCATTTGGCTTGAAGGTTTAGGAGCTTTGTAGGATTTCATTAGAAACTTGACTTGGTCCTCAAGTTCCATGATCCTACAGTCGGGAGTGCTAGAATTGTTCGAAGGCAAAGATATTGCCTTGACCATTTTATTCAAATCACGAGGATCATTCCAACTTTCGTTGTCATAGAGAGCAAGATCTTCTATGAGTTCCCATGATTCTTCCGCACTTAGATCACGTAGCTTGCCACCAGCCGATTGGTCAATGGTTCGCCTTGTGGAGAGATCGATATGGTCATAGAAGATTTGGACTTGGAGCCAAAGATCTATGCCATGATGAGGGACTTTTTAGAGTAAGTCCTTGAAACGAGTCCATGCTTCATATAGAGTTTCACCTTGATGTTGTTGGAACATCAAGATATCATTTCTAAGCTTGGTAGTTCTCCCCGTTGGGAAAAATTGAGCAAGGAAACGATAAGTGAGATCATCCCATGAGGTGATGGATCCCGCGGGTAAACATTCAAGCCATTGACTAGCTTGATCACGTAGAGAGAATTGGTATAGACGTAATCGGGTCGACTCTCTAGTTGCAACATCAACGACTATGGAATCTACAATTTTTAGGAAATCCTTGAGATGTTGATTAGGATATTCGGAACGAAGTCCATGGAATGGCCATCCGCTTTGCACCAACCGGATGGTGTCGGATCGCAAGGGGGACACATTGGCTCCTTGGGTGAGCTCAATGGTGTTTCGATAGCCTTGGTGGCTAGGACGGGAATACTCTCCTAAAGTTCGGGGCCTAGGAGGTTGGTTTTCTAATGGTGGGTTTTGTGGGTGGTTTTGTTGTGGTGGGTTGATGGGATCAAAGATATTACCACCTTCCATGATGTCGGATGGTAAATGTTACGAACAAAGAAATGAAGAAATAAGATAGACTAAAGAAAACCTAAAAATAGAAAAAGTAAAAATCTTACTAGAAAGGAATCTAGCAAGTAGACCTAATGAAAAGAAATTCTAACCTAGACAATAACTATTCCTCGGACTGCGGCGCCAAAAACTTGATACGTGGGAATTGCGCCCTCGCAACAGGTTTTACCTCTCAAGGGATCTTGAGAAGCTTACAACCCCCACCAGGAAATGTACCTGATCGTCGTAGTATAGTATAGTGACAAGTACCGGGGGATTGATCGTTCAACTCAGGAATAGTGTCGCTAGGATTAGAAAGCCTACTAAACTAGGTCAAGAGGTGAGGGATGATTCTTTTTGTATTTTTATATTTTATGGAAAGCAAGCTGGCTCATTATAGCAAGTGAAATATGCGTCAAATTGGCTTGGCTTCTTTATAGGAAATCTCGGGTTTTGAAGAAGTGGGCGGAATTAGTTGCTAGCCAACTAACCCAATTAACTAAGATGCAATCAAAATAAAATGAAAGAAATGAAAATTAAACTAATTTACTAATTTGGTGGAAACAATAATGAGAAAAGTTGTGTTTACTTAGATTTCATTACTCCCTAGATATCTTTTACCGGTTGATTAACTTGTTACAATTGCATGGATGACGGGTTATATTCCTTAATACCAGTCGTAGGGCAGTGTACAATATTCCCTAACTCTATAAGATCCTACTTCACTCCTATGTTGAGCCGTTAACAGCTCCTAACATGGGATCATTAGAATTCACTTGTGCATTAAATACAACCAAAAATCATAGTACACCTCCGATCATTTTTCTTAAGACGTTCAAGCAAGTTACCAATGGAAGTCTGCCAGTTTTCTTAAGCCTAACATCGAATACAATCATCCGTAACAATTATAAACAAACAATCAACCCATAATCAACATCTAGGTTTCACTACATCTAAGCAAACACAATAAAAGCCTAGCATAACATGTTAAAAGAAAGATAAATATAAGATAGAATCAAACAATACATAGACATATTGAATGATTATTGAAGTATTTATCTTTATTCAAACATGGAAGAAATAAGGGTTTGAAACCCCTTCAATATGCAGGAATTTGACCTAGGGTTTTTACACAACTTGTTCCCCAAAAGTTCCACACATTACAATGGAAAATCAGAAAAATATATATAGACAAAGCATCCTGACGGCGTCATGTGTTAGCCTCTGACGCCGTCAACTCGCCGCCAAGTTGAAATTCGTATTGCCTAGATCCACTTCTGACGCCGTCATGTAGAAATAAGCTCTGGGTCGTCACTAGTATTTGGACCCTGACGGCCTTGGTGACGCCGTCAGGCCAATAACACTGAAAACACTCTGGACCGTCACGTATTAATTTCCACATCCACCTCTTTTGCCACTCTTGATGCCGTCATGTGTTGTAGCTTGACATCGTCAGGTACTGTTCCAGCAAGGAATTTTGAGACTTTGCCGTTTTCTTCACTTTTATGCTTCAAAAACGTTCAAAACGCTTCCTTTTCCAGATTTCTCCTCAAAAGTATCTGAAATGACAAAAGGAACGATTTAGGGCAATAATTGATCAAATAATCTCGAATTCGGGCTTATATGACCCCTTAAAAGCGGTACACTTTTCGCGTCATCAGAATGCTAGTTTAGAGGGGGTGATTGTGCATTGGGTTGTGCTAGTTCTTTGTTTTTTTAGAGGAGGTTGTCACTCAACAAGTGATGGTGCTGTACTAAGCTTTCTTTTTAGGCTGTGTGTATTGTCTCTTATGAAGTAGTAGTAGTTATGTGGTTAGAGGTTTGAGTGTCAGTGTTTCTTGGTCAAACTGGTCTCTGATAGTTTAGGTTTTCAAGCAATGTGGCTGAATCATCTGTCAAACATTGATGTAATATTTTTTTGCCACTAACTATTTGATCATTGTTTTTTTGGATAAACCAAACTCATTTTCCATCACTTATTTGTTTTAAGTTCACTTATTTAAACGCATCACAGTTTCTCATTTCACCTTGTTAGTTGTTGTGGCTTTAAATTTTGCTAGTACAATGTCTGGGTTAATGTTGGTTGTAGAGTTGTCATTTTCGTCGGGCTCTTTTTTCTTTACGGATATGATGGGTCTATGTTTTCAGAGGGAAGTTAATGAGGAATAGACTTGGCAGGATGTTTTGCATGGTCGTTGTGCACATACCTGTAGTAGGTTGTTGTATCTGGATGTTCTTATTGATCAGCTTGAGGTTTGTGGGTCCAATATTTCAGTGGCGCAGTCAGTCATAGAGCTGAGGTTTGGCGATGATATCCTTGTGGCGGACTCTATTATGTACCTAAGAGTTGTGCGTAGTTTTGAGGCATAGAAGTTGAGACATATGCAGTCATTACTTGCAATGTCTGAATCTTACCTTTGTCGTAGGAGGCGTTTTGTTCCTGTTTGAGTAACTCCGGCTTTCAGTGTTGTGTATTGCCATGGTTGTTGTTCTAATAAGTAGGTGTCAGTATTGTGGTTTACAGATTGCGTTTTTAGTTTTCTCTATAATATTAGGCCAATGTATGTGGCCTATGAAGTTGTATATCTACGGATGATGGTATTCAGTTAACTTATTAATGTTATCCCATGGTTTTTGTAGTTTTGTTTTTGCCTTTTCTTTTTTTTTTTAGTGGGTGCAAGTATTTGTGGTCTAGAAAATGGTTTGGAAGTGGTCAGGGTTTCTAATACGTGAAAATTGTGGTATGAAATGGGTGGGAGTATAAAAGAGTAAATCTGTGGTGTGCAAATGTTGTTGCTTACTACAAGTTGGAGGTCCTTTTAGCAACTTTATGTGTAGTGGGAGGTTATATTCCGACCCTTTTTTGTGTTTTCTACTTTTTTTCTTCCATCTATTATCTTCTTGGTATCACACCCCGCGTTGTTGACTGACGTAGGTTATAGAAGAGTTGAATGAACCCTTGAATTATGGCAGGCCGGTTTCCTTTTTGTGTTAAACTTTCTAACGATTGTGGTTCTAGGTGTATGGAAGATATTCTGCACTACTTTCTTTTGCAAGAGAGGGAGGCCAATAATTTTAGTGCTTCGTATTATAGCACCATGATTGGTATTATCGAAAACTGTTTTGCTCATAGGCGTATGGTTATGAGTGAGTTTGAAGCTTTTGCAAATAGGGATGCGTTTAATAGGATTGTTCATGTATTAAGGTTGGTTGAGCAACAGGATATTCAAGAGATTGGTCATTATGGAATTATTAATATCATTTTGTACAATAGTTCAAACTATAAGGACTATTAGTGTAAATAGTTTAAATGTTAGTTAGGATTGTTAATCATCTCTGTATATAACTCATTTCTCACTTCATTTGTAATTAACACTTTCAATAATGATAATCATTTTCTCTCCCAATTCTGTTTCCGCATAAACTTTGATATGGTATCAGAGCACACGGCCGCTCGATCCTAACCACTTTCTAACCATTTTCTGTTATCGTCATCTTCCCCAATTAAAACCCTAATTGATCAATTTGTTCAATTGATCAAATCGATTTAACAATTTCATAAAGAAACTTGTTATACTCAAGGTTTTAACAATGGCGATTGGAAATAACGATTTTAATGGTGGTTCTTCTGGTTCTCACGGCGTTAATGGGGGTAATTCTAATCATCAGCTTCCAGAAATGAATGCTAATGATCCATTGTATTTGGCGAGTTCTGATCATCCTGGTACGATGTTGATTAATACGCTCTTTAATGGGAGCAATTTCATGGGCTGGAGTAGAACAATTAAGATGGCTTTGGGGGCGAAATTGAAATTAGGGTTCATAGATGGATCTTTGCCCAAACCACCTGTAATTGATAATAATTGTCAAAGATGGATTCGATGTGATTATATGGTTACATGCTAGATCTTGAATTCAATGATTGCTGAACTTTCAGACTCATTCTTGTATTCTCAATCAGCCTGTGATCTTTGGAAAGATCTTGAAGAAAGATATGGTCAAAGCAATGGGCCTTTGATTTATCAGGTTGAAAGGGAATTGAGTAAGGTGATTCAAGGAAGTATGACTGTTGCTTCTTATTTTACCAAGTTGAAAAAGTTCTGGGATGAATTGCAGAGTCTTAATGGCATTCCAGTGTGTTCTTGTGGTAAAATGAGGGAGTGTACTTGTGGAATCACTAAGAAATTTCTTGAAATTGATAGTAGGTCTAAATTGATGCAATTTTTGATGAGGCTCAATGATGATTTTGAATCAGTGAGGAATCAAATTCTATCAATGGATCCACTACCAAATATCAATAAGGCTTACTACATAGTACAACAAGTTGAGAAGCAAAAGCAGGTTACTCATAATGTGGCTGATCCTACTGCTTTCTTTGCTAACACTGGTTCTAAGGGTAATTTAGGGCCGAGAAGGGATAATAGAGAAGTTAGAAGTGACAAGAAGTATTGTACTCATTGTAAGCAGGATGGTCATCTGTTTGAACAATGTTTTGAAAGGTTGGGTTATCCAGATTGGTATAAGGGTAAAAAGAATAAGAGAGGTGGAAGAATGGTGACACAAGTCAATGCTGACTTTGAGTCTTATATGCAGCACGATACTCCATTTGATTTTGTTGGTGAAAATGATATGCATGGGGGTAAAGGTGAATTGGATCAAAGGATGGTGGCTGCAGTTTGTCAGGAAATGATGAGAATGTTCAAGGGTAAAAGTGTGGATCAAGGCAACATTGCTAGTACTTCTAATGCACATGCAGGTACTTATTTTTATGGCTGCAAACCTTGTTTGCAAGTGTCTTTTCATGTGTCTTTAAATGCTCTAACAAGATACTTGAAAGTGGATATTAGAGTTGACTGGATTGTGGACACAGGGGCTTCTGATCACATGTCACCTCACCTGCATTTGTTTAAGTCCATTAGAGTACTCAAGTGTCCAATAAGGATTAAATTGCCTGATGGAACTAGCAAATTGGTTACCAGAGTAGGCAACATTCAAATCAACACCAATTTGACCATTCACAATGTGTTTTATGTACCTTATTTTCAAGTTAACTTGCTATCAGTAGGCAAATTGCTTAAAACCCAAAGTCTCATTGCCATTTTTCTTCCTACTATGTTCTTGTTTCAGGACCCTTCAACTAGACAAGTACTTGCTTCTGGAGAAGGGTCACATAATCTCTACATTTGCAGACCTTCGACTTCTCATTCCATTAAACCTATCAGTTTTCCTATTCATTCTACTTTGTCTTCATTTGTTAATAAAACTGCACTTTCTAGTGATGTAACAGTTGATTTGTTTCATTCTAGACTTGGTCACACTTCTGTATCAAAGATGCTTCATTTAAACAAATGTATACATGAAAATCTTTCTGAATTCAAATGTGATACCTGTATGTTAGCTAAACAACACAGGTTACCTTTTCCAAAAAGTTTCACTAGATCTTCAACTCTTTTTGAGCTCTTACATGTAGATCTATGGGGTCCTTACAAATCCCCTGCTTTGAATGGTGCCCATTATTTCTTCACTATTGTTGATGATCATTCTAGGTGCACTTGGACTTATTTAGTTCACACTAAAGACCAAGTGTTATCTATCTTATCTGGCTTCTTTGCATACATTGGTAACCATTTTGATGCTAAACCCAAATTTGTGAGGTCAAACAATGGCACTGAGATAGATAATAAGGAGTGCTTGGAATTTTTTAGAAAGTGTGGTATAGTTCATCAAAATTCAATGGTTTATACACCACAACAAAATGTTGTAGTAGAAAGAAAACATAGGCACTTATTGGACACGGCTAGAGCACTGAAATTTCATGCAGCTTTGCCTGATAAGTTTTGGGGAGATTGTGTTTTAGCTGCTACATTTCTTATTAATAAGATGCCAATGAAGATATTGGATTGGAAGACACCATTTGAAATTTTACATGGCACTCCTCCTAGTTATGACAGTTTAAGAACTATAGGATGCTTATGTTATGTTGCTGTCACAAAACCACATAAAGACAAATTTGCACCCAGGGGTATTAGATGTGTACTTCTAGGGTATCCTCCCGGCCAAAAAGGGTATAAGCTGTATAATCTTCAAACAAAGGAAGTGTTCTGTAGCAGAGATGTCATTTTTCATGAGACAGTGTTTCCTTTTAAAAAAGAAGTTCAAGTTCCTACTTCAGCTGGTAAATTCTGGCCTGATTCAAAGATAGTTGAGGAAGATGTGGTTTTGGATACTTCTGTGCAGAACAATGTGACTAATGATACTTCAAACACTCCTGATCCTATTCTTTTTGACAACAATGACACACAAGAAGCTCCTCAAGTTGATATACCTACTCCAACTGAACCATCTATTTCTGTTCCTACTCAACCATCTAAATCCTCAATTCCAGCAAGGAAGTCAACAAGGTCTACTAGTCAACCTGCATGGCTAAAGGATTTTGTAACTGGCAAACACAGAGCATCCATGGCAACAAAATCAAAACAACCAGTATATCCTTTATTCACTAATGCAGATTTTGCTGATTATCCAGAAGAATATGTAGCTTCTTTGGCACATGTTTTGGCTAGTCTGGAACCAACAAGTTATCCTCAAGCTGTTTCAAATCCCAAATGGGTAGATGCTATGGATAACGAGTTGTATGCTTTAGATGCTAATGAAACATGGGAAGTCACTGACTTTCCAGATGGAAAGAAAGCAATTTCTTCAAAGTGGGTGTATAAAATTAAGTTTTTTCCTGATGGTACAGTAGACAAATACAAAGCAAGGTTGGTTATAAGAGGTTTTGATCAAAAGGAAGGTGTGGATTACAAACATACTTTTTCTCCAGTGGCAAAAGCTGCTACCATTAGAGTACTTATTACCATTGCCACTACCAAGGGGTGGCCTTTGCACCAGTTAGATGTAAATAATGCATTCTTGCATGGTTATGTAAAAGAAGAGATTTACATGAAGCCACCTGAGGGGTATACCAAAGCTTTACCTGGTCAAGTATGTAAATTGAACAAGTCTCTGTATGGTCTCAAACAGGCTTCAAGACAATGGAACCAAGAGCTTTCAAAGTTTCTTATTTCACTGGCTATGTACAGTCAAAGCATGATTACTCCTTGTTTGTTAAAGCAAAAGGAGAATCATATACAATGGCATTGGTGTATGTTGATGACATTTTGCTCACTGGAAATTGTCCTCAAGAAATTACAGACACTAAGTCAGCCTTGGATAAACAGTTCACAATTAAAGACTTGGGTTTGGCAAGATACTTCTTGGGAATTGAATTATTCAGGACAGACAATGGAACTCATTTACACAAAAGAAAATATGTTCTTGACCTTCTCAAGGATGCTGGATTGACTGTTGCAAAACCCACAAGTTTCCCTCTTCCTCAAAACCTGAAGCTATCATTGGATAAAGGGTCTCCTATACCTGATCCAGAATCATACAGAAGGCTTGTAGGAAGATTACTTTATCTGTCCATGACAAGACCTGATATCTCTTATAGTGTTCAAAATCTGAACCAATTTGTGTCTTCACCAAAAGAACCACATATGCAGGCAGCTCTACATTTACTAAGATATTTGAAAGGAACAATTTCAAAAGGCCTTTTCTATCTAGTACAATCTAATTTGAAAGTTGCAGGGTTCTCAGATGCTAACTAGGCCTCTTGTTTGATGACTAGAAAGTCCTTAACAGGGTACTGTATATTTCTTGGTCATTCTTTAATTTCATGGAAGACAAAGAAGCAAGCTACAGTGTCTAGGTCCTCCACTGAGGCAGAGTATAGGAGTATGGCCACAACTACTTGTGAACTTGTTTGGTTGACCTATCTGCTAAAAGATCTTCTTGTTCAAGTCAAGGTACCAATAACACTGTTCTGTGACAACAAAGCTGCTCAGCAAATAGCAGCCAATCCATGTTATCATGAAATAACTAAGCACCTTGACATTGACTGTCATTTTACAAGAGACAAAGTGCAAGGTGGTTTCTTACAAACTGCTTATATTCCTACTAATCTACAACTGGCTGACATCATGACTAAAGCTCTAGGAGCATCTCAGCATACGTTTTTGTCTGACAAGTTGGGACTTCAAGAAGTTCCAACTTGAGGGGAGGCTATGGAATTATTAATATCATTTTGTACAATAGTTCAAACTATAAGGACTATTAGTGTAAATAGTTTAAATGTTAGTTAGGATTATTAATCATCTCTGTATATAACTCATTTCTTACTTCATTTGTAATTAACACTTTCAATAATGATAATCATTTTCTCTCCCAATTCTGTTTCCGCATAAACTTTGATAGTCATCTTAATCTGATGATAAGGGTTTGTCAAAATCGTGGGAATATGATGGTTGGAGCAACTCTTGCTCTTCGTATGTGAGTTTCTGATGCGTCTGCGAGGGTTTGTGTATGTCTATCTGTGCTAATTCTGGCCTAATATAGTTTACTGTTGGTTTTGGTGCTGGTGTTAGGATGTTTTACTTTTCTGTTCAGTGTTGGTGTTTAAGGGTTTATTTTGGCTGCACGTTGTGTTACTGTCACAGTTTGGGATGAATCTTTTCATGTCTTGTATGTTGACGTGTTGTTGGTAAGGTTGTAGCTATCTCTATGTAATGCTAGCAGAAGTTTAGGGTGTAACGGCTTGTATGTAATAATGGCGGATGTTTGTGTTTGTAGTATATATGTTTTCGCAGGAAATATGGTTTTATTATCTTATGACGTTTATATTTAGCACATGTTACCTGTTGAATGGTTTATTTGGTTTTGTATATTAAGAGGGTGTCGTGAAACGTGGGTATGATGGGTGTTTTCATTTTTCGGATCACATTAGGTAACTTGTTGGGAAGGATAAATGAGTGTTCGCGAACATTTGTGTTGATGTTAGCACATATGTAAATGGTGTGCAGGTTTATATCCGTGCGGTGTTTTTTTTTTTGTTTGGTCATAAATTAATGGCACATTGTACATGGATTTTATGTTGACCAAACCTTTCTTTAGTTCTGTGATTGTGTTACGCTTCATTGCGCATCGAACAATTATGTGCGCATGTAACTGGCTGTTAGTTTTTGGTTCGTGTGAGCATCAATTAAGAACTACCCAACCTAATAATCAGTTCTGTTCTTGAGACTGTTATCAGTTTCATCGGTGGAAAGGAGGGAGAAGGTTGTTCGACTGAAGGCATTCAAATTAAGCTACCTATATGTATAATAAGAGTTAACTCGTCATGTAAAAAGGCTATTTTTTAGGACGCCACTAAAACGCGGCCAAAAAGTGGTCTGAAACAGCCATCTTTTATTGTAGTGTTCTCGTCACCCCCCTCCATTAGAATTTTCTTACTTTCTGCAACATTTTCACGATCAACATTTTAATGTTTTGTAGTAGGATGCCAGCGATTACCATGGCATAATTATAAAAAGTCCAAATTTATGCAGAAAATGCTATATCTCGAAGATATTGAGTTAACTCACACCACTGTGCTCGTACGTACACATTCTAACTTGTGTTGGAGCTTAAATAGACAAACTTGTTTGTCTTAAGTAACAATAGAATTATGTAGGTTTCAACAACTTTTCAATGACACTTTCTATTGATGCGGACATATAAGTTGACTATTTTGGGTTATGGAATTCAACTTATTGACTTCAGCTCAATTGTTTCATTAGTTATACTCCGTTTTATGTTTTGATCCATGAAGTGTAGTTATTTATGGGTTGATTTAATGTATGTTGTCATTTAAGTTAAAGCTAGACTTATTTTTAAAAGAAACTGTGTTTGTAAATGGAATTTACACACTTAGGTTTTACAATACATTTGACGTAACATTTTTTGTAATGCTTAACCATGAAGGTTTGATTTTCATGATTATTTTCAACGTTTTGGAGGACGTGATTCTTGCATGTTACGTAACAGATGATGCATGTACCAAGGTAGACCTATTTTAGGTTAATAGCTAGTACACCATAAAAATGCGTGATGTTTTGATACTTTTTGTAAGTAGTCAATATTTGATTTCGTGGTGCCTTTTTTAGTAGCTAACTTTTCTTTTAATTTTATTAGGTGTATGTTTGCGCAATATTTTTTTGCAGTTGAAAAGTTTATTTTGTTAGATGTATGTTTGTGCAACAATTATTTAGAGTTTGTGTGATTTTAGATATATATATATATATATATATATATATATATATATATATATATATATATATATATATATATATATATATATATTTTCAGATAGGTGCAACTTAAAAAAAAAAAAAAAAAAAAAAAAAAAAAAAAAAATGTGTCTTTAGATAGTATATACATACGTGTATAGTTTTTTTTGTCTTTGGTATTTTTTTTTCCCTTTTTTTTGTGCCTTTTTTTAAATTGTAAACGTTTTAAAAAGTGTATTTTTTACGAAGGCGTCGTATATGTGGAGATAAGTTGATTTTAGTAATAACTTTGTCTTATATTTTTTGTCCGTGTTATTTTAGGGATAATCTTTTTGGACTCTTAATGAGCCATAACCTATAAGTCATAACGGGTAGTTATGGCTGCAACCATTTTTTTAGGCATTTACTTGTATAATATTTTGCGTTTAAAATGTTGTGTAGTATATTTTGTTTGTCGGGAGATTAATGGACGTATAAAGTTGGCGAAACAAAGAACGATACAACGATCGTAAAATTTAATACTGTGATGTATGATGGTACACAAACGAAGATATCGGTTGATAATAAAAACCGTAAAAGAATCAAGTGTTTGTTTGTTTTATCTATGAATCCTTTTTTTTGTGAAGTAATTTTAATTTATTTATACGGTTATTCACGATAGCTAATTCTAATCTATTGATACAAACTTTGTTTAAATATATATGCGTCACGTAAGTCTTTTTGGATAAATATGTTCCTACAGCTACACGATGGGTTAAATATGTTCCGATCAAAGTAAACGTTTTTGTCTGGAAGGTCTTTCTGGATCGCTTACCAACTCATTCTAACTTGTTGCATCGTGGTGTTCAGGTTCCAGATCATATGTGTCCGATCTGTTCTTCAGCTCCTGAGGATTCATCGCATTTATTTTTTTGTTGTTGTCTGGTTACTGATGTTGTTAGGCTGGTATACCGTTGGTGGAACCTGGATTGGTCTCCTGTTGGATCGTCTTCCGATTGGCTTGCTTGGTTCAATTCCGTTTGGTTAAGTTCTAATGTGAAAGGGTTACTGGAAGGGGTCTTCTATATCTCATGGTGGAGTGTTTGCCAGTATCGGAAGCAGTTGTTGTTTTCTACAAAAATTCCCCGTAAAGATGTTATTTTTGATGATGTTTCGCGATCTTATACTTGGTGTCATTCTAGGTGTAATCGTAATTTTAGCTGGGATAGTTGGTTGCAACACCCCTATTTAATTTCTTTGTAACTTTCTAGCTCCTTGCTAGTCATTTTAATAAAGTTGCCGTTCAAAAAAAAAAACGTAAGTCTTTTTTCTTTTGGTCTAATTTTATGCATTGTAACTTACGTATCTTTATTTTTGAATAGGTTAAATTTTTATTAATGAATGTTGTTGGATGAGTCGATTTGTTCTTTTATGCGTCGGTTGTTAATAGGCTTCTGTCTTATTCGTTACGTCTTTTTTTTCTCCTTTCCTTTTTTTTTTCTGAGTATTTGTATTTTTATTGTAATTGGGTGAATTTTATTTTAATTTATTTAGATTTGTGTTTGCACGACAATTAATCGGTTATATCATTCATGTTTTTTCTAGTGTCATTATAAAATTGATATGCATATGTTTGTGCCTAATGTGTAACACCTTTTATTTTAAAATACATCGTATGTGTTTTTATAGAGTATACATCCTATGTGGGGCAGTGCCTTTTAAAAAAAATACATTTGTTATTAGAGTATACATATATACGTCTATGGTTTTTTTTTTTTTTTTTTTTTTTTTTGTTCCTATCTTTTTGCCCCTTTTTTTATTCATGTAATTTAAAAAAAAAAAACCCTATTTCTTAGAAAGCCATCATATATAGTTGGATACCACGATTTTAGGTATAAGTTTGTCTTATGTATTTGCCCGTATTATTTTAGAGATAATCACTGTGGACTGTCACGCTTCTCAAACCATCACAATGATGGGAATATTATGTGTCAGGCGGCTCTGTAGACGGTTCCGGGGGCTCGATGTTGCTCCCAGTCAGAGGTAGGTTCTCTTGTGTATATATATCTACACCTTTATCTTCTTTTGTGTGTGTTTTCCCTTTCCTTTGAATGCCATTTACAGTAACTAACGGCTGTCATGGCTGATCGTTTATCGATCTTCGCAAGGCTTGCGCGTGTTGCGCGTTCCGATCACAGGCCAAGGCAAATGTTTGTTTATATTGAAAGGCATAGGTTGAACAACCTGTGCCTGGAGAGGCGAAACAGGCGCCATGCTATAGAGTCCAGGAATCATGCCAGGTAACTGAATGCTTATATAACCGAGTTAGAGGGAGGAATAGGTTCGGTGACTATTGCGCACGCTCTTGCAACGTTAAGGATGCTGGTGTCAGTTGAAGAGCAGCGTGTCCTACTGTACAACCGCAAAACTCTTGAGGCTGCCCGCGTTGCTGATCTTTTAATGGACTTTCTTGGGCTTTCCCTTATCCCGTAGGTGGTTCCATAGTAGTGTGCACCACTTACTTTCCAGTGTGCTGCGGTAGAAGGGTTCTTTTGGATGTGTCACTGTTTAAGTGTCGGTGTTGTCGATATCTTCTTCCGAAGGTATCTGTAAATTGTAGTAATGGTGTGGTTGTATAATTATTTTGGTAGGTTAACGAACCATGTATGGTTGTCTAAGCATATTAGGTTATTTAATATGCAAGTTTTGGTTTGTTTTAGTGTGATAGTAATCTAAGTTTATAAATACACTGTATCCAACACTATAAGCTCTCTTTTGGTAATTAAAAGTGTTGGCCTTAAGTTTGTGTTTTCGTAATTCTGATGATTGTGTGTTTAACTTTTGTTATCACCATTATTCAACCTATTTTCATATACTAAAATTGTTGTTGCTAACTTTGGTACATGGAAAGCATTGTTTTTAACTTTGTGATTTTACGATTTTAATGATTGTGTGTTTAGGTTTTGTTATTGGAACCGTCAAATTTGCTTTCATATAGCTTTTTGGTTAACATTATAGATACTATTTTTGAGCAATTTTTAGTGATTATTTAAGCTAGGAACTGCAGATGGCTGCTTATTTGGTCTCTGATATCTGTTTGCATGTTTATGAGTAACTGTTTTTGTTGGTGGTTGTTGAAGTATGTAAACTGATAACCTGCAGGTTTGATGCAGTATTTTTGAAAATTGGCGCCTATATTTTGCTTCTGTTTTGCAGTGTTTACAGCTTCTACTTAGCGTTTTTTCCTAACTGTTTGTTATTGACGGTTGTGACTTTTTATAAGTGATCTAGACTTTCCTGTTTGTGCAGTATTCATAATGATGGCATTTTTGTTAGACAATATTGTGCATATGCAATGCAACACTCTTAAGGTGTCTTTTGGTAACGAAAATTGTTGGTCTTATCTTTGTGTTTTCGTGATTCTAATGTTCGCGTGTTTAACTTTTGCTATCTCCACTATCCAAGGTACTTCCATATCCGAAGAGTGTTGTTTTTAAGTTTTTGGTTTCGTGATTTTTATGATTGCGGGTTCAACTTTTACTACGGAAATTGTTCGACCTACTTTGACATAGGTTTCTGGTTAACATTGTAAATAATATTTTTGAGCAACATGGTAGTGATTATTTAAGGTAGGGACTACACACGGTACTTTATTTGTTGTGTCATATCTCTTTGCATGTCTATAAATTAGCGCTTCTGTTGATGGGCGCCGAGGTATTGATGCGTGGGAATTGAACCAGGCTTTACCTCTCGAGGGATCTCAAGAAGCTTACAACCCCCACCAGGCAGTGTACCTGATCGTTGTAGTATAGTATAGTGACAAGTACCGCGGGATTGATCGTTCAACTTAGGAATAGTGTCGCTAGGATTAGAAAACCTAAAGACTAGGTCTAGAGATGAGGGATGATTCTTTTGTATTTTTATGTTTTTATAAAAGCAATTAAAAATCTCGGTTTTGAAGGAGTTGGGCGGAATTAGTTGCTAATCAACTAACCCAATAACTAAGATGCAATCAAAATAAAATAACAAAAATGAAAATAAACTAAATTATACTAGTGATGTGAGCAATATATGGGAGAATTGTGTTTACTTAGATTTCACTACTCCCTAGATATCTTTTACAGGTTAATTACTTGTTACAGTTGCGTGGATGACGGATTGTATTCCTTAATACCATTCATGGGGTGGCGTACTTACTTCCCCAATCCTATAAGCTCCTACTTCGATCCTATGTTGAGCCGGCTAAGAAGCTCCTAACATGGGATCACTAGAATTCGTCCATGCATTAAATACAATCATAAAAATCTAGTACACATCGGTTCATGTTTCTTAAGACGTTCAAGCAAGTTACACAATGGAGATCTGCCAGTTTTCTTAAGCCTAACATTGAAATCATTCATCCGTTACAACTATAAACAAGCAATCAACCTACAATTAACATCTAGGTTTTATTACATCTAAGCAAACACATGAAAGATCTAACCTAGCATGTTAAAATCAAGACAAGCATAAGATATATTCAAACAACACATAGACATATTGAATGAATTGAAAGATGACTTATCTTAATTGAACATGAAAGGTTTCAAGGGGTGAAAACCCTTCAAAATACTGTTACAAACGACCTAGGGTTTATTAGGTTCGACCCTAGTATTCTCCACACAAGTTCATCTTTTAATGAATGAAAAATAGAAAAGTATATATAGATTTTGTGAGGTGACGGCGTCTAGAGAAGGGTTTCAAGGGGTGAAAACCCTTCAAAATACTGTTACAAACGACCTAGGGTTTATTAGGTTCGACCCTAGTATTCTCCACACAAGTTCATCTTTTAATGAATGAAAAATAGAAAAGTATATATAGATTTTGTGAGGTGACGGCGTCTAGAGTAAATGTTTGACGCCGTCATCTCGCCGCCAATAAACTCCTCGGACTGCCTAGATCTGGGTTTGACGCCGTCATGTGTAGTCCATCTACAGGCCGTCACTAATTTAACTCTTGACGCCCTTCTCTTGACGCCTTCAGGTTTTCTCTGGGTCGTCATGGATTTTACTCCTGATGCCGTCACAATTCCCTTCTTGACGCCGTCAGGTACTGTTCTCAGCATAGAAAATTAAGTCTTTGCCGTTTTCTCACTTTTATGCTCCAAAAACGTCCAAAATGCTTCCTTTTCCAGAATTCACTCCCAAAGTACCTAAAATCACAAAAGGAACGATTTAGGGCAATATTTGATCAAATAAATTCAATTCCGGGCTTAAATGACCCCCTAAAAACAGTTCATTTTTCGAATATACATCATTATGACTCGATACAAGCATTTGACTCTAACAAATACGAATATACATGTTCACTTAATATTGTGGAGATTCATGATCGAGTTTGTTTCTTAAAAACATATTTGAGGTTTCCCCTTACACTTATCTTTTGCGAAATACCCTTGGATGAAGTTAAGACTAAGCCAAACAACAAGATAAAGTATTTACACCATTTTAGTTTGAAACATGATCTACCAACAATAAAAATAAAGCATGCATACGGAAGCAAATAACAATCAAACAAAATAAAAATCACGCAAAACATGGGTTGCCTCCCAAGAAGCGCTTTTCTTTATTTACGAGTCTTGTAGCTAGACTCAAGGTCATGGGTTACTACGTGACCTCATCGTTGGTTTCACCCTCTAGGTCATCTCCTATACCAGTCTTGTATTCCGGACCTAGTTCAAGCATTCTTTGTAGAAACCAAGCATCCTATTCATCACATACTCTACTCCTCTATGTCTATCCTCATCATTCCTATAATAAGCCACTTGCTTGTGTTCCTTTTCTATGTCTGACAGGAGGCGGTACTGCTCAATCTTATAGGGCAATTGGTAGGCAATCTCATCATTCTCCTTCTTGAACCTAACTATCCCTAGAGTCGGATCATAACTCATCTTAGTGGCCTCAACGAATGGTTTTCCGAACACTACTTGACTTAGGCAAGCATCTATCACCGGACGAGTATCCTCTACTATAATAAAATCGATCTCATAAGTGAAATTTCTGACAATCACATGCAATCCCTTCACTCTTCCTTCAAAATTACTTATCAAATTCTTATTGGGCATCATCCTATAACCAAGTTGTTTCTTCATTACCCAATTATAATAAGTCCTAGTCATGATGTTTATAGGAAATCTAGGATCGATATAAGCTTTCCATATATGCATATACCCAATGTTGCATGGTATGTTGATGTTAGAGGGGTCTCCCATTTTGATAAGGGGTGAGCCAAGGATATATGGTGTCTCGGGGCCATCGAATAAATCCTTATGATATTCCCGTTCTTCCTTGGTGGGCAACTTATCAAAGTACTCTTCTACAGTTTCCACTTCCTCTAGCTCTTCTCCCTTATTAACCTCAACTTCCCTAATTTCATCCCTAGTCTCGGTTTCTACTCCAACTTCATCTTTGTCACTTTCTTCTATATCCTTATCTATTGGCTTAATGGTGACAACATTGACAAAGTGGACGTGTTTGGAAGACGAGGGGTCCTTAGTTTGGTTTCCGCTATTGGCGTCCCTAGTATCCTTCCTAGGTGTAATTAACGCTTGGTTGTTGTGGGCTTTCAACAAGTTGTCAATCTTATTAGTCATCTCCGTTTGTTGTTGGTTGAATTCGGTTTCAAACCTAGCTATGCGAGCTTCCTCAGATGCCATAAACTTGGACATCAATCCTTCAAGATTTTTGGTACTACCATAGTTGTTAGAAGGATTGTTGTTGAAAGTACGGTTGGAGGGTGGTCCGTTTGGTTGGTAACGATTAGGCGGATTGGAAGAATTGGTTTGGTTTTGTTTCCACCTAAGGTTTGGGTGATTTTTCCAATAAGGGTTGTAGGAATCACCATAAGGGTTTGGCTCGGGTTTGAAAGTGTACCACTTATCTCCCGCTTCATCGGTACGCGAGGATGCGTCATCCGCAAAAGCTGTTCCGGGGAGTTCCACACAATCACGAGTGTCATGGGGACCACTACATAATTCGCATGAAGAAGTGATTTTGTTCACTTGGCTTGAAGGCTTGGGAGCTTCGTAAGATTTCATGAGAAACTTGACTTGGTCCTCAAGTTCCATGATCCTACAGTCGGGAGTGCTAGAATTGTTCGAAGGCAAAGATATTGCCTTGACCGTTTTGTTCAAATCACGGGGATTATTCCAACATTCGTTGTCATAGAGAGCAAGATCTTCTATGAGTTTCCATGATTCTTCTGCACTTAGATCATGTAGCTTGCCACCAGCAGATTAGTCAATGGTTCGCCTTGTGGAGAGATCGATATGGTCATAGAAGATTTGGACTTGGAGCCAAAGATCTATGCCATGATGAGGGACTTTTTGGAGTAAGTCCTTGAAACGAGTCCATGCTTCATATAGAGTTTCACCTTGACATTGTTGGAACATCAAGATATCATTTCTAAGCTTGGTAGTTCTCCCCGGTGGGAAAAATTGAGCAAGGAAACGAGTGGTGAGATCATCCAATGAGGTGATGGATCCCGCGGGTAAACGTTTAAGCCATTGACTAGCTTGATCACGTAGAGAGAATTGGAATAGGCGTAATCGGGTTGACTCTCTAGTTGTAACATCAAGGTCTATAGAATCTATGATTTTAAGGAAGTCATTGAGATGTTGATTTGGATCTTCGGAACGAAGTCCATGGAATGCACATCCGCTTTGCACCAATCGGATGGTGTCGGATCGCAAGGAAGACACATTGGCTCCTTAGGTGAGCTCAATGGTGTTTGGATAGCCTTGGTGGCTAGGTCGGGAATACTCTCCTAGGGTTCGGGGCCTAAGAGGTTGGTTAGCTAGTGGTGGGTTTTTTGGGTGGTCTTGTTTTGGTGGGTTGATGGGTTCAAAGATGTAACCACCTTCCATGATATCGGATGGTAAGGAGTTACGAACAAAAACACGAAGAAATAAGATAGACTAAAGAGAACCTAAAAAATAAAAATAAAATCTTACTAGAAAGGAATCTAGCAAGTAGACCTAATAAAAAGAAATTATAACCTAGACAATAACTATTCCCCAGGCTGCGACGCCAAAAACTTGATGCGTGGTAATTGCACCAGGCTTTACCTCTCGAGGGATCTCGAGAAGCTTACAACCCCCACCAGGTAGTGTATCTAATCGTTGTAGTATAGTATAGTGACAAGTTCCAGGGGATTGGTCGTTCAACTTAGGAATAGTGTCGCTAGGATTAGAAAACCTAAAGACTAGGTCTAGAGATGAGGGATGATTCTTTTTGTATTTTTATGTTTTTATAAAAGCAATTAAAAATCTCGGTTTTGAAGGAGTTGGGCGGAATTAGTTGCTAATCAACTAACCCAATAACTAAGATGCAATTAAAATAAAATAACAAAAATGAAAATAAACTAAATTATACTAGTGGTGTGAGCAATATATGGGAGAATTGTGTTTACTTATATTTCACTACTCCCTAGATATCTTTTACAGGTTAATTACTTGTTACAGTTGCGTGGATGATGGATTGTATTCCTTAATACCATTCATGGGGTGGCGTACTTACTTCCCCAATCCTATAAGCTCCTACTTCACTCCTATGTCGAGCCGGCTAAGAAGCTCCTAACATGGGATCACTAGAATTCGCTCATGCATTAAATACAATCATAAAAACCTAGTACACATCGGTTCATGTTTCTTAAGACGTTCAAGTAAGTTACACAATGGAGATCTGCCAGTTTTCTTAAGCCTAACATTGAAATCATTCATCCATTACAACTATAAACAAGCAATCAACCTACAATTAACATCTAGGTTTCATTACATCTAAGCAAACACATGAAAGATCTAACCTAGCATGTTAAAATCAAGACAAGCATAAGATATATTCAAACAACACATAGACATATTGAATGAATTGAAAGAGGACTTATCTTAATTGAACATGAAAGGTTTCAAGGGGTGAAAACCCTTGAAAATACTGTTACAAACGACCTAGGGTTTATTAGGTTCGACCCTAGTATTCTCCACACAAGTTCCTCTTTTAATGAATGAAAAATAGAAAAGTATATATAGATTTTGTGAGGTGACGGCGTCAAGAGTAAATGTTTGACGCCGTCATCTCGCCGCCAATAAACTCCTCGGACTGCCTAGATCTGGGTTAACGCCATCACGTGTAGTCCATCTTCAGGCCGTCACAAATTTAACTCTTGACGCCCTTCTCTTGATGCCTTCAGGTTTTCTCTGGGTCGTCATGGATTTTACTCCTGACGGCGTTACAATTCCCTTCTTGATGCCGTCAGGTACTGTTCTCAGCATTTAAAATTAAGTCTTTGCTGTTTTCTTCACTTTTATGCTCCAAAAACGTCCAAAATGCTTCCTTTTCCAGAATTCACTCCCAAAGTACCTAAAATCACAAAAGGAATGATTTAGGGCAATATTTGATCAAATAAATTCAATTCCGGGCTTAAATGACCCCCTAAAAACGGTTCATTTTTCGCCTCATCAGGTATGCAAACCAATAACCTGTAGGTTTGATGTATCGGTTTCCAAGATCGGTGCCTGTAGTTTGCTTCCGTTTTGTGGTGTTTATAGCTGTCAGCTGTTATTTTTTCATAACTGTTTCTCATTGACCGTAGTGACTTTTTATATGAGATCTACTCTTTCATGTTTGTGTGGTTTTACGTTTGTATTTATAATGATGGGTTCTTTGTTACACTATATTGTGTGTATGCAATTTTTAGGCACATATTTATGTTGTTGCATGGTATGTTCATTGTATATAGTGATAAGTTGTACCGAGTTGTTTGTGTAATTGATGTATGGTGACTATCAAACCTACTCTATGGTTCTGCCCGAAACCCGACTAACAGTGATTACCGTATATATCCAAAGCAACAATGTCTTATATTAGTCACACCTGTTAGAGGTTATACCAGAACAAATCTGAAAGGTTATGCTAGACAAAGGAGTGTAAGGGTGTCTACATAAAGAGGTGTAACAATTATTTGTACACATGTAGAAGATATTGATATAGAACAATTGTGATTCATCATTATATGAAGCTAGGCAGGTGTGAAATACCTATGGCTTATATAGAGGTTAACATTCAACCTATAGGTTTCGTAGTAATAGTAAAGGAATAAGGCGTTATACCTGTAACGGTAAGATTTATTATTTCACAAAATATAAACGCAAAAGTTATACAAACAGGAAGTAAAAAAAAAAGTCAACGCATACATGCAAATGGAGGGTGCAATATCTATAATGACTGAGAGGGCATGTAGAATAAAATGTAAATCTATAACACGCCAATATAAAGGGAAAAAACCTATGATGTCCTAATTTTGATAAAAAAATCTTTGTACACAATGTTTTTGGTAGTTTTAGGAGGACCACTGCTATGACGCTAATAAGAACCTTTAAACTGTCCGGAGATGTCGCCCTCGATAAAGTTACGTATAACTGATGTTGACCAAAGATAGGATTTGGAAGATACACACCTATTTTTTTTAGCGATTGTCCCTGGCTTTTATTTATTGTGATTGCATAACAAACCTTTACCGGAAATTGTTTTCGTTTAAATAGGAACGGCCTTTTTTCGTTGTTACTTGTTAGTGTAATTCTTGGGAGAAACACTCTTTGAGCCACTGTTGTTCCTGTAATAATCTTTACAACAATGATTTTTGTAAAAAGTCGAGTGACAATCATGCACATACTGTTGCATAGGCTGCCTATGAGGTTTAAATTCCTTAATAATATAATGGGAGTACCCACCTTTAAGGCCAATGTATGCAGTCGTAAGCTTGGGAATGTAAGTGTGTTGAGATATTCTGTCGGGTATAACATTTCTGTTGAACCACCATCATTTCCATGAGGCACAACTTCATCAAAGCCTGTGTAGTTCGTTGTCTCGCCCTCCAATATGTCCAAAACCCGTGCGTTTAATGTGTCCGCCGTTTCATTTTCATTCAGTTAAATATGCGTCAAGTGATGTAGGCTGTCTGGTTTGGTAAACTTATCTCGTCTAACTAATCTTAGACACTGTAACAAAATTATAGCTGTATTTAAATTGTTTTAGATCACACAATACAGACACGGAGTTATTGTCCGTGACCTATAAATAACGGTATTGATAAATGTCAGCAGCATACGGCAACCATAGTAGATAAACAATAACATGCCCTTTCATTTAGGTCTTATATAATAAAAGATAAGAGTATAGCATAAAGTTATACACTAGTAGATAAACAATAACATGCCCTTTCATTTAGGTCTTATATAATAAAAGATAAGAGTATAGCATAAAGTTATACACCACCTTGAAGGTTAGAAAAGTAGGGTCTATGAATTGGTACTAAAACTTGTGATGTTAGTGTACACAAACTTTTTACGTACATAACTGATATAACTCTTGAGCAAAAGAACAATTTTGCATTCAATCAAAATCAATACGATTTTGCAGACGGGTGTCATGCATCCTAGTATCATTAGCTGTCAATATATTGGCAGCCGTTTCATTTCTACACAACTCTGGATTACATAACATATTATACATTACCAACTAACACACTGTTACAGCTACTTACATTAAGGTGTCTAGGTATAGGTAATTGTAGAAGTACGACAATACACACACTACATAGTAAAAGTCGTGTTATGACGCTATTTGACATACATATTTAGAGTGCTGAGTGAGTATTACTCCTTTTTTTGTTTCTTCGTATCTCTGGCATTTTGGTTACCGACGTTTGCTTTGAACAGTTCTTTCTTTGAGGCTGGCTTAATTTTTTCGACCTCATTTTTGGGTTTTGTCGGGGTTTCCTGCGTTTGTGGTAGAGGTGTCCCCATATTAGACATCGCTTGTTCATATTGGGTTTCTGATGCGTGGAATTGCACCCTCGCAAAAGGTTTTACCTCTCAAGAGATCTTGAGAAGCTTGCAATCCCCACCACGCAGTGTACATGTTCGTTGTAGTATAGTATAATGACAAGTACCGGGGGATTGATCGTTCAACTTAGGAATAGTGTTCGCTAGGGTTAAAATTCTACTAAACTAGGTCTAAGGGTGAGGGATGATTCTTTTTATATTTTTTATATTTTAAATGAAAGCAAGTAAAATCTCGGGTTTTGAAGGAGTGGCGCGGAATTAGTTGCTATTCAACTAACCCAATTAACTAAAGATACAATCAAAATAAAATAAAATGAACTTAAACTAATTTACGGTGTAAACAATAATAAGAGAAAATGTGTTTACTTAGATTTCATTACCCCTAGATATCTTTTACCGGTTGATTAGCTTGTTAAAATTGCATGGATGACGGATTATATTCCTTAATACCAGTCGTAGGGCCGTGTACGATATTTCCTAACTCTATAGGCTTCTACTTCATTCTAGGTCGAGCCGACTACTAGCTCCTAACGTAGTATATCTAGCAGTTGCCTACGCATTAAATACAACCAATAAATCGTAGTACACCTCCGATCATGTTTCTTAAGACGTTCAAGCAGGTTACCAATTGGAAGTCTGCCAGTTTTCTTAAGCCTAACATCAAATACAATCACCCACAACAATTATAAACAAACCATCAACCAATAATCAACATCTAGGTTTCATTATATCTAAGCAAACACAAGAAAAACCTAACCTAGCATGTTAAAAAGAAGACAAGCATAAGATAGAATCAAACAACACATAGACATATTGTATGATTATTGAAAAACTTATCTTCAATTGAACATGGATGGTACAAGGGTTGAAACCCTTGTTTTTTACAAAAAATTCGTCTAGGGTTTGCACAAAGAAGTTCTCCAAAAGTTCCACACTAATGAATGAAAAATAGAAAACTATATATAGATTTTACACCTTGACGGCGTCACGTTATAGCTTGTCACGCCGTCAACTCGCCGCCAAGATAAAATTCGTATTGCCTAGATCTACTTCTGACGCCGTCATGTGTAATTTTACTCTAGGCCGTCACATGTATTCTGACCCTGACGGCCTTGGTGACGCCGTCAGGCCAAATTGCTTTGAAATTGTTCTGGGTCGTCATGTGTATTTTCCATATCCACCTCTTTTTCCAAGCTTGACGCCGTCACTTGTATGGCCTTGACACCGTCAGGTACTATTCCCAGCAAGGATTTTGAGACTTTGTCGTTTTCTTCACTTAATCGCTCCAAAAACGTCCAAAATGCTTCCTTTTCCAGATTTCTTCTCAAAGGTACCTAAAATGACAAAAGCAACGATTTAGGGCAATAATTGATCAAATAATCCTGAATTTGGGCTTAAATGACTACCTAAAACCGGTACACTTTTCGCCTTATCAAATACCCTTACACTTGAGATTTGCTTGTCCTCAAGCAAATGCGCTTTTATTCTATTCAAAATACAAGTTAGGGGTCATTTAACACTAAGATAAAAGTAATTACAACAAATAATCGTTCCACTTAACACCAAAAACAAGCACGGAGGTTATACACTAGCACCTCACAAATAGTGTTTAGATACTCACATCTCTCGGGTGTAATAAAGTATATTTCACAATAAGGAAATGGAAAACATCTCTCACTACCTGTCATAGCAAATAGATTACCATAGGCTTGGGAAAGGATCAAACCTCCACCACTTGGCGTAAGCACCTAGGGTAAACTATCAAAGAGGTCTTTTAAAGGGTTATAACGTGAGGTTTAGGGATATGATAAACACGGTTTTGTTGGATAAAGGCAATATTTATTGGTGGCGAGTTAATCATCGTGGTTAATTATATGTATAGCATGGCGTTGCTAAGCCAAGACTCGACTCGACTTAAGCTAATCATAAACTAACAAAACATAAAATAAACATAAAATGAAACGGGATGGTAGTCCGTATGTTTTTCTTTTTTTTCTTTTTCTAATAATTTTTTTCCTTTTTCTTGATTTTTTCGATTTTTTTTGTGCATACAATTTTACCCTACCATCCAAAATAATACATCATAGGGAATTTGCCATTCCCCTTACACTTAAACTTTTACATACTTTACAATCAACTATTCTAATGACTCGAATTAAGATAATCAAAACACTTGGAGTACTTTTAAAATTAACGCACATATGGGGGTAATATATAATGCTCTTCCCCATTACTCCATAACACAAGTACTTTACCCATGAGTCCCAATCGTCCCAAAACAATATGTACAAGATATGACTCGACTTAGCAACCATGTAATCAATTAAACAATTAACTAAGGGTTTAAACATGTAACAATAATGTACTAAAGATGAATGCATACAAGGAAGGCTAAGGCGATTTGGTTGCACATTTGGGGTGCATTGTAACAAATTCCATCTTTAAGTAACAATGCTTAAAGTTAGAAACGAAAAAGATAGGCTCGGAGAGGTGTACTAGGGGTATCGTGTACTAAAAATGAGTACAACGCAAAGGTGTGGGAGAATTAATTGTCTTCACTAGTCAAGTAGTTTGACTTTAATGGTCAAGTAATTATGATACGGGTTTAACACAAGGGTGATCCTAATGCCTCTTATCATGTAGTAAATCCTACTACAAGAATGTAGTCTCACTAGCGGTCTCGGGATGCATTACTAACGCAAGTTCTAGAATCTAAGTACTACCGGTACACTCATAAGCACTAATAATGAATGCTTTTCCTAACAAATCTAAAGGCGAACCTCACATATTTGGGTGGAAATTTTTTCTAAGTGGTACGGTTTTTGTGCTAGTCATACAACTCCTATCCATGTGACGCTCATTAAGGCTAAAGCTTCACTCCTAAATGTTGTAAAAAATTTTAAATTTGGCGCTAAAATTTCCCTAAAAAGTATTTCTCTTAGTTTTATTACACACCTACTATTGAACAAACAAACTCAAGCGTAATTGTATTCTCTAAGGTATCATTACTTACCCTCCCCTTACACTTAAGCTGAACATTGTCCCCAATGTTCAATAAAAGATGTAAAAGAAAATAAGGTAAAAGAATGAAAACAAATACTCCTCTGATTTATTTGGTGTAGATCTTTCATGTGTTTGCTTAGATGTAATGAAACCTAGATGTTGATTATAGGTTGATTGCTTGTTTATAGTTGTAATGGATGAATGATTTCAATGTTAGGCTTAAGAAAACTGGCAGATCTCCATTGTGTAACTTGCTTGAACGTCTTAAGAAACATGAACCGATGTGTACTAGGTTTTTATGATTGTATTTAATGCATGAGCGAATTCTAGTGATCCCATGTTAGGAGCTTCTTTACCGGCTTGACATAGGAGTGAAGTAGGAGCTTATAGGATTGGGGAAGTAAGTACGCCACCCCATGAATGGTATTAAGGAATACAATCAGTCATCCACGCAACTGTAACAAGTAATTAACCTGTAAAAGATATCTAGGGAGCAGTGAAATCTAAGTAAACACAATTCTCCCATATATTGCTCACACCACTGTCTTAATTTAGTTTATTTTCATTTTTATTATTTTATTTTGATTGCATCTTAGTTACTAGGTTAGTTGATTAGCAACTAATTCCGCCCAACTCCTTCAAAACCGAGATTTTTAATTGCTTTTCTAAAAACATAAAAATACAAAAAGAATCATCCCTCACCTCTAGACCTAGTTCTTAGGTTTTCTAATCCTAGCGACACTATTCCTAAGTTGAACGATCAATCCCCCGGTACTTGTCACTATACTATACTACAACGATCAGGTACACTGCCTGGTGGGGGTTGTAAGCTTCTCGAGATCCCTCGAGAAGTAAAACCTGGTGCAATTCTCACGCATCAGTTGTATTTAATTCTATGGAGTTGTATTTGTGTGCATCTTTTAGTTCAATGTTTGCTTGAATTGCCTGGCCCTGCAATTCCGGCGCTTCAGTTTTATGAAAGTTTAAGGATCTAATTATTATTTTTAAAGAGACATAATATAAGATATGTTAACTTTAGGTGGCTAACCTTTCTGTCTAAAAGTAGACAATAGTACATTGTTGAGATCTGGGCTGGAACTGTTTTAGCCACCCACTTTCGATATACTTTTGCTTCAATCACCTTGTTCATTTCCATAGGATTTATATTTTCTAATGTCACAACTTCAGATGAGCATTCAATACCTTTAGCTTTAGAGGTTGCTGCCATGGTTCTGCAAGATTGGATAGTAAGTCAGTGAACCTAAATACTAAGCGAGCTTGGTATATTTGTTATGTAAGAATATAGTACGCACCTACCTGTTTCTGTTTACCGGCCTATGATCATTATAAAGTATGGTATATATCTATAACTGAGAATTTCTTAATAAACATTAGTTTTTATGTGTAAAGCAGTGATGTATCATATAAAGGCTGATGGTCACTGCATGTATTTAACGGCTGTAACAGGGGGACGTTGCTTAATATAACTAAAAACCAAAGTTTTGGATATACAAATAAATGCAGTGATTGTTAGCGCACGTATAGAGAACACCATTATATTACTAAAGAGAACAATGAATATCAAAGGTTACATAGTCATACCAGTGATACATTATATATAATGTTCTATTCTCAGTGGATGTAGTTAGTGCTAATAAGAAAAGTGTAATACATTAAAATGATAAAACTAAGGCTCAACAACTATTCCATAAAAGTTAAGGGACACAGGCAGAACAATAATGTTTTCAAACGTTGGTGACGCCGTCAGGCCAATAACATTGAAAACACTCTGGGCCTTCACGTATTAATTTCCACATCCACCTCTTTTGCCACCCTTGACACTGTCATGTGTTGTAGCTTCACTTTCAGCAAGGAATTTTGAGACTTTGCCGTTTTCTTCACTTTCATGCTCCAAAAACGTCCAAAACGCTTCCTTTTCCAGATTTCTCCTCAAAAGTACCTAAAAAGACAAAAGGAACGATTTAGGGCAATAATTGATCAAATAATCTCGAATTCGGGCTTAAATGACCCCATAAAAGCGGTACACTTTTCGCCTCATCAAATACCCTTACACTTGAGATTGCTTGTCCTCAAACAAATGCGCTTTTATTCTAATCAAAATACAAGTTAGGGGTCATTTATCACTAACATAAAAGTAATTACAACAAATAGTCGTTCCACTAAAAACCAAAAACAAGCACGGAGGTCATACACTAGCACCTCATAAATAGTGTTTAGATACTCACATCTCTCGGGTGTAACAAAGTGTATATCACAATATGGAAATGGAAAACATCTCTCACTACCTGTCATAGCAAAATAGATGACCATAGGCTTGGGAAAGGATCAAACCTCCACCACATGGCGTAAGCACCTAGGATAAACTATCAAAGAGGTCTTTTAAAGGGTTATAACGTTAGGTGTAGGGATATGGAAAACACGGTTTTGTTGGATATAGACAGTCTTTACTGGTGGCGAGTTAATAATCTTGGTTAATTACATGTACAATATGGCGTTGCTAAGCCAAGACTAGACTTGACTTAAGCTAATGAATGAAAAATAACAAAAACATAAAATAAACATAGAATGAAACGGGATGGTAGTCCGTATGTTTTTTCTCTTTTCTTTTTCTATTTTTTTTTCTTAATTTTTTGGATTTTTTTTCTTTTGCATACAATCTTACCCTACCATCCAAAATAATACATCATAGGGAATGAACATTCCCCTTACACTTGAATTTTTACATACTTTACAATAACCTAATCTAATGACTCGAATTAAGAAAATCAAAACACTTGGAGTACTTTTAAGATTAACGTACATATGGGGGGTAATATAATGATGTTCTTCCCCATTACTCCATAACATAAGTACTTTACCCATGAGTCCCAATCGTCCCAAAACAATATGTACAAGGATATGACTCGACTTAGCAACCATGTAATCAATTAGATAATTAACTAAGGGTTTAAACAAATAACAATAATGCACTAAAGATGAGTGCATACACGGAAGGCTAAGGCAATTTGGTTGTACATTTAAGTGGGGTGTAACAAATTCTTCCTTTAAGTAAGATGCTTAAAGTTAGAAACGAAAAGATAGGCTCGGAGGGGTGTACTAGGGGTTTCGTGTACTAAAAATGAGTACAACGCTAAGGTGTGGGAAAAATTAGTTGCCTTAACTAGCCAAATAATATGACTTAAATGGTCAAGTAATTATGATACGGGTTTAACACAAGGGTGATCCTAATGCCTCTTATCATGTAGTAAATCCTACTACACGAATGTAGTCTCACTAGCGGTCCCGGGATGCATCACTAACGCAAGTTCTAGAATCTAAATGCTACCGGTATACTCATAAGCACTAATAATGAATGCTTTTCCTATCAAATCTAAAGGCGAACCTCATATATTTGGGTGGAAAATTTTTCTGAGTAGTATGATTTTGTGCTAGTCATACGACTCCTATCCATGAGATGCTTGCTAAGGCTAAAGTTTCACTCCTAAATGTTGTAAAAAAATTTAAATTTGGCGCTAAAATTACACTAACGGGTATTTCTCATAGTTTTATTACACACTTACCATCAAACAAACAAACTCAGGTGCAAGTTTATCTATAAGGTATCATCATTTACCCTCCTCTTACACTTAGGATGAACATTGTCCCTAATGTTCAATTAAAGAATGTAAAAGTAAAACAGGTAAAAGAATGAAATCATATACTCCCCTGATTCGCTCGGTATGGATAGTGTGGTAACAAGGTTAGATCTTCCTCCAAGAAAATGAACAATCAAAGCTTCCCTTCCAGAATATAAATCATCTTCTTGTCATACATAACCTGTTAAACCTGAGAAAACAAACAAGGAAACCTCGCGTAAAATCGGCGGCAATTTATATATAATAATAAATCCTAGAAAACAAAGTAAGATATAATGCTTGTGGAATGAATGTTTGCAGATTTCCTGGAGATTATAAAACTAAAGATTCAACAAAAACTTTAAGACTCCGTTAGAAAAACAAAATTGGCAAAATTTCCAGATTTTTACACGTGACACCGTTAGGAATTTCTTTCTGACGCCGTCAGAAGTGACTTGCAGAAATCTTTATGTTAAGTTTCCGAAAAATTTCTGGAAAAACTTTGTCCTACTTCCTGGAAAATCCTGCAAAACATCATTATGACTCGATACATGTTCATTTAATATTGTGGAGAATCATGATCAATTTTGTTTCTTAAAAACATATTTGGGGTTTCCCCTTACACTTATATTTTGCGAAATACCTTTGGATGAAGTTAAGACTAAGCCAAACAACAAAATAAAGTATTTTCACCATTTTAGTTTTAAACATGATCTACCAACAATAAAAATAAAACATGCATACGGAAACAAATAACAATCAAATAAATAAAAATCACACAAAGCATGGGTTGCCTCCCAAGAAGCGTTTTTCTTTATTTACGAGTCTTGTAGCTAGACTCAAGGTCATGGGCTATTACGTGACCTCATCCTTGGTTTCACTCTCTAGGTCATCTCCTATATTAGTTTTGTATTCCGGACCTAGTTGCAAGCTTTCTTTGTAGAAACCAAGTATCCTATTCATAACATATTCAACTCCTCTACGTCTATCCTCATCATTCCTATAGTAAACCACTTGTTTGTGTTCCTTTTCCATGTTCGATAAGAGTCGGTATTGTTCAATCTTATAGGGCATTTGGTAAGCAATCTCATCATTCTCTTTCTTGAACCTAACTATCCCTAGAGTCGGATCATAACTCATCTTAGAGGTCTCAACGAATGGTTTTCCGAACACTACTTGACTTAGGCAATCATCTATCATCGGACGAGTATCCTCCACTATCACAAAGTCGGTCTCCTAAGTGAAGTTTCCAACAATCACATGTAATCCTTTCACTCTTCCTACAAAATTACTTATCAAATTATTGTTGGGCATCATCCTATAACCAAGTTGTTTCTTCATTACCCAATTATAATAAGTCCTAGTCATGATGTTTATAGGAGACCTAGGATCGATATAAGCTTTCCATACATGCATATGCCCAATGTTGCATGGTATGTTGATGTTAGAGGGATCACCTACTTTAATAAGGGGTGAACCAAGGATATATGGTGTCTCGGGATCATTAAATAAATCCTTGTGATATTCCCGTTCTTCCTTGGTGGGCAACTTATCAAAGTATTCTTCTATGTTTTCTACTTCCTCTAACTTCTCTCCCTTATCAACCTCAACTTCCTTAATTTCATCCCTAGTATCGGTTTCTACTCCAACTTCATCCTTGTTACTTTCTTCTATATCCTTATCTATTGGCTTAATGGTGACAACATTGACAAAGTGGACATGTTTGGATGACGAGGGGTCCTTAGTTTGGATTCCGCTATTGGCGTCCCTAGTGTCCTTCCTAGGTGTAGTTAATGCTTGGTTGTTGAGGGCTTTCAATAAGTTGTCAATCTTATTGGTCATCTCCGTCTGTTGTTGATTGAAGTCGGTTTCAAACTTAGCTATGCGAGCTTCTTGAGATGCCATAAACTTGGACATCAATCCTTCAAGATTGTTGGTACTACCATAGTTATTAGAAGGATTGTTGTTAAAAGTACGGTTGGAGGGTGGACCGTTTGGTTGGTAACGATTAGGCGGATTGGAAGAATTGTTTTGGTTGTGTTTCCACCTAAATTCAGGTGATTTTTCCAAGAGGGATTGTAGGAATCACCGTAAGGGTTTGGCTCGGGTTTGAAAGTGTATCACTTATCTCCCCCTTCGTCAGTACGCGAAGATGCGTAGTCCGCAAAAGCTGTTCCGGGGAGTTCCACGCAATCACGAGTGTCATGGGGACCACTACATAATTCGCATGAAGAAGTGATTTTGTTCACATGGCTTGAAGGCTTAGGAGCTTCGTATGATTTCATGAGAAACTTGACTTGGTCCTCAAGTTCCATGATCCTACGGTCGGGAGTGCTAGAGTTGTTCGAAGGGAAAGATATTGCCTTGACCGTTTTGTTCAAATTAAGGGGATCATTCCAACTTTCGTTGTCATAGAGAGCAAAATCTTCTATGAGTTCCCATGATTCTTCCGCACTAAGATCACGTAGCTTACCGTCGGCCGATTGGTCAATGGTTCGCCTTGTGGAGAGATCGATATGGTCATAGAAGAGTTGGACTTGGAGCCAAAGATCTATGCCATGATGAGGGACTTTGTGGAGTAAGTCCTTGAAACGAGTCCATGCTTCATATAGAGTTTCACCTTGACGTTGTTGGAACATTAAGATATCATTTCTAAGCTTGGTAGTTCTCCCCGGTGGGAAAAATTGAGCAAGGAAACGAGTGGTGAGATCATCCCATGAGGTGATGGATCCCGCGGGTAAACGTTCAAGCCATTGACTAGCTTGATCACGTAGAGAGAATTGGAATAGGCGTAATCGGGTTGTCTCTTTAGTTGTAACATCAAGGTCTATAGAATCTACGATTTTAAGGAAGTCCTTGAGATGTTGATTAGGATCTTTGGAACGAAGTCCATGGAATGCACATCCGCTTTGCACCAACCGAATGGTGTCGGATCGCAAGGGTGACACATTGGCTCCTTGGGTGAGCTCAATGGTGTTTCGATAGCCTTAGTGGCTAGGTCGGGAATACTCTCTTAGGGTTTGGGGCCTAAGAGGTTGGTCAGCTAGTGGTGGGTTTTGTTGGTGGTTTTGTTGTGATGGGTTGATGAGTTCAAAGATGTTACCACTTTCCATGATGTCGGATGGTAAAGATTACGAACAAAGGCACGAAGAAATAAGATAGACTAAGGAAAACCTAGAAATAAAAATAAAATCTTACTAGAAAGGAATCTAGCAAGTAGACCTAATAAAAAGAAATCCTAACCTAGACAATAACTATTCCCCGGGCTGCGGCACCAAAAACTTGATGCGTGGGAATTGCACCAGGCTTTACCTCTCGAGGGATCTCGAGAAGCTTACAACCCCCACCAGGCAGTGTACCTGATCGTTGTAGTATAGTATAGTGACAAGTACCGGGTGATTGATCGTTCAACTCAGGAATAGTGTCGCTAGGATTAGAAAGCCTAAAAACTAGGTCTAGAGGTGAGGGATAATTGTTTTTGTATTTTTATATTTTATGAAAAGCAAGTAAAATCTCGGGTTTTGGAAGAGTGGGCGGAATTAGTTGCTAGTCAACTAACCCAATAACTAAGATGCACTCAAAATAAAATAACAGAAATGTAAATAAAGCTAATTAAACTAATGTGGTGTGAACAGTAATTGTGAGAATTGTGTTTACTTAGATTTCACTACTCTCTAGATATCTTTTACAGGTTAATTGTTTGTTACAATTTCGTAAATGACGGGTTATATTCCTTAATACCAGTCGTGGGGTGGCGTACTTACTTCCCCAACTCTATAAGCTCCTACTTCACTCCTATGCCGAGCCTGCAAGAAGCTCCTAACATGGGATCACTAGAATTCGCTCATGCATTAAATACAACCATAAAAACCTAGTACACATCGGTTCATGTTTCTTAAGACGTTCAAGCAAGTTACACAATGGAGATCTGCCAGTTTTCTTAAGCCTAACATTGAAATCATTCATCCATTACAGCTATAAATAAGCAATCAACCTATAATCAACATCTTGATTTCATTACATCTAAGCAAACACACAAAAGATCTAGCCTAACATGTTAAAATCAAGACAAGTGTAAGATATATTCAAACAACACATAGACATATTGAATGAATTGAAAGGAACTTATCTCAATTGAACATGAAGGGTTTCAAAGGGTGAAAACCCTTGAAAATACTGTTACAAACGAGCTAGGGTTTATTAAGTTCGACCCTAAAATTCTCCTCTTAAGTTCCACACTTAATGAATGAAAATTAGAAAAGTATATATAGATTTCATGAGGTGACGGCGTCAAGAAGAAAGTTATGACGCCGTCATCTCGCCGCCAATAAAATTCTCGGACTGCCTAGATCCAGATCTGACGCTGTCACGTGTATTTCTGTTCTGGGCCGTCACCACTTTTACTCTTGACGCCCTTGCTCTGACGCCGTCACGTTTTCTCTGGGCCGTCATCATTTTTGCTCCCGACGCCGTCACAAAATTGCTCTTGACGCCGTCAGGTACTGTTTCCCGCAATGAAAATTAAGACTTTGCCGTTTTCTTCACTTTTATGCTCCAAAAACGTCCAAAATGCTTCATTTTCCAGAATTCTCTCCCAAAGTACCTAAAATCACAAAAGGAACGATTTAGGGCAATATTTGATCAAATAAATTCCAATTCCGGCTTAAATGATCCCCTAAAAACGGGTCATTTTTCGCCTCATCACTACCGACGTAACAAAAACGTATCTGGTAACAGAAGTATGCATACGCAGGTATTACCTGAACTTTGATAACACCCGGAACCAGCAACTGCAGGAACCTATTGCACCAGCGCTGGATAGGAAGCAGTGGCAGCTAGTAGAACACGAAGATTGAGAAAAAAACATCAATAATAGTATATGTAAACAACAATTATAACTTTTGGGCATAACATAAAGCATAAACATAATCACAACATATACGGGGAACATTTGGCTCGTGAACAGCCGAAGGTGAAGAACGAATGAGAGAACATGATCTTCCCATATTCACAATGGTATCATTAGATGAAGCTCGCCCCTCCGACCGCGCATGCGAGAGAGGAGTAGCCGTTTGTGTAGCAAAGTTCAACAACATGGGACCCGAGTAACGAAACCCTAAGAATGGAAGAATAAAACGAACATGAACAATCTAAAATATACCTAAAGTACAAAATGCATGAAACGCAACAATATAATAGTACTAACTACAACCGAAACCATATTCAGTACAAATATTTGGCGGAGAAGAAACGGAAGTCACTGAAAAATCGCCAACCGAAACTGAATAAGCCAACAGAGCCCGGCATCGCCCCTCCCGTGTAAGCAGTATACGACATACCATCGATGCTTCGATGAGTCTGGTTACCTAAATACGATAAAAACTCAAACGATGGGTCGACGCCAACTTTTCGTTTACCCTTGTCATGATAAGAAACATGGCCGCAATGAGAAGACACCGGTGATCTATACTGCTGCCCAACCGAAGGTTCACGAATAAGTATCCCAACCTCTGAACGACGCGTTTCTTCGGCATACACATGTTCAAAATACGATGGCCCAAAAGGATAATCTGTAACGCGAGACCCAGAAAGATCGGCGTGACCCTGTTTCGTGATATAACCATGTCCCACTGTAGATTGCGCACTTATAGTCGAGCCCTGCTGTACCACTATAGGCGCATCCTCATTTATACCACTTATACTATGACAACCCTCACCATCGGTAACCGAACTCTTAAAAACTTGACTACCTTGTTGACTCATAATGACACGCTAATTTCTTTTAACACCAGACTATCCTAATCATTATACGGATATAAAAACAACAAAAAACAATAGCTAAATGTTCACGGAATAGTTATATCATTTTTTTTGATGCACAAACAAAGCAAATCAAATGAATAGACAATCCGCAAAAAGACACGAAAGGAAAAACAAAACCAAAAAAATACACATCTGAATATAGAAGGGTTAACCACCGAGTGAAAACTACTTGCAAACGATGATCAATTTTAGCGTCGCCGGCGTACCGTAAAATAGTCGGACAAGACCTGCGTGTTTATCCTTTGAATCGAAGAGGATGAGTCAAAAAAGTAGGTAACCTAAATGGTTGTGTGTAACACCTAAAATCTAAAAGCAAGTGAAAAGACCAAATTGCCCTTACCAATTTGAAATTTAATTAAAAGCTTATTAAAGTACCAAATAAATCCCAAACTTTAAACAATGCACAAGTTATGTATCCAAATAATTTTAACAATTACATTTAACATTTATACAAGTAGTAAAATTACCAAAATACCCCTATAGGGCCGATTGACTTAATATGTGGTTTATTTTGATTTAAATTGAATTTAAATGGGTCTAATTATGGTAAATGTACAAGATAATCATCAAGAGATTTTCTCCTAACCAAAATCTCGAAATTCCTGGCCCAAGGCCCCCATCACACGGCATTCCATCTTTTATAGTCAATCCATACCTTTTTTACACTAAACCCTAATTACCGATTGAAAAATAACACACCAAAGAAATCTCTTAGCCTCCATTCGACTCTCCCATCACTCTCAAGCATTTTTCTGTGATTCATCAACATCCTAAGAAGCCAATAAAAATCCCATTCGAATTGTTGAAGCCTTACACGATCGTAGCATTGTTTTCTTTGTGTCGAGCCCTAAAACAAAGGTAAATTTGTTATGCTTCATACGACCTCTATAAAAATGATTTATTATTTTTCTGATGTTCCTTACATCATATAAGACCCACTAAAATTGGTTTCAAGGTTGGAAGATCATTGGTGAAGTCATGGTGATTTTTGGATCGTTTTGGCTCTACGCGTATGCTATAATTCGTACAGCCCTCTCTACACGTTCCATTCTTGATTTGGTATTTTTCTCAGGTCCTTTATACCTTATAAACATCAAATAAAATGTTTGGTTCGATCCATGCATGCTCTATATTGTTTTCGTGAATTAAACCCTAAAAACATGTGTAAAACGTAAAAGACACCATGCGATCCATAATAATTATGAATATAATTTATTTACGTGTATTATAATCTATTATGACCTGGAAAATTATTGGAAAGAATTAACATGGCTTGAATCCTTGATTTCGAATTATTTTGGCTAATTGTGTTTTTGAATAAAACGTATAAAAAGAAAAGGAAGAAAAGCATGCGATCTGATTTTTGATGAATTAGGGTTTGTTTGATGATTATTAATAACATTTAATGATAAGGTAATGATTACAAAAGGATTTGATTTGGGTAGGGTTCCTAATTCCATGATATTATGTTATACGATTTGCATTTAAAAGTTTTGGGTGAGTTTTGTAAACTTTAAAAACTTCAAGGTTAATTCTGGAACTTATTTGGGCTGTATACTATTCGACAAAAATATAACCTAAGGGTGCTAAGTGTAAGTTTTGCATTTAAATGGATTAAAATGTATTTAATGATTAATTAGGGTTTGTTTTGAAAATAATTAAAAGAGAGGGACTAAAAATGTAATTTTTAGAAACTGGGAGCTGTTTTGAGTATTTAAAAGTATTCAAGGGGTTTTGTGATAAATTGGTAAATAAATGGCTTAATATGTAATTATTAATAATTAAAAGTTGAAATTGTAAATTAAAGGGTTAAATATGTAACTTTGATAACTTGAAGGACTTAAAGTGTGAATTGTGAATACTTGAAGGTATATTCGTATAACATGATAAAATAAGGGATCATTATGTAAAATGGATAAGCTAAGGGTTTAATGTGTAACTTTGAATACTAAAAGGTTTAAAGTGTAATTTTGGAAATATAAGGGTGTAAAAGGGTAAAGTTATGAAACCCTAAGGATAAAATGTGTAAATATGTTAAAAGATACTTTGATTCCATTAATAATGACTCAACTTTCTAATTATGGAAACTTTCTAAAAGTGGAAACTTACTATTTATGGAAACCTGCTAAAAGTGGAAAGTCACTTTAAATGGAAAGTTACTAAAACTGGAAAGCCGACTAAAATGAGAAATCTGAATTGAATAAGTTATTAATAACAAGCCGACCATTAATTCGTGTAGATTCGCTGAAGAAGGAATTTTGCTTTCGACCTTTATGTTTCTGTCATGTGTGCACTTGCGGTTTAAGGTACAGATATTCTGACCTTTCTCAAAGGTTTCTCATGATCTCTTTCATATTCTGATCCGTTAGTTCCCGAATTGATGCCATTGCTATGATCCTCTTTACTTGAACCTTCTCTGTTGATCCCACTTGATATGACCTCCGTTATGAACCTATGCTATGAAAACCTTCTTAATGATACCAAGGATATTTTGAAAGAAAGGTTATTTAACTTTCATGAACACTATATTTTGAAAGACCAGTTTTATGAAAACTGTATTAAAAGATTATTTAAATTGGACTTTTAATAGAAACTTTTGAAACGGACTTTTGAACTGAACCATGAATTGATTTTTGAATATGAACCTTGACCTGATAAACTCTGATTGGACCTTGAATACTATTTCTGATATGAACCCTTTGTTATGAACTGCTATTATGAACCTTTGATATGATTCTGAGATAAACCTTTGCTATATGACCTTTTGCATGACTTTGAGACCTGACTCTTAGTTTGATACCCGAGCCATTTATGTTTCTCCTACCTATGGAGGTACCATAGGCATGTCTGTGATGCACCACTGGCATGACTCATGTGTGGGTGAGTGATTTCTCACGCCGTCCCTTTTTTATGATTACTATTATGGCCATTATGACTTTGAGTATATGACTTTGAGATTGACTTTGAGTAAGGGGCGTATGGGTTGCAATCCTAGACATGTATGCTTAGTGAATTTAACTGTGACTTTGAGTTGACTTTGAGGTGATTGGTACTGTGTGCTATACATGCCCTTCACAACCCTTGGGAGTTGATCACTCCACCCTTATGATACATGAGGACACCCCTCATATTATCTGGTTGCCTGAGAGGTATCCCCTCTGATTGTGAGATTATGGATTGAAGGCTTATGACTTTGAGATATGACTTTGAGTTTTGGGCTCGTGGTAGATGACTATCCTTTCTTCTTTCTATTCTACTACTCTGTTATCTATTCCTTATTCTATTTCCCCAATGCACTATATTTCAGTTCTGTTTCATTATCATTGTTTTGTATATGTATCTGTTCACTGGGCTTTTTAAGCTCAGCCGCATTTCCTTTTCCTGCGGCAGGTTTTAGTAGGAAGCTGGGTTATGGGAAGAGAGTGTGACTGGACTTACAAGACTATGCTTTGGACTAGAGACGATTAGATGAAGTTTCACTTTATTAGACATAGTATTTATTTTTTTTGTAACCTTGTAGTATTAGATTTTCATTTGTAACCCTGAATTTCTTTGTATATATGAATCATATGCTTGTGTTTGTTCTGATATGTCACTGTAATGTAATACTTCTACCCTTATCGGGTTGGGGTGTTACAATTATGGTATCAGAGCCCAGGCTGCGATTCGTAATACATTTACCCTTGACCTGTGAAGTTTGGACCCCTAAGTTTCCCTGTAGGCACTCATAAGACAACCTTTGAAACTTTACATTAGGATTCCCCATAGGAACCCAAGTTATTACCGGTGAGGAATGGGTAGACTAAGACATTTATGTAAGTATCATTTGCTTCCGTATCACTCTGATCGTGCCTTTGCTCTTAGATAAGCCTTATAAGGACCTTTGTTTCAGAAGTTAGAAGTTTTGCAACTTAAGCTTAGTAACCAAGTAAGTTTGGAATACCTCGGAAAGCTACCTGGATACCTTACACATTTAAGTTTCACCTTCAGATTTTGATCTCCGCCTCCGATTTGTTTGATAAGCTGTTTGACACCTTTTCGACCACATCGTAGGTCATTCAACCACAATGTGTTCGACACATTCTGTAAATCCATTACTTATGCTGGGTATGAATGTATCATCCGATACTACTTAACTCTGTATGATCCATTACTACTCCTATGAGAATTCTGGTAATTATGAACCACAAATATGAGAAGTTTTTGTTTCCTCTCTTTGAATGATGAACCTTGTTCTGCCAACCATTTCCTTTGGAAGGGTATGATGTAAATACTATCTTTGTATGGATTTGTTAACTAAGCATGATGATGCTGATAACTGAGACTCTGTACATCTCACTATTGACAATTATACGATGTTCGTATTACCAATGATACACATCCCACCTGCTACTTATGCTAAGAAGCTAAACGAAATTCCCACACATTGAACTGTTCGTTTATCCATCCCAACATTTTGTTGAACCATGTACTTGACTCTGATATATGGACTATCTGTATGATTTGACGACTATATTCACTCTATGAAATCCTTTAACTTTGATATGCCTGATTGTACGGTCTTTTGGACTGAATGACTATTCGTGAAGATACCATAGACTACCATATCTGAAATGTGACCTTAAAAATCTGCTTCACCCTATTCCATTATGATGACTCTCTATCATCTGCTAAAATTTCTGTCACTATGGAAACACCTACCCCAAACTCATGTGATTACCAAGTTGTCCTGAAAACCATTATTATCAACCCTTGGAAAGTTCTACTATTGGGAAATATTTTGTCATACGAAGATTTTCCGGTATTCTCTGATGAACCTTTTGGTACTCCTTCCTGCTTAAGAAGTAGAGTGGACATTGAACCGATATCAGTGAAGAAACCATGGTGCCATAGAAGTTGAGAGATTGAAGGAACTGATGGAATATGATTTTTTAACCTTGGTGATTCTCTTTAGATGCTCTTGTTTGTTTATGAAGAAGAACATAGAGATTATTGGTGAGACGACCCTTTGTTCTGGAAGAGAAATTTGATTGACGTTCAGAAAGCATAATAGACAACACTACCCTGTATAATGTAAAGACAGAGCTTTCACAAGAAGGACCAAGATCGAAGATCGTTATCGGAGTTAGAAACTTGGTGGAAGAGTCGTAGAAGATGGTTGCGACAAGCATTACCATGGAAGAAGCATACAAGAAGAAGTGAGGAACTAGGATAGTGCTCAATCATGCATCACACAACACATGAAGATTTCAGTTTGGGCATCAAGACAACCAGACCAAAGAAGACGAACCATTCAACACACAACCTGGAGTCGATAACAACAGCATGTACCTTAAGACCTGGAGCTATGTTAGAAGACCTGTCAAAGACACGCAGTCTTGTTTCTCTATTCATTTTAGTTGTACTAAGATGAATTGAGAGCAGAAGCAGACCTGCGGATGGAGGAATCCACAGTGATTCGTCAGAGACTGCCGTTACGATGCCACACTACCAAGAAGAGTTGCTGAAGGCTTGAGGAACCAGACTCGAATTTTAAATTCTCTTAATCATGAGGTAAGACGGACAAGAATAAACAGACTACTCCAACTTGGAAGAAATTTTGAAATTTGTATTTGAGTGGACGGATTTTGAAGCGGACATGGTGTTTAGACGAGATGATTCTGTAAAGGATTGACGCAATTGATGACGTACCTTAATTTTGAATGACATTCTCGGATTTCCGTTACTCTTCGAGTAATTTCGTTCTCTTAGTTATGTTGTTTGTTTCTGATGATCTTTGAGACTGTAGAAGTACTAGGTGGATTAAGATAGGTGGTTTTGACTCACGACTTGAGATAAAGTATGACCAGCATGAGGGCATATGTATATGATGCCAGTATTATGACGTCTGGCCAGCGTGATAATACTTACATCATATAACGTGCACTTATGGTGGGCATGTGATATTTCGAGGAGTGCCTTAGAAGCTTAAGAATTCTGGCATCTGGTCAAGATCATCTGAGTTTAGTGAGACTTTAGGTTCATTCTACCTATACGTTTGATATGCTGTCCTTGTTATACGATTCGATACGTTGGGACTCTCGACACGTGTTTTGCTGATCTTTGCAACTTCTGATAAGAATCTTAGGTTCCATTATGAAATTTCTGCCGTTGACGATATCTAACGATATGCTTTCTGTCCGTATACGATTCGCATTCGCGAAGTTGTTCATTATGATCTGCTATGAGTAAAATACGTAATTGTGGTATTTGAGGAAATGAGACCTGTTTGTTTATGAGAATACCTTTGGAAGGTTATCTAAAAGCCGAGACTATCTGAGAAGCTGAAGAGTTAAACCTTAAATCACCCCATGTTTGCTACAATTCAATGTATTCTCATCTGATTCGCCTAATCAATTCGATGAAAATCCTATGTATTTTTATACCTCTTCCTAGAGAATTCGATTATCATCCGTTATGTTTGATACATTATCCTTTTGATTCAAATTCAGTATGATATGCCCTTCTGAGAAATCTGAAACTGTTTTGACAATAACTACGAGTCATGAGAAACCAGTTGGTCTGAATATCTTTTGGAAGAACCTCCCCGGGCGTGAGAATGTTGTGACGACCTTTTGCAGTTGCTACGACTTCGTCTAACTTTGCGACTTCAAATTTCGAGGACGAAAATTTTCTTTTAGAGGGGAAGAAGTTGTAACACCTAAAATCTAAAAGCAAGTGAAAAGACCAAATTGCCCTTACTAATTTGAAATTTAATTAAAAGCTTATTAAAGTACCAAATAAATCCCAAACTTCAAACAATGCACAAGTTATGTATCCAAATAATTTTAACAATTACATTTAACATTTATACAAGTAGTAAAATTACCAAAATACCCCTATAGGGCCGATTGACTTAATATGTGGTTTATTTTGATTTAAATTGAATTTAAATGGGTCTAATTATGGTAAATGTACAAGATAATCATCAAGAGATTTTCTCCTAACCAAAATCTCGAAATTCCTGGCCCAAGGCCCCCATCACACGGCATTCCATCTTTTATAGTCAATCCATACCTTTTTTACACTAAACCCTAATTACCGATTGAAAAATAACACACCAAAGAAATCTCTTAGCCTCCATTCGACTCTCCCATCACTCTCAAGCATTTTTTTGTGATTCATCAACATCCTAAGAAGCCAAGAAAAATCCCATTCGAATTGTTGAAGCCTTACACGATCGTAGCATTCTTTTCTTTGTGTCGAGCCCTAAAACAAAGGTAAATTCGTTATGCTTCATACGACCTCTATAAAAATGATTTCTTATTTTTCTGATGTTCCTTACATCATATAAGACCCACGAAAATTGGTTTCAAGGTTGGAAGATCATTGGTGAAGTCATGGTGATTTTTGGATCGTTTTGGCTCTACGCGTATGCTATAATTCGTACAGCCCTCTCTACACGTTCCATTCTTGATTTGGTATTTTTCTCAGGTCCTTTATACCTTATAAACATCAAATAAAATGTTTGGTTCGATCCATGCATGCTCTATATTGTTTTCGTGAATTAAACCCTAAAAACATGTGTAAAACGTAAAAGACACCATGCGATCCATAATAATTCTGAATATAATTTATTTACGTGTATTATAATCTATTATGACCTGGAAAATTATTGGAAAAAATTAACATGGCTTGAATCCTTGATTTCGAATTATTTTGGCTAATTGTGTTTTTGAATAAAACGTATAAAAAGAAAAGGAAGAAAAGCATGCGATCTGATTTTTGATGAATTAGGGTTTGTTTGATGATTATTAATAACATTTAATGATAAGGTAATGATTACAAAAGGATTTGATTTGGGTAGGGTTCCTAATTCCATGATTTTATGTTATACGATTTGCATTTAAAAGTCTTGGGTGAGTTTTGTAAACTTTAAAAACTTCAAGGTTAATTCTGAAACTTATTTGGGCTGTATACTATTCGACAAAAATATAACCTAAGGGTGCTAAGTGTAAGTTTTGCATTTAAATGGATTAAAATGTATTTAATGATTAATTAGGGTTTGTTTTGAAAATAATTAAAAGAGAGGGACTAAAAATGTAATTTTCAGAAACTTGGAGCTGTTTTGAGTATTTAAAAGTATTCAAGGGGTTTTGTGATAAATTGGTAAATAAATGGCTTAATATGTAATTATTAATAATTAAAAGTTGAAATTGTAAATTAAAGGGTTAAACATGTAACTTTGATAACTTGAAGGACTTAAAGTGTGAATTGTGAATACTTGAAGGTATATTCGTATAACATGATAAAATAAGGGATCATTATGTAAAATGGATAAGCTAAGGGTTTAATGTGTAACTTTGAATACTAAAAGGTTTAAAGTGTAATTTTGGAAATATAAGGGTGTAAAAGGGTAAAGTTATGAAACCCTAAGGACCAAATGTGTAAATATGTTAAAAGATACTTTGATTCCATTAATAATGACTCAACTTTCTAATTATGGAAACTTTCTAAAAGTGGAAACTTACTATTTATGGAAACCTGCTAAAAGTGGAAAGTCACTTTAAATGGAAAGTTACTAAAACTGGAAAGCCGACTAAAATGAGAAATCTGAATTGAATAAGTTATTAATAACAAGCCGACCATTAATTCGTGTAGATTCGCTGAAGAAGGAATTTTGCTTTCGACCTTTATGTTTCTGTCATGTGTGCACTTGCTGTTTAAAGTACAGATATTCTGACCTTTCTCAAAGGTTTCTCATGATCTCTTTCATATTCTGATCCGTTAGTTCCCGAATTGATGCCATTGTTATGATCCCCTTTACTTGAACCTTCTCTGTTGATCCCACTTGATATGACCTCCGTTATGAACCTATGCTATGAAAACCTTCTTAATGATACCATGGAAATGTTTTGAGAAGAACCGATTTGAAAAGATGTTTATAAATAATGTTAAATTTCTTTTTAAAAGAAAGGTTCTTTAACTTTCATGAACACTATATTTTGAAAGACCATTTTTATGAAAACTGTATTAAAAGATTATTTAAATTGGACTTTTAATAGAAACTTTTGAAACGGACTTTTGAACTGAACCATGAATTGATTTTTGAATATGAACCTTGACCTGATAAACTCTGATTGGACCTTGAATACTATTTCTGATATGAACCCTTTGTTATGAACTGCTATTATGAACCTTTGATATGATTCTGAGATAAACCTTTGCTATATGACCTTTTGCATGACTTTGAGACCTGACTCTTAGTTTGATACCCGAGCCATTTATGTTTCTCCTACCTATGGAGGTACCATAGGCATGTCTGTGATGCACCACTGGCATGACTCATGTGTGGGTGAGTGATTTCTCACGCCGTCCCTTTTTTATGATTACTATTATGGCCATTATGACTTTGAGTATATGACTTTGAGATTGACTTTGAGTAAGGGGCGTATGGGTTGCAATCCTAGACATGTATGCTTAGTGAATTTAACTATGACTTTGAGTTGACTTTGAGGTGATTGGTACTGTGTGCTATACATGCCCTTCACAACCCTTGGGAGCTGATCACTCCACCCTTATGATACATGAGGACACCCCTCATATTATCTGGTTGCCTGAGAGGTATCCCCTCTGATTGTGAGATTATGGATTGAAGGCTTATGACTTTGAGATATGACTTTGAGTTTTGGGCTCGTGGTAGATGACTATCCTTTCTTCTTTCTATTCTACTACTCTGTTATCTATTCCTTATTCTATTTCCCCAATGCACTATATTTCAGTTCTGTTTCATTATCATTGTTTTGTATATGTATCTGTTCACTGGGCTTTTTAAGCTCAGCCGCATTTCCTTTTCCTGCGGCAGGTTTTAGTAGGAAGCTGGGTTATGGGAAGAGAGTGTGACTGGACTTACAAGACTATGCTTTGGACTAGAGACGATTAGATGAAGTTTCACTTTATTAGACATAGTATTTATTTTTTTTGTAACCTTGTAGTATTAGATTTTCATTTGTAACCCTGAATTTCTTTGTATGTATGAATCATATGCTTGTGTTTGTTCTGATATGTCACTGTAATGTAATACTTCTACCCTTATCGGGTTGGGGTGTTACATTGTGCAACCGCTATATGTTTCTTTTTTATTGTTTTTTTTAAGAAGACCATTATGCAAACCTTTTTTTATATGTTTAATTGCAAGAAATAATTTTTTAAGCCGAAGCATCTATATCCAGTAATATTTAATTGGAGAAACTAATTTTATACCTCGACAAAGAAATCGAGTCCGTACCTATTTAGAGGGAATATCCTTGAAATAAAAAAAAAAAAAAAAAAAAAAAAAAAAAAAAAAAAAAAAAAACCGCATTAAGTGTATGGCAAATTAGTAGTATCAAAAACTTATTATTGTAAAAATACATAAAAATATACTAAAATATACATAATTTGTCCTTGAGGTTTGTCGAATTTTACGGATCTTGCCTTTGTGTTTTTTTTTAGCGGGTCATATCCTTGTGGTTTCAGAATTTTACAGATCTTATCTAATTTTCGACCAAAGTCCAAACGACCGTTAAAAATGTCCTAACTTGACATTGATGGACTAACGTGAGGGCTAATCTTATAATTTGGGCTTTCCCTCTCAAAATACAAACCACAAGGACGATTTATACAATTTACTCTTTAAAAAAAACAATCTTTTTTTTTAATTCTATTATGCGAAAATTTCCTGTACGTTTTCATACGTTTTTGTACGTTTTCATCCGTTTTTATACGTTGTCGTACGTTTTTGTACGTTTTCGTCCGCTTTTGTATGTTTTTATACGTTCATCAGTTTTTATGCGTTTTTGTACATTTTCATCCGGTTTTATACCATTTTTTTCGTTTTTGGACATTAATATACATTTTTATCCGTTTTTATATGTTTTTAAAAGAGAATATATATATATATATATATATATATATATATATATATATTTTAATTTTATTATACTTAAAATTTTGGCTTATGTAATAAACAAATTTTTTAATACGTTTTTGTATTATTTTTTTTTTACATTTTTGTACATTGTCGTACGTTTTTACGCGTTTTCATCTGTTTTCGTCCATTTTTTTTACATATTTTCATGATTTTATACGTTTTTGTTCATTTTAGTACATTTTTATACTATTTTTGTACGTTTTTATATGTTTTCATCTTCATCTGTTTTTATACATTTTCGTCTGTTTTTATATATTTTCGTCCGTTTTTATACGTTTTTATACATTTTCGTCTATTTTTATATGTATTTGTACCATTTTATACGATTTTAAGACGTTTTCATCCGTTTTTTGTATGATTTTTTTGTTTTTGGATGTTATTATATGCTTTTTGTACTTTTTCATCCATTTTTGTACGTTGTTTTCATACGTTTTCTTATGGTGTTTATCTGATAAAAAACTACAAGGACATGATCCGCTTAAAAAAAAGCATAGGGACAAGATCGGTAAAATCCGGTAAACCACAAGGATGATTTATGTAATTAACTCAAAAAATTATGAAAAATAGTGAAAGTTTATGGATTATAAACGAAAAATAGTAAAAAATTTGAGGATTTGAGGAATAAACATAGTGCTTTGAAACCCGGTTCAACCCGATTGAACCGTTCAGGTCGAAAAACGGGTCAACTTAATCCGGGTCATCTTAGCGAGTTGGGTCGAAAAATGGGTCAAATTAAACCCAGTTTAACCCTCTGGGTTTGAAGCGCCCTCAGTCAACTGGTTTTCGATGTGTATTAATAGTTTCCTTTTGAAACATATGATTTCAACATTTAATTTTTTAGTTTCAACATTTCCTTTATAATTTTTTTAACAGTTCACTTTCTTGATTTGTTACTTTTCACTTTGACTATTTTTGTTTTATGTATAGTATAAATTAAGTTAGCTAACATATATTCTAAGCTTTTGTATATTTATCCATAATACTTTAGGGACATTTAAGTAACGTAAATATATGCAAGGTTACATTTTTCTATAAGGTAATTTCTATTAGCTCGAGTTTGTGAAAGCTTATAGTTTATGGGTGTGTTTTGGTAAAAGTAACAGTGAACTGTGAGCAGTAGTTACAGCTCATCACTCACTGCATCTTAAATAAGCATTGGAAAAATAAGCTTTCTTAAAAAATAGCGAAGTTTACCGCTATTTTTTCAAATGAACACTAAAAATTAAAAAGCTCATTGCTCACCGCCCCAAAAAGCTCTAAAAAGCTCCGCACCAAACATAACTTATAAAAGCCTTCATAAGCTTGTGAGCCAAATAAAACTTATTTTGTAAACTACTTATTTTAAAAGCTCAACCTACCACAAGCCCCCATAAACTTCATGCCAAACACACCCTTTATATTGTCATTCCTTGATTACTAAGCCCCACACCAAACACACTGAATTTTACCAACATGACAACATATATATCTAAATATAAAAGCTCCAGCTTCATATCCTAAAAGCTATAGCTACAATTATCAGCTCCAGCAAGTTTCGCCAAACATAACCCTTGCTAGTTTATTCAAAGTGTGTTTGTTTTGTACCCTGAAATTACGATGGCTATGTTTAGCATAAGGCATTTTGGAGCTTTTTTGGGCAATGAGCGATGAACAAAGAGCTTTTTGATTTTTAGTGTTCGTTTGGCATGAGAGCTGTAGGCTTTGCTATTTTTTAGAAAAGCTCATTTTCCCAATACTTCTTTATAAAGCTGTGAGCTTTTTTGGCTACTGCTCACAGCTCACTGCTACTGCTCACAACTACTTTTGCCAAACATAACCTATGAATATGGTTTTCATAAGAAAGTGATATGATACTTATTATATTGGTTATGTTTGACAATGTTTGGGATATAATTATCACACAAAATAAGCCCATTTAACTTCTAAAAGAAACAAGTATACTTTCAAATTCAGGATGTACCATGCATATGTATATGGTTTTCATTTAGTAAATGCATAATTCTTCTTGTTTTTACACTCAAATTTATTTGGACAAAAGATAAATTAAAATTTTTGAACATCAAAGTTTATGTTCCATTATGCATGATTCTTTTGTTATCTTCAAAATCAAATACAATATAGCAACTAGTGCGAGTATAGACAATGTAACTAGGGAATAGATTTATGGAAGGAGAAAAAGATATTTTGGAAAAGAAACACAAAGGTAATAATCTTTTATATAATAAAGGAATTACATCATTTCGGAGTGATTTGGTAATCAATCTTAGTGGAAAAAAATTGGACCAATAAGAAAGCTCGATTTTGACACATAGGCGAAATTGAGCAATATGATTGGCCAATAAAAAGTCAAAATTGAATTGATTTTGGTCAAACTTTAATAAATTTGGTGAAAAAATTGATTGAGGAAAAAAACACATAAAAATATAGGTGTTAAATTTATTAAAATAAAAACTTTAAAAAAGAGGAGGTAATTAATAAAACATTAGTGGTTGAATTTTAAATATATTATATGAAGCTAAATGTAAAATTATAAATTCTCATGTTTTTTGATAACTTTAGATTATAAACAAATAACACCTTACACGTTATACCCCCTATACTTTATAATATAAACTTTGTTTATAATTACAGGAGTATTAGTTTTTTCTTGAGAATTCCATCCATTAAACTTATAAAATTTTATAAATATACGAATTAGGCTTGATATATGTTAAATATTTTTAAAATAAATATTAGTTTTAAACTTGCATCTATTAAAATATTCTTTTTACTATATACGTTAAATAAGTACTCATGTTATCATATTTAAAAGTTTAATATATGCGTACACAGATTTGAATATTAAATAAGGCTAAATTATTATTAACGGTAATATAAATATCAAATTTTAATCACGAGATATTGTGATATGAAAAAAAATAAATATACGCGATTGTACTTATAAAAACGACTCATGTAATTATTATCTAAAGTGTATATACGGATATCCTGAAAACATTTTTAAAAAACTTTACGGAGTATATTTTAACTTTATCAGCTCATTATGTGCTACTAATCTCGCACATTTGGTATAACATGATACCAATTAAGTTAACTAACAACATCAACCACAACATTTATGTCAGCTAAATAAAAGTTTATATACGGATATATTTTAACTTATAACAACGACAGCGCTCGTGCTACTAAACTCGCACATTTTGTACAACATGATATCAAATATGCGATTGTACTTTTAACAACGACTCATGTAATTATTATTTAAAGTTTATATACGGATATTCGGAAAAATATTTTTAAAAAACTTTACGGGGTATATTTTAACTTTATCAACGCTCATTAAGTGCTGTTAAACTTGCACATTTTTTACAACATGATATCAATAGTTAAAGTTAAACAACAACAATAACATCAACCTCAACCTCAACATCTATGTTAGCTAAACAAAGATAAATCTTTCATCCAATAAAATTTTATACAAAATATTAATAGATATTAATACATAATGACAAACTCATGCATATTTATTAGTTGTACTTATATCACAATTTTCACGGGTAAATTCTTATATGTCCATATAGTAAACTAAAATTTTAAAATAAATTTGATTTATGTGTAAACCCCGTGCGTGCACGGGACTTATAACTAGTAATATATACCGCAGTATTACGATTAACAATTTTAGAGAGTAACCAAATAAAAAGACTTTTCCTAACTTATAAGAGCATGTCAAAATCACAAAAAGTGTACAAATTAAATTCTATCCACATAATTTATATATATCAACTATAGCGAAAGGAAAAAAGAAAGAACTATACTCCAATACAATATCAATTCCAAGTAATACACGTTTATATATGAGAATATTAGTTTATACAATTAACGTGAATGTGATATTTTCGAAGGGGGTGTTTGTTTAAGCTTATATGTAGGCTTTTGAACTTATTTGATTTCGACTTATATTTCATAAGCCTCAATTTTCGGGTTATTTTAACATTTATGAGCTTATATAAATATATCATATCATAATAAAGTTATAAAAGCCCCAAATCTTAAAATAAGTCAAAAAATTAAAACTTGTCTATCTCTTCTTTACTGTATATAAAAGAAAAAAAACCATTTTTCTTAAAATTCAAAAACTTATAGAATTAGTAAAATTTTATTAATAATATACCCTGAATTTTTAAAAATGTTAATAATATCCATCATTAAATTCACAATTGAAATAATTTTAATCCTCAAACTTTTATCATTTTCGTTTTTAACTCATAGCTTTTTTTCCACGCAGTCATCACAAATTGTACCCTTAATTGTTGCATCAAGGACCATATCGAAACAATAAGTTCGTAAGTATAGTTAATTGTCGCTATATATCGTCGTCATGTGTAAGTATTCATGTAAAGCTTGTAGAACACGTATAAAGAGGGGTGTTTGTTTCAGCTTATAGCCGACTTATGTCTTATTTGGTTTTGGGTTTATGTTTTATAAGCTAACTTTTTGTGGCTTATTTTAAAATTTTCAACTTATATAAATTTAAAATAACATAATAAATTTATATAAACAGAAAAATTTCAAAATAAGCTAAAAAAACAAGCTTATGTAACATATGTAAGGAACAAGACTTCAAAGTTGTTGCATTAGTAAGAACTTCGATTGAAGTAAAGATAATTAATAGAACACACTTTGGAAAGACAGTGATCATTCCGAGGTTGAAATAACTCCGCCTTATAAACGTTTATCCCTAATGAACGTAAGGAAATAATATCCCGTGGTTGTTTCATTTTATTTGACAATAAATAAGAGGCATTGTCAATCTCTTTCAAAGATTGGTTTGTATCCCTTAGCTGGTTTAAACTTTTAGGTGTTTACAGAATGAACATCGGCTGATCGATTATTAGGTGTTCACGTAATGGGCTTTTTTGTTAAACTGTTACAATGATCACTACATACATTTGCTTATGAAGACAAAAAAATTGGAGATCACGAGACAATGAACTTTTATTACATTGATATTTACAAGCATTGTATTTTTAATATCATTCACTTATAACTTGGTATATTTAGTTATAACTTATTATTTAGTTACAAGAAAATTTCATAGCGCTTACGTTCGTTATTTTTTCTTACTTTATTCACATATTTAAATTTTTTTAATCCAAAAACCTTCTAAAATCTCGTGAATTCCACGGGTCTATAAGCTAGTAAGCTATATAAGCCGAAACGAACACTACTTAAACAAAATTCGGGATAATTGTTTCTAAATGTATCGAACTTGCCACCTTTTACTATGTTGTGTAATGAACTTTTTTTTTTTTTTTTTTTTTTTTTTTTTTTTTTTTTTTTTGCTAATGTGTGTATCAAACTGCCTAATTCGTTTTATTCAGTGAATGCTAACGTGATTAAGGTTTTTCCGTTAGAGTAAATTACATAAATCGTCCTTGTGGTTAGGCCCAAATTGTAAGTTTCGTCCTTTTATCTAAAAAATTGCTAACGGCTGTTTAACAAAGGCAATGTTAGTCCATTTACCAGCGATCATTTGCAACGTTAGTCCTTTATCAAAGGCAACGTTAGTCTATTTGCCATTGCCACCACCCACCTCCACCACCGCCACTCACAAACTCTACCCACCACCACCACACACCGCCACCCACTGCCACCACTGCCGCCGCCGTCGCCACCACCCACCGCCACCCACTGCCACCACCGCCGTCGTCGACACCACCCACCACGCACCACCACCCACCGCCACCACCGTCCACCGCCACCACCTCCACCCACCGCCACCCACTGCCACCACCGTCGCCACCACCCACCGCGGTGGAGTTGGTGGCGGTGGGTGGTGGCGATAGTGGTGGTGGTGGCGGCGGTGGGTGGTGGTGACGGCGGTGGTGGTGGTGGCAATGATGGGTGGTGGCCGCCGCGGCGGTGGCGGTGGTGGCGGTGGTGGTAGTGGCGGCGACGGTGGTGGTGGCGGTGATGGTGATGATGGTGGGTGGTGGTGGCAGTGGTGGGTGGGTGGTGGTAGTGGTGGCGGTGGGTGGTGGTAACGGCGGTGGTGGTGGTGGCGATGGTGGGTGGTGGAGGTGAGTGGTGGTGATGGTATATTGACTAACGTTGCCTTTGTTAAAGGACTAACATTGCAAATGATGGTTGGTAAATGGACTGACGTTGCCTTTATTAAACGGCCGTTAGCAATTTTTTAGAGAAAAAGACAAAACTTACAATTTGAGCCTAAGAACAAGGATGATTTATGTAATTTACTTTAACGGAAAAACCTTAATCAGTATTCACCGAATAGAACGGATTAGGCAGTTTGATACACACATTAGCAAAAAAAAAAAAGGTTTATTACACAACGTAGCAAAAGGTGTAAAATTCGATTCATTTAGAAACAATTATGCCTGCTTTTAATTTTGAAAAAAAAAAAAAAAAAAAAAAAAAAAAAAAAGTTAAAACAGCTGGCTACTCTCTCCTTCTCTCTCTACAATTATTCTCCATCTTCTCACTATATTATATCCGACCAAATCCCATAAAATCCGATCCTTTTCCGGCGGTCGGCTACGGCCGGCCGTCAGGACTGTTTTTTCTTTCTTTAATAAAAGGTTTGCCCACAGATCTGTCATCTCCTCCGATGCCGCTGTCGTCGCTGCTGCCACTGCTGCTTCTGCTCAGATCTGTTGTGGTCCGTCATCGTCGGCTTGCTGCTGCGTAGGGATTTGGTTTAGATCTGTTAGGATTTTGTTAGGCTCCTTTATGGATGCCTTGTTTTAGCATCTTTGTATGTATTTTGTACTTAGTGTACTTTTGTCAAGCTGCACCCTTATATGGTTGTTTTCAGTCAAAGCTCACTCGGGTGATTCCCCCCACCCTTTGAAAGGTGATGTTATAGGCTGTTACAGCTATATGGTGTATGTCTTGTGATGTAACTTATTATGTTGTTATCTTCCTCCGTTTGTGAGGTTATGTTTCGATGTAATTTGTTATGTCTTATCTTCCTCCTTTGTGAGGTTTGTAATGAAATGAAATTAATCTTTGTTAAAAAAAAAAAAAAAAAAAAAAAAAAAATTTTGAATATAAGCCGCCGACCTTTTTATCCTCTCCCCATTCTTACAAACACAACCCAATAAACACAGTCCCACACCCAAATCCCAATTAGGGTTCAACGTCCCCCCATCTCCACTCCCCTCAAAACCCCCCAAATCGATTCAAACCAATTCAATCAACAATGGCGAATCGAGAAGGAGACCCAAATCTGGGCTACCTAACCCGCAAAGAAACCGAGGTCAAACTCCCCCGCCCCACCCGCGTCAAAAACAAAACCCCCGCCCCTGTCCAAATCACCGCCGAACAAATCCTTCGCGAAGCCCGGGAGCGTCAAGAAGCCGAAATCCGCCCTCCCAAACAAAAAATCACCGACCCCACCGAACTCGCAGACTACCGTCTCCGAAAACGAAAAGAATTCGAAGACTTAATACGCCGGGTTAGATGGAACAAGTCCGTTTGGGTAAAGTACGCCAAATGGGAGGAGAGTCAGAAGGATTTTAACCGTGCTAGGTCGGTTTGGGAAAGGGCGTTGGATGTGGATTATAGAGATCATACAATGTGGTTGAAGTATGCGGATGTCGAAATGAAGAATAAGTTTATTAATCACGCGCGGAATGTGTGGGATAGGGCTGTTACGTTGTTGCCGAGGGTTGATCAGTTGTGGTATAAGTATATTCATATGGAGGAGATGCTTGGCAACGTTGCAGGTATAATATAATTATCTGTTTAAGGTTTAAGGTTTAGTAAGACGGTTATTGTTAGTATGTTGTATGTTTTAGGATTTTGTATTGCCAAGAGAATGTTGGACGAGTTGTGTAATGGAGCATTTAAGGTTTAGTAAGATACTTATATTAGTATATTGTATGTTTTAGAATGTTTGTGTAGCGGGATTACTGAATATATAGTTTGATTAGCAGAGGTAAGTTGTTTGTATTAGTTTTTATGTGGTTAGTTAGTGAAAACGAATAACAAAGCCTTTTGAAGTAAGACTAAGGGTATCTTTGGCAAGGAGCATTTACGAATGTTTAGGAGTGTTTAGCGTTTGGAATGAAAACTTTATAAAGTTGTTTGCTTTAGCGTTTAGCTACTTGAGGAAGCATTTAGCATTTGCGTTTAGCCTTTTTCGTCATGTTACACTTTGTGGATGCATATCCAGCTACGTTAGCAAACACTTTTATAAGATAAACATCTACTACTAATTTTGCCAAACTACCATAAGTAAGGTTTCGAATGATATATTTTTAGGATTCTGTATTGCCAAAGGAATGTTAGACGAGTTTTGTACTGCATGTCTGCATATTGTTAAGTTTGGTTACTTACTTATTATTAGTATCTGGGTTTTAAAAGCGCGATACACGTCGATGCAATAAGGGTCAAAAAGCCGAGGGGAAAGCGAGTGTGTATAAATGATAATTGACAATCCAGAGAACACACTAAACAATGCTATTTTTGTAACACAAATGTGTGTACAGAAGACTGCAGAGTTGATACTAGCCCAAAACATTCTAGTTCTACTCTCTCAGGGTAGGTACCTAGAAAGATGTTGATTGAGATTTAGGTGCAAAACCACGAAATGCAGGGTAATTAAATGCCCATGCACCATGACTTACTATGCTCAACACCTTTATATCAGCCATTAGCTACAACTTGCTGAAACACAGTCTGCAAACAATTTTCCAAAAATGTTAACTTCAACAAAATAGAACTTGCCTCCAAGGCTCCAACTATATAATCAGTAGACACCATTCTAAATCTATGTTCGTAACTCAATGGTGCATCTAAATAAGCGTACATCTTCGAATCTTATAATTACTTTAACAAACTACAGTCTTTATATATAACCTATGATCATGAGACAATTGTCTGTATGAGCAAACAAATTTCTTCAATGAATAACACAATAATCTTCTATTCTTCTGTAGTCCTACTAGCCTAAGTCCTACTTAGCTTCACTTTAAAAGGTAAAATATATCTTAAGAACAACTGAGCAAGACTGTGGTGCCGGTAACACAGCCTTTCTGGATGTAGTGTAGACAAATAAAATACCTTCTGTACTTTATTTGTTATCTCTTGGGCTTATCCTTAGTCAAAAGAACGAATTTAGTCTCGTTCTAGTAAGTTTAACAGGGATTTTAAATCTGAACTCCATGCTACCCAAATGACAGAGTAAAAGGTCTAGACGCATTGACCGAAGAGTTTCATTCTATAAAAATATCTAAACAAATACATTTAACTCATATTGACTTGTTAACTTCTTATAGGTGCCAGACAAATTTTTGAAAGGTGGATGAGCTGGGAGCCCGACCAGCAAGCATGGCTTTCGTATATCAAGTTTGAGCTTAGATACAACGAGATTGAGCGAGCTAGAGCTATCTACGAGAGATTCGTGCAATGCTTGCCGAAAGTCGGTGCTTGGATTAGGTTCGCCAAGTTTGAGATGAAAAACGGGGAGATTGCCCGAGCCAGGAACTGTTATGAAAGGGCAGTCGATAAGCTGGCAGACGATGAAGAGGCAGAGACTTTATTTGTTGCTTTTGCTGAATTTGAAGAGAAATGTAAAGAAACCGAGAGAGCAAGATGCATCTATAAATTTGCTCTAGACCATATTCCAAAGGGGCGGGCTGAGGATCTATACAGGAAGTTTGTTGCTTTCGAGAAGCAGTACGGTGATCGAGAGGGCATTGAAGATGCAATTGTTGGGAAAAGAAGGTTTCAATACGAGGAGGAAGTTAGAAAGAATCCGCTGAATTATGATTCATGGTTTGACTATATACGACTAGAGGAGAGTGTGGGGAACAAACAGAGGATCCGAGAGGTTTATGAGAGAGCAATTTCTAATGTACCTCCAGCTGATGAAAAAAGATATTGGCAACGATACATTTACTTATGGATTAATTATGCTTTGTATGAAGAGCTTGATGCACAAGATGTTCAACAAACTAGGGATGTGTATAGTGAGTGCTTAAAGCTAATTCCTCACAAGAAGTTCTCTTTTGCAAAAGTATGGTTATTGGCTGCCCAGTTTGAAATCAGGCAGTTAAATCTCTCGGGTGCACGTGCAGTTCTTGGGAATGCAATTGGGATTGCTCCTAAAGATAAGGTATAGACTGAAATTTCAAGTTATTAAGCATTTTGCTGACTTTTTTAGTATGTTCTTGGTCTGACATATATTTTTCATATACTCAAAATCACAGATTTTCAAGAAGTATATTGAGATCGAGCTGCAGCTTGGTAACATGGACCGTTGTCGGAAGCTATACGAAAAGTATTTGGAGTGGTCACCTGAGAATTGCTACGCATGGAGCAAGTATGCTGAGTTGGAAAGATCTTTAATGGAGACTGAGCGTGCCCGAGCGATTTTTGAGCTTGCAATTGCGCAACCTGCACTAGACATGCCAGAATTATTGTGGAAGGTAAATACTTCTTTTTATAACCTTAGTTGTGTTTAAGGTGTCATTTGTATGGTCAGTTCTCAATATCTGAATATTGTAGTGAGAGTTTCAGATTTGCATCTCTGTTTCTATTGCCAGCTTGTGTAAATGAGCACATTAAGTAAATTGAGTTTCTAAAAAAGAATCTGTCATCACCATCTGTTACTCGTTCTATAGCAACTACTTGAAATGCTTGGAATTTAGCTAAGGCAAAGGCTGGCTCGTAAAAATGTTAATGATATGAGGATACTAGGGTAGAGGGTACCCACTTCGATAGGATTATTAAACACCTTATCACTTCTTTCCTATATTACATTTACCTGTAGGAACTATATGTGTTCCTTAGTTGACACATGCAATGCTGTTAATTGTTAGGAATATATGTATACTTCATCTTTGTACTCTTATTATCTGGTAAATTCTTTCTGCAGTCCCTTTGCTACTAGGATTATATTTAAGGTAGCGTCAATTTGACAAGTATTTTGTGAAATTTAGACGCGAACACAGAACAATGTTATACCAGTTACCACATCTCTTGTGGACTATGGATATCAAAATTTATAGTGCACTCTGCTTTTCTATCTATTGTGCCAATAACAGTTGGGTAGACTTGCTAGTTTATAAATTGTTGATCCACAGGTATCATATTTTGGTTATGGAGATAACATGACTATCTTTTTTGCAGGCATACATTGACTTTGAGATAGCAGAAAGGGAATTTGAAAGGACTCGGCAGTTATATGAGAGGCTTTTGGATCGCACGAAGCATTTGAAGGTGTGGATAAGCTATGCGAAGTTTGAGGCATCTGCCATGGAAGAGGTAGAACAACAAGAAGAGCTGCCTGAAGAGGTGCTTAAAGAACAGAGGCAACAGTGCATTAAAAATGCCAGAAGTAACCATCTAATCTTGTTACTCGCAGTTGTTCTATTGTTTCCTTTTAATGATCCTGATTATATGTGTTATGATTCTCATATTATGTTATTTTAATTTGTTATCAGGGGTATTTGAAAATGCAGTAAGCTACTACAGAACATCAGCTCCTGAGCTGAAAGAGGAGAGGGCCATGTTATTAGAAGAATGGTTGAACATGGAGAGTGGTTTTGGTGAGTTGGGTGACATAGAATTGGTCCGTGTTAAGCTGCCCAAGAAACTGAAGAAGAGAAGGCAAATAGAAATAGATGACGGTCCTGCTGGGTATGTTAAGAAACTCGTTATTACACTTCTTTTATGTCATATGATGTGTGTGCTTATTTGTTCTTGGCTCAAGGCTTGCTCAGCATATATATTTATTCTAAGATTTTAGACTGTACAACATGGTCAGAAGGTTGGTTGGGTAACAGGTCAGAAGGTTATTGGGTTGGGATTTCGCAAAATGTTCTTCCCTTAAAGTATCAATATCCTTAAAAACATTGACTTTGTCAAAATGACTGAGATATGATCACAAAATTTCTTTATTTTGACACTAATCTGATCTTTTGTTTTTCTTAATAAATCACGTAGGACATTTATGCATTAAGGGGGTGTTTGTTTCGGCTTATATAGCCGGTTTATGGCTTATTTGGTTTTGGGCTTATGTTTCATAAGCTCACTTTTTGTGGCTTATTTTGAAACTTTTCGGCTTATATAACATAAGAAACTTATATAAGCCGAAAAGATTCAAAAAAAGCCACGAAAACGTAAACTTATGTTCGTAAGCCCAAAACCAAATAAGCATAAGCTGGCTATATAAGCCGAAACAAACACCTCCTAAAAATACGCTTTGTGGTACTTTCAACTCGTTTCCTTTTTAGCTACTATTTTATCTGATACGGAAAGACCAAACATAACCCTAATGACTCATTCATAATCGAGTTAAAATCGCCATATCTGATTCTTATTTGGTTTGATATTTATGTAATTTCTTAAAAAGCTTTTTTGAGTAGTAATGTTGACAACAGATGTATATTAATTTATATGTTTTGAAATTGTTTTTGAAATCTCTGCATCTGCAAAGATGCTTTGGATGTTTACTTGCATCCTGTTCGAAATTTTTGCAGAGATCTGAATGCTTACCAATTTCGTATATTGCAGGTACGAGGAGTACATAGATTACCTCTTCCCAGAAGAGTCACAAGCATCCAATTTGAAAATCTTGGAGCAAGCATACAAATGGAAAAAGCAAAAGGTCGCTTATGATGATGAAGATAACGATGACGACGACGATGATGATGACGATGATATGGATGATTAGCATATCACGAAACTTCTTCGCATTTTTGCTATTTCTTTGGGCACTAAAGGCTATTGCTCTTCTTTCCCTTCACGGATAATCACACTTTGTTCTTAATTTAGAGTCGATGAATCTAATCATAGTTGTATCTTTATAGTACCATGACTTCCTGTTTGAACATCTGGAGTTGAGCCATTTCATTATTAATTTTGCGTAATTTGTATGTATCAATGTTTCACAAAACATAGTGCAGGAAGTTTTTCCTTTTGAAGACTAGAATAACCAAATTTACCAGCCAATGGAAGTCAATGGTTAAGCTTAACAAAAGTCCGAGGGGCCAATACATCAGATGTGGATAGATAGATTAATAAATAGAAGAATTGTGTTTTAGACGATTGTATCTGTCAATCGAGATGATGTGTTAAGGAAGTCTACTATAAACCAGTAGCTGCATAATTATTAAACCTGGACATTTTTAAACAAATTTTTAAATCCAGAAAAACATGAAAGTAGAAACGCCCACAAGGAGAAGAAAAGTAAGTCTGTCCAGCGAATCAAAGACTGAAAGTCACCAGAAGTATATATTCACAGTGAGCAGAAACCTCCTTGACTCAATTTATGTGCATATACTTCATTTAAGATTCTCAAAATATATTAACAGGTCAATGAACATAACTCAATTGCTTTCCGTTTAGTATAACACTATAACCTTACTCATCTGTCTTCCCTATTACCAAGTGCATTTAAAGAACCATATTAGCTCTATTGTGAAAAGAAAACTGATTCTCAGTCGACTTCATAATGAAGCTGTGGAAGTAAGAATACTATAGGGGGCAAAATGGTCACGTCAGGCGGGTTAGGTTATGGGTCAAAACGTGGACCTTATACTCTTAATAGTATTGGTGGGGTTCTGTTGACTAGGAAAAAATTTAGTCCCAAAATTTTTAATCATTCAACTATTATAGTGTGCCAAATAAGTTTTTAAATCGTTAAAATGACAATATTGCTTATGCACAAACAATGCTTATGCACAAACAATACATGTAGGCGATGCCCAGCATCATCCTTTAACCATCAAGCAAGGTGAAACATAACCCAAATCAACCCATTCATGAGTGAGTGGGTCAAATTTTACCCAAATCAACCCAAACATAACCCAATACACTGTCTGCCACGACCAATTTTCAACCGTGACAATAATAAAACTAACTAATATGACCAGACACTACCCTTGCTCAAATAATCATGTAAACATGCAGACGCAGTGGCGAAGCTAGAAAATTTTCAGTGGGGGGTCGGGATCTAAATTTTTTTTCTTCCTAACGCTATTTTTCAGGTAATACCGAAATTTTGGGTGGTCGAAACTGAATATACCGAAATTTTTCTACACGAAAACTATATACCCCATACATCGCAAAAAAAATTTCGGGAGGTCGGGCGCACCCCCCGCCCCTATGTAGCTGCGCCCCTGCAGACGCTGAACCTTAGATATCACAGACTTTTCAGTTGATGAAGTGTGAACCTTATAAATCCAGTAGGGTGAGAGAAATACCTCAAATATCGCGGTAATTTATCGATTTTAAAACAAAGTCACTAACATTTTCAACAAAGAGAAAAGAGAACGGATGACCCGAATAATGGATACACAAAAAATCTATAATCTTATACGGTAATATATCGATTTTAAACAAAATCAACAGTTTTTTTTTTTTTTTTTTTTTTTTTTTTTTTTTTTTTTTTTTTTCATTATTTTCTCAAATTTACAGCTATTTTTTCTTTCAACTAAAAGAAAAAAGAAGATTTATCATCTAAAAGGCAAACATCAAGTACAGCTACACATAACAAGCCAACAAACAAGGACAACTTAGGGTGCGTTTAGTTGAGGGATAATACATTTTTTGGAAAACAAGGAAAACAAAGATCGCGTTCAAATTAGCGTTTTTCAATAAAATTTTCTACAAAACACAAAATTCCTATTTCCAACTTTAATACACAAAGCTACAAAACACTTTTTTATTTTTTATTATTTATTTTTTCACATATTTTCCAATAAAATACCCCAAATCCGTTTTCGTCAGTTGTTTTACGTTTTTGACCGATTTTTTACGTTTTCGTCAGCTTTTTTACGTTTTCGTCCGATTTTTTACGTTTTCGTCTGATTTTTACGTTTTCGTCCGTTTTTTACGTTTTCGTCAGATTTTTTACGTTTTCGTCCGATTTTCTTACGTTTTCGTCTGATTTTTTACGTTTTTGTCCGTTTTTTAAGTTTTCGTAAGATTTTTTACGTTTTCGTCCGATATTTTATGTATTCGTCAGATTTTTTACGTCTTCGTCCGTTTTTTTACGTTTTTTTCAGATTTTTTACGTTTTCGTATGATTTTTATGTTTACTTACGTTTATTTACATTTACGTCTATTTTTTTACGTTTTCGTTAGACGAAACCTAAAAAAACATAAATCAAAGATGAAAATGTAAATGAAAGAAGAAAACGTAAAAATCAGACGAAGATGGATGTATACGTAAAAAATTGGAATAAAACATAAAAATCGGAAGAAATCATAAAAAACGAAAATATTAAAAAATGGACAAATGCATAAAAAATCTGACGAAAACGTAAAAAAAACAGATGAAAACATAAAAAATCAAACGAAAACGTAAAAAATCTGACAAAAACGTAAGAAAATGGACGAAAACATAAGAAAATGGATGAAAACGTAAAAAATCTGACGAAAACGTATAAAAAATGAACGAAAACGTAAGAAAATGGACGAAAACGTAAAAATTTTGACGAATACGTAGAAAAAACGGACGAAAACAAAAAAAATGGGACAAAAACGTAAAAAATCAGACGAAAACGTAAAAAATGGACGAAAACGTAAAAAACAGGACGAAAACGTAAAAAAACTAACGAAATTGTAAAGAAACGGACGAAAACATAAAAAATCGGGCGAAAACGTAAAAAAACTGACGAAAACATAAGAAATCGAACGAAAACGTAAAAATGGACAAAAACATAAAAAGACTGAAGAAAACGTAAAAAACTGACGAAACTGTAAAATATCTGACGAAAACATAAAAAAAACAGACGAAAATGTAAAAAATCAGATGAAAACGTAAAAAACAGACGAAAACTTAAAGAATCTGAAAAAAATGTAAAAAACATACGAAAACGTAAAAAATATGCCGAAAACGTAAAAAATCAAACGAAAACGAAAAAAAACAGACAAAAACGTAAAAAATCGGATGAAAACGTAAAAAAACAGACGAAAACGTTATTTGATGTTATATTTTACTTTTTTAATTCTTTATTTTCTCGTAATTGATTTTTTTAGTTATTTTATAATTTAGTTGGTTAGTTTATAATATTTGTTTTTGTGTTTTGAAAATGTTTTTATAATATTATTAAAGTGAGTAATGAATTGAGATATAAAACAACAACACTTAAACATGTTTTTTAGTTTTGCAAAATGGAAAACACAAACACATGTTTCTGAGACTAAACGTGTTTTTTAAAATTTTCATTGTTTTGTGGAAATCAAACTCCCTTCCCTTTTCTTACAAAAAAGAAATAGGAAATGAAAGAAAATGTTTTCCAACTAAACGCCACCTTAGCATATCAACAATATATTTGACACAAAAAGAAAATGAGTACCTGTATGTGTAACACTCAAAAGATTGGGGTGGAACAAGTCATGACGTTAGGGCTCAAACCATTTTCTTCTTTTCAAAGAAGAGAGTTAAATAATGGCTTCTTTCTACATGTGAAAGAGGGTGCTTGGGGTTTCTTACCGTTTATGAATTAAAATAATAATAATAATAATAAAATATGGTTGTCCCGGATCTCCAAACTTTCCACAAGGACAATTGAATTCGGGGATCAAGTCAAGCTAGCGACTCGATAAACAAAAACAGTAGCAACAACATGGGTTTTCACCCATGTATCTGATTTCTTTCTACTTTCTAACACCAAAGTGTGGGGGAATGGCCACCCCCCGCAGCTGTTTTCAATGTATATATCCTTTGTGAAAAAAAAAAAAAAAAAAAAAGAAAAAAAAAATTGTGTGTTTGTATGTACATATAAATAAAGTGAAAAATGAAAAACGATGTTCCCACAGTTAGCTTCTAATATTATCTTTTTACGTTCAAAGAGTCGGCGTAATAGCCGGGACTTTGAATATTGAGGACAATATTCAATTCTAAGTGTGGGGGAGGGGAAAATTCTAGCGAATTTTATCGCATTATATCCTCTAGAATCCCTGTTTTTGGCCTAAAATTTTAAATTTTTTTCACTTTATTTCAAAATTTTTGTGGTTATCAGTCCGCCGTGTCTAAACGACAAAAGGATTGGCTAATCCAGGAGCAAACGGCTCTTGGTAAAGATATATCAAATCCGTTAACGGCTTGCAATTTGCCCAAAATTGTATGGTAAATCAACTCGCCATATCCAAAAAAGTGAATGAGTTGGCTAGCCCGCAAGATTATGGCTTGTGGTAAAGGCAGTGGAAAAACCATAATTGGTAATCAACTCACCAAGATGTCGACTGTGTCCATCAAGAGTTGGTTAGTCCAGAAGCAAACGGCTTCTGGTAAAGACAAATCAAATCTGTTGAAAGCTGGTGGTTTGCTCAAAATCACATGGTTGTCAGGTGGACCATAGTTCTTACTTGAATCGATATATCTGGCTACTCCAGAAGTGATGGCTTTTGGTAAAGGGTTTCAAATCCATCAAGTTTTCCAAAAAGATTGCTAGGGACTAGCAATAGTTTAGTGTGGGGGATTGATGAGTTCTCAAACACTCATCATTTTTATCGTATTTGAACTGCCAAAACATCCGAAAACACTCAGAAATGCATCAAAATACTAAAAATATCCCAGGGATTGTATTTTATACGTTTCAGATGCAAAATAAGTAAAAACAATGAAAAACGAACAAAGTTTACACAATTGGCAGTTTCAGTCCCCCAACTTTTAAAAATTTACAAAACTAGTCCCTGAGCATGTGTTTTGAAAGAAAAGTCAACCTAAGGCATTTAAAAGTCAAATATTATCAAAATTAATCCTTAGGTGAAAACTTCGGAAAAATTACACTTTTGGTCTCTGCAGTTTGGAATTTGGCATAATCAGTCCCTGGGTGCTTTTAAAATGAAAAATATATTTTGTGGCCCTTATGATTTTGAAATATGGCAAACTTGGTCCCTTGATTAACTTTGGAAGGTTGGCAACATTGGTCCTTCAAAATTACCAAAGTTACAATTTTGGTCCTTGTGAATTTAATTACAAACGGACCCTTGTGTATTATACCTAAACCAAAACCAAACCTGTCCACTCCCTTTGGCCCAGAAATATTAACCCCATCCCACCATTCCAAAGCCCAAAATCCATCCCCTTTTAATAATAAAAAATGGGTCAAACCCAAAGTCAACCTCTCCCACCCCCTTCCCTTTGCCGCCATATCCAAACACACCCAGCCTCCAATCACCCCTGCTCTCCCAACATTCATGTCCCCTCCACCATCCTACTAACCACCCTACTCCTCCCTCACCAAAGTCAACCCCAAACACCATCATTACCTCCCTTCCCCCTCCAACTCAGAAAATCACTACAAACAAAGTGCTACTTAAATTGATCCAATGGTGGAAATGAGAGCAAGGCTAATCCAATGGTGGGATTTGACTCTAAAGGGACACAAATTGCTTTTCCAAGCTGTCTCACAACAGACAAGAAGGACAGAAGCAAAAAGAAAAGAAGAAGCTTGTATGTTTATATTTTTTTTAGTATAAGTAGTTTTTCAATGTAAGCCTGGAGGCATATCTTAGTCTTAATTTTTAGTTTTAGTTTCATGATGCGTGGGAATCGCACCTTGCTTTACCTCCCGAGGGATCTCGAGAAGCTTACAACCCCCACCAGGCAGTGTACCTGATCGTTGTAGTATAATATAGTGACAAGTACTGGGGGATTGATCGTTCAGCTTAGGAATAGTGTCGCTAGGATTAGAAAACCTAATTACTAGTTCTAAAGATGAGGGATGACTATTTTTGTGTTTTTATATTTTTTAGAAAGCAATTAAAATCTCGGGTTTTGAAAGAGTGGGCGGAATTAGTTGCTATTCAACTAACCCAAAACTAAGATGCAATCAAAATAAAATAATAAAAATGAAATTAAACTAATTATTACAAGGTTGTGAGCAGTATTTGGAGAAATTGTGTTTACTTAGACTTCACTACTCCCTAGATATCTTTTACACATTAATTACTTGTTATACTTGTATGGATGACGGATTGTATTCCTTAATACCATTCGTGGGGTGGCATACATAACTCCCCAACTCTATGAGCTCTTATCTCCTCCTACACCATGACCCAGCACAACTATAGGGATTGTAAACAGTGGCTCATGCATTAAATACAACCGATAAAGACCTAGTACGCCTCGGTTCATGTTTCTTAAGACGTTCAAGCATGTTACCATTTGAAGATCTGCCAGTTTTCTTAAGCCTAACATATAAATCATTCATCCAAGACAAGAATAGACAAGTAATCAACACATAATCAACATCTAGGTTTCATTAGATCTAAGCAAACACAAAAGAGATCTAGCCTAGCATAATGGAATTGAGATAAGAACAAGATATAAACAACCAACACATAGACATATTGATTGAATTAGAAGCACACTTATCTCAATTACAATGCAAGGTATCAAGGGTTTGGAACCCTTGAATAACCTGTAAAAGTACCACCAAATTCGTCTTTAGGGTTTCACCAAAACTTCTCCTCTTTAATGAAAAAACTAGAAAACTATATATAGGAAAACTGGGCTGACGGCGTCAAGACAAACATGTGACGCCGTCACCTCGCCGCCAAATACTTCCTCGGACGGCCTTGATCTACTTATGACGGCCTATGTGACGCCGTCACCAACCACGGTATTTTATTCTTGGCACTTTGACGCCGTCAGGATGACTTTTGACGCCGTCACCACCTACGGTATTTTATTCTTGCTATCTGACGCCGTCAGGGTGTAACTCTTGACGCCGTCACCAAGTGCTTCCAGCATGGAAAATTGATACTTTGCCGTTTTCTTCACTTTTATGCTCCAAAAACGTCCAAAATGGTTTTTTTTTCCAGAATTCACTCTCCAAACACCTAAAATCACAAAAGGAACGATTTAGGGCAATATTTGATCAAATAAAGTCAGATTCGGGCTTAAATGACCCCCTAAAAACGGATCATTTTTCGCCTCATCATATACCCTTACACTTGAGATTTGCTTGTCCTCAAGCAAATGAGCTTTTATTCTACTCAAAAGACAAGTTAGGGGTCATTTAACACTAATATAAAAGTAATTACAACAAATAATCGTTCCACTAAAGACCAATAGACAAGCACGGAGGTCATACACAAGCACCTCACAAATAGTGTTTAGATACTCACATCTCTCGGGTGTAATAAAGTAATATAACATTATGGAAATGGAAGATATCTCTCACTACCTGTCATAGCAAAATAGATTACCATAGGCTTGGGAAAGGATCAAACCTCCACCACATGGCGTAAGCACCTAGGATAAACTATCAAAGAGGTCTTTTAAAGGGTTGTAACGTTAGGTATAGGGATATGAATTACACGGTTTTGTTGGATAAAGGAAGTTTTACTGGTGGCGAGTTAACAATCTTGGTTAATTACATGTACAATGTGGCGTTGCTAAGCCAAGACTAGACTCGACTTAAGCTAATAAATGAAAAATAACAAAAACATAAAATGAATATAGAATAAAAAGGGATGGTAGTCCGTTTTTATTTATTTATTTATTTATTTTTTTTTCTTTTTCTTGATTTTTCGATTTTTTTTTTTTTTTTTTTTTTTTTTTTTTTTTTTTTCATTTCATACACTCTTACCCTACCATCCAAAATAATACATCATAGGGGTATAAGCATTCCCCTTACACTTGAATCTTTACATACTTTACACTTAACTATTCTAATGACTCGAATTAAGAAAATCAAAACACTTGGAGCACTTTTAAGATTAACGTACATATGGAGGTAATAATATGATGTTCTTCCCCATTACTCCATAAAATAAGTACTTTACCCATGAGTCCCAATCGTCCCAAAACAATATGTACAAGGATATGACTCGACTTAGCAACTATGTAATCAATTAGAAAGTTAACTTAGGGTTTAACAAATAACAATAATGAACTAAAAATGAGCGCATACACGAAAGGCTAAGGCGATTTGGGTGTACATTTAAGTGGGGTGTAACAAATTCTTCCTTTAAGTAAAATGCTTAAAGTTAGAAACGAAAAGATAGGCTCGGAGGGGTGTACTAGGGGTTTCGTGTACTAAAAATGAGCACAACGCCAAGGGTGTGGGAAAAATTAGTTGACTTAACTAGCCAAGTAATATGACTTAAATGGTCAAGTAATTATGATACGGGTTTAACACAAGGGTGATCATAATGCCTCTTATCATGTAGTAAATCCTACCACACGAATGTAGTCTCACTAGCAGTCTCGGGATGCATCACTAACGCAAGTTCTAGAATCTAAATGCTACCGGTACACTCATAAGCACTAATAGAAAATGCTTTTCCTATCAAATCTAAAGGCGAACCTCACATTTTTGGGTGAAAAATTTTTCTGAATATACGGTTATATGCTAATCATACAACCTCCTATCCATGAGACGCTTGCTATGGCTAAAGTTTCACTCCTAAATGTTGTAAAAAATTTTAAATTTGGCGCTAAAATTGCACTAACAAGTATTTCTCATAGTTTTATTACACATCTACCATTAAACAAAACAAACTCAAGCGAAAGTGCATATGTAAGGTATCATCTTTTTACCCTCCCCTTACACTTAAGATGAATATTGTCCCCAATGTTCAAGTAAAGAATGTAAAAGTGAAAAAGTAAAGAGAATGAAATCAAATACTCCCCTGATTCGCTCGGTATGGATTATAGGTTGGCCAGGTTAAATCTTCCTCCAAGGAAATGAACAATCAAAGCTTCCCTTCCAGAATATAAATCATCTTCTTGTCATACATAACCTGTAAATCCTGACAACAATAGACAAGACAACCTCGCGTAAAATCGGCGGCATCCTATATAAGTTACTAAATCCTAGAAAACAAAGTAAGATATAATGCTTGTGGAATGAAGTTTGCAGATTTCCTGGAGATTATAAAACTTAATAATTCACAAAAACCATAAGACTCCGTTAGAAAAACAAAACCGGTGAAATTTCCAGATTTTTACTCCTGACGCCGTCAAGAGTAATACGCTGACGCCGTCAGAATGGACCTGCAGAAATTCTTATGTTAAGTTTCCGGAAAATTTCTGGAAAAACTTTGTCCTACTTCCTGGAAAATCCTGCAAAACTTCATTATGACTCAATATAAGCATTTGACTCTAACAAATACGAATATACATGTTCATTTAATATTGTGGAGAATCATGATCGGTTTGTTTCTTAAAAACATATTTGGGGTTTCCCCTTACACTTATCTTTTGCAAAAATACTTTTAGGTTGGAGTTAAGACTAGGCCAAACAACATAGTAAAGTATTTCCACATTTTATTTGAGAAACATGATCAACCAACAATAAAAATAAAACATGCATACGGAAGCAAATAACTATCAAACAAATAAAATCACACAAAACATGGGTTGCCTCCCAAGAAGCGCTTTTCTTTATTTACGAGTCTTGTAGCTAGACTCAAAGTCGTGGGTTACTACGTGATCTCATCATTGGTTCCATTCTCTAGGTCGTCTTCTAAACCAGTTTTGTATTCCGGACCTAGTTGCAAGCATTCTTTGTAGAAACCTAGCATCCTATTTCTAACATACTCTACTCCTCTACGTCTATCCTCCTCTAATTCCTCATCCTTATTAACCTCAACTTCCCTACTATCATCCTTACTATCAGTTTCTACTCTAACTTCATCCTTGTCACTCTCCTCTATCTCCTTATCTATTGGCTTAATAGTGACAACATTGACAAAGTGGACATGTTTGGATGATGAGGGGTCCTTAATTTGGATTCCACTATTGGTGTCCCTAGTTTCCTTCCTAGGTGTGATTAAGGCTTGGTTGTTGAGGGCTTTCAACAAGTTGTCAATTTTGTTGGTCATCTCCGTTTGTTGTTGGTTGAATTCGGTTTCAAACCTAGCTATGCGAGCTTCTTGAGATGCCATAAACTTTGACATCAATCCTTCAAGATTGTTGGTACTACCATAGTTGTTAGAAGGATTGTTGTTGAAAGTACGGTTGGATGGTGGACCGTTTGGTTGGTAACGATTAGGCGGATTGGAAGAATTGGGTTGATTTTGTTTCCACCTAAGGTTTGGGTGATTTTTCCAAGAGGGGTTGTATGAATCACCATAAGGGTTTGGCTCAGGCTTGAAAGTGTACCACTTATCTCCCGCTTCGTCGGTACGCGTGGATGCGTAGTCCGCAAAAGCTGTTCCGGGGAGTTCCACACAATCACGAGTGTCATGGGGACCACTACATAATTCGCATGAAGAAGTGATTTTGTTCACTTGGCTTGAAGGCTTGGGAGCATCGTAAGATTTCATGAGAAACTTGACTTGGTCCTCAAGTTCCATGATCCTACGGTCGGCAGTGCTAGAATTGTTCGAAGGCAAAGATATTGCCTTGACCGTTCTGTTCAAATCACGGGGATCATTCCAACTTTCGTTGTCATAGAGAGCAAGATCTTCTATGAGTTCCCATGATTGTTCCGCACTAAGATCACGTAGCTTACCACCGGCCGATTGGTCAATGGTTCGCCTCGTGGAGATGTCGATATGGTCATAGAAGATTTGGACTTGGAGCCAAAGATCTATGCCATGATGAGGGACTTTTTGGAGTAAGTCCTTGAAACGAGTCCATGCTTCATAAAGAGATTCATTTTGACGTTGTTGGAACATCAAGATGTCATTCCTAAGCTTAGTAGTTCTCCCCGGTGGGAAAAATTGAGCAAGGAAACGAGTGGTGAGATCATCCCATGTGGTGATGGATCCCGCGGGTAAACGCTCAAGCCATTGACTAGCTTGATCCCGTAGAGAGAATTGGAATAGGCGTAATCGGGTAGTCTCTCTAGTTTCAACACCTAGGTCTATGGAATCTACGATTTTGAGAAAGTCCTTAAGGTGTTGGTTTGGATCTTCGGAACGAAGTCCATGGAATGCACATCCGCTTTGCACCAACCGGATGGTGTCGGATCGCAAGGGGGTCACATTGTCTCCGGTGAGCTCAATGGTGTTACGGTAGCCTTGGTGGCTAGGTCGGGAATACTCTCCTAAGGTTCGGGGCCTAAGGGGTTCTAATGGTGGGTTTTGTTGTGGTGGGATGACGGGTTCAAAGGTGTTACCACCTTCCATGATGTCGGATGGTAAAGAGTTACGAACAAAGGCACGAAGAAATAAGATAGACTAAAGAAGACCTAAAAATAAAAATAAAATCTTACTAGAAAGGAATCTAGCAAGTAGACCTAATAAAAAGAAATCCTAACCTAGACAATAACTATTTCCCCGGAAACGGCGCCAAAAACTTGATGCGTGGGAATCGCACCTTGCTTTACCTCCCGAGGGATCTCGAGAAGCTTACAACCCCCACCAGGCAGTGTACCTGATCGTTGTAGTATAGTATAGTGACAAGTACCGGGGGATTGATCGTTCAGCTTAGGAATAGTGTCGCTAGGATTAGAAAACCTAATTACTAGTTCTAAAGATGAGGGATGATTATTTTTGTGTTTTTATATTTTTTAGAAAGCAATTAAAATCTCGGGTTTTGAAAGAGTGGGCGGAATTAGTTGCTATTCAACTAACCCAAAACTAAGATGCAATCAAAATAAAATAAGAAAAATGAAATTAAACTAATTATTACAAGGTTGTGAGCAGTATTTGGAGAAATTGTGTTTACTTAGACTTCACTACTCCCTAGATATCTTTTACACGTTAATTACTTGTTATACTTGTATGGATGACGGATTGTATTCCTTAATACCATTCGTGGGGTGGCATACATAACTCCCCAACTCTATGAGCTCTTATCTCCTCCTACACCATGACCCAGCACAACTATAGGGATTGTAAACAGTGGCTCATGCATTAAATACAACCGATAAAGACCTAGTACGCCTCGGTTCATGTTTCTTAAGACGTTCAAGCATGTTACCATTTGGAGATCTGCCAGTTTTCTTAAGCCTAACATATAAATCATTCATCCAAGACAAGAATAGACAAGTAATCAACACATAATCAACATCTAGGTTTCATTAGATCTAAGCAAACACAAAAGAGATCTAGCCTAGCATAATGGAATTGAGATAAGAACAAGATATAAACAACCAACACATAGACATATTGATTGAATTAGAAGCACACTTATCTCAATTACAATGCAAGGTATCAAGGGTTTGGAACCCTTGAAAAACCTATAAAAGTACCACCAAATTCGTCTTTAGGGTTTCACCAAAACTTCTCCTCTTTAATGAAAAAACTAGAAAACTATATATAGGAAAACTGGGCTGACGGCGTCAAGACAAACATGTGACGCCGTCACCTCACCGCCAAATACTTCCTCGGACGGCCTTGATCTACTTATGACGGCCTATGTGACGCCGTCACCAACCACGGTATTTTATTCTTGGCACTTTGACGCCGTCAGGATGACTTTTGACACCGTCACCACCTACGGTATTTTATTCTTGCTATCTGACGCCGTCAGGGTGTAACTCTTGACGCCGTCACCAAGTGCTTCCAGCATGGAAAATTGATACTTTGCCGTTTTCTTCACTTTTATGCTCCAAAAACGTCCAAAATGGCTTCTTTTCCAGAATTCACTCTCCAAACACCTAAAATCACAAAAGGAACGATTTAGGGCAATATTTGATCAAATAAAGTCGGATTCGGGCTTAAATGACCCCCTAAAAACGGATCATTTTTCGCCTCATCATTTCAATATTGTAATGTATTTTTAAAAATTAATGTATTGTCTCAGTTCTTGTTGAAAACCTTGCACTCATTTTCAGTTTTATATAACCTTCAATTTCTCATTATTGTCTAAAAATTGTTATCAAAGTTATCTTAGTTGTTAGTTTAAGTTTGTGAAATAATGTGACTCAAAAGAAAACAAAATCAGAAAAGAAAAGAAAAAAAAAACAGACAAAGAAAATTACAAGAAAAATAAAAAAAATAGAGAAGAGAAGAAGAAGGAAATGGTGCAGAGATGATTTTGGTATTGGATTGGATTGATTAGAGCTCTGTGGAGAGCTATAGGTTGTTCAATGTTCTAGTTCCTAGCATTGCATTTGGCCAAACAATTGTAAGAATCCACATTTTTATTCTTAACTGTTTCATTATTGTTTGCCTGTTTTCTAAGCTTGTTTATGCTAGATTAGTTGTAGTGTAATGTTAAAACTAGGATTTTAAATTTAAAAAACCAATTCCCTTTGAAAATCACAAAACAGTTTATCTTAAGGGGTGTTTGGGATAACTTTGTACCATGTATTCCTTTGACTGTCAGGTGTTAAAACTAGTTTAGGCAGAACACACTAGGCAATATTAGGGTAATATTAACATAAAATCAGTAGGCTACTTGTTAAAAAGTCAAATCTCCCTTGTGCTTGCTTAACTGCTTATTTGTGTAACCTGTTGATGTCCAACTCCTCATTCCAAGTTTAGTAAGAGTTAAACCAGCTCACTGTAGTTTAATTATAAGCTAAAACATCAATTTCAATCATTAAATCCCTAACAAAGTTCATTAAAGTCAACTGTGTTACAAAAATTGAAAAAGTCAAAATGGTAATTTGGTCAGAAATCCCATTTCTTGGGTGATTTTTCTTGATTTTTGTAGATCAAACTAAGACCTGAAACTTTTTGAGCTTGAAGTCTACCACCTAGACGATCAAATCCTTTGGTTGTTACATTTTTAAGAATTTTTTTCAAGCATGTGCAGTCCATTGTTTGGACCTGCAGGGCATGAAACTCCCCTGTACACCCAGTCTGACCCATTGAACTTTGGTTGGTTACTAGCTCATTTGTTGGGCTATTTTCCTGAGCATTGCTGTTTTGGGAAGCCACCTAGGGTGTATTGTTAGATGTGTCCTTATTTTGCTCTTAATTGCTTATTTGGACAGCTTATTGTACTCCCTTATTTGTCCTTGTGAGCACTATTGTTGCTGATGTGATCAGTGTTAGCTTAGCTTATTAGTTGCATGTCCCTTTTTGATTGTGGATTTCAAGTTGGTAGTTATAGTTGATTCTTATTACCTGATTGATCTTTGTTTGTAGATTGTTGTAATTTATGCTTGAGAGCTCATTTGACTAACTGCTTATTTCAATAAACCTCAATTAGAAGTGTATGTTTTTAGTTGTAAAATAGTTGTGTAAAAGAAAAATTAGAAAAAGACAAAATAATAAAAAGTGATAGCTTCTATTTAAGCCCTTTTGGCTTATTTTCTGCTTATTTATAAGCAACAACTATTTTTAAAATTTTCCTAGGCTTCTGTAACCATAATAGATTTTTAGTAATTTTTTCAGATTTTTCCTTAATCATTTAGTATTTTTTATAATTTAGTTTAATTTAAATCAATTAAATAATTAGTTTTTAATTATTAATAATTAATTAAAAAGTAGGAAAAATAGTTTTTCTGTTTTAAAATTAGTTTTATAATATTTTAGATTTTTCTAAATTTAATTTTCATTTTTCTAGTTAAATTTCATAATTATTTGTAATTTAGGATAATTTAGTTAATTAAAAAGTAATTAATAATTAGTAATTAATTAATAGTAATTAATTAAATAGTTGTAAAAATAATTTTAATTTTCCAAAAATTTTCTTATAACATTATGATTGTAAAAATATAATTTTCACGTTCGTAGGACTTTGTTTACTCATGTTTCACTTTTTTATTTGCGCGTTCGCGTTTATTTTAAACTCAAACGCGCGTTTTTAGGTTAAATCACGTTTTTAGGTAATCTGATAATCAGTAATTGTTAATAAAGTGTTTCTAAGTTGTTTTCCATCATAATCTCGTAGTGTAATCATAATAATCAAATTCCTGACCTTCCTGATTAATCACTCGATCATTTAAAACGTTTACAAATACAATTGCACGCCTCGTCGGGACATAACAACCTGGGGATTCCCTAAACTCCTTGGTTAGTTGGTTTTTGACGTTTGACTTGGTTGACCATCACCTGGTGAACTTAGTTGACCGTTCCAAACCAATCAAAATTTGGCGCCGCTGCCGGACAGGCTGCTGCGTATCTGCACACGTTCTTTATAGATTAGTGGTTTTTCACACATCCTTGTATAAACTCCACCACTTTTTGTAAATCTTAATCATAAAATAAAAATGTCATTAACACTTTTCCTAAAGTGTTAACAACACCAAAAATATCAGAAAAACAAACAAAACAGATCGTTACGTTTTCTATATCGGGTTTCTTTTAAGGTGATTCTTAAAGAAATACGATTTTGGTAAACGAAACGATACCAAAAATATTGTCCAAAAGTTTTTTCACCCATACACAAAAACCCAAAAACATTCGTCTTTTCTTGTGAATAATAATTACATAAAAATAAATCGTCGCAAACCAAGACAGAACACCTACTAACTGGGGGTGTGAACATAATAAGTTCCCAAACAAAAGATTAAAACTTGCCTTTGTATCCCTGTAGGTTTGTGTACCTTTCTTAAAGAAGCCACTTACTTGTGATTATTGGTTTAAGTTCACTGTGGTTTTGCCTCGACTTTGTTTTAATTGGTTTTATCCCTAGTGTATGCACACTCGCTCTTCTAGGTCTACTAGCCCATTACGTGAGCTTGTTAGAAAACCTAGAAGACCTCGTAGACGTTCAGCACCAACAGTCGGATCTGAGATCCGTACTATTTCCACTTCAGCTGTCACCATGGCGGAAGACCGCCCCATGTGTGAGCTTCTCCAAGCACCCATCGAGGGTTACGGAGGCGCTATTGTTGTTCCAGCCATCGTGGCTGATAGTTTTGAGCTCAAAACCGGGTTACTCAATCTTGTAACCTCAAGTCAATTCTACGGTTTTGAGAGGGACGATCCTCATGCTCATATTCGATGGTTCAATAAAATCACATCAACCATCAAGTACAAAAATGTCCCGTGTGAAGCAATCAAGCTTCTTCTCTTCCCATTCTCCCTCGAGGGTCAAGCCCGGATTTGGCTTGAGAAACAACCCCTCGATCTATTGAGACATGGGAAGATCTGGTAAAAAAGTTTGTGAATGAATTCTTCCCACCTTCTAAGACCACGAGTCTTAAAAACGAGATCACCAAGTTCACTCAGAAATATGATGAATCATTTGGTGAAGCGTGGGATCGTTTCAAAGAATTACTTCGCAAGTGTCCACATCATGGTTTCTCCGAGTTGATGCAACTCGATACTTTCTACAATGGCGTGATCCAAGTTGATCAGGATTCTCTCAATGCCTCCGCAGGAGGTAACTTTTTGAGTAGAACCACCAAAGAAGCCTTAGCAATCATTGAGAACAAGTCCAAGGTCCGCTCTACACGAAGCAAGCCGGTTGTTTCACAAATTAGTGCGGGTCCTTCCACTTCATCTCCTTCGAGTCAGTCTAGCACCGATGCTAAGATTGACAAGCTTACTGAGGCTATTCAAGCTTTGGTTCTCGCCCAAAAAAAAAAAAGTTTCATTTCCACAACATCCTCCACCTGCCGAGGTTAAAAAAGTGGAAGTCTGTGTAACTTGTGGTGGGCCGCATGCCTACTACAATTGCACAGCTACTGATGGTTCTCCATTTGAAGCTCATGCTGTAGTCGGGTCATCTAATCAAGGAGGCAATCAATACCGCCCTCCTATGGACCCGAACTACCTTCCTAATCATTATCCTGGACCTCCCGGTTTTAATCAAAATCAAAATGTCCAAAACCGTAACCAGAATCAAAATAGAATGAACCAAAGTTTTCAAAACCAAGGCAACTTCCATCAGGGTCACGGTTTTCAAAATCAAAACCAAGGTTTCCAACATCAAAATCAATGAAACTTTAATCGAAACCAAGGTCAGGGTAATTTCAACCCCGGGTATTTTCATGGAAACAACAACCCTAATCAGGGTAATTTTCAAAATCAAGGTCCCAATCAGAACAATCGTGCTCAAAATTTTAATAACCAAAATCAAGCCATTGTTCCAACTGGGCCTTCATCTGACGAGTTGTTAAAACAATTTATGAAGTCCCAAGAAGAGATGAACAAGTTGTTGGTTAGCTAGATTTCTGAAATTAAGAAGTCTGTTGATATAAATAAACGACTAAAAACGTTATTCATATCTTTCGATATCTCTATGTTTTGATAATCACAAAACGAAAACTCATTAAATCAAAGATAATGACGTAAACAAGTATTTAGTAGTTAATAATCACTTTAACCATCTAATCACTTAAGGTATGAATAAACATAGTGATTAAAGCATTATAAGATCAAAGGAAAGTTTAATTAAGTATTACAAAGCTTACTTAATTATATAAACATATTATATATTTTTTGAAAAACACTTTTGGTAATAAAGAAAAATGTTTTATTCATACTAAATATATGAATTCAAATTTTTAACCAAAATCAGTTAGTTTTTCACCAAATAAACTTTCCCCACTAAAAGACAAAGAATCTGGCCGTTTCAGCTGGGCGGCCCCCTTAATTACAAAGGGCGGTCCCCTTAATTTTAAGGGGGCCGGCCATGATTTAAAGGGGCCGGCCACGCTCCTCTGTCAGATTCTGTTGCCTATAAATACCACCTTAAACCTGGATTTTTTCCTCACCTTTTTGCACTAAAACTTTCTGATCTAAACATTCCTCTCCATCTTCTAAAAATCCTTTGATCTTATATACTTTGATCTTTGTTTCAAAGTGATTCAAGCCTCAACACTCAAGTGCAAAGAGAAGAATACTTCTACTAGAAGTATTACAACTTAGTATCATCTTGCTAACTAAGTTGTTTGCTTAGTTCATATTGTATATCATTTATTTCTTTGTGAACATTGTGTATACATTGGTTAGATAGATTTAGATATTAGATCTAGATCCATTGAAGGTGTGAAGTAGTACTAGTAGTGAAGAAGTGGAGGTGTATAGGATTAGTGTTAGAAAATATAAGTGATAATAGCATATTGAAGTGGAGATAGTTGTGAAGACGAAGAAGTTGAAGCTTTGAAGTTGAAAAGATCTTGAAGCCTAGAAGTTGTGAAGTAGTATATATCTTGGACTTAGTAGTGAAGGTGTGAAGAAACAAGTGGTGTGAAGAAAAAGAGTTAGGAAGTATTAAGTTGTGAAGAAGCTAGGAGCAAAGTAGAAAGTTGTGAAGATATTTGAAGTGTAGAAGATTGGTGTGTAGAAGTTAGGTGTGAAGAAGATTGGTGTGAAGAAGTTGTGATTGTGGTGTGATATCGTTGTGGTGTGCTAATTGGTGTGTAAGGTTTTCTCCGCCATAAAGGAGGTTTTTGAACTAGTGAAGAAAACTCTCGAGTAGGTGACTCGGGGAGTGGAGTAGGGCAAGGAAGGTGTCCTTGTAGCCGAACCACTATAAATCATTTGTCTCTCGGTTTGATCTTTCCATCTCTCACTCTTTGATTTATAACTTACTTGCATATCATTCATAGTTACAATTGCTTGTGTGTTGTGCATATATTGATTTCACATAAAGATCAAACTAGGTTTCATTCAAAACATAAATTATATATTAGTAAATTAAAGTATATACAATCATTAAAACACATATACATATATAAATGCAAACTTATATTTAAGTGAGATATATGAAATTATAACTTCTATTTAACACTTTAAATAAGAAGCATTTATGTGACATATGTGAATTAACTTGTATCTATACTTTAGCTTCAAAGGGTTTTTACAAACTATCATTAAGTACTTGAAAGCAAAATCTTATTGAAACGAAAAAGACGCAAAACTATTCAACCCCCCCTTCTAGTTTTCTACAATTGGTATCAGAGCCACGTCTAGCAAGATTTTTTAAAATAGATTGTGTTTTAAAACTTGCAACGATCAATGGAATTTGAAAAATATGTAGAAGGGAAATTTTCACAACAACCACCTTTATTTGAAAATGATCATTTTCTTGAATGGAAAAACAAATTTGAAAACTATGTGAAATCAATAGATCTTGATCTTTGGCATATCATTTCAATTGGTGATCCTAAATTCATGAGGTGATTAAACAAGAAGTTTTAAAACTTCTTGATGCCGGATTGATTTACCCTACCTCGGACAGTCCTTGGGTTAGCCCAATTCACTGCGTTCCAAAAAAGGGTGGCATTACTGTTGTCACAAACGAGGAAAATGAGTTGATTACAACTCGTTTGGTTACGGGGTGGCGTGTCTGTATTGATTATCGCAAGTTAAATGACGCCACCCGTAAAGATCATTTTCCTCTGCCCTTTATGGATCAGATGCTCAAGTGATTAGCGGGGAATGAGTACTATTGCTTCCTCGATGGTTTCTCGGGTTACTTTCAGATTCCCATTGATCCGCAAGATCAAGAAAAGACCACTTTCACGTGCCCCTATGGAACTTTTGCATATAAGCGTATGCCATTTGGTTTATGTAATGCTCCGGGCACGTTTCAAAGATGTATGATGGCCATATTTTCCGACATGATCGGGAAAACTATGGAGGTCTTTATGGACAATTTTTCGGTCATTGGGGATTCGTTCCAAACATGTCTCTCCCATTTAGACAACATGCTTAAACGTTGTGAAGACACAAGGTTATGTCTAAATTGGGAGAAAAGCCACTTTATGGTCAAAGAGGGCATTGTCCTCGGCCATAAAATTTCAAAGAATGGGATTGAGGTTGACAGAGCCAAAGTTGATGTCATAGCAAAATTGCCTCATCCCACTACTGTCAAAGGTGTTAGGAGCTTTTTGGGTCATGCCGGTTTTTACCGTAGGTTTATTCAAGATTTTTCTAAAATCGCCCGGCCTATGACCTATCTCCTCGAAAAGGATGCTCCTTTTATCTTCTCCCCAGAGTGCATCAAAGCTTTTGAAACATTGAAGAAAAAGCTTACCGAGGCACCGATTCTTGTTGCCCCCGATTGGGACTTGCCCTTTGAACTCATGTGTGATGCGAGTGACTATGCAATTGGGGCAGTCTTGGGGCAACGCAAAACAAAACACTTTCAGCCTATACACTATGCAAGCAAGACTATGACCGAGGCTCAAAGTCATTACACCACCACTGAAAAAGAATTATTAGCCGTGGTGTATGCCTTTGAAAAATTCCGGCCATACTTGATATTGACCAAGAGCATAGTGTATACGGATCACTCAGCTTTGAAGTACCTCTTTGCAAAACAAGAAGCAAAGCCGAGACTACTCCGTTGGGTTCTCCTCCTACAGGAATTTGATATCATAATTCGTGATAAAAAAGGAGCTGAGAACCTAGCTGCTGATCATCTCTCCCGATTGGAAAACCCCCACCTAGATGTCTTTGAAAAGAAGGAAATTAATGAAACCTTCCCTCTCGAGACACTCAATGCGATTGCCTTTCGTGGAGATTCTATTACCCCATGGTTTACCGATTTCGCAAACTACCATGCGGGTAATTTTGTGGTGAAAGGGATGTCGTCCCAACAGAAAAATAAATTCTTTAAGGACATAAAACATTACTTCTGGGACGACCCCTACCTGTTTAAAATATGTGCGGATAAAGTCATCCGGCGGTGTGTTTATGGTCAAGAAGCCACTGAAATTCTCAAGGCTTGCCATGCTGGTCCCACGGGAGGCCACCATAATCCAAACTATACCGCCAAAAAGGTGTTTGATTCCGGTTTCTACTGGCCCACGATCTACAAGGATGCCAAGGAATTAGTCAAATCCTGTGACGCTTGTCAACATCACGGGAATATTTCACAAACGAATGAAATGCCTCAAAATGCAATTCAAGTTTGTGAAATCTTTGACGTATGGGGCATCGACTTTATGGGGCCATTTCCATCATCTCATGGAAATAAGTACATACTCGTGGCTGTTGACTATTTGTCAAAATGGGTTGAAGCGAAAGCTTTACCCACTAATGATGCCCGAGTAGTTGTGAAATTCTTGAAAGCTCTTTTTGCTCGATTTGGAACTCCACGTGCTATAATTAGTGATCATGGTACGCATTTTTGCAATGACAAATTCGATAAAGTCATGCAAAAGTATGGTGTAACTCACCATCTTTCTACTGCGTACCATCCTCAAACAAGTGGACAAGTAGAAGTTTCCAATCGAGGCATTAAAAGAATATTGGAAAGAACTGTAGGTGAGAATCGTGCATCGTGGTCGGATAAATTAGATGATGCACTCTGGGCTTTCCGTACGGCGTATAAAACACCCATCGGGTGTACGCCTTACAAGCTTGTGTATGGGAAAGCGTCCCATCTTCCGATCGAGCTTGAGCATAAAGCCTATTGGGCCCTCAAGCATGCCAATTTTGACCTCAAAACTGCGGGTGATCATAGGAAAGTTCAACTGAATGAATTAAATGAACTTCGTGATCAAGCTTACGAGAACTCTTTGATCTATAAGGAAAAGACAAAGAAGATTCATGACTCCAAAATCAAGAACCGCGTTTTTAACGTTGGTAATCTAGTCCTTCTTTTCAACTCTAGACTCAAGATCTTCTCGGGAAAGCTTAAAACCCGATGGACTGGTCCATTCACTATCGTTAAAGTTTATCCTTATGGCACCGTCGAATTATCTCAAAATGACGGCCCTAATTTCAAAGTGAATGGACATCGTTTAAATCACTACTTTGGAGAGGACATACCATCCATGGTTGTCCCGGATCTCCAAACTTTCCCCAAGGACAATTGAATTCGGGGATCGAGTCAAGCTAGCGACTCGGTAAACAAAAACAGTAGCAACAACATGGGTTTTCACCCATGTCTCTGATTTCTTTCTACTTTCTAACACCCAAGTGTGGGGGAATGGCCACCCCCCGCAGCTGTTTTCAATGTATATATCCTTTGTGAAAAAAAAAAAGAAAAAAAAAATTGTGTGTTTGTATGTACATATAAATAAAGTGAAAAATGAAAAACGATGTTCCCACAATTAGCTTCTAATATTATCTTTTTACGTTCAAAGAGTCGGCGTAATAGCCGGGACTTTGAATATTGAGGACAATATTCAATTCTAAGTGTGGGGGAGGGGAAAATTCTAGCGAATTTTATCGCATTATATCCTCTAGAATCCCTGTTTTTGGCCTAAAATTTTAAATTTTTTTCACTTTATTTCAAAAATTTTGTGGTTATCAGTCCGCCGTGTCTAAACGACAAAAGGATTGGCTAATCTAGGAGCAAACGGCTCTTGGTAAAGATATATCAAATCCGTTGACGGCTTGCAATTTGCCCAAAATTGTATGGTAAATCAACTCGCCATATCCAAAAAAGTGAATGAGTTGGCTAGCCCGCAAGATTATGGCTTGTGGTAAAGGCAGTGGAAAAACCATAATTGGTAATCAACTCACCAAGATGTCGACTGTGTCCATCAAGAGTTGGCTAGTCCAGAAGCAAATGGCTTCTGGTAAAGACAAATCAAATCCGTTGAAAGCTGGTGGTTTGCTCAAAATCACATGGTTATCAGGTGGACCATAGTTCTTACTTGAATCGATACATCTGGCTACTCCAGAAGTGATGGCTTTTGGTAAAGAGTTTCAAATCCATCAAGTTTTCCAAAAAGATTGCTAGGGACTAGCAATAGTTTAGCGTGGGGGATTGATGAGTGCTCAAACACTCATCATTTTTATCGTATTTGAACTGCCAAAACATCCGAAAACACTCAGAAATGCATCAAAATACTAAAAATATCCCAGGGATTGTATTTTATACGTTTCAGATGCAAAATAAGTAAAAACAATGAAAAACGAACAAAGTTTACACAATTGGCAGTTTCAGTCCTCCAACTTTTAAAAATTTACAAAACTAGTCCCTGAGCATGTGTTTTGAAAGAAAAGTCAACCTAAGGCATTTAAAAGTCAAATATTATCAAAATTAACCCTTAGGTGAAAACTTCAGAAAAATTACACTTTTGGTCTCTGCAGTTTGGAATTTGGCATAATCAGTCCCTGGGTGCTTTTAAAATGAAAAATATATTTTGTGGCCCTTATGATTTTGAAATATGGCAAACTTGGTCCCTTGATTAACTTTGGAAGGTTGGCAACATTGGTCCTTCAAAATTACCAAAGTTACAATTTTGGTCCTTGTGAATTTAATTACAAACGGACCCTTGTGTATTATACCTAAACCAAAACCAAACCTGTCCACTCCCTTTGGCCCAGAAATATTAACCCCAGCCCACCATTCCAAAGCCCAAAATCCATCCCCTTTTAATAATAAAAAATGGGTCAAACCCAAAGTCAACCTCTCCCACCCCCTTCCCTTTGCCGCCATATCCAAACACACCCAGCCTCCAATCACCCCTGCTCTCCCAACATTCATGTCCCCTCCACCATCCTACTAACCACCCTACTCCTCCCTCACCAAAGTCAACCCCAAACACCATCATTACCTCCCTTCCCCCTCCAACTCAGAAAATCACTACAAACAAAGTGCTACTTAAATTGATCCAATGGTGGAAATGAGAGCAAGGCTAATCCAATGGTGGGATTTGACTCTAAAGGGACACAAATTGCTTTTCCAAGCTGTCTCACAACAGACAAGAAGGACAGAAGCAAAAAGAAAAGAAGAAGCTTGTATGTTTATATTTTTTTTAGTATAAGTAGTTTTTCAATGTAAGCCTGGAGGCATATCTTAGTCTTAAATTTTAGTTTTAGTTTCAATATTGTAATGTATTTTTAAAAATTAATGTATTGTCTCAGTTCTTGTTGAAAACCTTGCACTCATTTTCAGTTTTATATAACCTTCAATTTCTCATTATTGTCTAAAAATTGTTATCAAAGTTATCTTAGTTGTTAGTTTAAGTTTGTGAAATAATGTGACTCAAAAGAAAACAAAATCAGAAAAGAAAAGAAAAAAAAAAACAGACAAAGAAAATTACAAGAAAAATAAAAAAAACTAGAGAAGAGAAGAAGAAGGAAATGGTGCAGAGATGATTTTGGTATTGGATTGGGTTGATTAGAGTTCTGTGGAAAGCTATAGGTTGTTCAATGTTCTAGTTCCTAGCATTGCATTTGGCCAAACAATTGTAAGAATCCACATTTTTATTCTTAACTGTTTCATTATTGTTTGCCTGTTTTCTAAGCTTGTTTATGCTAGATTAGTTGTAGTGTAATGTTAAAACTAGGATTTTAAATTTAAAAATCAATTCCCTTTGAAAATCACAAAATAGTTTATCTTATGGGGTGTTTGGGATAACTTTGTACCATGTATTCCTTTGACTGTCAGGTGTTAAAACTAGTTTAGGCAGAACACACTAGGCAATATTAGGGTAATATTAACATAAAATCAGTAGGCTACTTGTTAAAAAATCAAATCTCCCTTGTGCTTGCTTAACTGCTTATCTGTGTAACTTGTTGATGTCCAACTCCTCATTCCAAGTTTAGTAAGAGTTAAACCAGCTCACTTTAGTTTAATTATAAGCTAAAACATCTATTTCAATCATTAAATCCCTACCAAAGTTCATTAAAGTCAACTATGTTACAAAAATTGAAAAAGTCAAAATGGTAATTTGGTCAGAAATCCCATTTCTTGGGTGATTTTTCTTGATTTTTGTAGATCAAACTAAGACCTGAAACTTTTTGAGCTTGAAGTCTACCACCTAGACTATCAAATCCTTTGGTTGTTACATTTTTAAGAATTTTTGTCAAGCTTGTGCCGTCCATTGTTTGGACCTGCAGGGCATGAAACTCCCCTGTATACCCAGTCTGACCCATTGAACTTTGGTTGGTTACTAGCTCATTTGTTGGGCTATTTTCCTGAGAATTGCTGTTTTGGGAAGCCACCTAGGGTGTATTGTTAGATGTGTCCTTATTTTGCTCTTAATCGCTTATTTGGACAGCTTATTGTACTCCCTTATTTGTCCTTGTGAGCACTATTGTTGCTGATGTGATCAGTGTTAGCTTAGCTTATTAGTTGCATGTCCCTTTTTGATTGTGGATTTCAAGTTGGTAGTTATAGTTGATTCTTATTACCTGATTGATCTTTGTTTGTAGATTGTTGTAATTTATGCTTGAGAGCTCATTTGACTAACTGCTTATTTCAATAAACCTCAATTAGAAGTACTACTCCACCACTGTTAGTCATGTTGGTTTGAATAAGTTTAGCATTTTCTAAATTTAGCCTGTTGAGTTTGATTTGGATCATTGAAGTTTTTTTTACTCTAGTTTTCTAGGTTTTGAGCTTTTGGATTAACTTCCACCTTCCACTTACCCTACTGATTGGAATAACCATATCAGTGAGTGGTGGCCATTTTCACAAGTCCCCCACAAGCTCACACCTTGAGCTAATTCCTTGGCCTTTGCCTTTTTGACCAGTTCACCAGCTTAGTTTGTAGGATCAAAACCTTTTTCAGGCTTTTAAGCTTCTTTAATAAGCTCAATTAGGCCTGCTAGTGACCCATGAGGTCCTGTTTGGTACTAGGCAATGTGGAATTGCTTATTTGCTTATTGTGATGATTTCAGTGCATGATGTAGCTTATTCCTTGTGCATTTAAGTTTCTTGTAGCTAATTTTACCTTCTGTGGCCATCCACTTAGCTTATTGCCAGCTTATTCACAGCTTAATATCATTTTGAACCTAAAAAGCTTGGCTGTTTTGCTTAATTGTATGCATAGAGCTTATTTTCCACTTCTATAAAAAGTCCCTTTGTAAAAAGTGTTTGTTTTTAGTTGTAAAATAGTTGTGTAAAAGAAAAATTAGAAAAAGACAAAAAAATAAAAAGTGATAGCTTCTATTTAAGCCCTTTTGGCTTATTTTCTGTTTATTTATAAGCAACAACTATTTTTAAAATTTTCCTAGGCTTCTGTAACCATAATAGATTTTTAGTAATTTTTTCAGATTTTTCCTTAATCATTTAGTATTTTTTATAATTTAGTTTAATTTAAATCAATTAAATAATTAGTTTTTAATTATTAATAATTAATTAAAAAGTAGGAAAAATAGTTTTTCTGTTTTAAAATTAGTTTTATAATATTTTAGATTTTTCTAAATTTAATTTTCATTTTTCTAGTTAAATTTCATAATTATTTGTAATTTAGGATAATTTAGTTAATTAAAAAGTAATTAATAATTAGTAATTAATTTATAGTAATTAATTAAATAGTTGTAAAAATAATTTTAATTTTCCAAAAATTTTCTTATAACATTAGGATTGTAAAAATATAATTTTCACGTTCGTAGGACTTTGTTTACTCACGTTTCACTTTTTTATTTGCGCGTTCGCGTTTATTTTAAACTCAAACGCGCGTTTTTAGGTTAAATCACGTTTTTAGGTAATCTGATAATCAGTAATTGTTAATAAAGTGTTTCTAAGTTGTTTTCCATCATAATCTCGTAGTGTAATCATAATAATCAAATTCCTGACCTTCCTGATTAATCACCCGATCATTTAAAACGTTTACAAATACAATTGCACGCCTCGTCGGGACATAACGACCCGGGGATTCCCTAAACTCCTTGGTTAGTTGGTTTTTGACGTTTGACTTGGTTGACCATCACCTGGTGAACTTAGTTGACCGTTCGGAACCAATCATTTATACAGTTGATTTTTTGATTATGCTGACCTTCACTTGCCTTTTTCTGTGTTCTTTGTTGATGTTTTAAGACATTATCGTATTAACATTTCTCAGCTTTCCCTTTTTGGTGCCTGTAAGATTTCTCATTTTGAAGTTGTTTGTCGTGCTCATAACTTTGCTCCGTAGTTGGTCTGTTCCGTCGTCTTTATGTTAAGTATATAAAGAACGGGTGGGCGTCATTTGGTAAGCGCCCTAATACTGATGCCTGCTATAAAAAGGTTCTGGATTCTGTGAAAGGTTAGAGGGACCACTTTTTCTGGGTTGACGCTTCTGCTTGCGCTATTAGTTTCCCTTGGTGCTCAGTTGATGGTGCCGAGGCGGATCATGTTCCTAATCCTCATGAGTATAGTGCGGAAGAATATAGGATTATTACTGAGGGGCCTGCCCCGTTCCGTAGATATCCAGAAGCTTTCCTTTGTTGGGTTGGTTTGAGCCGTGCTTATCCGTTTAGGGAGGACGAGTGGCCAGTATTCCGTCTTCATGGAAGAGGTTTGTGTGCTATACTTTTACTGTCATTATTTCTTGCTTTCTTCTTTCCTTTTTTTTTTTTTTTTTTTTTTTTTTTTTTTTTAATTATTATTTCTCTGTTTTTCAGATATTAGTGCGCACGCCTTCATTACTCATGTTGATCCGAGTGAGGTAAGTGTTGAGGCAAGGCAGTTAGCAGAGGGTAAGCCAAAGCTTCTTGATGTGACTCGTAATCGCGTTGTTTCGCTTTTTCCACCTCTGTATGATCATGCGGAAGATGGGCCAGAGGCCCATGATGGTGGAGTTGATGGCGCGAGGCCAAGTTTTGCTTATGATGCTGGTCATGGTGACCAAAATGATAGCCATGCTGGGCAGCGTCTTGTTGTTTCCAAGAAGCGGAAGCGTTTGGTGAAGCCTAGTGCCACAATTCTGCCCTCGAAGAAGCTAAGGGCCGATCATGGTCTTTTGGATCGTTCGACTACTTCTGGTAAGTCTAGGTTCGCTATTAAAAACGTGATGTCTTCTTATTTTCAAGATTCACGTCATTCTCTTGAGTGATCATTCCCTGTGCCTTCGGAATCTTTTGTTTCAAAACAAGATGTTGGTGTCCATCCTGATGATTCGATTGACTCTCTCCTTCGTACCGTGCATCCTGCAGAGAGGTTCGTTGTTTCTTCTGACTCTTCATCTTTTTTGGGTACTTTTGGTATTGAGGTTGATGCTTTTGCCAAGTATTCTGTTCCTTCAACGTCGGTTGCTACTAAGGTCGTAGAGTCTTCCGCCCGTCCTTTGTTAAAGAGGAAAAAGAAGAAGGTTACTACCCGATCATCTCTTCTTCTTCCCACTTCCATGTCCGTTGGTGTTTCTAACTTAGATGGTGGTGGTGAGGAGGATGTTTCTGAAGGTGAACCTCTCTTTGGTCGTGTTCGTTCTGTTGCAGATGTTGACCGCAACATTTTTGGGGAGGTTTATATTCCGGAATGGAATGTGCCTTGCGGTTTTCGGTTGGAGACCGCTGCGGATTGCCACGAGATGTTCGATGGTTCTGCTCCGCCCAGGTTTTTCTCTGAAATCCGTGAGATGGATGACAAGGATTTCTTTGATGAGTTTAACTATTTGACTGCACGCCAGACCTCTTTTTGTGCTGAGTCGTGGGCGCGTGCTGAAAGGAACATTGCTTTGAAGCGGAAGTATATATCCCGTTATCATCGTTTAGCCGGGCAGTTTGAAGAGAAGGATGCAGAGATTAAGGCTATAAAGACGCAAGTGTCTGATCAGAGTACGGAGGTTTCTTCTTTGAAGTCCGCCACTCATTTCCTGAGGCTGGTACTTCTACTTTGGCGGAAGAGAATTTGAAGTTGATGAGTGAGCTTGAATTGCTCACGGCTGAGTTAGCTGTGTTGCGCTCCCCCACTATTGACCAGGTTGCCGAGCGTGGCACACCTACTCAGCGACCCACAGACTTTCATTCCTCCTGGGAGGGTAATTGCCGTGATCCGGCTTGTTTGGTTGCTTAAGTTGAGGAGTTAAAGCGTCAACTCAAGTGGTCTTCACATCGGGTATGTATTTTATTATTTCCCTTCTTCCTCCCTTTGCTTTCTCTTTATTTTTTTTTGTTCTTAGCTTTCTCTCTTTATCTTTTTTATAGGCTCGTTCGCTTCAGGATACCCTTGATAACTTGGATGTTCTTTTCAAGGGGTATCAGGATGCCCAGGTGAAGGGTCTTACCGATAAACTGGTTCAATTGGAGTCGCGTCTCGTGGAGGCGGTTGTTAATGTTCATGAGGCTTTTTACCCTCGCTTCCTTACTGCTGTTGCAAGCCGTAGGTGGTTGCTTGGCAATGGAATGAGGTTATTCCTCGCTAAATGTTTGAGTTCTCCGGAGAATCACTCATCACTTTAGAAGTTGTTGAGTTGTGCCGTTAGGAAAGGGATGCAAGACGCTTTGGTGGCTGGTTTTAAGCATAATGGAGAGGGTAGACAACTTGCGCACATATATGCCAATGATCCTTCAGTTGGCGCTGATTTTGATTCTCATTTGAAGGCATTCCGTAGTCTTGACTTCTCTTTGTTGTCGGAGTTGTCTGTGCATAAGGATTCTAACTTCGAAGATGTTATGTCTTTCTTTCAGCTGGATGCCAGGGTTGCGGAAGTCCTTGGTTTAGCCGATTTGCAACCTCATTTTGAGCAAATGTCCGTCCCTAAACTCAACAGCGGCTTAGTTGTGGGTGAAGTTCCTTTGTCCTTGTCCTTGAGTGCCTCTCATCAAAAGGCTAGGAAGATTCAAGAGAATGTTGTCATGAGCCAGTTTGCCTTGGCGGATATGTTTGCTCTTATGTCCAGTCCCTTTTCCCCACGGTCTTTGTTTGATTCGGAAGCCGTTCCTTCGTGTGAAGTAACTTTTGTGAGTACTAGCGTACCATCAACGTCTTCCGCCCCTCCCATAGTTTCCAAACCTTTTTCTACAGATGACTTAGATGTTTAAGATGTTAGGGAAGATGGGGGCTTTTTAACTCTTGTTCCTGCTTTGCAGCCTAGTGGGGAGGAACTTAGTATTACTCCGGAGCATGATCATGCGGAGTGATTTGTTTCTCCCCTTATCTTTGCCGCGGTCGCCTGTGACCTATGAGCGGCTTTTTGTATTTGAACAGGTGATTTAATAAATATGATTTTTATACATGGCATTTTTTGTTTTGCGCATGTGTTTTATGTAACATTCTAGCTTATATCGTGCATATATAGCTTTTACGAATGTGTGTGTTAGTTGCGCTGAAGTTACGTCTAACTTTATGTGTCTTTGTTTGCACTTGATCGATTGTGCTTTTCTAGTTTTAAAATACGTACGGATAAGTAATTTATTTTTAGTCTTAAATGGATATTTGTGGGTTATCCTCCCGGTACTGGGTTTGCAATCCCTCTTATGTACATGCGGTTAAGTTATGAGATTCCGCACCCTTTTATTTATACAGAATAACTTTCTTGGGATGTGCCCTTTGTGTGCGCATCTTACTCACATGTGTGTGCATTTGTAAAGCAAATTTTAAAAAGTTTCTAAGTATAAACTAGTGAAGGTAGCTAAACTTCACATTGTATTTTATTAAAATTATTTTAGGAATACAAGTAATAAATTATATCTTTACAAACGTCTAAGGACAGGATCCACCAGAGTGGCCTGTCACGATTTATGATTTAACACGGATGTTTCATATTTACGGATATCCGTATTTTTATCTTCGCCTTTTGGCTTTCACTTTTTGCTTCCGTATAGACATTAGACTTAGTTAGTAATGGAGTTTGCGTTATGCTTCCATATTTTCTTGAGGACATGCGCGGCCCGGAGGATGATTCGCGGCATCCCTCTCCGACTGATCTTGTGTTGCTTCCCTTGGTATCTTTCCCTTAGGCAAGCGTGCTGAGCAGCTACAGACAATCCGTCGTTATAATTGGCAAATTTATACCATGCTTTTGGGCGTGGCCCGCTGTGTTTCTGCATGGTATCCTTATTTTAGCTTGTGCGCTTGGCTGCAACGTAGGATCGGAAGTACTTTGACTCCCTCCTCGACCATCGCAGGGTGAAGCCTCTTGATGCTTGGATGTTCGCTCTCTTGACGGTACGTCCATTTGAAGCATCTCTACTCCATCCTGGATGAGCGCACATACGTCCACCTTCTATCCCCTCTTTCCTTGGTTCCTTATGATACCTCCTTGCCCATTGAGCTTGTCAGTTCTGAGCATCGTTGCCCGTGTTATGCCGCCAATGGATGGGTACGAGGCAGAGGTCTCGGCCCAGAGCTAGGTCACTGCTGATTACACGATCCTAGTTATACATTTGGATGCGTGCTTTCAGCATACCTGTCGTACGTCCGCGGTGCTCGACCCCTTCGTTCGTTTTCTGGGCGATCGAGTTGGCGGGTGTGTGCGAGTGGGGGGAGTTAAGGCTTCTTCTCCGTGCATCTGTGGTGCGGCGGAGCCCGCAACGCTTAAAAGATGTGACGGAGAATGAAGTTCAGTGGAACTTGGATGAATGGGATGAGGAGAGTGTTGTGGATTGGTGTTATTAGTCGTTTTTTAAGAACAACTAAGTTTTATTAGTAGCCATTTAAGAACATGACCGGAGTCAGGGGTCCTTCTCGGTTTTCGGTTTTTGGCTTTAAATGCCCCATTGGAATTGTCATGAGCTGGTAGAATATTATTATTGTCTTGAGATGGTAGAATATTATTAGGATCACATGACGTTTCGTCAATAATTTTGTGATTTCCTTGCTTTGTGGTTGCGGGCGTGACCCGTTCATCGTTGTTTTTATGGGGGTGCCTTTGTTTTGAATCCTTGGGTGTTTTTGGTGTGGTTTTGTGTTTTTCCTGTTTTGGGGGCTATTTATAGCAAATGGTTAGAGGGTTTCAAAGCATTTTTCGTGTGAGCATTTATGGCCCCCTGGTCACGTGCCTAATCCTGTGGCTAGGACGTCCTTTCGTTTGACCAATACTAACATGGAGTCAATGGTCGGAGCGTATCCATACCTTGGGAAGGGGCATGTATACGTACCCTTGGTAACCTTTTAGCAACTTTCTTCATAGCCCTCTGAGTCATTTAGCCGTGCCGGAGGTTATGTTTGTTTGCGCTTTACAGCCAAGGCTGCCGTAAACAGTGTTAATTGCTAGTTTTACTGGCTCCGGTGCTCGTGTCTGTTGCCTTGTGAGTGACATGGCTGCAATTGCGGGAAGGAGTTGCTTTCTTCACTTAGGCTCTTTAAGTGCCTCTTTCGACCGTCGGTGCTTCCTTGTGTGGAGTTACTCTAGCCACTTGTCTGACACATTTTTAAACTTGATAACCTCCATGGCCTCTGAAATGTTTCTTTTACAATATTTGCTTCCGGGGGTGTCCTTGCAAGGTTTTTTTTATTGATTTATTCCTTCCTTTCTTGACACGGAAGACCTTTTTGTTCCGGTTCTTGGGCCTTTTTTTCCAATAACAAGTTCGGAGAATGCGCTTCCCAACTTGTGGGAACTGCATGTTGACTCTCGGGTGAGATATCCGAACTATAGGCTAGCCATGCTTTTGACTCCGCGTTTGAGGGTCTTTATTACGTATCCGCATTGCTACTCGGAGTATCCCCATGCGGTTCATGGGGTGTTCGTCCTCATTCACAAAATTGCGTGTTGTCTGCCGTGTGGGTCTTATCGGGTGATTCCATATTATAGATTTTTTCTGTGAGCGGGTTAGTTATTTTTGTTGCATACGACTGCTTTTGCCCATGTTTTTTAGGAACTTCTGCGTCACTTCCCGCTTCTACGTCTTCTTCGTAAAGCATTATTCCTTGGGGACGCCCATGGTTAGCTTTGCCACAATGCATTTGGGTAAGCGCTGAGCTTTTTTCTTTAGAGTCTTTTGGCTTAGTCGCTTTTATGCCTAGACGGGTTTGGGCCTCGTTAGACTTTTTTCACAGCGTAATCGGCGGATGACCATTGGTCATGATCATTATCAGGCCCCCGAAGGGTCGTGCCCAATGCTGATTTGTTTCGACCTTTTTGATTCTTTTACCCTTTCCTTTGTCTTCCGCGAGGCAGTTAGCATCAGGAGAAGTGCGTCGCCGAGGTTTTTTGCTTGTGGTGAGTATTTTTCAGGAACGCAGTTATGTACTAGTCCCACGGATGGCGCCAACTTGTTAGTTCAAAAAGTGTGGATAGTGTGGAATTGGGTTAAGTCGGGTGCGGGCCGTCCTCGGTGGGCCGTCAGCTGTGGGCTTATGCACTAATCCAAGTAGAGGATGAAGTATCATGCACAAATGAAGTAAACCGTTACCTTACCGTGGGGACGGACCCCACGATTAAGCTCCGACGTGAGAGTAAGTACTCATGTTTTGTCAGAGAAATGTCTGAGTTGTGATGAGTGAGAAAGTCATTACCTCGAGAATGTGAGCTGAGGCTTCCTTTTATAGGTAGTGGAAATATTAGGGTTTCCTAATATTTCGCGTATTGCTGTAGTGACCGAAGTGGGACCCTTGTCGGGCAAGGGTCCAGAGCTTAATCGATTATGATGCGGATGGCCCAGGGGCCAGTCCGCATGCGTACTTCGGGAGTGCCGCTTATATGTGTCCGGGTTTGTCCGGACCATGCCATGCTCATGACATGGGCTTTCAGCCTTGTTAGGCTTGTTAGGCCGGAGTCTGATTGTACTTATAGGGTCGGAGCCATCTCACAGAGTTTTTCCTTGTTACTTAACAAGCTCTTGATTGTTGATGCAAATTTGGGTATCAGAAGAAGAGCATCCGCGAAGCTGATATCGAAATGTAATTCTTGAAAAATTTGGTAGAATTTTTCCATCTGATGATTAGCTTTTTCGCGGAGCTTTTGATCAGTCAAACGTGAAGGATATGGAATCGAAGGCTTGGGATTGTTTCTGGGTATTTCTTCAGGAATTTCCGGAGTTTCAAACATAACTTTCGACTTGGGGTTCGGGACCGGGATAACTTGAGGGTGGACGTCTTTGGTACCTCCGTTATTAGTAGGAAGTACCGTGTCCGTAGTAACCTCAGGTTCACGTTCTGCTACCTTGGTAGGAAGAGAAGAAGTGGTAGAAGGAACTGTGGGTCCATTGTATGAAACTCCACTTCGGGTAGTGATCGCTTTAACATCGCCCCTAGGGTTAGCGATCGTGTTGCTCGGTAGTGTACCTGAGCCCGAGGGTCGATCATTTAAAGACTTCTGAAGTTCAGAGATCTTGCTGACCAGTAACCGATTCGTTTCTTCTTGTGCTTTCATGAATTGTTTTAACACTGCATCGGAGGAAGACTGGGGTTGAACAACATTTTGATTTTGGTTAGGAAAATTTTGAACACGGTTGTTTTGAAAATTTCCTTGGTTTTGGTTGTTGTTACCCTAAAATGTTTTTCTCTGATTGAAATTACCCTGATTGTAATTCCCTTGACCTTGATTTCTTTGAAAATTTCCTTGAAAACCTTGATTTTGATTGCCATTTTGAAAATTGTTTTGATTAAAATGACCTTGATTTTGGTTCTAATTTTGGAAATTCGGGTTTTGACCTTGGTTAAAATCTCCTCGATTCTGATTTTGATTCGGGTTACGGTTTTGATTTTGATTAAAACCGGGAGTCCCGAGTAAATTGTTGGAACGATAGCTTAAGAGATTATGGTCCCCCTGTGGTTGGTAAGAATTACCCCCATATTGTAGGAAACTTGAGCAGCATAAACGTTCTCTTGAGGGTAACCAGCAGTGGCTGGACACTCGGAATAAAGATGTGGGCCTCCACAAGTTTCACAACTTCGGGCCACGGCTTTCACTTGTTGATTTTGGAGGGTTTGGTTCATCCTCAACATAGCCGTAGCAAAATCGTCCAACTTTTTAGTGAGAACCGCGATGTCAGGAGATGTCGGAGTGAAAGATTTACATGACTCATCCCTCTCCGCAGAGGAATCCCAAAAGTTATGGTGGGCAGTCATGTTTTCAATTAGATCGTAGCACTCTTCGGGACGTCTTTTCATAAAGGTCCCACCAGCAGCAGCATTGAGAATGTCTCGGTGCCTCAATGTTAGACCATTATAGAAGGTGTCTGTTATGGTAACTTGTAACATGTTGTGGTTAGGGCACCGATCAATTGCGAGCTTATAACGTTCCCAAGCCTCAAACAAAGACTCATCGGGACGCTGCCGGAAGTTGCTGATATCATTACGTAAATTGGTAACCATGGAAAGTGGAAACTATTTGGCTAAAAACTTGGTTACCATTTCTTCAAAGGTGTGAATCGAATTCTTGGGGAGTCAGTCAAACCAAGCAGTGGCATGATGGGTGAGAGAATAGGGGAAGAGATACAGACGAAGGGCATCATCGGAGACACCGTTCTGTTTCATGCTTTGGGTGACAGTAAGGTATTTGTCAAGATGCTTGTTGGCATCGTCACCAGATAAACCGTGAAATTGGCACGAATTCTGGACTTGCTGGATCATGTGATGTTTGAGTCCAAAATCCGTGGCCGTGATGTTGAGAGTGGCAATAGGTCCACCTCTCCCTTGCATGGTTGGCTGACACAGCTCCTCCATCGTTCGGAGATCGGGAGCTACCTCATCCTTGGGAGGGTCAGGTGGTGGTCCGTCGTCCATTTCTGTTTTTGGTTCTTCAATAACAGTACGTAGCACGGGTACGTTTTTCTGACTTTTACGCTTTGTTTGTGAACGAGTGCGCATTCACTAAAAATAATTTTTCAAAACAAGATCGAGGCAAAACCACAGTGAACTTAAACCAATAATCTCAAATGAATGGCTTCTTTAGAAAAAAGGTACACCACTTACAAGGATACAATGACAAGTTTTAATCTTTTGTTTGTGAACTTATTATGTTCACACCCTCAGTTGGTAGGTGTTCTGCCTTGGTTTGCGGTGGTAATATTTTATGCAATTATTATTCACAAGAAAAAGACGAATGTTTTTGGGTGTGTGTGTAGAAAAACTTTTGGAAAATATTTTTGGTATCGATTCGTTAACCGAAATCATTTCCTTTAAAATTACTCGCAGGGAGGAAGGAGAGAAGAATGGATCTCTCTTCAGTTCGCAATTTAATGTCAGAACTTCCGTATTCCACCTGTGTAGGTTGTAATCTTAAAGAAATTGAAGTAATTTAACTTCACGATTTGTATTGTTGTTTTTGATTTTTTTTGGTGTTGTTAACACTTTAGGAAAAGTGTTAATGAACTTTTTTGATATGATTAAGATTTTTACAAAGGTGGTGAAATTTGTACAAGGAGGGTTTTGAAAACCACTAAACCTAAAACGTTTTTGAAACACGCAACAACCTCCCCGGCAGCGGCGCCAAAATTGATTGAGCCTAAATGGTCAACCTAAATTGACCAAGTGAATGGTCAACAAAGTCAACCACGGATGTGGTTAATATGGTCAAACAGCTTAGGTCCAATTCTCCGTGGAAGTAAAGTGTTTCCCCGGGTCGTTATGTCCCGGCGAGATTAAAATGGTGTTTTGAAACGTTTATTGGAATGAGTGATACTGAGGACAGTAATCAGAATAAGATTTGGATTTGATTGCACTACTGATTGCTTGAAATTAAGATAATGAAACAGTATTAAAAATTACAGAAAGACAGGTATAATTAAACTTAAATAAATTAACAATCAAAACGTTTACAAACAGAAGAAAAGGTGAGATTTGCACAAATTACAACTACAGGAGGTGAAAATGAAACTTCTACAAACTTAATATTAAAAGAAAAGTAATTTAGAAATAAAAATATTTTTTTTGATTATTTTATTATTTAATATTATTTAAAAACTAATTAATTACTTATTATTAATATTTAACTTATACTAAATGTAATATAATATTAAATTAAAACTAAGAAAATGAAAATTTATTTTTAAAAATTCTAAAATAATTAAAAAATAATATAAAAACTAAAAATATGTCTTTTTGTCTTTTTTTGAGTTTAATATTAATTAATCTAATTATATTAATTATACTAATTAAACTAATTTAAATGACTAATAATACGAAAATGACTTAGATAATTATGAAAATTTTATAAAACTAATTAACCATCACAGGAATCCGAAAAAATTATAAAAACTTTATAAAAATTATTTTTAGACTATTTTACTAATTATTTACTTATTTTTTAATTAAAAACTATTTAAACTAATTTAATTACTAAAAATAGAAAATGAATAGTAATAATTCTAAAACTTTTTCTACGAATACTTTTGAATTTCTAAAGGGTAGGAAAAATATAAAAAATGTACTGTTGTTAAATAAAAATTGATAAAACTATTTATTTAACTAATATTACTTAATTATTAATTAAACTAATATTAATTATAATAAATACTAAGTTAAAAGAGAAAAATCTAGAAAAATTTCTAAAAATACTTTAATATAAAAGAAATTTAAGAAAAATATAAAAATGAAAAAAGTGCTTAATAATAAGCTGAAAGAAAATTTAAATAAATAAATCCTATTAAATAGAAGCTATCACTATTTTTAAATTTGGTTTTTTTCTGGTTTTTCTTTTTGAAAACTAATTATACACTTAAAAAAAACAACTTTTGTGAAAACACTTTTTGTACAACTTAAAAATAAGCTGTATGCAACTTCAATTGCTTAACAGGTTGGAATTTTTAGCTTATTAGGACTTTGTGATTATTGAAAAAGCTATACTTAAGCTACCCCATGGAAAAATAAGCTAAAACAGATAGATATTAACTTGAAATGAGACAAAATTTATGGAAAAAGCATAATGAATAAGCTGATAATACAAAATAAGCACTAAGCAACCCACAAGACCAAACAGGTCTTAAACTAGGATCTTTGGACCTCTGTGGGGTCCTCAGAGGTGAAGGGTAGTCCAAATTGAAACTTGACCCTTAAAGGTGACCAAGTCAACTACAAAATTAGCCAATAAGCTGGGCTTATGGCTTATTAGTAAGCAATTGGTGGGTCCATGAAGTTGGGTGTAAAACCTGAGTATGCAGTGTAATGGTATTGGACAGGTCACAAAGGTAGGTCAAAAAAACTAAGGACCAATAAGCTAGGGTCCAAAATAAACCTAGGACTGAAAAGCTGAGCTGATAAGCTCTTCAAAAAGAAAAAGGTCCAGGTGTGGGGTCTACTAATAAGCCCTGGGTGGGCTTATGAAAAAGGCTATGTATACTGAATGCTCAGTATGCACAGTCAAGTTGGTCAAACAAAAAGCTATAAGCAGCTCTATCAAATAAGCCAGAAAATGAAAAACAAGCTATGATCCTTAAAGATCAGCTGATTGGCTTTCCAAAAATGAAAAACAAGCTATGTGCACACTGGGTACAGGGGTGGTTTATGAAAAAGCACTAAAAGAAAAGCACAAATTAAGCAGTTTAGCCTAAGAGATAAAAATAAATAAAAATACTCTAATGACGATGAGCAGTGAAATATTAATATCCAAAAAGCACTAAACCTAAAACCTAATATTAAACCCTAGAGAAAATTGCCAAGTTTATTCAAAAACTTTTTCACTAAGAATTTTACTTTTGAAAGAACCTGCAAATTTTGACTTTGATAAATTTCTACTGACCTTAAATGATTGAATGAGTTATACTAAGTTATATTAAGACTAAATTAAGCAAGCCAAGCAAGTTTTGAACTGTTAGCCTTGCTATTTTATAAAAGATAACGTCACACATAAAGAAATGGACTAGATATCATACAAATAGTACTTTAGGGACTATTATTGTAATATAGGCAAACATGTGATGTAATGAGCCTATAAATACCCCTCATGACTCTCCATGAGGGGTGTGGGAAAGTGTGTGTATTGTTTCATTTATTATTTGTTAATATAAACCCTTTTCTCCACCTTTCTCTCTCTACTTTCTCTCTCTAGAAACATGGTGTATTTCGATCAACCTCGACCTCCCGAACGTGTTTCTTGGTCATAACAAGTGGTATCAGAGTTAACCGGGGGCGAATCGTGGTGTTTTTGGGTGAAAAAATCGTGTTTTTGGGTGTAAAATCGTGTTTTTAGGTGTTTTTTCTCGGAAAACTTTCGATCTTATCGAGTTAGGATTTTTCTTGTCGAGTTAGAAAAATCTTGCGAGTTTGAAAAATTCTATCGAGCTAGGATTTGTTCTATCGAGTTTGAAATAAATCTTACCGAGTTTGAAAAATCATATCGAGTTTGAGAGCTGTTTATCGAGTTAGAAAAATTTCTAGCGAGTTAGGATTCTTGCGAGTTTGGATTCTTGCGAGTTATGATTCTTGCGAGTTAGGATTCTTGCGAGTTTGGATTCTTGCGAGTTTCGATCTTATCGAGTTAGGTTTTCTGGCGAGTTAGCCATTTCTGCCGAGTTAGGCATTCACCTTATCGTTTTATCGAGTAAGGTTTTTTTATTTGGTTAACACTTAACGAAACTCTGCCAAAATTTCATTGGACTTATCGAGTTAAGGGGCATTACCGAGTTAGGGTATTATCGAGTTTGGGAGACATTATGCAAAGTTTGCGAGTTTGGGAGCTTTATCGAGTTACAAGAATGTTTCCGAGTTTCAAAGGTTACCGAGTTAGGAATTCGTATCGAGTTAGCCAAAAAAAAAAAAAAAAAAAAAAATTGGCGGGAAAATTTGAGTAAAATTTATTTTTGAGAGGAGATTAAACGTTCAATTTTTACGCGAAATTCAAAATTTGGTATAACGTTGAAAATTTTGGCCCGAAGTTCAAATTTTTAGGCCAAAATTCAAAAAATTTCGGTGAAATTTGGCATAAAAATTTTCAAAACTCAAATTTTTTCGGGTAACCTTAGAATTGCATTTCATAGTGATTCTCAAATTATGGGCGACAAATTTTTCCAATTATATTTTTGGAGGGAATATACGGAATCACTACGAATCAACCGCGATGAAATTTCTAGCTTCACCAAAAACACACCACGTTTTGCTTAAACGATCCTGATCAAGAATCACAATCAAATGATAACGGCTAGTATCGGATTTTTGTGACTACGGAGTTTTTGTACGATATTACTTATTTGGGTTTAAAGTTCATTTCACGGGCATGTGTACTTATTTATCTCAAAGTCTAGGGGTGGATGGATGCATGACTTTCGGAGATACTTGTTTGGGCGAACACTGGTAGAGATAGTGATTAAGACTTGGATTATCTAGTTATACCCGATGTAAGGAGTTACATTGTAGTACTCACGGGTTATAGCTATCACTTTAAGGAGTTACGTTGTAGTGCTCAGTGTCACATGAAGTTGTGGAGATTCCAAGAGGTGGATATTTCATATACTGTTTGTTGGTTTGGGTATATGGCACTACCTATGCTTAAAGGAGTTACATTGTAGTGCTCAGTATAGGTTCTTAGTCACACCTTCGTACAAGATTAAGTCACATATCTATGAGATGTTTACTTCATTCTCAGATTGGTTATATTGGGTTCCCTCCATACAGTGGTCATTTACTAGCTGGTTAGAATTTGAAGAGGTCGCTTAAAGGTTGAAGAGAAGAGAAGAGATTGTAGAATAAAGAGAGTCATATCCTATCAGCATATTCTCACAAATTATGCTTTCATGGTCTATCAACATTGCATCAGAAGTGTAAAGTACGGGTAATTTTGGCATGTACACACAATAGTATGATGATTTCGATACATCGCAACCATCAGGAGGGAGAAGAACATGCCAAAAGAAGTAGTGTTTCATCTCTAGTACGTTGGTTGTTCGAGGGAATTGTGCTTACACTAGAACCGAAGAAGTACTAATGAGGTGTACATCGGAGCGTATTACCAACCTTCTGTGCAATACTATGTGAGTTATGCTATAATGCTCCCAGAACGACAACCACGGTGCAAACTCATTAGTATCTACCTTATCCGCTGCGAGATGAGGAGAGAGTTGTCAGTTCAGGAGGGAGCAGAAGTAAAAGAATAAAGGCTCACTAGTTAGGAGAGAGTAATAACCTAACTAGACCATTACAGTTGAAGTTCAGAGCTACAAAGACCTTTGCCGTCAGTGTCAAAGATCATACGCCGAAATCGTCGGAAGAGAGAACTTCAAGTCTGCCTCAGTATCTAGACTACAGAGACTCTGCGCTTCAACAACGTCAACATAGTTTACTATTGTTGTAATTTACACGTTTATGTGTTTATAGGTCTCATTGTATCCATTCATGTGTGACAATATCTTGGAGGGAGATTGTTAGCCTTGCTATTTTATAAAAGATAACGTCACACATAAGGAAATGGACTAGATATCATACAAATAGTACTTTAGGGACTATTATTGTAATATAGGCAAACATGTGATGTAATGAGCCTATAAATACCCCTCATGACTCTCCATGAGGGGTGTGGGAAAGTGTGTGTATTGTTTCATTTATTCTTTGTTAATATAAACCCTTTTCTCCACCTTTCTCTCTCTACTTTCTCTCTCTAGAAACATGGTGTATTTCGATCAACCTCGACCTCCCGAACGTGTTTCTTGGTCATAACATGAACCTAAAAACATATTATGCTTCCTAAAATTTCCAACAAATAACAATCTAGGATAGATTAAGTGAAAGTTTGACTTTTTTACCAAATGAGACATGGTTTTTATGATTGTAACATGCAATTTGGGCCTAAGGGAAGATATTACAATCAAACTCAACAACTAAAACAGGCTTGAATACACAGATCCTAACTAAGCCAAATACTCCTTTTTGTGAACTGTTTTAAGATCTTTGAAACAAATAGCAACAAAGATTGATGAAACTTTTCCTAAACCACTTTTTATGAGGTGTGAGGCTTAAATGAGCTCAGAAACAAGAACTTACACCACCACTACTACTTATGCTACTAAATGACAGTTAATCCAAGGATTTGGAATACAAAAGATTTCAGTGAACAAGTATTACTTAATAAACTATAATCTGACTAAACTAACACCAATAAACATAAACAAGCATGAATGGACAGATCATAAGCAAGAAGCAGTAATTAGGAAAAATTAAGAAGATTCCTTACAAAGAGCTTTCTTGCAAAATCAAATGAACAAGGACCAAAGAGCTTATCCTATAGAACCCCCACAGGTTCACTAACCCACAGCCATCCCTTATTCACTGTGCTCCAGCTATCTCCTCCATAGAACCTGTACTTTTTTTTTTTATTTTTATTTTTCTTAATTTTTTTTATATTTTTGTGATTTTCTTACTAAGCTGAGTTTTAAGGTTTCTAAAAGCTGAATTAAGCTTTATAGAGCTTAAATGAGCCTAAGAAGTCTAGAGTAACAATCTACTAACAACATTCACCAAAATAGATATTTTTTTGAAATAAAAGGAAATTGCATAAACTGAGATTTGAACTGAAACTTGAATTTTATTATTGGAAAAGGTTTAGAGTACACTGAAATAGCTTCATACAACACTTAAAAGATGAAAATTACACTAGGATTGATTATACTAATAAAAACGACACTAAAAACTATATTTTTGCTATATATCTTCCTTCAGTGCTTCACCTTCCTTTTATAGCCATCAACTAGGGTTTATGACCCCCTCTAATCATTTCGCACTTGATTTCTTGGCCATTGGATGATTTCTGAGTAATCTTGACCCTTGGATCACTTTTGGCGCCAAAAAGAAAACAGAGCAATTGGGTTTGTTATATAGCAAGGGGTGGCAGCATTAATTGCGTTTGGCTTGTTAGGTGGATGGTGGGAGGGGCGGTGTGATGGGATGGTGATGGTGGGGGTGTGAGGTGATGTTTGCTGCAAGTTGGGAGGGTGAGAGGGAAGGGATGGAGGTGGTGTTTGACTGATATTTGACCAGGGTCAAAGTTTGACCCTGTGTTTTGGTATTAAAGGGTGGGGTGTTGGGCTTAGGGTAGGATTGGGCTTTGGATGGTGTTGGATCAGGATGTGCTTGATGAGTGTGTAAATACTCATCATTTTTGGTCAAATCTGAACTGCAAAACGTACAAAAACACTCAAATACGCATCAAAATATTGAAAATATCCCAGGAATGTGTTTTATATGTTTCTGATGCAAAATGTTTAAAAACAAAGGAAAAACGAACAAAGTTTGCATAAATGGCAGTTTCAGTCCCCCAAGTTTTCAAAACTTGTCAAAATCAGTCCCTGAGCATTAATTTTGAAAGAAAAGTCAATCCAAGTCCTTTACAAATGAAAATTTATCAAAAAGGTTCCTGGGTGAAAAGTTTTGAAAATTTACATATTTAGTCCCTCAAGTTTCAATTTTGGCAAAGTTAGTCCTCGAGATATTCAAATTTTGGAAAATATCATTCAAGGCCCTCGGATTATGGAATATGGCAAGTTTGGTCCTTATTTGTAATTTTACAACTTAGCCCCTCAACTTTGCTCAAATTACAAAAATGGTCCTTGTGCTAATTTATTACAACCAACCGGACCATTAATACTTACAAACCAAAACCTAAGTATAAAAACACAACCCAATCCACCCATTGGCCCATTACCCTACCCAAGCCCAATCCCAAAACAAAATAATATACCCCGTTTTTTTTAATACCACTCCCAGTCAAAATTAGTCAAACACTCCCCCACCTTCTCACACCTGTGACCTATCCCTGCCAAAAACCTGCAAAACCAACACCATTATCACCCCTACCACAATCAACACCTCTACACACTCCACCCCTACCAGCCACCCTACAACATTAGTCCCATGTGATACCCCCTGCCACACCAAACCCCACAAAACCCCCCAATTGCTTATATACGTTTTCCCGCCAAGAACCCATAAAAGGGCTGAGATCAAAATTTACATCACCAATGGTTGGGATTTGCTGAAGAGAAGCACAAGAGAGTGAAACCCTAGTTCATTCAGTATAAATAGATTATGATTGTAGCCAATTTTTGGCATTAGGATTTTAGAGTAGATTTCTTTTAGTTAATTAATTATGTAATATAGTTTTTAAGAGTAGAATTAATCAGTTTTATGTTTTAGTTTTCAATTCAGTGTTGTAACCTACTTTCCAGTTAATCAAAAATTCTCAGTTTTAAAATACAATTGTTTTTCCAAATTTATGTTTTAGCTTATTTAGTTGCTTATGCAAACTGCTTATGCTTGGTTGTTACTGCTGCTTATTTGTACCTCTCATGTGTAGCCATTCCACTCTGGGTAACTTTAAATCAGTTTAAAACATTAAAAATGTACAAATCAGTTTAGTGTAAGTAGTGTTTGGGTATAGTATGTGTTCTAGATAAAACTTTTGTCTCTGGTCATTTTGCTCAAGTGACACTGCTTTAATTTGATTCAGTAAGTTGTTTTAAATAAGTTTGTGGTAGCATTAAATAGACAATAAACTCGCATAGCAGATTTGGTGATTTGGTAATCTTATTACTATTGAATCTGTCATAGTCTAATATTGCAGCTTAAGGTCACATTGAGTGTTAGAATTAGCTTTAACAAGGGTTATTATATGTTACTTGGTTGTCTGCTCACTAGTTAGAAGATTGCACCTTGGTTTGAGTTGCCCATTCCCCAGATTGCATCAGTTAAGGCAGTGTTTGGTTCTGCCTTGTTTCATGTGTAGTAATTGCCATGTTACTTGTTCCCCTGCACCTTTAGTCTCCTTAAGTGGTATTAAAACCAAGTAAACTGAAAAACTTGCAGTCATAGTGTAAAAAGTCAAGTTAAGCTTTCATGTTCTATTCTGTGTCCACTTTGATGTTGTAGTGGACAGAATTGTGAGTTTAGGTAGAGTAAAGTGTCATTTAGCTTAAATAGGACCTATAATCAGTCAATAACTCCATTTTGAATGAACTCAGATCATTAAAGTCTCAGATTAGTCAAAATTCCATGTTCATGAAAAAAGTCAAAGTTCTTAACTGTCAAAATAGACAGATTTTCTTGGGTATGCACAGGGTTTATTAAAGATTAGAAGTAATTGATTTTTGTTGATTTGTGAACTTGGGTAGCTGGTAGTTAGTACCAAAAAGAATTTTTCAATTTAAAGCTTATTTGCCCATTAAGAATCTGATGTGAAAATGCTTACTTGACTGAGATCCTCCCCTGCACCTCAGTTTTTGCCAGATTTCAATTGTCCATAGAGGATCCAATTGTAGGTGTTAGATCTTGTTAGTTGTTGATTTAGGTAGCCCCTTAGGTTAGTTTTAGATATCTGTTTGTAGTTTTGCCATGACTGCTTATCTAGTGCTGATTAATAAGTAATTTTTGAACCCATTTTGCCTCTATTGCTGCTGCTGTTGGTTTCTGTATGAGCAAGGCTTGTTAATTTTATCCCCATATTGTTAGATCTTGTTGTTGTAATTGTTTCTGGTTGTCATTATTGTTGTTTAAGTGCTTTGATAAGCTCTTGTGAGCTTGTGTGCTTATTTGAGCTTAATATTGCTTCTTGTTTAAGCTGCTGCTACATTACTTTAGCTGAGCTTGTTGATTTTTGAATTTGCTTGTTTAAAGCTTGAGTATTTGTTATAATCAGGTTATATGTGTTAGTCTAGACTTCTATGAGCCTGTGATGATCTTAGTTTTAGCTTGTGTAAGCAAATGCACATGTTACTTGTTGGCTGCCAAATTTGTCCCACACCACAATATTCTTTCTCACAAGCTCAATTCATGAACCTGTTCTTGGCTTACCTGTGGGGCCCATGACCTGCAATTTGGTTTTTTGGAAAGCCCTTGTACCAGGCTTGAGAGTTCCAAACTTATTTTGGCCTTGAGATCACTTGCCCTTAGCTTATTTGGATTGCTAAACAGCTCAGTGGACTGTTTGGTTTTAAGCTTTTGAATTCTGCTTATTAGCTTGTTTTTGCTTAATCTGTTAGTTTCTTGGGTGATCTAAGTTGTTTTAAGCTCATTGAAGTTGTTTGAACTGGTTTTGAGCTTGTGGTAACTTTTCTTGCTAAGTGCTTATTTATAAGTGCTTATTTGCAATTGCTTATTGCCCCATTCTGCTTATTATGATTTCTTTTTTAGTAGATTTTATTTTTCATAAGTTCCTAATTACATTTTAGAATTATCCACCAAGTTTCAGATTTTTAATTGTTTATTTAGTATTTATAGTAAATCAAAAATAGTTTAAGTAATTAATAATTAGTATTTAATTAATAATAAATAGATAAATAGTGTAATAAATATATTTTCTGTTTTAAAATTAGTTTTATAATATTTTAGATTTTTCAAAATTATAATTTCATTTTTCTAGGTTTATTTTATATTTTCTTAATTTTTAATGTATTATTAAATAGTTAAAAATAGTTTTTAGTTAATAGTAATTAATTAAAAAGTCTAAAAAATAATTTTCTTTTTCTCAAAATTTTCCTTTATCATTAGGATCATAAAAATATAATTTGCATGTTCGTAGGGTTAGCGTAGCTCTAATTTCACTTTTTATTTCGCGCACTCGCGTTTATTTTAATTTTAACTTGCGTGTTATTTAAATATCTTTTACGTTTTTAAAATTTAGGTTACGTAAGCAGAAGTAGTTTGTAAAATAAGAAAAACCAAAACATAAAAAAAGTGATAGCTTCTATTTAAGCCCTTTTGGCTTATTTTTCTGCTTATTTATAAGCAAACTTTGATTTTAAATTTTCAGATTATGTTTTAGGTTAACTAGGTTTCACGTTATTGTTAATATAGTTTGTTTAAATCGTTTTCACTCGTTTTTCCTTAGTGTAATCATTCACAACCCCTTTCTGTCCAAATTCATCCGATCACAAACCCGTTTTGATTACCATCCACACCTCGTCGGGACATAACGACCCGGGGAAGCCACTATACTTCAACGGAGCATTGAATCTAGGCTGTTTGACCTAGTTGACCATTCTTTGGTCAGTTTAGGTTGACCGTTTGGAGCCGATCAGTGCTATTGGATTTGGATCATGGGTTTGATTTTGAATTTTATTAAAAGCAAGGGTCCGTTTGGTGTTTAAAATATAACAAGGACCAATTGTGTAATTTCTTGATTTTTTAGGGGCTGAACATGTAACTTTCCCAAAGTCTTCAAAGGGTCCTATCTTGCCAATGATGAATAGTTCAAGGACCTCTTTTGATTTTTCTACATTTTTGAAATCCAGGGACCTGTTTTGCCAACTTGTGAAACTTCAGGGACCATTCTTGTAATTTCTCCAAAATTTCCATCCAAGGACCATGTTTGCCATAGAAAAATAGCACAAGAACCAAAATTTATTTTTCCTAAGTTTTTAAATCCCAGGGACCATTTTTGACAACTTTGAAAAGTGCAGGGACCAAATTTGACAATTTTTGAAACTTTTCACCAAAGGAATAAATATGATTATTTGTGATTTGAAAAGGACATTTGGTGACTTTTCTTCCAAAATAAATGCTTAGCGACTAATTTTGACAAGTTTTGAAAGTTGAGGGACTGAAACTGCCAATTATGCAAACTTTGTTCGTTTTTCATCTGTTTTTTTTAATCAGTTTGCATCTGAAACATATAAAACACAATCCTGGGATATTTTCAGTATTTGGATGCATATTTGAGTATTTTTGGCAGTTTAGATACGACAAAAATATACTCATCAATCCCCCACACTAAAATATTGCTAGTCCCTAGCAATCTTTTATGAAAATTTAAAGGATTTGATGTATCTTTACCAAAAGCCATTACTTCTGGAGTAGCCAAATGTTTCAGTATGTGATACTTTGGTACACTGATAACCAAATGATTTTGAGCAAACTATCAGCTGTCAACGGATTTGATTTGTCTTTACCAAAAGCCGTTTGCTTCTGGACTAGCCAACTCTTCACATTTAAAGATATGGTGAGTTGAATCCCATACAATTTTTGGCAAATTGTCAACCATCAACGGTTTTGAGTTATCTTTACCGGGAGCCGTTTGCTCTCGGATTAGCCAGTCCTTATGTGATTTAGACATGGTGGACTGATTACCATTTTTTGTGTTTAGTGCGAAGCACTTCCACTAATTTTTTTTGGCTAAAACGGGGGTATTATGGCACTTAAAAGGTAAAAAATGTGATCAAATTCGCCAGAATTTCCCCCTACACTAGAATTAAATATTGCCCTCAATATTCAAAGTACCGGCTATTATGCCGATATTTTGAAAACTTGGATGTGAAAATTTTAGACTTGGGCAAGTGTGGGAATAGCATTTTTTTAGATTACTTTATATACAACAGCATGGGTAATTCCCCCACACCAGTTTTTTAGAAAAGAGAAAGAAGTCAGAGATATGGGTGAAAACCCATGTTTTGCTAATTTTCGTTCACCGAGTCACTAGCTTGACTCGATCCCCGAATTCATTTGTCCATGGGGAAAGTTTGGAGATCCGGGACAACCATGGATGGTATGTCCTCTCCAAAATAGTGTTTCAGACGATGACCGTTCACTTTGAAGTTAGGACCGTCGGGTTGAGATAACTCAACAGTCCCATATGGAAATACTTTTGCAATAGTGAATGGTCCAGTCTATCGGGTTTTTAGTTTGCCTGAGAAGATCTTTAACCTTGAATTGAAAAGAAGGACTCGGTCACCGACGTTAAAAACGCAGTTTTTAATCTTTGAGTCATGGATCTTCTTTGTCTTTTCTTTGTAGATCAAAGAGTTCTCATAGGCCTGATTACGAAGTTCCGTTAATTCATTGAGTTGAACTTTACGGTGATCACCCGCTTTATAAAGGTCGTAGTTTGCATGTTTCAGGGCCCAATAGGCTTTGTGCTCAAGCTCGATCGGTAAATGACACGCCTTCCCATATACAAGCTTGTAAGGAGTACACCCGATGGGTGTTTTGTAAGCTGTACGGAAGGCCCAAAGTGCATCATCTAGTTTATCCGACCAAGAGGCACGGTTTTCACCTACGGTCCTTTCCAGAATCAGTTTTATACCACGGTTAGAAACTTCTGCTTGCCCACTAGTTTGTGGGTGATACGCAGTGGAAAGACGGTGAGTAACACCGTACTTAAGCATGACTTTTGCGAATTGATCATTGCAAAAGTGCGTACCGCGATCACTAATGATAGCACGGGGAGTTCCAAAACGAGCAAAGAGGGATTTCAAAAATTTCACAACAACTCGGGCATCGTTGGTGGGTAAGGCTTTTGCTTCAACCCATTTTGACAAATAGTCAACGGCCACGAGTATGTACTTGTTTCCACGAGAAGATGGGAATGGCCCCATAAAATCAATGCCCCAGACGTCAAAAATTTCACAAACTTGAATGGCATTTTGTGGCATTTCGTTCTTTTGTGAAATATTCCCGTGACGCTGACAAGCATCACAAGTTTTGACTAATTCGTGAGCATCCTTATAAATTGTGGACCAATAGAAACCGGAGTCAAACACCTTTTTAGCGGTGTAGTTTGGACTATGATGTCCCCCGGTGGGTCCAGCATGGCAAGCCTTGAGAATAGCACTGGCTTCCTGTCCGTAAACACATCGCCTGATGACTTGATCGGTACAGATTTTGAACAAATAGGGGTCGTCCCAGAAGTAATGTTTAACGTCTTTAAAGAAATTGTTTTTCTGTTGGGACGACTTCCCTTTTACAATGAAGTTACCCGCATGGTAGTTTGCAAAGTCGGCAAACCATGGGGTAGAAGAGTCACAACGAAAAGAAACCACATTGAGTGTCTCGAGAGGGAATGTTTCATTTATCTCCTGTTTCTCGGACACATCCTGGTGAGGGTTTTCTAATCGGGAGAGATGATCAGCAGCCAGGTCCTCGGCTCCTTTTTTATCACGTATTATGATATCAAATTCTTGCAGGAGGAGAACCCAACGGAGTAGTCTCGGCTTTGCATCTTGTTTTGCAAAGAGGTACTTCAAAGCCGAGTGATCCGTATACACTATGCATTTGGTCAGTATCAAATACGACCGAAACTTTTCAAAGGCATACACCACTGCTAATAGTTCTTTTTCAGTGGTGGTGTAATGACTCTGAGCCTCGGTCATTTTTTTGCTTGCATAGTGTATAGGCTGAAAGTATTTTGCTTTTCATTGCCCCAAGACCGCACCTATGGCAAAATCACTTGCATCGCACATAAGTTCAAAAGGTAAGTCCCAGTCGGGGGCAACTAAGATGGGTGCTTTCGTAAGCTTTTTCTTCAAGGTTTCAAAAGCTTCAATGCACTCAGGTGAGAAAATAAAAGGAGCATCCTTCTCGAGGAGATGGGTCATAGGCCGGGCGATTTTGGAGAAATCTTGAATAAATCTACGATAAAAACCGGCGTAACCCAAAAAGCTCCTAATACCTTTGACGGTAGTAGGATGAGGTAATTTAGCGATGACATCAATTTTGGCTTTGTCAACCTCAATCCCGTTTTTTGAAATTTTATGGCCGAGAACAATGCCCTCTTTAACCATAAAATGGCTTTTCTCCCAGTTGAGACACAAGTTTGTGTCTTGACAACATTTTAGCATATTTTCCAAGTGGGAGAGACAAGACTGGAATGAATCCCCGATGACCGAGAAGTCATCCATAAACACCTCCATGGTTTTCCCGATCATGTCGGAAAATATGGACATCATGCACCTTTGGAAAGTGCCGGGAGCATTGCATAAGCCAAATGGCATGCGACGGTAGGCAAAGGTTTCGTAAGGGCATGCGAAGGTAGTCTTCTCTTGATCATGTGGATCAATGGGGATCTAGAAATAACTCGAGAAACCATCGAGGAAACAGTAGTATTCATTCCCCGCTAATCTCTCGAGCATTTGGTCCATGAAGGGTAGAGGGAAATGGTCTTTACGGGTGGCTTCGTTCAATTTTCTATAATCTATGCACACACGCCAACCCGTAACTAATCGAGTTGGAATCAACTCCTTTTCCTCATTTGTGACAACAGTTATGCCACCCTTCTTAGGAACACAATGAATGGGACTCACCCAAGGACTATCAGATATAGGGTAGATTAATCCAGCATCAAGAAGTTTTAGAACTTCTTGTTAGATAACTTCGTGGATTTTAGGATTGACCCTTCTCTGATGTTGAACTGCGGGTTTAAAGTCATCCTCCATCAAGATTTTGTGTGTACAAAAGTCCGGGTTAATACCCTTAATGTCGGAGAGTTTCCAAGCAATTGCTTGCTTGTATGACTTTAGAACCTTTATGAGCGCAGTTTTCTCCTCATCTTTCAAGTCTTTAGCAATAATGACGGGTAATTTATCATCACCCTCAAAAAATGCATACGCGAGATGAGGAGGTAAGTCCTTGAGCTCGACCTCGGGAAATTCATCAGATTTTTTAATAGACCTAATTTCCGCTTTATGAAGTTCTTTTGGAGAAGGAGAGGGTGAAGGATCGTCGTTTAACAATCTTTCAAGCAGAAGAATATCCCCCTCGGTATCAAGATAGTTTTCATCAACCTCATTTGAACTATCCTGAGCAAGAAAAGCCTCGACTTCTTCCAAAAGGAAGTCACTTCCCTCAAACAGAGTGAGAGAAGGGGAAGAGTCGGATATGATAGGCTCAGAAGAAAGAGTGGTACTGCCACTTGGAGAGAAACCGAGAACCTCTTGAGAATACTCCTCTGAGGCAACATCGATGATGTCAATTCGGTTAACCGATTCAGAGACATAGTTGGAGGAGTATCTCGAAGTTTAATCAAGGTTGAATATGATGGCTTCATTACCAACACGCAAAGTGATTTCTTCTTCGAAAACATCGATTAGAGCACGACTCGTTCTTAGGAATCCCCTCCCGAGAATGAGAGGAACCCTTGGGTCAGCATCGAAATCAACAATCACGAAATCTGCCGGAAAATGGAACTTAACTACTTTCATGAATATATCCTCGGCAATGCCAAGGGGACGAGATATAGTACGATCTGCAAGCTCGAGAGTCATGCAGGTAGGAGTGAGCTCCGGAATAGAGAGTTTCTTCCAGACTAAGTGAGGCATTAGGTTGATGCTTGCACCAAGATCGGCCAAGGCAAAGCATTCAACCATCCCCGGGAAAATGCAAGGAATGAGAAATTTCCCGGGATCTCCAAGCTTCTCGCGAAGCTTTTTCAAGAGAACTGCTGAGCAGTGTTCCTTCAGTGGAGTTTTAGCCATCTCACAGAGAGTTTCCGTGTTACTTAACAAGCTCTTGATTGTTGATGCAAATTTGGGCATCAGAAGAAGAGCATCCACGAAGCTGATATCGAAATGTAATTCTTGAAAATTTAGGTAAAATTTTTCCATCTGATGATTAGCTTTTTTGCGGACCTTTTGATCAGTCAAACGTGAAGGATATGGAATCGAAGGCTTGGGGTTGTTTCTGGGTATTTCTTCAGGAATTTCCGGAGTTTCAAACACAACTTTCGACTTGGGGTTCGGGACCTGGATAACTTGAGGGTGGACGTCGTCGGTACCTCCGTTATTAGTAGGAAGTACCATGTCCGAGTAACCTCAGGTACACGTTCTGCTACCTTGGTAGGAAGAGAAGAAGTGGTAGAAGGAACCGTGGGTCCATTGTATGAAACTCCACTTCGGGTAGTGATCGCTTTAACATTGCCCCTCGGGTTAGCGATCGTGTTGCTTGGTAGTGTACCTGAGCCCGAGGGTCGATCATTTAAAGACTTCTGAAGTTCAGAGATCTTGCTGACCAGTAACCGATTCGTTTCCTCTTGTGCTTTCATGAATTGTTTTAACACTTCATCGGAGGAAGACTGGGGTTGAACAACATTTTGATTTTGGTTAGGAAAATTTTGAACATGGTTGTTTTGAAAATTTCCTTGGTTTTGGTTGTTACCCTGAAAATTGTTTCTCTGATTGAAATTACCCTGATTGTAATTCACTTGACCTTGATTTCTTTGAAAATTTCCTTGAAAACCTTTATTTTGATTGCCATTTTGAAAATTGTTTTGATTAAAATGACCTTGATTTTGGTTCTGATTTTGGAAATTCGGGTTTTGACCTTGGTTAAAATCTCCTCGATTCTGATTTTGATTCGGGTTACGATTTTGATTTTGATTAAAACCGGGAGGCCCAAGGAATTTGTTGGAACGATAGCTTAAAAGATTACGGTCCCCCTGTGGTTGGTAAGAATTACCCCCATATTGTAGGAACCTTGAGCAGCATAAACGTTCTCTTGAGGGTAACCAGCAGTGACTGGACACTCGGAATAAAGATGTGGGCCTCCACAAGTTTCACAACTTTGGGCCATGACTTTCACTTGTTGATTTTGGAGGGTTTGGTTCATCCTCAACATAGCCGTAGCGAAATCGTCCATCTTTTTAGGGAGAACCGCGATGTCAGGAGATGTCGGAGTGACAGATTTACATGACTCATCCCTCTCCACAGAGGAATCCCAAAAGTTATGGTGGGCATTCATGTTTTCAATTAGATCGTAGCACTCTTCGGGACGTCTTTTTATAAAGGTCCCACTAGCAGCAGCATTGAGAATGTCTCGGTGCCTCAATGTTAGACCATTATAGAAGGTGTCTATTATGGTAACTTGTATCATGTTGTGGTTGGGGCACCGATCAATTGCGAGCTTATAACGTTCCCAAGCCTCAAACAAAGACTCATCGGGACGCTGCCGGAAGTTGCTGATATCATTACGTAACTTGGTAACCATGGAAGGTGGAAAATATTTGGCTAAAAACTTGGTTACCATTTCTTCAAAGGTGTGAATCGAATTCTTGGGGACTCGGTCAAACCAAGCAGTGGCATGATGGGTGAGAGAATAGGGGAAGAGATACAGACGAAGGGCATCATCGGAGACACCGTTCTGTTTCATGCATTGGGTGATGGTAAGGTATTTGTCAAGATGCTTGTTGGCATCGTCACCAGGTAAACCGTGAAATTGGCACGAATTCTGGACTTGCTGGATCATGTGATGTTTGAGTCCAAAATCCGTGGTCGTGATGTTGAGAGGGGCAATAGGTCCACCTCTCCCGTGCATGGTTGGGTGACACAGCTCCTCCATCGTTCGGAGATCGGGAGCTGCCTCATCCTTGGGAGGGTCAGGTGGTGGTCCGTCGTCCATTTCTGTTTTTGGTTCTTCAATAACAGTACGTAGCTCGGGTACGTTTTTCTGACTTTTACGCTTTGTTTGTGAACGAGTGCGCATTCACTAAAAATAATTTTTCAAAACAAGATTGAGGCAAAACCACAGTGAACTTAAACCAATAATCTCAAATGAATGGCTTCTTTAGAAAAGGTACACCACTCACAAGGATACAATGGCAAGTTTTAATCTTTTGTTTGGGAACTTATTATGTTCACACCCCCAGTTGGTAGGTGTTCTGCCTTGGTTTGCGGTGGTAATATTTTATGCAATTATTATTCACAAGAAAAAGACGAATGTTTTTGGGTGTGTGTGCAGAAAAACTTTTGGAAAATATTTTTGGTATCGATTCATTAACCGAAATCGTTTCCTTTAAAATTACTCGCAGGGAGGCGGGAGAGAAGAATGGATCTCTCTTCAGTTCGCAATTTAATGTCAGAACTTCCGTATTCCACCTGTGTAGGTTGTAATCTTAAAGAAATCGAAGTAATTTAACTTCACGATTTGTATTGTTGTTTTTGATTTTTTTTTTGGTGTTTTTAACACTTTAGGAAAAGTGTTAATGAACTTTTTTTATATGATTAAGATTTTTACAAAATTTTTTTCAAAGGTGGTGAAATTTGTACAAGGAGGGTTTTGAAAACCACTAAACCTAAAACATTTTTGAAACACGCAACAACCTCCCCGATAGCGGCGCCAAATATTGATTGAGCCTAAATGGTCAACCTAAATTGACCAAGTGAATGGTCAAAAAAGTCAACCACGGATGTGGTCAATATGGTCAAACAGCTTAGGTCCAATTCTCCGTGGAAGTAAAGTGTTTCCCCTGGTCGTTATGTCCCGACGAGATTGAAATGGTGTTTTGAAACGTTTATTGGAATGAGTGATACTGAGGACAGTAATCAGAATAAGATTTGGATTTGATTACACTACTGATTGCTTGAAATTAAGATAATGAAACAGTATTAACAATTACAGAATCACAGGTATAATTAAACGTAAACAAATTAACAATCAAAACGTTTACAGACAGAAGAAAAGGTGAGATTTGCACAAATTACAAATAAAGGGGGTGAAAAGGAAACTTCTACAAACTTAATATTAAAAGAAAATTAATTTAGAAATAAAAATATTTTTTTTGATTATTTTATTATTTAATATTAATTAAAAACTAATTAATTACTTATTATTAATATTTAACTTATACTAAATGTAATATAATATTAAATTAAAACTAAGAAAATGAAAATTTATTTTTAAAAATTCTAAAATAACTTAAAAATAATATAAAAACTAAAAATATTTATTTTTGTCTTTTTGTGAGTTTAATATTAATTAATTACTAATTATATTAATTAAACTAATTAAACTAATTTAAATTACTAATAATACTAAAGTGACTTAGATAATTATGAAATTTTTTGTAAAACTAATTAACCATCACAGGAATCCTAAAAAATTAAAAAAAGTTTATAAAAATTATTTTTAGACTATTTTACTAATTATTTACTTATTTATTAATTAAAAACTGTTTAAACTAATTTAATTACTAAAAATAGAAAATGAACATTAATAATTCGAATTTTTTTTCTAAAAATACTTTTTAATTTCTAAAGGGTAGGAAAAATATAAAAATGTACTGTTGTTAAATAAAAATTGATAAAACTATTTATTTAACTAATAGTACTTAATTATTAATTAAACTAATATTAATTATAATAAATATTAAGTTAAAAGGGAAAAATCTAGAAAAATTTCTAAAAATACTTTAATATAAAAGAAATCTAATAAAAATATAAAAATGAAAAAAGTGCTTAATAATAAGCTGAAAGAAAATTTAAATAGATAAATCCTATTAAATAGAAGCTAGCACTATTTTTTAATTTGGTTTTTTTCTGGTTTTTCTTTTTGAAAACTTATTATACACTGAAAACAAACAACTTTTGTGAAAACACTTTTTGTACAACTTAAAAATAAGCTGTATGCAACTTCAATTGCTTAACAGGTTGGAATTTTTAGCTTATTAGGACTTTGTGATTATTGAAAAAGCTATACTTAAGCTACCTCATGGACAAATAAGCTTGAACAGATAGATATTAACTTGAAATGAGACAAAATTTATGGAAAAAGCATAATGAATAAGCTGATAATACAAAATAAGCACTAAGCAACCCACAAGACCAAACAGGTCTTAAACTAGGATCTTTGGACCTCTGTGGGGTCCTCAGAGGTGAAGGGTAGTCCAAATTGAAACTTGAACCTTAAAGGTGACCAGGTCAACTGCAAAATGAGCCAATAAGCTGGGCTTATGGCTTATTAGTAAGCACTTAGTGGGTCCATGAATTTGGGTGTAAAACCTGAGTAGGCAGTGTAAGTGTATTGGACAGGTCACAAAGGTAGGTCAAATAAGCTGAGGACCAATAAGCTAGGGTCCAAAATAAACCTAGGACTGAAAAGCTGAGCTGATAAGCTCTTCAAAAAGCAAAAGGGCCAGGTGTGAGATTTACTAATAAGCCATGGGTGGGCTTATGAAAAAGGCTATGTATACTGAATGCTCAGTATGCACAGTCAAGTTGGTCAAACAAAAAGCTATAAGCAGCCCTATCAAATAAGCCAGAAAATGAAAAACAAGTTATGATCCTTAAAATCAGCTGATTGGCTTTCCAAAAAGCCAAGTATCACTCCCTGGGTCCCACTATTGAGTATTGTGCAACCCTGTGAAGTTGGGTGTGCACACTGGGTACATGGGAGGTTTATGAAAAAGCACTAAAAGAAAAGCACAAATTAAGCAGTTTAGCCTAAGAGATAAAAATAAATAAAAATACTCTAATGAAGATGAGCAGTGAAATATTAATAGCTAAAAAGCACTAAACCTCAAACCTAATATTAAACCCTAGAGAAAATTGCCAAGTTTATTCAAAAACTTTTTCACTAAGAATTTTGACTTTTAAAAGAACATGCAAAATTTGACTTTGATGAATTTCTACTGACCTTAAATGATTGAATAAGTTATACTAAGTTATATTAAGACTAAATTAAGCAATCCAAGCAAGTTTTGAACCTAAAAACAGATTATGCTTCCTAAAATTTCCAACAGATAACAATCTAGGATAGATTAAGTGAAAGTTTGACTTTTTACCAAATGAGACCTGGTTTTTATGATTGTAACATGTAATTTGGGCCTAAGGGAATATATTACAATCAAACTCAACAACTAAAACAGGCTTGAATACACAGATCCTAACTAAGCCAAACACTCCTTTTTGTGAACTGTTTTAAGATCTTTGAAACAAATAGCAACAAAGATTGATGAAACTTTTCCTAAACCACTTTTTATGAGGTGTGAGGCTTAAATGAGCTCAGAAACAAGAACTTACACCACCACTACTACTTATGTTACTAAATGACAGTTAATCCAAGGATTTGGAATACAAAAGATTTCAGTGAACAAGTATTACTTAATAAACTATAATCTGACTAAACTAACACCAATAAACATAAACAAGCATGAATGGAAAGATCATAAGCAAGAAACAGTAATTAGGAAAAATTAAGAAGATTCCTTACAAAGAGCTTTCCTGCCAAATCAAATGAACAAGGACCAAAGATCTTATCCTATAGAACCCCCACAGATTCACTAACCCACAGCCATCCCTTATTCAATGTGCTCCGGCTATCTCCTCCATAGAACCTGTACTTTTTTATTTTATTTTTATTTTTCTTAATTTTTTTAATATTTTTGTGATTTTCTTACTAAGTTGAGTTTTAGGGTTTCTAAAAGCTGAATTAAGCTTTATGGAGCTTATATGAGTCTAAGAAGTCCAGAGTAACAATCTACTAACAACATTCACCCAAATTGAGATTTGTTTGAAATAAAAGGAAATTGCATAAACTGATATTTGAACTGAAACTTGAATTTTATTATTGGTAAAGGTTTAGAGTACACTGAAATAGCTTCATACAACACTTAAAAGATGAAAATTACACTAGGATTGATTATACTAATAAAAACGACATTAAAAACTATATTTTTGCTAGATATCTTCCTTTAGTGCTTCACCTTCCTTTTATAGCCATCAACTAGGGTTTGTGACCCCCTCTGATCATTTCCCACTTGATTTCTTGGCCATTGGATGATTTCTGAGTAATCTTGACCCTTGGATCACTTTTGGCGCCAAAAAGAAAACATAGCAATTGGGTCTGTTATATAGCAAGGGGTGGCAGCATTAATTGCGTTTGGCTTGTTAGGTGGATGGTGGGAGGGGCAGTGTGATGGGATGGTGATGGTGGGGGTGTGAGGTGATGTTTGCTGCAAGTTGGGAGGGTGAGAGGGAAGGGATGAAGGTGGTGTTTGACTGATATTTGACCAGGGTCAAAGTTTGACCCTGTGTTTTGGTATTAAAGGGTGGGGTGTTGGGCTTAGGGTAGGATTGGGCTTTGGATGGTGTTGGATCAGGATGTGCTATTGGATTTGGATCATGAGTTTTGTTTTGGTTTTTATTAAAAGCAAGGGTCCGTTTGGTGTGTAAAATATAACAAGGACTAATTGTGTAATTTTTGGATTTTTTAGGGGCTGAACATGTAACTTTCCCAAAGTCTTCAAAGGGTCCTATCTTGTGAATGATGAATAGTTCAAGGACCTCTTTTGATTTTTCCACATTTTTGAAATCCAGGGACCTGTTTTGCCAACTTGTGAAACTTCAGGGACCATTCTTGTAATTTCTCCAAAATTTCCATCCAAGGACCATGTTTGCCATAGAAAAATAGCACAAGAACCAAAATTTATTTTTCCAAAGTTTTTAAATCCCAGGGACCATTTTTGACAACTTTGAAAAGTGCAGGGACCAAACTTGACAATTTTTGAAACTTTTCACCAAAGGTCTAAATATGATTATTTGTGATTTAAAAAGGACCTTTGGTGACTTTTCTTCCATAATAAATGCTTAGGGACTAATTTTGACAAGTTTTGAAAGTTGAGGGACTGAAACTGCCAATTATGCAAACTTTGTTCGTTTTTCATCTATTGTTAATCATTTTGCATCTGAGACATATAAAACACAATCCTGGGATATTTTCAGTATTTTGATGCATATTTGAGTGTTTTTGGATGTTTTGGCAGTTCAGATACGACAAAAATGATGAGTATTTACATACTCATCAGAGGTCAAGGGAGCTTAACTGTTTATAGTGAGTGCCCATAAAAAATGAGATCTATTACTGTATGTGTAATTAATAGACTAACAACTCAAAAAGTTAAGGAAGAAAACAAAATGAAAGTAACAATTATTGAATGCTCAAATCAGACTTGTAACATTGTCAAATACTGTAGCTGCAAGCCTGCAACCATATGTATGAAAAAAGAAGTCAAAGTGATATACTATTAGCAGTTGCACCAGTAGCCTCATTTTCATTTGCTGCTCCTTTTGCAGCATCTTGAGCAAGTTCCTTTATAAGATCCTTTGCCTGCATATTATTGCAGATTATAAATTAGAACTTAGAACTTACATTAAAAAATTGAATATAAAAAGATTGGAACAGGCTAGTACACCAACCTCGAGATCCTTCTTAAGGCTAAGACGGACGTCAAAGTATTCTCTTTTGGTAATGTACCAAGCCTTAACCAACACATGCCAAGCTTCACAATTAGTTAGTTGTGCCCACTTATCCCCCAATTTCCATGACAGTCCTGAATCAATGACCCATGGAAAATCCTCATGCATCTTTGGGTAAACATCTTTAACCATCGTCTTAAATTGATCAAATGTGGAGGGTGTTAGGACATATAGTGTTATCATTATGTCATTTTCTTCAGATCGATCCTTGCCCTCAATCAATAATCGCACAAATATCTCTTCCTTCATGTCGGTTGTACGATGAGTACTTTTCTCACATTTGCCATTGGAACCTACCCATTCATATAATGCAAGTTGATTTGCCCGTTTAATGAAATCTGCATCCGAAACTGCAAAACATGATTCAGCAAGTGACTGGCTAAGTTATGTATGCATTTACCACGCTAATAGCTTTTGGAAAATAGTACCATTAAGTCCATTTGCACCTACCGCTATTGAATTCCCATACATAGATTCAAATTCAAATATTTGAATATTATCAGCCTTGCGTTTGCTAGTACTCACTGATTCTGAATGATAACCTGATCCTCTGGCCAATGGTAAAGGTGTTGTTGCTTGTTGGTGAGACACTTGTGGATAGACATAAGCCATAGGCCTATGCACTGAGGTTCTTGAATTCTGACTATATTGAACCGGTTGAATGAGTGAAGTTGTTGGTGATGAGATAGATTAGGTGGAGGTAGATGCGCCCCATATCCTCCATAAGTTAGTGGTGGATTGGGGGGAGCTGACGCTATGGCTTGTCTCTGCCACTGTGTAGTTGTTGCTCCTTGTGGAATTTTTTCTGGGTCATATGGAATGAATTGGTGGTGTTGTTGCTGATGCGTGGCACCAGACTGATTGAAGGGAGGTCGATATCCTTCTGTATTTGGTGCTGCTGACTGTGACTCGTTCGAAAGGGAAGCGCCCAATCCATGTTGGTGTGACCACATCATGTTAAAAGGATCATACAACCATTTAGCTCAATAATGCTATTCCAAAACACCAGTATCGTTGTAAATATAAAGGCATGGCTATTTTTTAGTAATCCAAACATCAGACGAAAAAGATGCGATCGGATTCTGCACCTAATCAACAAAACAGATGAAATTTCTATTATGCTATAAAAGTGTCAAAATAGTACAATACCGTCTCCTAATACTTCCATTACTAGTTGAATAAAATGATAGCAAATACTAACGTCTAGCAAAATGGCACTCGAGGAACTGCAAGTATCAATTGATAGGTCCGAACTTTCACCTAACCCATAACCTGCGCGCTGGTTGAAGAAGCTAGCAAAAATTAATACCCAAAAGTGTTTTAATTCAAAAGGTTCAATTCATAGGTTAGGAAAAAAATTATATAGCTATATCCATGTGTAATTTTGTAACGAGACCCATTAACATATTTGAAAAAGAAGATAGTCAGACCCATGTATGCGGTACCAAATCATATAGCTATAAATGCAATGTTTGATAGTTCTTCCAAATTCATGACATAAAAAAGAACCACATTAGGATGCACTCCATCAACAGAAAGAAAAGAAAAACGTAGCAAGATGCGCAAATTTACAGATAAAATAATCTCTAGACCATCAAATCATATAGCCAACAAAGTGAGTTCTGCATTCATAGAAGAATCCAACTAGCTAGTTACACTTGTCTAATATATATCTTACGTTAATCAAATTTAAAAGCAAACATGATATCAGGAAAGTGTATAAACGCCACAAAACATTCACGCCCAAAAAAACATCTCATAATCTAAAAACCAAGGATAAAAAAGGCTAGACACGACAACCTATGTTTGATTTTGACTATTTATATAGGTTGCAAGAGTCACCCATGTACTTTGTGTAGGTTGCATAACATATTTCTAAGAAGAGGGTGGATAATCATACCCATGTATGCAATTCCAAAGTATAGTTGGACATATGCAAATGTGCTTCAAGTAGAAATATACATGACTGTGTACACCTGAGTCTAATCCATACCATACAAGTCAAATAAATGCAAAAAATAAAGATGGTATGCCAAGTAAAAGGCAGGCGCGGTTATATAAAATGTGAATATATAAGTTTACCCGTTACCCCGCCACCAAATTCCATCAAGTTTCTATCTTTCACTCAAGAATAGTTTCAAAATGCACATATTCAACAGAAAAAAGCCGTAACAGAAACAAATCATCCCTAAACAATTTAAGCATGTAGTCAACAAGGTGAGTTCTGTTTTATAAGTAGTGAGTAACACATAATAATACACATTTGTTTTCATAAATAAAATATAAACAAACCATATCATCAAATATAACATAAAAAATAATCAACAAAGATTCATGCTCATATAAACAGTTGATGAACGGAAAGTGAATTTAGGAAAAATGAGAGAAATTGTTATTATTATCTGATGAACAAATGAGATACAAAAGAGTTTAAATACAAGATGAGAAGGAAAGAATAGTAAATGCGTAACAAAATAACTAAATATTTACATCATAAGTCCTTCTAGTTCTATATTTATCATGTTAGTACCCTACACTTTATATAATCTTCATCCCCCCCTCAAGGTGGAGGATCACAAAGACCCAGCTTGCTAGCAAGTGTAGAATGTTGTACTTTGTTTAGGGCCTTTGTCATGATATCAGCTAACTGCAAATGAGAAGGAATATGTGTAGTTTGTATGAAACCATCTTGAACCTTTTCTCTGATAAAATGGCAATCAATGTCTACATGTTTTGACCTGTCATGAAAGCAAGGATTTGCAGCCAACATCTGTGCTGGCTTATTATCACAAAATAAAGTGACGTGAAAATGGATATTGATGCCTAAGTCTTTGAGAAGGTAACTGAGCCACAACAGTTCACAAGTAGTACTTGCCATGCTCCTATATTCTGCTTCAGTGGAAGATCTTGAAACGGTAGTTTGTTTCTTGGTCTTCCATGAAACCAAAGAATGACCCAAGAAGATACAATAGGTTGTTAAAGATCTTCTAGTCATCAAATAATTAGCCCAGTCTGCATCAGAAAAGCCAGTGATTTTGAGCTGAGATTGCATAGGATAGAATAAACCCTTTGAAATTGTGCTTTTCAAATATTTAATTAAATGAATGGCAGCCTACAAATGAGTATCCTTTGGTTCAGAGACAAACTGACTTAGATGTTGCACCACATAGGAAATGTCTTGCCTTGTCATGGTGAGATATAACAATTTTCCAACCAATATTCTATAATGACCAGCATCTTTTAAAGAATTTTCTTTATCAACAGAAAGCTTAAAATGTGTAGGCATGGGAGATGCTGCAGGCTTACAAGCAGTAAGACCTGTATCTTGTAACAGATCAAGAATATATTTCCTTTGATTAAGGTGAGTGCCATTTTGATTTCTGCAAATCTCAATCCCTAAGAAATACTGAGCCAATCCAAGATCCTTAATGGTGAATTCTTGGTCCAATGCTAATTTAGTAGCATTTATATCTTCAACACAATTACCGGTCAACAAGATGTCATCTACATAAACCAAGGCTGCTGTAAACACTGAACTTTTGTTTTTGATAAAGAGAGAATGATCATGTTTGGATTGTTCAAAACCCAGGCTACAAAGGAATTTGGATGACTCTTGATTCCATTGCCTGGATGCTTGTTTCAAACCATACAAAGATCTTAACAGCTTGCATACCTGCCCATTCTTAGCTTTGGTATATCCTTCTGGTGGTACCATGTATATCTCTTCATCTAGATAACCATGCAAAAATGCATTATTGACAGCTAATTGGTAAAGAGGCCAATCCTTTGCTGTGGCTATAGCAATAAGTACCCTCACTGTTGCCAATTTAGCAACTAGTAAGAAAGTATGCTTGTAATCTTGTCCTTCTTTTTGATTGAACCCTCTTACTACCAATCTAGCCTTAAACTTATTAATTGTACCATCAGCTTTATATTTTATTTTAAAGACCCATTTAGAAGTGATAGGTTTATGACCCATAGGTAAAGTAGTAACCTGCCATGTATTGTTCTGTTCCAATGCATTGATTTCTTTGTCCATGGCAGTGACCCATTTTGGATTTGTGCAGGCTTGAGAATAGGTTTGTGGTTCAGTAGTATCAAAAACATTAGCAAAAAAAGCTATGTGATTCTTGGGAGTATTAAGAAAACCCTTTTGAGAAAACATAGGATAAGTTGGTTGAGATTGTGTAGAGTTTGCAGATGACTTAGGACCAACAAAATCTTGAAGCCATTTTGGTGTTGAGACATTTCTAGTAGATATTCTCAAAGGTACAGAGGTTGTAGGTCGAATAAGTTCTGTGTGCTGAGTAGCAGGCATCTCCATAGTTTCTCCTTGAACAGGTAAAGGATCAGGCAAAATGATTGGGTCAGGTAAATTGTGTGTGCAATAAAGATCATCTTCTGAATCATCACCTTCAGGTACAACCATTGGTTTTGTAATAAAAGGTGGATTAGGAGGTTGAGCAGTTTGATCCTTAAATGGAAAAATATCCTCCATAAACAACACATCTCTGCTATGAAATATTTCATGGGTATGCAAATTGTACAATTTGTACCCTTTTTGCCCTGGTGGATACCCTATCAACACACATTTGATACCTCTAGGATCAAACTTATCTTTGTGAGGCTTTAAGGATGCTGCATAACACAAACACCCTATTGTTTTTAGAGTATCATAAGTGGGAGGTTTTCCATGTAAGATCTCATAAGGAGACTTCCAAGACAATTGTTTCATAGGCATCTTGTTTAAGATAGGTGGTTGTAAGAATACATTCCCCCCAAAACTTCTTAGGCAAACTAGCATGTATTCTAAGAGCTCTGGCTGTTTCTAATAGGTGCCTATGTTTTCTCTCCACTACTCCATTCTGTTAGGGTGTATAAGGCATGGATTTTGATGAATGATACCTTTGTTATTCAAAAATTTAAACACCCTTTGATTAACAACTTCTGTTCCATTGTCAGACCTAAGAAACTTAACCTTAGCCTCAAAATGCACCTCTGCATACTTAACAAAAGAAGACAAAATCCCCAGAATCTGATCTTTTGAATGAACCAAATATGTCCAAGTGGCTTTAGATTTTTCATCAATAATAGTGTAGAAATAGTGTGCTCCATTAAGTGCAGGTGCCTTATATGGTCCCCATAAATCCACATGAATCAATTCAAAAATAGTAGAAGTAGAATTTGTGTGTTTGGGAAAAGGCAATCTATGGAATTTAGCAAGCATACAACTATCATAACTGAACTCAGTTTTAGTGAAAGACTTACATTCATGCAAATGAGTCATCTTAGACATGGACAAATGTCCTAGTCTAGCATGAATAGTGTGTAAATCAACACTAGTCTTAAGTAAAACAGAATTATTAAGTACAGATGAATTTTGAAAATCAAACACATTGATGGAATTAACATGTTTATTAGATGATGATGAAGTAGGATCCAAAGAAGTTCAGGTGTAGAGGCATCTTGACCCTTTGCCAATAGCTACAACTTCTTTAGTTGAAAGGTCCTGGAACACACAGTAAGATGGGAAAAATTGAGCAAATAATTTTTGAGTGTTGAGCAATTTTCCTACTGAGAGCAAGTAAAACTTGAATTCAGGCACATATAACACATCTAACAACATGAAAAATGGTGTTAATTGAATGTGACCAGCAATAGTAACAAGTTTTGAGGTACCATCAGACAAGTGCATAGTTATAGGTTTCGTGAGAATGAAAGTTGTGCTAAAAAGAGTTATATGGGGACTCATATTATCAGATGCTCCAGTGTCTATAATCCACTCATTAATTCTAATCCCATTACTTTGAGATGACAAAGCAAAGGTTCTGACATGAAGAGACATACTAGCATGATGCATTGAAGTTGATGCACCACCAAAATCCTGTCCACCAACACCCTTGCCCTGGAACATTTTGAACACTTCTTGACAAACAGCAGCAACCAGCTTTTGATCCACTCCTGGATAACTCTAAGTACCCTGAAACTCATTCTCAACTCTCATACCAAAATGAGTTTCCTGTCCAAAATCCATGACATTAGCAGCAAACTTTCCACTCTTCTTATTCTTCTTTCCTTTATACCAGTAAGGATGCCCTATCTTCTCAAAACATTGCTCCATAGTGTGTCCATCTTGATCACAATTTGTGCAGTGTTTAAAACCCCTGGCATCTGATCTACCCTCACTTCTTCCTTTCACATCCTTCCTATAATTCCTGTTCTGATTCATATTTGCAAAGAATGCCATGGGTTCAGCCACATGATTTGTCACTTGTTTTTGCATTTCAATATGTTGAACTATGTAGTAGGCTTTGTTAACAGTAGGCAAAGGATCCATAGCCAATATTTGGTTCCTCACAGACTCATATTCATCATTTAGCCTCATCAAAAACTGTATCAATTTTGACCTTCCTTCAATTTCTAAGAATTTTTCAACTAAGTGGCATGTACACTCTTGCATTTTTCCACAAGAACAAACAGGAACACCATTTAGGTTATGCAATTCATCCCAACATCTCTTCAGTTTATTAAAGTATGCAGCAATGGTTAAACTACCTTGGCTTACATTATACAACTCTCTGTAATTGATAGATGAGAGGACCATTACTCTGTCCATACCTTTCTGCAATTTCTTTCCATAGCTCAGTAGCAGACTGTGCATAAAGAAATGCCTCTGATAACTCACCAACCATTGAATTCAAAATCCAACATGTGACCATATAGTCACATCTGATCCACTTCTGCAAATTCTCACCCTGAACTATTGGCCTCATACATGTACCATCAATAAACCCTAGTTTCACCTTAGCTCCTAGTGCCATCTTAACAGTACGACCCCACCCCAAGAAATTACTTCCATTAAAAGGTGTATTTGTAAGAACCATGCCTGGGTGATTAGAATTGCCAATATACAAAGGATCATTGACTGAATTGGATGTATTTGGACCATTTCCGTTTGAATCACTATTAGTAGCCGCCATTACTGAATCTTAAAAAAAAATCCCCAAATTTAAGCAAAAACCCTAATTTTCAAACAGAAAACCCTAATTTCTCAATCAATAACTTAATTCCCAAATTACTAACAGGCGCACAATCAAACACTTCAATTCAGCACCAAAACACTTAATTCTTCAGTAAAAAACAAGAATAAAATCAATTTGAACCATTAAGAACAAGAATTGATACAATTCAAATTGACAGAACAACGAATTTGATGCTAAGAACACGTATTAGATTCAATTTAGGGCAAAAATTGACCTAGCGTGCTCTGATACCATATGAACGGAAAGTGATTTGGGAAAAATGAGAGAAATTGTTATTATTATCTGATGAACAAATGAGATACAAAAGAGTTTAAATACAAGATGAGAAGGAAAGAATGGTAAATGCATAACAAAATAACTAAATATTTACATCATAAGTCCTTTTAGTTCTATATTTATCTTATTAGTACCCTACACTTTATATAATTTTCACAGTTGATATTTTATTTTTATTTTTTTAAAGAAAAAAGTAGAGTAGTTAAAAAATATACCTGCAACTTAATTGACATGGAGTTGAAAGAAGAAAACGAAAAAATATATTTTGTTTATCCTAAATCACACACAGTAAAATGATGAACTGTGTGTTTTCATGCTCCAAGTTTGTTTGAAATAAGGTGGTCATGTTATGGTGGTGCTTGTAGTGGTGCCGGCTGGAAGCCCGTACGTCCATAATATTTTGTACAATAAAAAGACAAAACTATTCCACACATTTCCTTTTTCGTTTTTAAACCATGCTACATGACAAAACTCGTTAAGTTATTATTTTACCATCAAATTTTGCAAAAGTGTTAATTCAATTTTCTGAACTCTATTTTCGTTGTTATTAACCTTAACGTAATGTTCATCCAAGTTACTCAAAAAGTTTGAAAACCATTCATACAGGTACTCCAAAAATTGGCTACCGGGTGTTTACGAGTGTCACGTCTATTAGTTTGGTAAATCACCTTCATTACATTAAATCAATCACAGAGAATATATAGATACAATAGATGGTTCTAGAAGTGGGCTAAGCCTATGGCATACTAAACAAGAGCATATAACTTAATAATAAATAATATAAAGCTAATACTCCCCCGCAGTTTGAGTGGGAAGTTGCCGAACACTCAAACTCGTACAAAACTCCTCAAAAAGAGCCGAGGGAAGACCCTTAGTGAATATATCTGCATACTGATAGCGAGAAGACATACGAAGCACACAAACTTTCCCTATAACAACCATATCACGAACAAAATAAATATCAATCTCTATATGTTTTGTCTACTGATGTTGAACCGGATTGGCGGATAAGTAAACACTATTGACGTTGTCACAGTAAACAAGAGTAGTGGATAACAGAGGGGTGTGTAATTCCCGGAGTAAGTTCCGGAGACAGGCAGCCTCCGCAACTGCATTGGTGCACCCCGATACTCAGCCTCAACACTCGACCGTGAGAGAGTATGCTGATGCTTAGAAGACCAGGACAATAAATTGTCACCCAAGAAGACATAATAGCCAAAGGTAGATCGTCTAGTAGATGGAAAACTAGCCATCAGCATCAGAATATGCCACAAGAGAACTACTAGCAGAAGAATATAAATGGAGACCCAAATCCAATGTGCATCGAACATACCGTAAAATGCGTTTATGGCCTCGCATGTCCCATTGATGAAATGGAAAACGCATTACGTATCGTTTGTGCTCCCATGACTTACCTTTAGGTCAAGTTTGGATTCCTTATGAGGTTCAGAGTAATCATTATCATGTATCTTAGACTCAAAAAACTAAATGTATAAATGTGCTCAAATTGATTGGTTATTGTGATGATTACCATGGTGATTACATGTCTCCCATTAAGGAGTATTATAATTCTTGTGATATGCTTCCTTTGAGAATCGGGGAGGGGCTTTGTTGGGAAGGCACTTGAAACTTATGAACCATTTTTCTGTAGTAATATTCGTGAACTAAGACTGCATGATTATTGGCAATTGCCGATTGGCGTCACTCAATATTGAATTTAGTTGTCTTGCAGTATCCTTGATGACCAGTGACATTGTTGTATTTGCTTTTGAATTTTTAGGCCCACAAGTCGTAAACATATTCTCTTGTTGGTGTAAATATTATTAACACTAGAAGCTTGATTGCCGAATTTCAAGTTTGCTTCTGGCAGGATGAGTTACGTGTTCTAGATGTTGAGAATTTAACAAGAACTGGGCTTGGATTTTTTACTACAACATTGACTGCTTTTGGCTAGGACATTTCTCCCCATTTCGGCGGGGACATGTCCCAGCCAATACCTTTTCGCGGGGACATGTCCCCGCTGAAAGATCCCCGCCAATACCCCTCGCTGATCAATTTCGGCAGGGACAATTTACTCTTTTGGCGGGGACATGTGGGTCCCACACCATTTTGCCTGGTCAAACAATATCCAGCGTGGCACCACTTTTGGCGAGGACATGTCCCCGCCAAAAGGTCCCTTAATTAATCGGAAAATCACTTAAATAAGTAATTAAGTTAATTAATAAATTATAGTTCAAGGCTTTTAGCGGGGACACGTCCATGCCAAAAGTCTCAACCATACAAAACTGGTTCAGTCTTTTGGTGGGGACATGTCCCCGCCAAAATTCTATGTCCCATTTTGCAGCATATTGCTGCAAAATGGGTAATATCCTGATTTTTTCTGGAATTTTTTCCGGAAAGAATCTACCTATTCTTACCCAACACAAACATGCCAAATTTTCTACAACACAACAAATTAACTCGCTAAAACTGTAAAATCACAAATAACATAACAGAAACACAATACATCAATATGAGAATATCCTTTTATTGATTGAATCACAAATAAGTTTTATAATCACAAAATAGTTTTATAATCACAAATAAGTAAATCAACTGACATTATGCACCAGCTTGAGGTAGCCATAACCTGACTGTTGCATTGTTGAACTGGAGCGGCCCAACTTGTGGGGGGTTGAGCTTGATAACCTTGTTAAGAGTAGGCACTACCCATTGAATTTCTATGACGATTCTGCACGAATCATCTCAAATTAATACAAGGACAATACAAATGCCATAAGTAGCAATATATAAATAGCAAACCTACAACTACATAACATTGCATAGAGTACTTTACATACCTCACTAATTACTTCATTGACCATCTGTTTTGCAGCCTAAATCTGATAACTTGTTCCATCTATCTATACATCAAGTATCACCAGGGGGCGGGTGTAGTGGTATCACCTGATACAATGTGCAACATAATCAAAAATTTATAATCTATAACATAATTCTAATATATTCCTCGAGTGAGAATTCAAGTAGACCTGAATACGGGCTCATGTATTGAGTTGCATGTTTTTTATCGTCACACCCCCTTTACCAATAACGTGACCAACCTGTAACCACATCCAATTTACATTATGTAAGCCTTGGTGTGTGTATATACACTTATATCAAAAGCATGAGACCAACCTGTAACTACATCCAATTTACATTTTGTCGGCTTATGGGCTTATTTGATTTGGAAAAGCCGATAGGCTGACTATATGGAGCTTATGAGCATATCAACATAAGCTTATTAAATAAACTCAATTTAGTAAGCTCTAAAAAGTGAGCTTATTGACTTTTCTAAACCAAATACGCCCAAAAGCCGTGTAAATAAGCTAATCCAAGCACCACATTATTGTATCAACCCCACAAGCACGAATAGAATTTACAGCTTGTATCACTTTGTTGTATACTTGTTTGTAGGTCAACCACACATACTTCCTATGTTGTTTTAGTACGGGTGTATACGTTAGTATGTTACGGTAATCACATGAAGACAAAAGCATACTTAAGCACACATAAAGATAAAGTATATGGTCAATCTTAGGAGACAACATTATACCTTTCCAACCACAAATTCACGGGTTCCAAGCTTAAGCGCAAGTGGATAAGCTCATAAGCCTAAAAAACTGAGCTTATGAGCTTATCCAATTTTCAGTAAGCTCATAAGCCTATCAAATAAGCTAAGAAAAACACCCCCGTACCTATAATCCATCTTACACTTTCTAACAACCATAATTGAGGTAACTATAAGCAGCATAAGCTCGTAACTGTATTAAAGCGCAAGAGAAGTAATAATGACTGTATTGAAGGTAGTATAACATGCCACATTTTGTACAAATTAGCAAATCCAGACATGTCCTCTAAATTAAATGCTAAGCAAATAAAATCACTATTAATATTCCAACATCAAAATCTAATATTCCAACATGTTTTCTCAGCTACATCGAATTTGCCAACAATATTCCAACATCAAAATCCAACGAACATCACATTCGGCTAATTAACATAAATAAAAAAATAACAAAAATCAATGGTAGATTTGTTCATTTATTTATCCTAAAAATATAATTGAACACTAACATTAACAAATCAATGGATTCTCGTATATGTTAAATAAAATTACCAAAAAATAAAAAATTAACAAAAATCAAAATTATTAACAAAAACTAAAAAAAAAACAATAACAACCTCGGTTTATTGTGGTGCTTCGTGAAAGAGAGGAGGGAAGAAAGAAAGAGAGGAAGAGAGGTGAGCGCGACGTGCACAGTGGTGCGATGTAGTGTGGTGGTGTTGACGGTGGCGGTGTTGATAGTAGTGTGGTGGTATTGATGGTGGTGGTGTGGTGGAGACGTGGTGGTGCAGCAGATGGAGAGAAGCTTCAGAGGTTGAAGAAGTAAATGAGATGAAAAAATCAGATCTGCTTTTTGATATCATTCTTTTAGCCAAGCTTTTGGCAGGGACATGTCTCCGCTAAAAGTTTTTTTTTAGCCAAAAACTTTGACGGGTTAAAGTAAATGCGGGAGGGAAATATAAAATTTTTGATGAAATATTTTAGCGGGGACATGTCCCCGCCAAAAGGTATTAAAAAAAACTCTTTTATATCATTTTTGTTAATACAAATATCGCCTAAAAACGTTATTTATATTTTACGATCTTTGCTAAGTTTTGGTAACGACAAAGTATAAACTTTAGTTTTTAGTAAAACATTATTTTAGTTTTAGTCTTGTATAACTAGACTTTACATTTCATATTAAACATAATATTGTTATATTTCCAAATATAGAAAATATAACATGACATCATGGAATGCATCATGAGCATTTATGGAAAGGTTTCTAAATCTTGATGTTGACTTTCCATAAGATCTCTTACACATCTTGGAAGGATTCTCACTCAAACTATTGTGTGTTGACTTGTAGAATCTTGATTTGATATTGCTAGATATGGAAAGATTTCTTGTAGTCTTTGACTGTCAGACCTGGCGGAACCCTGGGGTTACAAGGGCGGAACCCTTGTTTTGGTTCCGCCGGATCCGCCAGTCTGCTGTCTTGGTTGGCTATAAATACCAAGCCACTTGCAAGAAATCTCTCATCACTTTTGGCTATACTTTGCATATAAAGTTTCATTTATCTCATCTAACTTAGTATCAACTCACTTGTGTGATTCTTTTATGTAGAAAGGAAGTTCACAAGTTCATTCGAGAAGTTACAAGTTTCAACTCAACGTTGCAAGACTTGTTAGACTTCTATTGTGTAAACTCTTTAGTTTATACTTCATTTGTATTTTGTTAAGAAGTGATCGGTTAGTATTTTAGTCCTCAAAATACATTAAGTGATAGGAGTGGTTGTACCTTTGTAAAAGAACTCGACATCTAGCTTAGTGTCGGAAATAGTGGATAGGCGACGTTAGGGTGGTTCTACCTTGAACTAGAACCCGGTATTTAGCTTTGTACCGGATAAAGTGTAAGCGACAATTGTAAGGGTTTCTCCACCGGTGAAAGGAGCTTGTTGACTAGTGCTTGAAACTCTTGAGTTGGAAACTCGAGGCGTGGAGTAGGACAAGGAAAAAGAGTCCTTGTAGCCGAACCACGATAAAAAATCGTGTTGTGGTTTGATCGTTTCTTTCTTTATACTTGCATATTAATTATTGTTAATTAGTTAGAATCGTTGATTACACGTAAAGCTTTTTCAAAGATTAACAAGTTAAAAAGCGGTAAACTATTCAACCCCCTTCTAGTTTTCCACAATTGGCATCAAGAGCTACGTTACTCAAGATCTTTAAAATATATTGTATTTTAAAACTTGGATCGATTCATGGATTTTGAAAATCTCAAAGAAGGGCAATCTATTCAAAGGCCACCGCTATTTGAAGAAAGAAAATTTCCTTGAATGGAAAAGTAAATTTGAAAACTACGTGAGATTAATTGATCAAGATCTTTGGCATATTATTTCCATTGGTGATTTTAAACCAACAAAAACAAGTTTTGAAAATCAAGATGATTATCGTAAATTTGATAAAAACACTAAAGCTAAGATAATGATTTATAAAGCTTTACAAAGGATTAAATATGAAAGAGTGTATTTTTGCCAAACAGCTAATGATATTTGGAAAAATATATTAAATTTTCATCAAGAAATATGTCAAGTAAAAGATGATCAACTTGATCTTACATATGAGTTGGTAGTCTTAGAAAAACTAATAGATAGACATTTAATTGAAATAAATACAAGTGCTACGAGTCTAAATATTATAAATGAAGGTATAAGTGAAGATAAAAACTTGTGTCAAGCTCAAAGAGGACTTGCTTACGAATCATGGAGTGTAATTCGTATGCTTTAATGTTGGATGTTTATCGATTTGTAATGTAATTCCATATGCTTTAATTAATGTCTAAACTTTTTTCGATTAATTTGTAATGACGTAATTCGTATGCTTTAATGTTTGAACGTTTATCATTTGTAATTTGGACGCTTTAAAATCATTTATAATTAGTTTAAATACTTTTTAATTAATTTTAAATAATTTTTAATAAATTTAAATAATTTTTAACTTATTTAAATCATATATATATATATATAACTTAGGCATTTGAAGAATATGCCACCTCATTGCCCAGTCAATGCCCAGTAATTCATTATTAGCCATGTCATCACATTCAGGCCATGTCATCAATTTTATCATGTCATTTTTTCAAAAAATCAACTGCTTGGATTCGAACTCAAGACCATGTATATATTATGTGGTATGTTTCCCACTAAACCACCTTAGTTTTTTGGTTAGATTCTATAGTCAAAACTCTATATGAGATCGTTTATAGCTCGAGGTTGTTTAGACCTCATCTAGGAATTGCACAATAATAAAGATAAAGAACATGTACGCAGCGGAATAAACAAAACATCTTTATTATTGCTAACAAGGTTTCTCGTCATCATCTCTACTCTAACATACACCAAAGCCCCAATGCTACATGATCAAGTGTAGCACGGTTACACTCTAACAGCGATCTAAGATCGTTGAGGCTTAACACTAATTACCTAACCTAGGCGTTTACATAAGCATACTCACGCCCTAGGTTTACACACACACACCTTGACTAGGTTTACATCTTTTGTACGTACATAATATCAATTCCCTGTATCTCTTTATATAATAGAGATACTAGGGTTACAAAGGATATTCTAGAATAATAAAAAGATATGCAGTAATCTTTTTCTTTCTTTGCAAGTTTCTTCCTTTGTCTCCATAAGTCCCTCATGTTTCACATGTTTTGTCTTATCAACTTAATTGTAATACCCAACAATCTTCCCCTAGTTGATAATGACAAAACCAATAAGCATGAACTTCCCCTGAAGTTAGTATGTCATGAAACATGTGACTTCCCCTTAAACCATGCATATCATCAAGGATCTTCAAGCTGCAATCTTCAAAATATTCTTCTTCCCCTTTTTGTCATCATCAAATAGGGGACAACCGTAAGCAACCTTGATCTTCACAACCACGAATCAATATTACACATCCAATTCATCTTTCCAATGTTTCAAAGTCACCAACATTAAGTTTTCCGCATCTAAAAATGGACTTGAAACAATAGAAATCAAAACTATCAGTAGTAATAACAACTAGCAGTAGAAAAACCTTGATCTTCATAATCACCAACCAGTACCATACATCCAATTTAGTCATTTAATGTCTTGAATTACCCACCATTAAGAACACCAAAACGCTTACTTATTAAATGAACTCAAGGCATAAAAATCCCAAATCTTCAGTAAGAATACCAACGAATAATCATGAAAACCTTCACCTTGATGTAGCACATAAATGGTTAAACATTTAAACACGTAAGCTTCCCCTGAAACCCATATGTTAACCATTTGTTGAATGTAGGCTCCATGTAATGATTACTGATGAAGAAAACTAAGTATAACCAACTTGATGCTGAAGTAGAACAACCCAAACTTGTGCCTTATATCTTGTACTAAAATTGACTTCGAACATATACTTAACGTATAGGGAGATCGCAATCTCTTGACAATAAACACTGAGCACAATAACGTAACTCCTTCAAGTGTTTGTCAATTCGTAGTCACCTGAATGAACGAACAAGTTATCTCTAAACGTTGTACCACCGCTTAAGATATGATAAAACACAAACCTGTGAAACTCCACTTCATCATCAAATAAGTGATAAAAACTTTTCTTCGTAATCAATTAAATCAATAAAAACGAGCCATAAATCTGTTAAAGAACGTAATAAACCAAACGCCAAAAATCTTCTAGTGTGTGTCTTTATCCAACCAAGAACCAAAAACCATAAATCTTGTGTGTGTATAAACCAACAACCTTCTGTGTGTCTAATCTATCTCATCCAAAAACCAAATCCATGTACCAACCGATATCAAATAATAAAACCATACAGCTGCTTGATAATAATTCCATATCGACACCAAGTTATCTTCAAATTAAATTCTCTAATCGACCCATGATAACTTTGTAGAGTCCTTTGACGGTACGAACTATGGATTAATTAATTTACTTTTACTTGTACAAGGTTGTTGAATCATCATGCACCAGATAATGAATGAAATATTCACCCAATCCACCGTCCCATGATGAAGAATTAATTACTCCACTGACCTTCAATTCATTAAGCTAAAGAACCATGTGATGCCCCATGTGATGCACCAAACGTATACCAGTAACCCTACCTTACTGCTAAACAGAAACTATCGTGTAGGGTTTGTAGCATTCTTATCTCCAATGATCTCTTGAGATATTTGCATGCAACCGACCTATTATATAAAATACCTTCATAATTGAAGAGTGGCATTGACCCCATGTGCATGCAGTGGTAAAATAGAACGTGTAGTGCAGTAGTAATATGCGCAGCAGTGGGAACAAATGACTAAGCAGTGGGAACGATTAAAGGTAGCAGTGGAAACGTTTTAAGCCTAGCAGTGGAAACGTATACATGAGCAGTGGTAAAATTGTACTACCAGTGGAAACGATCAACACTCGCAGTGGAAACGATAAAGTTAGCAGTGGTAACGAACAATGTAGCAGTGGTACCAGTAACCACAATCAAGTATATCATAAGTAGCTTGACTCCCATTCAAGTAATCTAATCAGTAACTTCAATCCATAAGGAGTAGAGTTACCCATAACTTTGTTGCACCAATAGCAGTAAGCCCACTTTTAATCAAAACGTATCATTACATATCTGCTTGTAACCTTACTCCTGTACCACTACCTTTACTTCCAAACTTCGAGTACCAGTAACATCACATTTAAAAACACAACTAGTAACCTTACCCTTCATGCGTCCTTAGTACCAGTAGAGTTACTCGTTATAAACATCTCCTCCACATCAAATTCAGTGTACCAGACATATCAACAATTAAATCGACAACAGTAGGCACTATTGTGATAAACCCTAATTGAAAAGAACATCAGTTTCTTCAAAGGTCGGTTAGGGTTTCTTTTATTAGTGACAAAGTGGAGAGAGTGTTTCTTAGGGTATTTAGAATAGTCGACTACTAGGGTTTCAAAGGTATGAAACCCTAATCGACTTCAAAGCTGCTTCTTCCATGAATTATAGGCATCAAACATCGTTAAATCAACTTCTATGATGAACTTAGAACAAGAAAATACGAATTCATGAAGTTGAGTATCAAGAAAACCCTAAAAATTCGACTTTTTCACCTGTTGCAGCAGCAGACTTCAACAATTTTTATCTTTTTACTGAGAGTTCAGATTGAAGATCCCTCTAGTGGAACTCTTCCTTGATATGTCAAGAACCTCCAATAAAAATTTCAGCCCGATCCAACGGTTAACGAAGGAGATATCGATGTTTGAAAACTGCTCTGCAGTGAGTTTTGAAGATACGAACCAGTTACGAATTTTCTTCAATTTTCGACAAACCAAACCTTGTTTAATCCCACGATCACGAGCCCCATGGCTCTGATACCACATGTTAAGATCGTTTATAGCTCGAGGTTGTTTAGACCTCATCTAGGAATTGCACAATAATAAAGATAAAGAACATATCGGAATAAACAAAACATCTTTATTATTGCTAACAAGGTTTCTCGTCATCATCTCTACTCTAACATACACCAAAGCCCCAATGCTACGTGATCAAGTGTAGCACGGTTACACTCTAACAGCGATCTAAGATCGTTGAGGCTTAACACTAATTACCTAACCTAGGCGTTTACATAAGCATACTCACGCCCTAGGTTTACACACACACACCTTTACTAGGTTTACATCTTTTGTACGTACATAATATCAATTCCCTGTATCTCTTTATATAATAGAGATACTAGGGTTACAAAGGATATTCTAGAATAATAAAAAGATATGCAGTAATCTTTTTCTTTCTTTGCAAGTTTCTTCCTTTGTCTCCATAAGTCCCTCATGTTTCACATGTTTTGTCTTATCAACTTAATTGTAATACCCAACACTCTATATAGGATAGCAAGTCAAAATTTATAAACTGCAACCAATAATGTAAGAGAATCCCTACAATTATACTTCAAAAAAAAAAAAAAAAAAAAAAAAACCTGCAGTTCATTCGTAGTATATTTTTTCTCAAAAACCCTAATATCATTTTTTTCCTAACAATCATTCATCTAACTTTTTCTTTCTGAATTGTAGGATCTTATTTTTTTTCCTAACAATCATTCATCTAACTTTTTCTTTCTGAATTGCAGGATCTTATTTTTAAATTACAAGTTTGGATCATACTAGAAAACCTAAAATTGAGTCATTCATGGCCAAGAAAAGCAATTTTGAAACGAGTTAGTATCTTTCACTCATACAATAATTCGTTAATGATTTTTAAAAAATTTCAGCAAACCTTGTCATCTGTGATAAAATCATTGAGTGGAACTATGTTATATTTACATACAATGTTATATCAGTTTTTAATGTGGAGCTTGTAATGTATTTACTATTGTTATTATGACGTATCTTTTGGTTTTATATGAGGTTTTAGTTGGTGATTTGAGACACAGAGATTTAGGTTTTATTTGAGGTTTTAGTTTATTAGAATCAATGCGTTTATATAACTTTTGATTGTGATTATATATATTGATTAGGAAAATATGAGGCTTCCTTTAGTTTAAAATTGACAACCATGCGGTTCTTTTATAGAGGATTTGAATTTAAATAAGCTTTCTTTTTTTTTTTTTTTTTTTTTTTTTTTTTTTTTTTTTTTGTGGATAGATTGGATTCGTAACCTGTGATTCATAGAAAATGATCTAAAAGAAAATTTCGGATGGAAGACACGAATTCTTAGTGGGCAGTTGGTGTTATTAGATTATCAAAGTTGTTTAAAATCTCTTTGATCCTACTGAATTTCTTAAACATTGATATGACTCAGTTACACAGAACAAGAAAAGCTACGGAACCGGGTTACACTTGACGAGCTGCTGCAAGAAGATCCATAGAACCAGACGGTATACAGTAGCGGGTCATTTAAATATATTGTGACTAATAAACAGCCTAACCTTTCATTAATCCTTGCAGAATGTGAGATTCACAGTCATCGCTACAATTTCAGAAATCATTGTCAAAAGACCATGGTACTTCCGCCAATGCCGTGACTGTAAGCATAAGATCTTTGACAATTGCCCGTACGGCCATTGACAGCCATCTACCCTTGAAGAGCCTAACGAATACAGGTATGGACCCCTCCAAATTAGCAGATAAGCAAAAGCAGTTTCGATAATCAAAAGTGGTTATCTGCTCAATAAGTAATCTTAGAAACTTCATATGTGATAGTAAGTAATTACTTAAGAGCTCTTTGTTTCGGCTTATATAGCTGACTTATGTAGTTTTTGGCTTACATTCCATAAGCTCACTTTACAAAAAAATAAGCCTATGAAACACAAGCCAAAAACCAAATAAGTCATAAATCAGCTATATACGCCGAAACAAACGCCCCCTTAATCTCAAGTTGAAATGTTTCTTGCCAATTCTCTATGGATCTAATAGCCTCGATAGTTACTAAATGGATATTTGTTTCTGCGATATCCCTTAATGTGCCCTGTTTATGTTAGTCCATGGAAATAGTAGGACAAACTTCAGAATGTCGCATGAATCATTTGGCTAATATCTTCGTATACACTTGACTAATACCTTTCTCACAGGTAATATTGGCAAACGAATCTTGATAATTATCTCCTTTATACAGCTAGGAATAGTTTCACATGTGGTTTGTCAGGTTGACTTTTAGGTATCAACAGGACTGTTCGGATTGCCCATTTATAATTTTTAAGACTTGAAGCAATGTGCAATCCAAATTCCATTTATATTGTTCCACATATTCTAATCCAAATACCTTTTTCCCATCTGTGCAGCTACTGTTTTAGAGCCTCAATCTCTGACAACACCGGCACATTAGAGTTAACATGCTTTAGGACAACGGCTGAAAGACTGCATGATTTGTTACGAAGGATGAAAGGACAACGGCTAGTTGTTGCAATCGCACTTCTGTGTGGTTTACTATCATGGCAGTGTGATAAAAATCGCATTCAAGATCAGGTATGTCAATTCCATTGTCGACGTATTTACAAATAGTTAATTATAATTATATCATAGTTCTTAGAACCAATCTTACTATCTTGATTTGAAAGGTTACAAGTTTGATCCAAAGTTTAAGTATATAATGATCTGAAATATGGTGAGTTTTTCTTGAATGAACAGGAAAAGGGCGCATAAATAACTGCAAATTCTCTTCATCAGGGAGTAATCTCCACAAATTTTTTCCGTCACATATTTGCTCCTACCAAATTTGCTATAATAATAGTTATATACTTACACATTCGCAATAATCATTGTTACTATATGACAAGTTAATTTATTAATTTCTATCTTTTTTGAAGCTTCTCTTGGTTTGCCAATACTTGAGTATATCGTCAGTGACACTTATATCAACACCTGCCACGTTAGAAAATTATAAGTATGTACTCACAGGGGGAACAATATGCACATATATTGTACTCGATAGTTTTTATGTCAAGTGTCTAATGTCAATGTTTCATCTATGTAGGTTTGTTAGTAGAATATGAAAGCTGCAGGAAAGAATAACGGCATGGATGAGGAAACTCTCAAGATTGGAATGGGTGCTTGCATGTTAATATCCATTTAGAATATGGATGGAATATTTAGGCGTGGTCAAGCCTTTAATGTTGTTATGGAGAAAATGTTGCTGCAAATGGGCATATAAACAACTCATATCTTAATTTAGATTATATAGAATTTTAGTCTATAAACAACACTTAATTTTCGAAGAACAAAGTATTCATAAATGTTGAGGGATATGAGAAATAAATCTACAGGGGACACTTTGTATGCACAAGACTATATAATTAATATAATAACTCATTAAGAGATTATTGTGATTGTTCTTGACGGTAGCATTTTCTTATAACATTAAATTGTACGTACTAATTTTCTATTGTAAACCTTAAACCAATAAAGGCGAAGGCCTATCAAATAACAATCATGAGCTTTTGTGTACAACAGGTTGGACTTGCTGTTTCGAGGCACTTATGCCCATTGAGCGGCCCAATTTTCCACTTCCCCAACCATTCTTTACCACCCTTCTTACGCTATTCGTAAACTAATAAATTCAAAGGATATTACAAGTCATGCCCGCCCATCGGGAGGGCTTAGAAAGCTAGTATGTATATATATATATATATATATATATATATATATATATATATATATATATATATATATATATATATATATATATATTTGATATTGCACTTTCGGCGGGGACATGTCCCCGCTAAAAGGTTGAAATCTATTCAAAAGTGTTGGAGGGAAAAAAAACGCGGGAATAATCAGCCAGCGAGGGAGAATAAGAAAATTTGGTCAAACTTTGGCAACCTTTTGGCGGGGACATGTCCCACCAAAAGTTTGCGTTGAATTTCTCCTACTCGGTCAGCCATTTGGTATGCCAAGTCAACACGAGTTTTGTCGTTTAGCGACTTTTGGCGGGGACAAGGGAGTCCCCGCCAAAAGCCTCCTCGCCTGTACTCCTGATTGTTGTAGTGTTATATTAATATCTTCGAAAAAACGGATCATCTCAAATACCTCTAAGATCAGCTATTGATAGACGAGTTAAAGATTATTCAATTTGTTCAATATCGGCAAGAAAATGCAATCATGGCTGGTGCCAGAAATAACAAGAGTAAATTACTTAAATGAACACTTTCAACTACTAGTTTACGAAAATGAACCTCGCACATAAAATTATTGAAAATGAACTTTTTGATATTATCCATTAGATCTATTACTAAAGGTGTGGGGCCCAGATAGTTTCGAGGCTCCCCACTAATTTCTTGTAATCATGTGGCTTTGTTTCTAATGAAAGTGATGTTGATAATAAAAATAATAATAGTAATTAAAAAAAATAAATAAATAAATAATAATAATAATAATAATAATAATAATAATAACAATAATGAGGTTGAAGTTTGTGCTTTGGAATGTGAATTGACTGGTTCTTTAACGCTTCCTGTTTATCATCGTCCATCTGATCAAAGCAGCTCTTGTGTTGGTGTTGTTGAATGTTCTATGAAGCAGGCTGGTGTTCTTCAGGTTTTCAGTGAGTTGGAACGCTCACTAGAGGTACATCTTTTTTCTCTACTTATTTAAGTAGCCATTGCTTTGATATCATTACTTCAGCTTTATACAGATTTTAAAATTGTGTTCCATGTGATTGCCTAAATCTTTCTAGCCGAATTTTACTTAGGACTGTCTTAATGAACTAGAGCTCTATATTGCATTTTTTTGCTGAAATCCTTTACAAAAACCATAATTCGACTATGTTCTAATGACATCATAGTTGGTGTGTTTATTAGTCATATGCTTGAGGAGTTGAGCAGAGATGTTGATTATGCGTTTGAGTTCTTATGGCCCCAAACTCGCTACTATCTTCGTATTAGAGTCAATATTATTAACACTGAAGAGGTGCTTACCAAGTTTCAAGTTTGCATCTGGTGCAAAACTTGGTGATGAGTTGCGTGCTATAGATGTTGATAATCCTGCTGGAAGTGCAATCGGATTATTCAAAACATGCAAAGGAAACAAATTATCTTCTTTGGAGGTGAAATGCAAGACGATTCCAATCCCATTAAGACACAAAAGCAATGTTTCTGGCAAGAGAAAGGTAAATGACTCGTGCGAGAATCAGGAAGATAACACAGAAAGTTCAGATCACTCTGTCAGTAGCAACAGTGTGACGTTTTTAGGTAATGGTAAATTAGTTATAAAAGCAGAATATGGAGATCATCGGACCTTGTTTTATCTCCCTAGCTCATCAAAACTTGCGGATACAAGCAGAATATTGATGAAAAGTATAAGTTGGGTCGTGGTAGTTAAATGCTTGAATACTTTGTCAAGAGTGAATGGAGAACGCTGTATAATAACGAAGATTGGGACACTTGCATTATAATTTGGAGGATATTAGGTTCTCCGGCTATTCGACTGCATGTGCTTTTGAGAAGATTAAAAAAGTATTTCTGCCCTGCATTTTGTTGAGACTAAACTTGTGACAACACTACAACAGCGGAATTTTAGAAAATGAAACATTTTGTGCCTCCATGGGTTTGCTTGATGGCATAGTGATATTCTGGCAGTAAGAAATATGACAACTTAGCATAAACACGGCACTCTAAAGTTAACGTTGAAGAGTATAAGTATCAAGTAAATATCAAATTACTAATCAATTAATTGGGATACAAGACGTGAGTTATTCTACAATTCGAATTGAAAGTCCAGATGTAGTTGAGAGTCAAGACAAAGATTGAGAATTCCAATCACGGTGCACGCTTATGCCTCAACCAAAACCCAAAATTGAACTGATTTGGGCATATTTCCTTCTAAGCAACAAAATGATTCAAGCTTGATTGGTTGTTCTTTCTACCTCTAGATAAATATCGGGATTAATCATGTTTATACAAAGAAGAAAATACGGCTAATATCATATATACTTTGTCACCCTCTTAAACAGTACTGATGTTTCTGTTGGTTACACACAATTCACATTATAAGCAATCTTAAAATAAGGAACTAAAAAATAATGCTGCATTTTTTTACTTGTACAGCAAAAGTATCCTAGGACAAGTGTTTTATACACACAATGTTATATATGAAATTCCCCATGTTACTAATAGTTAGCACCGATGTATCTTAATATTTTTATCCACATATTGTATTGACATGCATACTTTAGAGTTTAGACGCAAATGATGCAAGCTACGCCCATTTTTCTTGATGCTAGTTAACATGAAATATACAAGCACAAACAACATTTTGTCACCAAACTGGGTCTTAGCCTAGCGTAACTAAAGTGCTGATCAACCAAGTAGTCGAGGATTCAAGTCCCATAAGGGAGATAGGTGTGCATTTTTCGATAGAAAAAACATATAAATATTGCAAATTTTAAGTTACATATGATTAGACGAGAATTTATAACATACTTATGAGGTTATATGCCGGTGTACATATAGAGTTCTAAGACTAGAAGATTAAGAGAATTTCAACTCTGTTATAAGACCTGGATCAGAAATAGGTACACTAAAATTATGTATTGCCGTGATTAACCAATAGACTTAATTAAAAATATGTGTTGTGTGATTATAGACTTTATTAAGTATCTAATGATACAAACCTTCACATAACTATAGCTTTTAGCTTGCAAATAGTTGACACCTTATTTCATCACTTTATCGTATTCAAATATGCTCAAGCTCATGTAACACCATTTTTCTTGATCTTCACGTATATTTCACTAATTTAACGCCATCTTTCATGAGCAACAACACATATCTTACTGCTAAAGCTCATGTAACATGCATACTTAATGAGCATTTTACGCACATCTTTCTACTTTTTGTCTCCAAATATTTGCATATAAACATGTCGACACCTCCTGTGAAAATTCATTATTGTATTTTGCATTTTCCATGGGCGTGTTTTCTTGTATTTTTGGTATATCATCTGATCACTATTCAGGGACATCAATCGACCAAGGTATAGCCTATTTGTTAATGTTGCTAGCTTTGGTACTCACATACATCATCCAGAGCCAGGATTTCCAGTTTTGCCTTCTCACCTGATTCTTAGTAATTTGATTTATACCTATAATGCCATACCTATAATGCTAGTTAAAAAAAATAAAAAAAAAAATTGTATACCTATAATGCAACATGAGTGATGCTGCAACAAAAATCATATAATGAGGTTGTGTGGCTAATTGTCAATTTATTATAACCGCTTGCAATATGACAACACATATGAGCCATATACTACAATTCAAATTCTCATTTGTCAACTTCAAGTTAAATGTCGATCTACAATTTGAATGAATGCTTAAATCATTATAAGATAATATATTAGCTGCAACAGCGACAAGGTAGCAGATTTCTCATTGTGAAACTAATGTGTAGTGCACGATAAAAGTCAGCCTTGTTTTTTACCCTTATCCTCAATTTTTGTTTGCTTCTCTTCCGCCAGTGAGAACTTCTTCACTTTCTGCAGCAAAAAAAAAAATAAAAAATAAATAAAATAAAAAAAATCATACATGAAATTTGAGTAACATGTTGATAGCATCGAGAAAATGGAAATTTCTTTTTGAATTAAACAACGCATGCTACCTTCAAGCAAGCAACATAAACCAAGGCTTTACATTTTCACACATGAGTTTTTATATCAAGATGGTGTATAACAATAGTTAAATGCTAGAGCAACTCAACAACCTTGAGGTAAGATGCCATGCCTAAGCAGGGTAGGGCTGTAAATGTGTAGGGACTAAGTCAAGAGGCAAAAAAAAAAAAAAAAAAGACGAGGGCCCAAGTGAACTTTGCCTATAGTGTGTATAAAAGTGTCTAAGATAGAAACAAAGTTTGACAAGATGTAACATTAGACCACATCACGACTTACGAGCCAGATTGATACGCCAAAAAAGGTGAGGGTCTCGTCAATATAGGTGAGGCCCAAGTGAAGTGGCCTGGCTTGAGCATTGGCAGCTAGGGCCTGGCCTAATGGGAAAGTCGACCCAGGCGAGGGCCTTTGTCTAAAATTTGTGATCATATAAATATGGGAGCAGGTGAGCAACACCTTGAATCGCCAAACTAAACTGTCAATTGGCTAAAGCAAAATTAAATGTCTCTAATAACAATGCTATAAACTAACAATGTTTAACTTCAATAGTTAAGAACTGGAGATATGGGAAAAGCCGTAATCAACATTTTGAATTGGCAATTTTTCTTAAGAACAACCCATATTGTGGTTAGTGTGGTTTTTTGGTTTTAACTTTTAACATTAATATTAGCTATTCTATAGTTTTGGGAAAATGACTGTGACTTAGGTCACTTCACGATTGTACCATCACCATCATTGTTACTCCCATTCATAAAACATTTGCTGCCCGCTTTGCTGAAGTGTAACTAAAATTACAATTCTAAACACCTTATTCATCGCAGGATATGTTCTCGTGTAATAAAAGTTGCAGAGCATAACGGGGTACATCAGTAAAATATCATGTGCACGTAATGACTCTCGTTTGCTTCATGCATAGAGTATTAGAGTTGTCATACAATTTTGATAATTAATGACATTCAGGACGTCACTGTAAACAAACCAACTCATGACGTTCGATAGTAAATCACTACGACCTATAAACTTAACAAAAATAACAACCCTGATATCGTTCATCTTAATGTGTACTCAGCCAACTAGCCAAGCCTAGTTAGTTAGGGGGAATTCAGGATTAGAAATTTAAACAGCTTATGGTTATCTATACTACATTATAATGCATTTGGGACTATTCTATAATTAGAAAGGCTTAAAGAAAGATTTCAAAATTAATTTGTTAGGAAGCAAGTTGGTTAGGAAGTTTGTTAGGAAGCGGTTGGTTATTCAAACTAAAATTAATTGGCTTAACTATCTCTAATATCTCTACTTATAAAGCATGAAGACAACTAAACGTGTAACCAAATAAAGCTAAATATAATCACAAGGTACCCGCCTCCGCATTGCGCATGTACCATTCTAGTGCTAATAAATAGATAAACACCTTACTTAAAACAACTTAGGAAGTGTTTAGGATAGCTTTTTTAAAACTGTTTGTATTAAAAAAAGAAGGTGCCATTAAAGTGCTTATTTACCAAACACAAGCAATCCTATCCACACACTAAAAAACTGCTTATCCGATTCATAAATAAGCAGATACGCACTTAGATTAGTGATCCCAGAAACCCTGTTATTTCAAATTCAAGGTAAACTGCTTATTGAAGATTAGCAAAACCACTTTTTTTCATTCAAACTGCTTATTTATATAATACGCAATCCCAAACAACCCCTTTATAGTTATTCACCAATGTACTTATCCACTGTAAAAACCACAACAACAAACATTAAACTAAAGAGATCTAACCTTAAATACCCAAAACAATGAAATTAGGGAAAACAAAAGTATAACAATCCAAATCCAATTCTGAATTTTCAAACAAAGTAAAACAGAACACAATATTATACCTTGTCCAAAACGCATTTTCTAAGGGAATTCAAGAGATTAATGCATTTGTCTTGATCAAAAGATGAACTGGCAACGCAATTAAGCAATTCCAATGCTTCTTTTCCGCAAACACCTTCTGCTTTTTCCATTTTTTTTATAGTTATTAATTTTTGTGGAAATTAATGGGTTTATGAAAGCTACCGAGTATAAAACTGGCTTTGGGTTGTGTTGATAATACGACTTCACTAGAACATTCAAGGGTTTTGACTTTTGACCACTTAGCTTATTTTCCAAGTAAATGGTTTTCTTTTTCTAAAAGTTATATAAAAATAGCAACTATTTTGGTTTCGGTTTATTTTTCTTATTCTTAAAGTTAGCAATCTATTTTCTAAAATAAAACCTAATCTATGGAAAGGGTAAACTAACCTATCTTAATCTATTCTAGGGCCGGGCAACGGGTCAAACCCGACCCGAACAAAAAACCGATTTTAAGAAAAATGTAAATCGAGAACCGAACTAAAGTTAACCTAGCGAGATTGAAACCGAACCGAACCGATAGTTTAGGTGTATTTTTCTTGGTTTTGACCCAAACCAAATCGAATCGAACCGAGTAAAACCGAAACCGAAAACCATAATTATATAAAACAGAATCACTCGAAATAGTTTTTGATTTTCGTGAGTTTTTAGGAGCATATAGGAGCATGTTCTCTGAAGGTAGTCTTTGCCCCGAGTTGTAATGTGCATCGTATGAACGGATCACGCGGTCCACTGCTCTAGGGAAGTGGGTGTGAAGTTCAGGCATAATCTGGTGCGTGATATCCTGGTTGATATATATTCTAAGGTTGGGATCATGGTGCGTAAGGAGACTCCTATGGGGTTCCTTTCGGATGATGGGAAGGATCTACGTTCTGCAGACTTGTTCTTATTCAATTAGATCTGAGGTAAAGCTGCATGTTTGGATGTGACCGGAATCTCTCCATTTGCTGGTACTGGGGTATCTTCATGGCTCTTTGAGGTAGCCTTGCATAATGCTGTGGAGAAGAAAAAGAGGAAGTATGCGTCCAAATGTGAGGACAATGGATACAAATTCATACCATTTGCTTTCTCTACTTTCGGGGAATTCGATACGGAGGCTTTGGACACACTTTCACATATTAAGGGCCTGTTTGATAAAACTGAATAATTTAACGCTAAATGAATCTATGCTTCTGAATAATTCAAATGTGCTGAGTGAACATGTTTCTGAATGCAAATAACTGTTTGATAAAATTCTGAGTGTCTCTTCTGTATAAGAAAAAATTACCGTTTTAACCCTCTGATCTCATTTAAACGTTTGAAAATAATGTTATTCGTATTTTTTATAAGTTAAGCGTACAAAGAATAAATTTACTAATAAGCATAACAATATAAGGCTATCCATTTCAATATTTTCTTACATAGCATACGTATGTAGTATCAAACCAACGAATATGTACCGACTAGTCGAACGAATTCAATTTTATTGCAGTATATACTGAAAGTGAAAAGTATTGTAACACAAAATAAAGTGTTGTATAATAAAATTTTAATTATTTTTAAAATTGAATAGTAGAGGAAGGAGATTACGTGGAAGAGAAAGACAAGGGTATTTGAAGGAATGTGTGGTTCACTGTATCATTTTGCATACCTTTTTAACAGAATCGGTCGGTGCATATTTTGTCATTCGGTGACCAATCATTTTCCAACCAAACACTATGACCGATTAAGTTTTTACTATTAAGTGCTGAATTTTCTCATTAAGTGGTAATCAAACACACTCTAAGTCTATTGCCAACAGCCACTCAAATAATGCTAAGAGGGGTGTCTTTATCTTTCATGCTTCATAGAGTTAGCTTTTGTATTCAGAAATGAGTGGGAGCTCAGCTTGTGACTAGACTCTCATTCAACTTTATGTAAAATTATTAATTGGCTTCAAGGTAAAAATGCATGCTTAGATGTGACTGGTATCTCTCCATTTGCTGGTATTGGGGCGACTTCATGGGCTCTTTGGGTAGCCTTGTACAATGCCGTGGAAAAGAAAAATAGAAAGTATGCATCGAAATGTGAGGACAACGGATACAAGTTCATAACATTTGTTTTTTCTACGTTCGGGGAATTTGATACGGATGCTTTAAACACACTTTTACGTATTAAGTCTATTGCCATTAGCCACTCAAATAATGTTAAGAGTGGTGTTTTTATTTTTAATAGAATAAGCTTTTGTATTCAGAAAGGAGTGGGAACACAGCTTGTATCTAGACTCCCATATAACTTCATGTAAATTTTTATGGTTCTAATAAAGTGATGGTTTATAAAAATAAATAAATATATAATAATAATAATAATAATAATAATAATAATAATAATAATAATAATAATAATAATAATAATAATAATAAATTGTGCATTAAACACGTCGGGGGAAACCCGTTACCACCTGAGATCAGCGTGGACCCGGTTTAGACAACATAGTCTGGCGGGGTGGCGATGGGGCCTTCGCTGTCTGCGAAGGTGGTCGATTCTAAGTTGAAATTCACCTTTCAAAAAAAAAAAAACACGTCCATAAAGTGTTTGATCTTTTTAGTTCTTTGTCCGGGTCTTATAATACTTGGTTAAGATATATGCAGTGATCAACGTTGGTATTGAGTTTTCGAATGCTTTGGGCGAGTCGATAAAATATGCCCCTTCTACGTGTTATAAACGAACAACACTCTATCTTTTATAGGTCAGTGTTTTGTAGCAAAAACCGTATATTAACATATATGAGACACAGATAATGATTAAAAACCTTGGTTCAAAACTATCCTTATCCAACTCCAACAAGTGCCGCGTCATAGTCTTATAAATGTGCTTTCGTGTCGGGCTCTTAAACATTTCATTCGGTTGTCAATAGATTACTGAAACAAGGAAAACGGCACCCGCCGCATTGCGGCGGGGCTCCGATTTGTAAGATCATGGTATTTTTTTTTGTCGACACATGTTGTATTTGTTTGGAATAAATGTTGTGTCAAGCTATATTCGTAATTATCGTACGACGTCCTTTTTGGAATGAATATTGTGTCCGGCACCAGTGGCAGGGCTAATTTGTTGCTAATTTCAACTTATTTTTTTAAAAGTGCACGTATGTCAAAAGTATATTAATATTAAATTTGTTTTGTTTATAATACGGATGCGTTTCTAGCGGAATAAATCGTTAGATATTTGGTAAATAAACTTTGCTATATAAATAAAAGAATTACATATAAACTTTTATAGAGCCGCATGTATTTGGCCCTTATAGTTTAAAACAAAAGTTAAAACAAATTTTAAAGTTATTTCATAAGTTATGGGTGCATCTTAAAAGTTCTTTTATTTAAAAGCTATATATTATATATATTAAACTTCAACATTTCTTATAAAATCGTACGTACGACAAAAGCATATCAATATTGGCCTTGTTTTGTTCGTTATCGACACGCCTTTTTGACAGTATTTTTTTATTCAAAAAACCGCAAGATATTTGTTAGATATATGGCAAATAAAATTCGTTATATAAAAAAGTTGTAAATATTTAAAAGTTGAGGGTATGTTTTATAATTTTTTTTTTTTTACTACTAATACTAATATTTTAATACTCCTTATTTGTTTGCTAACAAAAGGTAATGGATTATTTTACTAACAAAAGGTGTTGGACTATTGGACCAAACTGTGCCTCGTGAAAGCCCAAAAAATGACGAAATACTTTACGTTGTTGGGCCGAAAAAAAATTCTGCAGCCCGGCTGACGTAAGCTTGCGTCATTTGACGAGGAATTATATATATAGTAATTTATAAAACATGATACTTCACAAGCTTGTTTGATATGCATTAAAGAATTGTGCCCGAATCTATTTTTTACTTTGCCGTATGAAAATCTGAATTTTGTAACTCCGCAACAACTTGCCCTAAGATTACCCTCATATTTATAAAACAAATATGAGTCGAGTCGAGACATTACGTCACACCTAATTTAAAATAGCAAATTCTCTTTTTGTCATAAAATTGAAATGTTACTACATTTTCTATCCCACAAAAAATTGCCTTCCTAAAATAGACTTGGGCGACTAATTGGACCGATGGTCCATATTTGTAATTGGAGAAATTTTGGTTTAATCTCGTAAATGCACCGGTGTATATGACTTGTTTGGTAAGATGAGAGGATCTTCATCCATTTGGTAATTACTTTTTTTGCGGATTATTAGGCTAGACACAATAACATACTCGACCGATTCGGTCGAGCTCAAAACGACCCATCGTTCCTTTTGTGTGTTGCAGGTCGCGACCGATTTCAAGGAAGAAAAGAAAGATTTTCGGTCTCAACCTCGACCGAGTTATTATTATTATTATTATTATTATTATTATTATTATTATTATTATTATTAGCCTTTTGATCCGTTACATGCATTCAAATATGAATTATACCATTTATATTTATACTAGCCGTTGCATAGTAAAATAAATAAATAAATATTACATACTATAAATACCACTTTCAAACACACCTTTAATACACACACTTTCAAACACAATTCAAACAACAAATCAAACACAAAAAATGGCTTGTAAGCTTCCCTACACTGTCGAACAAGTTCAAAACTATGTCAAAAAACAAGTCGACATAGACGACAAGGAACGTCAAGCTGCAATTATCGAAGTTATTAAGAAGTTTGAGCTGACGAAGTTACGCAAACAACGCCTGAGAACACGATACACATAGTGCAAAGATATCTCTGTCGACAGAAAATATGTGATCGAACAGTTTTTGTACGATGAATTTCGCAAAGACGCTGATGTTGTTGAAACATTGCGGGGTTGTGTGCAGAAGATAGAGAACGAAAACCCAACAAGATACGTTGGAGTTTTGAGTTTAATTATTAAGTTTGTAGTTTAATTATTAAGTAATGTTTTCATTCGATGTAATATTTTAATTATTAATGAAATTAATGTTTTATTAAGTTTGTAAAAAAAATTAACTTGGTCGCCCTTACTGAGGCACTGAATCGTCTGCAAGTCGCTGGAGAGATAAAGCTGACGTGGCAGAGAAAAGGAGAGGGGTTGACCATCCTTATTGTGTCTAGCCTTAGTATCACTAAGAAAGTCTACCCCAGCCCAAACGAATAATATGTCTTTAGGTACTAAAAGGTACGTAGTATCAAACTTGAAAAAGAATCTAAATATACCTTTAAGATTACTAGGCGAGTACCCGTGCAGGGAAACGGAATTCTTAGCAACAGATAATTAACGATTTGTGATATTGTGGTGAGTGTTTTGTGTAGCATTCAACATATAACGTGAATCAATCAGAATGTAATTGCAAACAGTTGTATTATACGATAACTAAAGTGTAAAAAAAATTCTTAACATCTATTTTGCCAGCAACTAAATAACTGGTGGTATAAAAAAATTCTTAATTGCTAATCTGAAGCAACTTATGAGTCTCTCTGGGCTTAGCTTGCTCTCGTGTTGTTTCAATTCGGCTGGCTTTCGTCTTCCATCTTCTTGTTGTTCTTTCTTTATTCTCCTCTACACAAAAAACCTTCACTCAGTTCAACAACTAAGTCATAATAATATACCATTCACATTTTACGAAACAAAAAATAAAGGGAAAATTCCAAAACTACACCCAAATGTTGCTATAATTTAAGACATGCCGTTTCACGTACTAAAGCTGCATATTTTAAAATACATTGTGTGACCCCTTAGTATGTAATATCAGTAAAACATAAATCAGCATACCCAAAGATCGTGTCTGCATGTATATCATAATTTCATTTTAAAAATAATAAATAACAAAAACAAACCTTTCGAGTACCCACTCTTAGTCCGCCATTACCAAATATCCTCTCAAAACTGTTGGTATCGAACCATCTCCTTGCCCATCAGGAGTGCCTGAATTTAGCCTGAATTTAGTTTAGTTTCACATACCGACTACAAAGTCTCTTCCATGTTTCCATTAACTGTTCAAACAATTAGAACTTTTTTAACAATCAAACAATACCCATGTGATAAGAGCATAATATACTTACAATCATACTTGACTACTTGAGTTCAACCAAACTTAATCAAGAAGCTCACCCGATACAAAAAGTGCCTATATAAATGTTTAGTACTTATTAAGACAGGTAAACACGTTTAAGACATGTGCCGAGGTCGTCGAAACCATAGCTTTGTATATATTCGGCTCCATTCTGTCTATATTACCTGCATTTATAAAACAAAAGATTGATCAGACTTGCACATAACACTTTAGATATTGAGCTACATATTATCAACACATTTGCAGTCGAGTAGCTCATGTCCTAAATTACCGTTAAAGAATATAAGATTTTAGTCTACTTGCATCAAGGAGAAAATTCAATAACAAATAAATCAAGTTACTTGAAACAATAACTTACCTATCCATCAATTCGGGAGCAGAAAAAAGCGCGGAACCTATAATTGCAATGCCAAAAAGCCATGGTTTCAAAAGTCCCAAGTAGTCTATAGCATTAAAGGTTGCAACTACTATATACTGAAACCAAAAGCTGAATATTTAACGTCTATATGATCCTATAAATATATAATCAGAATAATTTTCACAATACCAAAACTTCACGATGAAGCAGACAAATTATTTTATCTAGATATTATTAAAAGGAATACCCGCAAAGCCATCTTCTTGCGATTGTTCATTGTCAAGAACAGCTTCAAACGTGATAATACTGCAGAATCAAGAGGTTTACCGGGTGCCAATTTGTCGTCAACAATCCATGGGTGGCCTGTGAAAGAAAGAAAGATCCAAATTAGTAAAAAAAATACATCATTAACTTTTAGACAATGTTACTTACACATAACATCTTAATTACTAACGTTAAGAACAACATGAGCGAGCCATTATTGACATTATATAAACCACAAGAAAAATTATATTCTAATCCAATTGATGTCTCGTTTGATAGAGAAAAAAATACAAAGAATTTCAACCATAGCAACATTCGAAGGTCGCAACTCGCCACATACACCGAGCAAGGATGCCAATGCGTGATTAATTTTTAAATGGTGCAATATTTAATAAGAAGTCTTCTACTTATTTCGTCTTCAAATTATTACTGGTATACTTTGGTTAAAAAACAAAGGTTTTGATCATATGTATCAAACGACCCATAATGAAGTGTGTCTAGAAGTTGTAGAATCTAAAGCATACAAAGTGAAAAAAAAGAACAAAATGGATAACATGAACTAAAATAAAACAACCAACACCAACTGCCTACCCAAAGCATTATCAATAATTTGCAAGAACCAACATAACAGAATGGGTGACAATATTTGCATGTGACCTTTAAAATGATTTTTACCTATGAAACAAAAATAGTGAGTACCAAGTGACCACCCAAGGGCTAAAGCCTAAATGCAACACTTGAAAATTCATAAGTACCTAAATGCTAAATCAAACTAAACACTAACCACCAAATTCTTAAGAAAAAAACAACATCAAGCATATCTTTTTAGAGGTGACAACATGACTAAAAATGAAGTTGATCAAGCCTTTCACCTTGGGGTTATGAATTTGATCAAGCCTTTCACCTTGGGGTTGAAGTGGTAAAACAAAAGAAAGTTACTTGCACAAACAAATATGCTTATAATATGATTAATCAAAGAAGAAAAACTATACGTGTGCATAAAATGAAAACCTCATATATTTGCATAATTAAACCTACAAATAAGTAATGGAAATAACGGTATTATTAATATTTTCATTCATGATCAAATGAAATTATGTAACTGCAGTTTGCCACTTACATGTACCTTCTTAAGCATTCATGAATAATTTGAATGATAATACAGAGCTATGCTTGCTAACCACAATGCTAAGCATGTCTAAAATAACACATATTACAAACTCATATAATGTAAAGTGATACCTATTTAGCCGGATTATATCATCAACCGAGTGACAGTTCCTGCAATATACACATTGAGATTTATAATGATCTACATATGACCATTGCCAAATCAACACAAAAGTGTAGTTTCATAAAAACTCCCAAAATCAGATTGTTACGAATATAACTTAACAGACATTTAATCAAGCACTTGGTGAGCATAAAAATGGACCAAAGACATTTCGTCAAACACCTGATGTGCAAGTTTAAACTTTGAAATTTTAATTTCATCACCTTGAATTTGATAGCTTGTTGACAGGATCTTCATTCGCCATTAAAAACAGAGGAATATAAAATCGTGGTCACAATATAAACTAAAAAAAATACTTGAAACATGAAGGGAATTGCAACAAACATACCTAAAAAGTTGAAAAGCTTATTCAAAGTTTCCTGCAAATCAAATAACATAATAACACAAATTAAAATTTGTTCTTATAACATAAAAAGATAAAAATACCAACTTTTTTGAATTAAGAAGACAATATCATTTATCTAAATAGAACCTGAAAGAATCGTGCATTTTTTCTGATGATGAGTTTTGATTAGTTGGGTGTGTGAGAAATTTCGTGTTCTTCAATAGGCTCCTTCGATAGGAAGTCTTATTAATTTTGTCCCTCTTATTTTTGAAAAGATTATAAATTGAATGTTGATTTCGAAATTTGAAGAGGAGGAACGTACGACTTTTTGATTGAGATATGAGATAATAAGAATGAAATTGAAGAGGAGGAGCGTTTTCATTTGATGGTATTGAATACCTTACAAACATAATACATAGAAGGACTGACTTTGCCAAAAATGTTGCCAATGATTCCACAAACTCAACAAAGTTGCTATAAATAAGAATTTTTAACAATTCAACATTCAACATTTCAACAAGTCAATATTCAAGCTTTGACTGTTTTTACATTACTAGACGAGTACCCGTGCATAGCAACGGGATTTATAGCGATAGATAGTTTATTGATAAAAAAAGTTTATAAGTTATAAACGAAAAATAATAAAAGTTTGAAGATTTGGGAATTAAACATAATGTTTTGAAACCCGGTTCGACCCGGGTGGTTCAACCGGTTGAACCGTTCCGGGTGAAAAATGGGTCGATTTAAACAGGGTCAACTTGCTAGGTTGGGTCGAAAACGGGCCAAATTAAACTGGGTCAACCCGCCGGGTTTGAAGCGTCCCGCGTCAACCCGGTTTGTGTTTTAACTGGTTGTATTTAATTTGGTAAATTTGTTTTTAATTGGTTGTACAATGTAAATAAATCATTATACTTTTAAGTAATGGATAATGTTTTGAAACCCTGTTTGACCCGGGTGGTTCAACCGGTTGAACCGTTCCAGTCAAAAAATGGGTCGATTTAAACCGGATCAACTTGCTAGGTTGGGTCGGAAATGGGTCAAATTAAACCGGGTCAACCCGCCGGGTTTGAAGCGTCCCGGGTCAACCCGGTTTGTGTTTTAATTGGTTGTATTTAATTTGGTAGATATGTTTTTAATTGGTTGTACAATGTGAATAAATCATTGTACTTTTAAGTAACGAGGTGTTTTAATAAGAGTATTAATTACATTTAACTTTTCTCTCTCATTTGACCATTATTGAAAACTTAACATTTCTTAAAAACTCAACATTTCAATTGTTGACCATTTTTCCATTATATCTAGTAAATATATGTAGTTAAGATAAACAACTTGTGCAATAATACTTGCATGATCCTGACTTGTCAGTTTAGATAAAACGAGATTAAAAGCGGAAAATACATATATGTAATATTTTTTATGTGATTTAAAAAAATAATAATAATAATAATAATAAAAAACAAAAACCTTCCACTTTTAGTCTAACAAATGCTTAAATCACGAACTATGACGAAGAGTGTGTTTGTTAAAAGTAAGAGGGTGTATGTTAAAAATAGTAGTTGTGAGTTGTGAGCACTAGTCACATCTCACCGATTTTTAAAGAAGCATTAGAAAATTAGCCTTCTTAAAAATTAGCCAAAGCTCACCATACTTTTGCCAAACTACTACTAAAATTCAAAATGTTCACTGCTCACCGCCCCAAAAAGTTTTACACCGCTCCGCGTAAAAAATACCCATTGAAACTAGTGTATATTTATGCAAACTGTCATGTGGCCAATCTTGTTTGCAGAATGAAATCAATCAAACAACCTAACCATTAACCATTGACTGATAAAACCACGAAAGAAAAGAACCAACATTTGATCATAAGCTAATGAGCCAAGAAGATTTTAAATTTTTTCCAACAATTAGCTTATTCAAGGTTAAAGCAACCATTTCTCAGAGTAATAAAAATCACTCAAGAATAACAAAATTACATGCATTTTAACTACACCACAAATGTCTCTCTGTCTACCTAAATATATGCCCATAAAGTGTCATCATTCAATTAGTCTCATTACCTTCACTTTTAGGACCATCATCAAGCAGTTCACCCGAATCTCCACTTTCATCTGAATCACTATCAGACCAATCATGTGACTCCATGTAATCAGAATAAGAGTATAACCGTGAATTAGCGTCGACAATCTTCATGTGCGATGGAAAAATGAAACCTTTATCTTCCAAAAAATATAAAATCTATAAACACAAAAATAGCAAAGCAAAGAGAAGAATATTAGAAGTCTGACATGACAGTATAAATAAGTTATGATCAAGGCAAAGATAAATATAACGTGCAATCGCACCCCTTATGACAAAAAAGACTATCGAGAGGAATTTACTTGTTTGGGTTCATAGTTTCTATTGCAATGAACATGTATGTTTTAATGATGTTCACAAATGTTCAAGACTTTGTCTTGTGAATTCAAAGGGGTGATTCATTGTACGATTATATTAATTATTGCGGCTTGAATCGCAAAACTTGGTTTTAACTTTACATTTAACACAATCACAGTACACATTGATGTTGAGATAGGTGTAAATTATCTACCAATCTCTTGCTCAAGCAAGTGAGGCAACTAATAATGTAATAAATAGTTGTTTAACTCTAAACAATCACTTTTAAAGCATACATCCAAACAACCCCTGTGTACATACTTGGAACAAGTATATAAAGAATAGTCAATAAAATACAACATTAAATCTTACCTCAATAAGTATATACCCAATTTTAAGCTCCTTGGCATGGCGAAGGCTTAGTATAAATCCTTCAAGCATCTCTACTTCATATTCTAAAATTGGTGTTTCATCAAACTCACCGTTCGTGTAATCTAAGTGAGCTTGGACTAAAGAAGACACATTTAGCAGCGAAAGTTTACTTAAATAAAAAACATTTTTGATCTCTAGTGACACAAGGTATGGAGCATTAATTTCGATAATATCATCAAGATCCTCTCCGGGAGACATGTATCCACAGAAGACAAAATTCTTAACACTCTTAGAAGTAATATCAATTCGCTTAAAACCATGGCAGTTGCGTATAAATAAAGATTCTAAAAGAGGACTTCCGGATAATATATTTTGAAATAAATCTTCGTCAAAATTCCCATCTAAAAGAGACAAGCTCGCAAGTTTATTCCAACTAATGGAACCAGCTGGACTTAATTTAAACTCTGTCAATGATAAATGAGTAAAACATGGATTGGTGAAAAAGAAGTCAGAACACATCTCAAACTCAAACCCCATGTCATCATTCATATTCCATAATGTTAACCGAAGGTCTTGAACATTACAATCAACAGCGTAACGAATCCAATTGTTAATTTGTGATTCAAACTGAGTATTGTAAGTTTGTAACGGGTAATGAGTTTGAATTTGTTGAGGTTTAAATGACGACATTGAGTTAAGGTTTTGTCAACAAAGGAAAAGAAATCTGGGAGTAAATGACTATGACCATGATATTCGAAAATAAGATTATGAAGTTGAGGCCAAAGATGTTTCCATCGTTTCGAGAGTGTACCTGTTCTAATTGCTTCTTTTGTGGAAGGTAATCGAGAAATGAATTCAATTAATAAGCAATCTGGTAACGAACTTATTCGATCTTCTTTTTCTTGGACTACTTTTTCAGTTTTTAGTTTTGGTTGATTTTGGACTACTTTTTCTTCCATTTTCACGGCGGTTAGCAGATACTTTCTTCCCTGAAACATAAATAAAAGGGTCCCCAAATGATGAAATAAGTTTCATTTCTACCCCTAATTTCATTACAAAAGTGCAACTTAGTCCCTAAGAAAATTTTCTAGTGTATAGCGTTAGAAGAAGAGTAGAACAAGATAGCCTCTTCACAATTGTTCTCAGGTGTGTTGCATACAAAAGTTCCAATTCCACGGTATGAATCAATTTTCTTTTTCTTTTCTTTTTTCTTTTTTTTTTATTTATATTTTTATTACTCATATCTAGTTTTTGTAATTTCATTTAAAAACCAATGGACTAAATAATTGGAATGTTATTGGCGTTAACAAGACAATTTTTATGATTTATATATTTTAGTTGATGTGTCTTTTGTAAAAATTTACATAAATTTGCATTACTTGATTGTTTGTTTATTTAACACTAGTAGAATACCCGCGCACAGCTGCGGCGAAAAATATAGTAATATGGTTAGTAAATGAATTGTTAGCCCAACTCTCCCCGCAATTTCATACCCGCTTAGTGAATTCGTTTCACAACACTCCGAACATATATGTGTTTGTTTGGGTTTTTCGTAGCTTTCTCGTGACATCATTATTACCGTATATAGAGAGATCCTCGCAATCTCTTTCCCGTCAAACACTCACCCAAAAGTATATGATTTTAACGAATCAAGATTGTATTGATTGAAATAAAGGTTAAAGTTGTAAAATTTTGAATAAAAAACCCATTAAAAATCTACGAAACTAAAAACTTGTAAAAATATATCAAAATGTATGTTGAATTAAAGAACACAAAATTTTAGAAAATATGGTGAAATTAGATAACAAAAAAAATAAATAGATAAAAAGATATTTCAATTTGAAAATAAAAGTGAATTTTAAGTTGGGAAGTGACACATGTCACCTTATTATTAGAGCTCCTTATCTTAATTTTTGGTTAGGAGTTAGGCTTGGAGTTAGTTGAGAAGTGACACATGTCACCTTATGATTGGAGCTCCTTATCTTAAATTTTGGTTAGGAGTTAGGCTAGGTTTATCCATGCATTATCTATACTACTATATAATGTATTTGGGACTATTCTATAATTAGAAAGGCTTAAAAATTCAGACTTTTACTTACTAATTATGGAAACAACCACCCCTAACAATCACCCCAAACAATTTATAACTACTTCAACAACCACCCCCAACAATTTATAACCACCTCAACAACCACCCCAACAACTACTTTCCACCACCCCACCTCCCTCCTCTTCACCCCAGCAATCCGCCCCCGCATCGGGCGGGCACCTTTCTAGTATAGTAGTATAGATGTAGCCATGGAGATGATACAGTTAAAACATGATCAGTATGTATATTATGAGGACATTTTGTTCTTATAATATGATTTCATTCCGTGGCGGACCTAGACTCAAATCTAAGGTGATTCCTGGATATAGTGAAGATGAAAAAGATCAACTAGTTTATGGGTCGGGTCGGATTTTGCTTTGATCCAAAATTTAACTCACGGCCCACACAAAACAATATCTCACCAATTTAACGGGTTAAAATTAGTTCGATTTGAAAGGAGCTGTAAAAACTAAGTAAAATATCTACATGCTTATATCGCATATGATGGAAAAGTTATATATGTAGTAAATCAAATTAAGGTGTATCTAAATTCACTTGCTAGCTTGCTGTTGCAAAAAACCACCATGCCGAAAATACTAAATGGTAACAATTTTCTTTTGGAAAATAACAAAACTGCTTATTACACAGCTCCATACAAACAATTACACTAGCTTGTAAACCATTTTAAACTATCCATTATCACGTGTAAACACAAATAAAGCATTTGTGTTTTATCATTTTCAAAAACTAGAGAACTTTAAATGATTTATGTAATTACCAAAAATTTTCAAATATGAATTAAATAATTTATTACTTTAAGCTATTCTCAACCAAACACACATTAAATAAATATAGTATTTCATTCTCCTCTCCAAAAGAGACACAACTCACCAAGTATGACTCTTTTCATCTTCTCAACAGATTTAGTTATCAGCTGCGTTAGCGCAGTTGGTATTGCAATGAAGATTCGAATCTTGGGTCAGTAGACCGGGGTTCGAATCTGAGCAGCGTCGGGGTTTTAATCCGGCCGTTTCTCTAGCAGGGTAAAACTGTGTAGAGGCGGTACGGTTCCCTCGCGACACCGTAGAGCCACATTCCGTACGCCAGCGTGGACCCGGTTAAGACAACATAGTCTGGTCGGAATGGTGGTTAGGGCCACGGTCTTCGGGGTGGTAAACCTAAGTTGGAAATTTACCTGTAAAAAAAAAAACAGATTTAGTTAACAATGTCCGGCAACTTATTGCCGGATTCTTATTTGTATCACTTTTTATTGAGTTTTTTCATCTTTCTAATCTCCAAGGTGGTTTCTGCCATAAATCTAAGGTAGGTCCTATTATTATTATTATTATTTTATATATATATATATATATATATATATATATATATAGAGAGAGAGAGAGAGAGAGAGAGTGAGGATCACGTGCGGATGTTTTGTTTTAGTGCGGACGTACGGATAGATCTAGGCCGTCCAATCCAGATCTGATCTTGACTTTTTGTAAAAAAGTCAAGATCTACGCAACTATCACAGTACCAAATCACCATTCAAACGATTTTTTTAATTTTTTTCCTTTTGAACGATCCTTAATATTGTTATCTTCTTTCATTTTTTTATTTTTTCAGATTTTTCTGAGAACTTTTTGTTTTTTTTATTATGAGTGCTACCGTGATATTAACCATATTATGAGTTCTACCGTGATATTAACAATATTATGAGCCGTGATATTAAAAACCCATGATAGCTACTGTAACACCCCCAAAATACCGCAGCGGAAGACTGTGTCATTGGGATGCTACTTCAGGGCACAAAGGACAAGATATAGAAAACGAACTCTAAATGAGACGTTTTGGAAAAGTTACCATTCGAATAGATAAAAGTCATAGTTTACAAAACAAAGATCCCAAAGTAGAATAATGCATAAGTTTTTAAAGTGTATCGAATGGTAAACGATAAAAGTGAAAGTCTCCAAAAGCATGCCCTAAGACTCTCGGCTCCACAAACCTGCTATCGCCTTTCTAACCTGAGATAAACATGCTTAAAAGTGTCAACACAAAGGTTGGTGAGTTCATAGAGTTTGTCTTAATACAGTTGAAAAGTCTATAAAGAATGTTCACACAGCAAAGGCATCGTAAATCCACTCAGTTGCAAGTCCCGTCATAAGAGACTTGTAACCTGTGTGTTCACAACCCACTGCTACAAAATAATATGATTAAGATATGTATAAGTTCATAACAACAGTTAAGCAAATTGTAGTGAGTCTACACTTCATCTCCGAAGACCTCACCTAAGTATGTATACTTCCATGGTAGTGCCCAGAAACTTAATCTGGGGCCATAGGAAGTATATGTGTCTCCATGGTAGTGCCCAGAACTAAATCTGGGGCCATTGGAAGTAAGTATGTATGTATCCATCACAGTTTAGTATAACACAGTTAAGTATAACACAATCACGTATGTATGATATCAAGTATAATGTAATCAAGTATAATGTTTCCAAGTATAAATGTTATGTGAATCTGTACAAGTAAGCAAGTAGTAGCATGTATCTCCCCCAAAGAGTTGATAAAACAATTAAAAGAGTAGGGGCTATGACTCACCTTAAGTGATGATACTTGAAATGAAATGAAGTGAACAACAATGATCGGTTAACTGCCGCAACCTAAAATGAATGATGAATGTTCTCATTTAGATCACCAAATGATGTTATGAATGTCCATGCTCATGTTTCTATACCACTCTAGTCTTTGGAAAAACACTTGTGTTATCAAGAATATATAATCCAAGAATTTGGAAAATATTGCTATTAGAAAATATAATAAGCTAGTTGTAATATATATATACTTATATATATATCGTATGTTTCCATGTTAGCGTTGAAATACTCGGGTGGTAATCCTTGAAATGATGAAAACATACTCGTAATAACTAATACTACATTAGTTATAAAGCTCGGTACTTAAAATTATGTCTAGCTTATAAATGTACTTCGTAGTTTTTGCGCCAAATTTATATAAAAGCTGTCAAATATAAAATGGTTTTAGCCGATATTCAAACGTGAATATCTTTGTCGTTTCTTGTCCGTTTTACTTGTTCTTTATGTCCACGGTTACGTCTTAGTATATAGTAATATATTTTGGAAAGCTCGGCTCCTCCGGGTTACGTCTAAAGTCTCTTTTTGTACCATGAAAAACGTCCAACAGCAAACAAATTTCCAGAAAATACTTTTCGTCAACAATCTTGCAAAAATCATAACTTCTTCGTTATAAGCTCTTTTGAATCCGTTCTTTCGCCTACGGATTCGTTTTTGAAAGTATTTTCTAAAAATTTTGCCAAAGTTTCCTTGGTGTTTACTGATTTTCCAGATTTTTACAAAACGGGACAGCATGTCTAAAATAGGTTCCAAATCATGTTTCCAAGGTTAAAAATCAATTTCTACCATCACCAATCCTCTTGTAATCACCACATAACTAATCTAATCCTACCATACACCTTCTTAGGGTGCCATGGACTCCTAACCAAGTTATTAGAGCAAGGGGATTCATAACTAAAAAGTTAGGGTTTGTATGTTTCATTTTTGACAAAATAAGTGGTGGTATAGCTAGTTGTACATGGTTTTTAGCATGATACTTATGTAATACATGTAAAAATAGGATGATCCATGAAAAAATAAAGATGAAAACTTACTTGACAAAATGAGATGATTATTGGATGATTATGCTTGATGTTCTTGTGTTTTTGTTGCTTGATTCTTGATTAGGCTTGTAAAATGAACAAGTTTTGTGTTTTACTTTATGGAAAATGATCACTTGATCATGGTGATGATTATGGGTCGTGGGTTTGGAGATGGGAATGGGGAAGATGAGATGAAAATGGTGCTTAGCTCAAAAGGTATGTTATGATTCTAGTAATTTGGTAAAGTATGGTTTTAATAGGTTTATTAGTATTATACTTAGGATTTTAAAGCATATGGTTAAAGGGTGTTCATGTGGCCGGTTTTGGTGTGAAAAGGGAGTAGCCAAATAGGTTTTGAGTTACTAATTAGTCCTAGTGTAGCGTTAAGTGTTATTGCGTGTTATTCGTTAAAATCGGGTAACGGTTTTAATAGAAATAAATGTTCACGAAGTTAACCGGGACAAAATATAGTCATAATAATGTTAAAAACATATTAAAAATATGTTGGGTACAATTACTTAGTGATCGGGTGATTATTGTTTAGTTTTCACGAAAACCGCCGTTATATTCATACGCGTACGTTATAAATAAAATAAATTTCCAAAATACTGGGTAACTGAATGTTATAAGTTTTATGATGTTAAAATGGATATAAAAATATGTCGGGACCATTGTGGGAATATTTAGATATATTCGTCGTGTATAAACCGGGTGTTAACGTTTACTATAATTACTTATACGTAAAAACGTTAAATGTACTGAATATAGTAATTTGAAAATCCTGAGAGTGGTATAATATGAAAATGCTGTTATGATGATATGCAGACTATCCCCAGTCCGTATGCAGTGTCCTTAGCACTAATGAAATGAATTCGCACCTAAACCAATCCGGTTACGCGAGTTTGAATACCCGTAAACTAAATTTACGATGAAATGAGTAATGCAAGTGAATGATGAAAACTTTTCCGGAAATGAATAGTGTTTAGTGAATAGTAAATTTCCTAAATGTTTCTCAGAATATCCAAATGACCTCGAAAATGATGAATAGTAAAACGATGAATAGTGTTTTGATGAATAGTGATTTATGAATAGTGTTTTTCCAAAGTTCCCAAAATGACCTGAAATGACCTGAAATGATGAGTTGTGACAGTCTTCCCCTCTAAAAGGAACTTCGTCCCGAAGTTCAGTTAATGTTAATCAGTTAAATGTGTGTTAAAGAAAATGTGTCAAAGCTTATGTATGTGGGTTTCCTATCCAACTAGGTATGTTCTCGTGGTCAAACTTGATGAGGCAAACCTTCCCAATCCCGAGCATAATCCTCAAAAGACCTCCTTTAGGTTAATCATTTAGGTAACCGATTTTCACTTAAGCCCACAACCCAATCAAACAAGAACAGTCACGAGATTAAGCTAAATCGGTTTGAGTGATGACTTTAACTTTTAGCTTGATTTTCGCAACCCAATCAAACAAGAACAGTCACTAGAACCAAGCTAAAAATCAAGGTCTGGATTCAACATCCTTGAAAAAGATCTTTTGAAAGATTGGCTCGACTTTGGAATTGCTTACACTAATCAAATTACTAATGTTAGGGTGACTAAGGTTAATGCTGCTAGGTCTCAGATTAGTCAATGTTGTGTATAGGTCCTATATTAAGACTTAAGTGCTACTAAAATACGATAGTTGTTCAAGAGAATGTACCCGTTGTGCTACCGCGGACATGTTGGGTGATAGGATTTCCTAAGAAATAAGCTCTGCCAATTGCGGGTGGAATCTCATTGGCCTCATCTCGTGGCCCTTCAATTGCTGCTGCTAAGTTTGGACGATTGCCTCCTTGGTTAAGATTTCTTTTCAGCTTAGGACAGTTGTTCCGAAAGTGATCCGGGCTGTTACACTCATAGCATATCCTTTGGTTGTTCGTCATATTGCCCACATTTACTAGTTCTCTACACTGGTTTGTAAAATGACTAGACTGTCTGCAAAATGCACACACACGGCAGGGCGAAATCTTTTGATGATGAAAGTTACACTTCGTACATTTAGGATGCGGGCCTAAATACTCTTTCTGACCAGAATTAGTTGCCGCAAAGGTCCTTGCCCTTTTGTTGTCAGTCTGCTTGTTCGACTCGCTTGTTCCCTTCCTTTTATCACTGTCCCTCAAGCTTCCATTTCTAACCATCTCATCTGTCAGAGTCCCTGCTCTCAATATTGCACTCTGAATTGTTGAAGGCTCCGTTGTTTTTACAATCCCACGAATTTCTGGGACAAGGCCATATATGTACCTCTCGATCCTCTTGGACTCAGGGGTAACTAGGTGTGGAACTAGTCTGGCTAATTCATGGAATCGATCCGTATAGGCTGCATGTCCAGCCCCTATCATAGAGAGATGATAGAGTTCATCCTCTAGCTTTTGCATCTCGTTGTCCGGGCAGTATTCCTCCTTCAGTAATGCCTTAAAATCATCCCATGTCATACCTACAGCTGTCGCTCTACCCCTAGCTTGAATCTGCGTATTCCACCATGTCAATGCCTTTCCTGATAGTAAGCACATGGAATACTTCACCATTTGATGTGCTGCACAGTTACTAATGTCGATCACCGACTCCATCTTTTCAACCCATCGAGTATACACCAGCGCGTCTCCTACACCATCGAAATCAATTGGCTTGCATGACGTAAATTCCTTATACGTACATCCAGTCCTAATGATGTTGTTGCCATTACCATTCTGCCCTATACCATTGGTGTTGTTAATTCTGCTTTCGTGGTTTGCCAAGTTATTCATATGATCGCCAACTTGAGTGACAATAGTGGGGAGAAAGTTTTCAAGTTGTCGAGCGATGATGGTTTCAAAATCAGTATTTCCACCGTCGTTGTTATCATTGTTTTCAACTCCGTGACCACCTCCTCTACCTCCACATCCACCAGTTCTTCCACCATCGTTACTTGGGTTACTAGTGTCATTAGCAGCTCCTCTACCTCCTCATATAATACCGTGCTACCAGTTGTTTCCTAAGTTGTGCCAACACCGATCTACATCTGCATAGTCATATGTCCACGTGTGTCGTGAAGCACTTATAATTATATTGGCCACCACAATTATAAATGTTTCCTTTCACAAGTGTACATATCACCAGGCACACATATCTCAGTGGTAGACGTTGCTTAAATGGGCATCTAGGGAATGTCACGCTTAGTACAAAGGAACAAAGGATTCTCCCTTAAGTGTTAAAGTCACCGGGAAGTCTAGTTTCTAACGGTTTCTACAAAGTATCTAATAGCGTAGGTCTAAAAATAAATTACCAGCAAGCGTATGTGTATGTAAAGTGCAAGGCGATAGGGAGGAGAGTCTATATGTATGTAGTTATAGTCTAGACTCTAAAACAACCTAGTTCTCTATAATCAAGGCTCTGGTACCAATCTGTAACACCCCCAAAATACCGCAGCGGAAGACTGTGTCATTGGGATGCTACTTCAGGGCACAAAGGACAAGATATAGAAAACGAACTCTAAATGAGACGTTTTGGAAAAGTTACCATTCGAATAGATAAAAGTCATAGTTTACAAAACAAAGATCCCAAAGTAGAATAATGCATAAGTTTTTAAAGTGTATCGAATGGTAAACGATAAAAGTGAAAGTCTCCAAAAGCATGCCCTAAGACTCTCGACTCCACAAACCTGCTATCGCCTTTCTAACCTGAGATAAACATGCTTAAAAGTGTCAACACAAAGGTTGGTGAGTTCATAGAGTTTGTCTTAATACAGTTGAAAAGTCTATAAAGAATGTTCACACAGCAAAGGCATCGTAAATCCACTCAGTTGCAAGTCCCGTCATAAGAGACTTGTAACCTGTGTGTTCACAACCCACTGCTACAAAATAATATGATTAAGATATGTATAAGTTCATAACAACAGTTAAGCAAATTGTAGTGAGTCTACACTTCATCTCCGAAGACCTCACCTAAGTATGTATACTTCCATGGTAGTGCCCAGAAACTTAATCTGGGGCCATAGGAAGTATATGTGTCTCCATGGTAGTGCCCAGAACTAAATCTGGGGCCATTGGAAGTAAGTATGTATGTATCCATCACAGTTTAGTATAACACAGTTAAGTATAACACAATCACGTATGTATGATATCAAGTATAATGTAATCAAGTATAATGTTTCCAAGTATAAATGTTATGTGAATCTGTACAAGTAAGCAAGTAGTAGCATGTATCTCCCCCAAAGAGTTGATAAAACAATTAAAAGAGTAGGGGCTATGACTCACCTTAAGTGATGATACTTGAAATGAAATGAAGTGAACAACAATGATCGGTTAACTGCCGCAACCTAAAATGAATGATGAATGTTCTCATTTAGATCACCAAATGATGTTATGAATGTCCATGCTCATGTTTCTATACCACTCTAGTCTTTGGAAAAACACTTGTGTTATCAAGAATATATAATCCAAGAATTTGGAAAATATTGCTATTAGAAAATATAATAAGCTAGTTGTAATATATATATACTTATATATATATCGTATGTTTCCATGTTAGCGTTGAAATACTCGGGTGGTAATCCTTGAAATGATGAAAACATACTCGTAATAACTAATACTACATTAGTTATAAAGCTCGGTACTTAAAATTATGTCTAGCTTATAAATGTACTTCGTAGTTTTTGCGCCAAATTTATATAAAAGCTGTCAAATATAAAATGGTTTTAGCCGATATTCAAACGTGAATATCTTTGTCGTTTCTTGTCCGTTTTACTTGTTCTTTATGTCCACGGTTACGTCTTAGTATATAGTAATATATTTTGGAAAGCTCGGCTCCTCCGGGTTACGTCTAAAGTCTCTTTTTGTACCATGAAAAACGTCCAACAGCAAACAAATTTCCAGAAAATACTTTTCGTCAACAATCTTGCAAAAATCATAACTTCTTCGTTATAAGCTCTTTTGAATCCGTTCTTTCGCCTACGGATTCGTTTTTGAAAGTATTTTCTAAAAATTTTGCCAAAGTTTCCTTGGTGTTTACTGATTTTCCAGATTTTTACAAAACGGGACAGCATGTCTAAAATAGGTTCCAAATCATGTTTCCAAGGTTAAAAATCAATTTCTACCATCACCAATCCTCTTGTAATCACCACATAACTAATCTAATCCTACCATACACCTTCTTAGGGTGCCATGGACTCCTAACCAAGTTATTAGAGCAAGGGGATTCATAACTAAAAAGTTAGGGTTTGTATGTTTCATTTTTGACAAAATAAGTGGTGGTATAGCTAGTTGTACATGGTTTTTAGCATGATACTTATGTAATACATGTAAAAATAGGATGATCCATGAAAAAATAAAGATGAAAACTTACTTGACAAAATGAGATGATTATTGGATGATTATGCTTGATGTTCTTGTGTTTTTGTTGCTTGATTCTTGATTAGGCTTGTAAAATGAACAAGTTTTGTGTTTTACTTTATGGAAAATGATCACTTGATCATGGTGATGATTATGGGTCGTGGGTTTGGAGATGGGAATGGGGAAGATGAGATGAAAATGGTGCTTAGCTCAAAAGGTATGTTATGATTCTAGTAATTTGGTAAAGTATGGTTTTAATAGGTTTATTAGTATTATACTTAGGATTTTAAAGCATATGGTTAAAGGGTGTTCATGTGGCCGGTTTTGGTGTGAAAAGGGAGTAGCCAAATAGGTTTTGAGTTACTAATTAGTCCTAGTGTAGCGTTAAGTGTTATTGCGTGTTATTCGTTAAAATCGGGTAACGGTTTTAATAGAAATAAATGTTCACGAAGTTAACCGGGACAAAATATAGTCATAATAATGTTAAAAACATATTAAAAATATGTTGGGTACAATTACTTAGTGATCGGGTGATTATTGTTTAGTTTTCACGAAAACCGCCGTTATATTCATACGCGTACGTTATAAATAAAATAAATTTCCAAAATACTGGGTAACTGAATGTTATAAGTTTTATGATGTTAAAATGGATATAAAAATATGTCGGGACCATTGTGGGAATATTTAGATATATTCATCGTGTATAAACCGGGTGTTAACGTTTACTATAATTACTTATACGTAAAAACGTTAAATGTACTGAATATAGTAATTTGAAAATCCTGAGAGTGGTATAATATGAAAATGCTGTTATGATGATATGCAGACTATCCCCAGTCCGTATGCAGTGTCCTTAGCACTAATGAAATGAATTCGCACCTAAACCAATCCGGTTACGCGAGTTTGAATACCCGTAAACTAAATTTACGATGAAATGAGTAATGCAAGTGAATGATGAAAACTTTTTCGGAAATGAATAGTGTTTAGTGAATAGTAAATTTCCCAAATGTTTATCAGAATATCCAAATGACCTCGAAAATGATGAATAGTAAAACGATGAATAGTGTTTTGATGAATAGTGATTTATGAATAGTGTTTTTCCAAAGTTCCCGAAATGACCTGAAATGATGAGTTGTGACAGCTACGGTGATATTGTAAAATCAACGTGTTGTTAAACTTTTTTACATGTAAAAATGAACCGTGATATTAGTGAAAAGCTTAATATAATTGTTTTTTTTATTACGATATTAAAAAATCTTACGGTGATATTAAAAAAACTGAAAAAGAATGTATGAATATTAGAGTAATATTAAGAAAGCATGATAGTTACGGCGATATTAACAATTTTTATTAAGAAAAAGTTTTAATGATATTAAAAAAATTATTGTGATATTAAAATTTTTATTAAAAAAAAAAGTTTCAGAATCTGATTTTGACTTTTTTACAAAAGTCAAGATCTGTTGTCAAGATCAAATCTTGACTTTTGTAAAAAAGTCAAAATCAGATTCTGAAACTTTTTTTTTAATAAAAATTTTAATATCACAATAACTTTTTTAATATCATAAAAACTTTTTCTTAATAAAAAGATCAGATCTTGACTTTTGTAAAAAAACTCAAAATCATACGCTAATATCACAATACCTTTAACGATGAAAACGATTTTTTTTTTGAAATTTTTTTTCAGCGATTCTTAATTATTTGTTGTCCTCTTTATTTTTTTAATTTTTTCAGATTTTTTTGAATTTTTTTCAGAAAAAAAGCTAATACAATAGTAAAGTTTTTGAAAAAAAAAACGGGATATTTTACGATATTGCCACCGCGTTTTTTTATCAGAATCTGAGATGGACGGATGATCGTGTGGTCCACATTCATCCGTATCATCCTCACTGAAAAGGAAAAATGCACCCGATCCCTTCCCTATATATATATATATATATATATATATATATACATCGCTTCTAAAGGATGTCATTTTCTAAGGTGGTTCTCGGGAACCACCTTGGTTTGCCTTGGGTCCGCCTCTGATTCCATTTCATTCAAATGTTTATTCCTACATACCAAACAAAATGCACTAACCATTCATTACATTCTACCATGACTACCAAACGGAACAATGGAATCGTAATTAATCATTCTATTACTTTGCTCATTCCATTACATTGCCTATTCCATTACATGAACATTCCATTCAACCCAACCAAACATACCCATAGATTCCATAAACATGTAAACAATAGTAGTTCATTTTACACAATATCGACAAAATGTTGGTAACTACCTTTTAAGAAAATTCTCCCGACCAAAGTTTTCTTGGTGAACTATGTTAATTACAGGAGTTTAAAGAATGACAACACTCCTATATCTGTATGCTAATTGCTAACTGTGTTGGATAGTTGCCAGCACGTATTGACGATTTCATTCAGTACATCAAATGACCGAGTCTTTCTAACAAGACCACATACGCAAGATTTTGTGATTACAAGTCTTTCAAAATGTTGTCTGGCTCTTGTGTTGGTGCATAGCGGATTTGCGGTAGTTGAACTTCCAACGTCTTCCATCATAATTGTCTTCGTTAGAGATTCCAGATAACGGCACAAAAGTTTTAATCAAATTAAGGATAGAAAAAAGCTTTCAAACATAAAGCATATGCTCGAACAATTATAAGTAGCCAACTTATAGCAAATTCATAGTCTTGAATCTAAACACTACCAGACAAGCATCTTACATCATATGCTCCAACAATATCATATATATCCAAACCAAAAGAGCTTTATCTAGCATTCATTACTGCGTACCATTTCAATTTTAGGGCAAAAAGAGAATTTGCTCAATTTAAGTACTTGCATTATAAAAGATAAACTAAAAACTGAAATAGAATGACATGCATAGATTTTTGTTTTGAAAATTAAATTGGCAACAAAAACGTGTAACAAGTACCGTAAGTTAGTAAAGAAACTAAAAACAATTGAGCTAAAAAAAAGAAAGTAAAATGTGTAAATAAGATGAAGTAATGTTAGTCCTAAAAAGTATGCTTTTTTTAAAGTATTTATTGTCCTTTTAAACCCATTTTCTCTTCCTTCCTTCTACAATTACAATCACCACTTCTCAACTTCAATGTCGGACATCTTCTTTAATTTGCCGGATTCAGAGATATAAACGACGAAATCAACAAAAAAACCTACTCCAGACATCAGACAAGGTGGTTCCCCTATGAAACTAAGGTAGGTCATAAAAAAGTTAACATATCACCAACGTCAAAACCATAAATTTGATGCCCCTTTTCGTTTGATGCCCTGTACCGTCGCCCGCACCGCCCATAGCCAGGGCCGGCCCTGGCAGTGATGTAAATGATTGACAAGTCTATTATATACTAGCTAAAAGACCCGTGAAATTCACAGATTCTTAAAGAGATGGGTAAAACTGAACACGATATTGTGTATTATACAAATAGTTGTTGGCAAGAAAGAACGTGATATTTTGTTTTGTGACATTAAATTAAACTTTATTGCAAAAATCCGAAATGCATGAATCGTATCACTTTTTGACGTCTTATTAGTGTTTTTTTTTTTGAAAATTGACTTTCATTGGGGAAATCCAAGTCCAATTTGAAACCCGATGGGGGGAAAACCTTCAACTATCCATCTAAAATTGATATATAAAAATCTTGCAAAAAAACAAAAGTGACATTTAGTGACTAATTTAGAGCACTTGGTGTCATGAGTAGGTAAAACTATTCATTTAGGTCTCACGGGATGTCACGTCACCATTACAAACATTCTTCTACAACCCCTCCCCCCTTTATTATAACTAAGCAAAACTTACTTATTTATATCCCACCACTTCATTTTTTTTTCAATTTTCAAACAAATTAAATTTATTTCATTCAAAACAAATAACTAAACATAAAAATGTTATTTACTTTAAAAATGTAAATAAAGAAAAAGAAAACCGCAAGGACCAAAACCGTAAATAAAAAAAACCACAAAGGACCAAAACTGTAAATTTTGAGCTTCTTCTACCTCTTGACACACACCAAAACACATATTATCAAAACACACATACACACACATTATATAAAAAAAAACCCACACCAAACTATAAATAAAGAACAAAAAACGTTTATCTATTACTCGGGTCCCACTTTTGCAGAGATTTGGGTTCGCCGTCTACACAACGAGGTGCTTAATGGCGAGTGACGGCGAGTTGGGGAAGTGTCGTGGCGAGCCACGACGAGCCCTCCACATCACCACAGCGAAGGGGCAACGAGACCACACCAGGTGCTCTTAGAAACTATATAAATAAATAAGTTCAAGTACAAAATAAAAGAGTATACATAAAATTTTGGGCAAATTTTGTTACCATGATCACGAATTTTGTGGAACTTTTTTGTATATAACGTTTGTAGTCTTATTTGTGAATAGGTCATCATTGTTACAAATAACAATGTTTAGTCCTCTTTTGCTCTTAATGTGAGATACAACTAAATAAAGCTTGTCGTGAAATACAAACCTACTTTGTTGATTTTCATAGTGAAAGATACGGAAATTGGAAACTGCTTTTATATTATCTTTAACGGTAATCGTTTATTCGATGGCGGATTTTCATTCTTGGGATTAACATTCACTTTCGAAAATGACTGTTGGGCTCGACTCAAGTTTCTACGAAGTGGTTTGCACAACCATTTGTTAAAAAACTTTGGATTAGAAATATAACCCCATGAAGAATTTTTGTGCTAAACTAAAGTTGCATTATAAAAAAAGAAAGTAACACAAATATTATCCGGGGTTACACATATCACAATACTATACTTTTGGGGAAAAAAAAATAACACTTCATGACAAAGAATTGAGTGCAGGTCTCAAATGAATGAGATTCGTAAAAACAATTTTAAACTTTTTATTAAAGAAAGTGAACATTTTTGTTGGGTATACTAAATGATTTAAGATAACCAAACTTTTTCTTATTGGACTACTTTCAACCTTTTATTTGATTTAATGGATAAGATTAATCTCAACAATTAAAAAAACACATTTTCAATCTTTTTTTTTTCATTCTTTTTTCAAATATTAATATCTTTCAAACCATTAATCGTTAAGCGAAAAAAAAAAACACCGTTACGACGAGCATTTAATTATCTTTCTACAGATAAGCACTTTGGTATATTTTCGAAAAGAAAATCATTTTTTTTTCACGTTTTTTTCGTGGCCGAAAAAATCACATGTGATATTACATAACAGATGTGATATATCACATGTGATACTACATAACAGATGTGATATATCACATGTGATTTTTTCGGCCACGAAAAAAGAATTGTCGAAAGTATATGAAAGTGCCCGTCTATAGAAATATAATTAAATGCTCGTCGCGATGGTGTTATTATTTTCGCTTAACGATTAACGGTTTAATAGATATTTAAATTATAAAAAATTTGTAAAATATTAAAATGCTTTTAATCTTAACCATTGATTTTTTTTAGATAGATGGTGAGAATGAGTCCCTTAATATATAAAAAATATTGATATGTAAAATAACTCTCCTCTTAATAATGTTTACTATTAAAATGGGACGTAAAAATATGAGTTATGATATACATTCCTAATTCACAAACCTAAAACATGTTTACATTATTTATCACTTAACATGTGTCTTATCTTCTCACTTCATATATCATTGCCTTCCTTTAATTTTTTTAGAAATGACCAATCAAAGTTGTAAGCATCTTATTAGTCATACTCTCCCCATTCCAAATTAGTTGCCTTCAACAAGATTTGTGATATTAAATTCAAGCAAAGGCTATATGGTAAACTTGATTAAACTTACTTATATAGTTTTAGTGGTGGACAATTAAATTGCAACATCTCGAAAAAAAAATATAAACTATTAATTTGAGGCAGATAGCATAAGTATCATTTTTCATATGTTATAAATTTAGAACTTGTTGTATCTTAGATTTAAAGTTTGGTTACATGTTCTATTAATCATTTTGTTAGAGCTCAAGGTGTGGTAACTCAAGTTATCAAAAAAAAAAAAAAAAAAAATCGTCACATCAGCACCGCATCAGTATTTACATTTCAACATTAACACAAAATAACACCCTTTATTATAACAATATCTCAACACCACCTTTTAAGACCCACTTTTATTATTATTCTTTTGAAAAGCAACAATAAAATAACCATTAAACAAAACATTACAAACTAAATGTCATCTCGCTTACTCAAATAAGATGTTAAGGGAAGTGCAACCCAAAAATAAAGACACCTTACAAAGAACATGGCCTTTTACAACAAGGACAAAAACAAGACACCATGGTCTTACCTATACTAAATATGTTCCATGACCAAAACGGTAAGAGCACTAGGTATCGTGGTGCTATCCCGTTGGTGCCGTGGTGAAAAAAGTTTTTAAATTAGATTTTTTTTTTCTTTCTATAACACTAGAATTCATTAAAAAAAAAAAAAAAAAAAAAAAAAAAAAAAAAAAAAAAAAAAAAAACCCACCCTCCCCTCCTATAACACCAATTTCTAGTATCGTCGTACACCCTTGGACCGTACATATATATTTTTGTTTACATTTTTTTATTTATTTAAATAAACCAGCACATTTAACTAAATTTAAAATTCATTAATTAAAAAAATACATTAAAAAAAAAGAAAAAGAAAAAGGATTTCACCGTTACAACAATATTGTATTATAACCAACTAAATACATAAAATCCAACCATGAAATAACTCACCACAAAAAGCCTGCCACGTCGCACATATCTATACTTATCTTATTCTCACTACTTGAATTATCTCATTGGCACACCCTCCAACCATCATCTTTTACAACAACAATGGCAGCACCACAGCATCTTTCTCAGGCACCATGGCAATTTTCACAACAATGGCAGCAACTAAAAATCTAGCCCACCATCATTAGTAACTCGATCTACAAATTAAAGAAACTAGATAACGCCAAAAAAAAAGGGAAAACACGAGGCTCGGTACCGTGCTTGCGCCATCCCGTCTCGTATTTCGGGACCATTTGGGCTGGTCATAACGGCTCAAGACGCGAAAACGCGAGCCACGGTATGGAGCTCGCGCCGTCCGGTCGAATTTTGCCGGAAAACACCAGCCTTGGCGGCGGGTACCGAGGCCTCTAAGAGTAAACCCGAGACCCACCTTTATTTTAAAAACTTACAAATTACAATTTAAATCCTTTAACTAATTTTTCATTCATTACATCACCTCATAAATAATATTTCATTCATTAAATTAAAGTAAAAATTACAAATACTAAAAAAATGGAAATAAAAAAACATACGGAAATTTAAAAACATGCGGGAAATTAAAAAAACATACAAATTATAAATACTTATTCAGCTTGTTCTTGTTCTTGATGTTTTCGCCAAATATGTTCCATAATGTTTCGTTGGAGACTAATATGTGTATTTTTTTCACGTATTTCTCTTGCCTTTTGAGGCTGGACATCACATCTTTCGATCCACCTTTCTAGCCCATGTGGTGTCGGATTCACCCATAATTCGTTGTACTCACTTATTGCAAACTTTTGATCTTTTAGAATCATGTTATGCAATATGATGCGAGAATACATGATTCTACTTATTCTAGTAACATGATATTGACGTGCCGGTTGTTGTATTATTCCCCAACGTCCTTGGAGAACACCAAAAGCACGTTCAACATCATTACGTGCACTTTCTTGTCGCCTTTTAAAATAACTATGTTTATCGTCACTTGTGAATGTGAATGTTTTGAAGAAAGTTGTCCGCTGTGGGTAAATTCCGTCAGGTAAGCAATATCCTTTTTTAAACACAACTCCATTTACCTCATATAGAGCTATAGGGGCGACGTCATCAAGAATGTCGTCGAATAACAGAGAATTATGTAAAAAAAATGCATGCCAAATTCACAAATCGTGCGAAGCAATAGCTTCAAGCATTATAGTTGGGTGTTTTTTTTTATCACCCTTACCATATTCCCTTTTCCATCTCAGTGGACAATTTCTCCATTCCCAATGCATACAATCAATGCTACCAAGCATTCCCAAAAAAACCATGAACATTCTCATGTCTTGCATAAAAATTTTGGATGTCGTTATAGTTTGGTTTTCTTAAAAACTCCGACATAAATAAATCAATAACGTACTTATTAAAATTATCTAGACAATCACGTGCGGTATGCCCACCCATTTGCAAATATATCAAATGCATCGGGTGTGGTGCTGTATGCCAATTGGCTTATGGTGGATGTGCATTTCATAATAACACTTATACTCATTTGAACTGTACAATCGGGTGCGATACTAAAGAATTTAAAATGCTTTGAAAGAGGATCGGCTGTATAAGATTGAATGCCTTCGACTATTTCTAGAAATAGTTTTCGATTCATATGATATTCTTCTTAGAAAATAGGATAACGGATACTTGCAACATTCATTAAAATAGTCGGCTATCAAACGTACTTCTGCAACTTCACGTTCACAGTAGATCGAGTTACGGGTCAAGCGAGGCCGAGCTTCTTCTTGTTCTAACTATTGGTGATACTCATACGCGGCCATCATAAAGTAAACGTCGGTTTTGTTATCTACATCGGATCAGTTGTTACGTTCTTCGTCACTTTGATTCGGATCCATTGTGACAGAATTTTTTTTAGAGGGTTTGATTTTTTTTTTCTTTATGAAAATGGTTAGACAATGGTATAATATATATAGGTGGGTATTTGAAAAAATTAATAATAAAAATAACAATAAATTAAAAATCTAACTGTTTTAATTAAGGTGAGTAAAGTAATGATTATTATTAATAGAGTAAATATCATAAATCGTCCCTGTGGTTTACCGGGTTACTCGAAAATTGTCCATGTAGTTTATTTTCCCCGGATCCAGTACCTGTGGTTTTGAATTCATACGGGTTTGGTCCCTTGACCAACATATCTGTCAGTTGACCGTTAAATCCCCTAATTAGACAAATATGACGGGGGGAATTTTTGGTACTTTACCTTTGGCGCAATTTGGGGGTACTGTATCTAAACCTAACGCTTCACAATTCATCCCTATGGTTAACATATCACCAACACACCCACAATTCTCTCTCTAAATCATCTGATCATACTAATTGCATGAAACCCTAGACTAATTAAAGAATGTTGTGTGAATGGATGGTGCGTAAAAAGGGTTCAACTTTAAATCCCTACCATGATTATCGTAAGTAAATCGATTTTTTGTATGTTGTTACTCTGTTTCTAATGTAACATTGAGGTTCTAATGTAAATCATTTTTTGTGTGATCAGGTGAGTTTCCAACTGTTTTTTGTCTAAAGATAAACCATGGAGGTGCATTCACCGTCCCTCCTAAGGTACGTTACAAAGGTGGGAAGGTCAATTGGATAGACACAAGTGATTCAGAACAATTTGTAGAAACTAGAAGGGGGGTTGAATAGTTTCACCGCTTCTTTTTAATTTTCTAAAGCGTTTAGCCGTTTTAGGTTTGGTTATTTTTCATTTATAAACTTGTTGAATTCTACTAGTTATGTGATATCAATTGGTTACTAGCATACATAAATAAACAAGTAAAGTAAAGAGTAAGGAAAGAACACAACCAAGAGACGCGGCGATTTATAGTGGTTCGGCATGAAGCTCACTCCCCGTCCAACTCCACTCCCCGAGTACCACACTCGAGAGTTTTCAATCACTATATCAACACACTCTTTCAGGCGGAGCAATCCGTACACATGCTTACACAAGGCTTAACGACACTAAGCATAATGTCGAGTTCTAATCGTAGCTATAACCAATCTAATCCAAGGCCCACGTGGCCACACGAACTAGCACTCTTGTCCAATCTTGAATTTTCACCCGATCCAAGTTTTCACATAATCGACACACTTGGTTCTTCACCCGAACCAAGCCTTCACACACTAGACACACTTGGTTCTTCACCCGAACCAAGACTTCACTCAAGACTCACTTGGATCATCACCCGATCCAAGTCTTTACATAATGACTCGATCACTCTCATCATATCAAATACATGAACTAATCTAGTTACAAGATGTCTTGGATCTACATTACCATCCAAGTTCACACAAATATCCCATCCTCGACTCACACACAATGACATTCTTTACAGAACCTATCACCGTAACACTTGTTACGTTAATTGTGTGTGGACACCTATAACATCTCGAGTCTTCATAGTTGTCGAGAGTTCTTCTCTTGCACTTAACGGAAGAGGAAATCACTTATAAACATATACCAACATGTTATAGTGATCAAAGATTAAAATGAACAAAGACCAGAAAATTTTTGTGTGTGTGGAAGTCTGTTTTTTGAAGTGTAACAGTTCAGTATTTATAGACAACAGGTGGGAGAGGGACGGTCCCGTAAATGCTAGACGGTCCTTTATCACTAAGGGACCGTCGACCTATTTAAGGGACCACCCCGACAAAACGCTCCCATTTTGTTCTGACGTGGTGAAAACTTATCTGGTTCAGGCTGAACTGATTTGAGGGGAAAACTAGTTGTTATAAAGTTTGAATTTGAATTTATTTTCTTAATTAAAAATTTCTTTAAAAACACAAAAATACTTTTGTGAAAATATTTTTTCAAACTTAAAAATGTAAGTTTAGGTGAAAATAAAACTCTTTGATCACTTAACTAATGACGGTATAAAGTTTGTTCATACCTGAAGTGATGTTGAAGCAGCTACGTAGAAGAAACGAGTTTCCTCGATTAAAAACTTATAAACCGTAACTTTACGAAACATGTCTTTATATTTTGTGATTATCAAAACACGAGAAGACCGAATAATGCGAATAAAGTTTTTTTGACATTATTTGTATTAACAATCTCCCCCTTTTTGATTATTACAAAATATAAACTCATTTTTGGTAAAATTATGCGTTGATAAATTTTTAATGAGTTTTCCCGTTACTTCTCCCCCTTTTTGTAGAATAAAAAAGAGTCGTGGTTGTTGAGGAGAGGAGACACGAACATCCTTGAAAGAGAACAGTTGGAGTGATCAACGAAATACAAGCTCCCCCTAGCTAAGTGCTCCCCCTTAATGAGGGCACTAGGGAATCGAGTTATGGTGATGTGCTACAAAACAGAGTTAGGACAAAGCACATGCATGCATATACATATATGAAAGATGATATGGATGTGAAATCAATTATGTAGTGCAAAAATCAGATAGAAAAACACAGGATAAGATCCAATTTTGAGCACTACTGGGGACGGTCCCGTAAAAAAGGGGACGGTCCCTTATTGATTTGGGGACCGCCAGTCCATTTAAAGGACCGCCGGCAGTAGGCGTCCAGGTTGGCATATATGTTGTGATTTAAGTAAGTTCCCATTTTTAAGGTTAGATAATTTTAGTCCATTTTCATGTTTAACTTAGACTAATATCATAACAAATTATCATAATTCAAAACATAATCATTCATTCATTTCATTTCATGAAGCACATACATCATTAGTACATAGCCAAAGCAACATTAGACTACAACAAAGGTCATCTACTAATACAACAAGTCATCTCCCAAAGCATGCTTGGTCCAAAAGATAACATCCACTTGTTTATTCTTTAACTAGATATTCAAGAATATCTAGTTAGATGGTGGAGTGGGTGATGGTGACGATTAAGGTGGAGGTGGAGCTGATGGTGGCATGGTGGAGATGGGAGTTGGTTGAGAGTTTTGTTGGGACAGAAGGTACTCAAGATATCCAAACATGTAGTGAAGATCATCTCTAAGGGAAGAAATGAGATGAAAGTTATGATTGCAACAAGCACATCCCATGGTGTGGTTGTTTACAAAGTTGTAAGGAATGGAATGGTTAAGGATTGGAGATGATGGTGGTGTTGTAGGATTGTTTTCCAAATGCCCATTTGGTGAAAGAGTTAGAGAGGTATTGGGTGGTAGTGGATGTGATATCCTTGGATGAGGAGACAAGTTTCTAAGGAGGTTTGGAAGTTGGGATGATGAAGCAATTTGTGGACTAGGAGAGTTTGATGTGTTAATGGAGCAAGATGAGTTACTCACAAAAGGAGTGCAAGCACCTGAACCAGATTAAGTGAATAAGAGTGATGAGTTTTTAATAAATGATGTGAATGGTGACGAATTGGATCTTGATGATGATGAAGAAGTACCTTTGATGGAGGGAGTTTCAATAGGTGCATTTGCTGCTTGAGAAGATGGGATATCATGAGTGAGGTCAATAAGGTTTCTTTGTGGTGGTGTAAGCTTGAGTTTAGGTCTTTTGTTTGGTAGGGATAGTGATGTTGAAGTTAACTTCATTGTGGAAGATGAGGATGTAGGTGATGAAGATTAGTGTGATGCATGGGTGTTTAAATAACCAAGAGGGATTATGGAATGGGTAAAGCATGCATTAGGAGATTATAAGCACATACAAAATGACACCTTCAGATCAATCTAGTGAAATACATATCCACATCTATCATTGTAAACCTATCCAAAGTGCTAGTTTAACAAGTAGGCATATAACATGTAATTATATCAAGCCAACAATTGATACAAAGTACTTATCAGATGAAAAAGTAATGAAACGATCACCTAGTGTCACTAGCAAACAGTTAAAGAGCAAAATACCAGTTATATAAATACATGATAAAGATGTTTTCCACAATAAATGATATATTATGATAGGTCTCTACTTTTTCTTCCCCAACAACTTGCGTAAGCCTTTTCCGATTGACTTCCAAGCACCTCGACTTTCATCCCTTAACGGATGTTGCATGTTCATTATTTGAGTTTGGCGTTCAGAAAAGTTGTCAAGGTTCCGATCCTCAGGAGGAAGATCATGAAAGACTTGTGGATACCCAGAAGGTAGAGAGTTGACATAGGTGACTGGAGATGGGATACTATCATGAGAAATTCCTTCATCATGGAACACAACATCGTCATCGTTGGGATTAGATGATGGTCTATGAGCGAAGGAACTTGAACCTACAGACCTTCTTGACCTATAGTTTGTACTAGACCTAAATTATGGTCCCACAGACCTTCTTGAACCATAATCAGACCTAGTCCTACGTTCCAGATTTTGGGTTAGAGGAAACATGACAGGGTCAACCAAAGGATATTCAACATTGTTGAGAACAGGGTAGTGATGCATGACATGACGGAAAAGGCGGGTTAAGAGCATATCGTATGGTAAGACCATAGTAGGTTTGCTATGGGCAAACTCCATTTTCTTGGCCATATAGTATGCAAGATTATAGGGGACAGTAAGGGCGACACAGTAGAGAATGTGACTAAGACAAGCAGGGACGTGATCACGGTTTCCTCCAAGACAGAAAACATTCTCGCGAATAATTTCAGTCATGGGTTTTATTTGATCAACAATTTCCTTGGTCAGGATTTGATTATCACTGACGGGAATAAGAGCCCCTTGGTGTACTCGATATTCAGGTTGATATCTGTCATTTTGAACAATGGATCTTATCTCTTCGGGAGATGGAGGAATTGTGGCGTATTTTCCATATGAAGAAGAGCTCCTAGCAAGAGCATCAAGGCTCGATTCATGAGTGAATGTGCATTGCCCTTCACAGGGAACGCCAAGAGCTTCACCGAACGCGGGAAGAGTGTATGAAATCATTTGATTTGAATGGTGAAGTTGACATAGATTTCACCATTAGGATCAGTAGTCAAGTTGAGAAGACTATAAAATTCTAAAACAAATTGTGGATTGATTTTCTCATCGACTCTATAGATGCAATCAAGGTTAATGAGTTGGAACATTGAGTTTAAATAGTTTATGTCGGTATAGTCCCCAAAGACACGACGACCCTCATGGAAATATCTAGATTCAATGTTTTTGAAAGCCTCTTTGATGTGTTCAGGATAGTAGTTAGAAAGTTGAGGAATGTATTGTTTTGTGTTTTGGTGGTCAAGGCCAATGGGTTTAGGCATGTTTCACCTATCAACAATAAATATATAATTAGCTAGAATCTAGTATTAGTTGACTTCATTAGTATATATAAACAATAAGAAACCAATAAGTTGTTTCAAATTCATTTTCCTACGGGGATTACCAGGTTTTTAAAGTTCTATTTGAAACCATATCTTATTTGCTAGTGTAAGCACTAATGAGTTAATTATTAGCAATGTAGTGTTTGAGATTTGAAAGTGACAAGTAAACAAGATTGATAATCCCCCCAAATCTAATGGAATGATCCCTAATTATGAAATAAGAAAAGATTAGATAAGGATGACTTACAATTAGAGTTAAGGAGTGATTATTAAACTTGGATTTGAAACCTTGAACTTTTATGGTAATTTTGAAGATGTTCTTCGTTGCCTTTTTAGAGATAAGAGTTGAAACAAGTTTTGTTTGGCTGTGAACATAAGAGGACCGTGTATAAGATGAAAAGCCCAGACGGTCCCTTATCGAATAGGGACCGCCAAAGGGACCGATGGGAGCTAAGGGACCGTCGGCAGGAGGTTATAGTTTTTGGACGATTTTTGGTGTTTTGGTCTTAATGAAAAGTCTTCAGTTTCAGATAGTTATAAAACATAAAACATTGAATTTTAAGACATTAAAATGACTCAATACGCACAAGTAGCCTAAGGAATGGGTATGGAGTGGAATTGAGACATAAGAAAAGTGAAAGACTCGATACGCTTGATTAAAGAGTGGATTTTGAGTCAAAACAGAAGAAAAGAGAGAATGAAAAATTAAATGAGATTTAAGGATGAGATTTGCATCGAGGAAGGCTAGAAGTCAATCATGTAAGTTTTCAAGAAAAGTCATAGACGAGAACTAGAGAGCAAATAAAGAGTGAAGCAAGTGTGCATCGTCTATAGTGATTGATAGACGCCAAATTTGTTATAAACAATGGTTGTGGTAAGACCATTGTTTTTCCAAATAATTTGCTTGAATCCAAAGAAGGATAAGCATTTAGACAAAACGTCTAAATAACACAAAGCATCTAGCACGTATTGGCATACAAACATCATCTAGCATATAAGCAAGTAATACCTAATCATGTAGTCATATCATCATATAGTAAAAGTTCAAATAGCAAGCATGATAGTCAAGGTTGTAAGAAAACTTACCTTGGCCTCTAGCTAACCTTAATAACACATAACCAAAGCATGTGTTGTTGGTGATGCAAGACTAGTTGATAATCACTTGGCAAGTCGACCTTATAATAAGTTATGCACTTGGCTAGGTGAGATAACCATTAGATTGTCTTCTTACTTATGACGCGTATTGTCTTCTTAGATAGCTATCCATATTGCACATTAAACCACACATTGTCTTCTTTATTGTCATAACATCAAAACAAGTAGATTGGTGCACCAACTAGGTTGCTTGAGAAATCCTTGTCGGCAACATTACCTATAATGAAGACATTCAAACTAGTAGTATATGATTGCACTTAAACTAAGTGTTTTTCTAATATCACATTTTCATCATCTTTGGCTTGAACATTTCCTTGATGTATGTTTAAACCATTTTACCAAATGCCATTTGCCATTTGACATAAAATTGTTTGATCAAACTTAATTTTCGGCAAAGATTCATAAATCAAAATTTTTGCTTCAAATATTTCACACAAGTTTCTTATGAAAAAATTATTAGCAAAACTTCCTTTTATTGATTGTAAATCATCAATTAAAATGACATGCCAAAGATTATGATCTATTGATTTCACATAACTTTCAAATTCATTTTTCCAAATGACTAAATTTTCATTTTTGAAAAATGGTGGCTCATTCAAATAACGCCCTTCTAGATATCATTTTGATTCCATAGATCAATTCAAGTTTTAAAGTACAGTATACTTTAAATATCTTGATAAACGAAGCTCTGATACCAATTGTAGAAACTAGAAGGGGGGTTGAATAGTTTCACCGCTTATTTTTAATTTTCTATAGCGTTTAGCCGTTTTAGGTCCGGTTATTTTTCATTTACAAACTTGTTGAATTCTACTAGTTATTTGATATCAATTTGGTTACTAGCATACACAAATAAACAAGTAAAGTAAAGAGTAAGGAAAGAACACAACCAAGAGACGTGGCAATTTATAGTGGTTCGGCACGAAGCTCACTCTCCGTCCTACTCCACTCCCGAGTACCACACTCGAGAGTTATTAATCACTATATCAACACACTCCTTCAGGTGGAGCAATCCGTACACATGCTTACACAAGGCTTAACGACACTAAGCATAATGTCGAGTTTTAATCGTAGCTAGAATCAATCTAATCCAAGGCCCACATGGCCACACGAACAAGCACTCTTGTCCAATCTTGAATCTTCACCCGATCCAAGTCTTCACATAAATGAAACACTTGGTTCTTCACCTGAACCAAGCCTTCACACACTAGACACACTTGGTTCTTCACCCGAACCAAGTCTTTACATTATGACTCGATCACTCCCATCATATCAAATACATCAACTAATCTAGTTACAAGACTACTTGGATCTACATCACCATCCAAGTTCACACAAATATCCCCATCCTTGACTCACACACAAGTCGGAAACAATGACATTCTTTATAGAAACTATCACCGTAACACTTGTTACGTTTGTGTGTGGACACCTATAACATCTCGAGTCTTCATAGTTGTCGAGAGTTCTTCTCTTGCACTTAACGGAAGAGGAAATCGCTTATAAACATATACCGACATGTTATAGTGATCAAAGATTAAAATGAACAAAAACCAGAAAATTTTTGTGTGTGTGGAAGTCTATTTTCTGAAGTGTAATAGTTCAGTATTTATAGACGATAGGTGGGAGAGGGACGGTCCCGTAAATGCCAGATAGTCCTTTATCACTAAGGGACCGTCGGCCTATTTAAGGGACCACCCCGACAAAATGCTCCCATGTTGTCCTGACGTGGTGAAAACTTATCTGGTTCAGGCTGAACTGATTTGGGGGGAAAACTAGCTGTTATAAAGTTTGAATTTGAATTTATTTTCTTAATAAAACATTTCTTTAAAAACACAAAATACTTTTGTGAAAATGTTTTGTCAAACTTAAAAATGTAAGTTTAGGTGACAATAAAACTCTTTGATCACTTAACTAATGACGGTATAAAGTTGGTTCATACCTGAAGTGATGTTGAAGCAGCTACGTAGAAGAAACGAGTTTCCTCGATTAAAAACTTATAAACCATAACTTTACGTAACATGTCTTTATATTTTGTGATTATCAAAACACGAGAAGACCGAATAATGTGAATAACGTTTTTGACATTATTTGTATTAACACAGTTCTTTGTCATTATTGCCACTATGATGAAAGAGTTAAGGTATGAAAATGAAAATTTAGGTATGGACTTTTATTGCAACTTACCTAACTCTGATTTAGATATTGGTTTAACAAAATTAGAAACTGATAAAGATGTGTTAGAATTGTTGAACTACGTATCTAAGTATAAGGTTATCGATTTATATGTTGACCACTCTGTTTCTAAGAATCCTAAGAATGTAGAACCTGCTTTGCTAGAAAATGTGCATGATGATAGTCATGATGTACTAGAAAATGTTGATACTGATGTAGTTGATGATGTAAGTGAAGATGAGTGGTTGAGGAATTGCTTAAACATGGTTGGAATATTGAATAAGAATGTAAGCCAGTCAAGTAGGAATGAAAGCCGAAATGTAGATGTTGGTTCTGAACATGGTTCAGATAGTGGGGAGAGTGACCATGGTTCAGATAGTGAACATGGTTCACATAGTGACAATGAATCTGACAGTGATGATAGTGACTTTGTAGTTGATGAAGACTAGATGATGAATAATGTAGAATTTGACATGGTTGAATTTAGGAGTAACATAGATAAAAATGCAGAATGGGTTGAATGTGCAGATACTATAGAAGAAGTTACTGAGGTGTTTCAGAATGAAGATGTTGATAATGAAGAGTTTGGTAGTGGGACTGACTCAGATGATGAAGGTGAGAGGGGAAAAGCATTAAGGAAGGTGGCTAGGATGAATAAGGTTAATGCTGGTAGTGAGGGTACAATATGGAAAGAAATTTTCTTTATTGGTCAACAGTTTGGTAATAGCAAACTCATAAAGGAGATGGTCACAATGGTAGCAGTCGAAAAAAGAAGAGAGTTGTGGTTAAAGAAGAATGACAAGCTTAGGGTGAGGGTAGTTTGTTGAGGAAAGATACCAAATTTTAAAGCTAATAAGGATCCTGTGGTTGATAGTGGGCTAGATGATAGGCCATAAGTAAAGGGTAAGCCCATTAAGTCCAAAACAACTAGTGGATCTAAAATTAGGTCAAAAGGTATATCTATTAAAGATAGTGAACCTGTATGCCCTTGGTCTTTGCAGTGCTCAAAGTTACCAAATGAGGATACATGGCAAGTGAAAACTTTTGAGGATGTTCACAAATGTTTACAGTCAAGAACAGTTAAGAAATGCATATCAACATTCTTGTCAAAAGAAGTAGAGGAAACCATTAAACCAAATCCAAAAATTCCAGTGAGTGCTCTTCAAGACCAGTTGCAGAAAAAACATATTTCAAACCAAAAAGTGCAAAGAGCTAAGCAGATGGCCAGAGAAAGAGTAATTGGTGATTATACAAAGCAATATGAACTGCTGAGAGATTACCTTATTGAGTTACAAAAACAAAATCCAGATACAACTGTTAGGATTGATTTTGAAAGACTAAATGACCGCATAAGAGTTCTTGAAAGGAAGTTCAAGAGGGTTTATATATGTTTAGGTGCTTTAAAAGAGGGTTTTAAGAAAAGTAAGAGTGATTTATTGGGGTTGGATGGTTATTTTTTGTCTGGTCCTTTCCCTGGTCAAGTGCTGACAACAGTAGGGGTAGATCCTAACACAACAAAGTATGGTGTTGTTTCAAAGTCCACAGGCTTCAAGTTCCCCTACACAGTCCTCAAATTATGGTGGTGGCATTGCTTCACAGACTTCTGTTGTTGGTACACAGGCTTCAAGTGATCCTACTGGGGTGAGACCACTACCTTTACTACTACAAGATTCACCATCAAAGAGGACAAAGACAACTGCAAACAGACTCAATTGATGTTTTTCTCTTATGTCATGTTATGTCTTTACTAGTCATGTTATGTTTGTGTTAGAGACCATGGATGTTTTTCCCTAATGTCATGTTAAGTTTTTAGGTCATTTTGTGTTTTGGTAGTTTGGCCTAATCTATTATGGCCATTTCATGATATTAAGACAATGTGTAAGTTTATGGTCTTATGGATGAATGTTAAGACAATGTGTAAGTTTATGGTCTTATGGTCTCATGATGTTAAGACAACTATTAATGTGTTTATGAATGTTTATGGTCTTATGGTCTTATGTTTGGAGTTAGTGAAAGTGTGAAATTGCATTTACAAACTAAATGCTTATGCAGTGTGTTGAGTGGGATACGATTTAAGACTTCCAAAGTCAAAGTCAAAGTCAAAGTCAAATTGTAGTTACATAACTTCACATACTAACCAAGAGTTAAATTGCATTTACTTTTACATTGAATTATGTGATGCGTGTTACTTTAAATTCACATACACACACCACATTACACATAAAAATCTGTCAAACACAAAATCAAACCATTAAACACCAAACTTCTCAAAAAATGAGTTCCAAGCCTGATGTGATTGAACTATCATCTGATTCATCAGAACTCATGTCTCCTAAACCTGATTGGATTACTTATTTTCCACCAAACACTACTAGTACAAGCTCTGTTAACAAAAAGGCAAAAGGAAAGGTTGTTGAGTCAAGTTCTGATTTCAGCTCCTTTAATGATAGTTGGGTGTCTAGCTATCATTCAACATCTGAAGATGATCAATGTGTGTAAAAAAAGGGTACAACTGATCAAGCTGATTCAAAGAAGGCTACAAGTGATCAAGCTCTGATTTCAAAAAAGGCTACAAGTGCTAGGCCTACCTATCATGTTAACAGTGCTCCTGTTAAAGGTCAACCAATCTATGATGGAAGGGTTCAAGGGCTAGGCCTACCAAATGTGCACACTTGGGAAGCAATCCAGGATTAGAAGTGGAAGAGAGGGAAAGGGAAAAGGATCATGGACTAGTTTAACAACATCTATGTAATGTCTTTATCTTTTGATGTCAGCTTAACAACCTATGTGTAATGCATCTATGTATGCTCCTACTATGCAATGAAATATGCATCTATGTATGCATTAATGAAATAAAAGTAAAAGACAACTTATTTGTCAAGTTGAAACTTCTAATTTTCATTCGTATTTAGCCCCAAAATACAATTTGAATATCCACTTGACTGTCATACTAAAACACATTCATATTATACCTAAAATACCATCATACCCTACTGACTTAACACTACAGAGGAAAAAAAAATGAGAAACAACCACTTCTTGAGTATTTTAGCTTCAACAGCTTTTTCAACAACTTCTCCTTGTAGGCGATTCATAGAGTTTATTAGACCAGGAATGATTTGCACATCCCTATCACACATATGAGGATCATACCAATCTACTATCTCACAATTAGAGGCCTATAAACCAAATCCAAAAATTAGGTTAAATTTTGCCAAATTGGGGTTTTTTTTTTTATGAATACGATATTAAAGACTTACTCTTTTACTACAATAATAAAATCGCCTGTCTGGGTTATATGGTGTCCATGAAGTTTTAATGATGGCTACTAATCCACTGCAAGTGCATCTCACCATTGTTGTGATCTGGATGTTTGTGTGTTTGTGTTTCTAACGGCTCAAAAAATTAAGTAGAAGAAGATATAGTATTAGTATTAACATGAAAATACTATATTACCCCCAACATATTAGACACGTCACAAGATAACTAGGTCAACTGACGGATATGTTGGTCAAGGGACCAAACCCATATGGGTTCAAAAGCACAGGGACTGGATCCGGGGAAAATAAACCACATGCACGATCTTCGAGTGACCCAGTAAACCACAGGGACGATTTATGATATTATTATTATTATTATTATTATTATTATTATTATTATTATTATTCAAATATAGCAACTAGCCGTTTGAGGAATAAAGTGATTTTTTTTATCCACTTCTACGTTCCACTCCATGTTGCTGTGGTAACTTGGAGCTCAACGCCATTAATAATGCAAGGATGCTCGTACGGCAACGCGGCCATAACGTCGGCCACGTCACCTTAACGCCCCGTTAAATGTTATTGTACCAATCGCTATTAGGAGACAACATTCCGCTCTATTTATTCATATCTGCATCCAGCTTAAAGACAAACAGCCATCTTTTTGTTGTTATCAGATAACTTTCAGGGAAAAGATTACTAAATAGTGTGATCAAATCAATATTCGAAAATAACTTGTGAACAAGTGCATGTTTAACTCAGTTTTCTAAAACAAAAAATGACGGCCTGACGGGTCCAAAGCTACATGGGCTGATATCACTCGTTGGGCTTTAAAAAAATAAGCTACAACAATTTAATATGATTCGGTTCAAATGGGCCCTTCTTCTGAGGTGACTGTTACTTCAACTTTTCCAATAAAATAATACTCCGTATAATTTGTCACCTAAAGCCCTAAAAGGCTAAAACATGCAAATAATCTAATAACAAGGAATTCGGTGCCTGCCACGTTGTGGCAGGGATTTTTACGATGTTTTTTTATTTTTTTCGTCATTGTTTGGGTATCGTAATTGTACAACGCTATTTTTCTCATTTCGAAAGAAGCATGTGGGAATATTTTTTGTGTAAATATGTTTTGTTGTATTTGGGATGTTATAATGTTTGTAAATGTAAATCTGAGAATGCTAGTCCAACTATTTTTTAACAACTGGTAATTTGAGAGTTTCATATATATGTTTATTTTTTCAGCAACTTGATACAGATTTGTAGCAAGTAGTGAACTACTACACTTATCATTAATAAGTTTTTTGGGCTCCGGTGATGGACCAAAATAAACCCACTGAAAGACCAACAAATTAGGCAATATTTTATTTGAAAGTATTGTTGGTAGCACGCCTTTTAGTATATGGTATAAGATCATTTGAGGACCAAACTTTTTTTACATACCAAGGGACTAATCTTCACCTTCCATCTTTCCTTCATCTTTATTTGATCTAATGGATGAGATTAATCCCAACAATTTAAAAAACGCACTTTCATCATTTTTTTTCAAATATTAATATCTTTCAAACCGTCAATCGTTAAGCGAAAAAAAATATACCGTTACGACGAGCATTTAATTATCTTTCTATAGATAGGCTAATTGATATATTTTCGACAAATTTTTTTTCTTCGTTTTTTTCACGTTTTTTTTCGTAGACGAAAAAATCATATATGATATTACATATCATATATGATATTATATGTAATATCATATATGATATTACATATCATATATGATATGCAATATCATATATGATTTTTTTTCGGCCACGAAAAAAAAAACGTGAAAAAAACGATTTTTTTTTCTTTTTCAAAAGTATATCAAAGTGTCCGTCTATAGAAAGATAATTAAATACCCGTCGCGATGGTGTAATTATTTTCGCTTAACGATTAACGGTTTAAGAGACATTTAAATTATAAAAAATGGGTGAAATAATAAAATGTTTTTAATCTCAACCATTGATTTCCTTTTTAGATAGATGGTAGGGATGAGTCCTTTTGTATGTGAGGAATGTTTGATTTGTAATATAACTCGACTCGTAGTATATATATATAGAATTCTTTTTCCCAACCATGCTAGCCTCTCTCTCTCTCTAGTAAAAACCGAAAGAATATAGTTTGTTTTGTGTTCATTGTATGACTCGTTCAAGTTTTCTACCGATCTGATCCTGAGCTTTTCATGAGCAGCTTGGCTCATTTCCACCTCTAAAGTTAACCGAAGTTGGTAAAATTGGACAAGTTAACCGGAGTGAGACTTATGGACCAGTTAGCTTCGTTAGTTTCAACATTTTGCATAAAAAATATAATTGGAAGTCAAATCGTTCAATATGCTCATAACTGAGTCAACAATTTCACTCTAATTTGGGACATCTAAGAGTGTATTATGGTGAACATGTAAGATACAACCAAATATCCTCAATTATTATGCTCTTCTTTTCTAAGTCCAAATTGGACGCGTGTTTTGTTTTAGGTGGGTACTTCGTGCATGCTACCAGAAATTTATTAAATTGATAGTAGAAGACTTGTGATGTTATTTCTAATATTTGGTACGACTTCTTGTGCAAGGTTACACATGTTTGACTTATGGAACCAAAGATATAGAGGTGGTGATAGGAGACATCATGTTAATGGTGGGGATGGGATATCATTACACACCTCCTACATATCTCCGTGACACTAGATTTTGTTTTCAACTATCTAGTTCCCAATGCAATGCATATAAATATATGGGTAAGGATCCAGTGAGAAGAAAACTTAAAATGAGAAGGATGAGAAATAACTATAACCACACATTTGAGATGCATCGACTTGATTTAGATGCATCTCTATTCATTTAGATGCATCCAAATTAGTTCCGAAAAGTGATTTGAAGTGAAAACGATGCAAAGTAGTACTAACAACAAATTTGACCTGCAGAGGACGAAAAATGTATAGGATTTGTCTAACTTGATGAAATGCATATAATATATGTATATGCATCTAATTTTTTGCTAGGAAATATATTATGGTGCATCTAAAAGATTAGAAATGCATCGAATTTAAGTCGATGCATCTCAAATGTGTGGTTATAGTTATTTCTTATCCTTCTCATTTTAAGTTTTCTTCTCATTTGATCCTAAGTCATAAATATATTACTAAGAAGAATATAATATCCTAACTACATTATCATAGATTTGAAGTAGAAAAGTGATAAAATAATTACGTAATAGCTAGCTTATATAAATTATTGCAAGTTTAGAAGTGTATCACAAGACAATATAATGATTTGGTAATGCCATATTAACAAGACAATATATGACAAACTTGCAAATCTGTCAATTTCTTACTACTCTATTATTATTTTTTTCCTTTATACTTTGGCTAGCTTGGTCAACTGGATACGAGTTGCTTGTAACTCATCCATATGTACGAGATCGTCACACCTGATTTGAGACTCGGGTGAAGAAAAATTATGTCTTGTGCCGTCATATTAACAAGCTATCAATTCTTTGTGAAATTTGTTGACGAATTCTATTACTTTTTTTTTTTATAAAATTCGTAAAGCAAATTTATTGTATAGTAGTAAGTAAAAAGGGCTACTATAATGAATGATGGAAGGATGGGATGTGTGAAGAAATTAATATCCTTCCTTCTTTGCTTCCCAGGGGGGTCAGAAATCGCATGCAGGTGGATACATACATAAATATGCATGGACCATACTGTACTGTATCTTAAAATAACCCCAAAAAGAAAAGATTTTCTACATTCTGCTCCATCACTATCCTGTCGGTACCTGAAAATGACTCTTCTATCCCTCCTCATTCTAGACACACTCAAATATCCTGCTACTTAAGATTTCAAATCATTGTATATTGATATTATGTTTATGTTATAAACCATAAAAATGGAAATGGTTAATGTTAATGTTATCATGGTGAAGACACCCGGGTTAGGAAGAAATGAACAAACCATGTGGTTAACTATCTTTTTCTTTTAAACGACAAACTATATTAAAATAAACTAGCAAGACACTACAACAAACAAACGTCAAAACGCATAGAAAAACAACGTGTGACATGTGGTTGACTATCAAAGTCGTAGCAATATACCACACCTAGCTAGCCTGACAAATACATATGTGAAAGACAGTGTTGACCTTATGCTTCGGAGTAATATCTTTTCGTTTCTATGTTGTACTTGAAATTTGGGTTTATCTCCTAACACAGTAATTTATTAGATAAAAATTGAGGTGAAAATGAATCACCTAACTTGCACTACAAAAAATTGTTTCAATCTTCACATCTTTAAAAAGTGTGTAAAATTTTATTGATTTATTAACACTTAATAATGTATAAAAAATGGTTATTTTTACAAATAAGTAACGAACTTTGAAAAATTTTCTATGTTATGTAACAAACTTTCGAAAATATTAAGTTAAGTAACAAAACTTTTTAAAACCGTCAAAGTTAGGTAATTGTGCCCAATGTTGCAACTGGTAACCGGTTGTGCCGGTTACTTTTGTTTGACCATTATGTTTGACCTTACTTATAACGTTAACAAACAAAGTTTGCCAAAAAAACGTTTTCCCCCAATTTTGAAGAACCCTAATCCCCCATACGCATAACCCTAATTCCCAAAATTGAGAAACCATAATTCTTCAATCCATGTAATAATCAAAATGGGTAAAGGTAAACCCGTCAAGAATCGACCTTTCATAGTTAACCTAAAATATGAAGGTCTATTTACAATTAAACCTTTTGTTTATATGAACTACGATGAGAAGCAAATTACGGATCTTAAGTTTGAAGGTATGTCATGTGTTCAACTCTTTGATGTAGTTAGGCATTTAGTCCATAATCCTCTTAGGAGACTTTATTATTGCAAAGTAGGAACCCCATTAAGATTAGGTATTCAGGAGATTAGAAATGATGATGATGTTCAGGCATTTTAACATGTGGTTTTGAATCAAAATGGGTAGTTGATTTGTATGCTGAACATCTTGATGAAGATGCTTTAGAATGTAGGGACAGAACAAAAGCCATAGAAACAGAAGAGGGATATGAGTCTAGTGATGCTTATTGTTCTAGTGAGGATGAGGAAGACTTAGGTGATGTAGAATTCTTTCATGAAGGTGATGAAAATGTTGAAATTAAGAATGTCTCCACAAAAGACCCATTTCTTAACAAATTGTGCTATAATAGTGGTCAGTTTAAGGGTTTCATTGATGAACTAGTCAATGTAAATGCAATAGAAGTCTTAGAAGACCTAGATCATGTAGATGCTAAGTATAAAGGTAAGCCTCATATTATTTATCCTAGGCATGATCCTACACAGGATTGGGATAAAATGGAACCTGTACAAGGAATGAGATTTGAGTCAAATGAACAACTAAAACTTGCTTTAGCCAATCATGGTGTCCACAATGGGTATCAACTGTGGTTTGAAAGAAATGATTGGAAGCAGTTGTTAGTGTATTGTGGTAGGGATGTAGAAGCAGGTAGATGTGCTTGGACTGCAACTTTAAAAAAGAGATCTCAACAGAGGAAATTAAAAGATGGTGAGGGTTGTTCTAAAGATGGCGAGGGTAGTTCTAAGTCACCTGCAAAGGTTCCTAAAAAGGGTAGGATTAAAAGGAAAGCTGTTAAGTCAAGTGATAAGGAAAAAGATGTTTGTGGTTTTAGACTTTTTGCTTCTTGGATGTCAACTGAGAATTCTTTCCAAATCAAATCCTTAAAGCCTAAACACAAATGTTCTAGGAATTACAACCTAGGAAGCTTGGTGACCTACAAATGGATAGCACACCATTTTGCCAAGGAACGAATTGAAGACCCATTCATTCCTTTGTTAAAGATGCAAACACAAATTAGGATTAAATATCATATTAATGTCAGTGTTGGGCAATGTTAGAGAGCAAAATAGAGAGCATTATTTGATTATGAAGGTGGGTTGAAAGAACATTATGCATGATTGTGGGAATATAGGAATGCTGTCATTGATTCTAATCCAGGCACTACATGTATACTGGATGATGAAGAAACCTCTACTGGAAACTATTATTTTAGAAGATTTTATGTGTGTTTCAAAGGTGTTAGAGATGGTTGGTTTGCAGGTTGTAGAAAGGTAATAGGATTGGATGGGTGTTTTCTGAAACATAAATGTAGAGGTGAGTTGCTTGTAGCTATGGGGAGAGATGCAAATAATCAAATGTACCCAATAGCATGGGCTGTTGTGAAGGTGGAAAACTATGAAAATTGGTTTTTGTTTTTGGGTCTATCTGAAGTTGCATCAGGGTAATGGTCTCACCATAATGTCAGATTCTCACAAGGTATGGAAAATATCTTTTGTAATTAGATTGCAAGTAATTTAATTAAATTGATACTTATGTATTACCATGTTCTTAAACAGGGTCTAGAAAGAGCAGTGAGTGATTTCCTACCTAATGCAGAACATAGAAAGTGCATAAGACATTTATTTGCAAATTTTAAAATGAAGTTCAGTGGAGTGGAGTTACAAAGACTGTTTTGGCAAGTTGCTTCTACTACTGTGCAGGATGACTTCTACTCAAAGATGGATGAAATGAAGGTTGTCAACCAAGGGCATATGATTACCTGATACAGAGGAACCCTAACAGTTGGAGCAGAGCATTCTTCAGTTTGGAAAGCAAGTGTCCAAATTTTGAGAATGGTATATGTGAGAGTTTCAATAGGGCCATCCTGGTACAAAGGACAAAGCCTATAATAACTATGCTTGAGGACATCAAACTGTATGTGATGCAAAGATTAGTGGCCATGAATGGGACTACACGGCTTTGGGAAGACACCATTACACCTTATATAAGGAAAAGATCGAACAAGATGATTGAATTTCAACCCAGGTAATACTTATGTATTAATTTAAAGCAATTTGTTTATTAACTAACCACTTCTTCATTTAAACAGATATTGGCATGTTGTTCCAAGTGGCTTTCAAGAACTTGAAGTGAGGAGTGGTAATCAAGCATATAAGGTTAATTTGACAAGGAAAAAAATTGCATGTGTGGGATGTGGGAGTTGTCTGGAATACCTTGTATTCATGCTGTGGCAGCTTATGAGCACATGAATAGGGATCCTGTTCGAGGAGCACATGATTGGTATAGCCAACAAAAATGGTTTGAAGCATACCAATTCTCTATAAGACCTGTATATGGTAGTACTATGTGGAAAAAAACAAGAGACCCGCCACTTCTACCACCATTGATGAGAACAATGCCAGACAGGACAAAGCAAAAGAGGATCATAGCACCAGATGAGAATACCTCACAAGTGACTAGAAGGGGAAGAATCATGACATGTAGTAACTATCAAGAAAGAGGTCACAAAAAATCTAGCTGTAAGAAAGATTCTGTCCCAAATCAACCTAAGCCCACAAGAGTATCTAACCACACATGATTATGCAACCTATGCTTCTGCTAGAGGTGGTGGCAGAGGATCCAGGGGTGGTGGAAGAGGCTCTAGGGGTGGTGGTAGAGGATCAAGGGGTGGTGGCAGAGCTCATCAAAGGACTATGGTATGTTTAATCTTTGCAAATACAAATTAAATTAAAACTGTTAGTTTTATAATCTATATTTGTATTTTGGTATTAGGTTATGGAAGAGGATGAAATTAGGAAGAACATGGAACATGATTACATGGAAGAGTTACTGATTCTAGAAGAAGATAGATTAGCTGCAGAGGATAGACAACAACAGGAACAAGATGCTTTTGATGAAGAAGCTTTGAGGTTAACTTTGGAAGAAGAGGCAAGATGGAAAGAAAAAGATTTGAAGAGGGAACAAGAAGAGCATAGAGAACGTGAAGAATGGGAAAAGAAGATGGGCTTACATCCTTCATGCTACATATCAAATGAAGAATTGAAGAAAAGATATGTTCCACATTCAAACACTTACTCAGATGAAGAATCTTTTGACCAAGAACCTTACAACAGAGGTGTGGTGTCTGTTAATGAACAAATTGAGACTCAAGAATCTATATTTATAGGCATAAGAGATGCACCACCTGCAGATAATGCTTTGCTTATTCCAGAAGTTGTTGATGCACCATGTGACCCTAACCACTTTGGAACCTATGCAGTCAATGTTTTATTGTCAAGTAAGAATCTTACTATTAGGCTTGTGAGTTTTTGCAATTCCTCTTGACCACATAGTCACTGCAAAAGCTTAACATGCTTTTACCATAACATTCATGACCACAAATTGATTGCACAAGGTTTATACAGATTGTGTAGGGCTACCATGTCCCAACTTTTTTGGACGTTTTTGAAGCCATTAATGCAGGGTGGAGTCAAGCACAACTCTGACACCAAAACAAGAAGAAAAATTGGAATTTGCTGCAAGAAAGCAGGTGGTAGGGCTACCATGTCCCAAAACTTATGAAGATTTTGGTGTGAAATCATTTGTGAAAAAAGGTACCAAAAGATTAGAAAGGCAAGGGTAAAAAGTACAATTAATGTAGTAATTGTTTAGGTTACAAGCAATGTCAATAACTAGTTTAAGTGTGTCACTTAAACCATGCAAGAATAAAACCCTTGTAACCCCCTATGATGAATGCAATGTTTGTTAGTAAAACAAGGATACAAAACCATCATTTTATTGCATTAACCAAGACTAACTGCATACATAGATTGTGTGTTCAAGGTTGACAAAGTAACACTGCCTAAACTATGCCCAATACTACAACAAAACTCACACAATCTTCCATACTAACCTATAACTACTTCAATGCTAGTACCAAAGAAACCACAACTGCAAAAACACAAAGTGTTGACTTCCAAACACTCACTTTCTTTAAGGCTTTTTTCAACTCTGTCTCCAATTCTTCAATCCTTCTTTGACGATTAACTTCAATTTGAACCTCACGCCTTTGATTGAGATTCAGTTTTCTATACATCTCAAACAAATGCATTTTGTACCAATCACATTCCTCCTCTGGATCATACCAATCCCATTTATCACATTTCTTCCTACCCGGTTTCTAAAATCAAAAAAATGTAGTATATTAAACATTTTAAATTAATAATCTTTAAAGAAAACGTATCTGACAGGCTTACCCATCGATTTTGGCAGCAAATGAAATGTCGAGCAGGGTTGGTGGGTGTCCAAGATGTTACCACCATTGCTGGCCTGTCACAATTGCAGTTATCATCACAAAGATAAGACGACATGAGTTAATTTGATTTTGATTTGGGATTTGTTTTGATTTTTGAGATTGTGTTAATTAGGGTTTATGTATAAAAGGGGGGAATAAAGAGGGAAAAAAGGGGGTATATGATTTATAACTGTTGTTGCTGACGTCACATGTGGCCCATAATTGTTCCCGGTTAATTACCTAACTTTGATGGTTTTAGAAAGTTTTGTTACTTAACTTAGTATTTTCGAAAGTTTGTTACATAACATAGAAAAGTTTTCTCAGTTCGTTACCTATATGTAGAAATAACCCTATAAAAAATTGTTACATTAATAAGTGTGAAAAAAAAAAATATAAAACAATAAATTCTCCTTGTGTCAAAACAAAAGTTCACACTTTTAAGTGTGGAGAAATCTAAAAAATATTCATACTTATAGGTGTTGACCCAACTTCTCCACACTTTCTTATTAAAGTGTGGAGGCCCAAATTCTCCACACTTCCTCAAAATGTGTGGAAGTTGGGTGTTACAAATAACCCATACTTAGAAGTGTAGAGAAATCTTATAATTCTTCACACTTAAAAGTGTGTACTTTTTTAGACAACTCTAGGTGTGAAAAATCTATTGTTTTACAATTTTTACCACACTTATTAATGTAACCAAATTTTACATACTATTAAGTGTTAATAAATTTGTTAAATTTTACACACTTTTTAGAAGTGTGGAGAAAAAAATGTGGAGATTGAACTATTTAAAAAAAAAATGTTGATTGGGTTTTAAACCCTTATATGATTGTAAGTTGTTTGTTTTAAGTGGCATTTTTCGACCGTTTCGCCTTGTCCAGGGTAGCAGTAAACTAAGGACCGGCCCATGATGGATGAGTCAACCCATATCCAGGAATTTATAGGATGGTGGAAAAAAAGATACTTACCTTAACAAAAGTCGTTGTGCTAAAATGAGGAACAATTTAAACCAACCTAGAAGGTCTAAAAATTAGCTTATGCTATGCTAAAACAACATCCTAAACCAGCAACAAAATATCCTCAAAAGATAGCAAAAATTTTCAGCTACAAGTGGGCAAAAAAATAGCCGAAACCATGCTTATACAGTGCAAAATATTGACCATTTATTCGAGTAAAATCTGTAGCCACCAAAAGTTATATTTATCAAAAAAGAAATGTACATATTGTTTGAGCAACATAAATAACATCAATAAAAGCTATCTTACCTTCAGCAAACTATTAATCTACATATCTCCTCGACGATATGCCATATTTTGGAACCGATTCACTACATCTTCACTTTTAACATTTGAAAATGCTTCTCTCACTACGACACAAATAACACAAGAGTTTGGTAAGTCTTCACTAATTCGATTTCGCAAAGACTTTATAATCTTCATTGTAGAAGAACATCTCTCTACACTTGCGGTTACAATAGGTAAAATTAAGGCTAACTTCAATAACCGATACACCAAAGGATAAAAAATATGTTTTCTTTTCTTTACCTTCACACTAGTAAGGTCGATGATGACATCAAATAATCCTGATATTTAAGTGTCAATTTTTCCCTAGTATGCTCATTATTTGTATTGATTATAAGGATATATGCTTTGATTTCTTTATATTTTGTTTCCAGGTTACAAATGAGCATAGGAGGTGAAGAGACACGGAAATTGGAAAGAACGTTCAAGGGATACACATTTTAGTATGCTAAAGAGAGCTACGGCGTAACTCACACTCTTACTTAAGATGTAGCTAGAAGTTCAAACATATTGACCAAGCCAACATTATCAAGAGTTACGGCGTAACCAACTCATGCAGTTACGCTGTAATCATTAGAAGACTTAGAAGAATTCGAGCCATGAAGGCTACACCGTAACCACACAATGGAATTACAGCGTAGTAAAGTAACAGTATGTGATACAAGATTTTGTCAAGATTACGGCGTAAACACACCTGAAGATTACGGCATAAGTGAAACCCAAAGGAGCTATGGCGTAACCAAGCACTACAACTAAGCCGTAGCCAATATTAAAGGATAAGATCGTGTAACAATAACACTAGTTATGATGTAACCAGCTTTTAGGGTTACGCCGTAGCTGTGTCGGGCCTATAAATACCAGCCTAAATTCTGCATTCTTTACAACTATTCTCACCACACAAGTCAGAGAACGAAGGGGGTATTTAGAGAGGCATTCTAGAGCAGCATACAGAGCATTTCCAAGGGAGAGATCACGCTTATAACACCATAAGTTTTAGCTTTTATTGTATAATTACATTTTCCGAATTCATGTCTTTATTAAACACTGGATTGGGTGTTCTTATTAATATGATCGGCTAAGCACCTCTGGTGCTAGCCTAATTATGATTCCTTTATTATTTTGATTATGTTTTCGTACTTTTCATAATGCTTCTAGTGTGTGCATGATTAGTTTATCATAGATCCTTTAGTTGCGGTAGTTTTGAAGAACCGGTTATACTTGGTGATACGTGGGAATCGCACCAGGCTTTACCTCTCGAGGGATCTCGAGAAGCTTACAACCCCCACCAGGCAGTGTACCTGATCGTTGTAGTATAGTATAATTACAAGTATCGGGGGATTGATCGTTCAACTCAGGAATAGTGTCGCTAGGATTAGAAAGTCTCCTAAACTAAGTCTAGAGGTGAGGGATGATTCTTTTTGTATTTTTATGTTTTATAAAAGCGAATAAGATCTCGGGTTTTAGAAGAGTGGGCGGAATTAGTTGCTAGCCAACTAACCCAATTAACTACAAATGCAATCAAAATAAAATGACAGAAATGAAAATGAAACTAATTAAACTAGTGGTGTAAACAATGATGGGGAAAGTTGTGTTTACTTAGGTTTCATTACTCCCTAGATATCTTTTACAGGTTGATAGCTTATTACAATTGCATGGATGACGGGTCATATTCCTTAATACTAGTCATAGGGCCGTATGCAATATTCCCTAACTCTATAGGATCCTACTTCACTCCTATGTCGAGCCGTTAGAAGCTCCTAACATGGGATCATTAGAATTCTCCTACGCATTAAATACAACCAAATATCGTAGTACACCTCCGATCATGTTTCTTAAGACGTTCAAGCAAGTTACCAATGGAAGTCTGTCAGTTTTCTTAAGCCTAACATCGAATACAATCATCTGTAACAACTATAAACAAACAATCAACCCATAATTAACATCTAGGTTTCACTACATCTAAGCAAACACAAAATAAATATAGCCGAGCATGTTAAATTGAAGACAAGCGTAAGATATACTCAAGCAACACATAGACATATTGATTGAATTGAAAGAGTACTTATCTCAAATTGAACATGAAAGATTCAAAGGGGTGAAACCCTTGAAAAAGCTAGAAAATTCGACCTAGGGTTTTTTCCCTCGAAGTTGCACACTAATGAATGAAATTTGGAAAACTATATATAGATTTTACAGGGTGACAGCGTCATGTGTAAACATGTGACGCCGTCAACTCACCGCCTATAATGAAATCGGATTGCCTAGATCCACTTTTGACGCCGTCATGTGTAAATTTCTTCTGGGCCGTCACTAATACATGGACCATGACGGCCTTGGGTGACACAGTCATCTCTAATGCACAAAACTCTCTGGATCGTCACGTATATTGTCCACATCCACCTCTTTTGTTACTCTTGACGCCGTCATTAAGGAACTTGTGACGCCGTCAGGTACTGTTCCCAGCGAGGAAAATTAAGACTTTGCCGTTTTCTTCACTTTTATGCTCCAAAAACGTCCAAAATGCTTTCTTTTCCAGATTTCTCTCCAAAAGTACCTAAAATGATAAAAGGAACGATTTAGGGCAATATTTGATCAAATAATCTCGACTTTGGGCTTAAATGACCCCTTAAAAATGGTTCACTTTTCGCCTCATCAAATACCCTTACACTTGAGATTTGCTTGTCCTCAAGCAAATGCGCTTTTATTCTAATCAAAATACAACTTAAGGGTCATTTAACACTAATATAAAAGTAATTACAACAAATAATCGTTCCACTAAAGACCAAAGACAAGCACGGAGGTCATACGCTAGCACCTCACAAATAGTGTTTAGATACTCATATCTCTCAGGTGTAATAAAGTATATATCACAATATGGAAATGGAAAACATCTCTCACTACCTGTCATAACAAAATATATTACCATAGGCTTGGGAAAGGATCAAACCTCCACCACTTGGCGTAAGCACCTAGGATAAACTATCAAAGAGGTCTTTTAAATGGTTATAACGTTAGGTGTAGGGATATGGAATACACGGTTTTGTTGGTGATGAGGCGAAAAATGATCCGTTTTTAGGGGGTCATTTAAGCCTGAATCCGACTTTATTTGATCAAATATTGCCCTAAATCGTTCCTTTTGTGATTTTAGGTACTTGGAGAGTGAATTCTGGAAAAGAAGCCATTTTGGACGTTTTTGGAGCATAAAAGTGAAGAAAACGGCAAAGTCTCAATTTTCCATGCTGGAACAGTACATGAAGGCGTCAAGAGTAAACTCATGACGGCGTCAAACCCCAAGAATTAAAATCCGTAGCTCATGACGGCGTCACGCAGGCCGTCAGAAGTAGATCAAGGCCGTCCGAGGAAGTATTTGGCGGCGAGATGACGGCGTCACACCTTTATTCTTGACGCCGTCACCCCGATTTTCCTATATATAGTTTTCTAGTTTTTCACATTAAAAGAGAGAAGTTTTGGAGAAACCCTAAAGACGATTTTGGTGCAACTTTTACAGGTTTTTCAAGGGTTCCAAACCCTTGATACCTTGCATTGTAATTGAGATAAGTGTTCTTCTAATTCAATCAATATGTCTATGTGTTGGTTGTCTATATCTTGTTCTTGTCTCAATTCCATTATGCTAGGCTAGATCTCCTTTGTGTTTGCTTAGATCTAATGAAACCTAGATATTGATTATGTGTTGATTACTTGTTTATTCTTGTCTTGGATGAATGATTTTATATGTTAGGCTTAAGAAAACTGGCAGATCTCCAAATGGTAACATGCTTGAACGTCTTAAGAAACATGAACCGAGGCGTACTAGGTCTTTATTGGTTGTATTTAATGCATGAGCCACTGTTTACAATCCCTATAGTTGTGCTGGGCATGGTGTAGGAGGAGATAAGAGCTCATAGAATTGGGGAGTTATGTATGCCACCCCATGAATGGTATTAAGGAATACAATCCGTCATCCATGCAATTATTACAAGTAATTAACGTGTAAAAGATATCTAGGGAGTAGTGAAATCTAAGTAAACACATTTTCTCCAATTACTGCTCACAACCTTAGTTTAATTAGTTTATTTTCATTTTTAGTATTTTATTTTGATTGCATCTTAGTTTTGGGTTAGTTGAATAGCAACTAATTCCGCCCACTCTTCCAAAACCGATATTTTTAATTGCTTTCCATAAAATATAAAAACACAAAAATAATCATCCCTCATCTTTAGAACTAGTAATTAGGCTTTCTAATCCTAGCGACACTATTCCTAAGCTGAACGATCAATCCCCCGGTACTTGTCACTATACTATACTACAACGATCAGGTACACTGCCTGGTGGGGGTTGTAAGCTTCTCGAGATCCCTCGAGAGGTAAAGCCTGTTGCGATTCCCACGCATCAAGTTTTTGGCGCCGCTGCCCGGGGAATAGTTATTGTCTAGGTTAGAATTTCTTTTTATTAGGTCTACTTGCTAGATTCCTTTCTAGTAAGATTTTATTTTTATTTTTAGGTCTTCTTTAGTCTATCTTATTTCTTCGTGCCTTTGTTCGTAACTCTTTACCATCCGACATCATGGAAGGTGGTAACATCTTTGAACCCATCATCCCACCACAACAAAACCCACCATTAGAACCCCTTAGGCCCCGAACCTTAGGAGAGTATTCCCGTCCTAACCACCAAGGCTACCGAAACACCATTGAGCTCACCGGAGCCAATGTGACCCCCTTGCGATCCGACACCATCCGGTTGGTGCAAAGCGGATGTGCATTCCATGGACTTCGTTCCGAAGATCCAAACCAACATCTTAAGGACTTTCTCAAAATCGTAATTTCCATAGACCTAGGTGTTGAAACTAGAGAGACTACCCGTTTACGCCTATTCCAATTCTCTCTACGGGATCAAGCTAGTCAATGGCTTGAGCGTTTACCCGCGGGATCCATCACCACATGGGATGATCTCACCACTCGTTTCCTTGCTCAATTTTTCCCACCGGGGAGAACTACTAAGCTTAGAAATGACATCTTGATGTTCCAACAACGTCAAAATGAATCTCTTTATAAAGCATGGACTCGTTTCAAGGACTTACTCCAAAAAGTCCCTCATCATGGCATAGATCTTTGGCTCCAAGTCCAAATCTTCTATGACCATATCGACATCTCCACGAGGCGAGCCATTGACCAATCGGCCGGTGGTAAGCTACGTGATCTTAGTGCGGAACAATCATGGGAACTCATAGAAGATCTTGCTCTCTATGACAACGAAAGTTGGAACGATCCCCGTGACTTGAACAAAACGGTCAAGGCAATATCTTTGCCTTCGAACAACTCTAGCACTCCCGATCGTAGGATCATGGAACTTGAGGACCAAGTCAAGTTTCTCATGAAATCTTACGATGCTCCTAAGCCTTCAAGTTAAGTGAACAAAATCACTTATTCATGCGAATTATGTAGTGGTCCCCACGACACTCGTGATTGTGTGGAACTCCCCGGAACAGCTTTTGCGGACTACGCATCCACGCGTACCGACGAAGCGGGAGATAAGTGGTACACTTTCAAGCCCGAGCCAAACCCTTACGGTGATTCATACAACCCCTCATGGAAAAATCACCCAAACCTTAGGTGGAAACAAAATCAACCCAATTCTTCCAATCCGCCTAATCGTTACCAACCAAACGGTCCACCATCCAACCGTACTTTCAACAACAATTCTTCTAACAACTATGGTAGTACCAACAATCTTGAAGGATTGATGTCAAAGTTCATGGCATCTCAAGAAGCTCGCATATCTAAGTTTGAAACCGATTTCAAACAAAAGCAAAGCGAGATGACCACTAGAATTGATGCATTGTTGAAAGTTCTCAATGACCGAGAAATGGGAGCACTCCCAAGCGACACGGTCAAGAATCCAAAACTAACTGTTAATTCCATATCCTCAGTTTCGTCACCCACTTCGTGTCCACAATACTACTCGGTTAAATCAACGAGCACGTGTTTCAAACAAAACCAAGTTCCCCAAAAGGACCAATCAAATAAAACACCCACTATAGAGCCGGTCAAAAGCATAGTTGAAACACCTCCTACGCAAGACCTTGACGATGAATTCAAAGAGCTTCACCTTGAACGCCCCGTCATTGATGTCTTAGCGCGTGCTCCTTACTATAGTGCCCTCCTAGAAAAATATGAGAAGTATAAGCTAGGTAAAAATGGGACCGCGTTCGTTCAAAACAAGTTGCCTAAAAAGCTTGATGATCCGGGTATATTTGTTTTGCCTTGTAAGATAGGAAGATCCGAAGCTTTCGACACACTAGCCGATTTAGGGTCAAGCCTCAACTTGATTCCCCTATCCTTATTCACCGCTCTTAAGCTAGGAAAGTTAGAGGAAACGGAGGTATTGATAGGGCTAGCGGATGGGAGTATCGCCCACCCGGTTGGAATGATTAAGGATGTAGTTGTTCACGTAGGAAAGTTAACTATATTAGCGGATTTTCACGTCCTAGACATGGTTAGTGACACTACATGCCCTTTATTGGTAGGAAGAGGATTTTTAGCAACCGCTAGCGCCATGATAGATTCTAAGGAGTCTAAGATAGCGGTAGGTGAAGGTGATACTTGGTCGGTGTACGATGTAAGAAGCATAGTTATGATTGTGATGATGAACCGACACCGCATTGGGTAGAGATGAATAGGAGACCGTCTAGATATGGACCTTGGATAGAAAGGAACTTTATAGGACCTCAATGCCCATTCTATCTAGAAAAAGACTTTGTTGAAAAGACACATTCGGTAGAACAACTCATAGCTAGAGATGAAGAGCTAGACCCCTTTGAGGACCCCTTAGTCTTTAGGAAGATGATTGAGTTATTAAGTGTAATGCCCATTAACATAGAAAGGAATAAATGGAAAAGAGAGGGAGATAAGTGTAAATGGAGGTGGGACAAGCCACCTAAAGAAGGTGACGGGTCATGGCATATTAGAATGACTTTGTATGATCCAGATGGAGAAAAGTTTGAAAGGTCATACCACACTAAGGAAACCGATAGGAAGTTGAAACCTAAGTTTGATCCCAAAGATGTCCTCAATGAGGAACTCACCCGAATCACGTAGTAACCCATAGCCTTGAGTCTAGCTACAAGACTCGTAAATAAAGAAAAGCGCTTCTTGGGAGGCAACCCATGTTTTTCGTGATTTTAATTGTTTGTTTGTTATTTGCTTCCGTATGCATGTTTTATTTTTATTGTTGGTTGATCATGTTTCTCAATTAAAATGTGGAAATACTTTACTTTGTTGTTTAGCCTAGTCCTAACTCCAACCTAAAAGTATTTTGGCAAAAGATAAGTGTAAGGGGAAACCCCAAATATGTTTTTAAGAAACAAACCGATCATGATTCTCCACAATATTAAATGAGCATGTGTATTCATATTTGTTAGAGTCAAATGCTTGTATTGAGTCATAATGAAGTTTTGCAGGATTTTCCAGGAAGTAGGACCAAGTTTTTCCAGAAATTTTCCGGAAACTTAACATAAGAATTTCTGCCGGTCCATTCTGACGGCGTCAGAGTTTTACTCTTGACGGCGTCAGGAGTTAAAATCTGGAAATTTTACCGGTTTTGTTTTTCTAACGGAGTCTCATAGTTTTTGTGAATTATTAAGTTTTATAATCTCTAGGAAATTTTCAAACTTCATTCCACAAGTATTATATCTTACTTTGTTTTCTAGGATTTAGTAACTTATATAGGATGCCGCCGATTTTACGCGAGGTTGTCTTGTCTATTTTTGTCAGGATTTACAGGTTATGTATGACAAGGAGATGATTTATATTCTGGAAGGGAAGCTTTGATTGTTTCATTTTCTTGGAGGAAGATTTAACCTGGCCAACCTATAATCCATACCGAGCGAATCAGGGGAGTATTTGATTTCATTCTCTTTACTTTTTCACTTTTACATTCTTTACTTGAACATTGGGGACAATGTTCATCTTAAGTGTAAGGGGAGGGTAAAAAGATGATACCTTACATATGCACTTTCGCTTGAGTTTGTCTTGTTTGATAGTAGATGTGTAATAAAACTATGAGAAATACTTGTTAGTGTAATTTTAGCGCCAAATTTAAATTTTTTTACAACATTTAGGAGTGAAACTTTAGCCATAGCAAGCGTCTCATGGATAGGAGATTGTATGACTAGCACATAACCGTATAGTTAGAAAAATTTTCCACCCAAATATGTGAGGTTCGCCTTTAGATTTGATAGGAAAAGCATTTACTATTAGTGCTTATGAGTGTACCGGTAGCATTTAGATTCTAGAACTTGCGTTAGTGATGCATCCCGAGAGCGCTAGTGAGACTACATTTGTGTGGTAGGATTTACTACATGATAAGAGGCATTAGGATCACCCTTGTGTTAAACCCGTATCATAATTACTTGACCATTTAAGTCATATTACTTGGCTAGTTAAGTCAACTAATTTTTCCCACACCCTTAGCGTTGTACTCATTTTTAGTACACGAAACCCCTAGTACACCCCTCCGAGCCTATCTTTTCGTTTCTAACTTTAAGCATTTTACTTAAAGGAAGAATTTGTTACACCCCACTTAAATGTACACCCAAATCGCCTTAGCCTTCCGTGTATGCGCTCATTTTTAGTGCATTATTGTTATTTGTTAAACCCTAAGTTAACTTTCTAATTGATTACATGGTTGCTAAATCGAGTCATATCCTTGTACATATTGTTTTGGGACGATTGGGACTCATGGGTAAGTACTTATTTTATGGAGTAATGGGGAAGAACATCATTTATTACCCCCATATGTACGTTAATCTTAAAAGTGCTCCAAGTGTTTTGATTTTCTTAATTCGAGTCATTAGATTAGTTTAATGTAAAGTATGTAAAGATTCAAGTGTAAGGGGAATTCTCATCCCCTATGATGTATTATTTTGGATGGTAGGGTAAGAGTGTATGCAAAAAAAAAAAAAAAAAAAAAAAAAAAAAAAAAAAAAATCGAAAAATCAAGAAAAAGAAAAAAAAAAAAAAAATAGAAAAAAAGGAAAAGAGAAAAAACATACGGACTACCATCCCTTTTTATTCTATGTTCATTTTATGTTTTTGTTATTTTTCATTTATTAGCTTAAGTCGAGTCTAGTCTTGGCTTAGCAACGCCATATTGTACATGTAATTAACTAAGATTGTTAACTCGCCACCAGTAAAACTTCCTTTATCCAACAAAACCGTGTAATTCATATCCCTATACCTAACGTTACAACCCTTTAAAAGACCTCTTTGATAGTTTATCCTAGGTGCTTACGCCATGTGGTGGAGGTTTGATCCTTTCCCAAGCCTATGGTAATCTATTTTGCTATGACAGGTAGTGAGAGATATCTTCTATTTCCATAATGTTATATTACTTTATTACACCCGAGAGATGTGAGTATCTAAACACTATTTGTGAGGTGCTAGTGTATGACCTCCGTGCTTGTCTATTGGTCTTTAGTGGAACGATTATTTGTTGTAGTTACTTTTATATTAGTGTAAATGGCCCCTAACTTGTCTTTTGAATAGAATAAAAGCGCATTTGCTTGAGGACAAGCAAATCTCAAGTGTAAGGGTATATGATGAGGCGAAAAATGATCCGTTTTTAGGGGGTCATTTAAGCCCGAATCCGACTTTATTTGATCAAATATTGCCCTAAATCGTTCCTTTTGTGATTTTAGGTACTTGGAGAGTGAATTCTGGAAAAGAAGCCATTTTGAACGTTTTTGGAGCATAAAAGTGAAGAAAACGGCAAAGTCTCAATTTTCCATGCTGGAACAGTACATGAAGGCGTCAAGAGTAAACTCATGACGGCGTCAAACCCCAAGAATTAAAATCCGTAGCTCATGACGGCGTCACGCAGGCCGTCAGAAGTAGATCAAGGCCGTCCGAGGAAGTATTTGGCGGCGAGATGACGGCGTCACACCTTTATTCTTGACGTCGTCACCCCAATTTTCCTATATATAGTTTTCTAGTTTTTCACATTAAAAGAGAGAAGTTTTGGAGAAACCCTAAAGACGATTTTGGTGCAACTTTTACAGGTTTTTAAGGGTTCCAAACCCTTGTTACCTTGCATTGTAATTGAGATAAGTGTTCTTCTAATTCAATCAATATGTCTATGTGTTGGTTGTCTATATCTTGTTCTTGTCTCAATTCCATTATGCTAGGCTAGATCTCCTTTGTGTTTGCTTAGATCTAATGAAACCTAGATATTGATTATGTGTTGATTACTTGTTTATTCTTGTCTTGGATGAATGATTTTATATGTTAGGCTTAAGAAAACTGGCAGATCTCTAAATGGTAACATGCTTGAACGTCTTAAGAAACATGAACCGAGGCGTACTAGGTCTTTATTGGTTGTATTTAATGCATGAGTCACTGTTTACAATCCCTATAGTTGTGCTGGGCATGGTGTAGGAGGAGATAAGAGCTCATAGAATTGGGGAGTTATGTATGCCACCCCATGAATGGTATTAAGGAATACAATCCGTCATCCATGCAATTATAACAAGTAATTAACGTGTAAAAGATATCTAGGGAGTAGTGAAATCTAAGTAAACACATTTTCTCCAATTACTGCTCACAACCTTAGTTTAATTAGTTTATTTTCATTTTTAGTATTTTATTTTGATTGCATCTTAGTTTTGGGTTAGTTGAATAGCAACTAATTCCGCCCACTCTTCCAAAACCGATATTTTTAATTGCTTTCCATAAAATATAAAAACACAAAAATAATCATCCCTCATCTTTAGAACTAGTAATTAGGCTTTCTAATCCTAGCGACACTATTCCTAAGCTGAACGATCAATCCCCCGGTACTTGTCACTATACTATACTACAACGATCAGGTACACTGCCTGGTGGGGGTTGTAAGCTTCTCGAGATCCCTCGAGAGGTAAAGCCTGTTGCGATTCCCACGCATCAGTTGGATAAAGGCAATATTTACTGGTGGCGAGTTAATAATCTAGGTTAATTACATGTACAATATGGCGTTGCTAAGCCAAGACTAGACTCGACTTAAGCTAATGAATCAAAATAACAAAAACTTAAAACAAACATAGAATGAAATGGGATGGTAGTCCGTATGTTTTTCTCTTTTCTTTTTCTTGATTTTTTTTCTTGATTTTTTTTTTTTTTTTTTTTTTTTTTTTTGTGCATACAGTCTTGCCCTACCATCCAAAATAATACATCATAGGGAATGTACATTCCCCTTACACTTGAATTTTTACATACTTTACAATAAACTAATCTATTGACTCGAATTAAGATAATCAAAACACTTGGAGTACTTTTAAGATTAACGCACATATGGGGGTAATATATGATGTTCTTCCCCACTCCTCCATAACATAAGTACTTTACCCATGAGTCCCAATCGTCCCAAAACAATATGTACAAGATATGACTCGACTTAGCAACCATGTAATCAATTAGATAATTAACTAAGGGTTTAAACATATAACAATAATGCACTAAAGATGAGTGCATACACGGAAGGCTAAGGCGATTTGGTTGCACATTTGGGTGGGTTGTAACAAATTCTTCCTTTAAGTAAGATGCTTAAAGTTAGAAACGAAAAGATAGGCTCAGAGGGGTGTACTAGGGGTTTTGTGTACTAAAAATGAGTACAACGCTAAGGTGTGGGAAAAATTAATTGACTTTACTAGCCAAGTAATATGACTTAAATGGTCAAGTAATTATGATACGGGTTTAACACAAGGGTGATCCTAATGCCTCTTATCATGTAGTAAATCCTACTACACGAATGTAGTCTCACTAGCGGTCTCGGGATGCTTCACTAACACAAGTTCTAGAATCTAAATGCTACCGGTACACTCATAAGAACTAATAGTAAATGCTTTTCCTATCAAATCTAAAGGTGAACCTCACATATTTGGTTGGAAAATTTTTCTGAATGGTACGGTTTTGTGCTAGTCATACAACTCCTATCCATGAGACGCTTGTTAAGGCTATAGTTTCACTCCTAAATGTTATAAAAATTTTTAAATTTGGCGCTAAAATTACACTAACAAGTATTTCTCTTAGTTTTATTACACACCTACCATCAAACAAACAAACTCAAGTGCAATAGTATCCTATAAGGTATCATCATTTACCCTCCCCTTACACTTAGGATGAACATTGTCCCCAGTGTTCAATTAAAGAATGTAAAAGTGAAATAGGTAAAAGAATGAAAGCAAATACTCCCCTGATTTGTTCGGTGTGGATAGTGTGGTAACAAGGTTAGATCTTCCTCCAAGAAAATGAACGTTTAAAGCTTCCCTTCCAGAAAAATAAATCATCTTCTTGTCATATATAACCTGTTAAACCTGAGAAAACAAAAAAGGCAACCTCGCATAAAATCAACGGCAATCTATATATACTAACAAGTCCTAGAAAAAAAATTAAGATATAATGCTTGTGGAATGAATGTTTGCAGATTTCCTGGAGTTTATAAAACTAAGGAATTAACAAAAACTTTAAGACTCCATTAGAAAAACAAAACTCGCAAAATTTCCAGAATTTTACAAGTGACACCGTCAGGAGTTAACTCCTGACGCCGTTAGAAGTGACCTGCAGAAATCTTTACGTTAAGTTTCCGGAAAATTTATGGAAAAACTTATGTCCCACTTCCTAGAAAATCCTGCAAAACATCATTATGACTCGATACAAGCATTTGACTCTAACAAGTACTAATACACATGTTCATTTAACATTGTGGCGAATCAAAATCAATTTCATTCTTAGAAACAAATTTGGGGTTTCCCCTTACACTTAGCTTTTGCAAAATACCTTTATATGAAGTTAAGACGAAGTTAAACAACAAAATAAAGCATTTTCACAAATTTAGTTTGAAACTGATCTACCAACAATAAAAATAAAGCATGCATACGGAAGGAAATAACATTCAAACAATTAAAAATCACACAAAACATGGGTTTCCTCCCAAGAAGCGCTTTTCTTTATTTTTCGAGTCTTGTAGCTAGACTCAAGGTCATGGGCAATTACGTGACCTCATCTCTCGAGATGACGTATCCCATATGATTATGATCCTCACTATCGTGGTAGTGATGTTTCAATCGATCGACACTCGCAGTCACCTCCCCCTCCTTTACTGCTCAAAGTAGCTATCTCATCTTTGCGTACGCTTTCAATTGTGAATGGTCCATACCACCAAGGACTTGGCTTATTGGGAGGTACTGTTATCTCTGAGTGTCTTAAGAGTACCAGGTCTCCTTTCGCGAATAGTACATGATTCTCCGTTGGTTGACTACATTTAAACTTGACATGAACTTTATTGCAGCTTTTGCCTCTCTCAGGCTCAGTTTCTTTGTAACTTTTGATCCTTGTTTCCCATGCAAGAATTTTTTCTTGAACATGATTAGGCGATGTGTCAATGTTGTTTTTGAGCTTACTTTTCATTAAGCTTTCTTGTACACATCGTGGGGTCATGAGAAAGCTAATCTTTCTTTTTCCTGACTTAAGCTCAATTTCCCTTTTTTTATACCTAATAACAGCTCTTGCAGTGGTGAGGAATGGTGCTCCAAGGATTATTGGCATGGATCCACCTCCTTTATCATCGATGATTATGAAATCAACGGGATACATGAATCCTGCAACATTGACCAGCACATCCTCTGCAATTTCCAAAGGGTACACATAAGAGTGACCAGCGAAGGATAGCCTAACACGGGTGGTGACTGGCATTTCTGAGTTTAGTTGGGTGTAAATAGTTAGGGGCATAAGACTTACTTCCGATCCTTGATTTGGCGAAAGCATTCAGATATTGCAAATTCCCAATGCTGGCTGATATCTCAAAGTTCCCACAAGCCATCTGCTTAGTAGCCACTTTTTGTACAAGTAGTTTCTCGAATATCGGTCCCCCAGGTAATGTATCATACTCATCTTCCCCCTCTTTCTCCTTCTTTGAAACCTGTTTGGAGGATTGGTTACGCCCGTCACCTTTTATCCAATTTGTTATGGTATTCTCGTTTATATCATGTTTTAGGTAGTAACCTAATGATTGGGATTTTGGCGGTTCCTCAATGGTTTGTTCACTAGGGGTTTCTTTTTCCTCATTATCCTCGTGGACAATTGTGATAGAATTAACAAATCGGGTAGTGGGGGTAGCGCTTTCTTTCCTTAGTAACATCATTTCTAGGGTTTTTGATTTGCGTATTCCTTCACTAGGCTCATCATCTCCTTCATTTTGTCTTTCATCTCCTCCTCTTGTTTATAAACAGCTTCCACGAATTTAGCAAGCCGCTCAGAATGGGTTGCTATATACTCTCTCATTCGAGCTTCGAATTCCGGGCTAAGGCTTTGAGGAGGTGAATAAGGTGGAGTATAATTTTGAAAGGTTTCGAAATTCTCTCTAGAAGGTGACTCAGAAAACGGTGTCGGAATCGTATTTAAGACCGAATTGACTGTTGCCCGTGTAGGACTCAAAGGCCTCTTTTGTTTTTCCATGAGATAGTCAACCTTTGTCTCAAGTTTGCACAGGAGTTCTTTGGAGATTTGATTGGTTTCTCCAGGTGTCGAGATTGCGTTGATAGCCGAGTTTATAACATGAGTAACTTCCCATAACTCTTGATTGTCGAAGGCAAGCTCATCGATAATTTCCCAAGATTCCTCGGCGTCTTTATCACACAACCTGCCTCCGGCGGCTCGATTAATGGTGCGTTTAGTGTGAAAGTCGACATGGTCATAGAAGATTTGAACTAATAGCCAAAGATTTATACCATGGTAAGGGACTTTTTGGAGTAAGTCCTTGAAACGAGTCCATGCTTCATAGAAGGTTTCACCTTGACGTTGTTGGAACATCAAGATATCATTTCTAAGCATCGCAGTTTTCCCCGGTGGGAAAAATTGAGCAAGGAAACGAGTGGTGAGATCATCCCATGAGGTGATGGATCCCGCGGGTAAACGTTCAAGCCATTGACTAGCTTGATCACGTAGAGAGAATTGGAATAGGCGTAATCAGGTCGACTCTCTAGTTATAACATCAAGGTCTATAGAATCTACGATTTTAAGGAAGTCCTTGAGATGTTGATTAGGATCTTCAGAACGAAGTCCATGGAATGCACATCCGCTTTGCACCAACCGGATGATGTCGGATCGCAAGGGGGACACATTGGTTCCTTGAGTGAGCTCAATAGTGTTTCGATAGCCTTGGTGGCTAGGACGGGAATACTCTCCTAAGGTTCGGGGCCTAAGAGGTTGGTTTGCTAGTGGTGGGTTTTGTGGGTGGTTTTGTTGTGGTGGGTTGATGGGTTCAAAGATGTTACCACCTTCCATGATGTCGGATGGTAAAGGTTACGAACAAAGACACAAAGAAATAAGATAGACTAAGGAAAACCTAAAAATAAAAATAAAATCTTACTAGAAAGGAATCTAGCAAGTAGACCTAATAAAAAGAAATCCTAACCTAGACAATAACTATCCCCGGGCTGCGGCGCCAAGAACTTGATACGTGGGAATCGCACCAGGCTTTACCTCTCGAGGGATCTCGAGAAAATTACAACCCCCACCAGGCAGTGTACCTGATGGTTGTAGTATAGTATAGTGACAAGTACCGGGGAATTGATCATTCAACTCAGGAATAGTGTCGCTAGGATTAGAAAGTCTCCTAAACTAAGTCTAGAGGTGAGGGATGATTCTTTTTGTATTTTTATGTTTTATAAAAGCAAATAAAATCTCGGGTTTTGGAAGAGTGGGCGGAATTACTTGCTAGCCAACTAACCCAATTAACTACAAATGCAATAAAAATAAAATGACTGAAATGAAAATGAAACGAATTAAACTAGTGGTGTAAAAAATGATGGGGAAAGTTGTGTTTACTTAGGTTTCATTACTCCCTAGATAACTTTTACAGGTTGATGGCTTGTTACAATTGCATGGATGACGGGTCATATTCCTTAATACTAGTCGTAGGGCCGTGTACAATATTCCCTAACTCTAGAGGATCCTACTTCACTCCTATGTTGAGCCGTTAGAAGCTCCTAACATGGGATCATTAGAATTCTCCTACGCATTAAATACAACCAAATATCATAGTACACCTCCTATCATGTCTCTTAAGACGTTCAAGCAAGTTACCAATGGAAGTCTGCCAGTTTTCTTAAGCCTAACATCGAATACAATCATCCGTAACAACTATAAACAAACAATCAACCCATAATTAACATATAGGTTTCGCTACATCTAAGCAAGCACAAAAGAAATCTAGCCGAGCATGTTAAATTGAAGACAAGCGTAAGATATATTCAAGCAACACATAGACATATTGATTGAATTGAAAGAGTACTTATCTCAAATTGAACATGAAAGATTCAAAGGGTTGAAACCCTTAAAAAAGCTGGAAAATTCGACCTAGAGTTTTTTCCCTCAAAGTTGCACACTAATGAATGAAATTTGGAAAACTATATATAGCTTTTACAGGGTGATGGCGTCATGTGTAAACATGTGACACCATCAACTCGCCGCCTATAATGAAATCGGATTGCCTAGATCCACTTTTGACGCCGTCATGTGTAAATTTCTTCTTGGCCGTCACTAATACATGGACCATGACGGCCTTGGGTGACGCCGTTATCTCCAATGAACAAAACTCTCTGGATCGTCACGTGTATTGTCCACATCCACCTCTTTTGTTACTCTTGACACCGTCATTAAGGAACTTGTGATGCCGTCAGGTACTGTTTCCAGCGAGGAAAATTAAGACTTTGCCGTTTTCTTCACTTTTATGCTCCAAAAACGTCCAAAATGCTTCCTTTTCCAGATTTCCCTCCAAAAGTACCTAAAATGACAAAAGGAACGATTTAGGGCAATATTTGATCAAATAATCTCGAATTTGGGCTTAAATGACCCCTTAAAAATGGTTCACTTTTCGCCTCATCACTTGGTATACTAGGGAAATAGACCAAACGAACCTAGTGTAGTTAGGTTGCGAGGGAAATGGTTGGGATGACAACCAATGTATTCCCTTGTGTGAAAATAGACCAAAGGACCACTTTCCGGGTTGGATAAACTTATGTAGTTAGAGTATGGTCTAAGATCCGAGAGGCCGGGCCATACAAGGATAAATCTAGCATGTAGTGGTACTTAGTGACTCAAACTAGTCTATCATACGTCGGCTTACTTACAGAGGGTAGTGCCTTTGGTTCCCAACAGGATTCTAGGGAGATAGGTTAGGGAACTAGACCAAATGAGCCTAGTGATATATGTCTGCCCCATTTGAAGCGTTAGAATAGTTTAATAGAGAACATAACCATAAACAATCTAGGATGACTAGCTAGGCTAGTACACTTTCTCTCCATTGCTTACAACTTCTATTTACTTTCAGTTTTATTTCATTTCTATTTAATTAATTAATTCAACTTAAAACAAGCTTAAAACGTGACACTTAAACTTAAATTAGGATCCACCACACATAGCTCTTGGGACGACCTCGATTTTACCAGTTACTAATCTACACATGATCGGATACACTGTTCGTTAATGCTAATAGGTAGACCTTAGGTAATCGAGACTTATAAATTTAAGACCTAGTCAGTAAAACCTGCATCAGTTGACAATACCATTTAAGTCTTCAAAACTCTTATTTTTTTGCCACATTGGCATAATACAAGTTCTTGAGTTGACTCTGAAGTTCTATCCTTTCAATGTTATCAAAATCATTTGGGTTCAACTCACTCAACCTCACTGACTTTGATGAGTCAAATTGAGCAAATGAATCAAATGGATTGAAACAAGCCATGTTTGTAAGTAATTCGGTGCTCGCCTTACTAAAACAATCACTAAACTCTTGAATCTGCATATCCACAATTGTGTTAAGACATTCAACCACAAAATTGAAATTGAGCTTAGGGTAATCGCTTACCATATTCTTAGAGGACTAATGTACTATACCAGACTACCAATACCAATAATGTGAGTACAAAGATGAAAATATATTAAAGAGTTATAAGGCTTGTACAATCTTGGGCTTAAGTGTGGGCCAGGGGCTATTTGATTTATGGGTGGAGGCACTTTAGAAGAAAGCCCAATAATAAAAATATTCATGATAAAATATGATGTTGTTAGGCCAACCATGGAGGGCACTAACCCCCCACCCATCGAAACATGTAACCATTTTACGCATACTTGTCTATCAGAAAATAATATGTGAAAGAAAATGTTGAGTCATTGATATTAAAATTTTCAATTGTATTAAAATTTTACTTGTCTATCAACTTTGAACTTTTTTAATTTTGTCAAGTATTTTAAGAAGTTTGGATCTTTGGCAAAAGGCTATAACACCTCCTTTATTATGCTTAGCTTAAAAATCGCAGATCCGCTTGAATTAGGTGACTACCATCCTGTTAGCCTCATCGTATGCACGAGTAGTGTCATTTCAAAACTTGTTGCATCTTATCTCATCCGAGTATTCATAAATTGATTAGTCCAAATCAGACTACTTTTTGTTTGGGAGGCAGATTCTAGATGGTAGTTTGATAGAAAATGAAATCATTAATTTCGCTAAGAAGGAAGATGTAAAAATGCTTCTATTTAAAGGAGATTTTAGAAAGGCATTCGATAGCCTTAATTGAAAATTCCTACTTGATATTATGAATTAAACGAGGTTGAGTCCAAGATGGTGCAAATGGATTTTAGTTTGTCTTTCTTCGGCTTCGATATTTGTTTTCATAAATGGATCCCCCTCTAGATAGTTTCTTATAAATGTGGTTTGCATCAAGGAGACCTACTCTGTTAGTGCAAATATTATGATATTTAAACTAAACGGTTTCTTCGGTTTTAATAATGACAAACATGTAACTTGTAATGCATAACGTAAAATGTGCAAGTTACTTGTAAACATAAATCATCAATGCATACTTACATCAACACCTCTCGGCGTCTCAAGTATGCTTAAACAAAGACGTAGATTTTCATCCTGACGTAAATCACTCAAGGTATAGACAAACAAATCTACTACTTGAAAAATGATCAAAGGACTATATTTTTTTAAACTTCACATTTTTAATATGACAAAACATATTTTAAAAAATATATTTTACAAATTAGTTTTGAATAAAAAAGAAATGTTTTATTTTGAAAATAAGTTTAAGAATCCCAACAGTCATTTTCCCCCAAAAACAGCTCCAAACTTCCCTAAATAAACCTTCCCCACTAAAAACAAACGGAGGAGCGTTTTTGTCCCCCACGGTACCACTAAATTTAGTGGTGCCGTGTGACAATTAATGGTATCGTCTGTCTGTAATGGCCATTTTTCTCTTTGCATATAAATAGTGGACCATTTTACACTTCCAACTTGATTTTTCCAGTCAATTTTTTCTTGTCTAATCCCTGCTTATTCAGATCACTTTCTTTGATCATTTAGAAAGTCTTAGTTTGTTTTAGAGTGATCCAATCATCTATTCAAGTGATCACCTTCATTCCTCTTCTAGTGCAAAAGAAGAACACAAAGTATCAAGAAGATGCAAGGTGTTAGAGTCTTTGTGTAGTGCACTTGCATTACTTATTAGTTTGCTTGATTGTATCTTGATATACATCAAGTATCATAGTCTTGTTTACTCCTCTAGTGTTGATCATGGTGATCTTGATGAGATGTTGGAGAACTATTATAGCTTGTGTGCTAGTGTGTCTTAATCAAGTGGATCAAAGGTAGATTTGGTAGATCAAGTATGGATCATGTGGATCTTGTAGGGTTTGTGTGATTTGTGAAGATTGGGTACATCATGAATAGATCGAGTAGATTGATTATAGATCATGTGGATCTTGTAGCTTGTGTGAGTTGTGAGGATCAGGTAGATCGTGGTAGATTGGTACTAGCTAAGATTAGTACTCGACATCTAGCTTAGTTTCAAAAAATAACGTAAGCGCCACAGTTTATGCGTTTAGGCCTTAAAACACAAGGTTTGTTATGTTGAGCCATAAAACATAACGGGTTTGGTTGTACCCGAAGAAGAACTCAACATATATCTTAGTGTCTGAAAATATTGTAAGCAATATTGTATGGTTTTCTCTGCCGAGAAGGGAGCTTATTGATTAGTGAAGTAACTCTCGAGTTGCTGAGGGAGTGGAGTAAGGCGAAGAGGAGCTTCGTGACCGAACTACTATAAATCGCCGTGTCCGGGTTTGCGTTTTCTTTAGATATCTCTCTACATTTATTTTTGCACTTACAGCTTTACATTTATATTTTGCATAGCATTTATATTTGTGTGGTTTGTTGCCTATATTGTGTTAGTTGTGTTTGCATGATGGCATGTTATATTTAAGTATGCCCGAGTTTGTGTTATTGTGACATGCCTTATTTGTTGTGTTATAATATCTCTAGTTCTTGTTATACTAGAGTTGACACTTTTCATATTACATATAACTTGATTGGTCATTTGATACAAAAGTTTAAGTTTAAAATGGAAACGTATTCACCCCCCTACGATTTCCACATACTCTTTTTTCCCCTTATAGTTGTGGAAGTGTTGCAAGTTATGAACATCGAGGCTTGTAATAAAGGTATCTTTAGAAGTCTTTCACTTGCTAAATATGGTGCCAACATCTTCAACAATATGCGGATGATGCCATGTTTTTGGTGCCTAGTCTAATCCAATGTGAAACACTTGGTGCACATTCTTGGTTGCTTTCATGATGTGTCGAATCTCAAAATTTATCTATCAATGAGCCGGTTATTTGGAATAGGGGTTCCTTATGAACAAGTAGAGAGTATTGCTAGGGTTATTAGTTGTGCTCATAATTCCATGCTTTTCTCTTATCTTGGGCTTCCCATTGGCAGAACTTGAAAATGGTTGAATATTGGAGTGACGTGGTTAACAGGTTCAAGAAAAAGCTATTGTCTTGGAATGCTAACTTTCTCTCGATCGGCAGTTGGCTTACTCTTGTGAAATCAGTGCTAGGTTATTTACCAGTATAATTTCTTTCCTTATTTGAGACTCCTAATGCAATTATATTAGATCTTGAGTTGATTAGAAGACGCTTTTATTAGGGTCAGAATGATAAAGATAAAAAATGAGATGGGTTCGTCGGCAATTTGTTTTGGCTCATAAGAAGGATGGAGGTTTAGGGGCTGAAAGTATCAAGGCATAGAACAAGACGTTCCTTGGTAAATGGATGTGTTGATGTTCATACTGATAAAGGGGCGTTATGGAGGAAAGTAAATAATGAAATTCACAGGCCAACTCGTGGTTTCAATTCAATTCCTGGAGCAAGAACGAAATATGGTCCATGTACTAAAATTACTAAATGTAGTATAGGTCTTGAATAGAGGCACATGCATGCCAATAATTTGATAGTAAGCAAAGTTCTTAACGACAAGCACACTTCCGGTTAGACAATTGGATTAAATATTGTGGTCCTTTAAAAGACCCTTTATCTCATTTATTTGCCCTTAAAACACATAAAACATGTATGGTTGTAGACAAACAGGTGCAATATATTGGCGTTTGGAAGGCTAATTGGGCTTGGAGTTGACAACCACGTGGGCGTGTGTTTGGTGATCTTTCTACTCTTCTCAAATCTTGTTAGTGGGCTTGTTTTACATATCGATCATGATGACAGACGAGTTTGGTCACTGTAAGAAAGTTACTATTTCTCGATTAAATCCTTGTGTCATCCCATTCAAGGTAATATGTTTTCTAATAACATAACAATTTCGGCTTTTAGATGGAACTCTTGGTACCTCGCAAAGTAAATGTGTGTGCTTTGCGAGTGATTTTGGAACGCCTTCCAATGAGGTGCAATCTAGTAGTCTCCTACTTATTTTGTGGTCAGGATGAGGAGGATCGGGGTCATTGTTTTTGTTTATTTTCTAAAGTTAAAATCATCTTATTGAAAATTTGAATCTATTGGAGGGCTCTTCATTTTTTTAATCTTTCTTTGTTGGAAAATATTAGTGGAAACTCGAGTTTTGTTAAAGATAAGTGGGTTGCCAAACTTTTTCAACCAGTGTGCTTGACTTTTATTTGGAGTGTTTGGAAATGAAGAATAAAATCATCTATGTACCATCGAATTTAGAAGAAAATGCAGTCCTACACGAAGGCCTTTTCCCGTTGTCCAACGTATATTTCTTTATTAGGTTTCAAACCGGGATCACAATAGTCGGTTCTTGATTGTACAATAAATTGCACGACCAAGCCTACAATGGTGATCGAAGGGTATATAGGGTGTTGTGGTTGCGCAAAGCCTGAGTTTAACCTGAAATAAGAAATACGAAGACACTACGTTTAGTGATTGCCCAGGGGTTGGGCCCTGCGAACCACCTTCGGCGTGTGAATAAGTATTTGGTATGATGAGTTTAATGAAATTGTAGCAAAGTGGAGTAGTAAAGATTACATACCAGAATTATGACTCGTCCAAACTATTTATAGGTGAAGAAACAGCCTTGGAGAGTGTTTGCACGTTTTTAGGAGATCATGGGGGCGTCCCATGATTTGTGGTAACCGCTATGGCTTAATGCCCCACTCTTCCTGGATTAGGGGGAAAGCTAAGGAGAAAGAGGAGACATGAATACGACCTGGTCTAGACATTGTTCCGTCCTAAGATCATCGGAGGACATACCCCGCAGGGCTTAGGCCTTCGATTGGCGAATTCCCAACTGGTAACTAAATCAAAGATGATTAGTTTTACGCCAATGAAGATTTTAGGAGGCTGACCGAAGCCTTTGACATGTAGGTTGCGACCAGGCTCGAAGGGGGGTCCTTCGACCTGATCAGAAGGTACATTGTCAAGCTCCCCAATCGAAAGTTATATATACGTACGAGGATATATGGCTTACGAATCTATCAAATATCTACACTACCTCTTTTTCTCCTTCCATGTTGGATAGAGAAAAAGTGTTTAAAATTTAAAAACGCATTACACGCGCATGCCCATGACTTAGCCGTTTGAACCAAAATCACAACGGCATGATTATCGGTAACCCCAAACGACTTTTCAGAATTCAAAGCCTCTTCTGGGTAAACATTATCTACAAAGAACATACAATATATATAATCATAATCTCCCAAACCCTGAACGACATTCATATTCAGTCTCCCAAACTACGCATAGCTGTGACATTATTCACCGCGTCAACCAAAAGGTAACCTCTTCCTTCGTTTTTTAGTTATTAATTTAGGCATACAAATTTATCATGAGCATGGACGCCGAACGTATCATAAGGCAACAAAAATGTACCTTGTCCAGAGAAGCTTTAGCCATATTCTTAGATGATTTTCCCATACCCAAACAACATAAAGTTATGCTTCCAAACAAAAATCAAAGCATTTATGATGCTTTAAAAGGGTATGTGGGTCTATACACACATGCTTTCACCTGATCAAACCTTAGAATACCCCTCCACCCATTGTTCTTAGAGCTGTTACAGTACTATGAGGTACATATCTCAAGGTTTAATCCTTTTGGCCTAGCCAAACTTACTACCTACATAGTAATGTGTAAGGCTTATGGCTATGAACCCACACTAGCTGTGCTTCGAGGCTTTCTCAATCTTTGTCCCGGAGGGGATTGGCTGACCCTATCGAATAGGGGCGAGGTAGATGTGCCAGTCTTGATTACCAAACCCTTTAAAATTTAACCAATAGGAAAGGAAAATTCTTCTACGTGCAAGACACTATCATACCTTCACAATATCCGGCTCTTATAAATGAATCGCTCCGCTTCGATCGCAAGAAATTCAATGATCAACTGCCATACAATGTTCGAAGTGATCCACTTTACCAGCGTCTTGCTCGGTACCATGTGGATGTGCAAACCTTTCCAGAGCCCATCCTTTTCATGGCTGGTCTCGTGGGCCGTTGGGAGGGATCTCCCTTGATGCCTGAAATTCAGTGCGATGGACAAAGTATGTATAAATAGTTAAACAAAAATAAATAACTTAGCTGATGATATTTAATCATCTTTCTCTTTTACAGGAATGGCCTTTCGAAATTTTGTTGTCTCTGGCGATGCGAAGGAGGCTAGCTTCATTCCCAGGGAGCCAAGAGGTTTCAGCTACTAAGTAGGTTCCCCTTTTGTCTTAGTGAACAACAATGACGTAGATACCATGATGATAGAGCCATTAGCAATGGCCGAAGCATCTGTGCCTCCTAACACATAGGATAATCCATTAACAATAGAGGACGTTCCTAATATGGAAATCCTTTCCTCGGATGATGACCCTATGACCCTCACTAGGTCAACCGACATAGTCAATCGGGTTCATGAAAGGAAAGGAACTAGTGCAAAAGCTTCAAATCCTCCTGCCAAAAGAAAGTTTGATGTACCGACCCTGTTAGTGCAAACGTTACTGATGCGTGGTTTTGCAACCTTGCAAATGGTTTTACCTCTCGAGGGATCTCAAGAAGCTTGCAATCCCAACCAGCCAGTGTACCTGACCGATGTAGTATAGTGTAGTGGCAAGTACCGGGGGATTGATCGTTCTACTTGGGGAATTATGTTCGTTAGGATTAAAACTTAATTAAACTAGGTCTAGAGGTGAGGGATGATTCTTTTTGTATTTTTATATTTTTATATTTTATGGAAATCAAGTAAAAATCTCAGGTATTGGAAGAGTAGGCGGAATTAGTTGCTAGTCAACTAACCCAAATAACTACAAATGCAATAAAAATCAAATAACAAGAAAATAAAATGTGAGAAAAACCTTATACGGAGAGAAACGTGTTTACTTAGATTTCACTACTCCCTAGCTATCTTTCATTAATTGATTAGTTTGTTACAATTACGTGGATGAAGGGTTATACTCCTTAATACCATTCGTGGGGCCGTGTACGATCTTCCCCAACTCTATAAGCTTCTACCTCTTCCTATGTCGAGCCGACAACTAGCTCCTAACATGGCCTCCTTAGTAGTCACTTATGCATTAAATACAACCATTAAAATCATAGTACACATCCGATTCACGTTTCTTAAGATGTTCAAGCATGTTACCGATTGGAGATAAGCCAGTTTTCTTAAGCCTAACATCGAAATCATTCATTCAGCAACAATTAATAACAAACAATCAACCAATAATCAATAGCTAGGTTCCATTACATCTAAGCAAACACAAACAAACCTAGCCTACCATGTTAATGTAAAGACAAGCATAAGATAGAATCAAACAACACATAGACATATTGAATGATTATTGGAAGACTTATCTTTAATTAAACATGGATGAAAGAAGGGTTTGAAACCCTTACAAGAAGGTTAATATTCATCCTAGGGTTTATGGTGAAGTTCCTCCCAAAAGTTTTCTCTCTATGAATGAAAATTAGAAAACTATATAATACAATCTGACGGCGTCACGTTTAGGGATGGCAACGGGGCGGGGAATATCGGGGATTGTATTTACCATCCCCATCCCCGTTTCTCACTCCCCATCCCCATCCCCGCCTCCATCCCCATCGGGGAATCGTTTTACATCCCCATCCCCAATGGGGATCGGGGATCCCCACGGGGATTCGGGGATTTTCTGGCCTTATAAATTGAGCATAAAATTACATAAGTAATCGAAATTATAAAGAACTGATCTATAAATGTCTTAAAAATCATACATCGTACATAGTTGGATTAATTAAAATGTCATTCAACTTTAAAATATCGTAAATACTGAAACATCACATATAATACAAAAATAACCTGTATCGATGTGTGTATTCGGACAAAATATTGGTAGAATAATATGTAGTTAGTGCTTAACATTTTTAAAGTATTTGATCCACTAAATATCATATATACATACATATATACTTCAAGTATAATACTTGCCACTATTCACTAATATATACATATACAAGTATATGGAATATTAATATACATATAACTTATACAGTGTTTACTTATACATTAAAAGTTCGGGTTCGAGTTCGGGGTCGGGGATTTTTGTTATCCCCATCCTCGCCCCCATCCCCGGTTTTATAATTCGGGGATTCCCCGTCCCCATCCCCATCCCCGGTCAACTCGGGGATTTCCCAGTCAAATCGGATTTGGGGATCGGGTCCCCGTCGGGTACGGATTTTTTTGCCATCTCTAGTCACGTTATACATGTGACGTGGTCAACTCGCCGCCAATGCTTTCCTCGTTTTTCCTAGATCCAGATCTGAGGCCGTCACTTTATAATTTTCACTTGGTCGTCACCCTTTAGATTGCATGTGACGGCCTAGGCGTCACAAAGGGTGACGCCGTCACTCTTTAAGTCCAAAAATATTTCTGGCGCGTCTCGTGTAAACTTCATATCCACCTCTTTGCCAACACATGAGGCCATCACCTATAGAGCGTGACACCGTCAAGTACTGTTTGCAGCTTGATTTTGGAGACTTTGTCGTTGTCTTCACTTTTCACTCCTAAAACGTCCAAAATGCTTCCTTTTCCAGATTTCTTCTCCAAAGTACCTAAAATGACAAAAGGAACGTTTTGAGGCAATATTTGATCAAATAATCACGACTTAGGGCTTAAATGACCTCCTAAAAGCGTAAAACTTTTCACCTCATACAAATACCCTTATACTTGAGATTTGCTTGTCCTCAAGCAATTGCACTTTTATTCTAATCAAAATACAAGCTAGGGGTCATTTAACACTAATATTAAAGTAATTACAACAAATGATCGTTCCACTATAACCAAAACAAGCATGGAAATTATACACCAGCACCTCACAAATAGTGTTTGGATACTCACATCTCTCGGGTGTAATAAAAGTATATATCACAAATGAAAATGAAAAATATCTCTCACTACCTGTGATAGCACATAGATTACCATAGGCTTGGGAAAGGATCAAACCTCCACCACTTGGCATAAGCACCTATGATAAACTATCAAAGAGGTCTTTCAAAGGGTTGTAACGTGAGGTGTAGGGATATGATAAATACGGTTTTGTTGGATAAAGGCAATCTTTACTGGTGGTGAGTGAATCATCTTGGTCAATAACATGTACAATGTGGCGTTGCTAAGCCAAGACTCGACTCGACTTAAGCTAATGAAAAATACAAAAACATAAAAGGAAACGGGATGGTAGTCCGTATGTTTTTCTCTTTTTTTCTTTTTCTTGATATTTTCGATTTTTTTTTTTTTTTTTTTTTTTTTTTTTTTTTTTTTTTTTTTTTTTTTTTCATACACTCTTGCCCTACCATCCAAAATAATACATCGTAGGGAATTTGTATTCCCCTTACACTTGAATTTTTACCTACTTTTCAATTAAATATTCTAATGACTCGAATTAAGATAATCAAAGCACTTAGAGTACTTTTTAAGATATTAACACACATATGGGGGTAATAAATGACGTCTTCGCCAATACTCCATAACAATAGTACTTTACCCATGAGTCCCAAAACAATATGTACAAGATATGACTCGACTTAGCAACCATGTAATCAAATAGATAATTGATTGTACAATATTTTGCACTACCAGGCCTTCGATGGTGATTAAAGGAAATGAGGGGTGTTGTGATTACGCCAAGCTTGGATATAACTTGAAATAAGAAATACGAAAACACTACGTTAAGTGATTGCGCAGGGGTTGGACCCTGCGAACCACCTCCGGCGTGTGAATAAGTGATCGGTATGAGAGTTTAAGTATAAGCGTAGTAAAGTAAGGTGAGAGAGATTGCATACCAGATTTTTCATCGTCCAGGACTATTTATAGGTGAAGAAAACGGTCCTGGAGAGTGGTCACACGTTTGAGAGAGATCATGGGGGCGTTCCATGATTTGTGGTAACCGCTAGGGTTTAGTGTCCCACTCCTCCGGGTTTAGCGGGGGTGCTAAAGAGGAAGAGGCGACGTGGGTAAGACTTGGTCTCCCCGATATTGGACATGGCATTGTTCCGTCCATAAAACTTATCGAGAGATACCCCGAAGGACTTAATCCTTCGATTGGCGAATTCCCAGTTGGTAACTAGATCATTGATGATTAGTTTTACGCCAAAGAAAGTTTTAGGAGGCTAGCCAGAGCCTTCGATTATGTAGGTTACGATCAGACTCGAAGAGATGTCCTTCGAGCTAATCGGAGGGTACATCATCAAGCCCCCCAGTTGAAAGTTAGATATGCGCACAAGAATATGTGGCTTTCAACTCTATCATAATTCAATGCTTTTCACCATATTCTCGAAAATTGGATAAGGTGGAGTTTTTGAAATACAAAAGTGCATTAAATGTACATGCTATCCGTTCAACAAAAGAATGCAACGGCATAATTATCGGTAAGCGCAACCAACTTTCAGAATTTAAAGTGTTGAGCAGATAAAATTATGTGCAATATAAATACCAGTTCATCGTAAATTCTAAATCACAACTCTTTCCTCTGCAATTTTCACAAAGCTGTGACCTGTTAATCGGAAACGATCAAAAGGTAATCTCATCCCCCATCGTGTAATTAGGCCCTTTAGGTATTATCGAGTAACCATGAGTATGGATACTAAACGTGTTATAAGACAACAAAAATGTACTCTTTCCAGAGAAGTCTTAGCCTTGTTTCTAGATGATTACCCCATACCCAAAAAACGCAAAGTTATTCTCCCAAAAAATAATCAGAGTATTTATGACGCCCCTAAAGGGTATGTGGGCCTGTATACTCATGCCTTTACCCGGTCAAATCTAAGAATACCCCTGCACCCCTTGTTCCTAGAATTGTTACAATATTATGAGGTGCATATTTCAAGGTTTAACCCATTTGGACTAGCCAAACTTACCACCTACATAGTAATGTGTAAGGTGTATGGGTATAAGCCTACACTACATGTGCTTCGAGGTTTTCTTAACCTCTGTCCCAGGGGAGATTGGTTGACATTGTCAAAGAGGAATGATGAAAATGTGCCCGTGCTAATCACCAAACCTTTCACAAATATCACAAACTGGAAAGGGAAATTCTTTTATGTCCAAGATACCATCATACCTTCGGGTTATCCAGCACTCTTGAATGAAGCATTCCGATTTGACCGCAAGAAATTCAATGATCAACTTCCCCTTAATGTTCAAGCTGAACCACTTTATCAACGTCTTGCCAGACATCCCATTAATGTGCAGACTTTTCTAGAGCCCATCCTTTTTATGGCTGGTATTGTGGACCATTGGGAAGGATCTCCTTTGTCGCCACAAATCCATTGTGATGGCCAGAGTATGTATACGCAACTTATCATAAATAACTAACATATCTAATTATATTTATGCATCTGTTTATATTGCAGTAATGGCATTCAGAAACTTCATCGTATCTGATGGTGCAAAGGAAGCTAGCTTCATTCCCAGGGAACCTAGAGAATACAGTTACGGTGTGGGTTCTCCATTGACAGCAGTCAACAATAATGACGTAGATGCTATGGCGCTAGAGCCAACAGTGATGATGGAAGAGGTGGTTCCTCTTAATGCCGAGGAGGCGCCTTTGACAATTAAAGCCCTTCCTGACGTGGAGATTCTTTCCTCTGATGATGTCCCAAAGCGTATGCCGGCACCTCCGGTATAGCTGACAGGGTACGTGAGAGGAAAAGGACTGATATGAAGGCTTCAAAACCCCCAATCAAGAGGAAACTTGACATACCCATTCTCTTATCCAGAGCTTCGAAGAAGAAAAACTCCCAAGAGAAGGTTGTTGCTGCTACCGAAAGCTCGGATGATGAAGATATTCATGGTAAAAGCGCATTACAATCCATATACTTCTATAATTATTTGAAGGTTTAAACCGTTCTTAATTCGATAATGTGTAGGTTTATCAAATACTGAAGAACTCCCCAATTCTCAAGCTTGTCACCGATTGGTCGAAGGTGTTGTTCCAAGTCAATGGAAGGGAGCCCTTGACAACATGTCAATAGAGCGACTGTGTGATCTTCATGATAAAAGTTACACAAGGCAGGCAGTGCTAGACAACCATCTTAACAGTCGAACAAGGGAGCTGGTACAGACTGTTAAAAATGCTAAAGAAGAGTTGAATGTTGTTCTGGCTCGAGAAAAACATAGAGAGCAGTTAATCAGTGACTTGAAGTCAAAATGTGACAGAGCTACGGAGGATATTGAGAAGAATCCCATTGTGAAAGATCTTCGATCCAACGTCATGAAACTTGCTACTCGACTAAAGGAAGCCCAAGCTGAGTGTGGTAGGCTCAAAATGAAGGAGGCCAAAGTGATTGGGCTAAAAGAGAGAGTATCTGTACTTGAGTCGAAGTATGCAGGTCTTAAATCTGAAAAGAACAGACTTATGGAACAAAAAACCAGGTTGCAACAAGAGACAGGTGCCCTAAACCTTCGATGTGAAAGTCTTTAGAAAGATAGGGCAGATATGGTAGCCAAGGTAATTCCTTATATTACTATGGAGTTGTACCATAGTGATGAGGTCGGACAAGTTGTGGCCAACTTAGTTAATGCTGCTATGTTTAATGGGAAATGTACTACCCTGTAGGAGATTGCTGAAATTGGGAAGCATGTGATCTTATCGAAGGTTCCTTACTATCGTACTTCACATGGAAAGGAATATGATGATGCCAGCAATGCATTTGCTTCGGTAGACTTTCCCTTTCTTTCGAAGGTTACTAAAGATCTGAAAGCTTCCATTGAGGAACTGTTATCGAAGAAGCCTAGCAGGATTCGGCCATCTTCGCCAAGTAGGAGGGGCTCCGGTGTGAAGGTTCCCGCTCGTCAAGAAGATCCCTCCTTATCAAAGAACACATAAATACTGCCTTGTTGGCAATGGTTTAACCTGAGGGTGGTTTGTACCTTCCGAATATGTTTTCTCTCTGCTACTTTGATTTTTAGGATGTTTGTTTATTTGTTATCTACTTGCTCTTGGATGTTTTTCATTTATCCTTTGATTATATTATTCTCCTCTCTCAACGTTAGTTATCAGCGTTAGTATACAACCTAAGGTTACTGTAGACAAGTATCCTTATTGTGTGTATTTTGAACCAAGATTTTTAAGCAATCATATAATTTAATTGCTGACAGAGGGTTGCGACCCACTCCATCTTTATCCTTATAGTCATAGGGCTCTTTAGTGCCCTTAGACGTTTTAGGAAAGCCAATGTGAATTATAATGAATGTCATGTGCGGGACATAAATATCATCCTTCGAACATTGAGACTTGTAGTACTTGGCTGAATAAATCTTTGTTGTAAAAAATGAAACAAGAGATTTAAAGGAAATACGTTGTATCATTAATTGGGTAGGGAGGATTACATCATTTTATGAAATGAATACTAAGACGCCTACCATTAATGCTTTTTTCCCAAATGAGAGGAGTTCAACACGTGAATTGGAGAGAGATATATTCTCTAAAAGGTTGTAAGTTTTATAAGTAAAACTTACGAAGGTTGGTGCCATTCCATGTCCTGTCAACTTCTTCTCCGTAGATTGTTGCTAACTTATAGGCTCCGTTACCATAGGCTTCAACTACTACATAAGGCCCTTCCCATGTTGGTCCCAACTTTCCTTGGTACTCAACTTTGCTTGCGCTGTTAAATCGAAGTACATATTCACCTGGTTTGAAACATGAGGGTCGAACCCTGCTGTTGTAATATTTTTTCAACTTGTGTTTGTACGTAGCTTCTCTTATAGAGGCTATTTCTCTTCGTTCTTCAAGTAGATCCAGATTCTCTCGAAGCCTTTCCTCATTTTCTGAGGATTCGAAGTTCATAATGCGTTCTGTTTCCATGCTTATCTCTGACGGAATGACGGCTTCTGTACCATAAGTAAGGCTGAAAGGTGTTTGTCCGTGACTCGACTTAGGATGTGTCCTATGAGCCCAGAGAACTTAGGGTAATTCGTCTACCCATCCTTGGTGACTTCGTCCTAGCCTTCTTTCGATTCCATTGTTAATGTCTCTATTTGTAACCTCTACTTGACCAATACCTTGGGGATGGTATACGGATGTGAATGATTGTTTGATTTTTAAACCGTTGCAAAAAGTAGGAAATCCCCCTTCGGCAAATTGCTTTCCATTGTCAGAGATGATGATATGGGGAACTCCAAAGCGACAAACGATGTGTTCCCATACGAATTTCTCCATGTGTCTGCCTGTCACAGATGCCAACGGCTTGGCTTCGACCCATTTGGTGAAGTAGTCGATAGCTACGACCAAAAACTTCACTTCTCCTGGTGCTACTGGCAGAGGTCCTACTATGTCAATTCCCCATTGGGAAAAAGGCCACACAAATGTGACAGAGGTCATATCTTGTTTAGGTAGTCTCGGGACTTTCGAGTGGATCTGACAGGCTTCGCATTTATGTATTATCTCCATTGCATCTCTATGCATTGATGGCCAGTAGTACCCCAGTTTCATGATTTTAGAGACAACGGAGCGGGGTCCTGCGTGTAGGCTGCATGATCCCTCGTGAACTTCATTGATTATGTTAGTAGCCTGTTTAAGTTCGACACAGCGAAGCCACGGGGATAGGAAGGATTGTCTGTAGAGGTGATCTACTATTATCTTGTATTGAGGAGTTTTAACTCTGGCTTTTCTTGCTAGCTTTGGATCTTCCGGCAAAATGCTGCTTATTAAGTACTCCCGTATTGGAGTCATCCAATTAGCTTCTTCTTCGGATATTATATCAGATACTTCCTTCCTTTGGGTAGATCTTTCAGCTAGTACCTCGACCAAGACTTCTTTTGTTAAGTGAGCAAAGGCCATTGAGGCTAATTTGCTTAACGCATCTGCCTTCTTGTTTTGGTTCCTTCTGACGTGCTCGATGGTATAGGATTCAAATCCTTGTAGGATTTCTTTTTCTTTATCCAGGTACTATTTGATTGTGGACTGCCTTGCCTTATAGGAGCCTTTGATTTGATTAGCGACCAGCTGAGAGTCAACAAAAATTGAAAGATTGCCTACCTCCATGTCTATAGCTAGGCGTAGGCCTGCTAATAAAGCTTCGTATTCTGCTTCGTTGTTGGTTGTCTCGAATTCGAATCGCAGTGCATAAGTGTATTCTTTTCCTCCTGGATTGACTAACATCAGCCCTGCCCCTGAACCGCCGGAGCTTGAGGCTCCATCTGTGAATAACTTCCAGTTGTCTTTTTCTTTTGAAGGACCTTTTTTGGGAGTTTCTGATGAGGCGAAAAATGAACCACTTTTAGGGGTTCATTTAAGCCCGGAATTGAATTTATTTGATAAAATATTGCCCTAAATCGTTCATTTTGTGATTTTAGGTACTTTGGGAGAGAAATCTGGAAAAGGAAGCAATTCGGACGTTTTTGGAGCATAAAAGTGAAGAAAACACCAAAGATTTAATTTTACAAGCTGGGAACAGTGTGTGACGGCGTCAAGAGTAAATTTCATGGCGGCCCAGTACAGAAATGAAGGCGTCACAAGGAAGAGCGTCAAGAGTTAAATGTGTGACGGCCTGGAAAAAGTTAATACATGACGGCGTCAGATGTAGATGAAGGCAGTCCGAGAATTCTTTTGGCGGCGAGATGACGGCGTCACATTGTTGTTCTTGACGCCGTCAGCCTCAATTTTCTATATATAGTTTTCTAATTTTCATTCATTAGAGGAACAAGTTTGGAGAAACCCTAAGGTCGAACCATATACGAATTTTACAGGTTCTTTCAAGGGTTTTCAGCCCTTGAACCCTTACATGTGCTATTGAGATAAGTGTTTTTCTAATTCAATCAATATGTCTATGTGTTGGTTGTCTATATCTTGTGCTTGTCTTGATTCCACCATGCTAGGCTAGATTTATCTTGTGTTTGCTTAGATCTAATGAAACCTAGATGTTGATTATGTGTTGATTACTTGTTTATGGTTGTATTGGATGAATGATTTCAATATTAGGCTTAAGAAAACTAACAGATCTCTAAATGGTAACATGCTTGAACGTCTTAGGAAACATGAACCGATGTGTACTAGGTTTTATTGGTTGTATTTAATACATGAGTAAATTCTAATGATCCCATGTTAGGAGCTTCTTAGCCGGCTCGACATAGGAGTGAAGTAGGCACTCATAGGATTGGGGAGTTAAGTACGCCACCCCATGAATGGTATCAAGGAATACAATCCATCATCCACGCAACTATAACAAGTAATTAACGTGTAAAAAATATCTAGGGAGTAGTGAAATCTAAGTAAACACATTTCTCCACTTATTGCTCACAACCTTAGTTTAATATAGTTTATTTTCATTTTTAGTATTTTATTTTGATTGCATCTTTAGTATTGGGTTAGTTGACTCAAACCCGAGATTTTTATTTGCTTACTAAAAAATATAAAAAATACAAAAAATAATCATCCTTCATCTCTAGAACTAGTATTTAGGTTTTCTAATCTTAGCGACACTATTCCTAGTTGAACGATCAATCCCCCGGTACTTTTCATTATACTATACTACATCGATCAGGTACACTGCCTGGTGGGGGTTGTAAGCTTCTCAAGATCCCTTGAGAGGTAAAGCCTGGTGCAATCCCTACGCACATCAAGTTTTTGGCGCCGCAGCCCAGGGAATAGTTATTTTCTAGGTTAGAATCTCTTTTTATTAGGTCTACTTGCTAGATTCATTTCTAGTAAGATTTTATTTTTATTTTTAGGTTTTCTTTAGTCTATCTTATTTCTTTGTGTTTTTGTTCGAACTTTTCACCACCCGACATCATGGACGATGGGAACATCTTTGAACCCATCATCCCACCACAACAAAACCCACCACTAGAACCTCTTAGGCCCCGAACCTTAGGAGAGTATTCCCGACCTAGCCACCAAGGCTACCGAAACACCATTGAGCTCACCGGAGCCAATGTGACCCCCTTGCGATCCGACACCATCCGGTTGGTGCAAAGCGGATGTGCATTCCATGGACTTCGTTCCGAAGATCCAAACCAACATCTTAAGGACTTCCTAAAAATCGTAGACTCCATAGACCTAGATGTTGAAACTAGAGAGACAACCCGATTACGCCTATTCCAATTCTCTCTACGGGATCAAGCTAGTCAATGGCTTGAGCGTTTACCCGCGGGATCCATCACCACATGGGATGATCTCACCACTCGTTTCCTTGCTCAATTTTTCCCACCGGGGAGAACTACTAAGCTTAGAAATGACATCTTGATGTTCCAACAACGTCAAAATGAATCTCTTATGAAGCATGGACTCGTTTCAAGGACTTACTCCAAAAAGTCCTTCATCATGGCATAGATCTTTGGCTCCAAGTCCAAATCTTTTATGACCATATCGATCTCTCCACGAGGAGAGCCATTGACCAATCGGCTGGTGGTAAGCTACGTGATCTAAGTGCGGAACAATCATGGGAACTCATAGAAGATCTTGCTCTCTATGACAACGAAAGTTAGAATGATCCCCGTGATTTGAACAAAATGGTCAAGGCAATATCTTTGCCTTCGAACAACTCTAGCACCCCCGACCGTAGGATCATGGAACTTGAAGGTCGAGTCAAGTCTCTCATGAGATCTTACGAAGCTTAAAAGCCTGCAAGCCAAGTAAGCAGATTCGCCTCTACATGTAAATTATGTAATGGCCCTCACGAGACTCATAACTGCATGGAGCTTCCAAAACGTGCTTATAACGAATTCACATCGTCACACGTGGGTCAAGGCCCTCGAACTTCTGACGAGGCCTATGAGGCATGGAAGGATAAACCTAATTTCAGAGGGTACCAAACGCGGAGCGTATCCTTTAATGACTCCTCACCACTCACTTGGTCCGAGCATTTTCCATTACAAAGCATTCCTAGGCAAAGCTGTGAAGATGCTTTGCGAAAATTCATTCTATCTCAAGAATTACAGCTCTCTACGCTCGAGGCTAAATTTAGACAACATCAGGCCGAAATGAATAACAAGATTTGTAATCTGTTAACTGCTATCAAAGAGCATGTTGTTAATAAACCTATTCACGTTGATGAGGTCAAGTCTGTTACCATCATGAGTCCACCAACCTCCCCTGTGAAAATAAAAAGTCCTAGTAAGCTATTCAAACATTTATCACCAAAAGAAAAAGAACCTGTCAACCCCCTAGGACCAATCCATTTCGTAAACACCATCACCACGATATCTGCTTCTACACCTAACCTAAAACAACAACAAACTAAAAAAATTGGTCATACAACTAAAGATGAGACCTCAAGGGTGAACCACGATTTGGCCAGAAGCCCTACCAACTCGTCCGAGCAGTGAGCCACGCAAGAATCTAGCAAATCAGATGAAGGGAAAGAGAGATCGGAAGTGCATACGAGAAATCCAGCCATTTTGGGTAAATCTATTCTAGAGGAGCCCGAGAGAAAAATGGAGGATGTTACCAGTGGGAGTAGCGATAGGACTAATGAAAGCAACCCTAAAGTTTTTAAGATTTCCTGCACCATTAAGGAAAAGCTCGTAACCGATAGTCATATAGATCCTAGTTTCCCAGACAACACAATACCCCTTTCCCTATACCAAGAAGCCTTTCCAGAACGCATAGCGAGAGAGTCGATGATGCAAGGGTAATAAGAAATCTATCAATCATGATTGGGGAACTTGTTTACAATATTGCCCTCACCGTGGTCGATGATGTGGACCCTCTCACCAATCGAACATTAACCAACCTTATTCTTGGGAAACCATTTATCAATGAATCGGGAGTAATCTTTGATGAGAAGGATGGAAGTGCGTTGTTCACCAATGGTGTTAAGAAGGTAATTTTTCGTAGGGGTAATGAGGAGGTATACGAGTATCGTCCTTCCCTTGAGGGGAATCTATATGGATCAAGGGAGGGAGAATCGGGGAAGATAAGACGGCGTGATCCGAATAATCTCAAAATTCCCTGCATGATCGGTCATAAGTACTTCGATAACGTCTACATTAACGTATTCCTGCCTAAGAATTTTATGTCCCTATTCCATTATAACAATATCTGCAGATGGGGAATGATTTACAAGGGAGAGAAAGTGGTTGGCAAAGATCATGAAATCCAGGTGTTCGTAGGAAATATGGCATTCACTATGGAATTCACGATTGTGGACAACATCGAAGACTATGTCGACCCTAGGTTATCACAAGTCATTTTTGGAGCACCCTTTTGTGAAATCACTAATTTGATAGTTGATGACCGGAACGGGATCATGACTTTCGCTGATGGAATTAGGAGGGTTTCATACCAAACGCCGTACAAGAGAAAAGACCTTAAGGAAATCGATTGTGACGGGCTTGATAAGATAAGTTCCCAACTTATTTTGTGTGATGAAGATGGAGAGGGTGTAAGAACACTTCTGATTTATCATGTGGATTCTTTAAGGATGTTTGTAAGCTTGATTCTAAGTATCGAGAAGATGTCTTCGAGTTCGAAGACCCGAAGTACTTACACTATGAAAGCGATACTAGTTTAGAAGACGACCTAGAGAGTGAAACCAACGATGAGGTCACGTAGTAACCCATGACCTTGAGTCTAGCTACAAGACTCGTAAATAAAGAAAAGCGCTTCTTGGGAGGCAACCCATGCTTTGTGTGATTTTATTTTGTTTGTTTGTTATTTGTTTCCGTATGCATGTTTTATTTTTATTGTTGGTAGATCATGTTTCTAAACTAAATAGTGGAAATACTTTACTTTGTTGTTTTGGCCTAGTCTTAACTCCACCTAAAGGTATTTTTGCAAAAGATAAGTGTAAGGGGAAACCCCAAATATGTTTTTAAGAAACAAACCGATCATGATTCTCCATAATATTAAATGGACATGTGATTGGCTCCAAACGGTCAACTTAAACTGACCAAAGAATGGTCAACAAAGTCAGACAGCCTAGAGTCAATTCTCCACGGAATATAGTGGTTTCCCCGGGTCGTTATGTCCCGACGAGGTGTGATGGTTATTAAACAGGTTTGCGATCGGGTAAATCTGGACAGGAAAAGGTTTGTGAGTGATTAAACTAAGGAATATACGAAGAAATAGCTTAAACAAGCTATAAAGATGATTACGTGAAAGTTAGATACCTAAAAACGCTTAATATCTAAAAACGCGTACATTCACGTTTTAAATAACGCGAACGTACAAAATAAAACGTAAAAACTGAAATCTGAAAACCCACAGGGGGTGAAAATGACACTTTTACAAACTTAAAATGAAAAGAAAATTTAAAATGAAAATGAAATTATTAAAATGATTATTTTAATATTTAAATACTATTTTATTAATTAAAACTATTTAAAAAGTAAATTAAACCTAGTTTATATAAACTAAAAATGATAAACACTACAAATTAAACTAAAAACTTGCAAAAATATTTTTTAAACCTTAAAAAGAACTTTAAGAAAGTATAAAAAATAAAAATAAATGTTTTTGTCTTTTTATGAGTTTTTTATTAATTAAAAACTATTTATATTAATTAAGCTAATTAAACTATTTTAAATTACTATTAATACTAAATTAACTTAGAAAATTATGGAAAAATTCCTAAAACTATTTTATAACATATAAAAGCTAGGAAAAATATAAAAACTAGGTACTACTTTATAAAAATTAATTATGCTATTTAAAACTTAATTATTAATTAATTATTGATAAAACTAATATTAATTCTAATTAATACTAAATGACAAAATAAAAATATGAGAAAATTATTAAAATTACTTTAATATAAAAGGAAATTAATAAAAATATAAAAAAGCTAAGTGCTTAACAAAAATTTAAAAATGAAAATTAAAATTAAATTACATTAAATAGAAACTATCACTTAGAATTATGTTGATTTTTCTTGATTTTCTTTTTGGAAAACTATTTTACAACTAAAAACATGAAACTTTTACAAAAACAACTTTTATGGAAATAAAAAATAAGCACTTGAAGTGCTTATTGGGTCAATAGTTGACTTTTGTTGACCAAGTAGGGAAATAAGCTCAAATGAGCTTAAGTGGGACCCACCATGGGTGATTCAGGTCTAAACAAGTTAAGTGAACATGAATAAGCTAGAAAAATCACTTGGGGACCACAGAATAGGCTATAAGCTTCAAAATAAGCACTTGACCACTTATTAGAACAATGAAAATGGGACAAGGTTTTGTGACCAAATCAGGTGGGGTCCACAGGCATTCAGGTCAAACAAATGGTCAACATTCAAAGGGTGCTAGGAGGGGGGTGGAAAGGACCAAGGTTGGGGCCTTGTGGATCACTGTAGAGGTCAGAAAACCACCACTAAGTGGTGGTGGTGGGCTGATGTACTGCTGCAGCAGGGGGTTCACCTCCCCTGCAACCTACTTTGGGGTGATGGTGGGCCCCACAGAAAAATGGTAAAAATAAAAGGAAGTTGGGACATGAAATTTGAGCTGGGAGGCTTTGAGGAGGAACAAGTTTCAATCAATCAAAACAAACACAAAATTCTAAACAATTGCTTGAACTTTTGTAAAAATCTGAAATGTGCTTATTTGACTTTTTGCAAAAACTTGATAAGTTGACTTTGTTGGATTTTGGATGAATCTAATGGACTGATAACATGTTTACAAGTTTAAATAAATCCAAAATAAGTTAAAACAACAACTTGGATCATGAAATGATGGTTTATGGAGCTCAACTGCTCAACAGTTAACAGATAAGAAGGATTTGTGATGATTTTGACTTTTAACCAAAAGGAATATGAATTTTAAACCATAACTAATTAATATAAACCTAATGTGACAGAAATGAACCATTAATAACCACAGATAAGTACTTGAATACAGGCAACAAGCTTAAACCAAACACCCCTTATGGGGGCTGTTTCACTAGGTTATGCAAATGGGGACCTTCAATAATCAATCCAATGATCAATCAAGCATTCTAACCTAAATCCAAGTCTAACTGAGCTATAAGAACCAACAAGGAACAAATTTTACATGAGAATAGCAAAATATGAAGAAGTATGCTTGAAACTTAAAATTTGGAACTTACATTGGACTGGGTACTCAAAACCAAAGATTGAAACACTCAATCCTGTCCAACTCTCCCAATGAGACAGTAAACCAAACTCTACTCCCTTCTCTTCTTCTTTTTCTCGCATCTTTTTTATTTTATTTTATTTTTATTTTACACTATTTTTGTATTTTTGGTTTTTCTTTGGAACTAAACTTAATTCAACTGAATTAAAAGCTTCAGGAATCTATTGAACAAGCTTAAGTAAGATTAAACAACAAATAAAAAACACTTTTTGTCAACTCAGAATTGGTTTGAAGCTTTTAAGCAAAATGCATAATCTGAATTAAATAAATAGAGGACTGATTTATTAACTAAAATTAGTTCAATTACACTTGGGAATGCTAGAAATACAACTTAGAAGCTTAATCTTACACTAAAAATAAAAACGACATTAATTTAAAATAAACTAAAAACTATATTACAGCTATATATTTCTTCTCTCTTCAATTCATGACTTTTATAGAACCTGGAGTGTCTCTGTGTCTTTCCCACTTCAAATATGGACCCTTGGATTAGTCAAATTCATCTAGGCCGTTTAAACATGTTTGGCGGGAAAACTGAGTTTGGCAGATTGAGTGGGTTTAGGTGAAATATTAATGAGGGGGGGGGGGGGGGTTTGGTTGGGTTGGTGTAAGATATTTAATGAAAAGGTGAGTTGGTGAGTACTTTGGAGGAGGGGGCGGGGAAACAGTTGCTGGAAACCGGGGAAGGAAGGTGGGGGGTGTACAGTGAAACAGGGTTTGGGTATTTGACTGGGTCAACGAGGGAATTATATTTTTGGGAGTGGGCCGGGTTAAGTGGTGATGGGTTGGGGTATTCATGGATCAGGGGTGGTTATTGGATTATGGATTTGTTTGGTTTGGTTTGGATAAGTAAAAAGAACAAGGGTCCGTTTGGTAAGTATTAAATCACAAGGACCATATGTGTAAAAGTTGAAAATTGAGGGCTTCAAATGTCACTTTTCCAATCTTAACTCAAGGGTCCAAACTTGCCAAGTAACAAATAAACCAAGAACCAACTTTGTATTTTTCCATTTTTTCAAATTCCCGGGGACCAAATGTGACAAGTTGCAAAATACAGGGACCAAACATGTAAATTTCTCAAACTTCACCCCAAGGACTAAAAATGATTTTTGTAACTTCCCAAGGACCCAAAATGATTTTTCTTTCAAAATTATCCCACCAGGGACCAAATCTGCCAAAGTTTGAAACTCCAGGGACTAATTTTGTAATTTTCAAAACTTTTCCAATTTTTCACCAAAGGACCAAATATGACAACTTATGATTTAAAAAGTACCTTTGGTGATAATTTTCCATATTTTGAATGACCAGGGACTAGTTTTGACAATTTTTGAAAGTTGAGGGACTGAAACTGCCAATTATGCAAACTTTGTACGTTTTTCATCTGTTTTTGCTCATTTTGCATCTAAAACATATAAAACACAATTTTGAAATATTTTCAGTATTTTGATGCATTTCTGAGTGTTTTTGTATGTTTTGCAGTTCAGATTAGACAAAAAATGATGAGTGTTTGAGCACTCATCAACATGTATACTCGTATTCGTTAGAGTCAAACGCTTTTATCGAGTCATAATGAAGTTTTGCAGGATTTTCCAGGAAGTAGGACCAAGTTTTTCCAGAAATTTTCCGGAAACTTAACAAAAGAGTTTCTGCAGGTCACTTCTGACGGCGTCACGAGTTTACTCTTGATGGCGTCACGTGTAAAAATCTGGAAATTTTACCAAGTTTTGTTTTTCTAATGGAGTTTTAAAGTTTTTGCTGAATTATTAAGTTTTATAATCTCCAGGGAATCCGCAAATTTCATTCCACAAGCATTATATCTTATTTTGTTTTCTAGGATTTAGTAACTTATGTAGATTGCCGCCGATTTTATGCGAGGTTGCTTTGTTTGTTTTCTCAGGATTTACAGGTTATGTATGACAAGAAGATGATTTATATTCTGGAAGGGAAGCTTTGATTGTTCATTTTTTTGGAGGAAGATCTAACCTGACCACCTTATTATCCACACCGAGCGAATCAGGGGAGTATTTGATTTCATTTGTTTCACTTATTTAACTTTTACATTCTTTACTTGAACATTGGGGACAATGTTCATCTTAAGTGTAAGGGGAGGGTAAAATGATGATACCTTATAGATACACTTTCGCTTGAGTTTGTTTGTTTAATGGTAGATGTGTAATAAAATTATGAGAAATACTTGTTAGTGCAATTTTAGCGCCAAATTTAAATTTTTTTACAACATTTAGGAGTGAAACTTTAGCCATAGCAAGCGTCTCATGGATAGGAGATTGTATGACTAGCACAAAACCGTATATTCAGAGAAATTTTCCACCCAAATATGTGAGGTTCGCCTTTAGATTTGATAGGAAAAGTATTTACTATTAGTGCTTATGAGTTTACCGGTAGCATTTAGATTCTAGAACTTGCGTTAGTGATGCTTCCCGAGACCACTAGTGAGACTACATTCGTGTAGTAGGATTTACTACATGATAAGAGGCATTAGGATCACCCTTGTGTTAAACCCGTTTCATAATTACTTGACCATTTAAGTCATATTACTTGGCTAGTTAAGTCAACTAATTTTTCCCACACCTTAGCGTTGTACTCATTTTTAGTACACGAAACCCCTAGTACACCCCTCCGAGCCTATCTTTTCGTTTCTAACTTTAACCATCCTACTTAAAGGAAGAATTTGTTACACCCCACTTAAATGTACAACCAAATCGCCTTAGCCTTCCGTGTATACACTCATCTTTAGTGCATTATTGTTATTTGTTAAACCCTAAGTTAACTATCTAATTGATTACATGGTTGCTAAGTCGAGTCATATCCTTGTACATATTGTTTTGGGACGATTGGGACTCATGGGTAAAGTACTTATTTTATGGAGTAATGGTGAAGAACATCATATTATTACCCCCATATGTACGTCAATCTTAAAAGTACTCCAAGTGTTTTGATTTTCTTAATTCGAGTCATTAGATTAGTTTATTGTAAAGTATGTAAAGATTCAAGTGTAAGGGGAACGTTTATTCCCTATGATGTATTATTTTGGATGGTAGGGTAAGAGTGTATGCAAAAAAAAAAAAAAAAAAAAAAAAAAAAAAAAAAATCGAAAAATCAAGAAAAAAGAAAAGAAAAGAAATAGAAAAAGAAAAGAGAAAAAAATACGGACTACCATCCCTTTTTATACTATGTTCATTTTATGTTTTTGTTATTTTTCATTTATTAGCTTAAGTCGAGTCTAGTCTTGGCTTAGCAACGCCATATTGTACATGTAATTAACTAAGATTGTTAACTCGCCACCAGTAAAGACTGCCTATATCCAACAAAACCGTGTATTTCATATCCCTACACCTAACGTTACAACCCTTTTAAAAGACCTCTTTGATAGTTTATCCTAGGTGCTTACGCCATGTGGTGAAGGTTTGATCCTTTCCCAAGCCTATGGTAATCTATTTTGCTATGACAGGTAGTGAGAGATATTTTCCGTTTACATATTGTGATATTACTTTATTACACCCGAGAGATGTGAGTATCTAAACACTATTTGTGAGGTGCTAGTATATGACCTCCGTGCTTGTCTTTGGTCTTTAGTGGAACGATTATTTGTTGTAATTACTTTTATATTAGTGTTAAATGACCCCTAACTTGTATTTTGATTAGAATAAAAGCGCATTTGCTTGAGGACAAGCAAATCTAAAGTGTAAGGGTATATGATGAGGCAAAAAATGAACCACTTTTAGGGGGTCATTTAAGTCCGGAATTGAATTTATTTGATCAAATATTGCCCTAAATCGTTCCTTTTGTGATTTTAGGTACTTTGGGAGTGAGATCTAGAAAAGGAAGCAATTCGGACGTTTTTGGAGCATAAAAGTGAAGAAAATGCCAAAGACTTAATTTTCCAAGATGGGAACAGTGTGTGACGGCGTCAAGAGCATTTTCCTGACGGCGTCAAGAGTAAATTTCATGACGGCCCAGTACAGAAATGAAGGCGTCACAAGGAAGAGCGTTAAGAGTTAAATGTGTGACGGCCTGGAAAAAGTTAATACATGACGGCGTCAGATGTAGATCAAGGCAGTCCGAGAATTCTTTTGGCGGCGAGATGACGGCGTCACAATGTTGTTCTTGACGCCGTCAGCCTCAATTTTCTATATATAGTTTTCTAATTTTCATTCATTAGAGGAACATATTTGGAGAAACCCTAAGGCCGAACCATATACGAATTTTACAGGTTTTTCAAGGGTTTTCAGCCCTTGAACCCTTACATGTGCTATTGAGATAAGTGTTCTTCTAATTCAATCAATATGTCTATGTGTTGGTTGTCTATATCTTGTGCTTGTCTTGATTCCACCATGCTAGGCTAGATTTATCTTGTGTTTGCTTAGATCTAATGAAACCTAGATGTTGATTATGTGTTGATTACTTGTTTATGGTTGTATTAGATGAATGATTTCAATGTTAGGCTTAAGAAAACTGGCAGATCTCCAAATGGTAACATGCTTGAACGTCTTAGGAAACATGAACCGATGTGTACTAGTTTTTATTGGTTGTATTTAATGCATGAGTAAATTCTAATGATCCCATGTTAGGAGCTTCTTAGCCGGCTCGACATAGGAGTGAAGTAGGCACTCATAGGATTGGGGAGTTAAGTACGCCACCCCATGAATGGTATTAAGGAATACAATCCGTCATCCACACAACTATAACAAGTAATTAATGTGTAAAAGATATCTAGGGAGTAGTGAAATCTAAGTAAACACATTTCTCCACTTATTGCTCACAACCTTAGTTTAATATAGTTTATTTTCATTTTTAGTATTTTATTTTGATTGCATCTTTAGTATTGGGTTAGTTGACTAGCAACTAATTCCGCCCAAATCCTTCAAACCCGAGATTTTTATTTGCTTTCTAAAAAATATAAAAAATACAAAAAATAATCATTCTTTATCTCTTGAACTAGTATTTAGGTTTTCTAATCCTAGCGACACTATTCCTAGCTGAACGATCAATCCCCCGGTACTTGTCATTATATTATACTACATCGATCAGGTACACTGCCTGGTGGGGGTTGTAAGCTTCTCAAGATCCCTTGAGAGGTAAAGCCTAGTGCAATCCCTACGCATTAGTTTCTTTATTATCACCAGGCTCGGAAGGAGTTTCAGCGAGAAAGTCTGCGAGTATTTGACCTTTTATGGAGTTTCTCCCCTTGTACTCTATTTCATGTTCCCCCAATTCGATGGCCCATTTAGATACCCTCCCTGATTTCTCGGGCTTCGATAGTATTTGTTTTATAGGCTTATCGGTTAGTACTGTGATGGGGTGAGCTTGAAAGTATCGTCGGAGGCGCCTTGCGGCGTGGACTAGAGCAAGAATTAGTTTTTCCAATTCTGGGTAATTTAATTCAGCTCCTTGCAAAACCCGACTGACAAAGTAGATCGGAACTTGCCTCTTTTCTCTTTCTGCCAAAAGTACTGCAGTAATGCTTTCATGTGATGCTGCGATATACATATACAGTACTTCTCCGTTAATTGGGGTTGTGAGTGTTGGTAGGATTTCCATGAAATCTTTCAATTTTTGGAAAGCAGCTTCAGCTTCGACATTCCATTGGAACGTTTTCTTATCCACACATCCTTTAAGAGTCTTAAAGAACGGTAATGATCGATCTACGCCCTTCGACAGGAACCTGCTCAAGGCTGCCAGCTTTTTGTTAAGGCTTTGTACCTCTTAAAATGTCTTTGGGGCTTGCAGATCAGTGATAGCTTTTACTTTTGAAGGGTTTGCTTTGATTCCTTGTTTTGTGATCAAGTGTCCTAGGAATTGCCCCTCTTCGACACCGAATGAGCATTTATTCGGATTGAGCTTCATATTTAAGGCTCTTAGCTAGTTGAAAGTTTCTTGAATGTCGGAGAGTAAGTCTTCCTCTGTCCTACTTTTTATGACCATGTCGTCGACATATGCCTCCAAATTCCTTCATATCTGCTTTTCGAAGGCCTTATCCACCAAACGTTGGTAGGTTGCACCTGCATTTTTCAAACCGAAGGGCATTTTCTTGTAGCAGTAGACGCCCTTTCCCGTATAGAAAGCTGTTTTTTCCTCGTCTTCGACTGCCATTTGTATCTGATGGTAGCCTTTGTAAGCGTCTAAAAAGCATTTTAGGCGGAACCCTGATAAGGACTCTAGCTTCCAATCTATTTCTGGGAGAGGGTAACAATCCTTTGGGCATGCTTTGTTGATGTTAGTGAAGTCGACGCACATACGCCATCTGATGCGTGGGAATCGCACCTTGCTTTACCTCTCGAGGGATCTCGCGAGGCTTACAACCCCCACCAGGCAGTGTACCTGATCGTTGTAGTATAGTATAGTGACAAGTACCGGGGGATTGATCGTTCAGCTTAGGAATAGTGTCGCTAGGATTAAAAAACCTAATTAATAGTTCTAGAGGTGAGAGATGATTATTTTTGTATTTTTATATTTTTATGAAAGCAAGTAAAATCTCGGGTTTTTAGAAGAGTGGGCGGAATTAGTTGTTATTCAACTAACCCAAAAACTACTTTGTAACTAATTAAACTAATGAAAATAAAATTAAACTAATATTAAACTAAGGTTGTGAGCAGTAATTGGAGAAATTGTGTTTACTTAGACTTCATTACTCCCTAGATATCTTTTACATGTTAATTACTTGTTACACTTGTATGAATGACGGGTTGTATTCCTTAATACCATTCGTGGAGTGGCATACATAACTCCCCAACTCTATGAGCTCTTATCTCCTCCTACACCATGACCCAGCACAACTATAGGGATTGTAAACAGTGGCTCATGCATTAAATACAACCAATAAAGACCTAGTACGCCTCGGTTCATGTTTCTTAAGACGTTCAAGCATGTTACCATTTGGAGATCTGCCAGTTTTCTTAAGCCTAACATATAAAATCATTCATTCAAAACAAGAATAGACAAGTAATCAACACATAATCAACATCTAGGTTTCATTAGATCTAAGCAAACACAAGAGAGATCTAGCCTAGCATAGTAGAATTAAGATAAGAACAAAAGATAAACAACCAACACATAGACATATTGATTGAATTAAGAGTATACTTATCTCAATTACAATGCAAGGTCTCAAGGGTTTGGAACCCTTGAAAAACCTGTAAAAGAGGCACCAAAATCGTCTTTAGGGTTTCACCAAAACTTCTCTCTTTTTAATGAAAAAACTAGAAAACTATATATAGGAAAATCGTCCTGACGGCGTCAAGAGTTAAATCTGACGCCGTCAACTCGCCGCCATACACTTCCTCGGACGCCCTAGATCCAATCGTGACGGCCTATGTGACGCCGTCACCACCCACGGTAAATTATTCTTGGCCACTTTGACGCCGTCACCTCTCCATCTGACGCCGTCACCAGCTACGGTAAATTATTCTTCATGTCTGACGCCGTCAAGAGCAAACCCTTGACGCCGTCACCTTGTATTTCCAGCTTGGATTTTTGGTACTTTGTCGTTTTCTTCACTTTATGCTCCAAAAACGTCCAAAATAGCCTCTTTTCCAGAATTCACTCTCCAAACACCTAAAATCACAAAAGGAACGATTTAGGGCAATATTTGATCAAATAAATTCGGATTCGGGCTTAAATGACCCCCTAAAAACGGATCATTTTTCGCCTCATCATATACCCTTACACTTGAGATTTGCTTGTCCTCAAGCAAATGAGCTTTTATTCTACTCAAAAGACAAGTTAGGGGTCATTTAACACTAATATAAAAGTAATTACAACAAATAATCGTTCCACTAAAGACCAATAGACAAGCACGGAGGTCATACACAAGCACCTCACAAATAGTGTTTAGATACTCACATCTCTCGGGTGTAATAAAGTAATATAACATTATGGAAATGGAAGATATCTCTCACTACCTGTCATAGCAAAATAGATTACCATAGGCTTGGGAAAGGATCAAACCTCCACCACATGGCGTAAGCACCTAGGATAAACTATCAAAGAGGTCTTTTTAAAGGGTTATAACGTTAGGTGTAGGGATATGAATTACACGGTTTTGTTGGATAAAGGGAATTTTACTGGTGGCGAGTTAACAATCTTAGTAAATTACATGTACAAGATGGCGTTGCTAAGCCAAGACTAGACTCGACTTAAGCTAATAAATGAAAAATAACAAAAACATAAAATGAACATAAAATAAAAACGGGATGGTAGTCCGTATGTTTTTTCTCTTCTTCTTTTCTATTTTTTTTTCTTTTTCTTGTTTTTTCTATTTTTTTTTTTTTTTTTTTTTTTTTTTTTTTTTTTTTTTTGCATACACTCTTACCCTACCATCCAAAATAATACATCATAGGGGATGAGAATTCCCCTTACACTTGAATCTTTACATACTTTACATTTAACTATTCTAATGACTCGAATTAAGAAAAATCAAAACACTTGGAGCACTTTTAAAATTAACGTACATATAGGGGTAATAAGTGATGTTCTTCCCCATTACTCCATAAAATAAGTACTTACCCATGAGTCCCAATCGTCCCAAAACAATATGTACAAGGATATGACTCGACTTAGCAACCATGTAATCAATTAGAAAGTTAACTTAGGGTTTAACAAATAACAATAATGCACTAAAAATGAGCGCATACACGGAAGGCTAAGGCGATTTGGTTGTACATTTAAGTGGGGTGTAACAAATTCTTCCTTTAAGTAAAATGCTTAAAGTTAGAAACGAAAAGATAGGCTCGGAGGGGTGTACTAGGGGTATCGTGTACTAAAAATGAGTACAACGCAAAGGGTGTGGGAAAAATTAGTTGACTTAACTAGCCAAGTAATATGACTTAAATGGTCAAGTAATTATAATACGGGTTTAACACAAGGGTGATCCTAATGCCTCTTATCATGTAGTAAATCCTACCACACGAATGTAGTCTCACTAGCGGTCTCGGGATGCATCACTGACGCAAGTTCTAGAATCTAAATGCTACCGGTACACTCATAAGCACTAATAATGAATGCTTTTCCTATCAAATCTAAAGGCGAACCTCACATTTTTGGGTGGAAAATTTTTCTGAATATACGGTTATGTGCTAGTCATACAATCTCCTATCCATGAGACGCTTGCTATGGCTAAAGTTTCACTCCTAAATGTTGTAAAAAATTTTAAATTTGGCGCTAAAATTACACTAACAAGTATTTCTCATAGTTTTATTACTCATCTACTATCAAACAAAACAAACTCAAGCGAAAGTGCATATGTAAGGTATCATCTTTTTACCCTCCCCTTACACTTAAGATGAACATTGTCCCCAATGTTCAAGAAAAGAATGTAAAAGTTAAAAAGTAAAGAGAATGAAATCAAATACTCCCCTGATTCGCTCGGTATGGATTTTAGTTGGCCAGGTTAAATCTTCTTCCAAGAAAACGAACAATCAAAGCTTCCCTTCCAGAATATAAATCATCTTCTTGTCTCAAATAACCTGTAAATCCTGACAAAAGTAGACAAGGCAACCTCGCGTAAAATCGGCGGCATCCTATATAAGTTACTAAATCCTAGAAAACAAAATAGGATATAATGCTTGTGGAATGAAGTTTGCAGATTTCCTGGAGATTATAAAACTTAATAATTCACAAAAACTATAAGACTCCGTTAGAAAAACAAAACCGGTAAAATTTCCAGATTTTTAACTCCTAACGCCGTCAAGAGCAATTGCCTGACGCCGTCAGAATGGACCTGCAGAAATCTTTATGTTAAGTTTCCGGAAAATTTCTGGAAAAACCTTGTCCTACTTCCTGGAAAATCCTGCAAAACTTCATTATGACTCAATACAAGCATTTGACTCTAACAAATACGAATATACATGTTCATTAAATATTGTGGATAATCATGATCGGTTTGTTTCTTAAAAACATATTTGGGGTTTCCCCTTACACTTATCTTTTGCAAAAATACCTTTAGGTTGAAGTTAAGACTAGGCTAAACAACATAATAAAGTATTTCACATTTTAATTGAGAAACATGATCAACCAACAATAAAAATAAAACATGCATATGGAAGCAAATAACAATCAAACAATTAAAATCACACAAAACATGGGTTGCCTCCCAAGAAGCGCTTTTCTTTATTTACGAGTCTTGTAGCTAGACTCAAAGTCGTGGGTTACTACGTGATTTCATCATTGGTTTCATTCTCCGATTGTAAATATTCCTTGTAGAAACCAATCACCTTTTTCTCTATCGCCCCCATCATTGCTCGGGCAAACTCTTCATCAACTTTATACCTTGGTCCAAGGGCCAAGCAATTTTTGTAGTAAAGACTCCTTTTTTCCCATACATAGTCCATGCCCTTTTTCTTATCCTCCTTATCAATATCCTCAAAAGCACCAACATTATCCTGATCAAAACAAGATATAAAGCGGAATTCTTTCATCTTATTGGGCATCCTATAAGTGATACTATCGGTGTTGCTTTCAAATCGAATCGTGCCCTCTACCTCATCATATTCTAACTTAGACTCCTCAACAAATGGTTTGCCAAACACAACATTGGATAATCGACAATCAATAACATTAGCAAGATCCTCCACAATCATAAAGTCGGTGACAAAAGTGAAATTACCAACAAAGACACATAAACCTTTGACTCTCCCGACAAAGTTACAAACTCCACCGGGGTACTTGGGATCCCTTCTAGGTTCAAGTCTTATGTTCACTATATCATTATAAACCGTTGAGGACATAATGTTGATTGGAGATTTAAAGTCAATGTAAGCATTGCTAATGTGCTTATATCCAATCATACATCGTATCTTAGCGCTCTTAGGATCGCCTCTCTTGATCTTAGGTTCAATTATGGTGAAAGGAGATCACGGGTTATCAATAAGGTTATTATAGTATGCAATCTCCTCCTTAGTGGGGTATAGGTTAAAGTGGTCGTTAAGCCTCGGATCCATTTCCTCTTCTGGTCTCTTAATGACACTCACAAAGTCATCAGGCCCTAGGTCCTTATTTGAATACAAAACGGTTGCTAGGTCGCTAAACGTATGTTCGAGTTCAATCTTGATCAACCTATTAAGCTCTCTAAGCTCCCTAATCTCACTCTCAATTTGTTCACGTAACACAGCTACTTCACTAGGGGAAAGGGGTGGGTTCGCGTTTTCCATAATGGTCAACGGAATAGTCAATGATTTTAATTTACTAACAAAGGCACAAAGAAATAAGATAGACTAAAGAAGACCTAAAAAAAATAAAAATCTTACTAGAAAGGAATCTAGCAAGTAGACCTAATAAAAAGAAATCCTAACCTAGACAATAACTATTCCCCAGGCTGCGGCGCCAAAAACTTGATGCGTGGGAATCCCACCTTGCTTTACCTCTCGAGGGATCTCGCGAGGCTTACAACCCCCACCAGGCAGTGTACCTGATCGTTGTAGTATAGTATAGTGACAAGTACCGGGGGATTGATCGTTCAGCTTAGGAATAGTGTCGCTAGGATTAGAAAACCTAATTAATAGTTCTAGAGGTGAGAGATGATTATTTTTGTATTTTTATATTTTTATGAAAGCAAGTAAAATCTCGGGTTTTTAGAAGAGTGGGCGGAATTAGTTGTTATTCAACTAACCCAAAAACTACTTTGTAACTAATTAAACTAATGAAAATAAAATTAAACTAATATTAAACTAAGGTTGTGAGCAGTAATTGGAGAAATTGTGTTTACTTAGACTTCATTACTCCCTAGATATCTTTTACATGTTAATTACTTGTTACACTTGTATGAATGACGGGTTGTATTCCTTAATACCATTCGTGGAGTGGCATACATAACTCCCCAACTCTATGAGCTCTTATCTCCTCCTACACCATGACCCAGCACAACTATAGGGATTGTAAACAGTGGCTCATGCATTAAATACAACCAATAAAGACCTAGTACGCCTCGGTTCATGTTTCTTAAGACGTTCAAGCATGTTACCATTTGGAGATCTGCCAGTTTTCTTAAGCCTAACATATAAAATCATTCATTCAAAACAAGAATAGACAAGTAATCAACACATAATCAACATCTAGGTTTCATTAGATCTAAGCAAACACAAGAGAGATCTAGCCTAGCATAGTAGAATTAAGATAAGAACAAAAGATAAACAACCAACACATAGACATATTGATTGAATTAAGAGTATACTTATCTCAATTACAATGCAAGGTCTCAAGGGTTTGGAACCCTTGAAAAACCTGTAAAAGAGGCACCAAAATCGTCTTTAGGGTTTCACCAAAACTTCTCTCTTTTTAATGAAAAAACTAGAAAACTATATATAGGAAAATCGTCCTGATGGCGTCAAGAGTTAAATCTGACGCCGTCAACTCGCCGCCATACACTTCCTCGGACGCCCTAGATCCAATCGTGACGGCCTATGTGACGCCGTCACCACCCACGGTAAATTATTCTTGGCCACTTTGACGCCGTCACCTCTCCATCTGACGCCGTCACCAGCTACGGTAAATTATTCTTCATGTCTGACGCCGTCAAGAGCAAACCCTTGACGCCGTCACCTTGTATTTCCAGCTTGGATTTTTGGTACTTTGACGTTTTCTTCACTTTATGCTCCAAAAACGTCCAAAATAGCCTCTTTTCCAGAATTCACTCTCCAAACACCTAAAATCACAAAAGGAACGATTTAGGGCAATATTTGATCAAATAAATTCGGATTCGGGCTTAAATGACCCCCTAAAAACGGATCATTTTTCGCCTCATCACCATCCCCCATCACTTTTCTTTACCATAACTGGATTGGCCACCCACGTTTGGTATTTGACCTCTCTGAGTATGCCTGCCTGTACTAATTCGTCCACCTCTTTACAGGCTCCGGCGTTTCTTTCTGGTGTGAGGCTCCGGCGTTTTTGTTTTATGGGCTCAATGTGCTTATACTCATTGAGTTTATGTTCCATTCCGAAAGGCTTACCATCGATTACGAGGCTTCTTGGAACCCCCGTCATATCGGAGTATGTCCATGTGAAGATGTCTTTGTTGTCTATCAAGAGTTGTTTCAGGTTTTCTTTGAAGGTGGCAGGGAGTTGTTTTCCAATTACTACTGTCTGCTCCGGATGGAGGTTATTTATCACAATACGCTCTTCGGCGTCCCCGCAACTTAAGATAGCCTTCGGAGGCTCCTGGGGACTTTCTTTAACCTTCTTTCCTACTTCCGGTGTCCTTGGTTTGTTGTAATTGGATAGTAGGGTCCCTATTCCATTGGCTGTTTGGAACTTGATTGTTGCGTGTATTGTGGATACCACAATGCCCATCTTCTGCATGGCGGTTCTCCCTATCAACAGGTTATAAGGAGAATCTGACCTTACAATTGCAAAAGTAAGGGTTTTCGCCCTTGCCAGTCTGCCCTCACCAATGGTTATGTCTAAAGGTATTTCACCTAGAGGCCATGAGTGTTCTCCCGAGAAGAATACTAAAGGTATCTTCGAATCTACTCTTTGTGTCCGTATGGAGGGTTTGAGCTTCAGGAAACAATGCTCGTATATGATCTCGCCAGAACTTCCGCAATCCATATAAGCCCTATTCACTTCTTGATTGGAAATGAGGACCTTTATGACTACGGGGTTGTCTGAGGGAGGCTGGCCCTTTAAGGGTGGTAAAGTAACCTCTCCTACATTGAGTGTTCCTTCCTCAGTTTCTTTTCTTTTCTGGCTTGGGCCTCCCCTGCGAACCATAAGAATCGGAGCCTCATGGATATAGTCTTTGGTGTCGGTGACCTTTTCTTTTCCCTTTCTTATACCTTTTATTAGGTGTGTCAGCTGCCCTAATTTAACAGCTTCCTCTATTTGCTTCTTCAATTATCTGCAGCTGTTTGTTTCATGACCAAAATCTTCATGAAAATGGCAATACTTGGTCATGTCTCGGCTCCTCCCATTGCTTGTCATACGAGGAGGGAGTTCGAAGGTTTTGGCCGCCTTTTCCGTAGCCAGAATTTCCTTTGGGGACTTCGTCAGGCCTTCTGTCACAACTCACCATTTCAGGTCATTTCCCGAACTTTGGAAAAACACTATTCATCAGTTTACTATTCATCATTTTTGGTGTCAGTTTGACATTCCGAGAAGCATTCAGAAATTTTACTATTCACGGAACACTATTCATTGCGGGAAAAGATTTCATCATTCACGTGCATTACACATTTCATCGTAAATTTAGTTTACGGGTATTCAAATTCGCGTAACCGTATGGGTTTAGGTGCGAATTCATTTCATTATCAGTAAGGACACTGCATACGGACTAGAGACAGTCTGCATATCATCAGTAGGTCATTTACATGTTATACCACTCTTAGGATTTTCAAATTTATATATTTGATACATTTAACGTTTTCCTTATAATTATTTATAAATAAACGTTAACACACGGGTTATACGCGACGAATATATCTAAATATTCCCACAATGGTCCCGACATATTTTTATATCCATTTTATCATCATAAAAGTTATAACATTCAGTTACCCAGTATTTTGGAAATTTATTTTATTTATAACGCGAGTTTATGAATATTACGACGGTTTTCGTGAAAACTAAACAATAATCACCCGAACACTCAGTAATTGTATTCAACATATTTTTTTAACATTTTCATGACTTTATTAAGTCCCGGTTAACTTCGTTAATATTTATTTCTAGAAAACCCGGTACCTGATTATAACTAATACTTACACCAAACTACAACTAATAATACACTATATATTCTAAGTGATCAAAACCGACTTTGCATCTCTTTTTCACATTAAAAACCGGCCTCATGCCCTCCCCTAGACACCATGTGATTTCTTTTTAACATCATTGACTTATGTAACCTTATAATACATTTTAATTTCTCCTAAATATCTAAAAACACCTTTTACAAAACACATAATAAAATTTGAGATCAAAAATTCATTTTCTCATCTCTTCTCTCTAAACTCACGACCCAAATCCATAATCCATGATCAAGTGAAGGTTTTCAAAAGTTTAAAGCACCAAAGTTATTCATTTTGTGGTTCTAATCAAGAATATTGCATCAAACACACAAGAAATCCAAGGTTTCTAATCATTCAATCACCTCATATTTCAAAGTGAGTATACAAATTTATTTTCAAGTTTTCTTCTAATTAACACTTATATCTCATGGTATTCATGCTTAATTTCATGCTCATACTAGTTATACCACTTTATTTTTGAAGACTTTTTGATCATACAAACCCTAGATTGTGATTTAGGTGTTTCTTTGTTAAATTAACTTGATTACTAGTCATTAGGAACCCATGGCACCCTAAGAAGGTGTATGGTAGGATTAGTATAGCTTTGTGGTGTTTGCAAGAGATTTGGTTGAAGTAGAAACTAGTTTTGAACCTTGGAAATGGATTTCTAACAAGTATATATACATGCTGTCCCATTTTTGTAAATCCAGAAAAATCAAGGGATTCCGGGTAACTTTGGGCTAAAGATTTAGAAAATACTTTCAAAAACGAAGCCGTGGGCGAAAGAATGGATTAAAACGAGTTTATAACGAAGGAGATATGATTTTTGCAAGTTTAACGACGAAAACTATTTTCTGAAAATTGTACATGCTGTCCCACGATTTTCAATGGGCAATCTGAGGTGTAAAACTTGATCTAGCCATCCCTACTTATCAAAAATATATTAGTATGTTGTCCCACGATTTCGGGGATATAAAGAACGTAGAAAACAAGCTTATAACGACCAAGATATACACGTTTCAAAATCGGCGAAACTCTATTTATTTCCATCAGCTTTTTAGCAAAATATTACTTAGAAAAACAGTTTTTGTAAGACATCATGTTGAGAGCCAATTTACTCATTGATAAACTCATTTCTGGAAAATTTACATCATTGACAAAAAGTTAGTTCACCCAGCCTAGTTTTCAAAACATCCAGCCGTTTGTCAAAAGGATTTATAACGAACAACTTATGGACTTCCAAACTTTCCCGAAAACTGCCCAGAATCTGCCAAAACAGCCCAAATACCTCACTTGACGGCTAATTATCTTTATGATCGAGACCTGTATGGACAAACTTCACTTCTGTGACTTTTTAGATATGGTGAAAATCTTCTCAAAACTACTGAGCTTCTTTCCTATCTCTTAATATTCACTATTTCACGACTAGTTTTATGAGACCGTTTTGTCACTAATAGAAGTAATCTTCTACGTACTAAATTCTAGATTTTCTAGAAATATTAACCAAGTACCCAATTTCATAACTAATGATGTATTAGTGATTACAAGTATATTTTCATTAGTACAAGGCATTATTTCAAGGATTTCAAACCGAGGTTTTCAACACAAACATTGGTACATACGATATATATATATAAGTATATATATTACAACTAGTTTATTTTTCTAATAGCCATATTTTCCTAAGTCTTGGAGTATATACTTTTGATAACAACAAGTGTTTTTCAAAGAGTAGAGTGGTATAGGAAACATGTGCATGGACATTCATAACATCATTTCATGATCTAAAGTAGATCGTTCATCATTCATATTAGGTTGCGGCTAGTGTGCGCGCCTTGTTTTTCAGCTCATTACATGTTCATGGTACCATCATATTGGGTTGCAGCAGCTAATTGTTCATTGGTGTTCATTTCATTTCATCACAGTTTCATCAGTTAAGGTGAGTTTTCATAGCCCCGTTTTCAGTTCAACATTTTTGATTGTTTTCAAATCCCACGGGGGGAATACATTGCATCAATCATTTTAGTACGAGCCCAAGTATTCAAACATATGTACATTGCTTAAGTTACCTTGCCATGTGATAAGTCCCCTGTAACATCATGAACCGTTAATTTACCGTTAAGCGAGAGTGAGTGGATAGATCTATCGAGGGTGACGCCTCCATCCGTGGTAGTGAGTACCAACAGTAAGCGGATGCATGTCATGTCTTTTACATTTGAATGTTTCGGCAGAACATTCAGGAGGGGCATAGAGTTTCATCAGTCATAGCTTCGGTGTCATGAGCTTAAGGTCAATTGTACAATTTTCATGAGATTTTTATCTTGCACTTTTACTTGTGGTGGCCGTACATCATTACATTTTACAAACCTATGGAATTCACCAACATTCGTGTTGACGTTTTAGCAATGTATTTCAGGTTATTAAGGTAGCTCATGTGACATGCATTTGGACCTTCATGGAGTCGCGGAGTCGACACGTCTCATCATTATTTCATGCACTTATGTAAACGTTTGATCTAGTATGACTTGTTTTCATAAACTTGCAACACATTTTGGGGACCTCATTTTGTAAATTCTGAATTTTTTTCAATGATCAAATGCAGTATTTTCCAAACGACACTTTAGGTCGTTCAATGTAACTGTAACTGTGGTGCTATGACAGACACCCCCAGGTATTCCATTCCGCTGCAAGTCAGGTAAATTGGGGGTGTGACAGATTGGCATCAGAGCTAAGGTTATAGCGAACTAGGAGGTATCTTGGACCCTAGACTATAACCGCATCATCATAGCATCTCATCATTTCATCATAAGTGCATAATCATGATACATGTTGTTTCATACATACCCTGTGCGAGTTATTTATACTCATATCCGTATATGTATATCATTTTATTGACCTGGTTCACAAGTGACATGTCTTCAGATACTCACCCTGACATCCTTTTATCGGATTCCGACATTGAAGATGCCTTGTCATCTTCCACTACCATTATACCATCAGTTGCACTTACACCACCATTAGTACTATTGATTTGCCATAGGAACAAAGTCTTCCTATCATTCAGCCCGTACATAGAATACCTTTTGGTAGTGTATTCAGAATTAATCTTAATGGACTTATTAGGATGCTTATTGCAAGGAAGATAGTGTGTTTTCTTTCCATCACTAGTAGGGCACTTACTACTCAGGTACTATCACCACCATCAGTTACTTATTACACTATTGGCCTTCCCACAGTGTGTACTTTAGTTTTACCTTTTGGAGGTCGCGAGGTAGCGCGAAAGAGGGTAATATTTCATTCACTAGTATCATCGTTGTCATTTCCTTTTCCATTCCCACTTGCCATGAACTAGATGACATCTAGTAGATAATACCAATAACACGTACTCAACAGAAACATCCGCAGATTCTTCAGGAATGGTTCAGAACCTACATTATCTAAGATTTGATAGATGCGCAACTTCAGACACCACTTCAGGACTATCTCGACCTTATGATGCCACAAACCTGATTTCACACAGAGGGACACCAGGAAGTCCCTAGACCAGATTTATATCCTCACTAGCTTTTACTATTATCCTAGCCACAGAAGGTGTGGAACAACAATCTAGGTTGCAATGCTGCTCAACAATCACCCAAAGGACAAGAAATGAATAGAGCCTTTGCTGCAGAACCACATACAAAGAGAAGGTATATTGGAAAGTTACCTTACTACAACCTGTGTAATCAATATCACCAAGGTCATTGCAGTAAAACGTGTGGAGTGTGCAAGAAGCAGGGTCATCGGACTGAAAATTGTAGGAAACTCACAAATCAGAAAACCCCAGGGAATTGCTTCAAATGTGGAAACTTTGGGCATTTCAAGAATGACTGCCCGGAACTAAGGAACAAGGAAAAATCAGGAACTTGGAATCAAGACTGAATCGCTCGAGGAATAGCGTGAGTTGTTGAAAGAGAACCGTCAGGATATTAGAAACATCAAGGATAACAACAATGCTTCAGCAGGAGGAGCTTTGTTTCGATATATAAACCGTAGTTCGAGCCTTTAGGGTTGTATCTTTCCTTTTGTACTTACCGTTGGTACGATGACATGACCTAGGGGCATTAAGCACTTTCCTATCCAATGTAGTATCTATCCTTTGTTACCTAGGTGATAATCATAACCATCATTTACTCCATTTTCTATCCCGATTGCTCAGACTTCAATCGTTTCGCAACATTTTAGCATTGTCTCATCAGGAATTAGGTTGATTTTGTTTTTGACGAATTAGTAGACTATTACCATTCGACAAGATTCACCCACGTATCCAATACACCATTCAAGCTATTTTACTATCATATGGGGAAACTGTTTTACAGAAAAATTTCTGAAGTAAGCTATTTTATTACCATCCTATAAATTGATTTTCTGTCATTACACCAAGTATTTACTATTATTACGCGAAGCAATTTTTTTGTTATTTGAAAGAAAACATCAGGATTCCATTTTAATAACAATGCGTTGAACACCATCTAAAACTTTTGAGGAAAGTTATGATATTTTGACAAAATCCAACATCGCATCATTAGTCCTCAATTATACATAGCCTGATCACCTATGTAAAATTCAGGAAGGATTATGCCATGAAGGAAATAATTACTTTTTCAAAGGATTGTTAATGACAATCTTCATCCAAAAGTTTTGTAAACAAAGGAACTCTTTCATAAACATCCCTTTTGCCGAACTATCCCTGGATACTTACCCTACCTGTCACTCACTTAGCCATTAAGTTGGATTTTCCCATTGACTTCCCTAGGAGAGACTTTCCATATCAATTACATGCAGGATTCCTCTATACAATAGAAGCAATGAAAGGATTACAGAACTAGAAGTATATAGTGAGAGAATTCATAACTCAACAACAATCCTAAGATACTGCGAGACCATCTGAATCACCATCTCTGACTTAGTTGTCAAATTCTATCATTTAAAGGTACTAGCTAGACTGAGCTACAGGATTGAACTCAATATAGATGTCCGCAGGACAACACAATAGAAATAAACCAAGCTTCTAATTGAGACTATAGAGCATTTCATTTAAACATGGCCTCATCCATACATGAACTTTCCTGCAGTAAGTTTTCACAAAGGACAATTGTTTGAAACAAGAATATCAATGTAGATTCCTCTAAGTCATTATGTCTAGAAATTTCAGATAACCTCACCTTCATACCAAGCAAGGGATCAAACCAAAACATATCTCCTCATCTACATGGGAAAACAGAATAGACATTCATCGACACAACATCAAGTGATACCTTCGTCTTGCCAATTACAACGATAAACTATTTCATGACTTAAGTTAGTCTAAATACCTATGCTTGTAGTTATGCCAGATAAGCATCAATAGGCATTATCCAACCTCAGTAACTAAGTGTTAGACATCTATGCATTTAAGCGAACATTTCCTATTCTACCATTTTATCCATGTTAGTGTTTTCACTTTTAAATAAAGTTGATGCGTTTACATAAATCACCTACCTTGTGGAAAAAAATGATTTCTGAAATTCCTATTTTGAACAAGTACGATCCTTTTTGGTCAATCTTTAGCAACACTATTGTACAATGAGAAATATACATAGACATCAAATTTTGGTAAGCAGTCTTAATCACAACATGTTTGAAAACAGTTCCTATTTCATAACTACTGGATTTTGAATCATCAAGAAAATATTACCCAATAAATCATTTGCTCCATTTTCTAAATTCATTTATTCAGAAAAAGATTTCAACCAAAACTCACAATCGCGAGACAAATTTCCAAAACCACTTTCCCTACAACATCGCTTATGCATTTAGGATTTATGACTTGACAATAAAGAATATTTGGAATATGTGATGAAGGAATTAGGAAGGACATCACAAATTAATCACGAACTTCAGTAGTGGAGACCAAACCCAATAGACAAAGAAGAACATATGTCTTATCATCCGTTGGAACAAAACACAAGGAATCAAATTCTTACCTATATGCTATCCCTTCAGATAACGCCAAGTTCGAAGGACCGAACGTTATGGAATTAGTCACAAAGGTTTATTGTACCCATTTCAGTTTTTCCTGTTAAGGAAACCGATTCAACTTGGACTTCAGGTAATCATTTCAGGATTTCCTTCAGAAACCCATTTAGATGTGAACATCACCTATCACCCTCAGACCAATGGTCAAAGCGAGAGAACAATTCAAACATATGAAAGTATACTCAGAGCGTGAGTGATTAACCCTAGAAATGGTTGGACTAATCACTCAACATAAATCAAATTCATCTACAGCAATAGTTATCACAACAACAACGGGAAACTGGCAGAAGTTAGGTTGGTACATAACACACATCATTTGGATTGGATATCCTGAACAACAAACCATCCAGATTCAAGTGGGAGAACAAACTAAGTTAAAAGCATTGCCTTGGATTGGCATGATACAAATTGGATAACAAGAAAGGTTGAACCTTTAGCATATTGGACTATTTAAGATTCATTTTAGAATCGACCAACTACCATACAAACTTGAGTTTTGGCATAATTCAGCAGTATATATTACCAGTACCACATTTAAAACATTAAGAAGCGCAGACCATCGATTGATGGGCCAAACTCAGAAAAAGCTCAACTCACTAGTTCAGTAGGCATTCATGAGATAACCAAAAATTTTCTACAAGTCAAGAATCAGTTACAAGTTCAATAAGTCGTAAACCATTAAAACTTCAAGTTCTGCAGAGTTATGCAGAAAGTTCTGCCTAGGAAAGGCATGTTATCATTCAGAAAACTTGGAAAGATACACCAATATACACTGGACCATTTATATTTCAGACAGGGTAGGCCTAGTGGCCGTTAGATTTGAACATTGCCAGAGAACAACAGGATTACACGAACATATTTCACATTTTCCGATCCCCAGAAATGACTTTCAGATGAGTCACTCATGATTCCATTGGAAGGGATCCAACCCAAATGACAATCTCATACCTTGTAAGAGAACCAATAGAAACCATGGACCGTGTGGTCAAACAGTTGAATCAGAGTCGAATTCCGATCATTAGAGTTCGTTGGAATTCTTGAATATCATCACCTTTTCACCAATACGTTTTCAGAGACCAACATAAACTGAACTTCGGGACGAAGTTCCTTTTAGAGGGGAAGAATGTCACAACTCACCATTTCAGGTCATTTCCCGAACTTTGGAAAAACACTATTCATCAAAACACTATTCATCAGTTTACTATTCATCATTTTTGGTGTCAGTTTGACATTCCGAGAAGCATTCAGAAATTTTACTATTCACGGAACACTATTCATTGCGGGAAAAGATTTCATCATTCACGTGCATTACACATTTCATCGTAAATTTAGTTTACGGGTATTCAAATTCGCGTAACCGTATGGGTTTAGGTGCGAATTCATTTCATTATCAGTAAGGACACTGCATACGGACTAGAGACAGTCTGCATATCATCAGTAGGTCATTTACATGTTATACCACTCTTAGGATTTTCAAATTTATATATTTGATACATTTAACGTTTTCCTTATAATTATTTATAAATAAACGTTAACACACGGGTTATACGCGACGAATATATCTAAATATTCCCACAATGGTCCCGACATATTTTTATATCCATTTTATCATCATAAAAGTTATAACATTCAGTTACCCAGTATTTTGGAAATTTATTTTATTTATAACGCGAGTTTATGAATATTACGACGATTTTCGTGAAAACTAAACAATAATCACCCGAACACTCAGTAATTGTACCCAACATATTTTTTTAACATTTTCATGACTTTATTAAGTCCCGGTTAACTTCGTTAATATTTATTTCTAGCAAACCCGGTACCTGATTATAACTAATACTTACACCAAACTACAACTAATAATACACTATATATTCTAAGTGATCAAAACCGACTTTGCATCTCTTTTTCACATTAAAAACCGGCCTCATGCCCTCCCCTAGACACCATGTGATTTCTTTTTAACATCATTGACTTATGTAACCTTATAATACATTTTAATTTCTCCTAAATATCTAAAAACACCTTTTACAAAACACATAATAAAATTTGAGATCAAAAATTCATTTTCTCATCTCTTCTCTCTAAACTCACGACCCAAATCCATAATCCATGATCAAGTGAAGGTTTTCAAAAGTTTAAAGCACCAAAGTTATTCATTTTGTGGTTCTAATCAAGAATATTGCATCAAACACACAAGAAATCCAAGGTTTCTAATCATTCAATCACCTCATATTTCAAAGTGAGTATACAAATTTATTTTCAAGTTTTCTTCTAATTAACACTTATATCTCATGGTATTCATGCTTAATTTCATGCTCATACTAGTTATACCACTTTATTTTTGAAGACTTTTTGATCATACAAACCCTAGATTGTGATTTAGGTGTTTCTTTGTTAAATTAACTTGATTACTAGTCATTAGGAACCCATGGCACCCTAAGAAGGTGTATGGTAGGATTAGTATAGCTTTGTGGTGTTTGCAAGAGATTTGGTTGAAGTAGAAACTAGTTTTGAACCTTGGAAATGGATTTCTAACAAGTATATATACATGCTGTCCTATTTTTGTAAATCCAGAAAAATCAAGGGATTCCGGGTAACTTTGGGCTAAAGATTTAGAAAATACTTTCAAAAACGAAGCCGTGGGCGAAAGAATGGATTAAAACGAGTTTATAACGAAGGAGATATGATTTTTGCAAGTTTAACGACGAAAACTATTTTCTGAAAATTGTACATGCTGTCCCACGATTTTCAATGGGCAATCTGAGGTGTAAAACTTGATCTAGCCATCCCTACTTATCAAAAATATATTAGTATGTTGTCCCATGATTTCGGGGATATAAAGAACGTAGAAAACAAGCTTATAACGACCAAGATATACACGTTTCAAAATCGGCGAAACTCTATTTATTTCCATCAGCTTTTTAGCAAAATATTACTTAGAAAAACAGTTTTTGTAAGACATCATGTTGAGAGCCAATTTACTCATTGATAAACTCATTTCTGGAAAATTTACATCATTGACAAAAAGTTAGTTCACCCAGCCTAGTTTTCAAAACATCCAGCCGTTTGTCAAAAGGATTTATAACGAACAACTTATGGACTTCCAAACTTTCCCGAAAACTGCCCAGAATCTGCCAAAACAGCCCAAATACCTCACTTGACGGCTAATTATCTTTATGATCGAGACCTGTATGGACAAACTTCACTTCTGTGACTTTTTAGATATGGTGAAAATCTTCTCAAAACTACTGAGCTTCTTTCCTAACTCTTAATATTCACTATTTCACGACTAGTTTTATGAGACCGTTTTGTCACTATTAGAAGTAATCTTCTACGTACTAAATTCTAGATTTTCTAGAAATATTAACCAAGTACCCAATTTCATAACTAATGATGTATTAGTGATTACAAGTATATTTTCATTAGTACAAGGCATTATTTCAAGGATTTCAAACCGAGGTTTTCAACACAAACATTGGTACATACGATATATATATATAAGTATATATATTACAACTAGTTTATTTTTCTAATAGCCATATTTTCCTAAGTCTTGGAATATATACTTTTGATAACAACAAGTGTTTTTCAAAGAGTAGAGTGGTATAGGAAACATGTGCATGGACATTCATAACATCATTTCATGATCTAAAGTAGATCGTTCATCATTCATATTAGGTTGCGGCTAGTGTGCGCGCCTTGTTTTTCAGCTCATTACATGTTCATGGTACCATCATATTGGGTTGCACCAGCTAATTGTTCATTGGTGTTCATTTCATTTCATCACAGTTTCATCAGTTAAGGTGAGTTTTCATAGCCCCGTTTTCAATTCAACATTTTTGATTGTTTTCAAATCCCACGGGGGGAATACATTGCATCAATCATTTTAGTACGAGCCCAAGTATTCAAACATATGTACATTGCTTAAGTTACCTTGCCATGTGATAAGTCCCCTGTAACATCATGAACCGTTAATTTACCGTTAAGCGAGAGTGAGTGGATAGATCTATCGAGGGTGACGCCTCCATCCGTGGTAGTGAGTACCAACAGTAAGCGGATGCATGTCATGTCTTTTACATTTGAATGTTTCGGCAGAACATTCAGGAGGGGCATAGAGTTTCATCAGTCATAGCTTCGGTGTCATGAGCTTAAGGTCAATTGTACAATTTTCATGAGATTTTTATCTTGCACTTTTACTTGTGGTGGCCGTACATCATTACATTTTACAAACCTATGGAATTCACCAACATTCGTGTTGACGTTTTAGCAATGTATTTCAGGTTATTAAGGTAGCTCATGTGACATGCATTTGGACCTTCATGGAGTCGCGGAGTCGACACGTCTCATCATTATTTCATGCACTTATGTAAACGTTTGATCTAGTATGACTTGTTTTCATAAACTTGCAACACATTTTGGGGACCTCATTTTGTAAATTCTGAATTTTTTTCAATGATCAAATGCAGTATTTTCCAAACGACACTTTAGGTCGTTCAATGTAACTGTAACTGTGGTGCTATGACAGACACCCCCAGGTATTCCATTCCGCTGCAAGTCAGGTAAATTGGGGGTGTGACACCTTCCCATAAACCAGAGTTAGGACTCTTATTGTAAGGGGTAAACCAATTATGGTTTTTGTGTTTGTTCTTCGATCCTTCCCATGAAGACGGTTTTGTTCCTTTGTTGTTCTCCATCGGAGCCCCATTGGTGGAAACTTCTTTGGCTTTTATCCATGTGTATGTTTTTTCCATCAGGCCCTTATATGTTACCGGAAGGTCTGTGGATAAGAATTCCACAAGAGTCCAGTTGCGTAGGCCGTGGACGAAGCCAGAAATTCATTGTTCTTCGTGTAAGCCTAGAATCTGTAGAGTTTCGTCGGTGTATCTAGTAACGAAGTTCCTCGTGCTTTCATTCTCCTTCTGCTTAATGTTGTACACTGTGAGGTGTATCCTTGTGAACTTCTTTTGCTGGCTGAAGTGAGATCGAAACTTAGCATTCAAATCATCAAAATTGATGATGCTTTCTGGTTTCTGTCCATTCCACCAAATACGTGCTGAATCCCGAAGGGTGTATGTAAACATGTGACAAGCTACGGGCATGACCCATTTCTGCATCCTAATGGCTCCTTCGAACAAATGTAGGAAATTGTCCGGATCTCCTTTTCCATCATAGGTGCCTATATGCGAAGGCATCTTTAGACCATCCGGCAATGGATAGTCTTCAATCCATCTCACAAAGGGTGTCAAAGGACCAGCGGGCTCTGCGTACGAGTGGGTGTAAGGTGGTATGTTGATGGGGATGCCATGATATGGATTACGAGTAGGGGTACCCCTGAAGAAGGTTGACTAGTGTAGAAAGGTTGAGGAGTACTCGCGTTTGGGGGGTAACCATTATACATGGTGTACGGAGGCTATATCATGGTATGATTGTAGGGTACAGCCATTTGTGAGGGATGCTGATTTCCAGGTTGTCCATTAATGAAGGGATAAATATTTGAGGGGTAACTTTGAACTGGGAACTGAGGATACAGGTTGACAGGGGGGGGGGGGGGGAACTTCCTCCTGTGTTGACCGATCCCAGGTTACCTCCCACAAAGGATGCGTGGGAGGGTTGTAGTGGAACTCCTCCTTCAGTCCTCCCTAAATGTGCTGCTAATAAGGGAGGTAAGTTCACCTCCGTGTTCTCCCTCTGTTGGCGTCTTCCCTGAGAGCCTTCAGTAATAGTCCCTTCTCTCCTCGTGGGAGTTCTTTCAGGAACTCCTTCAAAGCCTACATTCCTTCCTCCAGCCCTTCTACCTGTAGGAGACCCAATCCGCAGTATGGGGTGCTGAGCCTAGTTATCGAAGGTCTTGGCTCCATCTCAATTTCTTCATCATATTCATCACTGGAATATTCTAACTCCTTCCGCATCTCCGTGTTTCTGATTTGCCTCCTTCGAGCTCTTAATAAGGACTCTAGCTCTTCGTAATTAGCATCGACAAAGGCGGGGCTAATGATGAGCTCTAGATTAGCTGACGTGGATGCGTGATGGTTGGGCGTTATTTCAGGGTGAGATCGTGTGGAGAAGGTGGAGGCTGTGATTGGCGGAAGGTCGTTGGTGTCAGTTGCGGGTAAAGGGGTTAAAGACGAAAAACCCGGTGGGGGTGTAATATCTCTCTCTGGATTCATGCCGGAATAATAGTGGGTGTATTTGACTTGGTTATTTTACTTGGAAATAACGGGACTAATTGTATCGGGTCCCACGGATGGCGCCACTGATTGTATAATATTTTGCACTATCAGGCCTTGAATGATGATCAAAGGAAATGAGGGGTGTTGTGATTACGCCAAGCTTGGATATAACCTGAAATAAGAAATACGAAAACACTACGTTAAGTGATTGCGCAGGGGTTGGACCCTTCGAACCACCTCCGGCGTGTGAATAAGTGATCGGTATGAGAGTTTAAGTATAAGCGTAGTAAAGTAAGGTGAGAGAGATTGCATACCAGATTTGTCATCGTCCAGGACTATTTATAGGTGAAGAAAACGATCCTGGAGAGTGGTCACACGTTTTAGAGAGATCATGGGGGCGTCCCATGATTTGTGGAATCGCTAGGGTTTAGTGTCCCACTCCTCCGGGTTTAGCGGGGGTGCTAAAGAGGAAGAGGTGACGTGGGTAAGACTTGGTCTCCCCGATATTGGACTTGGCATTGTTCCGTCCATAAAACTTATCGAGAGATACCCCGAAGGGCTAATCCTTCGATTGGCGAATTCCCACTTGGTAACTAGATCATTGATGATTAGTTTTATGCCAAAAAAAGTTTTAGGAGGCTAGCCAAAGCCTTCGATTATGTAGGTTATGATCAGACTCGAAGAGATGTCCTTCGAGCTAATCGTAGGGTACATCATCAATAATTAACTAAGGGTTTAAACATGTAGCAATAATGCACTAATGATGAGTGAATACAAGGAAGGCTAAAGCGATTTGGGTGTACATTTGGGGGTGGATTGTAAACAAATTCTTCCGTTAAGTAAAATTCTTAAAGTTAGAAACGAAAGAGATAGGCTCGGAGGGGTGTACTAGGGGTATCGTGTACTAAAAATGAGTACATCGCAAAGGTGTGGGAAAATTAATTGACTTTATTAGTCAAGTGTATTGACCTCATTGGTCAAGTAATTATGATACGGGTTTATCACAAGGGTTATCCTAATGCCTCTTATCATGCTGTAAATCCTAACTACACGAATTTAGTCTCACGTGTGGTCTCGGGATGCATCACTATCACAAGTTCTAGAATTTAAGTACTACCGGTACACTCATAAGCATCTTTTCATAACAAGTCTAGGGGCGAACCTCACATATTTGGGGTGGAAAATTTTTGAGTGGTACGGTTTTTGTGCTAGTCATACAACTCCTATCCATGCGACGCTTATTAAAACTAAAGCTTCACTCCTATATGTTGATTTTTTTTTTTTTTAAATTTGGTGCTAAAATTGCCCTAACAAGTATTTCTCTTAGCTTTATTACACACCTACTATTAGACAAACAAAAATCAAGTGTAATTGCATTCTCTAAGGTATCATCATTTACTCTCCCCTTACACTTAAGCTGAACATTGTCCCTAATATCCCAAATGTTCAATAAAAAGTATGTAAAAGTAAAGAAGGTAAAAGTATGAAACAAATACTCCACTGATTCGTTCGGTGTGTATAATGCGTTAATATGGTTAGATCCTCCTCCAAGAAAATGAATGTTGAAAGCTTCCCGGCAGAAATATAAATCATTCTCTTGTCCAATATAACCTGATAAACCTGAGAAAACAATCATGGCAAACCTTGCGTAAAATCGGCGGCAAACTTTATATATAATAAAACCCTAGAAAGCAAATAAAGATATAATGCTTGTGGAATGAATATTTGCAGATTTCCTGGAGTTTATAAAACTAAAGATTTAACAAAAACTTTACGATTCTGGCAGAAAAACAAAACTTGCAAAATTTTCCAGAATTTTACACATGACGGCGTCAGGTTATAATCCTGACGCTGTCAGAACTGACCTGCAAAAATTCCATGTTAAGTTTCCGGAAAATTTCTGCAAAAACTTACGCCTTAATTTCTGGAAATCCTGCAAAATACTCATTATGACTTGATACAAGCATTTGACTCAAACAAATACTAATATGCATATTCATTTAATATTGTTGTGATTCATGTTCAATCTCGTTCTTAGAAACAAATTTAGATTTCCCTTACACTTATTTTTTGCAAAATACCTTTATATGTAGTCAAGACGAAGTTAAAAACAAAATAAAGCATTTTCACAATTTACTTTGATACATGAGCCACAAACAATAAAAATAAAACATGCATACGGAAGCAAATAGGATCAAACAATCAAACAAACAAACAAATAAAGCTTGGGTTGCCTCCCAAGAAGCGTTTTTCTTTATTTACGAGTCTTGTAGCTAGACTCAAAGTCATGCTCTATCCTATATGAGTGAGTTCCTCATGGAGGACATCCTTAGGGTCAAACTTAGCGTGTAGTTTCCTATCGGTTCTCTTAGTTCAGTATGACTTTTCAAACTTCTCTCCATCCGGATCATATAGAATCATCTTCATATGCCATGATCTGTCACCTCCCTTAGGTGGCTTGTCCTAATTCCATTTACATTTATCACCTTCCCTTTTTCATCCCTAAGTTGACAGGCATCACTCCTAGGAACTCAATCATTTTCCTAAAGATTAAGGGATCCTCAAAGGGGTTTAATTCCTCATCCCTAGCTATGAGTTGCTCCACCGAGTGTGTTCAGTTTATGAACTCCTCCTCTAAATAAAACGGGCGTTGAGGTCCTATGAAGTCTCCATTGATCCAAGGTCCATATCTAGATGGTCTTCTATTCATGTCTACCTAATGAGGTGTTGGTTCATTCTCATTATTGTAGCTATGCTTCTTAACATCGTAGACTGACCAAGTCTCACCTTCTCCTACCGTTATGTTAGATTCCTTACAATTAATCATGGCACTAGCGGTCACTAAAAATCCTCTTCCTACTAGCAATGGGCATGTAGTGTCACTAACCATATCAAGGACATGAAAATCCGCTAAGATAGTTAATCGTCCTACGTGAACTACTATATCTTTAATCATTCCTACCGGGTGGGCAACACTTCAATCCGCTAGACCAATTATCACTTCCGTCTCTTCTAACTTCCCTAGCTTAAGTGGGGTGTAAAGGGATAAAAGAATCAAGTTGAGACTTGATCCTTGATCGGATAGTGTGTCGAAAGCTTCTTAGGTAGTTTGTTTTGAACGAATATACCTGGATCATCTAGTTTCTTAGGTAGTTTGTTTTGAACGAAAGCGGTCCATTTTTGCCCAACTTAAGTTTTTCTTCATATTTATCTAAGAGCGCATTGTAGTAGGGGGCACGGGCTAAGATCAATGACGGGGCGCTTAAGGTGAAGTTCCTTAAATTCATCGCCAAAGTCTTGTGTAGGAGGTGTTTCAACTATGCTATTGACCGGTTTAATGTTGGATGTTTTATTCAATTGGTCCTTTTGAAGAATTTGGGTTTGCTTGAAACACGTGCTAATGGCATTGACCGAATAGTATTGTGGACAAGAATTAGGAGACGAAACTGATGATATGGCGTTAACGTTTAGCTTCGGGTTCTTGACCGTGTTGCTAGGGAGTGCTCCCATCTCTCGGTCATTGAGAACTTTAAACAATGTGTCAATCTTATTTGTCATCTCACTTTGTTTTTGTTTGAAATCGGCTTCAAACTTTGCTAAACAAGCTTCTTGAGATACCATAAAGTTAGACATCAATCATTCAAAATTATTGGTACTACCATAGTTGTTGGAAGGACTGTTGTTGAAAGTACGGTTAGGGGGTGGACCGTTTGATTGGTAACGATTAGGTGGAGTAGAAGAATTATTTTGGGGTGCGTTTTGGTTTTGTTTCCACCTAAAGTTTGGGTGATTTTTCCAAGAGGTATTGTATGAATCACCATAAGGGGTTGGCTTGGGTTTGAAAGTGTACCACTTGTCTCCCGCTCCGTCGGTACGCGAGGATGCTTGGTCAATGGTTTGCCTTGTGGAGAGATTGATATGGTCATAAAAGATTTGGACTTGGAGCCAAAGATCTATGCCATGATGAGGGACTTTTTGAAGTAAGTCTTTGAAACGAGTCCATGCTTCGTAAAGAGTTTCACCTTGACGTTGTTGGAACATCAAGATGTCATTCCTCAACTTGGTGGTTCTCCCCGATGGGAAAAATTGAGCAAGGAAACGAGTAGTGAGATCATCCCAAGAGGTGATGGATCCCGCGGGTAAACGCTCAAGCCATTGACTAGCTTGGTCACGTAGAGAGAATTGGAGGAGACGCAATTGGGTGGTCTCTCGAGTTTCAACATCAAGGTCTATGGAATCTACGATTTTGTGGAAATCCTTGAGATGTTGATTAGGATCTTTGGAATGAAGTCCATGGAATGCACATCCGCTTTGCACCAACCGGATGGTGTCGTATTGCAACGGAGACACATTGGCTCCTTGGGTGAGCTCAATGGTGTTTCGATAGCCTTGGTGGCTAGGACGGGAGTACTCTCCTAAAGTGCGAGGTCTAGAAGGTTGGTTTGGTTGTGGTGGGTCTTGATGTGGTGGGTTGATGGGATAAAAGATATTACCCCCTTCCATGATGGCGGATGGTAATGGTTACGAACAAAGGAACGAAGAAATAAGATAGACTAAAGAAGACCTATAAAAATAAGATAAAAATCTTACTAGAAAGGAATCTAGTAACTAGACCTAATAAAAAGAAATTTCAACCTAAGGATTAACTATTCCCCGGCAGCGGTGCCAAAAACTTGATGTGTGGTTTTGCAACCTCAAAAAAGGTTTTACCTCTCGAGGGATCTCGAGAAGCTTGCATTCCTCACCAGGCAGTATACCTGACCGATGTAGTATAGTGTAGTGGCAAGTACCGGGGGATTGATCATTCTACTTGGGGAATAGTGTTCATTAGGATTAAAACTTAATTAAACTAGGTCTAGAGGTGAGGGATGATTCTTTTTGTATTTTTATATTTTATGGAAAGCAAGTAAAAAACTTGGGTACTGGAAGAGTGGGCGGAATTAGTTGCAAGTCAACTAACCCAAACAACTACAAATGCAATCAAAATAAAATAACAAGAAAATAAAATGTGAGAAAAACCTTATATGGAGAGAAACGTGTTTACTTAGGTTTCTCAACTCCCTAGCTATCTTTCATTAATTGATTAGTTTGTTACAATTGCATGGATGACCAGTTATATTCCTTAATACCATTCGTGGGGCCGTGTACGATCTTCCCCAACTCTATAAGCTTCTACATCTTCCTATGTCGAGCCGAGCCGACAACTAGCTTCTACATCAAGGTCTATGGAATCTACGATTTTGTGGAAATCCTTGAGATGTTGATTAGGATCTTTGGAATGAAGTCCATGGAATGCACATCCGCTTTGCACCAACCGGATGGTGTCGTATTGCAACGGAGACACATTGGCTCCTTGGGTGAGCTCAATGGTGTTTCGATAGCCTTGGTGGCTAGGACGGGAGTACTCTCCTAAAGTGCGGGGTCTAGAAGGTTGGTTTGGTTGTGGTGGGTCTTGATGTGGTGGGTTGATGGGATAAAAGATATTACCCCCTTCCATGATGGCGGATGGTAATGGTTACGAACAAAGGAACGAAGAAATAAGATAGACTAAAGAAGACCTATAAAAATAAGATAAAAATCTTACTAGAAAGGAATCTAGTAACTAGACCTAATAAAAAGAAATTTCAACCTAAGGAATAACTATTCCCCGGCAGCGGTGCCAAAAACTTGATGTGTGGTTTTGCAACCTCAAAAAAGGTTTTACCTCTCGAGGGATCTCGAGAAGCTTGCATTCCTCACCAGGCAGTATACCTGACCGATGTAGTATAGTGTAGTGGCAAGTACCGGGGGATTGATCGTTCTACTTGGGGAATAGTGTTCATTAGGGTTAAAACTTAATTAAACTAGGTCTAGAGGTGAGGGATGATTCTTTTTGTATTTTTATATTTTATGGAAAGCAAGTAAAAAACTTGGGTACTGGAAGAGTGGGCGGAATTAGTTGCAAGTCAACTAACCCAAACAACTACAAATGCAATCAAAATAAAATAACAAGAAAATAAAATGTGAGAAAAACCTTATATGGAGAGAAACGTGTTTACTTAGGTTTCACAACTCCCTATCTATCTTTCATTAATTGATTAGTTTGTTACAATTGCGTGGATGACCGGTTATATTCCTTAATACCATTCGTGGGGCCGTGTACGATCTTCCCCAACTCTATAAGCTTCTACATCTTCCTATGTCGAGCCGAGCCGACAACTAGCTTCTAACATGGCATCCTTAGTAGTCACTTATGCATTAAATAAAACCATTAAAATCGTAGTACACATCCGATTCATGTTTCTTAAGATGTTCAAGCAAGTTACCAATTGGAGATTAGCCAGTTTTCTTAAGCCTAACATCGAAATCATTCATCCAACAACAATTAATAACAAACAATCAACCAATAATCACTAGCTAGGTTTCATTACATCTAAGCAAACACAAACAAACCTAGCCTAGCATGTTAATGTAAAGACAAGCATAAGATAGAATCAAACAACACATAGATATATTGAATGATTATTGGAAGACTTATCTTTAATTAAACGTAGATGAAAGAAGGGTTTGAAACCCTTACAAGAAGGTCAAAATTCGTCCTAGGGTTTATGGTGAAGTTCCTCCCAAAAGTTTTTTCTCTAATGAATGAAAATTAGAAAACTATATATAGAGAATACAATCTGACGGCGTCACGTTATACATGTGACGCCGTCAACTCGCCGCCAATGCTTTCCTCGGATTGCCTAGATCCAGATCTGACGCCGTCACTTTATAATTTTCACTTGGCCATCACTCTTTAGATTGCACGTGACGGCCTAGGCGTCACAAAGGGTGACGCCGTCACTCTTGAAGTCCAAAAATCTTTCTGGCGCGTCTCGTGTAAACTTCATATCCACCTCTTTGCCAAAACATGACGCCGTCACCTTTAGAGCATGACGCCGTCAGGTACTGTTTCCAGCTTGATTTTGGAGACATTGTCGTTTTTTTCTCTTTTCGCTCCAAAAATGTCCAAAATGCTTACTTTTCGAGATTTCTTCTCCAAAGTACCTAAAATGACAAAATGAACGATTTGAGGCAATATTTGATCAAATAATCACGATTTAGGGCTTAAATGACCCCCTAAAAGCGTAACACTTTTCGCCTCATCAGCTACGATGTTTAATCTATACAATGTCTTTGTGTTTTAATGATGACAAACACGTATCTTGTAATACATAACGTAAAGTGCATAAGTTACTCATTCACACATCAACGTCTCTCGACATCACTTCAGGTATGTACAAACACTTTACCACCTTTGTTAAGTGATCAAAGAAAAACCTTTTGTCCTTAATCCTTACATTTTATAAATGTGACAAAATATTTTTACAAAAATAAACAAGACAAATTACTTTTGTAATTATAAAGAAATGTTTAATAAGAAAAATAAATTTGAAATTTGAATTTGAAATTGTCCAAACGACCTTATTTCCCACCTAAATCAGATAAAATTTCACCAGGTAAGATTTCACCACAAAAGGACAAAAACTATCGGGAAGGTCCATTAAATAGGTGACGGTCCCTTATTGATAAGGGACCGCCCCTGGATTCTTGAGCTGGCTATAAATATTGACCCATTTTCACCAGAAAAATTGATCCGCTTTGCACAAACAAATTTCCTGTTTCATCTTTGATCACTATAACTCTTTGGTATGTGTTTATAAGTGATCCCGTCATCATCTACATCATGTGCAAGAGAAGAACACTCGAAGTCGTCAAGAATCAAAGTGTTGCTGAGTCTACACACCAACATAACTAGTTTCATTATTTTCTGAGAAAATTGCAAAAATCGTCCTTGTGGTTTGGCCAAATTGCACGTTTCATCATTACTGTTCATTAATTGCAAAAATGGTCTGGATTTGGCACTGTTTCATTCACTTTTGGTCCTTCGTCCTTGCAACCACAAGGAAGAAACGTGCAATTTGGTCACACCACAAGGACGATTTTTGCAATGCCGAAGGACCAAAAGTGAATGAAATAGTGCCAAATCCGGACCATTTTTGCAATTAATGAACAGTAAAGACGAAAAGTGCAATTTGGCCAAACCACAAGGATGATTTTTGCAATTTTCTCTTATTTTCTTTACCTCATGGGTAAGAGAAGAACTCTCGACTTAGATGAAGAATCTAGATGTTATAGGAGTCCACACACAAATGTAACAAGTGTTACGATTCTAATCTTCACAAGGTGTTGTAACTAGAATAGGTCTTGTAATATTTTTGACTTGTGTGTGAGTCAAGGATGGGGTTATTAGTGTGAACTTGGATGGTGATGTAGATCCAAGAAGTCTTGTAACTTGATTAGGTCATGTAATTGTTGTATGGTGTGTGGTGTCCTGGTGTGTAGGTTAGGATTTAGTTGACTTGGTGGTGAAGGCTTGGATCGGGTGATGGTCCGAGTGTGTCTTGTGTGAAGGCTTGAGTTGGGTGAAGATTCAAGTGAACGGGAGTGCTCGTTCGTGTGAAGACTTGGATCGTGTGTCGATCTAAGTGGGACAAGAGTGCTTGTTCGTGTGGCCACGTGGGCCTTGGTATAGATTGGTTCTAGCTAGGATTAGGACTCGACATTCCACTTAGTGTCGTTAAACTTGGTGTAAGCTTGTGTACGGTTTGTTCCGCCTAAAGGGAGCGTGTTGATTTGTGAAGTAACTCTCGAGTGTGATACTCGGGGAGTGGAGTAGTACAAAGAGGTGCTTCGTGCCGAACCACTATAAAAAATCGTGTCTGGTTTGCATTTTCTCTTCCTTTCTCTTTACTTTCTATACTTGCATTACATTTATGTTTGTGTGGCTTGGTGTGTATATGTTTGTGATATCAACTAGTTATCTTAGAAACATGAAACAAAAGAAAACTTAATCAAGCGTAATTGACATGCCCACTGGTGGTGGTCCTTTATACAGGGACGGTCCCCAATATTTAAGGGACCGTCGGTATATATTAGGGACCGTCCCCAGTGTAATCAGAATTAACTTAGAAATGTTTAAACCTCGTGTCATGCTTATGTGATTGCTTGTTATGAGTGACATAACAACTATTCATATTTAGTCACGCTTGATCAAAAAGTTGATACGAAACATTTTAAGTGTTAAAGAGGAACGTATTCACCCCCCTCTACGTTTCTACAATTGGTATCAGAGCCACATCGCTCTAGTTTTCAAAACAAATGGTTTTTCAAATAGAGTATGGTCCACGTATCAAATTTCTCATTAAGAGGGATTAAATATGAAAAGTGTTTAGTTGCTGAACGTGTGCTTTGTTATTTAATTTGTACTAGTTTTGTTGGTTGAATGCACTTCGTATACTAGCTTGAAGAAAAATAATTTTCATACGAAAATTATTTTTTTACTTACTGGGGGCGGTCCTTTATCACTAAGGGACCGTCTGGTATTTAAGGGACCTCCACCAGAATTGTGTCAAACTTTGAAAATTCATACAAAATCAACCGTAAGTCCGTAGGAGTCGTGCTACCAACCATTTTAAAGGTAATTGAATTTAATTTCATTTAAAAATACTTGCAAGGATTAATTCCAAACTTATTTAAGTCGTAAATGCAAGATAATACATAGTGGTCAAAACCTTTCGTTACGTTTTAACGTAAAACTTGCATTCTACTCTTACTTTCGAGTCGGACACTTCTAATTAATGAATCTTTGAAAAATTGAGTTTTTATTTTTTCAAAATATCAATGTTAACTAATCTTTTAAAAGGGGAGGAAACTATTTCGGTTTATAACACAATCAAGCTATGTATACATTGTCGTATCCAACATATAAAATGATTACGAATATATTTGTGTGTGCTATGCTAAATGATTATGTGTTTTTGATGTTTGCTTATGTTATAATGTTTTAGTAAATCACTTAGATATATAGACTAAGTTGAGTAATCATGTATGTCAAAAACAATTGTCTTACACAATTACCTTTCCAAAGATGAAAGTGCTAAAATAAGTCATCCTAAAATATGTAACACTTCTTCAACATGATTTCTAAAACATTGCATGCACTTATCTTGGCTGGCCATGGGTTGTCTAATCAAGATAAAGGTTTATAATAATACATTAATATTTAAGTAAAAGAAAATGTATTCTTGAACCTTTCATGTATTTGAACACACACTAAATGTTTCAAACATGTAGTCATAAACTATTTTTTCATAAGTTGTGTATTGTATAAAAATGGTTAGGATAATTATTTTTATACTTATGAAATGTAAAAAACTACGCATATTATATGTAATAATAAATAGCTTTTGCACACAAAAATAAATGACAATCTTGAATCATTAAGTTAACATGTCATTAGTATTAACCTCACACATACAAAAAGTATTAAATTTGATGGAGCACATTCCATAAATATTTACTTATTTTCTTTATTAAAAAGATTGGTTGTGAGGGTTAAGAAAGATTTGGACTTATATCCATTCATTATTCAAATTATGATTGATATAATTATCAAATATAATTGATAAGATTTTGAGTGTGGACATGAAATTGGAGACATTATTTGTCTAGCTTCAACATATAACATAACACATCCTCTTGAACCTACATACTCAATCACACTCGATTGGTATGAAAATAATGACGTCCTTATCAAGACGAAAAGAATATGCATCGGATCATAACTCACACTTGTGTTGATGATATCATATTGAGTCTTGTTGTCCAAAGGTTGTGTTCCAAATATTAAACTAATATGTTTAAAAGATGCTTAAAATACACAACGAAGTAGGATTGACAACTTGTATGTTTCATCCGAAACATTCAAGCAATTTACATTGCAACGCAACTTGTAAATGTGTCATTTCCGAAAACCTAAACATGAGCAAACAAACAAAATATGTAGACTTTGCTCATAAACGAGTCAAGACTCAAAATCACATGTCAAGTAAAAATGTCACACATAATACATAATTAATCTCCAACAAGATAACATGTATTTCAAAAGGATAATTTATATCCTATGCATTCCACTTCCTTTGTAACATGAATGGTTATGTTATAAGATAACTTGTTTGAAAAATGTAGGATATTAGATTTTTGAAGAAACCTAATACAACGTGTATTATTGCATAAACAAGTAAAATACATTAATCACATAATAACTAAAATACTTGCTTTCATAAGCAACTCATAAGAGTGAAAAGTTTGTCCTTTTAAATAAGCATATTTGTCAAAAGATAAAATATGTTTTATATCAATGATACTAGATAGAACATTACAAGATCAATTAAGGTAAGTAACCTTAATTAGACTCATTTTCTCAAGATTTACTATGGAGTATTCTTGAAGCTAAAACATGTTAAAATGAGAACTCAACAAACAAAAATGTTATCATGTAATGCACCATCTAAACCAAACAAATACACACGATTTAAATATCGCACCTGCCTTTGTTAGGATGTTGTGTAAGACATGTTGTTTTCATTAACCGGATTTTAAAATATTGATAGTGAGTTATGTTAGGACATGTATTAGCGGAATCGGCTAATATCATCTTTGGAAAACCTCGATGGGAAAAATATAGGAATTCAAAATTTTCCAATATGAGATTAGCTACGGGAGAACCTATTGCACTAGAAACTCAATTTGACCTAACGGTTGAATTGCTTCCAGGAGAGAAGTTGGGTTTGTGATAAACCCGTAAAAATAGTCGTGTTTAGCCTTATTTGAGCACCGCTAGTAATAGTCTCATATCCATTCTCTAACTTGAATAATTTCAGTTCCTACATTTGACTAACGATGTTTTACATGGATGATCTTTGTCTCCCGTTAAGATTGGACTTTAAACTAGTACTAATTATGATTTTCCTTGACAAACCTAGATTACTTGTATATATGTGATTAATAGTTGTAATCAACAACTTGCTCTTATGTGCTAAATGTCAACATGTTTTACTTTATGCTTGCATAGTAATCTTGTTTTGAATGCATCTCTTTGCATGGCTTATATGTTATTTGTGCACCTAAACTATGTTGGACTAGGTATGCCATTCATAATACCTCCTAGATGTCTTATAGTCTTACATGCTAATATCCTTGACTATTATGTGATGCATGCTTAAATGATTTACATGCTTAAATTTTTGATTCTTATGTAACTAGGCTTATTCCTCCTCACACTAGATCATAATCTTCCTTTAGGGTGTCTAGTGTCACAATCTCGTCTTATTACCTAAACCATTCCTTAATCATTTGATTACTCCTATCCTTTAATCTGGGAAAAGCAGAAACTGGAGAGACTTTGCACCTTACTGACGGAGGTCCCTTATTGCATTGGCGGTCCCTTATCTTTAAAGGACCGTCCAATGATTTAAAGGACCATCCCTAGTAGAGGTGTCACGAACTGGTTCACCGTTTTTTCCTCTTCTGCAATACCTTAAACCATCCTACATCATGCCTTGTCAAAAACTCACAAAGAAGCATCTTCCTCATAACCTTTAATCACTCAAACCTCAAACCACCAATGTGAAATGAAAAACAAAGTTATCCTTTGTTCTACCAATATCGAGTCATCCACCATTTCCATGCCCTCAAAGAAACCAAGACTCATCACCACTACAACCTAACCCATTAAAGTCAAACCACCTTTCATGATACATAAACCTATGTTCACCCTTGTTTCGCTCTTTGAAACAAAGGGCAATCGTCATATCCATACACTCATTAACATATTTGTCTATATCGTCAAAAGTCAAGTGAATTTCATTATAAAATACGTCTTTTCCACTTTCTAGCAAGTGAAGAACACAAAGAATTTATCCAAGCTTCAAGTGTCGTCAAGTCATCACCACCTCACTTTCACATATCCAAGTGAATTTCATAAAGAAATGAGTCTTTTCCATTTCCTAGCAAGTGAAGAACACAAAGAAGATAACCAAGCTTCAAGTGTTGTCGAGTCATCACCACCTCATTTCACATATCCACCTTCGGTCTTCAACCAACAAAACACCTTAAAATTCCATGATTCCCAATCATCCATTATCCTAACCTCAATCCTCTAGAACACTCATTGTCACCAACATATCCACCTCCAATGAAGAATCCAATATAATTGGTACCACCCATGAGAATTCCTTCAAAAACTCCTTCGTAAGAGTCCATAGTATCATCCTTCTTCCTTTGTCACATTTACATCTTTGATGTCTCCTATTCCGTCGATCTATTCGACGATGCCCCTTTAATGATGCTCGTATTCCGTTGAATCCTTTCCTCACTCATTGTAAGTGCAAACATTCCTTTCATTATCCCCACACACACATCTATATAAACCAACTTCAATTATGAAGTCACCTATCTTCCGTCTCATCTTCACACCATCCTTGCCAAACTTTAGCTCAATACATACTCTCTTCATTTCGGTTCATCCCTCTCCACTATTAGAGAATCATCTTCATTCATATCTAGGAGCATATCATCCTCATCCCATATCACCCAGACACTAGACACTTATCTTGGAAGATGTTAGAGAATGGTGTATTAATCAACTATTATATGTTTAGTTTCAATCCCTCTCATGCCATACTTTAGAATAATCATATTTGAATCATGCATGTCTTGCTATATATATCATTATTATATATGAAATTGTCTACTAACTTTGTTTTGTAGCATTACTTCATTGCTCGATTCTTTGGTAGCCAAAACTAGTTTTGAGCATACACCAAGGGGGAGCATTTGCAAGTGTCAAACTAGGGATGCAATAAGCTAGGGGGAGCTCGAAAGTAGTTGGGTGCATGATTAGGAGTTGGTTAAACCATATCGATAGGAGCAAGGCTTCACTAGGATGATGTACGCTCAATTCTTTAAATGATGGGGGTCAGGTTAGTCTAATACATTCGGAAATCCTCTCTCAAGTTGTCTTCTCAGGTCATCTTATCAAGTCTACCTCAACATTGGTGACACCTTTTTGCTTCGACAAAAAGGGGGAGAGAGGAGTGTAAACTAGTAACTTCCACATGTTACTATGAGTTACGGTTTACATATTTGTCATCATAAAAAAGGGGGAGATTGTTAGTGCAAACGTTACAACGTTTAATCTATACAATTTCTTTGTGTTTTAATGATGACAAACATGTAACTTGTAATACATAACGTAAAGTGTACAAGTTACTCATTCACACATCAACGTCTCTCGACATCACTTCAGGTATGTACAAACACTTTACCAACTTTGTTAAGTGATCAAAGAAAAACCTTTTGTCCATAATCCTTACATTTTATAAATGTGACAAAACATTTTTACAAAAATAAACTAGACAAATTATTTTTGTAATTATAAAGAAATGTTTAATAATAGAAAAATAAATTTGAAATTTGAATTTCAAATTGTCCAAACGGCCTTATTTCCCGCTCGAATCAGATAAAATTTCACCAGGTAACATTTCACCACTAAAGGACAAAAACTGTCAGGAAGGTCCCTTAAATAGGTGACGGTCCCTTATTGATAAGGGACCGTCCAAGGTTTAAGGGACCATTCCTGGCTATAAATACTGACCCATTTTCACTAGAAAAACTAATCCTCTTTGCACAAAAAATTTCCTGTTTCATCTTTGATCACTATAACTCTTTGGTATGTGTTTATAAGTGATCTCGTCATCATCTACATCATATGCAAGAGAAGAACACTCGAAGTCATCAAGAATCGAAGTATTGTTGAGTCTACACACCAACATAACTAGTGTCATGATTTTTTTACCTCATGGGTAAGAGAAGAACTCTCTAGTTAGATGAAGAATCGAGATGTTATAAGAGTCCACACACAAACGTAACAAGTGTTACGATTCTAATCTTCACAAGGTGTTGTAACTAGAATAGTTCTTGTAATATTTCTGACATGTGTGTGAATCGAGGATGGGGTTATTTGTGTGAACTTGGATGGTGATGTAGATCCAAGAAGTCTTGTAACTAGATTAGGTCGTGTAATTGTTGTATGGTATCCTAGTGTGTAGGTTAGGATTTAGTTGACTCGGTGTGTGAAGGCTTGGATCGGGTGATGATCCGAGTGTGTCTTGTGTGAAGGCTTGAGTCAGGTGAATATTCAAGTGAACGGGAGTGCTTGTTCGTGTGAAGGCTTGGATCGTGTGTCGATCTAAGTGGGACAAGAGTTCTTGTTTGTGTGGCCACGTGGGCCTTGTTATAGATTGGTTATAGCTAGGACTAGGACTCGACATTTGGCTTAGTGTCGTTAAACTTGGTGTAACCTTGTGTACGGTTTGTTCCACCTAAACTCTTGAGTATGGTACTCAGGGAGTGGAGTAGGACGAAAAGGTGCTTCTTGCATTACATTTATGTTTGTGTGACTTGGTGTGTATATGCTTGTGATATCAACTAGTTATCTTAGAAACACAAAACAAAAGAAAACTTAATCAAACATAATTGACATGCCCACTAGTGGCGGTCCTTTATACAGGGACGGTCCCCAATATTTAAGGGATCGTCAGTGTGTATTAGTGACTGTCCCCAGTGTAATCAGAATTAACTTAGAAACATTTAAACCTCATGTCATGCTTATGTGATTGCTTATTATGAGTGACATAACAACTATTCATATGTAGTCACGCTTGATCGGAAATTTGATACGAAACATTTTAAGTTTTAAATAGGAACGTATTCACCCCCCTCTACGTTTCTATAGACCCCCCTTTCCAGGGTCATAAAACAAATGGAGAACCATGGCAAGGCTACTGCCTTAGCAGCTTCGGAGGACCCCAAAGATGAAGACATTCATGGTAAGAAATCATCGTAACTCAAGTATCATTGAATTTTCAAGTGTCTTATCACTCCTTCTTGTGCAGGATTATCCAATACAAGGGAACTCCCCAATTCTCTTGCTTGCCATCGATTGGTCGAAGGTGTTACCCCGGCTAGTTGGAAGAGAACACTTGACAATATGTCCATCGAAAGATTGTGCGACCTACATGACAAAAGCTACACAAGGCAGGCCATCCTTGACAACCATCTCAATACTCAGACAAGAGAGTTAGTTCAAACTGTCAAGAGAGCTAAAGAGGAGATGGGTGTGATCCTAGCCCGAGAGAAGAATAGGGAGCTGCAGTATACCGAGTTGGAGGCCAAGTGTGATAGGGCTATGAAGGATCTTGAAAATAACCCTCTCGTGCAGGACCTTCGGGCCAATGCTATGAAGCTTGCCGGTAAACTTAAGGAAGACCAAATTGAGTGTGGAAGGCTCAAGATGGAAGAGGCTAAAATGGTTGGATTTGAAGAGAGATTATCTACCCTCAAGTCTAAATGTGCAGGTCTTGAATCTGAGAAAACCAGGCTTGTGGCGCAGGAGGCTAAGCTGCAGCAAGACGCAATCGAATTGAGCCTTCGATGCAAAGACCTACAGAGGGATAGGGCAGTGGTTGTGCTGAAGGTTGTCTCTTACATTGCAATGGAATTGTATCATAGTGATGAGGTCGGCAAAGTGATAGCCGATTTGGTGAACGCTGCCATATATCATGGTAAGTGTACTACTTTGGAGGACATTGCTGAAACTGGGGATCCTGTAATTCTATCTAAGGTTCCTTACTATCGCCCTACGCATGAAAGGGAGTACGTTGATGCTATTAATCCATTCACATTAGCAGAGTATCCTTTCCTTATTAAGACAACCAGAGATCTAATGGTATCTGTTGAGGAGCTTCTGTCCAAGAAATTTCATAGAATTCAACCATCTTCTCTAAGCAGAAGGACATATCTCTGGTGAAGCCCTCATCTCTCCTCCGTCAAGAAGATCCTACTTCATCAAAGAATGCATGAAGGCTGTCGTATTGGCAATGATTAGACCCCAAGCATGGTGTGTACCCTTAAAACATTTTATTGCTTTTTTTTTTTTTTTTTTTTTTTAATGTTTATGAGGCTTTTGCCTATTTCCTTTGATACATATATTTCATTATTTTTTAATCTACTTAATGAGGAGTCTATCCCTTTTTTCTTTTTATATCATATTTTTCTTCTCTCAACGTTATTTATTAACGTTAATATACAACCTAAGGTTACAGTAGATGAATATCCTTATTGTATGTACTTTGAACCAAAATTTTTAGCAATCATATAATTTGACTGCTGACCAAGGGTCGCGACCCACTTCATCTTTGTCCTTTTAGTACAAAGGGCTTTGAATACCTTAGACTCTCTAGGAAAGTTAATGTGAATTATGATGGATGTTGATTGTATATAAGGCATAAATATCTCAAATCATCTTTCGAACATTGAAACTTGTATTACTTGGCTGGGTAAATCTTTGTTGTATAAACAAAATAAGAGATCTTAGGGAAATACGTTATATCATTAATTGGGTAGGAAGGATTACATCATTTGAAGAAATGAATACTAGGACACCTACCATTAATGCTTCTTTCCCAGAATGAGAAGAGTGTGATACATGAATTGAAACAAACAAATTATCTTTAGAACTGCAAGTCTTATATGTAAAACTTATGAAGGTTAGTACCATTCCATGTCCTATCTAGCTCGTCTGCGAAGAGTGTTTCGAGTTTGTAGGCTGCATTCCCGTAGGCTTCAGCTATAACGTAGGGTCCCTCCCATGTAGGTCCCAACTTCCCTTGATACTCGGCTTTACTTGCGCTGTTGAGTCGAAGGACATACTCGCCTGGCTTGAATATCGAAGGTCTAACTCTATTATTATAGTACTTTTCAAACTTTTTCTTATACATAGCTTCCCCGATAGAGGCTATTTCTCTTCGCTCTTCGAGTAAATCTAGGTTTTCTCGAATCTTTTCTTCATTTCCAGAAGTTTTGAAGTTCACTATGCGTTTTGTTTCAACACTTATCTCCATAACAACTTCTGTTCCATAAGTGAGGCTGAAAGGAGTCTCCCCATGGCTTAACTTAGGGTGCGTCCTATGAGCCCATAGAACGTGGGGTAATTCATCTACCCATCCATGGTGGCTTCGACCTAGCCTACGTTCGATCCCATTGAAAACGTCTTCGTTAGTGACCTCTACCTGACCATTGCCCTGGGGGTGGTAGACGGATGTGAATGATTGCTTGATTTTTAAACCTTTGCAAAAAGTAGGAAATACCCCTTCGACAAACTGCTTCCCATTGTTAGAGATAATGATGTGAGGGACACCAAAATGACAGATGATGTGTTCCCATATGAATTTCTCCATGTGTCTGCCAGTCACAGATGCTAAAGCCTTAGCTTCGACCCATTTGGTGAAGTAATCTATGGCAACGACCAAAAACTTCACTCCTCCGAGTGCCACAGGTAGGGGTCCGACTATATCGATTCCTCATTGGGAGAAAGGCCAGGCGGATGTGACAGAAGTCATATCTTGCTTAGGTAACCTTGGAACCTTGAGTGGATCTGATACGCCTCACACTTTTGTATGATGTCCATCATGTTGGATGCGTGGGATTTCGCCTACGTAAAAGGTTTTACCTCCCAAGGGATCTCGAGAAGCTTGCAATCTCCATTGGGCAGTGTACCTGACCGATGTAGTATAGTGTAGTGGCAAGTACCGGGGGATTGATCGTTCTACTTGGGGAATAATGTTCGTTAGGATCAAAACTTAATTAAACTAGGTCTAGAGGTGAGGGTTGATTCTTTCTGTATTTTATAGTTTATGGAAAGCAAGTAAAAATCTCGGGTATTGGAAGAGTGGGTGGAATTAGTTGCTAGTCAATTAACCCAATTAACTACAAATGCAATGAAAATAAAATAACAAGAAAGTAAATATGAGGAAAAACAATAATGAGAGAAACGTGTTTACTTAGATTTAACTACTCCTTAGCTATCTTTCATTAATTGACTAGTTTGTTGCAATTGCGTGGATGACGGGTTATATTCCTTAATACCATTCGTGGGGCCGTGTACAATCTTCCCCAACTCTATAAGTTTCTACCTCTTCCTATGTCGAGCCGACAACTAGCTCCTAACATGGCCTCCTTAGTAGTCATTCATGCATTAAATACAACCATTACAATCGTAGAATACATCCGATTCCTGTATCTTAAGACGTTCAAGCAAGTTACCAATTGGAGATTAGCCAGTTTTCTTAAGCCTAACATCGAAATCATTCATCCACAACAACTAATAACAAACAATCAACCAACAATCAATAGGTAGGTTTCATTACATCTAAGCAAACACAAACAAACCTAGCATAGCATGTTAAAGTAAAGACAAACATAAGATAGAATCAAACAACACATAGACATATTGAATGATTATTGGAAGACTTATCTTTATTCAAACATGGATGAAAGAAGGGTTTGAAACCCTTACAAGAAGGTGAAAATTCGACCTAGGGTTTGTGGTAAAGTTCCTCCAAAAGTTCTCTCCTTTTTTGAATGAAAATTAGAAAACTATATATAAAGATTACACGTCTGACAGCGTCATGTTGTAACTCTGAAGCCGTCAACCAGCCGCTAATACTCTTCATGGATTGCTTAGATCCAGATCTGACGCCGTCACGTATGAATCTTCATATGACCGTCACTTGTAAATTTACTCTTGGCGGCCTTGGTATCCCAAAGCATAACGTCGTCACATGTTAAGTCCCAAAAACATTCTGGCGTGTGTCGTGTAAACTTTATATCCACCTATTTTCCAACACATGACGCCGTCACATGCAAATCTTGACGCCGTCAGGTACTATTTCCTGCTTGATTTTGGAGACTTTGCCGTTTTCTTCACTTTTCGCTCAAAAAACGTCCAAAATGCTTCCTTTTCCAGATTTCTTCTCCAAAGTTACAAAAATGACAAAATGAACGATTTGAGGCAATATTTGATCAAATAATCACGACTTAGGGCTCAAGTGACCCCCTAAAAGCATAACCCCTTTCGCCTCATCAAATACCCTTACACTTGAGATTTGCATGTCCTCAAGCAAATGCGCTTTTATTCTAATCAAAATACAAGCTAGAGTTCATTTAACACTAATATAAAATTAATTACAATAAATAATCGTTCCACTTCAACCAAAACAAGCACGGAAATTATACACTAGCACCTCACAAATAGTGTTTAGATACTCACATCTCTCAGGTGTAATAAAAGTATATATCACAATATGAAAATGAAAAATATCTCTCACTACCTGTTATAGCACTAAGATTACCATAGGCTTGGGAAAGGATCAAACCCCCACAACTTGGCGTAAGCACCTAGGATAAACTATCAAAGAGGTCTTTTAAAGGGTTGTAACGTGAGGTGTAGGGATATGATAAACATGGTTTTGTTGGATAAATGCAATCTTTACTGGTGGCAAGTTAATCATCTTGGTCAATTACATGTACAATGTGGCGTTGCTAAACCAAGACTCGAATCGACTGAAGCTAAAGAAAAACTAACAAAAACATAAATGGAAACGGGATGGTAGTCTGTATGTTTTTTCTCTTTTTCTTTTTCTAATTTTTTTTTTCTTTTTCTTGATTTTTTTTCATACACTCTTGCCCTTCCATCCAAATTAATACATCGCAGGGAATTTGTATTCCCGTTACACTTGAGCTTTTTCATACTTTACAATCAACTATTCTAATGACTTGAATTAAGATAATCAAAACACTTGGAGTACTTTTTAAATATTAACGCACATATGGGGGTAATAATTGACGTCTTCCCCAATTCTCCATAACAATGGTACTATACCCATGAGTCCCAATCGTCCCAAAACAATATGTACAAGATATGAGTCGACTTAGAAACCATGTAATCAATTAGACAATTAACTAAGGGTTTAAATATGTAACAATAATGCACTAAAGATGAGTGCATACAAGGAAGGCTAAGGTGATTTGGGTGTACATTTGGGGTGGATTGTAAACAAATTCTTCCTTTAAGTAAAATGCTTAAAGTTAGAAACGAAAATGACAGGCTCGAAGGGGTGTATTAGGGGTATCGTGTACTAAAAATGAGTACATCGCAAAGGTGTTGGAAAATTAATTGACTTTATTAGTCAAGTGTATTGACTTCATTGGTCAAGTAATTATGATACGGGTTTAACACAAGGGTGATCCTAATGCCTCTTATCATGTAGTAAATCCTACGACACGAATGTAGTCTCACTAGTGGTCTCGGGATGCATCACTATCTCAAGTTCTAGAATATAAATACTACCGGTACACTCACAAGCATTAATAATGAAAGCTTTTTCCTAAAGATCTAAAGGCGAACCTCACATTTTTGGGGTGGAAATTTTTGAGTGGTATGGTTTTTGTGCTAGTCATATAATTCCTATCCATGAGACGCTTATTAAGGCTAAAGCTTCACTCCTATATGTTGTAAAAAAATTTAAATTTGGCGCTAAACTTACCCTAACAAGTGTTTCTCTTAGTTTTATTACACACCTACTATTGAACAAACAAAATCAAGTGCAATTGCATTCTCTAAGGTATCATCATTTACCCTCCCTTTACAATTAGGCTGAACATTGTCACCAATGTTCAATAAAAAGGATGTAAAAGTACGAAGGTAAAAGTATGAAAAAAATACTCCCCTGATTCGCTCGGTGTGGATAATGCGATAACATGGTTAGATACTCCTCCAAGAAAATGAATGTTGAAAGCTTCCCTCCATAAATATAAATCATCTTCTTGTCCAATATAACCTGTTAAACCTGAGAAAACAATCATGGCAAACTTCATGTAAAATCAGCGGCAAACTCTATATATACTAAAATCCTAGAAAGCAAATCAAGATATAATGCTTGTGGAATGAATGTTTGCAGATTTCCTGGAGGTTATAAAACTAAAGATTTAACAAAAACTTTACGACTCCGGCAGAAAAACAACACTTGCAAAATTTCCAGAATTTTACACTTGACGCCGTCAGAAATGGCCTGCAGAAATTTCATGTTAAGTTTTCGGAAAATTTCTAGAAAAACTCACGCCTTAATTCCTGGAAATCCTGTAAAACATCATTATGACTCGATACAAGCATTTGACTAAAACAAATACTAATATGCATATTCATTTAATATTGTTGTGATTCATGTTCAATCTCGTTCTTAGAAACAAATTTAGATTTCCCTTACACTTATCTTTTGCAGAATACCTTTATATGTAATCAAGACGAAGTTAAAAACAAAATAAAGCATTTTCACAATTTATTTTGAAACATGAGCCACAAACAATAAAAATAAAACATGCATACGGAAACAAATAAAATCAAAAAAACAAACAATCAAACAAATAAAGCTTGTGTTGCTTCCCAAGAAGCGTTTTTCTTTATTTACGAGTCTTGTAGCTAGACTCAAAGTCATGGGTAATTACGTGACCTCATCCTCTAAGGTTATGTCCTCCTCATTGATTATTTCATTACCATTTTCTTGATAATGCTTAACGTGTTGTATATTCACTGTAAATTCCCTATTCTCATCGTCCATCAACACAACAGCTCCAGTTTTAGAGGAGCTTTTCACGGTAAAAGGTCCATACCATCTAGATTTAAGTTTCCCAGGGAACAACCTTAAATGAGAATTATATAGTAGAACCTTGTCTCCTTCTGAGAACTCCTTAGGTCTCTTAATCCATTGGTCATGCCATCTTTTTGCCCTTTCTTTATATGTAATGGAGTATTCATACGCTTCCAGTCTCAATTCATCAAGCTCCTGGAGTTGCAAGAACCTATTTGTTCCTGCGACCTTATAATCCAAATTGCAAGCCTTAAGTGCCCAACATGCCTTGTGTTCCAGCTCTACTAGAAGGTGACATGCCTTGCCATAGACCATGCGGAACGGGGTCGTTCCAATAGGTGTTTTATAGGCAGTTCGGAATGCCCATGAAGCTTCATCGAGTTTAAATGACCAATCTTTTCTGTTTTGATTGAGTGTTTTTTCTAATATTCTCATAATCGCTCTATTGGTGTTTTCTACTTGACCGTTGGTTTGAGGATGATAAGCGGTGGAGAATCAGTGGGAGACTCCATATCTTTTCATAACCTTTTCCATTTGTGCGTTGCAGAAATGGGTTCCCCTGTCACTAATGAGAGCTTTAGGAATGCCGAACCTAGCAAACAGTTTTTTTAAGAAATGAATAACTACCCTAGCATCGTTGGTCCTAAGGGCTTGTGCCTCTACCCATTTTGAAACATAATCAATGGCTACTAAGATGGGCCTGAATGACATTCTTTCATGATCTTTATTGCCTCTTTTTCAGAAACACGATGCCTAATTACTTGATCAGGACACCTACGGAACAAGAATGGTTTGTCCCAAAAGTAGTATTTTAATTGAGCGAAGAAACTTTTCTTTCGTGTCTGTTCATGTATTCCGGAATAATTCTGCTTGCTAGGTAATTAGCATAATCCGCTTACCATGGTTCAGAATCATTATTGACATGAGCTGCTCTTCAGGAAATGAATCTCGAATCTCACTCTTGTCAGATTCGCTAAGGCTGGGATTTTTGAGTCGAGAGAGATGATCAGCCGCTAGATTCTCTGCTCCATTCTTATCACGGATTTCTACATCAAACTCTTGCAACAACAAGATCCAATGAATTAGTCATGGTTTAGCGTCCTACTTCGCAAAAAGGTATCGAAGGGCCGAATGATCTGTAAAAATGACCATTTTTGAAAGGACAAGATATTGGAGAAATTTATCAAAATCGAATACCACGACCAATAGCTCCTTTTCGGTGGTGGTGTAGTTTTCTTGAGCAGGATTCATAGTTTTGCTGGCATAGTATAGTGGCTGGAAGTGTTTGTTAAGCCTTTGGCCTAATATTGCTCCAACATCATAGTCGCTGGCATCGTACATGATTTCGAAGGGCAATTCCCAATTAGGTGAAACCATGATCGGGGCTTGCGTGAGTTCCAGCTTCAACCGATCGAATGCATCCTTGCATTCTTGAGAGAAATCAAACGGAGCATCCTTTACAAGCAACTGAGTCATTGGCCGAGCTATTATATAGAAGTCTTTAATGAATCTCCTATAGAAACCAGCGTGACCCAAGAAGCTATGTATTGCCTTGACTGTAGTTTGATAGGGTAGCTTAGATATAGCTTCAATTTTTGCTCGGTCCACCTCAATTCCATTCCCTGAGACTTTGTGCCCAAGCATAATCCCTTCTTTTACCATAAAATGGCATTTTTCCCAATTTAGAACCAAGTTGGTCTCCTCACAACGTTTGAGCATTTTTTTCGAGGTTAGCAAGACAGCGATCGAAAGAGTCTCCAAAGACCGAGAAATCAGCCATGAAGACTTCCATGTTGTCTTCCATCAACTCGTGAAAGATTGCAGTCATGCATCGCTGAAAAGTGGCGGGAGCGTTACATAACCCGAAAGGCTTTCTCTTATAATCGAATGTCCCATACGGACATGTAAACGTGGTCTTTTCTTGGTCCTCAGGGGCGATGGGGATTTGGAAATACCCTGAGAACCCATCTAAGAAACAGTAGTACTCATGCCGTGCTAATCTTTCCAACATTTGATCTATGAATGAGAGAGGAAAGTGATCCTTTTGGGTTGCACCATTTAAAAATTCCTATAATCGATGCACACACGCCAACCAGTGACTGTCTGTTGGGGCACTAACTCATCATTGTCATTTTTTACCACTGTCATCCGTCTTTTCTTTGGTACAGCCTGTACAGGACTAACCCACGGACTATCTGAAATTGGGTAGATTAGCCCTGCATCCAAGAGTTTGATAACTTCTTTTTCTACAACTTCCATGATATTGGGATTTACTCGCCTCTGGGGTTGCACGGTTGGTTTATAATCCTCTTCCATGAGGATTTTATGCGTGCAAAAGGTCGAGTCGATCCCCTTAATGTCAGCTACACTCCATGCAATAACCCCTTTATATTTTTTTAAAACTCCTAGGAGTTTATCTTTTTGTCCACCTTCAAGGGAAGAGTTTATGATTACTGGGAGTTGATCTTCTCCCTGGAGGAAAGCATATTCTAGGTGGTTTAGGAGCTCCTTAAGTTCTAACTTGGGTGGCTCAATGATGGAGGGTTTAAGTTTGTTTTCGGGCTTACGTAGCTCGAGTGGTTCAGCGACTTCTCGTCCGGAATAGAAGGAGACTGCGCTAACACCCTCTGCCTTTTCCTTCTCAAATATGGGTAGGAAAGCTTCGTCCCGCAACCAGCCTTCTTCGATTTGTTCATCAACACAATTGTCAATGACATCAGTTAATTCATCAACCTCTCCAATGAAATACAACCAGAGCTGCTTCGAGAGAAAGGTTCATTGTATCCTTAATATCAAAGGTTAAGTTGTCGGCTCCTACTCGCAAGGTTAACTTGCCGTCATGAACATCAATGACGGCACGAGCAGTGGCAAGAAATTGTCTCCTTAAGATGATGGGCACTAGGTCATCTTCTTCCATCTCCAAGATTACGAAGTCAACCAGAAATTTGAACTTCCCTACTTTAACTAGCACGTTCTCACATATCCCTAAGGGGTATTTGACTGATCTATCGGCTAGTTGGATGTTCATACGGGTTGGCTTCAATCCTGAATACCCCAATTTGAGGAACATGGAATATGGCATGAGGTTGATGGTTGCCCCTAAATCAGCTAGAGCATTCTTTACCGATAGAGATCCTATGGAACAGGGTAAAATGAAACTACACGGGTCGTCCACCTTCTTTGGTTGTAAAAACCTCATTTTTCAGTGATCGCAGTGGATTAAATGTTTGGGGTATTACTTCATAGAATCACAGTAATAGTAATGGAAAATGACTCGAAAAGAGACGTTTTAGAAATTTAGTTATCATTCATTTAATTATCAGAGTTTTATTTGTAAAAGATATACTTTTACTTTTGATGAGGTCCCAAAAATCTAAGTGTTAGGTTATGTTTGAATGATAACCAGGTTGAAAGTCCTCCGAGTTCAATGCCTCCTTCTACCATATCTCCGTAGAAGTAATATACCTAGAATACATGCTTAAAAGTCAACACTAGGTGTTGAGTGAGAGTCATAGGTTTAAGTGTTAGTGAATACAAGTTCCCTGGGTTCAGTTGTTACACCCATCTAGGAAAATGTAGTGTGTTTGTGATATTGTGATGCATGCACAATTATCGTGAGTGTAGTATGTTGTACTAAGCTCATGAACCACACGTTAACAATCCGGGTCATGGGGGATACAGACCCAACCATGAGGAGATGGGAAGGATAACTTGCCAAAGTTAAACCTTCAGTGGGTTCAAATATAGTACTTATTGGTACCATCCAGTAAGATGTTAATACTAGTGGGAGTTATCAAACTCCAATAGATCTATCAACTATATTCGTGTTCGCGTGGGTAAAATATCCCAAATGATTAGATTCATGAATTTTGGTTATGTAGTGGTGGCAGTTAGTTTACTCGTGCAACAACCAAAGAAAAAGACTTGTATTCGGTTTTAAGTAAAGCAAGTAGCATGTATCCCCCTCACATGGTTTGTAAAGCATTTAGAGTGAAAGTTTTAAAAAGAGTATGAGGCTATGAACTCACCTAGGCTTAGGGAAAACTAAGTGATGCAAAAAGTGACTCGGGAACTAGACTGTTACTTACGTATCCTAGTGTGTTGTAGGTTTGGATGTATGTCAAGCTTTAGTAATCTTGTTTAAGTTTCTTAAGTTATTGTTCTTAGGTTCGTTAATATTTTAGATATAATATAACACCGTTCGGGCCATCACAATCCAGAAGTATATGACTCCTCACATGAAGCTCCCTACTATTATATTATGTTATCAACTTAATACCGTTCGGGCCATCATAATTCAGAAGTTAATATTCCTCATGTGAAACTCCCTACTATTGAGTTATATCATTATTAATTTAAGTTATAACCATAACACCGTTCGGGCAATCATAATCCAGAAGTACATGCAATAATCATTTGAGGAGCCACGACACTTTAATTCGTAAACCTAGCAAACTCGTCAAAACGAAATATCCACATGGTACTCCTCACATGAAGCTCCCTACTATTATGTTATGCTTCTCAATTTTATTAAGTTTTAAATTTATATGATATTTTCATTTTATACCCTTATAGTTTATATATTTATAGTTTCTACCCTAACCTTATAATACTTATATTATTTATACTTATAACTATCTATACTTGAAACAACTAGTCCCTAGACTTGTATATTTTTAGAAAATGACATAATTAACCCTTAGACTCATAAGTTTTCTATATTTACCATTTAGACCTTTAACTATATAATATTTGCGTAACTAGTCCTTTTTAGTTTATAACTTATTTTAGTTTCTATCCTAAGGTTATAATACTTTTTAAAATGAGTCCTTACACTTATAACTTCTAGGAAATGTCAAAGAAAAGTCCCTAGACTTTATAGTTTCTGGAATTTATGATATATGCCCTTATGCATGTAAAGTTTTGCAAAACTAGTCCTAAATGCATGTAAACTATATATTTTGTAATAACTAAGTTTTCTAGCTTATTTTTAACTAATATTAACTTATCTAAGTTATCTAATTCAGATTATAGATCATGTAAAGGGTATATAGCACGCAAACATGTATTCGACTCATATTAGGGTTTTAAAATGTAAACTAGCAAATGATTATGACCAAGGCTCATGCAAGGGTTCCTAGGGGATCTAAGGCATCCTAACACTATCCTAAGACTAAACTAAATCTAATATAACTAAAATAGAAGGCTTACTTGGCAAGGGAAAGGTTAACGAGGGTTAAGCTAGGGTTAGGGTTTTAGCGATGGAAAAACAACTCGACAAGGGTCCTTGGCTTGCTTTGCTCGACTCCTAGGCCTACTATAGCTCATGTACTACTACTACTATAGAATGTTTTGAGGTAAAGAAGAGAGGAGGTGTGCTTCTGAAATGGAAGGGGTGTCGAGCTATTTATAGGGTACAATTGGAGTGGAGAGCAAGCAAGGGAAGGAGGAGGTGTTGAGGGGGGGGGAGGTGACTTATGGCAGCTATATGGTGACTAAGGAAAGCTACCATGGTGACTAGGTTAGGCTATAAGGCGGTTTGGGGTGTTTATGGTGGAGGTAAAGCCGTGGGGTGAAGGTGGTGATGCACCACCTTGCTTGCTAGCTTAGAGGTGCTTGTAAGCTGCTTGGGAGGTTTAATGGTGGTTTAGGGTGATTAGTGGTGGATTAGTGGCGGTTTAGTGGTGGTTTAGTGGTGGGTTAGAGTGGTTTAGGGGAGGTTTTGTTAAGTAGGTGATGCATCTACTTGTTAAGTAAAACTAGCTTAACTAGGGAGAGGTGCTAGGGTGCTTGGTTGAGGTGTTTGAGGTGCTTATGTTTAGGTTTTATTATTTTAGGTTTAAGTTTAGACCTAGTTTTACTTAGTGAGGGTTTAAGATTTTAGCTAAGGTTTAGTTCCTAGGTTAGGTTCCTAAGAGTGTTTAGTGACTAATACTAAGTCCTAAGGGGTTTATACTAAGTAATGGTAACTTATGGGAAAGATTTGGGAGGGTTTGACCTAGTTTTGTAACCTAAATGACCTATTTGTGTTTAGTGGGTGATTAGGGTTTATCCTAGGGTTTTGTGCCTATATTAGTGTCCTATGAGTGTCTGATAACTAATCCAAGGTCCTAATAGGCTTATACAAAGTGGTGGTAATCTATGGTGAAGTTTTGGGATGGTCTAGACCTAATTCTAGGAAGTTATGACTTATTCTGCTTAAGGAACTTGTACCTAAGTTCTAAAGGGTTGCACTAATGCCTAATGGTCCTAAGGTATCCTAATGTTTCTAAGGTAACTCATACTTAAGCCTTGGACACTTTCAAACTAGTTAAGTTAAGCATATAGGTTCAAATAAGCACATAGACCTAATTAGGGTTTAACTAAGGTTTATTAAGGTTTTCTGATATGTTTAGTGTGTTAGATTGGTAGATTACTTATTATGGTGTTGTGGTGATCTTATGCTTGACATACCAGAGGTTTATAGGATTTGAGTGTTGAGTTATTTGGCTTGTGTGGGCATGTGAGCAGGTCTAGTGAGTCATGCAAGTAATAAATGCACATAAAAAGCAAAAAATTACCTGTGAAATACCTACTATAGGTATTTGTAATGGGAAAGATAGTAATGAGGTTTTGTGGATTGTTACAGTCTTACCCCCTTAGAAGAAATCTTATCCGGAGATTTAGATAATCATAGGAGTAGCGGAAAGAATAAGTCGAGAAAGATAAGAGGAAGAAGAGAGTTATAGGGAAGGATTTTTCTGATACCAAAGAAAAATGGTATGAAAAGAAAGTAAAGTTTTCACAAGCGGAGTAGGAAATTCTTGCACAGTTGCCAGATACTTAGTCGTATTCATTTATATCTCATTACTTACAAATAAAGGCGTCCCAATGTTTGTAAACAAGAGTGTATAAATTCATAATCCATTTGATTTATAATTTTCTCATTAAAATGAAGGAGCGACCTAGTTCATTTTAGTAGGATAGTCATTATAAATCGTCCTTAAGTAGTATTGGCGGAAAACGAAGAGAGTTTACCACACTTAAGGTGATGTGGTACGGGAATATTTAAGAGACAAGTTCCAACCATGATGAAGACTAGTTCTAGTCATGGTGAAGACAAGTTCTAACTATGGTAGAGGTAAATTCTAGTCACGATAGAGACAAGTTCTGGTCATGATAGAGACAAGTTCTAGTCATTATAGAGACAAGTTCTAGTCATGATAGAGACAAGTTCTACAGTCTTCCTGTTCAGCAACTTGCCACATGGTAAATTCCCATGTTATGACTAGAATGACGGGCATTGAGGATCTCATTTTTGCAACTCTTGCAAAGTAAGATTTAATATCATAGTCGAACATAATGAGGATTATAGTTCGATGTAGATATCATTACAAGTTCTAACTAATAGAAACTTGTGATATGACGAAAAATACAAGTTCTGCTTTTAGAACATTGTAGGATGAGGTAAAGAGAGAATATAGAGAGAAGAAAATAGAGTGTAAAATGATGGATGGATAAAAAGGATGGAAGGAAATGGAATGAGGGATTTTTGTAGGAAGGAGTGAGGAAGATGAAAGAAGGAAAGGGAAGAAATAGGAGGGTATGAAAGAATGGAAGATAATGGAAGGATGAAAGGGTAGTTTTAGGTGAAGTGGAAAAGTATAGGGTTATAAGATTAAACGGTAGAGTGGGAAAAACAGAAGAGTAGGATTTTAATAGGGGATTGGGGAAAAAGGTGGGAAAATGGGATTATGAATGGAAGAGTGGGAAAAAGGCAGGAGAAGGAGATTTAAACGGTAGAAGGAGAGAAAATGAAAAGATAAGATTAAACGGAAGAGTAAGAGTATAGGATACCTGAAAGATTGTATCCTAATGGAGTTTTAGATTAACTAGATTCTTTCCCAAAGTTGTTTCCCCCTAAGGTTCTTCTAGTTTTTCCTAACTAATCCTAATTTCTAAGGGTGAGGTTTTTGGTTCATTTGAAGTGGAGGGTTCTAAAGAGGGTGTAGGCTTAGAGGTTTTCTTTCCTAAGGGTTTACGGGAGTATACTTATTCTTAGGTGTAGTTTCGGGTTTTCTCTTTTGTTTTAAGTTGTTTATTACTAACATTATTACTATTATTATATGTATTACTATTCCTAGGTACTTGAAACCAGCTAGAGTAGTATCCATAGTATCTCCTAAGTGGAATTTCCTAATGTGTATTCTAAGAAATATCAAATCCTAAGATGTAATCTAATATCCTCAAATATCTATGTGGGTATCCTAAGAGACTAGGTAAGGGCAATTTTATCCTAAAACTACTTATTCCTATATGGTAGAAGCTTACTATGTGTCTATCCTAAACTAGGGGTTTAATGGTTTATGGTAGAGGTTTTACTATTTAATCCTATGTTTTTCCTAATATTTCTTATATTTAATCTAGGTTCTAATCCTAATGAATTTCTAAGCTAAATCCTATCTTATAGGGATGTCTTCCTAATTTGTCTATCTATTGGGGTAGGGATTTTTTATTTCTAAGCTATAAAACCTTAAAGATTCCTAATCCTATTTTTTTTCTAATTCCTCAAGGGTTTCTTAAATAGCCTATCTTAGTGATCTAAGGTATTATATAATTAAGCTTATGTTTTCTAGGGATATCCTAATGTTATTTCTAACCTCAAGTATGGGAATCCTAAATATGGTTTGGATTTTACTAAAGGGGATGGGGAAAACTAACTTGGAAAAATCATAGTAATCTAAGGAAATGAAGAGGAAAAAGGATAGGAATATGCTTGTATATGACTTATCATATATTTGCATATGGGATAGTTAGGGGTAGAATCTCTAACTAGGAAGGAAATAGCTTAAGAAAGCTAAGGAAGTAGTGAGGGTTTAGAGATTAGAGGAGAAGGAATTCAGATCTCTATGGTGTATTGATAAGGGAGAGTGTTTGAAAGTGATTGAGTTTTAGGGAAGGAGGAAGTATGAGGGGAGTTTAAAATAGTTTAGAGATTCTATGTATCTAAGACATCGGGGTAGTTTTCCTAAATTCCTAAGGGTAAGGGTTAAGGGTACGTTATAACAAGTACCTAACTTGTCATGTTCTATGGGTTATATCTACTTTCCTAAAGGGTTACTATTGGGTTAGGTGTGACCTAAGGTAATGTGGGAGAGGTATTTTCCTAAGGGGTTTATCTAATTTATCCTAATTGAGGGGTACTAGGTAGTTTCTAAAACCTAACTTATTTTATTGATTTCCTATCTTACATATCCTATAGGCACTAACTATTCTAGGGTATAAAAGGCATATTACCTAGGGGTTTCTAAGGTTTTCCTAATTCTAAGAGTTTGTGTTTTCTAGGTTTGATTGAAAATTTTCCTCATCATTATCTATTATCTTTTCTAAAGTGCAAATCCTAAAGTGGGCAAAAGCTATTTTATGGTGGTGTTTCATTTGGTTTTTCTGTATTTTAGCTACTTTAAAACGGTTTTCTTGTAAAGTGTTTCTTAAACTACTATAGTCAGGTTGATTATCTAAGTTATTATTATGACCTTTTTCTATCTTCTCAAGAAGGTCAAGGAAAATCTCATCTAAGTTATTTAAAATTTCCTCTAATTGATTTTCCTCATTTTCTAAAGTTGTCCTAGAGGGTTTTTCTCTAATTTCATCTTTCCAAGATGAAATGGGAGGGTTTACTAAATAAGGGGTAGGTCCTAAGGTGTAGGGCTGCCAAAGGTCATATCTAGGGGTATAGGTAGGGATAGGGTTTTTAGGTATATATGGTTCTCTAGAGAGAAAGAAACCATGGGGTTATAATCTAGATGTGGGGAATGGTGGGTGTATAACAGGGTTTAGGGGAGGTATAAGTGATGTCTTAGCATAGAAATCTCTTATGTGTTTTAAATGAGGGTTATCTAAGGAAGGGGTATATCCTACGGGTGAAGGTATATCTAAACTATTCCTAGAGTCTTCTAAGTGATTGGGAATATAGGGTTTAGGGGAATAATCTAGTACATTCGGAAAGGGAAGATCATTCTCCGGATGTAAGCTAGATGAGACAGGGGTAGGGTAGTGGGGTGTAGACATAACTATATAATAGTAAAAGTACTGTAAATCATTTAGCAGTTAAGTAGGAAATTATTATACTAACCTTAACACGTATAGTTACGGATGATGGCAGAGGTACTGAGGACTTTCTCGGGTTTAGGAAAAATAGTTGTAGTTTAGGTTTTGACCTTGTTCTCTACAAGTGAAGCTTTGATGCCAATCTGTAACACCCCCATTTTTTAGTGATCGCAGCGGATTAAGTGTTTGGGGTATAACTTCATAGAATCACAGTTACAGTAACAGAAAATGACTCGACAAGAGACGTTTTAGAAATTTAGTTATCCTTCATTTAATTATCAGAGTTTTATTTGTAAAAGATATACTTTTACTTTTGATGAGGTCCCAAAAATCTAAGTGTTAGGTTATGTTTGAATGATAACCGGGTTGAAAGTCCTCCGAGTTCAGTGCCTCCTTCTGCCATATCTCTGTAGAAGTAATATACCTAGAATACATGCTTAAAAGTCAACACTAGGTGTTGAGTGAGTGTGGTATGTTGCACTAAGCTCATGAACCACACGTTAACAATCCGGGTCATGGGGGCTGCAGACCCAACCATGAGGAGATGGGAAGGATAACTTGCCAAAGTTAAACCTTCAGTGGGTTCAAATATAGTACTTATTGGTACCATCCAGTAAGATGTTTATACCAACGGGAGTTGTCAAACTCCAATAGATCTATCAACTATATTTGCGTTCGCGTGGGTAAAATATCCCAAATGATTAGATTCATGAATTTTGGTTATGTAGTGGTAGCAGTTAGTTTACTCGTGCAACAACCAAAGAAAAAGACTTGTATTTGGTTTTAAGTAAAGCAAGTAGCATGTATCCCTGTCACAGGGTTTGTAAAGCATTTAGAGTGAAAGTTTTAAAAAGAGTATGAGGCTATGAACTCACCTAGGCTTAGGGAAAACTAAGTGATGCAAAAAGTGACTCAGGAACTAGACTCTTACTTACGTATCCTAGTGTGTTGTAGGTTTGGATGTATGTCAAGCTTTAGTTATCTTGTTTAAGTTTCTTAAGTTATTATTCTTAGGTTCGTTAATGTTTTAGATATAATATAACACCATTCGGTCCATCACAATCCAGAAGTATATGACTCCTCACATGAAGCTCCCTACTATTGTATTATGTTATCAACATAATACCGTTCGGGCCATCATAATTCAGAAGTTAATACTCCTCATGTGAAACTCCCTACTATTGAGTTATATCATTATTAAGTTAAGTTATAACCATAACACCGTTCGGGCCTTCATAATCCAGAAGTACATGCAATAATCGTTTGAGGAGCTAGGGAACTTTAATTCGTAAACCCAGAAACTCTTTAAAATGAAATATCCACATGGTACTCCTCATATGAAGCTCCCTACTATTATGTTTGGCTTCTAACTTTTATTAAGTTTTATATTTATATGGTATTTTCATTTTATACCCTTATAGTTTATATATTTACATTTTCTACCCTAAACTTATAATACTTATATTATTCATACTTATAACTATCTATACTTTACACAACTAGTCCCTAGACTTCTACATTTTTAGAAAATGACATAATTAACCCTTAGACTCATAAGTTTTCTGTATTTACCATTTAGACCTTTAACTTTATAATATTTTCATAACTAGTCCTTTTTAGTTTATAACTTATTTTAGGTACTATCCTAAGGTTTTAATACTTTGTAAAATGAGTCCTTATACTTATATCTTCTAGGAAATGTCAAAAACAATCCCTAGACTTTATACTTTCAGGAATTTATGATATATACCCTTATGCATGTAAAGTTTTGCAAAACTGGTCCTAAATGCATGTAAACTATGTTTTTATGTAATAACTAAGTTTTCTAGCTTATGTTGAACTAATATTAACTTATCTAAGTTATCTAATTCAGATTATAGATCATGTAAAGGGTATATAGCATGAAAACATGTTGTTGATATAAATAATGCGTAAAAACGTTATTAATATTTATCGATATCCCTATGTTTTGACGATCACAAAATATAAAATCATTAAACGTAAAATCATTACGGAAACAAGTATTTAGTGACAAAATGTCATTACATCCAACTAATTCAGTTAAGGTATGAATAAACAAGTCCCTAATACATTTTATGATCAAAGGAATGTTTATTTACTAATTACAAATTATATAAAATGGTATAAACATTTTATGTATTTAGGAAAAAAAACTTTTGGTAATTAGAGGAAAATGTTTATTTCATAATAAATAAATGAATTCAAATTTTTAACCAAATTTAGTTAAATTTTCACAAAATAAACTTTCCCTAAAAAAGACAAAAATTCAGGCCGTTACAGTGGGCCCCCTTAATTATAAGGGGCGGCCCCCATAATTTTAAGGGGGATGGCCATGATTTTAGGGGGCCGGCATACGCTCCTCTGTCAGAATCTTTTGCCTATAAATACTGGTTCAAATCTGTAATTTTTCCTGACCTTTTGCACTAAAACTTTCTGTTCTAATTCTCTCAAATCATATTCCTAAATCCTTTGATCATAAACATATTAGTTCTTGTTTCAAGTGATCCAATCCTTCATCATTCAAAGTGCAAGAGAGGAATACTCCTCCAACATCTTGTTAAGAAGTATTTTAGGCTTGTGAATATTGTAAAGGTGTAGAAGTTGTGTAATAGATAGATCTAGGTGTGTTAGTAGTTGTGATTAGAAGTAGTAGTGTTGGGAAGAAAAAGAAGTAGTGTTGTGAAAAAGTAGTAGTGAAGTTGTGTGAAGTTGTGTAGTAGTAGTGGTGTGTATAAGTTGTGAAGAAGGTGTGTAGTGGTGTGAGATTGGTTCTAGCTACTATTAGGACTCGACATCTAGCTTAGTGTCGTTAATTGGTGTAAGCAAAAGTTGTGTAAGGTTTTCTCCGCTATAAGGGAGCTTGTTGACATAGTGAAGAAAACTCTCTAGTTAGGTGCTCGGGGAGTGGAGTAGGGCGAAGAGGTGCTTCGTAGCCGAACCACTATAAATCCTTTGTCTTGTGGTGCGATCTTTCCATCTCTATCTCTTTACTTACTTACATTGTTGTTTACTTTCGTAGATATTAGTAAATATAAGTGTTATATATTGATCTCACATAAAACTAGAATCGAAGATTTTGCAAACAAAGTTTGTTTTATAAAATAAAATTGACGTAAAACTATTCAACCCCACCTTCTAGTTTTCCACAACTGGCATCAGAGCTACGTTAAACAAGATTTTTAAAATAAACTGTATTTTAAAACTTGAAATCGATCTATAGAATCGAAAAAATATTTAGAAGGAAACATGACATTTAAACCACCATTTTTTGAAAATACAAGTTTTCTTGAATGGAAAAATCGATTCGAAAGTTATGTGAAATTAATAGATTATGATCTTTGGCATGTCATTTCAATTGGTGATTTTTAATCAACAAAAATCACTTTTGAAAAACAATATAATTATTTCAAAGTAGTGCTTGATAAAAATGAAATTTCTAAAATGATTATATACAAAGTCTTTTAAATTTTCATCAAGAGAAATGTCATTTAAAAGTCTTTTAAATTTTCATCAAGAGAAATTTTCATCAAACGGCAAATGATATGTGGAAAAGTCTTTTAAATTTTCATCAAGAGAAATGTCAAGCCAAAGAAAATTCTATATATAAAATAGTTGAAAATGAAAGTATAGTAGATAAATATTTAGTTGAAATGAGTGCAAGTGCTACTAGTTCAAACTTTGCATGTGTAGGTAATAATGGCGAAAACCCCATGAGTCATACCAAGAGCAAACAAGAAGGGTGTACAAAGAACGATCAAACATAATAATGATGATTATTATAGTTCCGAAAGTGAAGATGAAGAATATGCAAAGGTCGTTAAAGAATTCAAGAACATTATTAAGAAGCGACTAAAAACACAAGACAAAAGGAAAACCATCCGAAGAAGAATATCTAGTGACGAAGACGAAACAATGAACCACAAATGTTTCGTGGCTCAAGCACATAATGAAATATGTCTAGGAGTAGATTTGGAGCCCGATGAATGGATAAAAGATAGTGGATGCTCAAGACACATGACGGGGAATCGCAAGCTATTTTCTACATATAAGGCATATAACGGAGGTAACATTGTTTTTGGTAGTGATCGTCATGGAAAAATCATAGGCAAATGTACGATCTCTCAAGACTCTCTAACTATTGAAAATGTCGAGCATGTAGATAATATAACTTATAACTTGCTTAGTATAGGCCAAATATGTGATAATAAGTGTAGGGTTACCTTTACCGACAAAGATAGTGAAATAATTAAGGATAAGAAAGTTATAGGTAGAGGAATTAGGAAAGGAGGTATATATGTTATGAAATTAGGAGACAAACCAGAAGATAAGATATGCGTAGCTACTATAGATGAAAACTTCACTTTGTGGCATAGGAGATTAGGTCACGCAAACATGCAACAAATACAATCTTTAGCCTCTAAGGAACTAGTTAGAAACTTGCCTAGCCTAAGATATGATCAACATTTTTGTGATACTTGTAAAATTGGAAAATAAGCACATGCTGGTCACAAAACTAAAAATATGTTATCCACAACTAGATGCTTAGAATTACTTCATATGGACCTTTTTGGTCCATCTGCTATGCGGAGCTACGGTGGCAATCGTTATACGTTAGTTATAGTTGATGATTATTCACGATACACGTGGACTAGGTTCTTAAGTGATAAAACCGAAGCCTTTGAAAAATTTGAAATATTTAGTAAAATGATACAAAATAAGTTAGGATGCTCTATAGTCTCAATTAGAACGGACCATGGTAGGGAATTTGATAACGAAGTACAATTCGGAAAAATTTGTGATGAAAATGGAACATCTCACAACTTTTCCGCTCCACGTACTCCGCAATCAAATGGGGTAGTAGAAAGAAAAAATAGGTGTCTACAAGAAATGAGTAGAACTATGTTAAATGAACAATCTATCCCACAAAAATTTTGGTTTCACGCCGTAGATACATCAACATATATACTTAATAGAGTTTCTATTAGACGAATCTTAGGAAAAACTCCATATGAGTTATTAAGAGGTAGAAAACCTAATATAGGCTACTTTAGAGTATTCGGAAGTAAATGCTTTATCCTTAATACAAAAGACTATCTCACTAAGTTCGACCCTGAGGATTATGAAGGAGTTTTTCTAGGATATTCACAAAATAGTAAAGCGTATATAATTCTTAACAAACATACCATGAAAGTAGAAGAATCCCTAAATGTAACCTTTGATGAAACTCCTCCACTACCTAAAACATTACCCTTAGAAGATGATGATGTTATAGAAAAAGAAGCTATTGAGGTTAGCAAAACTAAACCCTTAGTTAATGATCTTGAAGTAGAAACTTTAGAAGAAAATAAAATTGTAAATGTTAAGGAATCAAAGTCACATCCTTTAGATAACATTATAGGTCACCTAAATCAAAGAACACTTAGATCACAAGCTCAAGATAAAAATAACTTCTTTTGTTTTGTGTCAACAATAGAGCCTAAGAATATAAATGAAGCCTTAAAGGATGAAAGTTGGATTATGGCTATGCAAGAAGAATTAAATCAATTCAAAACAAATGATGTTTGGGAACTAGTCTCAAATCCTAGGAATGCGACCATAATAGGAACTAAGTGGGTATTTAGGAATAAATTAGATGAAAATGGAATAGTAACTAGGAATAAAGCTAGGTTAGTCGCCCAAGGTTATAATCAACAAGAAGGAATTGATTATGACGAAACCTATGCTCCTGTAGCTAGATTAGAATCCATTAAGAATCCTTTTAGCTTATGCATGCGCCCTAGACTTAAGTTATACCAAATGGATGTGAAGTGTGCATTCCTCAACGGTTTTATCAATGAGGAGGTTTATGTGGCACAACCTCTTGGATTCATTGACTTCGCAAAACCTGATTATGTTTACAAACTAAAGAAAGCTTTATATGGTCTTAAGCAAGCTCCAAAGGCTTGGTATGATAGACTGAAAGCTTTCCTAGTTGAGCATAATTATTCCATGTGAATGGTAGATAACACTCTCTTCACTAAAAGAAATGACCCAAATATCATCATTGTTCAAATATATGTCGATGACATTGTATTTGGATCGACTTTTCAGGATATGTGTGATGAATTCGCCAAAATCATGCATGATGAGTTTGAGATGAGCATGATGGGTGAACTAAACTTCTTCCTAGGATTACAAATAAAACAACTAAAAGATGGAATATTTTTTAACCAATCAAAATACATTAAGGAAATGCTTAAGAAATTTGGCCTAGAAGACTCAAAACCCCTTAAGACACCTATGTCTACGGAAGTGAAACTCAAAAGATATGAAGAAGGTGAGTCCTTAGATAACAATAAGTATAGAGGAATGATAGGTAGTTTACTATACTTAACGGTAAGTAGACCCGATATCATGTTTAGTGTTTGCCTTTGTGCCTGCTTTCAAGAGGATCCCAAAACCTCTCACCTAGAAGCGGTTAAGCGTATCTTCCGATACATTAAAGGCACTATACACTTAGGATTATGGTATCCTAAGGGATCCGGCATAGAAACCATTGTTTATGCGGATTCAGATCATGCGGGAGACTACGTGGATCGAAAAAGCACTAGTGGTATTTGCACGTTTATGGGATGTTGCCTAACGTCTTGGTTTTCCAAGAAGCAAACCGCTCTTGCCATTTTGACCATCGAAGCTGAATATGTAAGTGCTGGAAAGGCATGTCAAAAAGCACTATGGATGAAACAAGCTCTCGTAGACTATGGCATTAGGTTAGATAACATTCCGATAATGTGTGATAATAAAGGAGCCATAGATTTAAGTAAGAATCCCGTTCAACACTCTAGGACTAAACATATAGAAATACGTCATCACTTTCTTAGGGATAACATACAAAAGGGAAATATAACAACAGAAAAGGTAGCCTCAGAACATAACATTGCGGATATATTTACTAAGCCCCTTAAGCGTGAATCATTTAACCACTTGCGTTTAGGATTAGGAATGATGAAACAAATAGATTAAAATTTTATTTCTGAAATTTCATGATCCTAAAATTTTTTCCCTGTCAGATGGGCGGACCCCTTAAATTTATAAGGGCGGCCCCCTTAAAATTAAGGGTACCGGCCTCACTTTAAGGGGGCCGGCCATCTGAGCATAAATTTTTTTTAAAAAATTTTCTTCTTCACAAGTCTGAGTTTAGGATTCTGTTTTGCACAAAAATCAAGAATTGAGATATTTTGTTTTGCATATGTATTCTCAAAGAAAACTTCAATTCATTTTGAAATACTCTCACGTTTAGGAAAACACATTGTTGAATAATGGTTAAAAACGTTTTTCTAAATTCATGCATGAAATTTCACATGAGTTGTCAAAATATATAATCCAATATATATTCTTGGCAATAATGGACTAAGAAAATTGAATCAAGGAGTTCTTGGATTGATTCTTAGGATATATATATATATATATATATATATATATATATATATATATATATATATATATATATATATATATATATATATATATATATATACTAGCTTCATAACCCGCCGGATCGGCGGGTTAGCTTCATTATATTATTTGATTAATTATAAGTGGACATACATAAATAAAGAATAACGGCATACATGTATTCTATGAAAATTATAAAACTGAATGCATAAAAATTTGAGGCGGTAGTATCTATGTTCAACACATTTAGTTATTTCATACAAAAGCAATACTTCATGAGTGTGCAACTTTTATTAGTTAAGCTCAACAATATTTCAAATGAAAGAGATGGAAAACCAAAGTAATTGTCTTGAACAAACTTGCAAAAGAATGATTCATAATACAACACCTTTCATCAAAGACCAAAATTCTTGATAAAATACATACCTGAATGCCCTTGCTTTCTTTTTATCTTCGTCGAGAGGATCAGTAGTAGAAGTTGATCCAAATCTTGAAAGCCTAGCCGTTTTTTCTCACCTTTTTTGACAGTCATTCAAATCTGTATAATATCTGCAGTTATGTGTGTTGTTCACCTAGAAATAAGTCAATAAAAAAAAAGAAAAAAAAAGATATTGTTCTACTTTCATGTTCGAATCACCTGCATGTTCTAATGAAATCCACTTTTTTTATTTGAATAAACCAACAACCATAATCATGGAGTTGATACTCCTTATACCTAATCATATATAGTAAGAAATTTAACCACACATAACACGCTTCTTAGTATGCTTATGAACCGCATCGTGAACTCCAATCTAAAAATATGATGCTAAAAATGGATATACAATACTCCTTATATCTAAGCATTATATATAAAAATCAAAAAAAATATTAAAACCGAATAAACCGTTTAGTTTAAATATCGTAATATGTGCGTTAACACATTAGTTGTTTAAGTATGAATAGAAAGTGTATAAATACATTGAAAATGTGTGTTTTGAAGGATGATAAACAACACATTAAATAATCTTGCAACTTATACATTTTTGGTATAGAACATGATAAGAATAGTATGGAACATGTATAATATCAATTGACAAGTTTGATGCATCACGTCGCCTTAGTCCCACAAGTAAATATAATTCAAGCAACATAGCCAGTTTCCAAATTAGGAAGAGAAATCCTTTGTCAGCTTTGCTTATACCTCTTTTGCAGGTTGTGATCGTTCAATGACGTTCATTGGAGTAAACTACTCTCCTAATTTCAAGAATGGCATTTCTTAGTTCATAAATCTGCAACATGAGTGCAAATCTCAGTGAAAGCCATATATTCATATTCGTATAGAATCTCACATGTTCAAAAGTACATACAAATATACAACTCTAACATAACCTTAACTACTCAAACTGAAATAAATAAATAAATAAATAAATGGAAATGATACTGAATAAAATTGATCATCACTCGTTGATATTAGGAGCTGTTTGAATACCATAATAGAAATGATACTGAATAAAATTCACGTTGAGAGTTCATAAAGAATATACAAACCTAAACCCAAATGCTACGATTGTCACAAAAAAGATGCCCATATCTTATTCGCTACCCAACCCGCTGCCTATTTTGAAACCTCTAACTCTTTAAATCCTTTTCACGATAAATTGCAACCTACAGAATGACATCAACATTGCAACCTATAGAATGACATCAACGACACAAAGACATAGCTACTGGAATGAAACTAATTGCAAGATGCATTTCATTATACAGCTAATTAAGTGAAACAATCATGGGGGCATTTCTCAGTTGAGTTAGTTATAAATTATGGTTACCATGACTCATAGGAGCACTTTCTGAAGACCGGTTTTGCAAAGGGCCACTAACATTCTTTGACGCAAACACAACTTGTTGACTAAGCCGTCAGCCAAAAGTGCAAGAAATAATTGAGAAGACGACACATAATCGATAGTGCCCTTGTTACAGGTTCTATAATTTGCAACTAATGAGAAGACAACTACCTCACTACACTAAAAACACCAACTTTGAAAATAAGTTTTATCTGTCAAGTTCAAGTTCTTTAGTACAGGTTGTGAAACAAAATTATAATAGCTGCTTTTTGAATGTGGGTAATAACTTAACACCAAGTATAGCTACTTAATGAATGTGGATTAATAAACAAATGCACCAACCGATATTAACATCAATCAAGTTAAACAAAAGTTAATGATACCAAGTCATAACTCTAACAAATATACTTCTCATTTGCGCCCAATAAGTTTAATTCAACATAATAAAATGGGAAAATATACCTTTATTAGCTTTCCTATGAGACATTTCATGGGACTCTTGTAAATTTTCCTCAAAACCATGGTCAATTGGTTTAAGTTTAAAGAAGCTTGGCATCTTTTCTAAAAAGCAGTTCCCTACCTTGCAAACCCTTTGGCCTGCATCATCAGTACAATCATCCGAAAGTTGAGATATTTAAACTCTATGTTAAGAGCTAGCCTGCATGCTTATAATTCTAAACAACTGATGTTTGGCAAAGTTTATTGTAAGACCGTGGAGTTCTGTCACTGAATTCAAAACCATGCTGGCATCATACCCTGAAGATTACAAAATAACAAAAAAGTAAAAGTGACCAGCATGAAACCAAAATACAAAACCAAATTTGCTATTTCCTACGACTACCCTGATCACTGCTATAAGCTAATGATTATCTAAATGACACTGTAAATGCTAAGCATTTCAAAACTTTCACTAAAATTTGACCTTGTTAATAGCAAAATCCAACAATAAAACACAACATAGCATATGTGATTACTTTCAAACTTAGCATCCATACAATTAAACAAATCCTGATGCTTTTAATTCCAAATCTGTCTCGCCTTATTGTTATTGTGGACTTTAGTTACTACAGTCTAACATCTAAAGTAAAACAATAGAGATAAGTAGCCTACAGTAAACTTGATGGTGGAACATATCCAACTGACCTCAAGGGTTCAAAGGTCATACCTGTAATAATTAAATGCAGCTGGTTGCGCAAATATTTGCTCCCTGCATAATTAGTCATATGTTAGATGCAGTAATTAGTTACAATTATTGATGTGACTAATTATGAATTGTGACTAATAATAGAATTAAGACGTATGTTAGATAACTACAAAATTTATGCATCTATCATTATCAATCTTAATATACTTTCTAGATAGATTAAGTAAGCAGGTTTAATATAATGTATTAGGTGTTGTGTCTACAAACGTTGCAATAATTGTGTGTAATAAGAGAAATACTTTCCTAAAAGAGTGGAATGTGATGATGGTGATTTCTTTGGACTCGCATTAGTGACTATGAAACCAATCATTGCGCCGATAGCTCACTCTTCACTCCCTCCATTTGTTCACCTTCATAATGCCATAATTTTAAAATCAGTACTAAAACACAAATGAATAAGCAGTAATTGGTATTTGGCTTTAGAAACATGAAAAAATTTGTAATCAGAGGACAGATCGAATGATAAACATGAAACATCCTAAACACATTAATTCGCCAACTCCATAGTGCATGATCACCAAACCTTGCCATGTTGTCTAAAATACGCTTAAAGATTTGAGCTGTAGTTTTATACCAGTAGTGTCTATAACATAGAGTAGAGCTTTTAGTTCAATCAAGCACCTAATTTGTTAATTCTCGAGTTTCACATGATAATTCTGAACAGGGGTGTTTAGAAATGCGACTAAACTACCTAATGTGATCTAAAGTCTCAGTAGTCACTTTTAAGTGTTGGTCAAAAAGCTAATTTTGAAAATATCCACTAAAAACGCACATCGGAGCATCCCTTGAATTGCGATTTTCTCTTAAAAAAACAGAAAAAGACTAACCTTTGTACATAGACGACAAGATTGGCGCTAAATTGTTGCGCACACCACATATTCCTGTAGTATTTAATTGAGTAAAACATAATAACAGATACATAAAAGTGTTCAAAAAATCTTATATTAAGTGAAGGTTATTCTAAAAATAAAATTAAAAAAAGAATCTTTACCTATTTCATACATGCAACCCATTTGACATGTTATTAAACGAATACAGTCCACACTGATCAGTTTTCATACAAATGAATTGTAGTGGCACATCTAATCTACTATAAATAATCTAAGATACCTTTGTCCTTGTCTTCAACTTATGTTCAATATTCAAGACCATAATTCCTACTCCGTAATTATTATTTTTTGTTGTTGAAAACTTTAGTGCAAGAAACAAAACTATAGTGAGACTACCATCAGACAAAGACCATATTAAAGGTGTTGATAGTAACCAAGAAAGAACTTAAAGCATGAAGCTTGAAAATAACTGAGTAAAAGTTTTAAAAGGTTAAAAAAAGACTCTTGTTTGGTCTCTTAACATCTAGTCCTTTCGGTTAGAAAATAATGTCTCCCTTCCACTGGTTTACGATCACCTACCATACAACAAAATTACATACATGTTTTAATAAAATCTTTATACTATCATACAAACAATAATCTAGATGGGCTAATGATCCATGTTGCAAGCATGCACACATCGTGCTTCAAAGTTTTTATTCCAAGAAATAGAAACATATCTGATGGTACATTATTTTCACGTTTTTATAGCAAAACACGTATCTCTTAGTTAATAACATATACTTTCTATTGATATACACACAAAAACATAGATAATGAATTCGTAAGAATGTACCTGATGAATGGGAAGGCACATTCTATCTAGGCACACACGACACTCAAGTAGCTCGTGCACAACGCTGTCCCGATGATTGTCATCGCCACGGTACCTGAAGTCCGCTCCTAAACAAAAAAGATGACACAGACTATAAGATCACATATAATTATTATAATACTAAAAATGATATAGGCATAATCTTATAGGCACCCACCTTGAGTGCGTTTTCGCCCATGTTAGGTACACCGACAGGAATGGTCTACGATTTTGCATGCAAGTGGTACTAAACCTATACGGTCAGCAGGAATGGCCTTTTTTATTACCCATGTGACCTATTATGTATCAAACATTTTCCGAGTAGACCCATTTATGTATAAACCAATGGCGTTTGCTGCTGCTGCAGCAGTAGTGTATGTCACCTGATATTTTGAAGCCAGATGGGGTGGCTTTAGGAGTTAACATACTTGTGGCTTGGTACAGGTGATTCAAGCCCCTCGGGAACTTCGACATATAAACTACCACCACACTTTCACATCCTTATAAATCAGCTCCATATGTTGTCGATTGATATCTTGAATACTGCCAATGAAATACTATAAAATCAAAAAACAACTACAGAAAGACTTAACAGTTTAAAGTAATAGTTACCTGGAATGAAAGGAAGAAAAAAAAAGGAACGGGCTCACGTATAGAGCTGGGTGTACACCAGGTGACCACGTCGAATCATGTTCATGGTCAATGATCATAAGGCAAAAAGGTCAATTCATCAGGCATAGCGTTTGTTTCCTCTTCAACTTCCACATATCATTAAACCCTCAAAATCACTCAAAACAACATTTAATATCTAAAAGTCTAGCAAAATTAAAGGATGATGTTAATGCGAACTATGGATTAAACACCCAATCAAAATTCAAAATTGCTAAAACCCATAATCAAAATAAAAAATTGAAATCCTATATAGAAAGCCCTAACATACCTTTCTCTTAGACATTTCATCAAACATGTTCCATTCTACTTTCAAATCATATGCCTCATAAACATGTAATAAAGGAATCAAAAATATCAAATCTACATTAAGCATATGTTAAAAAAATTAATTAATGCAAAACATACAAAATAAATTATTAAGATTCAATAGATCCCAAAATCGTACCTTTGGTGTATCATCATTAATTTCGGCTTCGTTAATATTCCTCAATCATATTCTACCTACAAAAATATCAAAAAATGGACAAAAATAAGCAAAATTTTCTTGAATACATGAAGATAATGAGTTAAAGAATCACAAACCTTTTCCAACAAAAAATCAAAATGGTTGTTAATTCATAGATGAATAAATGAAGATATGATGATCAATTGCTAAATGAAGATACAAAGATACGATGAAAAAATCAAAACAAATGCTGGTTTCTGGGTTTACATTAGACAATGTTGTGCAATGTTTGATTTTGTACCTAGTGAGAATAATCGATAGGTTTGATTTTGTGTGATTTATTGAGAGGAAATGGATGATTTTTACGTTGTTGCGTTTCAAATTTTGAATGAAAAATAGAGAATCAAACTAAAACTGAGTGGAAAATGTCAAATGTGATTTTAAGGAAATGTGTTAAGTGATATGAAGATTTTAAAGGAGGATTTAAATGAGTAGGGTGTGAGTTATAGAAAGTCAAAAATCAGTTTCGAAATAAAGCGTGATAATAGGGAGAAGATTAAGGGTTTCAGTTTATAGAAGGGAATGATTTCAAACTTGTTTTGAATTTAGCGGGATTCATTAAAGCATGACATTATTGTTTTGAATATGTCTAACACAAAAACCACTTTGGTCTAGTGGTTGCATTGTTGGTTGTTTACATGGGATACCGGGGTTCGATTCTTAGAAGTGTCATATTTTTTAACACATTTCTGCCAAATTAATGAAATTGGGAGTGCTGACTGGACATTCCACGTAGGCAATCAAAATATTAAAATGTTGATGACTGGACAATTGACATGATGAGTCAGCATTATCTGCTTCATGTACAACCTTCAAAGCATCAAGTGCAACTCTCACTTAGCCTCTTATATATATAAAGAGATATATATTTTGCATTAGGAGTCAAAACAATCGCATCTCCACATTTTTTGCATGTAGGCACACACTAGAAAAATGTCAAGTATCACTTGGTCACATTTGTTCCATCATTAGTTTCTCCCTCACTAAGTTGCCTTATACTTTATTTGTTGCCTTAGGATACATAACTTGCTTATTTGTACATTATCATTATTGTCTTTGCATGAAAACTATAATATATGCTTAGTTGCCTACATATATATACTTTCTACGCATACTTCATCAAGATAATATTTGTTTAGTTGCCTAAAGAGATGGACTTGCCCAAAACCAAACCTCAAAACAAATATCTTTCTGGAAAAATCTCTGCCAAAAACCATTTCTGGCAATTTGGCAACAAGACATTGGGCGGCCCCCATAATTATCACGGGCGGCCCCCTTAAATTTAAAGGGGCCGACCATTAATTAAGGGGGCCGGCCACCTGATGGTCGAGGTTCCCTGTTTGCTTTCTGCTTTTTTAGCCCATTTCACCCTATTTTGATTCCCCACTTCCCTAAATTCACAAACATTCTTTGTCTATCAAATCCACCACATATTATCCTTCCATAAACACCAAATCATCACATTATAAATACCCTCATTCATCATTAATCATCACTCAATCCATCATGTCTTCCCCCAATCACCCAAGAACCAAACCTACAAGAGGTGCAAGAATCACCGTCAAACCCTTGTGGAGAAGAAAACTTGATACATGTCAAAAATTCACATCCATTAATGATGTTGTCTCCAACCAACCAACAACTAAACATTCACTTCACGCAAATGATACCTTCACTTTACCTCCACATGACAACCTCACTATCTCACTCACCAACAATACTCCATATCCATCTCACTCAATTCTTCCAAATGATCCTTTTGAGGAACATACTCAATCCTAAAACCACATTCATCCCTCTCATCATGACATGAATCCTATGTAACATGTCCAAACCTCAATCCCCAACAATAACCCAACTCCACCATCATCACCTTCCTCCGAACATAAAAAGTTTGTAGAGGAGCTCAAAGAAGCCCATGAGCTTAGTGCTCTCCTTGCCCTACATCTTGCTCAACGCAATTTGGTCCAACAACCCTCTACCACTCCATCCTGACCATCCAACAACATTGTCCCACTTGAGAATCATGTCAACAATTGTCCTTGTTGTATTTTTCTCTAAAAACAAACTATTGCTCTCAATGAGCAATTCACTTGGATTGAGTATCTCCTCACAAAGTCTTCTCCACCACCGTCACAAACACGACTGTTGGGATTTATACTTGAGTTGATATTGACAAAATATGAAAGATGAAGGACTAAAGAAGATAAAGTGAAGAATGCAAAAGACAAGGGACTTGCTTTACAAAAAAGTTATTACAATTTAGTCCTTTGTAGTATTTTGTAACCCTAGCATCTCTATTACATAAAGAGATATAGGGAATAGGTTTTATTATGTGTGTCACAATGTAAACCTAGTAAAGGGGTGTGTGTGTAGAGATTTTTTATGGGAATACGTCTAGGGTGATTGGTGTTAAGCCTCAACGATCTTAGATCGCTGTTAGAGTGTAACCGTGCTACACTTGATCACGTAGCATTAGGGCTTGGGTGTATGTTAGAGTAGAGATGATGACGAGAAACCTTGTCAGCAATAATAAAGATGTTTTGTTTATTCCGTTGCGTACATGTTCTTTATCTTTATTATTGTGTAATCCCTATATGAAGTCTAAACAACCTCGAGCTATAAACGATCTTAACATGTGGTATCAGAGCCATGGGGCTCGTGATCGTGGGATTAAACAAGGTTTGGTTTGTCGAAAATTGAAGAAAATTCGTAGCTGGTTCGTATCTTTAAAACACACTGCAGAGCAGTTTTCAAACATCGATATATCCTTCGTTAATCGTTGGATCGGGCAGAACTGTTTATTGAAGGTTCTCTACATGTCAAAGAAGAGTTCCACCGGAGGGATCTTCAATCTGAACTTCCAATAAAAAGATAAAATTTCTTGAAAACTGCTGAGCAGAGAGGTATATTATTTCGATTTTTTAGGGTTTTCTTGATATCAAACTTCTATTTTTGCTATTTATTGAATATATTCATTATGGAAGTTCGGATTTATGTTGTTTGGTGCCTAAAATTCATGGAAGAAAGAAGTTTTGGAGAAGGTACGAATTGATTTTTATGGTTTCTGGATCTGCTATACATGCTTCTACTGGTACTTTCATTAGACTTGGTGAGCAGGTTTTAAAACCTGTGATGAACCCTAATGATGTTGCTGGAACGAGTTATGATGAACCCTAACGATGCTGAGCTTTGAATACTATTGTAGTAATATATTATTAGGGTTTCGTATGGATTGATACTGATGTCGATATGAAAAAGAAAAGGGTTTGTGAAGAAAATTACTGGTGGTATGGAAGAGTAGCAAATAGTGTTACTGATGGAAGCATAATGGGAGTAAAGTATGCATAGTGTTACTGATTTTAAGGGAGCGAGGCTACAAGCATGAACTCATTATCCGGTATAACTGATTATTCGCTTATCCCTATTGAATGTTCTCACTGCTCTCACAAATTTTCCAGTGCTACGCTTCCCGTTACCACTGCAAGTTTTTCGTTTCCACTGCCAGTGCTACGGTTCCACTGCTGCCTTGAGATTACCACTGCTGCGCTTAAGTCGTTTCCACTGATGCTTTATTTGTTTCCACTGCTGGTCTAAGTTTGGTGGAAAAGGAAGGTTACAAACATTCAGGTTGGTGTATATCCTCGTACCAAGTTTTTGTTTGTGACATTACATGGTCAAATCGTTCTCAATGGGTTAGTGGAGATGTGATAGCGATTGGTGTATCTGTCCTATATCATGATTGGTTGATCATTATTGTGATCATGGGTCGGTGTAATAAATTAAGATGTGAAGTTGTTGTTAGTGCATGTGGTGTGATGTATGTGATTATCTTCTCGTACTGATTTGATAAATTGACTATACATGGTTATGTGGGACAGTGAATTGTCGCATTCATACAAGTGACCTCGTATTATTCAATGGAGTTACATATTCAATATGGCGGCAAGTACATGGGACAGTAGAGCAGAGATGATCTCACATGGGTCAATGGTTGTTTCTTACTAATTGGTATTTTGTGAATCGGTGCAATATTATAGCATATTAATCATTGGATCATTAAATTTGTTTGTTGTGTGAAATCTTCATGTGATTATGTTGCTAAAATTCTTCAAGATAATGGGTCGGTGGTCAGTAGCTACGGATCAAAAGCTTATATTGATTCTAATCTAATAAATGATGGCCCATACTGGTTAATGAAGAACGCTTGATAAAGTTTGGTGATTAATGTATATTCGATATGGAACAGGTGGTTCCAACACACACAGGAAAAGAAACACACACAGAAAGATTTTTGTTTTTGGTGCTTAAAGAGATTTAATGGCTCGTTCTTATTTGCTAAATTGATTACGAAGAAAGGTTTTTATCACCTATTTGAAGTTGAAGTGGAATTTTTCGAGATTGTGTTCTTATCATATCTCAAAGTGGGTGTTACACTTTGAAGATAACTTGTTCGTGCTTAATGGTTGTGATGAAGACTTGTAAAAATCTAGTTTTCATAGGTCAAGGGGTGGATGGATGAAGACCTAGCTAACTATCACTTAAAGGAGTTACATTGTAGTGCTCAGTGTCTCATTACAGATGAGGATTTTGTCAAGGGATTGCGGTCTACTTATATTTGCTGTTTAATATAAGTTTGGAGTCACGTGGTTAGTACAAGACATAAGACACAAGTTTGGGTTGTTCTACTTCAGCATCAAGTTGGTTATACTTAGTTTTCTTCAACAATGATCATTACATAGAGTCTACATTTAAGCAATGGTTAACATATGGGTTTCAGAGGAAGCTTATTGTTAAAATGATTAACCATTTATGTGCTACATCAAGGTGAAGGTTTTCATGATTATTCGTTGGTATTCTTACTGAAGATTTGGGATTTTTATGTCTTGAGTTCATTTAATAAGTAAGCGTTTTTTGGTGTTCTTAATGGTGGGTAATTCAAGACATTAAATGACTAAATTGGATGTATGGTACTGGTTGGTGATAATGAAGATCAAGGTTGCTTACATTTATTCCCTATTTGATGATGACAAAAAGGGGGAGAAGAATATTTTGAAGATTGCAGCTTGAAGATCCTTGATGATATAGCATGGTTTAAGGGGAAGTTCGTTTATCTTTCATATATACTAGCTTCAGGGGAAGTTCGTGATTACCAGGTTTTGTCATATCAACTAGGGGAAGATTGTTGGGATTTATACTTGAGTTGATATTGACAAAATATGAAAGATGAAGGACTAAAGAAGATAAAGTGAAGAATGCAAAAGACAAGGGAGTTGATTTACAAAGAAGTTATTACAATTTAGTCCTTTGTAGTATTTTGTAACCCTAGCATCTCTATTATATAAAGAAATACAGGGAATATGTTTTATTATGTGTGTCACAATGTAAACCTAGTAAAGGTGTGTGTGTAGAGACGTTTTATGGGAATACGTCTAGGGTGATTGGTGTTAAGCCTCAACGATCTTAGATCGCTGTTAGAGTGTAACCGTGCTACACTTGATCACGTAGCATTGGGGCTTTGGTGTATGTTAGAGTAGAGATGATGACGAGAAACCTTGTTAGCAATAATAAAGATGTTTTGTTTATTCCGCTGCGTACATGTTCTTTATCTTTATTATTGTGTAATCCCTAGATGAGGTCTAAACAACCTCGAGCTATAAACGATCTTAACATGTGGTATCAGAGCCATGGGGCTCGTGATCGTGGGATTAAACAAGGTTTGGTTTGTCGAAAATTGAAGAAAATTCGTAACTGGTTCGTATCTTCAAAACCCACTGCAGAGCAGTTTTCAAACATCGATATCTCCTTCGTTAACCGTTGGATCGGGCTGAAATTTTTATTGAAGGTTCCATACATGTAAAAGAAGAGTTCCACTGGAGGGATATTCAATCTGAAGTTCCAATAAAAAGATAAAAATTCTTGAAAACTGCTGTGCAGAGAGGTATATTATTTCGAATTTTTAGGGTTTTCTTGATATCAAACTTCTATTTTTGCTATTTATTGAATATATTCATTATGGAAGTTTGGATTTATGTTGTTTGGTGCCTAAATTTCATGGAAGAAAGAAGTTTTGGAGAAGGTACAAATTGATTTTTAGGGTTTCTGGATCTGCTATACATGCTTATACTAGTACTTTCATTAGACTTGGTGAGCAGGTTTTAAAACCTGTGATGAACCCTAATGATGATGCTGGAACGTGTTATGATGAACCCTAATGATGCTGAGCTTTGAATACTATTGTAGTAATATATTATTAGGGTTTCGTATGGATTGATACTGATGTCGATATGAAAAAGAAATGGGTTTGTGAAGAAAATTACTGGTGGTATGGAAGAGTAGCAAATAGTGTTACTGATGGAAGCATAATGGGAGTAAAGTATGCATAGTGTTACTGATTTTAAGGGAGCGAGGCTACAAGCATGAACTCATTATATGGTATAACTGATTATTCGCTTATCCCTATTGAATGTTCTCACTGCTCTCACAAATTTTCCACTGCTACGCTTCCCGTTACCACTACAAGTTTTTCGTTTCCACTGCCAGTGCTACGTTTCCACTGCTGCCTTGATATTACCACTGCTGCGCTTAAGTAGTTTCCACTGATGCTTTGTTCGTTTCGACTGCTGGTCTATGTTTGGTGGAAAAGGAAGGTTACAAACGTTCAGGTTGGTGTATATCCTTGTACCAAGTTTTTGCTTGTGACATTACATGGTCAAATCGTTCTCAATGGGTTTGTGGAGATGTGATAGCGATTGGTATATCTGTCCTATATCATGATTGGTTTATCATTATTGTGATCATGGGTCGGTGTAATAAATTAAGATGTAAAGTTGTCGTTAGTGCATGTGGTGTGATGTATGCGATTATCTTCTCGTACTGATTTGATAAATTGACTATACATGGTTATGTGGGACAGTGAATTATCGCATTCATACAAGTGACCTCGTATTATTCAATGGAGTTACATATTCAATATGGCGGCAAGTACATGGGACAGTAGAGCAAAGATGATCTCACATGGTTCAATGGTTGTTTCTTACTGATTGGTATTTTGTGAATCGGTGCAATATTATAGCATATTAATCATTGGATCATTAAATTTGTTTGTTGTGTGAAATCTTCATGTGATTATGTTGCTAAAATTCTTCAAGATAATGGGTCGGTGGTCAGTAGCTACGGATCAAAAGTTTATATTGATTCTAATCTAATAAATGATGGCCCATACTGGTTAATGAAGAACGCTTGATAAAGTTTGGTGATTAATGTATATTCGATATGGTACAGGTGGTTCCAACACACACAGGAAAAGAAACACACACACAAGAAAGATTTTGATTTTTGGTGCTTAAACAGATTTAATGGCTCGTTCTTATTTGCTAAATTGATTACGAAGAAAGGTTTTTATCACCTATTTGAAGTTGAAGTGGAATTTTTCGAGATTTTGTTCTTATCATATCTCAAAGTGGGTGTTACACTTTGAAGATAACTTGTTCGTGCTTAATGGTTGTGATGAAGACTTGTAAAAATCTAGTTTTCATAGGTCAAGGGGTGGATGGATGAAGACCTAGCTAACTATCACTTAAAGGAGTTACATTATAGTGCTCAGTGTCTCATTACAGATGAGGATTTTGTCAAGGGATTGCGGTCTACTTATATTTGCTGTTTAATATAAGTTTGGAGTCACGTGGTTAGTACAAGACATAAGACACAAGTTTGGGTTGTTCTACTTCAGCATCAAGTTGGTTATACTTAGTTTTCTTCAACAATGATCATTACATAGAGTCTACATTCAAGCAATGGTTAACATATGGGTTTCAGAGGAAGCTTATTGTTAAAATGATTAACCATTTATGTGCTACATCAAGGTGAAGGTTTTCATGATTATTCGTTGGTATTCTTACTGAAGATTTGGGATTTTTATGTCTTGAGTTCATTTAATAAGTAAGCGTTTTTGGTGTTCTTAATGGTGGGTAATTCAAGACATTAAAGGACTAAATTGGATGTATGGTACTGGTTGGTGATTATGAAGATCAAGGTTGCTTACATTTGTTCCCTATTTGATGATGACAAAAAGGGGAAGAAGAATATTTTGAAGATTGCAGCTTGAAGATCCTTGATGATATAGCATGGTTTAAGGGGAAGTTCGTTTATCTTTCATATATACTAGCTTCAGGGGAAGTTCGTGATTACCTGGTTTTGTCATATCAACTTGGGGAAGATTGTTGGGATTTATACTTGAGTTGATATTGACAAAATATGAAAGATAAAGGACTAAAGAAGATAAAGTGAAGAATGTAAAAGACAAGGGACTTGCTTTACAAAGATGTTATTACAATTTAGTCATTTGTAGTATTTTGTAACCCTAGCATCTCTATTATATAAAGAGATATAGGGAATAGGTTTTATTATGTGTGTCACAATGTAAACCTAGTAAAGGTGTATGTGTGTAGAGACGTTTTATGGGAATACGTCTAGGGTGATTGGTGTTAAGCCTCAACGATCTTAGATCGCTGTTAGAGTGTAACCGTGCTACACTTGATCACGTAGCATTGGGGTTTGGTGTATGTTAGAGTAGAGATGATGACGAGAAACCTTGTTGGCAATAATAAAGATGTTTTGTTTATTCCGCTGCGTACATGTTCTTTATCTTTATTATTTTGTAATCCCTAGATGAGGTCTAAACAACCTCGAGCTATAAACGATCTTAACAACAACAATGCAACTCTTCCTCTCCAAGCTCACCTCCATCAACCACTCCAAACTCTCCAAACAAAATTCCCACAAAAGTCTACCTCTATTAAATCCATGCTCCATGCTTCAAATCTCCAAGCAAGTCCTAGTGACCTCAAGATGGCAACTTAGTATTATCTAATGTAGTTTGCAAAGAAAAGCATATATGTATGCTTATGTAACAATGATTATGTTTTCTAACTTAATTTGTTTTATGAATAATGAATGATTGTTGAAATTTTATTTTCTTTGTCTTTTACATGTTTCCTTGCTATATATACAGTTTATTGCATCATATATATTGTGTGCTCTAAATATTTTTGCAAGCATTCCATATCTCGATTTGTCTTATAAACTTAAAACGAGGGGGAGTACGCATCAAGGGGAAGCTCATCCGACGTCGGGATAAACCTTTTTGATGTTCGCAAAAAGGGGGAGAAGTGATATAAACTCAGTAAATACTTGCATTGTGGACGTATAGTCTGGAATGGGCCCGGCCTAGCAGACAGCGGTCCACTCTATGCCTAAACCCTAATCCATGCCCTATAAATATAGGGCTGGGGTTCCCTTCACAATAGAACACAACAGGTTACTCTAAACCTGATTCTTGTATGCTATATCGCATCGATACTAATTTGACCAACGGAGGTGGATCCCGGGGCTACGGCCTCGGGTCCACTCCTAACGGGTTCTCTTTGTTGACAGGTCTACTCAGGACTTGAGAAGACGACAAACAGCCCAGGGAGAGTCATCAAATCCAGCCCGCGCCAGATTATGCATCAACAAGTGGCGCCATCCGTGGGACATGAACAAATATTTTGTCTTGTATGCTCACCATATATTGTCACTAGCCTATGACCGACTTACGGGTTTCGTAGCTGCTGTAACATGTATTCTACTTGGTGACCAAAGCGACAAAAAGACCATGTGTCGGTGAGAATTTAATTTGCATTCTAACCTCGTACTTATTGTTGTGTTGTCTTTTGAAAGCATATGAGAATTAATTAAATCTCGTATGAATTAATAATGAATCGGTAATAAATTGATTGTAGGGTTACCTTGTAAAGATTCGAGATTGTGATTTGCATAATTTTTTAATTAATTGAGAACTTGTGTCGGTGCAACTATATAATTCATATTAGGGATTTAATGCTGGTGCATAATGTGATCGACTTGTTTGATCTTTTAAGTATTCATAAGATTTTATGTAAATCTTTTAACTTTTTAAACACGATTTTATCTATAGTCGCACTAAGTCTGCATGATCGGACCTACTTTATCTTTTCACCGTGAACTAATTCATGCACATAATGTTTTTTACGGTTGGTATGCTTCTTCGCACGACGCAGTCACGATAAATCTACCCGCGTTAGGCCGTGCGTTCGGACATCTTCGCAGATTAGCTACGTGCTATTGAACAGACACTACGATGCTAGCCAATCGCCATGAGCGCACTGGGCAAAAGCCGTGGTCATGTTATGTTCATCTGCGATCATGCACGAACATTCGGGTCTATGTGGTCACGATACATCCATCTGCGTCTGTGCGCGCAAGTGAAACTATTCATCGCGGTCACGGTGTGTCCATCCGGGTTTAAAAAAAAAGAAAAAAAACAATTCATTATTTATGTAGTTTGTAAAACCTCGTGATAGGTGTAATTCACACTACTACTTCTCTTATGTGTTAATTTCACATGCTATGTGCTATATATTGCTTCACGCTAATCTTTTACTTCATTAGATTTTATATGTTGCGATTCGCGGCATATACTTTTAATATTTGCATTAAGTGTTTTTCAGGATTTGAATAACTAAGTTTAATTCTCCTACAAGAGTAGCACCATCAAACTTGGGGGGCTACCAGGGTATATAATACCACTGTTTCCGTACGCGTCACTCAGGTATATTTGGAAGCAGATCGTACGTAAGAGGTATTGCAAGCCCGATACGAAGACAGATTTAAATATTCGCACCATCTTGCAGTAGGGGAGACATCCTCTGTCGGTTGTAAAGACGGATGTAATGTTCGCACCTTGTCGCGCACAGCGCGCACCTCTGCCACAGAAGCACGCCTTCTGTCGCACCATGTTGCATCGCTACTGGTACAAAAGGTACGCCCTTACCCAGGATGCAGCATACGAGATCCACCTTCACGATTGTGAGATTCTCACAATCGCAATGTCAGTGTTACCCCAATTATAGAACTACGTGTTCTTCTTACTGGGTCTTTACTGTCACACTGTGGCGGGAAACCTAGCAAATGTGCATCCCTCCCCGTCATGCAAGAACGGGTGTTACTCAGGATGGAACATGGTCACCATGGAAGCGCCTAAAAGCTCGCGGATTCGGATATAGTCTAATGGGCTAAACAGGACTGCGCCTCCAGGATAACCAGTGCGCACTGTCGCATTTGGGCTGCGCAGTATAGTTCGTCCTATGTGCACACCTAAGTTGCGCACACATGGGCCATGTCGTCATGGTTGATTGGGCCTACGCGGTCATGAACAAAACTTAAGTCTAGCATAACATAGCTATGCACTATGTCACACTAGACTTGGGGGGCTTGTGGACGTATAGTCCGGAATGGGCCAGGCCCGGCAGACAGCGGCCCACTCTACACCTAAACCATAATTCATGCCCTATAAATATAGGGCTGGGGTTCCCTTTACAACAGAACACAACAGGTTACTCTAAACCTGATTCTTGTATGCTATATCACATCGATACTAATTTGACCGTCAGAGGTGGATCCCGGGGCTACGGCCTCGGGTCCACTCCTAACGGGTTCTCTTTGTTGATAGGTCTACTCAGGGCTTGAGAAGACGACAAACGGCCCAGGGAGAGTCGTCAAATCCAGCCCGCGCCAGATTATGCATCAACATGCATATATAACAATTTTTGATTTAATGAGTTTAGATTTTGTAATCATCAAAAAGGGGAAGATTGCTGATATAAATAACGCGTAAAAATGTTATTAATATTTATCGATATCCCTATGTTTTGACGATCAAAAAATATAAAATCATTACGTAAATAAGTATTTAGTGACAAAATGTCATTACATCCAACTAATTCACTTAAGGTATGAATAAACAAGTCCCAAATACATTTTATGATCAAAGGAAGGTTTATTTACTAATTACAAATTATATAAAATGGTATAAACATTTTATATATTTAGAAAAAAAAAACAATTTTGGTAATTAGAGGAAAATGTTTATTTCATAATAAATAAATGAATTCAAATTTTTAACCAAATTCAGTTAAATTTTCACCAAATAAACTTTCCCCAGAAAAGATAAAAATTCAGGCCGTTACAGTGGGCGGTCCCCATAATTTTAAGAGGGCCGGCCATGATTTAAGGGGGCCGGCATACGCTCCTCTGTCAGAATCTTTTGCCTATAAATACTGGTTCAAATCTATAATTTTTCCTGACCTTTTGCACTAAAACTTTCTGTTCTAATTCTCTCAAATCATCTTACTAAATCCTTTGATCATAAACATATTAGTTCTTGTTTCAAGTGACCCAATCCTTCATCATTCAAAGTGCAAGAGAAGAATACTCCTCCAACATCTTGTTAAGAAGCATTGTGGGCTTGTGAATATTGTAAAGGTGTAGAAATTGTGTAATAGATAGATCTAGGTGTGTTAGTAGTTGTGATTAGAAGTAGTAGTGTTGGGAATTAGAAGAAGTAGTGTTGTGAAAAAGAAGTAGTGAAGTTGTGTAGTAGTAGTGGTGTGTATAAGTTGTGAAGAAGGTGTGTAGTGGTGTGAGATTGGTTCTAGCTACTATTATGACTCGATATCTAGCTTAGTGTCGTTAATTAGTGTAAACAAAAGTTGTGTAAGGTTTTCTCCGCCCTAAGGGAGCTTGTTGACATAGTGAAGAAAACTCTTAAGTTAGGTGCTCGGGGAGTGGAGTCGGGCGAAGAGGTGCTTCGTAGCCGAACCACTATAAATCATTTGTCTTGTGGTGCGATCTTTCCATCTCTATCTCTTTACTTACTTACATTGTTGTTGTTTACTTTCACCAGATATTTGTAAGTATAATTGTTATATATTGATCTCACATTAAACTAGAATCGAAGATTTTGCAAACAAAGTTTGTTTTATGATATACAATTGACGTAAAACTATTCAACCCCCTCCCCCCTTCTAGTTTTCCACACATGTATTCGACTCTCATTAGGGGTTTAAAATGTAAACTAGCAAATGATTATGATCAAGGCTCATGCAAGGGTTCCTAGGGGATCTAAGGCTGTCACAAACCACTAACTTTCCCTTAGGTTAGAATACCTTACTAACTTAGATTAGCCCCTCACTAGCACCCTAGGATTAGAAATGCCTTACTGACTTAACTTAGGCCCTTATTAGAGCACACTAGGATTATAAATGCCTATAGGATTTTCCCGAGTTAAATTTTTGCTTTAATATATCATTATAACCTAACTAACCCTCAAACAAGCTCACTTATCCACCTATGCCAACCACTACTATGTTTACTTGATGTAAACATCACAGTATGTCAAGTCATGGTAATAAACATATTTTCACTAAGATAACTAGTACTATACTACTCTATACTTGCTAGAAAACCCTAAATGCACCTACGTGTTTACAATTAGTTTTAAAACCCTAACTGCCTATCTGAACTTACATGCAAAGTGCTTAGGACTTAGATATAAGTTAGAATAGATACCTTAGGATATATTAGAACCCTTAGGATATATTACAACCCCTAGAAACTTAGGTATAAGTCATATAAGCACAAAACATTAATTAGGTCATAACTTCCCGAAACTAGGTTAAAACATTACCATAAGCTACCATTACTTAGTATAAGCTACTAATAGTTACTAAACATCATTAGGACCTTAATTAAGATACTAAAACATAGATAAAACCATAAACACTTATAAAATAAAACTAGATTAAAACTTGACCTAAACACCTAAATCATGTTACTTAAACACCTTAATATGAACAAGCAACTACCCTAGTGCCTTAATATACCTAAGCTAGCACCCTAGCACCTCCAAGCACCCAAGCAATGAGGTGCATCACCTCCTTGTCACCTTCTTGGCTCGAACCGCTTTTCATGGCTTCTTACCACCACAACCGGCCTACTCAGTCCCCTAGCTACCACCATAGCTCATCCTTGTCACTTTCTAGCCTCACCACATCACCCCATAGCCATGTTTGCTCAACCCCCCCCCCTGCTCGACACCTAGGCAGCTGTTTCACCCCAAACCGCCTCTACGCAACTATAAATACCCAGCCCCCTTCTCCTCTCATTCTTCCTCACACCTCTCCTCTCCATCTCTATCTCTTATTTCTGTAATACTAAGTGGTTAGAAGCAATAGGAAATGAGTAACTAGGCCTTGGTTGGTTGTATTGCATTTTGAAGTCGTATGAGCCAAAAGGAAACCCTATAACCTTAGTTCAGCCCTCCCCCGACCTAGGTAACCTTTAGTTTACGTCCAATTAGTCTTAGAATAGGTTTAGATACTTATTATATGCTTTAGATAGTTAGTAGATTGCCATGCATGCATGTTTACTCTCGTTACCCTAGTTTTAGGTCGAATTGCATGTTTATATGTTATACAGCTTTCCTACTTGATATAATTTGTATTATGTGACTTATTTGAACGTATATGAGTTAGATATAAGCTTAGAAACTAGATTGACATGCTAGAATTAGAATTATATGCATTTAGGACTAGTTTTGCAAATTATTACATGCATAGGGGTATATATTGTAAATTCCTAAAACTATAAAGCCTAGGGACTGTTTTTGAAATTTCCTAGAAGATATTAGTGTAAGGACTAAATTTGCAATATATTAAACCTTAAAATAAACTAATAAAACAAATATAAAACAAAAAGGACTAAAACTGCAAATAGTATAAATATAAGGGTAAAAAGGGTAAATAATAGAAATTAATATAATCTAGGAACTATATGTGTTATTTCTTTAAAATATGATAGTTTAGGGACTAAATATGCAATAGTTAGAAAGTTATATGCCTATTTGTTATAAGTTTATAAGTTTAGGGTAGAAAACATAATATATATATATATATATATATATATATATATATATATATATATATATATATATATATATATATATATATATATATATATATATATATATATATATATATATATATATGTATATATATATATAAAGGGTAAAAATGGACTATTTTCATAAAATATAAAAACCTATTTAAGTTAGAAGCATAACACAATACTAGGGAGCTTCATGCGAGGAGTAGTATGTGGATATTTCGTTTTGACGAGTTTGTTGGGTTTATGAATTAAAGTGCCATGACTCCTCGAACGATTATTGCATATACTTCTGAGATATGATGGCCTGAATGGTGTAATGTTATAACTAAACCCTAATAACAACATAACTCATTAAAAGGGAACTTTGTGTGAGGAGTATTAACTTCTGAATTATGATGGCCCGAACGGTATTATGCTGATCACATAATACAATAGTAGGGAGCTTCATGTGAGGAGTCATATACTTCTAAATTACAATGGCCCGAACAGTGTTATGTTATATATAAAAACCTAAATAGTAATTAGTTAAGAAAACCTAGACAAAGACTTGACATACGCATACCCACACTACCCCAGGATACGTGAGTAACTTGTCTAAACCCCTACTTAAACTAGCTAGCGACTCAGGTGTGTTTTCATAGCCTCACACCCTTTTAAATGCTTTTTAAATGTTTTACAAACCCTGTGAGGGGGATACATGCTTTAAAACCAAATACAAGTCTTTGCTCTGGTTATTTCACGAGTAAACTAACAGCCATCATTACATAACCCAAAATTCATGAATCTAATCGTTTGGAAGGTTTTATCCAAACGAACGCGAATATAGTTGATAGATCTATTGGAGTTTGACAAATCCCGTTGGTATTAACACCCCACTAGGTGGTACCAATAAGTACTATATTTGAACCCACTGAAGGTTTAACTTTGGCAAGTTATCCTTCCCATCCCCTCATGGTTTTGTCTGCAGACCCCATGACCCGGATCGTTAACGTGTGGTTCATGAGCTTAGTGCAATATTCCTTATTTCTAAAACTAACCCTTTTCCACACATAGAGTTTAAGCTGAACTCTGTGGAACTTGTATTTACTCTTTACTTTTTAAACCTATGACTCTCACTCAACATACATGTTGACTTTTAAGCATGTTATCTTAGGTAATTAGGCACTACAGGAACCCTGGCACGGAGAACCACTGGACATGAGGACGTCCAGAATAGTTAACATTCATCAATTTTGTGTCATAAAACGTATCTTAGGGACCTCTCTTTTGATAAAAGTATATCTTTTACTGTAAAAACTTTGATGAATAAATGAATGATAACAACCTTTTTCAAAAACGTCTCTTTTCGAGTCGGTTTCTATTATCTTGTCTTTGTTTCTATGAGTAATACCCCAAACACTTTATCCGCTGCGGTCAGTGAAAAATGGGGGTGTTACAGATAGGCATCAGAGCCTTGGTTATAGAGAACAAAAGAATTTTCCTAAAACTATAACCACTTTTCAAAAAGGGTCATCCGTGCCAGAAGAATCCCCAACTACCTCTAGGTTAGAATCCCCTGCTGGCTTTAGCTTAGAATCCCCAACTGCCTTTAGGTTAGAATCCCTAACTTGCCTTTAAACTAACTTGCCTTTAGATTATAACCCCCGAATTGCCTTTAGGATTAGATATCTCACTATTGCCCTAAGGATAGAATTCCCAGTATTATAATTGCCTTTAAAATGCTTATTTAGGTTAGAATTATTCTAAGAGATTCCTTCAGGAATTACAGTTAGATACATCATCCTTTAACAATCCTATCATCGTGTTGGATACCGATGAGACGGATTCTTCATCCGATGGTGATGATTATGCTCTGGCTACTCCTACTCACTCATCTACTGGTTCTAATTCTCCGGAAGAATTAGCCCAGAATATCTGAACTAACCTAGGATTAGAACTTTCCCCGAATGACCCCTATATGCAAGCATATAATGGGTATATGCAAGCATATGGTGGAAACATTCCCACTGTACCTACTATGACCCCTACCCCCACCAAAACCCCACTATACTAGTCAAGATCGTTATGTTCCCGAAATAGATTCACCCCCCTTAAGAAAATACGTTTTATACCACTATCACCTCCCCCTAGGTTCATATAGGTAGTAGTTCGTATAAAACACCTTTAGAAAGGCATGATGAACAAATAGATGAAATACTTAGTCATCTTGATAAAATTTCTTTCGAAAGAATGGAAGAAGTAGAAATTAGGATTAGGGAATTAGGAATAGGTAAAAATAGGTTAGAAAATGAACAAGAGAAAACTCGTAGTCAAGTCTTTAGGTTACAAAGAAAGTATGTAGGACACTCTGATGAAGTAAGCACCGCACATGTTAGACTTTCCACTATCGAAATGATTATCGAGGATCTTAGGGATAATCATAGGTCTGACATAGATGAACTATTAGAGGCTATTCAAGATCTCAAGAGTAACCTAGAGCAAAAATAAGGTTATAGGGTTAGATAATATAGGTAGATAACTTAGTTAAACGGGTACTTGCTAGGTTTTTATTAAAAAATATATATATATATATATATAGTTTTTCATAAAACTCGTATCTCGTATTAGGATTCCCCAATTGCCTTAGAACATACTAGATTGCCTTAGGAACTTAAAAACTAAAACGACTAGGAAAAATTAAAACAAGTAGACATACCTAGGAATAGTAAAAACTTAGGATCACTATGCCTTTAGACGGAGGGGGAAACTATTTTCGGTGAACCAAAATGATTCTTGCTAGGAACTTGTTCTTTTTAAACCTATATGGTATCAGAAGAGTGCTTTCAGCACTTAAAACATAAACTATAACAAAATTCTTAGCATATCTTACCTTTAGAATGGCACGTACAAGAACTACTCCACCTGTCACTCCTACTACTCCCGCTATGACTCAGGAAGATATCCAGCGACTAGTGACTGATAGTGTAACTGCAGCACTAGGAGCTAGGGATGCAAATATGGCTAGAAACCCTGAAATCCCTGTAGTGAAGAAGAGTAACTACAAGGAATTTATAAGCTATCAGCCCTTCAATTTCAAGGGGACAGAAGGGGCCATAGGGTTAATTCATTGGTTTGAGAGATGTGAATTGGTGTTTTCTCGAAGTAATTGTACAAAGGATTGTAGGGTTAAGTTTGCAATGGGAACGCTTACTGAGGAAGCATTATCTTGGTGGAACTCATATGGCCAACCAATAGGAATAGAAGAGGCATATAAGTTATATTGGGTTGAATTTAAGAAACTTATGATTAAGAAATACTGCCCTCGGACAGCAGTCAAGAAAATAGAGGATGAATTTTATAACTTGATTGTGAAGGGGAACGATGTTAAAACTTATATTAGGAGATTTCAAGAGTTGGCTACTTTGTGCCCTACAATGGTACCAACTATTGAAAAGACGATAGAAGTTTTCATCGGAGGTTTGCCCCGGAGTATCGAAGGGAATGTTACAGCCTCCAAAACCTCAAACGTTAGAGGAGGCCATTAATATAACCTTAAGGTTAATGGACCAAGTAACAAAGTACAACCCTGTGCCAGTGCCCTACGATAATAAACGGAAGTTCCATGATGGGAGAGCTTTCGGTAATAACCATAATAATACTGGAGGTAATCATACAAATCCCTATCCTCAACCAAGGCAAGATAATGCAAGAGCTTATGCCACCACTTTAAATGAGAAAAGTGGGTATGCTAGAAGTACCCCTCTGTGTAGGAGATGCAGCTGGCATCACACAGGGCCTTGTGTCATTAAATGTAACATATGTAACAAGGTGGGCCATTACCCAAAGGATTGCAAGAACGAAAGACCAGTTGCTGGAGGAAATCCACCACCAGCAATAGTCGTTTGTCATACTTGTGGGGAAAAGGGTCATTACATGAATAAATGCCCAAAGAGGAATACTGATGGTGCCCAGGGTAGAGCATACATGTTGAGGGATAGGAATAATCCACAAGATCCCAGCGTAGTCACGGGTAAGTTTCTTTTAAATCATCATTTAGTTAAAATATTATTTAATTCTGGAGCAGATAGAAGTTTCGTATCTATACCTTTAGCCTCTAGACTTAGGATAAAACCCATAGCTTTAGATAATTATTATGACATAGAAATGGCCGACAGAAACTTAGTTAGTACTAACACGGTCATTAAGGGTTGTACCCTAACATTACTTGACCACCACTTTGAGATCGATCTTATACCCATTAGGCTCGGTAGTTTTGACATTGTTGTGGGAATGGATTGGTTGTCCAAGAATCAAGCAAAGATTCTTTGTGACGAGAAAATCATCCATGTACCTATCAATGGTGAGACTTTAACTATCCGAAGAGATCAAAGTAGAACTAGACTTAACTTCATTTCATGCATCAAAGCAAAACGATGCATGTCACGAGGTTGTCAAGTTTTTGTGGTTCAAGTAACGGAGACTAGGCCAGACGAAAAACGACTAGAGGAGATCCTTGTAGTCAGGGAATACCCAAAATTTTTTCCTAAGGATTTACTTGGCTTACCTCCGATACGTCAAATTGAATTTCAAATCGACTTAATTCCCGGAGCAACACCTATAGCCCAAGCCCCCTATATGTTAGCCCCTTCAGAGATGAAGGAACTCTCTGAACAACTCCAGGAATTAACTGATCGAGGTTTTATAAGTCAATGTACATCACCCTGGGGAGCTCCTGTCCTATTCGTAAAGAAGAAAGACGGATCTATAAGGATGTGTATCGACTATCGCGGATTAAACAAACTTACTATCAAAAATCGATACCCATTACCCCGGATTGATGACCTATTTGATCAACTACAAGGTTCAAGTGTATACTCAAAAATCGACTTACGATCAGGCTATCATCAACTGAGAGTGAGGGAAGAAGATATCCCTAAGACCGCTTTCAGAACGAGATATGGGCACTATGAATTTCAAGTTATGCCATTTGGTTTGACAAACGCACCAGCGGTTTTCATGGATCTCATGAATCGGGTGTGTAAACCATACTTGGATAAATTTGTTATAGTATTCATAGATGATATCCTTATCTATTCACGTAATGAGGAAGAGCACGCTAAACACTTGAGAATAATCCTAGAACTGCTTAAGACGGAGAAACTTTATGCAAAGTTCTCTAAGTGTGAATTCTGGATTAGTGTTGTGCAATTTCTCGGACACATGATAGATAAACAAGGATTTCGTGTCGATCCAACAAAAATCAAAGCCGTTAAGGATTGGTCGCAACCTAAGAATCGTACAGAGATACGACAATTCTTAGGACTTGCGGGCTACTATCGAAGGTCTATTGAAGGATTTTCAAAAATAACTAAACCTTTGACAGAGCTAACCTAGAAAAACAGGAAGTTTGACTGGGGAAAAGATCAAGAGATAGCTTTCAAACTTTGAAGAGAAAGTTGTGTGAAGCTCCAATCTTAGCATTACCAGAGGGAAAAGATAATTTTGTAGTTTACTGTGATGCTTCTCGAAGAGGTCTTGGAGCAGTATTAATGCAAAAGATAAAGTAATCGCTTATGCATCACGACAACTCACGACACATGAAGAAAACTACACTACACATGATCTAGAATTAGGAGCAGTGGTGTTCGCTCTAAGAATATGGAGACATTATCTGTATGGCACTAAGGGTACGGTTTTCACCGATCATAAAAGCCTACAGCATATTCTTGAATAAAAAGAGTTGAACATGAGACAACGTCGATGGGTAGAACTGCTTGCTGATTACGATTGTGAGATTCGTTATCATCCTGGCAAAGCTAAGATAGTAGCAGATGCTTTGAGCCGAAAGGAATGATTCAAACCACTTAGAGTTAAGTCATTAGTAATGACTCTTCATTCGAATCTATCTTCTCAAATACTCAGAGCCCAGAATGAAGCCCAAAATGAAGCCCTCGAAATGAAGGATCGTAAACTTGAGAATTTACGATGGATGGATAAGGCTTTCGAGATAAGTTCAGACAGAACTCGTTGTATTAAGGGTCGAAAATGGTTACCTTATCATGGTAACTTAAGGAACGTAATAATGCACGAGTCCCATAAATCTAAGTACTCCATTCACCCAGGATCTGACAAGATGTATCAAGATTTGAAGAAACACTATTGGTGGCCCGACATGAAGGCATCCATTGCCAGATATGTGGGCAGGTGTTTAACATGTTCTACAGTAAAGGCTGAATTTCAAAAGCCATCCGGTTTATTGGAACAGCCTGAGATTCCCATTTGGAAGTGGGAAAGAATTACGATGGATTTTATCATTAAACTACCTAGAACATTCAACGGGCATGACACTATTTGGGTAACAGTTGATCGCCTTACAAAATCAGCACACTTCATTCCTATACGAAAAACAGATGATTTGCAAACCCTTGCTAGGTTGTACCTCAAGGAAATAGTTTTCTGACATGGAGTGCCAATATCTATTATATCGGATCGTGATTCTCGCTTCACGTCCAGATTTTGGCAATTGATAACACGTAAATTACGCAAGTTTTTAGGTGTGTTTTATGCATCATATTTGGCCATATTTGTACGTATTTGTTACTTAATCATGGAAAAGTGTTTGTACAAGCAAATGTAGCCAAAAACAGGAAAAAGTGATGAAAAGATGAAGAAATGAAGTAAGGGTGCATAATTAGAGATTTTTGAAAAAGAAACGAGTGAAGAATCACACAAGGACTCAAGGATTTGATAGATTCAAGATTTCTACATTCATATGTCAAGATAATATCAAGTTCTATGATAGGAATTAGCATCAAAGTGGAAGAGAATGCATGCGACGAAGAACAATAAAGAAAAAGACAAAAGTTGGTTACAAGTTCAAACCAACCGATCGGTTGGAGCCCGCAACTGAATCGGTTGGAATGAACCTGAAGAACCACCCGATCGGTTGGAGCAAATACCGATCGGTTGGAAGGTGGCTGTTTTTACCAGATTGCATTTATTGACGTTTTTATTCCTCATTATCATGGATGGCTGATCATTTCTCACTAATAACTTCTTAGGGGACGTTTTTACTTGAGAATTAAGTGATTGGAGGCTATATAATGACATCTAGTCTTGCAACCAAAGTGTACCACAAAATCTTAAGTAATAACTTACACCAAGTTATTACTAACTTAATATTTCTCACCCGAAAGGTTGCTATAGTAGTAAAAACGTCCAGGAAACTTTGAGTTAGAGTCTCAATAGTTTGGTTAAGTGTGTGGAGTTGTTTATTGTATTTGGTAGTCGATTGGAGGTATGTGGTTGCTATAGTTCCACGATTTTAGTTCTTGTAATTCTCTAGCTAGGTACATCTTGTTTCTTACAATGAATTCTTGTTACTTTGAATATAATGAATGTTTTGTTTACTACTTGTGTTTTAAAATAATTGATATGGAGTGATTTGGTATATACTTGTGTGAATGATGTAGTTAGTCATGGAGTATTCTTTATTTTAAAAAGGTGATGCATGAAAACTCTTCTTAATTTATGAGTTTGATGGGATAATATCTAATCTTGCTTAATTTGTTGATAAAAACATCTTTGGGGAATATTTGGCCGAAAGGGTTTTCTAAATGTTTTTATTCCAAAAAGTTAGTGCACGAATTAGTATGGAATATGGTGTGTCACGAGCATCATGTTTACTCTTTAAAATGGATTTGAGAAGATTTCATCACGAAATTAGGCCGAAAGGATTCGTAGGAATTCATAATTAAATAATTGCTTTTTAAAAACATTGTATTAATGGAATTGTTATTCTAGTTGTCTTAGGCCGAAAGGAAGTAACTAGATTATTGAATTCTAGTGATGGTTTAACATGATAAACACCATTGACTGTTAGTCATTCATATAAAAGTTGTGCATCATAACAAGTTTACACCAAGCTTAACATGAATACTCCAATTGATTGATTGTTGCATTTCACACAAGTATATGTTTTAGTTTTATTGTTTTCTTGAATAATTGAATTTTCGATTAGAAAGGATTGACAACCCTTTTATACAAACTAGTTTTCTAATACTTTGATCTATAAATCCCTTGGGACGATCTCGACTTACCCACCTTTACTAAAACGGACGAGTATACTTGCTCGTATGTCTTAAATAGTTAATCGGTAATCGTGTTTATAAACTTTAAAACTTGTACATACCGTGAGCACATCAAGTTTTTGGCGCCGTTGCCGGGGATTCTAATTAGATTTCTTAGTTTTTAGTTTGTTTTCATAAAATTTGATTTGGTAAAGTTAAAAAGTAAAAAAGTTTAAAAAAATTTTGTTGTTCAATCCAACCGATCGGTTGGATTTCCAACCGAACGGTTAGATGAATCGGTAATTTTTTTTTTAAGTTTTTTATTTTATTTTATGTTTTATTGTTTTAATTATTAGTTATTTAATGTTAGTTAATTTGGTTATAATTAGTTTTTTATGTTTTAAGTTAATTTTCATTAATTAAAAGTTTTAATTAAGTTTTATGATTAGTAATTAATGTTTTTATAAGAAGTTAATTAAGTTAATTAATTGAGTTTATGTCATTTAAGTTAGGATAATGAAAAGTTTTTATAATTAAGTTTTCTTTTATGTTTTTAATTAATTGAGATTTTATAATATAATAAATATAGTTTAAGTTTAATTGAGTCATTAGAATAAAAGTTAATTTTTAGTTAGTATTTTAAATTTTAAGTTTTTTTTAAAAAAAAAAAAAAAAAATTGTTTTATGTTCAAAGAAACCGATCGTTTACAACCCGTAACCGATCCGGTTGCTTTTGGTGTTTGATCTAACCGATCGGTTAGATTAGAAACCGAACGGTTTCTCGCCTCAGATTTAATTTTTTGAAAATTTTATTTTGAGTTGTTTTTGTGTTTTTATAGCTTTAGCTTGTTAATTTATTAGGTATTGTTTCATTTTAAGTTTATTTTGATTATGACTAACCCCAATGCTAATGATTTGGTTGTTTTGTTGATGGTTATGTTATAGTTAGTAATTTGCTTTAGTGAAATGGAGAGTTTAAGTCAAATTTCGGAGTACTTAAGGAACTTGGAGGATATGTTCAAAGATTCGGGTGATTCTTTGGAGAAATTGAAAAGCATGTTGGAGAAAGCGAAAAAGGATTTGGAAAATGGAGAAGTAGTTGGGGAAAACGATGTTTGTTTGCCTAAGAAACTTAAGAAAATGGTGGTTGTTTTCACAAGAGCTCCTTCTAAGAAGTATGATGCCCCATACATGAGGTATTCTACACCTTGTGCGGTGGAGGAGATCAAAGCTATGGATGCGGAACTTAATATGGAGTATGGGGACAACTATATAACGAAGGATGTTCTAGACAAGCTTGATTTTGTTCGTCTTGACTATGAGGATTATGGTAGAAAGAAGGTTAAGGATGTGAAAGTGAATATTCATGGACACATTTTAAGGTTGACTTTGTTGTTCTTGATTATTGCAATTCTGATAAACCGGAGATAGTTTTTGGTGGAGAATTTCTTGTGACTACCAAGTGTACGGTGGACTTTGCACTTAGTGAGTTAAGGATTAATATAGCTGATTTGGAGGAAGAAAAAGAAGTGGATGTTATGATAGCGGAGTTATGTGAAGGTATGGAAAAGAAAAAGGAAGGAACACTAAACAAACTTACCCAACCCTCCAACCCAAAAGTAACTAATTCCACATCATCATCATCATCACTACCAAGTACACCGCCAAATTCACCAAAAGTTACTCAACCTTTAACCAATGAACAAAAAGAAGCGATATTGGAGAATTTAGAAGAGAAGATTCATGAACTCATAGGGAAGAAACCGGTTATTGAAGTTTTGAATGATTACATGACCTATAGGAAGAAGTTGGATTCGGTCATGATGGCAACGTCAAGGTTGGAAGATACAACATTTGATGAAGTTGAAAGAGAAAGGATAGTAGAAAATGGGCTTCCTAAGAAGATGAGTGACCCGGGTAACTTTGTCTTACCAATTAAAGTGAATGGGACTACTCAAATGTACGCGTTGGCCGATACGGGGTCAAGTGTTAGTGTGATGCCTTATCCGTTGTACCAAAGGTTAGGACTTTGTAACCCACAACCTAACCAATCGAATCTTACAATGGTGGATAATTCGAAAGCAAAGGCTATGGGGAAAGTTAAGAATGTACGTGTTCAAATTGGCTACCAAGAATTCTTGTGTGATTTTCTTGTGCTAAACATTCCGGTTGATAAGGAGTTACCAATTTTGTTGGGGAGACCTTTTTTAAGAACATGTGGGGCAATAATAGATATGGGGCATGGAACCATAACCATTAATGATGGAATTCTTAAGCATACTTATTATCCTAAGCCTAGGAGAGGAAAGAAAGATAGTATGGATGAAGAAGTAGAGGATTACTTTGGTTGTTTTGAAGTTGGAAGAGATGAAGAGGGTAGGGCAAAGTATGGGCCATTGACACCTAGTTTCTTTGATATTGAGGATGAAATGGAAAGAGCTCTTGCTATGGAGGCTTTCTTTAACCCGTTTAAAAATATTTTTGTGTTTAATAAACTTACAGATTTTCTTGGATCATTACCGGTTCCACTTAAAAATTTGGAGTAGGGACCCGATGGACCTAGCAACTACAAGAAAGAAGAAGGAGATGGTGAATTGCATCTCAAATTTGATATTGTATGCCCAAGCGGAAGAAACTTTGCTAGGAGGTTCAAAACACAAAAGACAAATCGGAAGATATCGGGAAAGTACCAAAGTGAAGACATTCTTAGGAATGAGTATTTTCAAGGCTAAATGAGCAAGAGGAGCAAGTTTCAAGAATAAAGCACTTCTTGTGCTAGTTTGTTTGATTTTACTTTTATGCTTTTTCATTTTCAAGTTTATGGTTAAGACTATCTATTTATCTATCTATTTAGGTTTGATGTCTTATGTTATGTTTATGTCTTAATAAGAGTTTGAGTTTTAAGTTTTTAGTTGAGTTATTTAGTATTTAGTTTATGTTAAGAGTTAGTAGTTACAGACCAATTTTGGTAGTGGAAAATTTACATACAAAAATGGTTTTAGTTAAAAGTAAACACATTAGTTACTTGTATCAACTAAACTAAGTGTTGAGGTTTTGAAAAATTCAAGTTTTGCAAAAATCCAATCCAAAACGGATGGATCAAAAACTGAACGGTTAGAATTGAATATATAAACCCAACTTTTCAAAAAATCACAAGAAAACCACCCACACATACATACCAAATTGGGGGTCTAGAAATTCGACCACATAGAAGTTTTTTGAGGTTGCAGGAGTGTTAGGATATCATCCATGGCTCCAAAACAAGTAAGTAACATCATCAATTTACTTTAATTAAGTTTTAATTCAGATTATTGAAATTAAGTCAAGATTTGGGTATTTTTGATATAGTGCGAATTAAGATGTAATCTTTTGAGGATAAGTGGGTAATTGATAGCGGAAGTCATTACAAAAAGAATTAGATTGATTGATTAAGTCTAGAGGAAGAATTAATTAATTGAAAATTCGAATTGAATTGGGTTTTCACTTTAGAACATGTTTGCTTGCAATTGATGATTTCGAGATGTTATATACTTGTTGATTAGTGATGTTAGGATAGTGCATTGTTGATTAGAACACTAATTTGAAGGGTTGATAAGATAGTGTTCTTGCATATTCTTGGGTTTGATTAAAGGAGTGTTTGGAGATGATATGGATCGTTATTATGATGATTTGGATGATTAGAAACTACCATGGATGATCAAAAATAGGTTAGGATGAAGTAGGAATGGATTGGAAGTGAAAGAAAACGAGAAATTAGGATTTGGAATTTTTGCAGAAAATCCAACCGACCGGTTGTGAGGGGCAACCGATCGGTTAGATTGAACATGAGCATCCAACTGATCGGTTGGATGGGATACCGATCGGTTGGATGGCTCGTTAACATTTTTAAAATTTTTTCGTTTCGACTTTTTGACTTCTAATTTGTGTAGCATTGGCTCTTATAATCTTATACTAACATTAATTTGTAATTTTCAGAGTCATATTTTGGAAAGTTCGAGCATAGCAAAGAGAACTAGAGATGGATTAAGGAAAAGAGAGTTGATGCCAATCCCGGAATGCCATCCGAATCTTTTATGGAAAGGAGAGGAAGCTGAAGTTAAGAAATTGTTTAATAGTACTCTTCTAAAAATTGGTGGTCGTGTGGTTCATACACCAAGAGTGATGAATTGGAAAATGATGAAAGAATTAGGATGCGATGAATTCTTGGAGACCTATTTATCATCACGATGATATGGGATAAGAAGATTTTGACGTCGGACATGTGGAAGAGAGCATTTAACATTAGAGAACCGATATATAAAGAATGGTGTTTGGAGTTTCTTTGTTCTATGCAAATGAAGGAAAAGATTACTGATGTGGGAGTAACTACTAACAAATTTCTTAATTTTCGTTTAGCAGGAAAGAAACATGAGATAACATTATTTGAATTTGGGAACTTATTAGGGTTATATTTTGATACGGACTTGAGTAACAAGGACTTCAAATTTTTGGTTATAACGGGGGTAAGAAACAGAAACAATTTTGATGCGCACGGATATTGGAAACAGATCAGTACAGAGGATAAGTTAGAATACGGAGAGAGTAAGGTGTCATCAATTAAGACACCATTGTTACAAGTACTTCATAGAATCTTAGTACAATCAATATTACTTAGAACTTCTAACGTAGAGTTCGTTCACGAAGAAGATTTATGGGTGTTGCATGCACTAGAAGAAAAACATCCTCTTCGACATTTGAATGTAGCTTGGGTGATTGTGGAACATTTACACCGACGTTCAACGGTGGGAACAAAGAATTATCTTTGCCGGGGTCATTTTATTTCGCGAATAGCAAGAAGTCTTGGGCTATTTAACGAAATAGAAATGAAGAATTTCAGTGAGCGAGTTATACCAATGAGCACTGACATCACAAGGTTCAAACATCTTCGAGAGAACAGAAATGGAAAACTTTTGGGACTTCCCAAAATTTTGGATGTGCAACCAATTACAGTTTGGGATGGTTGATTTCAAAAACAATTATGTGTGTTGAATAATTTCTATTTCTATTTCTTTCTATAACTCTTTCTTTTTGGATTAATAACGTACTATGTTAACATTTGGTTTGTTTTTAGTATTTGTGTTTGTGTTTTTGTTTGTTTGTTTGGTATATGTTTGCAGTTTTTGCAGGTGTGACGTTACGGAAGCTTATGGTTGATCAATATTTGGAGTCGGAGAACTCATTTGCTTAGTTGTGATCAAATATGCATATCGCGTATTTTTACCCCGGTAGTTTCTATTTTACTAAATTTTTCCCATTTTCTTTACTTTGAAGTTATTTTATTACATTAAGGAAAATGAAAAACTTAAGTTTGAGGGAGAGAAGAAAATAGGAAAAATAGGTTTATTTTTAATTTTTTAGGATTAGTTGAGAATTCAAGTAACTAGAATTCGTTCGCCCTTGAAAATCTAGTTGTTTGAACACTTGAGTTATTTTTAAAATAAAATTGTTTTAATGGTAAAAATAAGGGTATTTGAAAATTTTTGGAGCTTAATCAAGTTATTAGAGAAAATTCATTTTGGAATTGATGACATTTACTAGTACATGTTATAGTATTCACCTTAAATTGTGAGGATTTAAGCCTTTTTGTATAAAGAATTTCTTATGCTTTATATTCTTGCTATGGGTGTGCCGGTGATTGTGTTGATCCTAGAACTTGTACTTGTTATGCATTACGGTTAAAATCCCTTACGAGTGGTAAAACATATTCAAATGATAAGAGGCAACTTAGGATTTACACCAAATAGCCTTCCATTTACAAAAATAATTTTTGCTAACCACATCGGTTAGTTATCCTCGTATTTGGAACTCATTTGTTAGCATTTATCTTTAATGCTAGATACCCTTAGTTCACCCTCCGAGCCATCCTTTTCATTTTTGTTACACCCAGAAAAATACAAAAATATTTTACACCTTACACCTTAGCCTAACCCTTGTCAAAGTCTAAACGGTGGGGTGCTAGTAGCTAGGTTGATGGATTGTTTTTTATGATTATTAGTTAGCCACACTTTATCATTTGTGTGTGCCATTCCAACAAAGATGAAGATTGATCACCTTTAGTTTTCTATTTTTGTGGTGATGCTTATGCGAAGTGTGAAAAAAATAAATAAAAAATAAAAAAAATCATCGCAGCTATAAGATGACAATTATAGCCAATGTGCTATGCTATGTATGTAGATGGAATAAGAAAGTTATGTGATATTTTGTTAGCCAATGTGCTAACAATGAAGAATATTATTATGGCGTATTGATGTATCAAGAGTTCATAAAGGAGGAGAATGATTGTAACTATAATCATTTTTGGGTTTGTGGTTTGTTCGGTAACTAGCAACAATGGGATTTAGACTTGATTTTGTTTTTCTTTTATAACAAATTAAATATTTCCCATGCCTTATCCCTACCCTTTTTGGCTTTTTGAAAATATCAAGTGCATGAAAATTTTAGTGACCATCCGTATTTTTGGTAATGGAATGACGCGCCAGCGATCTAGAGAATGTTTTGGTGACCATCCGTTATGCAAATGACACGTCAGCGATCCAAGGTATAATCTAGTGACCATCCGTTATTACTTACTAAAAAATATGTGCCAGTGATCTATTTGATTCTTGTATGAGTGATTGGCTCCAAACGGTCAACCTAAATTGACCAAAAGATGTGGTTAGAAACCCACCACCAAGTGGTGGTGGTGGACTGCTTATCTGTGTGCAGAGCAGGGGTTTGCCCTGCTAGTGTGTTTCAGGCCAAGTGGGGACCAAGAAAAAATTACTAAAAATGTAACAAATGTTGGAACATGAAGTTGAGCTGATAGGCTATCTAAGGAAAAAAGTTTCACAGCCTAAGACCCCAAACACAATTCAAATTAAATCATGCAAATTTGGTAAAAAACTGAAATGCCACATTTGACTTTTGAAGAAAAACTACTTATGTTGACTTATTTGGATTTCCACTAATTCTAGATGACTGATATTGATATATTATCCTAAGATAAGACTAGACTAAGTTATGTTAACAAGTTTTGTAACTAAAATTAAGGTCACACCCCTAAAATCCCTAACAGTTATACCATTAGGAAGGATTAGAAATGGATTTGACTTTTTAAAGAAAGAGCTTATGAAATTTATGCCATAACTAACCAATATAAACCTAATGTGACTGTATTGAACCAAAAATAACAACAAGCAACCACTTGATCACAGGTAACAAGCATAAGCCAAACACCCCTTTGTGAATGACTGTGTGGATTTTTAAAAGAGAACAGACAATCTCTTGCACAAACCTTGTTACTAATGAACAAATTAAGTTAACTAGGGACTCATTTAGCACTGAAGACCCAGAGAATGAGAAATTTAATAAGCAAACATTCAAAAGCAGTTTATGCCTAGGTGACACAGTCAATCACAAAATCACAAACTAACAACTTATAAACTAATCACTAAGCATACTAAGCACAAATGAAACATAACTAGGCTGCTATATAACAGAAATAAGAAAAATCATAAGAAATTAAGCAGATGAATAGTAACTACCCAATGTTGAGGTGAAGGCTTACAACTGCTTTTAAGCTCACCACTGAGATCCAATTTGACCAAGATACCACACCACAATCTGGATGTCTCCCATGAGACACTATACCAGCTTTCCACTCCTACTCCTCTTCTTTTCCTTCTTTGTGATTTTCTATTTATTTTTATTGTATTTTTGGTATTTTGAGATTTTCTTGAAAGCTGAACTAGAATGAGTTACAATACCTTAAAGGTTTTTGAAAACTTATAAGGGAGCTGAGATGATCACTTCTTAACCACTTTTAACCAATATCCAAGCAAAATGAGATTTTTCCATAAAAATGTAAAAACTGAGTACATTAATAAGCTTGGAATTAATAGCTTAAAATCATTAAGAATACAACATTACATTGAAAATACACACTGAAAACTAGTTTTTATCAACTACAATTAAGAGTTACATGAAAATGGAATATTAAAACTAAATTACACCTATACTACTTAACTCTCCTGGTTCTTCTCTCTTTCTTCCATTTATATGGGTCCTTGCAGCTTCTTTGGACTTTCCCACATCTAATTGAAGCCATTGGATAATTAGAAATGATCATGGCCATTGAAACATTTTTGGCGGGAAAACTGCTTTGGCAGGTTGTGGGTTGCTTGGAGAATTTTGAGGGTAATAAATGATTCTTGGATGTTATTGGAGGCTAGGGGGACATGTAATAGTGAAGATGAGTTGGAGTGATGGGGGGAGGAGTATTGGCAGAGTGTTACAGTGAAGTGGGGTATTTGGTTGGGAGGTTAGGGATGGTCAAACATGGGGTTTGACTGAGTTTAAAATAAAACGGGGGTTAATAATTTTTGGAGGTGGGCTTCTTTGGTGGGCTGAGGGTGTAGTGATGGATCAGGCGAAAGGGGGTGTTGGGTGGATATGTTTTGGTTTTGGATTTGGACTAAATAATTAAAAGGGTCCGTTTGGTTACTTTGCAAAACACCACAAGGACTAACTTTGTAATTTGGTGAAACTTGGGGACTGAGAATGAAATTTTCACAAAGTTATAAAAAAATCATACTTGTCAAGTACCAAAAACCAAAGGACCATAATTTGTAATTTCCCAAAAATTGAAATCCCGGGGACCTTTTATGTCAAATTTGAAAGTTCAGGGACCAAGACTGTAATTTCTCCAAACATTTTACCAAAGGACTATTTTTGACACATTTTTATTTTCCAAGGACAAAAAATGATTTTCCTTTCAAAAATATCCCACCAGGGACCAAATCTGCCAAAATCTGAAACTCCAGGGACCAAACTATAAATTTCCAAAACTTTTCCAATTTTTCACCAAAGGACAAAATATGACAACTTCTGATTTCAAAAGGACCTTTGGTGATAATTTTCTATATTTTGAATATCCAGGGACTAGTTTTGTCATTTTATGAAAGTTGAGGGACTGAAACTGCCAATTTTGCAAACTTTGTACGCTTTTCGTCTGTTTTTGCTCATTTTGCATCTAAAACATATAAAACACAATTTTGAAATATTTTTAGTATTTTGATGCATTTCTGAGTGTTTTTGTATGTTTTGCAGTTCAGATTAGACCAAAAATGATGAGTGTTTGAGCACTCATCAATCCCCCACACTAAACTATTGCTAGTCCCTGGCAATAACTGTTTTGAAAACTTGATGGATTTGAAAACCTCTTTACCAAAAGCCATCACTTCTGGAGTAGCCAGGTGTAAGAACTGTGGCACACCTGATAACCGTGTGATTTTGAGCAAACCACCAGCTGTCAACGGATTTGATTAGTCTTTACCAGAAGCCATTTGCTTCTGGACTAGCCAGCTCTTGATGGAATAGTCAACATCTTGGTGAGCTGATTATAAATTATGGATTTTCCACGGCCTTTACCACAAGCCATAATCTTGCGGGCTAGCCAACTCATTTGTTTTTGGGGAGTTGAGGAACCATACAATTTTGGGCAAATTGCAAGCCGTAAACGGATTTGAGATGTCTTTACCAAGAGCCGTTTGCTCCTGGACTAGCCAATCCTTTTTGTCACTTAGACAAGGCGGACTGATTACCACAAAAATTTTGAAGCACTAGTGAAAAATTTTTAAATTTTTTGAAATTTTGTCTAAAACGGGGGTATTATATAGTAAAATGTGATAAAATTCGCTAGAATAGCGAATACCCCCCCCCCCCCACACACTTAGCATGAATATTGTCCTCAATATTCAAAATCCCGGCTATTATGCCGACATTTTGAACGTAAAAGGGCAACATTACAATCTAAGCGAGGAAAACTCCATTTTGTTTTTCACTCTTGTAACCATAGCATGGGGTGTGGAAAACTAGAAGGGGGGTTGAATAGTTTTAGCGTTTTAAAATCTTTTTAACTTGTTTAGTTAGCTTTGAAACTTTCCGTTTGATCAAAGATATATGCACAAACACAATATATATAACATGCAAGTAAAGGAAAGAAACGATCAAACCACAACACGAGTATTTATCGGGTTCGGCTACAAGGACTCTTTTTCCTTGCCCTACGTCCACGCCCCGAGTATCCAACTCGAGAGTTTCTTTCACTAGTCAACAAGCTCCTTTCACCGGCGGAGAAAACCTTACACGTCGCTTATACTTTTACCGACACAAAGCTAAATGTCGAGTTCTTTTACAAGGGTACAACCACTCCCGTTTAGTTCTTTTACTAGGGTATAACAAATCCCAACACTCTTTGTATTTTGAGGACTAAAATACTAACCACTCACTTCAGAATATACACAAACAAATGATGTGTAAACAACACGAGTTTACACAATACTAAGCTACCAAGTCTTGCGACGTTGTGTTGGAAACTTGTAACTTTAGACGACCTTGTGAGCTTCTTTGCTACAAAAGGAAACTTCACATTTACAATGTTAAGAGGTTAGAAGAAAAGGATCAGTGTGTGTATAAAATATGTGCTCAAGAGGTTAGCCAAAAATCAAGTTATGGCTTGGTATTTATAGCACAACAAACTGTGTGCTCGACGGATCAGGCGGAACCCTCAAATGGGTTCCGCCCGTGTACCCCCAGGGTACCGCCGGGTCTGCAGTAGGTTTTTGCAATTACTCTTCAAACCAAACAAGGTCTTGTCTCATAACTTCTATCAACCAAACAATGTCACATCACTTAAAGTAAGTCAAACATGATACTTGCAAGCAACATGAAAGCAAGTCAAACACATAACTTGCCATAAATACATAATGACAAAACTTGCCATAAATGTGATGTGACTATTTCTAATTTAAGAAATAAACTTGTGTTATGTTTTATGAAATGTAAAATGTAGCAAAAGTCTTGTTTATGCAAGTCTTAAAAACTAAGAATATGTTTTACTTAAAACTAAAGTTTACATTTTGTCATTAACAAAACATAGCGAAGATCGTAAAATCTAAATAACGTTTTTAGGCGATATTTGTATTAACAATCTCCCCCTTTTTGTTGACGACAAAACATAAACTTTGTTTTTAAGTAACACACAAAATCTTGGTTTTTAAGACTTAAAAAAAATTATATTAACCTTGTTTTACTTAAGAGATGAAAAGCACATCAAGTATTGAAGGTTTAATATATTTCTCCCCCTTTTTGTCGAAACAAAAAGTAGAGTAGTGAAGCGGAATAATCGCCATGCTCCCCCTTAGTCGATACTCCCCCTAAATGGAGTACCAATATGGGAAACAGACCTACAAAAAATGGTTAGTTGGTGATATATATAGTTAAGCTTGTAGTTACCACACACAATGCAACCACAAAGACAACACAACATTGATCAACCAACAATGCACAAAAGGAAGTAGAAAGAAATTTCATTCCAAGTAAAATTTTGACTTATAAAAGTCAAAAGACAAGAAATGCTAACTATTCTTCTACTTACTAACCAAAAACTAAAAAAAAAAAATAACCAAGAAAAAAAAAATCCTACATTCCTAAGTTGGGGCAAACGGCCTCCAAGGGTTGTTTAGGATTTGTTGGGGTGGGAAAGTGCATCCAAACGTTCAATGACATGGTGGAATGCAAACCGTGTTTCATTTTGGAATTGGTGAAGCAAGGTTTTTATACTTTCACCCATTTGCTCACAATTTGAGCAAATATGGGGATGGTTGGGTGAAAATGGGTTAGTTTTGGTTTCTTGGTTTAGGGGTTGGTTTGGTTTTGGTTCTTGGGTGGAGGATGGATTTGGTATTGATTCAAGCAAGGTGGTTTGAAATTCCATTGCTTGATGAAGTTGGTTGTCAACCATGCTTTGTATTTCCTCATAAGAAGGAAAGAAAGACTCATAGGTATGGGCTTGAGAAGGAGGTGGAGTTGGGTAATCATGGTGTTCAAAATTTGGTTCTCCATAGAGAGGACCATGGATTTCACGGTAGATTGGGTGAAATAACAACGGTTTGGGTGGTTGGTACACTTGTTGTGGTGGTTGGTTAAGTTCAAGATCATCATCAAGATCAAGAATTGACCTTGGTGATTGGTTTGCAAACGGTGGTGGTTGGGTATGTCTTGGTGGAAGATCATTTAAATCTTGGACATACGGGTGTGGTGATGTTGGAGGAGACCCAAAAAGTTCCATAGGTTCAATTTTTGGTAATGATGATGGTGATGAAGTCTTTGATGGTTGAGTTGGAGCACTTGGTGGAGTTGGGTCAATAGGTGATTTAGTAGGTGGTGGAGTGTGCTCATTTGGTTGTTTGGGTGATGGAGATGGAGAGGCAAGATTCAAAAAGTGTTCATTTTTTATGGGTGAGGTGAATTAATCCGAAGATGAGGAGCTAATGTTGATGGATTGGTTTGACCATAGTGGTTTTACACTAATCCGGGCGGTTCTACGGATGGGTGGTGATGGTTGAGAGGTGTTTGTTGACTTGGTCATTGTTTAAAATGGTTTAAAGTTTCAGAATTTGTGATGAAGAAGGTGTGGTTTGAGAGTGTTTAGGATGGTTTAATTTATAGTGATGAAGATTTGTGGGAAGGAGTGTTTGGATTTGATGTTAGTCCATACAAAAATGGTGGTTCCTAATGATTTGGAAAACTTAATTGTGGGTTGTCATGTCATGGAAGTCAATCCAATGAAAATGGTGAAGTGAGAAGACAAGTTTTTGCACTAAATGCATAGTTGTTTTGGTGGATTTTGGTTGTATAAATCTCAGGGATTTTAAGGATCCCTTAGAAGGGTTCCTTCCTTTATGTTTGAGGGGTCCTTGAGGTTGTTATGGTTAAATTTGAATTTTGGCGGGAATTGGTTTTGGTTAAGTTCATGGAAGAAGGAGTATCCTATTATGCTAAACACATTGCAAGTAATGGGTTTCTACCTAAAAGGATTGGATTTTGTTGTTTCAATGTTGAATTGGCGAAAAAGAAAATAGAAATTCTGCAGGCAACTGGCGGCACCCTGGAAATACACAGGCGAAACCCAAATTAGGGTGCCGTCTGGTCCGTTAGGCCAAACCTGGGTTACCCAGATTTTGCACTGGCGGAACCCAAATTTGGGATCCGCCGGATCCGCCAGGCCTGAAAAACTTCACAGTCCGCGTTTTTGACCCGCGAAACGATTTTCAAAATTTTCGAAAACTCCTAAAACCAAAAATATAATTCATATCTGGTTAGGAAATGCAAAAATTAGACATGTAGACACTCATATCATAAGACTTTGACCGGGGGCTAGCGAAATTCACTAAACTTAGTGAAAATTTGATAGTCAAGAAAATTTGACAACTTGCCAAAAGTTGTCTTCCTGCAACATTGTTAGTTAAAACATGTTCCATAGTGTATCAAACATTGTACTAACACACAAATACATCACAAAGATTGTTTAAACTACCAAATTGTTCCAATAGCACCTTGTGCCAAACACTCCTAACACACCCGCACTCATTGACAGTCCATCTTCTTCTTCATCTTCCCGAGGAATCTCCCGATGTTTTTGAACATCCCTTTTGTTTGCTTGAACTCCTCCGACTCATTTGGAATATCCGGAAGTTGGGAAAGGTATTCTAGAGGTTGGAGCCTAGAGTTTGGCAAATTGTCATCTTCACTCATTGAGGAAGAAGAGGAGGAGGTAGGGGGATGAGGACGTTTTCCTTGGGCTCTATACATTCTCTTATCACTTAGAGGGACAAATGTATGTGGAATGAGAGAGTAGTCAAGTTGAAGACGGTTAGGAGTTGGAGGAATGGGTGCAATGAACCTAAAGAGACGGGTCAAGAACATTCCATATGGCATAGCCGTTGTGCCATGCACGGGAATGTCGGCCATTCTCTTGGCCATGTAGTAAGCAAGATTGAAAGGTTGCCTAGTGGACAAAGAGTAGAGCATGTAGCATAGGCAAAGATTGATATGGTCTCGGTTTCCTATGGTGCTTATAACATTGGCTCTAAGGACTTCCTCCCATTTCTTGAATTGGGGCAAGAGTTCATTAAGTTCCATTCCATATGGATCTTTATCAACCTCATTACCCGTTCGGGTTCTCCTAGTAGTGGTTGTCCTAACAAAGAGGTGGTTACGGAGTACATCTTTTGACACAAGTGGGGTATCATAAGGATGGAAACGGTCATCTAGGGTGTCAAGGGTTGAGAGGGAGTGCAAATCGGAGTAGATACAAGTACCTTGGTTTGGAATTCCTAGGATTTGAGCAAACTCCTCAAGAGTGAAGGAGTATTGATTGCCACTAACCCTAAAGTTGATGGATAAATAATCATAATCACCCGTGGATAGAGTGACGGATGCATAGAACTCAAGAATGAATCTAGGACAAATAGGCTCGTCTAAAGTCATAAGACACTCAAAGTTGATTGTGGCAAATTCGGCATAAAGGTTTGTGCCTTCTAGGAAAGACGGGTCAATGGTTCTACCCTCATGGACATAGCGTTTTTCTAGGGCTTTGAAAATGTTGGCTTGGTTTGGGGTAAGGCCTTTGGTTTTGTGGTGTTTTGGGAGGTACTTAATTGTGTCCTTATGGTCGTAATGGGTTAGAGGAGGCATGATGATACCTAGAACAACAAAAATTTCACATTTTAGTTTAAGTAAACTACTATTTTAATGTGGATGTTCTAGTGTGTGCCTATATGAAAACAATGTGGAGGTGCGGTTATCTTGACTCATTTTGATGCATCAAAAATGTTTTATAATGCAAGTTTTGTTATAAAAACAAAAGATAACCCAAACACTCCTAGGTCAATGTAGCTTCGTTTGAATGTACCCGAAAATACATATTGGTTATGTATTCCCTTTAGCATTCAAGAGACATTATGCAAGTGATGTTTTGAACATAACGTTTTGATTTTGTATTCTCAATGTGAGACGAAAAAGTATTTGTCCTACTTGTGAGAAATTTTTGCAAGAATTTGACATGGGGTGGTTTAGCAAACATGTTTACACTAAGTAAGAATGCAATTCCTAACTATGGGGAACATGATTAGTTTTGTTAAACACCTAATTTTATGCATGAATTTTACAAGTTTAATGCATAACCCCAAGTTTTTGTTTTTGTGCAAAAATAGAATTTCTAGACTCAGATCAGGAATGTAATCAAGTTTAGAATACTTACAATGATGATGGATTAGTAATGTGATTGGATTGAAGACCAGAATTTCGTGGGTATGGATGAGAGAAATGGTGAATAGTAACAGTTTTGGAAGTGGTGGTGTGAAATAATGGGTGTTTGGTTTAATATAAACTAATGGATTGATTCTGCAGGTCGACGGACACGGCGGATCCCAAATTTGGGTTCCGTCCGTTATGGCTCAGGGTTCCGCCGACCCTGCTGAGAAAAATTGTTATGGATTTGTTTTGATTTTTGTGATTTTGGTCTAATGTCCAGAACTACAATGTAGGTTCCATGAGTCCTAAGCCTAGCCTAAGAAGGTTAAAAGGTTCACGTTTAAGAGGTTTGGTGAGAATGTCGGCTATGTTGTCTTCGGAAGAAACTTTCTCAATTGAGATATTTCCTTTTTGAATGTTGTCGCGAATGAAATGATGACGGATTTCAATATGTTTGGTACGAGCATGTTGAACCGGGTTTTTGCTGAGATCAATGGCACCTTTGTTGTCACAAAGAATTGTGATGTCGTTGAGTTGAATTCCGTAGTCGACAAGAGCTTGCTTCATCCAAAGAGCTTGTTGACATGCCTTTCCGACCGAAACGTACTCGGCTTCCGTTGTTGAGATAGCAAGAGCCGTTTGCTTCTTCGAGAACCATGAGGTGAGACAATGTCCAACAAAAGTACAAATACCACTTGTGCTTTTTCTATCGACATAGTCACCGGCATGATCCGAGTCGGCATACACTATGGTGTCTATTCCCGTTCCTTTGGGATACCATAAACCTAAATGTGTAGTGCCCTTAATATACCTAAATGTCCTTTTAACAGCTTCAAGATGGGTAGTTTTAAGATTTTCTTGAAAACGAGCACATAGACAAACACTAAACATAATGTCGGGTCTACTAGCCGTTAGGTAAAGTAGACTACCAATCATACCTCTATACTTAGTGCTATCTACGGATTCACTTTCTTCATCCTTGGTGAGTTTAGTTTCCGTGGACATGGGAGTTTTGATAGGTTTCGAATCTTCTAATCCAAATTTCTTAAGCATGTCCTTAATGTACTTAGATTGGTTAAAGAAGATACCATCTTCTAGTTGTTTAATTTGGAGTCCTAGGAAAAAGTTGAGTTCTCCCATCATACTCATTTCAAACTTGTCATGCATGATTTTTGAGAAATCCACACATAATTCTTGACAAGTTGATCCGCATATAATGTCATCAACATAGATTTGGACTATGATAATATGTGAATCCTTCTTCTTAGTGAAGAGAGTATTATCAACTAAGCCCATGGTGTATTTATGGTCAACTAAGAAGGTTTTAAGTCGATCATACCATGCTTTTGGAGCTTGCTTAAGTCCGTAAAGAGCCTTTTTAAGTTTGTAAACATAATTAGGTTTTTCAAAATCGATGAAGCCCGGTGGTTGAGCAACATACACTTCTTCATTAATGACTCCGTTTAGAAATGCACTTTTGACGTCCATTTGAAAAAGTTTAAAATTATGTGCACACACATAAGCAAGTAAGATTCTAATTGACTCGAGCCTAGCTACTAGAGCAAACGTTTCATCGTAGTCGATGCCTTCTTGTTGATTATATCCTTGTGCTACTAGCCTAGCTTTGTTTCTAGACACAATTCCATTTTCATCCATTTTATTACGAAAGACCCATTTCGTTCCAATTATTGTTTGACTCGTTGGTTGAGGAACTAATGTCCATACATCATTCCTAACAAATTGGTTTAATTCTTCTTGCATTGCAATTACCCAAGACTCATCTTTAATGGCTTCGTTAATGTTTTTCGGTTCAATGGTTGACACGAAACAAAAGTAGTTGCTTTCATTTTGGACTTTTGATCTTAGTGTTCTTTCGTTAATGTTGCCTATGACACTATCTAATGGATGACTTTTAGATTCTTTGACATTAGCAAGTTCTTTGTTTAATAGTTCATCTTCCTTGTCATTATCTAAGATTTCTTGACTTTCAATTGCTTGGCTTTCAACTAAGTCATCATCTACCAAAGGTGATGTCTTAGAGGGAGGTGGACTTTCGTCAAATGTTACGTTCAACGATTCCTCGACTCTTAAGGTTTCTTTGTTTAAGACAATGTAAGCTTTACTATTTTGTGAATATCCAAGGAATACACCTTCATAAGACTTTGGGTCAAATTTGGTGAGATAATCCTTGGTGTTAAGAATGAAGCATTTACTCCCAAACACTCTAAAGTATCCTAATGTAGGCTTTTTACCTTTATAAAGTTCATAAGGTGTTTTATTCAAAAATCGTCTAATTAGGACTCGATTTAAAATGTACGTTGATGTGTCAACGGCATTACACCAAAAATTTTGTGGAATAGTTTGTTCATTAAGCATTGTTCTACTCATCTCTTGTAATGTCCGATTTTTACGTTCTACTACACCATTAGATTGAGGAGTACGTGGAGCCGAAAAGTTATGAGTAATTCCATTATTATCACAAAATTTTCCAAATTGAAATTCATTATCAAATTCGCGACCGTGATCCGTTCTAATAGACACAATATTAGATCCTACTTGATTTTGAATTTTCTTACTTAGAATCTCAAATTTATCAAAAGCTTCATTTTTACTTTTCAAAAACTTAGTCCAAGTATAACGTGAGTAATCATCAACTATGACCAAAGTATAGAAGTTGCCTCCATAACTTTGTATAGCCAATGGACCAAATAAATCCATATGTAAAAGTTCTAGACACCTAGACGTAGACACCAAGTTTTTAGCCTTATGGCTACTATGGACTTGTTTACCGACTTTGCAAGCATCACAAAAGTGTTGGTCATATTTCAACTTGGGTAGGTTTCGAACTAAGTCTTTGGAGGAGAGGTTTTGGATTAGTCTCATGTTAGCGTGTCCTAAACGTCTATGCCATAAAGTTGAAGATTCATCTAATGAGGTAAGACAAAGTTTGTCTCTAGATGTTGAATCCAACTTCATGACGTATACGTTGTTCTTAAGGACACCTTTGGCTATGGTTATACCATCTTTAAGTATTTTACTACCGTTTTCACTAAATAGGACATTATACTTATTACGACAAAGTTGACTAATACTAAGAAGATTAAATCCTAAGTTATCAACATGAGCAACATCATCTATAGAAAGGGAGTCATGAGAGATTGTACCTTTTCCGATGATTTTGCTCTTAGCATTACTACCAAACGTAACATTACCTCCATCACATTTGTGATATGTAGAGAAGAGGCTTTTATTACCCGTCATGTGCCTTGAACAACTGCTATCCTTGATCCATTCATCCGGATCCAAACAAACTTTGAGGCACACCTATTTTACGAAAAACACTCAAACATTTGGTCCCCAATTTCTCATGGGTCTATTTTGGTTAAGCATACCATTAATTTGTCCCAAATATGAAAATAGAGCATAAGGGTTCCATGGCATGTAATTTGAGGTTTGGTAATGTCCAGGAGTGTTTTGGTTCCAAACATATTGGTAGTTTGATCGAGCATTGAAGTTGCTCTTTGGAAAGGGGCGTTTGGGAATTGGAGTCTTAGGTCTTGGTTGAGTAGTCTTAGCTCTAAATTCATTTTTACTAAGTCCTACTCCAGTTTTAAAGGCAGGTTTGGTTCCATTTTTATATGTAACTTTAACAAATTTAGAACGATCCGATGTGGATGGAGTAACTGCTGCAGCAGTCCTGGCGGAACCCTCGGGGCCAACGGGCGGAACCCTAATCTGGGTTCCGTCTGGTCCGCGGGCTGCTGTAGCATTTTTGTTTGTTTCATGTGTGTTCTTTTCTTGTTTCGTTTGTTCCTTAACGGTTTCTACTTTCCTGAAACCTAGACCTGTTTTATCAAACGGTGACTTTTGAAGTTTCATTATTTCATCCGCACATGAAATGCTCTTATCGAACTTTTTGAACTTTGTGGTTTGTTTGATTAGATCATTTTGAGTAATTTTAAGTTTTTCAACTTCAAGTTTAAGTTCTTCACATGATTTGCATGCGGTGTCAATACCTTTACTCTTTTCTAATCTCTTAGCTTTTTCTTTTAATTCATAAACTTCATTTTCTAAAAACTCCTTTTTAGTTTTCAAAAATTTGTTTTTGTTTATGATTTTTAAGCTTAGTTCACAAAGTTTGTTATATTCATTTTGTAAAGTATCATCATCTATAGAGGAGTAAGATGAGTCGGAGAGTACCTCATTTGAGTTGTGAGCCATGAGAGCAATATCATCATTCTTTGGCTCATCATCATCTCCTTCATAGTCACTCCAAGCACCGCCTACAAAAGCTTGTTGAGGTTTGCTCTTGGGTGGTTTTGGACATTCTCCTATAAGATGACTTGTGTCTCCACACCGATAACATTTTCTTTCAACTTTTCCTTTTCGATCGTCATGATCTTTCCGGAAGTTTTTCTTGTCATCTTTGGGTTGCCTAACAAACTTCCCTCGCCTACGAAAGAACTTCTTGAAGTCTCTCACGGCCATAGCATATTCCTCATCATCACTATCCGAAGTAGATTCTTCATCATCACTTGATTGGACTCTAGCTTTCAAGGCAATGGACTTAACCTTTTCTTTCTTGCCTCTAACTAGTTCCGAATCTTTTTCCATTACCATTTCATGAACTTTGAGGTTTCCAATAAGCTCATCAAGTGACATGCTTGAAAGATCTTTGGATTCTTCAATTGCCGTCACTTTTGCTCTCCACTTCGGATGGAGTGCTCTAAGAAATTTCCTGACAAAGTTCTTACTACAAAAAGATTCATCAAGTGCTTTAAGTGAAGTAATAATAGTGTTAAACCTAGCAAAAGCATTATCAATAATCTCATCTTCGGTAATAACGAATTGTTCATATTGTTGAACAAGAAGATCAATTTTGTTATCTTTAACTTGTGAATTTCCTTGATGAGTGACAATTAAAGATTGCCAAATATCTTTGGCGGTTTTACACAAAAAGACTCTTTCATATTCTTTCTTAGGCAAAGCGTTGTAAAGCATCATTTTAGCTTCATTATTTTTACCTATTAATTTCTTTTGATCATCATCTTTAATGTTAGTAACTACGTTATCACCATCAACAATTATATACCATAAATCTATATATTTAGATTTCACGTAAGTTTCAAAACGGTTTTTCCAATAGATAAAACCATTTGCTTCAAAGAGTGGTGGTCTTTGCATAGATTGCCCTTCTTTGTAATTTTCAAAATCCATGGATCGTTTCAAGTTTTAAAACACAATATATTTTAAAAGCTTGAGTAACGTAGCTCTTGATGCCAATTGTGGAAAACTAGAAGGGGGGTTGAATAGATTTAGCGTTTTAAAATCTTTTTAACTTGTTTAGTTAGCTTTGAAACTTTCCGTTTGATCAAAGATATATGCACAAACACAATATATATAACATGCAAGTAAAGGAAAGAAACGATCAAACCACAACACGAGTATTAATCGTGGTTCGGCTACAAGGACTCTTTTTCCTTGCCCTACGTCCACGCCCCGAGTATCCAACTCGAGAGTTTCTTTCACTAGTCAACAAGCTCCTTTCACCGGCGGAGAAAACCTTACACGTCGCTTATACTTTTACCGACACAAAGCTAAATGTCGAGTTCTTTTACAAGGGCACAACCACTCCCGTTTAGTTCTTTTACTAGGGTACAACAACTCCCAACACTCTTTGTATTTTGAGGACTAAAATACTAACCACTCACTTCAGAATATACACAAACAAATGACGCGTAAACAACACGAGTTTACACAATACTAAGCTACCAAGTCTTGCAACGTTGTGTTGGAAACTTGTAACTTTAGACGACCTTGTGAGCTTCTTTGCTACAAAAGGAAACTTCACATTTACAATGTTAAGAGGTTAGAAGAAAAGGATCAGTGTGTGTGTAAAATATGTGCTCAAGAGGTTAGCCAAAAATCAAGTTATGGCTTGGTATTTATAGCACAACAAACTGTGTGCTCGGCGGATCAGGCGGAACCCTCAAATGGGTTCCGCCCGTGTACCCCCAGGGTACCGCCGGGTCTGCAGTAGGTTTTTGCAATTACTCTTCAAACCAAACAAGGTCTTGTCTCATAACTTCTATCAACCAAACAATGTCACATCACTTAAAGTAAGTCAAACATGATACTTGCAAGCAACATGAAAGCAAGTCAAACACATAACTTGCCATAAATACATAATGACAAAACTTGCCATAAATGTGATGTGACTATTTCTAATTTAAGAAATAAACTTGTGTTATGTTTTATGAAATGTAAAATGTAGCAAAAGTCTTGTTTATGCAAGTCTTAAAAACTAAGAATATGTTTTACTTAAAACTAAAGTTTACATTTTGTCGTTAACAAAACATAGCGAATATCGTAAAATATAAATAACGTTTTTAGGCGATATTTGTATTAACATGGGGGACTCCCCCACACTTAGGGTGAAAACCCTATAAGCATGCTACTGTTTTTGTTTACCGAGTCGCTAGCTTGACTCAACCCCGAATTCATTTGTCCTTGGGGAAGCATGATGTGGAAGAAACAATCTCAATCGGACTTTCATTCAAAATGTTTGGACAAACATATGAAGCACGTGAAAGTTCCACACCGATGAGATAAGTATCCGGTTCAAGATAATGATACATGAAAATGCCGGGGTCAAAGATAATGTCTTCATTCCCGAAGGAGTGAAGAAGAGAGGAAGGAACCTCGAGAACAGGCTCATTAGCCTAAGTTTGGATTTCAAGGGTTAAGCTCAAAAACATCCCGGGAGGGTGGGTGGGAATTTGCAAATCCTCATGATTAAGGATATCTCCTCCCGGGTTATCATACTCAGGAGGAGTCATGATAAGGTGATCAATGATGGTCTCAGAAGATATTTCATCAACGTTTGAATCACTAAGCCCGATATTGAGATAGGAATTGAGTGATGAATCATCATTCAATAAGCTTTCAAGGAAAAGAATATCCCCCTCAGAATCAAGATAGTTATCATCAACTTCATACGAAATTGAACTATCTAGAGCAAGGAATGCTTCGACTTCCTCCATATCATCTTTGAAATCAAAGAGATCATCATCACTTCCCGATGGAAGTGAATTGGAGTAAGTGAGTTCATCGGCGAACTCCTCGAGAAGAAAGTCAACATTAGAGTGGGGAATAGATGCATCAACATACTTAATGTCTCCATAAGATAAACAATCATCACTAGAATCAGAGACAGTCTCAATTTGATCATTTGGATTATTAGGGTGAGAAGGAATATCACACACTTGATCAAAAGTTCCCTGTGACTCTCTCGGGATTGGGACAAGGATCTCAACACTAGACTTTATTAATTCATCCGATTCCTTATTAGGAACAGTGCTAAGATGCTCATCCCCCATGTTTAGAGAGTGAGTGTGAACTTCGGGTGTGATATCAACAGACTGAGGGAGATGAGAGGAGCTAGCATTCATGGAATTTTCAAGTTCCATTTGTTCAATGGCTAGTAATTTCCCCGTCTCATTATTTTCTCCCTGATTTTCAATGGAAGGAATCACAATTGATGAATCTGAAGAACCCTTATAAAATTGAAGGTTATCAAGGGTGTCCTCATTATCACTATCATTATCACAGTCTAGAAGAGCAGCTTGACAAAATTTGGCACGTGTTATGGCTGCTTGTTCTAAGACAAGTAATTCTTCCATGCTCAATTCGTTTTTAGCCTCTCGTTCTTCAGCAAGTAATTCTGCCATAGATTTCTCACGAGAGTCTCGAAACGGTGTAGTAACCAACTCCTCCTTAAGTTCTTTTAAAATATCAAGAGCCTTTAGTAAAAGGTCTTGCTCGGTTTCTCGAGGAGTTGTGTGAATCATATCGTACTGTGGAGGTGGGTCTGAAAACGAATAGTCGTAATTGTTACAAGGAAATGGATTCCTCGTTTGATAATCCGAGCTAGAGTGTGGACCTCCACAGTAATCACAACAGTAAAACTGATGTGGCTGTGGGTTGTATGTGCTAGAATTACAATTGCTATCAGGAGACTGCTCATAGACAAGCGTGTTTCCCGATTGACAATCATAACTGTAGTGTGAACCACCACAGTACTCACAACCGTAAAACTGTTGAGTCTCCTGGTGAGGTAACTGATGGAATGAATCAGTCGTGTCATGGTAAGAGTAAGGATTCTGGTTATAGACAGACCCGTTTCCCGACTCTACCATGCCACAGCTGGGGCAATTGCCACCATTATAAGGATTACCACACCAATGGCAAGCCAGAAAGTGTGGATGAGACATAGAAAGAATCAAATGTGTATAGAGGGGTAGGGATGAAGAATCAAAGATGGGAAGGGGTAAAGGAGAATGTTTTTGGATTTTTGAAAATACATTTTGTACAAAGGATAAAGAAAATATTTTTGTGTTTTTGTGTTCGTTGAAAACTGAATTTAAAAAGTTTTTGTGAACGCTTTTGTTTTGATAATGGGAAAATATGAACAAAGGATGGATAAATGTACAATGGAACGAATTCAAAGACACTAATCAGAAAAACCGTTTAGAAAACGCACACAACCTCCCCGGCAGCGGCGCCAAAAAATTGATTGGCTCCAAACGGTCAACCTAAATTGACCAAAGGATGTGGTCAGAAACCCACCACCAAGTGGTGGTGGTGGACAGCTTATCTGTGTGCAGAGTAGGGGTTTGCCCTGCTAGTGTGTTTCAGGCCAAGTGGGGACCAAGAAAAAATTACTAAAAATGTAACAAATGTTGGAAGATGAAGTTGAGCTGATAGGCTATCTAAGGAAACAAGTTTCACAGCCTAAGACCCCAAACACAATTCAAATTAAATCATGCAAATTTGGTAAAAAACTGAAATGCCACATTTGACTTTTGAAGAAAAACTACTTATGTTGACTTATTTGGATTTCCACTGATTCTAGATGACTGATATTGATATATTATCCTAAGATAAGACTAGACTAAGTTATGTTAACAAGTTTTGTAACTAAAATTAAGGTCACACCCCTAAAATCCCTAACAGTTATACCATTAGGAAGGATTAGAAATGGATTTGACTTTTTAAAGAAAGAGCTTATGAAATTTATGCCATAACTAACCAATATAAACCTAATGTGACTGTATTGAACCAAAAATAACAACAAGCAACCACTTGATCACAGGTAACAAGCATAAGCCAAACACCCCTTTGTGAATGACTGTGTGGATTTTTAAAAGAGAACAGACAATCTCTTGCACAAACCTTGTTACTAATGAACAAATTAAGTTAACTAGGGACTCATTTAGCACTGAAGACCCAGAGAATGAGAAATTTAATAAGCAAACATTCAAAAGCAGTTTATGCCTAGGTGACACAGTCAATCACAAAATCACAAACTAACAACTTATAAACTAATCACTAAGCATACTAAGCACAAATGAAACATAACTAGGCTGCTATATAACAGAAATAAGAAAAATCATAAGAAATTAAGCAGATGAATAGTAACTACCCAATGTTGAGGTGAAGGCTTACAACTGCTTTTAAGCTCACCACTGAGATCCAATTTGACCAAGATACCACACCACAATCTGGATGTCTCCCATGAGACACTATACCAGCTTTCCACTCCTACTCCTCTTCTTTTCCTTCTTTGTGATTTTCTATTTATTTTTATTGTATTTTTGGTATTTTGAGATTTTCTTGAAAGCTGAACTAGAATGAGTTACAATACCTTAAAGGTTTTTGAAAACTTATAAGGGAGCTGAGATGATCACTTCTTAACCACTTTTAACCAATATCCAAGCAAAATGAGATTTTTCCATAAAAATGTAAAAACTGAGTACATTAATAAGCTTGGAATTAATAGCTTAAAATCATTAAGAATACAACATTACACTGAAAATACACACTGAAAACTAGTTTTTATCAACTACAATTAAGAGTTACATGAAAATGGAATATTAAAACTAAATTACACCTATACTACTTAACTCTCCTGGTTCTTCTCTCTTTCTTCCATTTATATGGGTCCTTGCAGCTTCTTTGGACTTTCCCACATCTAATTGAAGCCATTGGATAATTAGAAATGATCATGGCCATTGAAACATTTTTGGCGGGAAAACTGCTTTGGCAGGTTGTGGGTTGCTTGGAGAATTTTGAGGGTAATAAATGATTCTTGGATGTTATTGGAGGCTAGGGTGACATGTAATGGTGAAGATGAGTTGGAATGATGGGGGGAGGAGTATTGGCAGAGTGTTACAGTGAAGTGGGGTATTTGGTTGGGAGGTTAGGGATGGTCAAACATGGGGTTTGACAGAGTTTAAAATAAAACGGGGGTTAATAATTTTTGGAGGTGGGCTTCTTTGGTGGGCTGAGGGTGTAGTGATGGATCAGGCGAAAGGGGGTGTTGGGTGGATATGTTTTGGTTTTGGATTTGGACTAAATAATTGAAAGGGTCCGTTTGGTTACTTTGCAAAACACCACAAGGACTAACTTTGTAATTTGGTGAAACTTGGGGACTGAGAATGAAATTTTCACAAAGTTATAAAAAAATCATACTTGTCAAGTACCAAAAACCAAAGGACCATAATTTGTAATTTCCTAAAAATTGAAATCCCGGGGACCTTTTATGTCAAATTTGAAAGTTCAGGGACCAAGACTGTAATTTCTCCAAACATTTTACCAAAGGACTATTTTTGACACATTTTTATTTTCCAAGGACAAAAAATGATTTTCCTTTCAAAAATATCCCACCAGGGACCAAATCTGCCAAAATCTGAAACTCCAGGGACCAAACTGTAAATTTCCAAAAGTTTTCCAATTTTTCACCAAAGGACAAAATATGACAACTTCTGATTTCAAAAGGACCTTTGGTGATAATTTTCTATATTTTGAATATCCAGGGACTAGTTTTGTCATTTTATGAAAGTTGAGGGACTGAAACTGCCAATTTTGCAAACTTTGTACTTTTTTCGTCAGTTTTTGCTCATTTTGCATCTAAAACATATAAAACACAATTTTGAAATATTTTTTGTATTTTGATGCATTTTTTAGTGTTTTTGTATGTTTTGCAGTTCAGATTAGACAAAAAATGATGAGTGTTTGAGCACTCATCAATGAGATGTTTGAACATTAGTCAAGTTACAACCCGAATAAAAGCCCTCTTTGATGTCTTGTTTTTGTTGTTTTGATACTTGTACAAGCTTATGGTAAGAAACATGAATCATGACTGAGCAATGAGTGGTTTACCAATCAAATTACCTTTGAGTGTTGAGTGAATTCAAATTATCTTTCGTGAGGTGCTTAGTTATGTTATCATGCTTTACACATATGAATACTCCATATAATTTTCGCATTAAAAATTAACAATTAACCTTAGGGATGATTGTTAGATTTTTGGAAACATAAATAAATCGTACCATTGAGATTATTTTTCTTCTAGACTTGCTCGAGGGTGATGAGGCGAAAAATGAACCACTTTTAAGGGGTCATTTAAGCCCGAATCCGAATTTATTTGATCAAATATTGCCCTAAATCGTTCCTTTTGTGATTTTAGGTACTTTGGGAGAGAAATCTGGAAAAGGAAGCAATTCGGACGTTTTTTGGAGCATAAAAGTGAAGAAAACGCCAAAGTCTTAATTTTCCAAGCTGGGAACAGTAGGTGACGGCGTCAAGAGAAAAAGCTTGACGGCGTCAAGAGCAAATCTCATGAATTTCCATGACGACCCAGAACGGATTTGACGGCGTCACGTAGGAAGGGCGTCAAGAGTAAAAGAGTCATGACGGCCTGGAAGTGCTTAAGTCTTGACGGCGTCAGAAGTGGATCTAGGCAGTCCGAGGAGAGTTTTGGCGGTGAGGTGACGGCGTCACATTGTTTGTCTTGACGCCGTCAGACCTATTTTTCTATATATAGTTTTCTATTTTTCACACATTAAGGAGAGAAGTTTTTGGGGAGAAACCCTAAGTACGATTTTGGTGTAACTTTACAGGTTTTTCAAGGGTTCCAACCCCTTGATACCTTGAATGATTAATCAAGATAAGTGTTCTTCTAATTCAATCAATATGTCTATGTGTTGGTTGTCTATATCATGTTCTTGTCTTAATTCTATCATGCTAGGATAGATCTCTTTTGTGTTTGCTTAGATCTAATGAAACCTAGATATTGATTATGTGTTGATTACTTGTTTATTCTTGTCTTAGATGAATGATTTATATGTTAGGCTTAAGAAAACTGGCAGATCTCCAAATGGTAACATGCTTGAACGTCTTAAGAAACATGAACCGAGGCGCACTAGGTCTTTATTGGTTGTATTTAATGCATGAGCCACTGTTTACAATCCCTATAGTTGTGATGGGCATGGTGTAGGAGGAGACAAGAGCTCATAGAATTGGGGAGTTATGTGTGCCACCCCATGAACGGTATTAAGGAATACGATCCGTCATCCATGCAATTATAACAAGTAATTAACGTGTAAAAGATATCTAGGGAGTAGTGAAATCTAAGTAAACACATTTTCTCCAATTACTGCTCACAACTCTAGTATAAATTAGTTTATTTTCTTTTCTAGTATTTTATTTTGATTGCATCTTAGTATTGGGTTAGTTGAATAGCAACTAATTCCGCCCAAATCCTTCAAACCCCGAGATTTTAATTGCTTTCTAAAAAATATAAAAACATAAAAATAATCATCCCTCACCTTTAGAACTAGTATTTAGGCTTTCTAATCCTAGCGACACTATTCCTAAGCTGAACGATCAATCCCCGGTACTTGTCACTATACTATACTACAACAATCAGGTACACTGCCTGGTGGGGGTTGTAAGCTTCTCGAGATCCCTCGAGAGGTAAAGCCTGTTGCGATTCACACGCATCAAGTTTTTGGCGTCGTTGCCGGGGAATAGTTATTGTCTAGGTTAGAATTTCTTTTTATTAGGTCTACTTGCTAGATTCCTTTCTAGTAAGATTTTATTTTTATTTTTAGGTCTTCTTTAGTCTATCTCATTTCTTTGTGCTTTTGTTCGTAACTCTTTACCATCCGACACCATGGAAGGTGGTAACATCTTTGAACCCGTCATCCCACCACAACAAAACCCACCACTAGAACCCCTTAGGCCCCGAACCTTAGGAGAGTATTCCCGACCTAGCCACCAAGGCTACCGAAACACCATTGAGCTCACCGGAGCCAATGTGACCCCTTTGCGATCCGACACCATCCGGTTGGTGCAAAGCGGATGTGCATTCCATGGACTTCGTTCCGAAGATCAAACCAACATCTTAAGGACTTTCTCAAAATCGTAGATTCCATAGACCTAGGTGTTGAAACTAGAGAGACTACCCGTTTACGCCTATTCCAATTCTCTCTACGGGATCAAGCTAGTCAATGGCTTGAGCGTTTACCCGCGGGATCCATCACCACATGGGATGATCTCACCACTCGTTTCCTTGCTCAATTTTTCCCACCGGGGAGAACTACTAAGCTTAGAAATGACATCTTGATGTTCCAACAACGTCAAAATGAATCTCTTTATGAAGCATGGACTCGTTTCAAGGACTTACTCCAAAAAGTCCCTCATCATGGCATAGATCTTTGGCTCCAAGTCCAAATCTTTTATGACCATATCGACATCTCCACGAGGCGAGCCATTGACCAATCGGCCGGTGGTAAGCTACGTGATCTAAGTGCGGAACAATCATGGGAACTCATAGAAGATCTTGCTCTCTATGACAACGAAAGTTGGAATGATCCCAGTGACTTGAACAAAACGGTCAAGGCAATATCCTTGCCTTCGAACAATTCTAGCACTCCCGACCGTAGGATCATGGAACTTGAGGACCAAGTCAAGTTTCTCATGAAATCTTACGATGCTCCTAAGCCTTCAAGCCAAGTGAACAAAATCACTTCTTCATGCGAATTATGTAGTGGTCCCCACGACACTCGTGATTGTGTGGAACTCCCCGGAACAGCTTTTGCGGACTACGCATCCACGCGTACCGATGAAGCGGGAGATAAGTGGTACACTTTCAAGCCCGAGACAAACACATACGGTGATTCATACAACCCCTCATGGAAAAATCACCCAAACCTTAGGTGGAAACAAAATCAACCCAATTCCTCCAATCCGCCTAACCGTTACCAACCAACCGGTCCACCATCCAACCGTACTTTCAACAACAATCCTTCTAACAACTATGGTAGTACCAACAATCTTGAAGGATTGATGTCAAAGTTTATGGCATCTCAAGAGGCTCGCATAGCTAGGTTCGAAACCGAATTCAACCAACAACAAACGGAGATGACCAACAAGATTGACAACTTGTTGAAAGCCCTCAACAACCAAGCATTAGTCACACCTAGGAAGGACACTAGGGACACCAATAATGGAAACCAAATTAAGGATCCCTCATCATCTAAACAGGTCCACTTTGTTAATGTTGTCACTATTAAGCCGATAGATAAGGAGATAGAAGAGAGTAACAAGAATGAAGTTAGGATAGAAGCCGAGACTAAGGATGAGAATAGGGAAGTGGAGGTTGATATTAGAGAGGAATTAGAGGAGGTAGAGCCTATAGAAGAATACTTTGATAAGTTGCCAACCAAGGAAGAACGGGAATACCATAAAGATTTATTCGATAGTCCCGAGAGAACATATATCTTTGGCGACCCCCTTATCAAAATGGGAGACCCCTCTAACATTAACATCCCATGCAATATCGGGCACATGCATATATGGAAAGCTTACATCGACCCTAGATCCCCCGTGAACATCATGTCTAGGACTTATTACAATTGGGTGATGAAGAAGCAACTTAATTTTAGGATGATGCCTAATAAGAACCTGATAAGTAATTTTGCGGGAAGAGTGAAAGGATTGCATGTGATTATAGGGAATCTCACCTATGAGATCGATTTTATGATAGTTGAGGACACTCGTCCGGTGATAGATGCTTGCCTAAGTCAAATAATATTTGGGAAACCATTTGTTGAGGCCACTAGGATGAGTTATGATCCGACTTTAGGGATAGTTAGATTCAAGAAAGAGAATGATGAGGTTGCTTATCCAATGCCCTACAAGATTGAGCAATACCGCCTTCTCTCTAATTTCGAAAAGGAATACAAGCAAGCGGCTTATTATAGGAATGAGGAGGATAGACGTAGAGGAGTAGAGTATGTTAGAAATAGGATGCTTGGTTTCTACAAAGAATGCTTGCAACTAGGTACGGAATACAAAACTGGTTTAGAAGACGACCTAGAGAGTGAAACCAATGATGAGATCACGTAGTAACCCATGACCTTGAGTCTAGCTACAAGACTCGTAAATAAAGAAAAGCGCTTCTTGGGAGGCAACCCATGTTTTGTGTGATTTTATTTGTTTGATTGTTATTTGCTTCCGTATGCATGTTTTATTTTTATTGTTGGTTGATCATGTTTCTAAACTAAATAGTAAAAATACTTTACTTTGTTGTTTTGGCCTAGTCTTAACTCCACCTAAAAGTATTTTTGCAAAAGATAAGTGTAAGGGGAAACCCCAAATATGTTTTTAAGAAACAAACCGATCATGATTCTCGACAATACTAAATGAACATGTGTATTCGTATTTGTTAGAGTCAAATGCTTGTATTGAGTCATAATGAAGTTTTGCAGGATTTTCCAGGAAGTAGGACCAAGTTTTTCCAGAAATTTTCCGGAAACTTAACATAAGAATTTCTGCAGGTCAATTCTGACGGCGTCAGGGGTTTACTCTTGACGGCGTCAGGGGTTTACTCTTGACGGCGTCAGGAGTTAAAAATCTGGAAATTTTACCGGTTTTGTTTTTCTAACGGAGTCTTATGGTTTTTGTGAATTATTAAGTTTTATAATCTCCAGGAGATCTGCAAACTTTATTCCACAAGCATTATATCTTATCTTGTTTTCTAGGATTTAGTAACTTATATAGAATGCCGCCGATTTTACGCGAGGTTGTCTTGTCTATTTTGTCAGGTTCTACAGGTTATGTATGATAAGAAGATGATTTATATTCTGGAAGGGAAGCTTTGATTGTTCATTTCTTGGAGGAAGATTTAACCTAGCCGTCCTATTATCCATACCGAGCGAATCAGGGGAGTATTTGATTTCATTCTCTTTACTTTTTCACTTTTACATTCTTTACTTGAACATTGGGGACAATGTTCATCTTAAGTGTAAGGGGAGGGTAAAAAGATGATACCTTACATATGCACTTTCGCTTGAGTTTGTTTTGTTTGATGGTAGATGTGTAATAAAACTATGAGAAATACTTGTTAGTGTAATTTTAGCGCCAAATTTAAAATTTTTTACAACATTTAGGAGTGAAACTTTAGCCATAGCAAGCGTCTCATGGATAGGAGATTGTATGACTAGCACATAACCGTATATTCAGAAAAATTTTCCACCCAAATATGTGAGGTTCGCCTTTAGATTTGATAGGAAAAGCATTTACTATTAGTGCTTATGAGTGTACCGGTAGCATTTAGATTCTAGAACTTGCGTTAGTGATGCATCCCGAGACCGCTAGTGAGACTACATTCGTGTAGTAGGATTTACTACATGATAAGAGGCATTAGGATCACCCTTGTGTTAAACCCGTATTATAATTACTTGACCATTTAAGTCATATTACTTGGCTAGTTAAGTCAACTAATTTTTCCCACATCCTTAGCGTTGTACTCATTTTTAGTACACGAAACCCCTAGTACACCCCTCCGAGCCTATCTTTTCGTTTCTAACTTTAAGCATCTTACTTAAAGGAAGAATTTTTTACACCCCACTTAAATGTACAACCAAATCGCCTTAGCCTTCCGTGTATGCGCTCATTTTTAGTGCATTATTGTTATTTGTTAAACCCTAAGTTAACTTTCTAATTGATTACATGGTTGCTAAGTCGAGTCATATCCTTGTACATATTGTTTTGGGACAATTGGGACTCATGGGAAAGTACTTATTTTATGGAGTAATGGGGAAGAACATCATTTATTACCCCCATATGTACGTTAATCTTAAAAGTGCTCCAAGTGTTTTGATTTTCTTAATTCGAGTCATTAGATTAGTTAAATGTAAAGTATGTAAAAATTCAAGTGTAAGGGAAATGTTCATTCCCTATGATATATTATTTCGGATGGTAGGGCAAGAGTGTATGCAAAAAAAAAAAAAAAAAAAAAAAAAAAAAAAAAAAAATCCAAAAATCAAGAAAAAGAAAAAAAAAATAGAAAAAGAAAAAGAGAAAAAAATATACGGACTACCATCCCATTTTATTCTATGTTCATTTTATATTTTTGTTATTTTTCATTTATTAGCTTAAGTCGAGTCTAGTCTTGGCTTAGCAACGCCACATTGTACATGTAATTAACCAAGATTGTTAACTCGCCACCAGTAAAACTTCCTTTATCCAACAAAACCGTGTATTTCATATCCCTATACCTAACGTTACAACCCTTTAAAAGACCTCTTTGATAGTTTATCCTAGGTGCTTACGCCATGTGGTGGAGGTTTGATCCTTTCCCAAGCTTATGGTAATCTATTTTGCTATGACAGGTAGTGAGAGATGTTTTCCATTTCCATATTGTAATTTATACTTTATTACACCCGAGAGATGTGAGTATCTAAACACTATTTGTGAGGTGCTAGTGTATGACCTCCGTGCTTGTCTATTGGTCTTTAGTGGAACGATTATTTGTTGTAATTACTTTTATATTAGTGTTAAATGACCCCTAACTTGTATTTTGAGTAGAATAAAAGCGCATTTGCTTGAGGACAAGTAAATCTCAAGTGTAAGGGTATATGATGAGCCGAAAAATGAACCACTTTTAGGGGGTCATTTAAGCCCGAATCCGAATTTATTTGATCAAATATTGCCCTAAATCGTTCCTTTTGTGATTTTAGGTACTTTGGGAGAGAGATCTGGAAAAGGAAGCAATTCGGACGTTTTTGGAGCATAAAAGTGAAGAAAACGCCAAAGTCTTAATTTTCCAAGCTGGGAACAGTAGGTGACGGCGCAAGAGCAAAAGCTTGACGGCGTCAAGAGCAAATCTCATGAATTTCCATGACGACCCAGAACGGATTTGACGGCGTCACGTAGGAAGGGCGTCAAGAGTAAAAGAGTCATGACGGCCTGGAAGTGCTTAAGTCTTGACGGAGTCAGAAGTGGATCTAGGCAGTCCGAGGAGAGTTTTGGCGGCGAGGTGACGGCATCACATTGTTTGTCTTGACGCCGTCAGACCTATTTTTCTATATATAGTTTTCTATTTTTCACACATTAAAGAGAGAAGTTTTTGGGGAGAAACCCTAAGTACGATTTTGGTGTAACTTTACAGGTTTTTCAAGGGTTCCAACCCATTGATACCTTGCATGATTAATCAAGATAAGTGTTCTTCTAATTCAATCAATATGTCTATGTGTTGGTTGTCTATATCATGTTCTTGTCTTAATTCTATCATGCTAGGCTAGATCTCTTTTGTGTTTGCTTAGATCTAATGAAACCTAGATATTGATTATGTGTTGATTACTTGTTTATTCTTGTCTTGGATGAATGATTTATATGTTAGGCTTAAGAAAACTGGCAGATCTCCAAATGGTAACATGCTTGAACGTCTTAAGAAACATGAACCGAGGCGCACTAGGTCTTTATTGGTTGTATTTAATGCATGAGCCACTGTTTATAATCCCTATAGTTGTGCTGGGCATGGTGTAGGAGGAGATAAGAGCTCATAGAATTGGGGAGTTATGTGTGCCACCCCATGAATGGTATTAAGGAATACGATCCGTCATCCATGCAATTATAACAAGTAATTAACGTGTAAAAGATATCTAGGGAGTAGTGAAATCTAAGTAAACACATTTTCTCCAATTACTGCTCACAACTCTAGTATAAATTAGTTTATTTTCTTTTCTAGTATTTTATTTTGATTGCATCTTAGTATTGGGTTAGTTGAATAGCAACTAATTCCGCCCAAATCCTTCAAACCCCCAGATTTTAATTGCTTTCTAAAAAATATAAAAACATAAAAATAATCATCCCTCACCTTTAGAACTAGTATTTAGGCTTTCTTATCCTAGCGACACTATTCTTAAGCTGAACGATCAATCCCCCGGTACTTGTCACTATACTATACTACAACGATCAGGTACACTGCCTGGTGGGGGTTGTAAGCTTCTCGAGATCCCTCGAGAGGTAAAGCCTGTTGCGATTCCCACGCATCAGAGGGCGAGCAAAACTCAAGTGTGGGGGATTTAATAACACGTAAATTATACATGTTTTTAGGTGTGTTTTATGCATTATATTTGGCCATATTTGTACGTATTTGTTACTTAATCATGAAAAAGTGTTTGTACAAGCAAATGTAGCCAAAAACAAGAAAAAGTGATGAAAAGATGAAGAAATGAAGTAAGGGTGCATAATTGGAGATTTTCGAGAAGGAAACAAGTGAAGAATCACACAAGGACTCAAGGATTTGATAGATTCAAGATTTCTACATTCATATGTCAAGATAATATCAAGTTCTATTAAAGGAATTAGCACCAAAGTGGAAGAGAATGCATCCAACGAAGAACGATAAAGAAAAAGACAAAAATTGGTTACAAGTTCAAACCAACCTATTAGTTGGAGCCTGCAACCGAATCGGTTGGAATGAACCTGAAGAACCAACCAATCGGTTGGAGAAAATACCGATTGGTTGGAAGGTGGCTGTTTTTACAAGATTGCATTTATTGACGTTTTTACTCCTCATTATCATGGATGACTGATCATTTCTCACTAATAACTTCTTAGGGGACGTTTTTACTTGAGAATTAAGTGATTGGAGGCTATATAATGACATCTAGGCTTGCAACCAAAGTGTACCACAAAATCTTAAGTAATAACTTACACCAAGTTATTACTAACTTAATATTTCTCACCCGGAAGGTTGCTATAGCAGTAAAAATGTCCAGGAAACTTTGAGTTAGAGTCTCAATAGTTTAGTTAAGTGTGTGGAGCTGTTTATTGTATTTGGTAGTCGATTGGAGGCGTGTGGTTGCTATATTTCCACGATTTTAGTTCTTGTAATTCTCAAGCTAGGTACATCTTGTTTCTTACAATGAATTCTTGTTACTTTGAATATAATGAATGTTTTTTTCACTACTTGTGTTTTAATATAATTGATATGGAGTGATTTGGTATATACTTGTGTGAATGATGTAGTTAGTCATGGAGTATTCTTTATTTTAAAAAGGTGATGCATGAAAACTCTTCTTAATTTATGAGTTTGATGGGATAATATCTAATCTTTCTTAATTTGTTGATAAAAAAATCTTTGGGGAATATTGGCCGAAAGGGTTTTCTAAATGTTTTAGTTCCAAAAAGTTAGTGCACGAATTAGTATGGAATATGGTGTGTCACGAGCATCATGTTTACTCTTTAAAATGGATTTGATAAGATTTCATCACGAAATTAGGCCGAAAGGATTCGTAGGAATTCATAAGTAAAGAATTGTTTTTTAAACAACATTGTGTTAATGGAATTGTTATTCTAGTTGTCTTAGGCCAAAAGAAAGTAACTAGATGATTGAATTCTAGTGATGGTTTAACATGATAAACACCATTGATTGTTAGTCATTCATATAAAAGTTGTGCATCATAATAAGTTTACACGAAGCTTAACATGAAAACTCCAATTGATTGATTGTGGCATTTCACACAACTATATGTTTTAGTTTTATTGTTTCTTGAATAATTGAATTTTCGATTAGAAAGGATTGACAACCCTTTTATACAAACTATTTTTCTTATACTTTGATCTATAAATCCCTTGGGACGATCTCGACTTACCCACCTTTACTAAAACTGACGAGTATACTTGCTCGTATGTGTTAAATAGTTAATCGGTAATCGTGTTTATAAATTTTAAAACTTGTACACACCGTGAGCACATCAGCAATCTATGCAAACGGCCTTAGGTACTCAGATAGATATGAGTACGGCATATCATCCGTAAACCGATGGTCAAAGTGAAAGAACTATCCAAACACTCGAGGATATGCTTCGAGCGTGTGTGATAGATTTTGGAAAAGGATGGGAGAAACACTTGCCAGTAGTAAAATTCTCGTATAACAATAGCTATCATGCTAGCATAAAAGCGGCACCTTATGAGGCACTTTATGGGAGAAAGTGTAGGTCTCCGGTCTGTTGGGCTAAAGTTGGAGAAGTACAACTCATGGGTCCGGAATAATCCATGAGACAAATGAGAAAATAGTTCAAATCCGACAACGCTTACAAGCTGCAAGGGATCGGCAAAAGAGTTATGCCGATATAAGACGTAAGCCTTTAGAATTTCAAGTCGGAGATAGGGTTATGTTGAAAGTTTCACCTAGGAAAGGTGTCTTTCATTTTGGAAAGCTAGGAAAGCTTAGTCCGAGATACATTGGACCTTTTAAGGTTTTAGAACAAATTGGTCCAGTGGCATACCGACTTGAATTACCGGATGAACTAAGTAATATACACGACATGTTTCACGTATCAAATCTTAAGAAGTGTTTATCGTACGAATCACTAGTTGTGCCTATCAACGAGCTTCAATTGGATGATAAGCTCAATTTAACTGAGGAACCAGTGGAAATTATGGACCGAGAGGTCAAAAATCTAAAACATCACTGGATTCCTATCGTTAAGGTACGCTGGGACTCCCAAAGAGGACCAGAGTATACTTGAGAACGAGAGGATCAAATACATGCTAAATATCCCCATCTATTCACAACATCACATACTAACCATAGTTAAATCTCGGGATGAGATTTTTTTTCAGGATGGGAGACTGTCACAAACCACTAACTTCCCTTAGGTTAGAATACCTTACTAACTTAGATTAGGCCCTCACTAGCACCCTAGGATTAGAAATGCCTTACTAACTTAACTTAGGCCCTTATTAGAGGACACTAGGATTAGAAATTCCTATAGGATTTTCCCAAGTTAAATTTTTGCTTTAATATATCATTATAACCTAACTAACCCTCAGACAAGCTCACGTATCCACCTATGCCAACCACTACTATGTTTACTTGATGTAAATATCACAGTATGTCAAGTCAAGGTAATAAACATATTTTCACTAAGAAAAGTAGAAAAGTACTATATTACCCTATACTTGCTAGAAAACCCTAAATGCACCGACGTGTTTACAATTAGTTTTAAAACCCTAAATCATGTTACTTAAACACCTTAATATGAACAAGCAACCACCCTAGCGCCTTAATATACCTAAGCTAGCACCCTAGCACCTCCAAGCACCCAAGCAAGGAGGTGCATCACCTCCTTGTCACCTTTTTGGCTCGAACCGCCTTTCATGGCTTCTTACCACTACAACCGGCCTACGCAGCCCCCTAGCTACCACCATAGCTCATCCTTGTCACCTTCTAGCCTCACTACATCACCCCATAGCCATGCTTGCTCAACCCCCTGCTCGACACCTAGGCAGTCGTTTCACCCCAAACCGCCTCTACACAACTATAAATACCCCTCTCCTCTCATTCTTCCTCACACATCTCCTCCCCCTATCTATCTCTTATTTCTGTAATACTAAGTGGTTAGAAGCAATAGGAAACAAGTAGCTAGGCCTTGTTTTGTTGTGTTGCGTTTTGAAGTCGTACGAGCCAAAAGGAAACCCTAGAAACCCTAGAACCTTAGTTCAGACCTCCCCCGACCTAGGTAACCTTTATTTTACGTCCAATTAGTCTTAGAATAGGTTTAGATACTTATTATATGCTTTAGATAGTTAGTAGATTTCCATGCATGCATGTTTACTCTCGTTACCCTAGTTTTAGGTCGAATTGCATGTTTATATGTTAGATAGCTTTCCTACTTGATATAATTTTCATTATGTGACTTATTTGAGCTTATATGAGTTAGATATAAGCTTAGAAACTAGATTGCCATGCTAGAATTAGAATTATATGCATTTAGGACTAGTTTTGCAAATTATTACATGCATAGGGGTATATATTGTAAATTCCTGAAACTATAAAGTCTAGGGACTGTTTTTGACATTTGCTAGAAGATATTAGTGTACGGACTAAATTTGCAATATATTAAACCTTAAAATAAACTAATAAAACAAAAAGGACTAAAACTGCAAATAGTATAAATATAAGGGAAAAAAGGGTAAATAATAGAAATTAATATAATCTAGGAACTATATGTGTTATTTCTTTAAAATATGATAGTTTAGGGACTAAATATGCAACAGTTAGAAAGTTATATGCCTATTTGTTATAAGTTTAAAAGTTTAGGGTAGAAAACATATATATATATATATATATATATATATATATATATATATATATATAAAGGGTAAAAATGGAATATTTTCATAAAATATAAAAACCCATTTAAGTTAGAAGCATAACACAATACTAGGAAGCTTCATGCGAGGAGTACTATGTGGATATTTCGTTTTGACGAGTTTGTTGGGTTTACGAATTGAAGTGCCCTGACTCCTCGATGATTATTGCATATACTTCTGAGATCTGATGGCCTGAACGGTGTTATGTTATAACTAAACCCTAATAACAACATAACTCATTAATAGGGAACTTTGTGTGAGGAGTATTAACTTCTGAATTATGATGGCCCGAACGGTATTATGCTGATTACGTAATACAATAGTAGGGAGTTTCATGTGTTGAGTCATATACTTTTGAATTACTGATACGTGGGAATCGCACCAGGCTTTTCCTCTCAAGGGATCTCGAGAAGCTTACCACCCCCACCAGGCAGTGTACCTGATCGTTGTAGTATAGTATAGTGACAAGTACCGGGGGATTGATCGTTCAGCAAGGAATAGTGTCGCTAGGATTAGAAAACCTAAATACTAGTTCTAAAGATGAGGGATGATTATTTTTGTATTTTTATATTTTTTAGAAAGCAAGTAAAAATCTCGGGTTTGAAGGATTTGGGTGGAATTAGTTGCTAGTCAACTAACCCAATACTAAAGATGCAATCAAAATTAAATACTAGAAATGAAAATAAACTAAATTAAACTAAGGTTGTGAGCAATAAGTAGAGAAGTTATGTTTACTTAGATTTCACTACTCCCTAGATATCTTTTACACGTTAATTACTTGTTATAGTTGCGTAGATGACGGATTGTATTGCTTAATACCATTCATGGGGTGGCGCACTTAATTCCCCAATCCTATGAGTGCCTACTTCACTCCTATGTCGAGCCGGCTAAGAAGCTCCTAACATGGGATCATTAGAATTTACTCATGCATTAAATTCAACCAATAAAACCTAGTGCACGTCAGTTCATGTTTCCTAAGACGTTCAAGCATGTTACCATTTGGAGATCTGCCAGTTTTCTTAAGCTTAACATCGAAATCATACATCCAATACAACCATAAACAAGTAATCAACACATAATTAACATCTAGGTTTCATTAGATCCAAGCAAACACAAGATAGATCTAGCCTAGCATGATGAAATTAAGACAAGAACAAGATATAGACAACCAACACATAGACGTATTGATTGAATTAAAAGAATACTTATCTTAATTACACATGAAAGGGTTCAAGGGCTGAGAACCCTTGAAAAACCTGTAAAATTCGTACTAAGTTCGGCCTTAGGGTTTCTCCAAAACTTCTCTCTTTTTTTTTGAATGAAAGTTAGAAAACTATTAATAGGAAATTGAGGCTGACGGCGTCAAGACCAAATTGGTGACGCCGTCATCTCGCCGCCAAAATACTTCTCGGACTGCCTTGATCTACTTTTGACGCCGTCACGTTATAGCATTTTCCAGGCCGTCACGTATTTTACTCTTGACACTCTACCTCGTGACGCCTTCAATTCTGTACTGGATCATCATGGAAATTACTCTTGAAGCCGTCAGAATTTCCTTCTTGACGCTGTCACCTACTGTTCCCAGCAAGGAAAATTAAGACTTTGGCATTTTCTTCACTTTTATGTTCCAAAAACGTCTGAATTGCTTCCTTTTCCAGATTTCTCTCCCAAAGTACCTAAACTCACAAAAGGAATGATTTAGGGCAATATTTGATCAAATAAAATCAATTACGGGCTTAAATGACCCCCTAAAAGTGGTTCATTTTTCGCCTCATCATATTCCCTTACACTTGAGATTTGCTTGTCCTCAAGCAAACGCGCTTTTATTCTAATCAAAATACAAGTTAGGGGTCATTTAACACTAACATAAAAGTAATTACAACAAATAATCGTTCCACTAAAGACCAATAGACAAGCACGGAGGTCATACACTAGCACCTCACAAATAGTGTTTAGATACTCACATCTCTCGGGTGTAATAAGGTATAAATTACAATATGGAAACGGAAGATATCTCTCACTACCTGTCATAGCAAAATAGATTACCATAGGCTTGGGAAAGGATCAAACCTCCACCACATGGCGTAAGCACCTAGGATAAACAATCAAAGAGGTCTTTTAAAGGGTTGTAACGTTACGTGTAGGGATATGAAATACACGGTTTTGTTGGATAAAGGAAGTTTTTACTGGTGGCGAGCTAACAATCTTGGTTAATTACATGTACAACATGGCGTTGTTAAGCCAAGACTAGACTCGACTTAAGCTAATAAATGAAAAATAACAAAAACATAAAATAAACATAGAATGAAACGGGATGGTAGTCCGTATGTTTTTTCTCTTTTCTTTTTTCTATTTTTTTTTCTTTTTCTTGATTTTTTCAATTTTTTTTTTTTTTTTTTTTTTTTTTTTTGCATACACTCTTACCCTACCATCCAAAATAATACATCATAGGGAATGAACATTTCCCTTACACTTGAATTTTTACATACTTTACAATGAACTAATCTAATGACTCGAATTAAGATAATCAAAACAATTGGAGTACTTTTAAGATTAACGTACATATGGGGTAATATATGATGTTCTTCCCCATTACTCCACAAAATAAGTACTTTACCCATGAGTCCCAATCATCCCAAAACAATATATACAAGGATATGACTCGACTTAGCAACCATGTAATCAATTAGATACTTAACTTAGGGTTTAACAAATAACAATAATGCACTAAAGATGAGTGCATACACGGAAGGCTAAGGCGATTTGGGTGTACATTTAAGTGGGGTGCAACAAATTCTTCCTTTAAGTAAAATGCTTAAAGTTAGAAACTAAAAGATAGGCTCGGAGGGGTGTACTAGGGGTTTCGTGTACTAAAAATGAAGACAACGCTAAGGTGTGGGAAAAATTAGTTTACTTAACTAGCCAAGTAATATGACTTAAATGGTCAAGTAATTATGATACGGGTTTAACACAAGGGTGATCCTAATGCCTCTTATCATGTAGTAAATCCTACTACACGAATGTAGTCTCACTAGCGGTCTCGGAATGCATCGCTAATGCAAGTTCTAGAATCTAAATGCTACTGGTACACTCATAAGCACTAATAGTAAATGCTTTTCCTATCAAACCTAAAGGCGAACCTCACATATTTGGGTGGAAAATTTTTCTGAATATACGGTTATGTGCTAGTCATACAATCTCCTATCCATGAGACGCTTGCTATGGCTAAAGTTTCACTCCTAAATGTTGTAAAAAAAATTAAATTTGGCGCTAAAATTGCACTAACAAGTATTTCTCATAGTTTTATTACACATCTACCATTAAACAAAACAAACTCAAGCGAAAGTGTACATGTAAGATATCATCATTTTACCCTCCCCTTACACTTAAGATGAACATTGTCCCCAATGTTCAAGTAAAGAATGTAAAAGTGAAAAAGTAAAAAGAATGAAATCAAATACTCCCCTGATTCGCTCGGTATGGATAATAAGGTGGCCAGGTTAAATCTTCCTCCAAGAAAATGAACAATCAAAGCTTCCCTTCCAGAATATAAATCATCTTCTTGTCATACATAACCTGTAAATCCTGAGAAATAGACAAGACAACCTCGCATAAAATCGCCGGCAACCTACATAAGTTACTAAATCCTAGAAAACAAAATAAGATATAATGCTTGTGGAATGAAGTTTGCAGATTTCCTGGAGATTATAAAACTTAATAATTCACAAAAACCATAAGACTCCGTTAGAAAAACAAAACCGGTAAAATTTCCAGATTTTTACACGTGACGCCGTCAAGAGTTAACTCGTGACGTCGTCAGAAGTGACCTGCAGAAATTATTATGTTAAGTTTCTGGAAAATTTCTGAAAAAAACTTGGTCTCACTTCCTGGAAAATCCTGCAAAACTTCATTATGACTCGATACAAGCATTTGACTCTAACGAATACTAATACACATGTTCATTTAATATTGTTGTGGTTCATGCTCAATTTCATTTTTAAAAACAAATTTAGGTCTCCCCTTACACTTAGCTTTTGCAAAATACCTTTATATGCAATTAAGACGAAGTTAAAAACAATATAAAGCATTTTCACAATTTACTTTGAAACATGAGCCACAAACAACAAAAATAAAACATGCATACGGAAACAAATAAAGTCAAATAAACAAACAAACAAATAAATAAATAAAGCTTGGGTTGCCTCCCAATAAGCGCTTGTTTTTGTTCGAGTCACGAGCCTGACTCTACCCTTATTTAACGGATATAGGGGAGGTTTTCCCTACACTTTGAATTAAGTGCGGGTGGAAGTAGCGATACACACCCTTAGGGTGGAAATATGCCACGTGAGGTGAAGGGGTGAGTGAATGGCTTCCTTCATCCTAAAACTACCCGGATAATATTGGTTGATGGGTGGGTCGGTTCCTCTTTTGTCTCCTAGAAATATATCTAAGGATGGAAAGGTGTGTAAAGATTGAGGTTCCGTTTCATCAACACTAGGAAATTCCCTAGAACTAGGAGTAAGGTTATCATTACAAGTATTCAAACCTATATCCTCAAGTGGTGCCTGGTCCAAGGGTTCTACCTCCATCGGAATTCCTAAAGTTTCTTCTACTTCTTTCGGGTAAGTCACGGGCGATGTGTGTGCCTCAAACGATGGTAGGACTTGTGGGGTACTTAGTGGGCTTGGGTTTTCTACTATCTCTTCCATCACATCAATATCACCTATGTGTTCATCTTGTATTATGATAGTGCCTAACCATGACATGCAACTAGGTGGCTCAACTCTAACCTTATGTGTGTTGTATGTTTTGGTGAAATCTATCTCGCTCATGCAACTAGGTAGTTCAACACTAACCATATCATAATCTTGGTTTGATTCTAAGTTCATGTTCTTAGAAACTAGGTCATCTCGCTCATACGAATCCACCAATTTGTTGAACTTATGGGTTATGGTTAGGAAGCTTTTCTCAAAATCCATCCAAAGGGTCTCACTAAAAGGAATTGATCCTGATAATGATCGTCTAATAGAAAACACACATTTGTAAAATTCATCAAACCCATCTAACTTTGCACCCATCTCCTCTTGTATATATCTAAGATCACTTAAAATTTCATTGGAACAACAGGAGGCAAATCGATCCGAGTAAACTAATTGTTCCTCTATAGTTAATGATCTAAATGAAATTTCATCCGCCATGGAGACAAATGAAAATGGTTTCACAAACAAAGGGCACAAAGAAAAAGATAGACTAAACAAGACCTAAAAATAAAAAATAAAATCTTACTAGAAAGGAATCTAGCAAGTAGACCTAATAAAAAGAGATTCTAACCTAGACAATAACTATTCCCCGGCAACGGCACCAAAAACTTGATACGTAGGAATCGCACCAGGCTTTACCTCTCAAGGGATCTCGAGAAGCTTACAACCCCCACCAGGCAGTGTACCTGATCGTAGTAGTATAGTATAGTGACAAGTACCGGGGGATTGATCGTTCTGCTAGGAATAGTGTCGCTAGGATTAGAAAACCTGAATACTAGTTCTAAAGATGAGGGATGATTATTTTTGTATTTTTATATTTTTTAGAAAGCAAGTAAAAATCTCGGGTTTGAAGGATTTGGGCGGAATTAGTTGCTAGTCAACTAACCCAATACTAAAGATGCAATCAAAATTAAATACTAGAAATGAAAATAAACTAAATTAAGCTAAGGTTGTGAGCAATAAGTGGAGAAGTTGTGTTTACTTAGATTTCACTACTCCCTAGATATCTTTTACACGTTAATTACTTGTTATAGTTGCGTGGATGACGGATTGTATTCCTTAATACCATTCATGGGGTGGCGCACTTAATTCCCCAATCCTATGAGTGCCTACTTCACTCCTATGTCGAGCCGGCTAAGAAGCTCCTAACATGGGATCATTAGAATTTACTAATGCATTAAATACAACCAATAAAACCTAGTGCACGTCAGTTCATGTTTCCTAAGATGTTCAAGCATGTTACTATTTGGAGATCTGCCAGTTTTATACAACCATAAACAAGTAATCAACACATAATTAACATCTAGGTTTCATTAGATCCAAGCAAACACAAGATAGATCTAGCCTAGCATGATGAAATTAAGACAAGAACAAGATATAGACAACAAACACATAGACATATTGATTGAATTAAAAGAATACTTATCTCAATTACACATGAAAGGGTTCAAGGGCTGAGAACCCTTGAAAAACCTGTAAAATTCGTACTAAGTTCGGCCTTAGGGTTTCTCCAAAACTTCTCTCTTTTTTTTGAGTGAAAATTAGAAAACTATATATAGGAAATTGAGGCTGACGGCGTCAAGACCAAATTGGTGACGCCGTCATCTCGCCTCCAAAATACTTCTCGGACTGCCTTGATCTACTTTTGACGCCTTCACGTTATAGCATTTTCCAGGCCGTCACGTATTTTACTCTTGATGCTCGACCTCGTGACGCCTTCAATTCTGTACTGGATCGTCATGGAAATTACTCTTGACGCCGTCAGAATTTCCTTCTTGACGCCGTCACCTACTGTTCCCAGCAAGGAAAATTAAGACTTTGGCGTTTTCTTCATTTTTATGCTCCAAAAACGTCCGAATTGCTTCCTTTTCCAGATTTCTCTCCCAAAGTACCTAAAATCACAAAAAGAATGATTTAGGGCAATATTTGATCAAATAAATTCAATTCCGGGCTTAAATGACCCCCTAAAAGTGGTTCATTTTTTGCCTCATCAATTACAATGGCCCGAACAGTGTTATGTTATATATAAAAACCTAAATAGTAATTAGTTAAGAAAACCTAGACTAAGACTTGACATACGCGCACCCACACTACCCCAGGGTACGTGTGTAAGTTGTCTAAACCCCTACTTAAACTAGCTAGAGACTCAGGTGAGTTTCATAGCCTCACACCCTTTTAAATGCTTTTTAAATGTTTTACAAACCCTGTGAGGGGGATACATGCTTTAAAACCAAATACAAGTCTTTGCTCTGGTTATTGAACGAGTAAACTAACAGCCATCATTACATAACCCAAAATTCATGAATCTAATCGTTTGGAAGGTTTTATCCAAATGAACGCGAATATAGTTGATAGATCTATTAGAGTTTGACAACTCCCGTTGGTATTATCACCCCAGTAGGTGGTACCAATAAGTACTATATTTGAACCTACTGAAGGTTTAACTTTGGCAAGTTATCCTTCCCATCCCCTCATTGTTTGGTCTACAGACCCCATGACCATGATCGTTAACGTGTGGTTCATGAGCTTAGTGAAATATTCCTTATTTCTAAAACTAACCCTTTTCTACACATAGAGTTTAAGCTGAACTCTGTGGAACTTGTATTTACTCTTTACTTTTTAAACCTATGACTCTCACTCAACATACGTGTTGACTTTTAAGCATGTTATCTTAGGTAATTAGGCACTATAGGAACCCTGGCACGGAGAACCACTGGACATGAGGACGTCCAGAATAGTTATCATTCATCAATTTTGTGTCATAAAACATATCTTAGGGACCTCTCTTTTGGAAAAAGTATATCTTTTACTGTAAAAACTCTGATGAATAAATGAATGATAACAACCTTTTTCAAAAACGTCTCTTTTCGAGTCGTTTTCTATTATCTTGTCTTTGTTTCCATGAGTAATACCCCAAACACTTTATCTGCTGCGATCAGTGAAAAATGGGGGTGTTACAAAGGCATCCTAATACTATCCTAAGACTAAAATAAAGCTAGTAGAACTAAAAGTGAAGTCTTACTTGGCTAGGGAAAGAATAAGGGTTTAGCTAGGGTTAGGGTTTTAGCGATGGAAAAACAACTCGACAAGGGTCCTTGGCTTGCTTTGCTTGACTCCTAGGCCTACTATAGCTCGTGTACTACTACAAATACAGAATGTTTTGAGGTAAATAAAAGAGGAGGTATCCTTTTGAAATGGAAGGGGTGTCGAGCTATTTATAGGGCACGATTGGAGTAGAGAGCAAGCAAGGGAAGGAGGTGGTGTCGAGGTGAGGGGAGGTAACTCATGGCAGCTATATGGTGACTAAGGAAAGCTACCATGGTGACTAGGTTAGGCTATAAGGCAATTTGGGGTGTTTGTGGTGGAGGTGAAGCCGCGGAGTGAAAGTGGTGACAATGTGGTGATCCACCACCTTGCTTGCTAGCTTAGAGGTGCTTGGGAGGTTTAGTGGTGGTTTAGGGTGATTAGTGGTGGATTGGTGGTGGTTTAGTGGTGTTTTAGGGTGGTTTAGGGGAGGTTTAGTTAAGTAGGTGACAATTAATTGATGTACCTACTTGTGTGGGTGCTAGCTTAACTAGGGAGAGGTGCTAAGGTGCTTGGTTGAGATGTTTGAGGTGCTTATGTTTAGGTTTTATTAGTTTAGGTTTAAGTTTAGACCTAGTTACTTAGTGAGGGTTTAAGTTTTTACCTAAGGTTTAGTGCCTAGGTTAGGTTCCTAAGAGTGTTTAGTGACTAATCCTAAGTCCTAAGGGGTTTATACTAAGTAATGGTAAATTATAGGAAAGATTTGGGAAGTTTTGACCTAGTTTTGTAACCTAAATGACCTATTTGTGTTTAGTGGGTGATTAGGGATTATCCTAGGGTTTTGTGCCTGGATTAGTGTCCTATGAGTGTATAATATCTAATCCTAGGTCCTAAGAGGCTTATACTAAGTGGTCGTAATCTATGGTGTAGTTTTGGGATAGTGTAGACCTAGTTCTAGGAAGTTATGACTTAGTTATAGTTTTGTGATTAAGGGACTTGTACCTAAGTTCTAAAGGGTTGTACTAATGCCTAATGGTCCTAAGGTATCCTAATGTTTCTTAGGTAACTCATACTTAAGCCTTGGACACTTTCAAACTAGTTAAGTTAAGCATATAGGTTCAAATAAGCACATAGACCTAATTAGGGTTTAATTAAGGTTTATTAGGGTTTTGTGATATCTTTAGTGTGTTATATTGGTAGATTACTTATTATGGTGTTGTGGTGATCTTATGCTTGACATACCAGGGGTTTATAGGATGTGAGTGTTGAGTTATTTGGCTTGTGTGGGTACGTGAGCAGGTCTAGTGAGTCATGCAAGTAATAAATGCACATAAAAAGCAAAAAATTACCTGTGAAATACTTACTATAGGTATTTGTAATGGGAATGATAGTAATGAGGTTTTGTGGGTTGTTACATTGGTAGTCCTCGTTGGGTCACCACCGAGCATTCTTCTCCTAGGGTTACAAGACCCTCGAGTCTTTTTCCGTTGGTGAGTAGTCTCTTGAAGTAGGTACTATATTTAGGCATATGGTAGCATGTATCAAGGAGGGGTATGGTGACTACCGAATCCTTTAAGTATGACAAGAATCTTTTACTATCATTCTCAATCTTTTGATTCTTGAGGCGGGACGGATATGGGACTTTCACGGGTTGGTTGGGTGGAGTAGGTGGAGAGGAGGTTATTTGACGGGGTTGCTTAGGAATTTCATCGCTCACATTACCTTCTTCTTCATGAAGAGCGCACGGTTCAGTGGCGATGGGGTGTTGGCTTGGATAAGGAGGATCCTTAGTCGTTGTTCCAGCTCGGGTGGTAATAGCGAGCAAGGGGTCTTTTTGGTTCATGTGGAGCTTGTTGTGGCCATCCAGGGCAGCATTAAGTTCTCGGAACCTTTTTTCTATGTTATTTTGTTGATCTGTGATAAGGTTGTCGAGCCCTTTTAACAATAAACCTTTTTCATGAGTGAAATGCCCAAGATCATCCTAAACAGTGCTCCTGATTTTGAAGTCAGGACCTTTTTCCCCCTCCTTCCTTCTTATAAGATTTCCCCAAGAGGTAAAATCATCGTTTTGGTAAAAAGTTAAAAGGGAAGGATCATCGAAGATGTCATGGCTTGACAAACACGCATGTTCGGTAGTGGTGTCTTCTCCGCATTCTTCTACTTCATACGGGCCCCCACAGTGGTCACAAATCAAGTATGGCTTTGACAATCGTTTAGTTATTCCAGACCCTGCTAGTTATGATACCATTTCGTGAAGCTTTCTCAGTCGGTTCTCAAGAGAGGATGTTTGTACGATCTCGGATATACTCATAGTTGAATCGGGTTCATCCCAGGTATCTTCCAAATCATGAGCATATTCTTCAATCCTATTCCACCATTCTTCAGCACTTAGATTGGCTATTTTTTCTTTTATCAAATTATTGATTCCATTCTGGTCATTTTGGGAGATATTGTCATAGAAGATTTGGACAAGAAGCTAAAGGTCGATGCCATGATGGGGAACTTGTCTTATTAGATCCTTGAATCTAATCCAAGATTTGTAGATGGGTTCATCTTTTCCTTTACGGAAACGGAGGATTTTGTCCCTAAATGCTGAGGTTCTTCCTGTAGGGAAGAATTTCTCATAAAATTTAGAGATGAGTTGCTCCCACGTAAAAATGGACTCAGAAGGAAGTTTATCATACCAATCTTTGGCTTTTTCTTGAAGGGTAAAAGGCAATAACCGTAATCAGGATGTGTCTCTAGTGGCCCCATTCTTATGGAGGGTGTCCACTATCTTTAAGAAATCCCTAACATGTTGGATTGGGTCATTAGGTTTTAACCCGTGAAACTTGCATACACTTTGGACAAGCCAAACATCGGTTGCACGCAAGACCCTATTGGTGCATTCGTTTGGAAAAACAATATCATTTGAAAATCCGCGAGGGTTCGGGTTAAGAGTAATCCTTAAGGCACTTAGGGGTAGGAATTTCTGGAATGTCCATATCATGATTGGATTGGGGGCTAGGGGTGTAAGGTGATGATCGGAGTCTTCCTCAGAAAGAGCTTCATCAAAATTGATGGTTGTGCCAAACGGTTTGGATGTTGGAAGAGATTGCCTTAGCCTATGCATTTCCCTTTCAGGTTCTGCATAGGTTGGAACAAGGTTTCTTATGGAACTACGACTCCTAATGACTCTAAGATTAGAGAGATCTTCATTTACCATGATGGCAAAGGAAGAATTGAGCAATGGGTTGGGCATAAAAAGATAGACTAAAGAAAAACTATAAAAATAAAATAAAAATCTCACTAGAAAGGAATCTAGCAAGTAGACCTAATAAAAAGAAATTTCAACCTAAACAATAACTATTCCCCAGCAGCGGCGCCAAAAACTTGATGTGTGGGATTGCGCCCACACAAAAGGTTTTACCTCCCGATGGATCTCGAGAAGCTTGCAATCCCCACCAGGCAGTGTACCTGACCGATGTAGTATAGTGTAGTGGCAAGTACCAGAGGATTGATCGTTCTACTTGGAGAATTGTGTTCGTTAGGATCAAAACTTAATTAAACTAGGTCTAGAGGTGAGGGATGATTCTTTTTGTATTTTTATAGTTTATGGAAAGCATGTAAAAATCTCGGGTATTAGAAGAGTGGGCGGAATTAGTTATTAGTCAACTAACCCAATTAACTACAAATGCAATGAAAATAAAATAACAAGAAAGTAAATATGAGGAAAAACAATAATGAGAGAAACGTGTTTACTTAGATTTCACTACTCCCTAGCTATCTTTCATTAATTGACTAGTTTGTTACAATTGCGTGGATGACGGGTTATATTCCTTAATACCATTCGTGGGGCCGTGTACGATCTTCCCCAACTCCATAAGTTTCTACCTCTTCCTATGTTGAGTCGACAACTAGCTCCTAACATGGCCTCCTTAGTAGTCACTCATGCGTTAAATACAACCATTAAAATCGTAGTACACATCCGATTCATGTTTCTTAAGACCTTCAAGCAAGCTACCAATTGGAGATTAGCCAGTTTTCTTAAGCCTAACATCAAAATCATTCATCCACAACACCTAATAACAAACAATCAACCAACAATCAATAGCTAGGTTTCATTACATCTAAGCAAACACAAACAAACCTAGCCTAGCATGTTAAAGTAAAGACAAGCATAAGATAGAATCAAACAACACATAGACATATTGAATGATTATTGGAAGACTTATATTTATTTAAACATGGATGAAAGAAGGGTTTGAAACCCTTAAAAGAAGGTGAAAATTCAACCTAGGGTTTGTGGTAAAGTTCCTCCAAAAGTTCTCTCCTTTTTTGAATGAAAATTTGAAAACTATATATAGAGATTACACATCTGACGGCGTCATGTTGTAACTCTGACGCCATCAACCAACCGCCAATACTCTTCATGGATTGCTTAGATCAAGATCTGACGCCGTTACATATGAATCTTCATATGGCCATCACTTGTAAATTTGCTCTTGACAGCCTTGGTATCCCAAAGCATGACGCCGTCACTTGTTAAGTCCGAAAAACATTCGGGCGCGTCTCGTGTAAACTTTATATCCACCTCTTTCCCAATACATGACGCCTTCACATGCAAATCTTGACGCCGTCAGGTAATATTTCCAACTTTATTTTGGAGACTTTGCCGTTTTCTTCACTTTTCGCTCCAAAATGTCCAAAATGCTTCCTTTTCTAGATTTCTTCTCCAAAGTTCCTAAAATGACAAAAGGAATGATTTGAGGCAATATTTGATCAAATAATCACGACTTAGGGCTTAAATGACCCCCTAAAAGCGTAACACTTTTCGCCTCATCAGCGTCCTATGAATTGATGGCCAGTAGTACCCTAGCTTCATTATCTTGGAGACAATGGATCGAGGTCCTGCGTACAGACTACAGGATCCTTCATGGACTTCATAGATTATGTTCAAAGCTTGGTTTAGTCTAACACAACGAAGCCAAGGAGATAGGAAAGATCTTTTGTAAAAGTGATCCCCAATTAGCCTGTATTGAGGAGCCTTGATTCTGACCTTTCTTGCTAACTTTGGATCTTCCGGGAGGATGCCACTTATTAAGTACTCTCTTATCAGGGTCATCCAGTTGGACCCTTCTTCGACTATAACATCAGCCACCTCCCTACTTTTGATAGACCTTTCAGCTAATACTTCTACTAGGACTTCCTTAGTTAGGTGAGCAAATGTCATCGAAGCTAACTTGCTTAATGCATCTGCTTTTTTGTTTTGGTTTCTTCGAACATGCTCAATTGTATAAGATTCAAACCCCTTGAGTAGTTCTTTAGCTTTGTCCAGGTACAGTTTGATGGTAGGTTGTCTTGCCTCATAAGAACCTTTGATTTGGTTTACCACTAGCTGAGAGTCGACAAAAACCAAAAGGTTACGTACTTCCATGTCCCTGTCTAAAGAAAGACCTGCTAACAAGGCTCCATACTCTGCTTCGTTATTAGTTGCTTCAAATTCGAAGCGCATGGCATAAGTGTACTCTTTTCCCTCCGGACTGACTAACATCAATCCTGCTCCGGAACCATCAGAGCTTAAGGCTCTGTCTGTGTATAGCTTCCAATTATCCTCCTTCTTGAAGGATTCCTTCTTGGGAACTTCTTTTGCTTGACCAGGCTCGGAGGGTGTTTCGGCTAGGAAATCTGCAAATATCTGACCTTTTATGGAATTTGTACCTTTATATTCTATTTCATGTTCTCCCAACTCGATGGCCCATTTGGCTATCCTTCCTGACTTTCCGGGCTTCGATAGTATTTTTTTGATTGGCTTGTCAGTCAATACCGTAAATGGGATAAGCTTGAATATACCTCCGAAGTCATCTTGCCGCATGAATCAGAACTAGGATTAGCTTTTCCAACTCTGGGTAGTTCAATTCAGCCCCTTGCAAGACCCTACTAATGAAGTAAATGTGAATTTGTTTCTTTTTTAGCTAAAAGCATTACGATAATACTTTCGAAGGATGCTGCGATATACATGAATAACACTTTGCCTTTGATTGGGGCTGTGAGTGTTGGTAGTGATCTATCTGCGCCCTTTGACAAAAACCTTCTTAATGCTGCTAGCTTCCCATTTAGGCTTTGTACCTCTTTTAGTGATTTTGGGGCCTGTAGGTCTGTGATGGCTTTGAGCTTCGAAGGATTAGCCTTAATCACTTGTTTCGTGATTAAATGCCCGAAAAATTACCCTTCTTCGACACCAAAGGAGCATTTCTTCGGATTAAGCTTCATGTTGATTGCTCTTAACTAGTCGAAGGTTTCTTGGATGATAGAGAGCAAGTCTTCCTCTGTCCTGCTCTTTATGACCATGTCATCAACGTATGCTTCCAAGTTTCTTCCTATCTGCTTGTTAAAAACCTTGTCTACCAATCGTTGGTATGTTGCCCCTGCGTTCTTTAGACCGAAAGGCATCTTTTTGTAACAGTAGACGCCCTTTCCAGTGTAGAAAGCTGTCTTTTCTTCATCTTTCTCTGCCATTTGTATCTGATGGTACCCTTTGTAGGCATCTAGAGAACACTTCAAACGAAACCCTGAGAGGGACTCAACCTTCCAATCTATCTCCGGCAGAGGATAACAATCTTTTGGGCATGCTTTGTTAATATCGGTGAAATCAAAACACATACGCCACCCTCCGTCACTTTTCTTTACCATAACTGGGTTGGCCACCAATGTTTGGTATTTCACCTCTCTAAGTATTCCTGCTTGTATGAGTTCATCTACTTCCTTGCAGGTGGATGCACTACTTTCAGTTTCCAGGCTTCGACGCTTCTGCTTAATAAGTTCAATATGCTTTAACTCATTAAGCTTATGCTTCGTGTCGAAGGATTTGCCATCGATCGTGAGAGTTCTCGGAACCCCTGTCATGTCAGAGTATGTCCATGCGAAGACATCCTTGTTGGCCCTGGGGAGCTTCTCCAGGCTTGCCTTGAAAGTGACAAGGAGCTGCTTCCCAATTACCACTGTTTGTTCTGGATGAAGCTCATTTATCACAATACGTTCTTCAGCGTCTGCGCAACTTAAAATGATTTTCGGAGGGTCTTCCGGGCTTTCTTTGATCTTCTTTCGAACATCCTGTGCCTTTCCCTAGTTGTAACTGGAAAATGTGGTTCAATCCCATATGCCGTTTGGAACTTAACTGCTGCATGTATGGTAGAAACCACAATGCCCATCTTTTGCTTGACGGTTCTCCCTATCAACAAGTTATAGGGAGAATCGGACCTTACGATTGCGAAGGTGAGAGTGTCCATCCTTGTAAGCCTTCCCTCACCAATTGCTATGTCTAGGGTAACTTCTCCCAAAGGCCATGAGTGTTTCCCTGAGAAACCCACCAAGGGTATCTTCGAGCCTACCCTTTGTGACCTAATCGAAGGCTTGAGCTTTAGGAAATAGTGCTCATATATGATTTCGCAGGAGCTTCCACAGTCCATGTAAGCCCTATTCACTTCTCGATTAGAAATGAGGACCTTTATAACCATCAGATCATCTGAAGGAGGCCAGAATGTTATGGAAGGGAACGTTACTTCCCCCACTACTTGTACCTTCTCCTCTACCTCCTTTCTCTTCTGACTTGTTCCTCCCCAGCGAACCATAAGGATTGGAGCCTCATTGGTGGTATTCTTCTCCAACTGAGTGTCGGAGATCTTTTCTTTACCCTTCCTTATGCCTTTCACAAGGTGTGTCAGCTGTCCAGATTTTACAGCTTCCTCTATCTGCCTCTTCAGTTCCCTGCAACTATTCGTTTCGTGACCAAAGTCTTCGTGGAAGTAACAATACTTGGTTGGATCCCTGCTTTTGCCCTTGCTAGTAATGCGAGGGGGTAGTTCGAAAGCTTTCGCTGCTCTCTCTTTGGCCATTATCTCCTTTGGGGACTTCGTTAAACTTTCTAGCCAGCCGTGATTGGAACTTTTGTTGTAAGGGGCGAACCTGTTTTGGCTCTTGTTTATGTTCTTCGATCCTTCCCATGAACAATGCTTCGAGAACCTGCTGTTATCTTCCTTGTTTTCAATCAGAGCCCCATTGGTAGACACCTATTTGGCTTCTATCCAGGTGTATGTTTTCTCCATCAAACCCTTATACGTTGCTGGAAGGTCGGTGGATAAGAATTCCACCAAAGTTCGGTTTTAGAGACCATGTACGAAACCTGAAATACGCTAATCTTCATGTAAACCCAGAATCTCCAGATTTTTGTCTGTGTATCTTGTGACGAAGGTGTAAACCCAGAATCTCCAGAGTTTCGTCTGTGTATCTTGTGACGAAGGCTCTTGTGCATTCGTTCTCCTTCTGCTTGATGTTGTGTGTTGTTAGGTGAGTCCTTGTGAACTTCTTCTGTCGGCTGAAGTGTGAACGAAACTTAGCCATTAGGTCAGCGAGGTTTACAATGCAACCTGGCTTCTGTCCATTCTGTTGATATAAATAAATGACTAAAAACGTTATTCATATCTTTCGATATCTCTATGTTTTGATAATCACAAAACGAAAACTCATCAAACCAAAGATTATGACATAAACAAGTATTTAGTAGTAAATACTCATCTTTACCATTAAATCACTTAAGGTATGAATAAACAAAGTGTCTAATGTATTACAAGATCAAAGGAACATTTTTGTTAATCACTAGATAATTATAAAATGTTACAAAACATTTTATATCTTTTGTAAAACATTTTTGGAATTAAAAGGATATGTTTTATTCATTACAAATTTGTGAATTCAAATTTTCAATCAAAAATGGCAAATCTAATCCAGAAAAATTCCCCTCACAAAAGGACAAGAAAATCCAACGTTCAGGAGGGCGGCCCCCTTAATTATACTAGGCGGCCCCCTTAATCATTAAGGGGACCGGCACGCTCCAGAACAGTATTTTCTGGCCCTATAAATATTGGATCATTCCACATATTTTTCTCACCTTTTTGCACTAAAAACTTTCTGATCTAAACATCCCTCTCCATCCTCTAAAAATCCTTTGATCTTATATACTTTGATCTTTGTTTCAAAGTGATTTAAGCCTCAACACTCAAGTTCAAAGAGAATAATACTTTTATTAGAAGTATTACAACTTAGTATCATCTTGCTATCTATGTTGTTCGTTTGTTTCATCTTGTTAATCTTTCATATTTTGGTGAATAAGGTGTATGTATTAGTTTGCTAGATTTAGTTGTAGAATCTAGAATTGTTGTAAGTGTGTAGTGGAAGTTGAAGTGAAGAAGTAGTGTTGGATAATAGTGAAGATATGAGAGAGTGGCAATAGTGACTAGTAGTGAAGAAAGTGAAGCTTTCAAGTGGAGAAGACTTGAAGACATTAGTAGATTGAAGTTGTGAAGACTCAAGTGGCTTGAAGGTGCAAAGATATTATTGGCTTGAAGTTGTGAAGAAATTGGTGCTTTGAAGTTGTGAAGTTGCAAGACATTGAAGTCGTGAAGAATTTTGTGAAGGCGTGAAGATACTAGTGGTGTAAAGACTTATTGAAGAAGTCAAAGGTGTGAAGAAATTGTGGTGTGTTATTTGGTGTGAGATTGGTTCTAGCTACGATTAGAACTCGACACCTTGCTTTGTGTCGTTAATTAGTGTAAGCGTTTGGTGTGTACGGTTTTCTCCGCCATAAGGGAGGTTATTGACTTAGTGAAGAAAACTCTCGAGTTCGGTGCTCGGGGAGTGGAGTAGGGCAAGGAAGGTGTCCTTGTAGCCGAACCACTATAAATCCTTTGTCTCTCGGTTTGATCTTTCCATCCCTCATTCTTTACTTGTTTACTTACTTGCTTCTCGTACATTATTATTATTGTGTGTTGTGCATATATTGGTTTCACATAAAGATCAAACTAGGTTCTATTCAAAACATTAATTATACATTAGTAAATTAAAAGTATATACAATCATTAAAACACATATACACATATAAATACATACTTATATTTAAGTGAGATATATGAAATTATAATTTTTATTCAACACTTTAAATAAGTAGTATTTATGTGACATATGTGAATTAATTTGTATCTATACTTTAGCTTAAAAGGTTTTTACAAATTACCATCAATTCTTTGTAAGTAAACTTTTATTAAAACGAAAAAGACGCAAAACTATTCAACCCCCCTTCTAGTTTTCCACAATTGGTATCAGAGCCACGTCTAGCAAGATTTTTAAAATAGATTGTATTTTAAAACTTGTAACGATCTATGGAAGTTGAAAAATATGTAGAAGGGAAATTTGCACAACAACCACCTTTATTTGAAAATGATCATTTTCTTGAATGGAAAAACAAATTTGAAAATTATGTGAAATCAATAGATCTTGATCTTTGGTATATCATTTCAATGGGTGATCTTAAACCAACCAAAATAGATTTTGAAAATCAACATAATAATCTTCAAACTAAAATTGATAAAAACACTAAAGCCAAATTACTTATTTTCAAAACTCTACCAAGAGTTAAATATGAAAGATTATCTCGTTGTAAAGCGGCAAATGATATTTGGAAATGTCTTTTAAAGATTCACCAAGAGAAATGTAGAATCAAAGATGATAAACTAGATATTGCACAAGAAATAGTTAATCTAGAAAATTTAGTAAATAAATATTTCGTTGAAATAAACACATGTACTACTAGTTCAAATGTGATCATTGAAGGTATCTACAACGAAGAATACATGAGCCAAATCCGAAGAAAAAGCGTGAATAAATCATGGTGCAACAAGTGCAAAGAAGACGATGACAATACGGCTTATGAGAATATTCAAACAAATGAGAACACAAGTATTGATGGCAAGAACTACATGTTTCTAGATCCAAGTGAAACTACAAACAAAACATGGAGCGACATGAAAAATAGAATTGATCACCATATAGCATGTGAAGAATGTACAACTACAAATAAGGTACAATCCAAAACCAAACATTTTTGCTATGATCAATTTATATTAGAATTTTTTAAAATGGAAAACAACTTCAAACATTTTTGCAACATTGACTCAAAAAATATTTTTAAGAACGAATTTTCAACATCCGCTGAAAACAACTTTGAAAAAGAAATCATTTTAGAAGATAAAATGTCTAGACTTAAAAGTAATATTGAAATCGATCTTGAATGTAAAAAATGTCGAGACTACAAACATGAAATTAAAATGGAAAATGAAAAAGCAAAAACATTGGCAAAGTTCAAAAATAGTTCTAAATCTTTAAAATATCTTCTCAACATTCAAAAGCCATTTTATAATAAAACCGGCTTAGGATTTATCGTAAATGATCCTTCAACAAATGTATCAAAACAAATAAAATTTGTTAAACCTAGTGAATAAATTTAGAACTAATACTATTAACATTCATTACTTATTACTCTCGTCAAGAAAGTCATTGTTTGTTAATTAAAACAAACTATTGATGAATTCTTGTACTTATCGATGACATCCCCATCATGTGCATTCAAATGCAATGGATGTTCTTATCTAACCAACTAGGACGCATGAGAATCTGGGTACCAAGCTGTTTATCATGTTTAGGTAATTAACAAACGAAGAGTCTATTACGTGTTGATTTACTCATCTCGCTCTATTACCTTTGACGGATATTGGTTTCTATCACGTCGTTTCACATTCTGCTAATGTTTCGCCTATGACGTCGTTGCGGGAATCTTCTTGTCTTGGCATTTTGTTCTTCACTCTTGGAGTATTGGTATCATGGTGTGTCCGTTACTATTTCAAGATGAAGCCTCCTAAGTACTACTTCTATTAGCCTTCACGACTTGTGGTGATTGGTGTGATCGATTGAGCATCTCGGATCCAGTTCCCTTGATTTCTATTCATGGGAATATTACTTGGCTACTTCGACATGTTTTGGACTAACTCTTAAGATTTCTTCTATCAACGTCATGCCCACTCTTAAAGAAAAGCTGGACCTGAGATAAGTTTTCTTTTCAAAAACTTGCCAATATTACATTATATTTTAGAATGTTTTAATTAGTATGTGAATATGATTTAACTAATAAGTTGCCATGCTTTTAGATTATTAACACTAATATATGCATACATGGCATTAGCATTATAAACTTTCTTGTTGTTTAATCTATTATCATTCTTCTTAATCTTCTATAATCTATAGTAGAACATTTCCACTTTATCTATATGATCTTACTAGTTGCATAAATAGATGTATTATAATTGAGACTTGTTTGCAACTTGATATTATGATGTTATTTGTGTATATATATATATATATATATATATATATATATATATATATATATATATATATATATATATATATATATATATATATATGAATGCCTATCTTGTATCCATGAACTATTTACTCTACTCCTTCCTATCCCGTTGCATTTAGATCATAAATATCTATCATCTACCTTTAATACCTTTAGATGTCATTAGAGATGATTATGTATGACAATGGGCTAAATTGATTCTCTTGAGCATGATAAGCTTCCATTTCAAATCCTTCACTTGCAACTCCTTGATTATCATGATCAAAACATCATGGTTAAAACTTCTCTCTTTTTGAATGAAATAATTTTTTTTTAACAATTTACTTAACTAAAATTTCTTTCACAACCTTATTTTAATCAAAAACAAGATTGAAATTCTTTTTATACGTTATGAAACAAAACTCAATTTGTGTTATTGTAATGCACACTTGAATTTACTTCAAAACATTGTTGAATAAAACTAAAAACATTTTGCTTAAAACACATTTGACTTTCTCACATATGTCATACACCTCTATTGGAAATGACATTCACAATTTCATCAAATCATCTCATGAGAATCATAGCTTGCCCATATGGACCTTGTTTGTAACAAGTCTTGAAGTCCATACAATCATATCCACCTATTTGTTACTTGTTAACAATCATCAACATGTTTGCTCTAGACTAAATGTTATCATCTTCATATAGTTACACATTTTACTTATTTGACTTATTGCCTTCTTAGTTGCATATCTTAATTGATGAATTATTAGATAGCATGATTATTAGAAATTAATTTCCTAATTCAATTATTTTTATATCACTCTTTACATTCATGAATAGTATGCCATATATTGCCTCAAAGAGTTGAACTTACTTGAATCCAAATCCAAAAACACAACCTTTTTGAAAATTTTCTGCCAAAAACCCATTTCTGGCATTCTGGGAATCACCAGATGGGCGGCCCCCTTAATTATATAAGGCGGCCCCCTAAATGATTAAGGGGACCGGCCCCTAATTAAGGGGACCGGCCATCTGATGGTCGGGGATACTGTTATCTTTATCACTTTTTGACCCATTTCAGCCTATACTTCTCAAAATTCACAAACATATTTTGTCCCATGCTATCCCTCAAAATTTACCTTCCTAAACCACATTTCTCATACACTATATATACCCTCTTCCCATCATTAATGCCATCACAACCAAACATGTCATCTCCCAACAAACAAAAACCTAAGATTTCAAGAACTGCAAGGATCTCCGTCAAACCCGTTTGGAGGAGGAAACTTGATTCTTGTCATAACTCAAGTGATGTTGTTCCAAGTCAACCAACTACTAAACCTCAAACCCACAATAATGACTCATCTCACAACCTATCACCCACTCATTCCCTCATTCATGCTTCTTCTTATGATGAGCATGCTCAATCCCAAAACAACAATCCCAATTTCTCAATTAATACTTCACATGTTGCTCATTCAACAAAAACACCACTCACTCTTGGAGAACCTCTTCCACCCATTTCATGTTTTCATGACTACCCAAGCTCAACCATGTCTCCACCACCAAGAGTACCACCACCACATCCTACAACCTCACATGCCATTCCTATGTTGCATGTTCAAACCTTCACCCAAGATAACCATCATGTTCCACCATCATCACCTTCCTCCGAACACTTAGAGTTCGTTGAGGAGCTAAAAGAGGCTCATGAGCTTAATGCTCTTTTAGCATTACATCTTGCGCAATGCAATTTGGATCCAACCCAATCAAGCTCACCATCATCACCACACAACATCAACCAAGTTGAGAAGCATGTCAACAATTGCCCTTGTTGCATCTTCCTTCAATAACAAACCATTGCCTTGAATGAGCACTTCACTTGGATTGAGTATCTTCTTATAAGATCTCAACAAACATCATCACTTGAACAACATCAAACCCCTCAATCAACAAACCCTATCTCTAACCCACCACCTACAAGTTCCACATCTCCAAACTCACCAACATCCATGCAACCAAAAGTTTATCTCCACTAAACCACCAAGCATTTTATATGCTTATGTTTCACATTTTCAAATATAACCTTTCAACCATATTGGGATTCAAGAAAGTTTGGTGACACTCCTTGTTAGCACAATAGGATGCTATACTTAGTCTTAGTATTCTATAGTTATGGCTTTTGTAACAATGATTATGGGTTGACATAATCATTTTCTATCAATGAATGACTTAATATGTATTCCTTATTATCTTTTGCCATGCCTATTACTTGTTGGTAGTATGATATATGTGTTTGCTTTTGCTATGCTTCTGCTTCTAATATTTTTCTTGCAAGAATTCCAATTCTCGAACCCTTGGTGCCCTCAAAAGAGGGGGAGCATACATCAAGGGGGAGCTTACTTCCTTTTGGCTTAAACATTTTTGATTTTACAAAAAGGGGGAGAAGTGAATATAAACTCACTAAATACTTGTCTAAAAATTAATTTTTGGATTTAATGAGTTTAGGTTTTGTAATCATCAAAAAGGGGGAGATTGTTGATATAAATAAATGACTAAAAACGTTATTCATATCTTTCGATATCTCTATGTTTTGATAATCACAAAACGAAAACTCATCAAACCAAAGATTATGACATAAACAAGTATTTAGTAGTAAATACTCATCTTTACCATTAAATCACTTAAGGTATGAATAAACAAAGTGTCTAATGTATTACAAGATCAAAGGAACATTTTTGTTAATCACTAGATAATTATAAAATGTTACAAAACATTTTATATCTTTTGTAAAACATTTTTGGAATTAAAAGAATATGTTTTATTCATTACAAATTTGTGAATTCAAATTTTCAACCAAAAATGGCAAATCTAATCTAGAAAAATTCCCCTCACAAAAGGACAAGAAAATCCAACGTTCAGGAGGGCGGCCCCCTTAATCATTAAGGGGACCGCCCCTAATTAAGGGGACCGGCACGCTCCAGAACAGTATTTTCTGGCCCTATAAATATTGGATCATTCCACATATTTTTCTCACCTTTTTGCACTAAAAACTTTCTGATCTAAACATCCCTCTCCATCCTCTAAAAATCCTTTGATCTTATATACTTTGATCTTTGTTTCAAAGTGATTCAAGCCTCAACACTCAAGTGCAAAGAGAAGAATACTTTCATTAGAAGTATTACATCTTAGTATCATCTTGCTATCTAAGTTGTTTGTTTGTTTCATCTTGTTAATCTTTCATATTTTGGTGAATAAGGTGTATGTATTAGTTTGCTAGATTTAGTTGTAGAATCTAGAATTGTTGTAAGTGTGTAGTGGAAGTTGAAGTGAAGAAGTAATGTTTGATAATAGTGAAGATAGGAGAGAGTGGCAATAGTGACTAGTAGTGAAGAAAGTGAAGCTTTCAAGTGGAGAAGACTTGAAGACATTAGTAGATTGAAGTTGTGAAGACGCAAGTGGCTTGAAGGTGCAAAGATATTATTGGCTTGAAGTTGTGAAGACATTGGTGCTTTGAAGTTGTGAAGTTGCAAGACATTGAAGTCGTGAAGAATTTTGTGAAGGTGTGAAGATACTAGTGGTGTAAAGACTTATTGAAGAAGTCAAAGGTGTGAAGAAATTGTGGTGTGTTATTTGGTGTGAGATTGGTTCTAGCTACGATTAGAACTCGACACCTTGCTTTGTGTCGTTAATTGGTGTAAGCATTTGGTGTGTACGGTTTTCTCCGCCATAAGGGAGGTTATTGACTTAGTGAAGAAAACTCTCGAGTTCGGTGCTCGGGGAGTGGAGTAGGGCAAGGAAGGTGTCCTTGTAGCCGAACCACTATAAATCCTTTGTCTTTCGGTTTGATCTTTCCATCCCTCATTCTTTACTTGTTTACTTACTTGCTTCTCGTACATTATTATTATTGTGTGTTGTGCATATATTGGTTTCACATAAAGATCAAACTAGGTTCCATTCAAAACATTAATTATACATTAGTAAATTAAAAGTATATACAATCATTAAAACACATATACACATATAAATACATACTTATATTTAAGTGAGATATATGAAATTATAATTTCTATTCAACACTTTAAATAAGTAGTATTTATGTGACATATGTGAATTAATTTGTATCTATACTTTAGCTTAAAAGGTTTTTACAAATTACCATCAATTCTTTGTAAGTAAACTTTTATTAAAACGAAAAAGACGCAAAACTATTCAACCCCCCCCCCCTTCTAGTTTTCCACACATTCCACCAGAAACGAGTGGAATCCTTTAAAATGTATGTGAACATGTGGCAAGCCACAGGCATGACTCATTTCTGCATCCTAATCGCCCCTTCGAACAAATGTAGGAAATTATCGGGGTCCCCCTTTCTGTCATAAGTACCTATGTGAGAAGGCATTTTCAAACCATCGGGAAGAGGATAATCTTTAATCCATCTTACGAAGGGTGTTTCGGAACCCGTAGGATCTGAATACAGGCAATTGTAAGGTGTTGCACCCATGGGGATAGCATTGTATGGATTATGGTTAGGGGTACTCCCGAAGGAGTTTGGTTAAGATACGGAGGATAAAGTGTATTCATGTTGAAGGGGTAATTATTACCTATGGTGTACAGAGGGTATGCCATGGGGTGACTGAAGAGTAGGTTGCCATAATTTTAGGGAAGACTATGGTTGGCTAGGTTGCCTATTCATCAGAGGGTAAAGATTCCGAGGGTAAGTCTGAGTTTGGAATTGTAGATACATACCATTGGGAGGAAGATTTCCTCCCATGTTAAATGGAAGTGGATTTCCTTCTACGCCGGATGCGTGAGAAGGCTGCATCGGAACCCCTGCTTCAGTTCTTCCCAAAAGAGCAGCTAGCAGCGGAGGGAGATTTACCTCCGTATTTTCCCTTCGTTGGCTCCTTCCATTGGAACCTTCTGCCATTGTCCCTTCTCTTCATGTGGGAGCCCTCTCAGGGATCCCTTCAAAACTAACAGACCTCCTACCTATCCTTCGGCTAGAGGGAGATCCTATCCTTAATGCTGACTGCGTAACCCCTTGCTCCTGAGGCCCCGGCTCCATCTCTATCTCTTCATCATAATCATCACTAGAGTACTCAAATTGTCTTCGCATCTCCGTGTTCCGAGCCCGTCTTCTACGAGCCCTTAGTAGTGATTCCAACTCTTTAAAGTTGGCTTCGTCAAAGGCTGGGCTAATAACAGGTTCTGGATTAGCTGACGTCGAAGCGTGGTGATTAGGTGTTATTTCTAGATAAGATCGTGTTGTGAAAGTGGATGCCGTAATTGGGGGAAGGTTGTTAGGGTCAGTTGGTGGTATTGAAAGTTAAGGTCGAGAAGCCCGGTGGGGGTGTAACTTCTCTCTTTTGATTCATGCCAGAAAAGTAGCGGGTGTATTTGACTGGTTATTTGCTTGGGAATAATGAGACCAATTGTAGCGGGTCCCACAGATGGCGCCACTGACTGTACAATAAAATGCACGACCAGGCCTACGATGGTGATAGAATGGTATATAGGATGTTGTGGTTGCGCAAAGCTTGAGTTTAAAATGAAATAAATAAGAAATACGAAGACACTACGTTAAGTGATTGCACAAGGGTTGGGCCCTGTGAACCAGCTCTGGCGTGTGAATAAGTATTTGGTTTGATGAGTTTAATGAAATTGTAGTAAAGTGGAGTAGTAAAGATTGCATACCAGAATAATGACCCATCCAAAATATTTATAGGTGAAGAAACAGCCTTGGAGAGTGTTTGCACGTTTTTAGGAGATCATGGGGGCGTCCAATGATTTGTGGTAACTGCTAGGGCTTAATGCCCCACTCTTCTTGGATTAGCGGGAAAGCTAAGGAGAAAGAGGAGACATGGGTACGACTTGGTCTTGACATTGTTCCCTCCTAAGATCATCGGAGGACATGCCCCGCAGGGCTTAGGCCATCGATTGGAGAATTCCCAACTAGTAACTTCAAAGATGATTAGTTTTACGCCAATGAAGATTTTAGGAGGCTGACCGAAGCCTTCGATATGTAGGTTGCGTCCAGGCTCGAAGGGGGTCCTTCGACCTGATCGGAGGGCACATTATCAGTTCTCATAAAACCAATGGATACAATGGCATGATAATATGAATCCCCCTCAGCTTGTTCTTTATGATGTTTATAGATATTTACCGAGTACTTGTTTTGTTGCTCTTGCATAGAGCCTTCTCTTATACTCCCTATGTCTCATATTAAATGTTTTTTTTTTTACTTTTATGAATTTAACTATTTTTTGTTATATAATACTTGATACAAAATATATGAATGAATTAGTGTTTTTTTTTTTTTTTTATGAATTAGTTTTTTTTTTTTTTTTTTTTTTTTTTTTTTTTTTTTTTTAATATTGTGTAACACAAATAAAAATATTTAAGCTTAAAGTTGAAAACTGCAGAAGTCAAAACAAAACATTTAATATGCGATGAAGAGATTAATAGTTTTATTGTATTTGCTCTTGTGGCTTTACAATATTGTTGCATTAAACAAAGAAAAAAAAAAATCTAGTAGATCGACCTTTCTTGATCTTTTCTATTTCTGTAATTTGATCTCTAAAGGTTAATCCGGAAACGAAACACATGATAATCCATGCAATTATACATCTTATACATGTCAAGAAATTAAGAAACTGGTTAGGCCTAACGACCAATTTGGAATCATATAATAAATTTAGAAAAGAATATCAACGATTATTATATGGTCAGATAAACCATCGTTAAAGTGGCCTAAGAGTATACGTCCTTATAGTTTTAGAAGAGATCGACAGTGATTCAAACACAGCTAAGTATATACGTAGTATATTGGAATGACAAGGAAAGAGTGGTGAAATAATTTCGTAAATACCGGTAAAATGACGTACATTTTATTTGAACAAGAATCAGGGACGGAAGTAAAAGGGTGTTTCGTGTGTCACAAGATCTCGATATATAGAAGTTTGCTTCGTAGTACTAATTTTTGTAAAAATTATTGAATTTTTTAAAATGTATTCGTTCTCAATGCATAGTGTTTCTTGTTTTGCTTAGTTAGTTCATCAATTAGTGAAAAGTGAAATTAGTTTTCACCAAACCAATCATTTTAATCCAATTCATATTTTTTTATTAACTTTTTTCCCGTTATACCACATTTAAAAGAAATTGTAAACCCGACTACTTTTAGCTCTAATTACGTTTCTTACAAGAATCCTTCTAGTTCTTATAGTACTTTCATATTAAGTGCTTTTATGAGTTTGTCCAAAGACGTACGATTCTGTTAAGGCCAATAATTGGTACGCCAAGATAATAACGGTGATCAATAATTTGCATCTTCTCGCACGTAAAAAGTGTATCGTTCTGAAGATGAAAACCCTGAAGGACACGTTGCATATGGCTGCAAGTGGGGAACATAAATTCCTACAAATGCTCGATACATGACAAATGTGGTCCTCTTTTTCATCTCCAAATTACATTAATTTTTGTACCCACTCTTTAACTTTACATGAAATAAGTGTTGTAAAAGGATGCGGTTTTAAATTCGTTGAATCTAGTAGTCGAGCTATAGAAGTTTTAGGCTGTGTTTTATCTCGTGGTAGGTTATTGTTAACGAATCAAGAACGTTTAATGAACATAGATAAAACCAAGGATGATATGATGCTTGAAACAAAAAACAACCTTACATAAAACCGATAGTCTGATTTTCTATTAGGAACAAAATTGAAGGGTTCGGAATTTTGGTTTTGGTCTCCCTAAATAGTATAAACTAATTAAACCAATTACTATACTGAGTTGTTTTGTTAAGTAATATCTTTGTCGGGTATCCACCCTTTCTAAAAAGAAAGAGTCTTACAGTTTTGTGTCCTCTCTATTTAAAAAGTTTGGTTTTTCTGACTTCTCTTTATGGTCACAAGTTAAACATATTAAAATGATACATGAATTCATGAAAATGGACTTAGGCTGGATGCAGTAAGGATCGAGAATAAGGGTCAATCCTTCTCTTTTTCCCTGTCACGTCAGTTTCTCTCTCCAGCGACCTACAGGCGATTCAGTGCCACAGTAAGAGCGACCAAGTTCAATTTTTTTTTTTTTTTTTTTTTTAACACAAACTAAAATTTCATTAATAATTAAAACGTTACATATTAATTCAAATAAAATAAAAACATTACAATATAATTCAAATAACATTAAAAAACATTACGATAAAACGACTAAACTAGTTTGGATTATTATGAGGCTGCCAAATGTGTTCCACCAAATCGGCTTTGAGGCTAAGATGAGTTGTTTTGTTGCATATCTCCCTAGTAATTTGCAATGATTCCTCATGCGTATTTAAGGGATCATAAGAACGGTGCTGCTCAGCTGGAAAGAATTCGGGAGATATCGCCCGCCCTACGTCTTGAATTATCATATTATGTAATATGATGCATGTGTACATAATATGTCCAAGACGCTCTTTGTTAAATCCCTTAGCCGGCTGTTTAATCATTAGGAACTTCCTCTTTAGTACACCAAAAGCACGTTCCACATATTTTCTTGCAGCTTCATGCATCCTCTTATATAATTGACGCTTTTCATCATGCGTCCCTGTATTTCTAATAGACTTCACAATAACAGAGTATTCCGGATATATCCCATCAGCAAGATAATATCCCCGTTTATAAGGCACGCTGTTAGCAACGAATTCCACATCCGGTGCTCTCCCCATTTTGAGATCATTGAAAAGAGGGGATGCACGTAAAACATTTACGTCATTATTCATACCGGCAACACCAAAGAATGCATGCCAAATCCATAAATCTTGAGAGGCGATCGCTTCCAATAAAATGAAAGGAGTTTTCCCGTGATCACCCCTACAAAATTGAGCTTTTAAAGCATGTGGGCAATTCTCCCATGGCCAATCTGTCTAATCAATGCTTCCTATCAGCCCCGAAAACCCATGAACTCGATGGTGATGCTCATAGAGTCTGTCAACGTCAGTAACCGTCGGCTTTCGCAAATACTCTGCACCATATAACTCCATGATGGCCTCACAAAATTTATAGAGACACTGATTCGTGCTAAACAATCAGCTTATATTGACCAAGTAAATGGTCAACAAAGTCAAACTCTCTAGAGCAATACTCCGGTGATAGTATAGTGTGTACCCGGGTCGTTAAAGTCCCAGCGAGATTGAAATGGTGTTATTTGAAATCGTTTAGGAATTAGTGGCACTGAGATCAGTAGCCCAGATGATATGGAATTGATTTTGCTACTGTTATTTTGGTATTTGTACACATATATAATATTCAAAAAAATTAGATATACAGGTATATGCACAAATTCACAATTAAGATCACGTAACAGACAGGAAAAGTGGGATTTTGAACAATTACAAACTACAGGGGGTGCTTTTGAAAATTTTTGAAACTTAAAATTAAAAGAAAATTGAAAATGAAAATGAAATTATAAAAATGATTATTTTACTATTTAAATATTATTTAATTAATTAAACTAATTAAAATCTACTTTAAATCTAATTTTAATTAACTAAAAATTACAAGATTTACAAATTAAACTAAAAATTTGCAAAAACAATTTATAAACTTAAAATAGAACTTGAAGAAAGTATAAAAAATAAAAATAAATATTTTTGTCTTTTTATGGATTTTTTTTATTAATTAAAAACTATTTAACTTAATTAAACTAATTAAACTATTTAAAATTACAATTAATACTAAATTAACTTATAAAATTATGAGAAAATTTATAAAATTATTTAACCATCACAGGAATCCTACAAAATTATAAAAACTTCTAAAAATTATGTTTAAGGCTAATCCACTAATTAATTACCTTTTAATTAACTTAAATCTATTTTAAATAATTAAAATAAGAAAAATGGAAAATGAATAGTAGAAACTAAAAATATATTTTCTAAAAGTCTTAACTAATTTATAAAACTTATAAAAATTATAAAAACCTACTATTGTTACTAAAAATTTAAGAAAACTAATTAATAATTAATATTACCTATTTAATTAATTAAACTAGTTTTAAATCTAATAAATAGTAAACTAATCAGGAAAAATCTAAGAAAATTATTTTAAATACTTAAAGGTACTAGAAAATTTATAAAATTATAAAAATGGACAAGTGCATAAAAATAAGCTGAAAAGAAAATTGAAAAAGGTAGATTCTATTAAATAGACACTATCACTTATTTTATTTTTGGATTTTTTGAGTTTTTATTTTTGACAGCTAATTATATGATGAAATTAAGTAACTTTTGTGAAAAAACTTTTTTCTTAGCTTAAAAATAAGCAGTATGCACCCCCTTTAAGTTAAACAGTTGACTTTGTATGACCAAGTAGGCAAATAAGCACACAGGACTGAATGTGGGGTCCACAATGGCAAAACTAGGTACAAATAAGCTCAATAGACTAAAATAAGCCATAAACAACAAGCAATGAGCACAAATAAGCTGTTTGGAATGAAATAAGCACTTTGAAGACTGAAACTTAACACAGAATTGGGACAGACTTTGAGGTGGATTCCAGGTGGGGTCCACTTGTTCCTAGGTCAAACCAAGGGTCAAACCTTGTACCCTGGTAGGAGGGGGTTGTCTAAAGCTAATTGTGGGTTGTGGGACCCACTGAGGTGGTCAGAAATCACCACCAAATTGGTGGTGATGGACTGAAATCTGCTGGTGCAGGGGAACTTGCAGCCCTGCAAGTGACTTTGGGACAAGCTGGGGCTCACAACAAAATTCTTAAAAATACAAGCTCAATGGGATTCCAAAGATGAGCTGATAGATAATGATTAGGAACAAGTTTCACTGTCTCAATCCAAACACATAAATCACAACAATTACTTGAAATTTTGAGATTTTCTATAAAAGTGGAAATTTGACTTTTTCACATGAACTTAAAGGTTGACTTATTTGAGATTGTACCTTAATCTAATGACTGAAAATGTTAAGATGAGTTATAATGAGCTGAAATTAAGATACTACAACAACTTTTGAACTGTTATGGGTGGATTAGGGATCAAGATGACATCACAGTTAACTGTGATGGATGGATTTTTGTGATTTTGACTTTTGCTTATAAAACAACTAGTACAAGAGCTTGGCTGTGATGTTTTGACCTTCAAAATGAAACCTCAATAAATTTTAACCACTAAAAAGTTTATATGCTCAGCTAAACCAAACCATCCAAACACCCCTTAATGCTTAACTGTTTTGTGATTTTCAAATCAATTAGGTGCTAGGGTGTATAAACTTGATCCCAAACTACTAATTATAACTATTTGAACTTATTTAAGCACTTAAAGACAGAACACAATTACAAATACACAGGTTTAACACTTAACTAGTTTGACAGTTAAATCTAAGGTTTTAAGTTAACACAAAATCTAACAAACAAGTTATAAATATTAAGCTATAAAACACTTAAATAACACTGAGCAAACACAAATCTCACAGAATTTCAAGCAAGCTACAAAGATACTAAGATATTTAAGTTTTGAGAGGAATTTTAAAATGAGCAATTCTTACAAACTATCCCTAGCATGAACAAGGGATTTTCCACTGATGCCTATCTTTAGATAGGCCAACTCCACTTCAAATCTTGCCCACTTATGCTCCTTAATACCTGAAAATAACTCAAAAGCAAACACAGTTGACTAATATTGACTTTTTTATATTTTTGATGCTTTCTATCAACACTGATTTTTCGGGTCTCTAAAAGCTTTAATAAGCTTTATGGAACTTAAGTGATCTTAATTCAGTCCATGGTTCTTGATACAAGTAACAACTCAGCCTGTTGAGATTTTCATAATTTGGAATAAATGACAATAACACAAAATAGACTTGAACTTGGAATTTTATTGCTTGAAAAGATTTAAAATACAACTAGGAAGCTGCTACAATACTTGAACTAAGAAGATTACACTGAATTTGAAAGCTAATTTAAATTCGACACTAAATTTCACTAATTAAACTACACACTTCAATCCTTGCTTCCTTCTTCCTTTTATAGATGCCCATTAGGGTTCTCTCACTCCTCTGATCATTTCCCATCACAATTTGAGGCCATTGGATTACTGCAACCCTTTAATCATGTGACACATGTTTTGGCGGGAAATCCTTTTTTTGCAAATTGTGTCTGATACAAACAAGGGGTGGTGGCATTAAATGCTTGAGGTGAGGGTGTTTTGTAGTGATTTGGGCGGTGGATGTGATGGGGTGGTGGACTGGTGGTGATGGGATGGCCAAGTGGGGTGTGGGGGAGGGAAGATGATGGTTGTTTGACTATGTTTGACTGAGGTCAAATATTTGACCCCAGTTGTATTACTTTGGGAGGTGGGCTGTTTGTTTTGGGCCCAAGTGAAAAGGAAGTGGGTGGGCTTGTGGTGGACTGGACTATGGGTTTTGGTTTTATTATTTTGGGTAATATATTAGGTCCGGTTTGGTTTATGTTATCACAAGGACTAATTTTGTAATTTTATCGAAAGTTGGAGGGTGTGAAATGGCAATATTCCAAAGTGTTCACAAGGGTGTGTTTTGCCAATCTATGAATAGTATAAGGCCCTGGAATGATTTTTCCAATTAATTTTCACCAGGGACTAAAACTGCCAAACTTTTAAACTTCAGGGACCATTTGTGTAATTTTCACCAAACTTTTCCACCAAGGACCAATCCTGCCATAAAAGGTTAGTGCAAGGACAAAATTTGTTTTTCTCAAAGTTTTTAATATCCCAGGGACCATTTTTGACAATTTTCCAAACTTCAGGGACTAAACTTGACATTTTGTGAAAGTTTGCACCAAAGGACTAATTATGTCACTTTTTGATTTAAAAGGACCTTTGGTGCCTTTTTCAAGTTTTTTGAACAACTAGGGACTAGATTTGACAACTTTTGAAAGTTGAGGGACTGAAACTGCCAATTTTGCAAACTTTGTGCGTTTTTCATCTGTTTTTGATTATTTTGCATTTGAAACATGTAAAACACTTTCCTGGGATATTTTCACTATTTTGATTCATTATTGAGTGTTTTTAGATGTTTTGGCAGCTCAGAAAAGGTAAAAATGATGAGTATTTACACACTCATCAATCCCCCACACTAAAACATTGCTAGTCCCTAGCAATCTTTTGAGAAAAACCTGATGGATTTGAAAATCTCTTTACCAAAAGCCATCACTTCTGGAGTAGCCAGGTGTAAGAACTGTGGCACACCTGATAACCGTGTGATTTTGAGGAAACCACTAGCTGTCAACGGATTTGATTAGTCTTTACCAAAAGCCGTTTGCTTCTGGACTAGCCAGCATCTTGATGGACTAAGTCAACATCTTGGTGAGCTGATTACCAATTATGGATTTTCCACGGCCTTTACCACAAGCCATAATCTTGTGGGCTAGCCAACTCATTTGCTTTATGGTATATGGGGAGTTGAGGAACCATACAATTTTTTGTAAATTGCAAGCCATCAACGGGTTTGAGATGTCTTTACTAAGAGCCGTTTGCTCCTGGACTAGCCAATCCATTTGTCATTTAGACTTTGGCGGACTGATTACCACAAAAAAATTTTGAAATAAAGTGAAATTTTTTTGAAAAATTTAGGCCTAAAAATGGGGGTACCTAGAAAGTTTTGTGATAAAATTCGTAAGAATTCCCCCCCCCCCCCCCCCCCACACTAGAATTGAATATTGTCCTCAATATTCAAAGTCCCGGCTATTATGCTGAATCTCTGAACGGAAAAAGCTAATATTCGAATCTAACTGTGGAAATATCGATTTTATTTTTCACTTTATTTATCTGTACATATAAACATTATTTTTTTTCATTTCATTTTTTTTTGACTTGAAACTTATATACATATTTACTTTTCAAATGGTGGGCGACGGCCACTCCCCCACACTAGGGTGGTAGAAAGTAGAAAGAAGTCAGAAATACGGGTGAAAACCCATATATGTTGCTAATTTTTGTTCACCGAGTCACTAGCTTGACTCGATCCCCGAATTCATTGGTTCATGGGGAAAGTTTGGAGATCCGGGACAACCATGGATGGTATGTCCTCTCCAAAATAGTGTTTCAAACGATGACCATTCACTTTGAAGTTGGGACCTTCGGGTTGAGATAACTCAACAGTCCCGTATGGATATACTTTAGCAATAGTGAATGGTCCGGTCCATCGGGTTTTTAATTTCCCCGAGAAGATCTTTAACCTTGAGTTGAAAAGAAGGACTCTGTCACCGACGTTGAAAACGCGGTTCTTAATCTTAGATTCGTGAATCTTCTTTGTCTTTTCTTTGTAGATCAAAGAGTTCTCGTAGGCTTGATCACGAAGTTCGTTTAATTCATTGAGTTGAACCTTACGGTGATCACCCGCTTTATGAAGGTCGTAGTTTGCATGTTTCAAGGCCCAGTAGGCTTTGTGCTCGAGCTCGATCGGTAAATGACACGCCTTCCCGTATACAAGCTTGTATGGAGTACACCCGATGGGTGTTTTGTAAGCTGTACGGAAGGCCCAGAGTGCATCATCTAGTTTATCCGACCAGGAAGCACGGTTTTCACCTACTGTCCTCTCAAGAATCCGTTTTATACCACGGTTGGAAACCTCTACCTGCCCACTTATTTGGGGGTAATACGCGGTAGAAAGACGATGAGTAACACCGTACTTAAGCATGACTTTTGCAAATTGATCATTGCAAAAGTGAGTACCGCGATCACTAATGATGGCACGTGGAGTTCCAAAACGAGCAAAGAGGGATTTCAAAAATTTCACAACAACTCGGGCATCGTTAGTGGGTAAGGCCTTAGCCTCAACCCATTTTGACAAATAGTCAACAGCCACGAGAATATACTTGTTTCCACGAGAAGATGAGAATGGCCCCATAAAATCAATGCCCCAGATGTCAAAGATTTCACAAACTTGAATGGCATTTTGTGGCATTTCGTTCTTTTGTGAAATATTCCCGTGACGCTGACAAGCATCACAAGCTTTGACTAACTCGTGGTCATCTATATAGATCGTGGGCCAATAGAAACCGGAATCAAACACCTTTTTGGCGGTGTAGTTAGGACTATGGTGGCCCCCGGTGGGTCCAGCATAGCAAGCCTTGAGAATATCAGTGGCTTCCTGTCCGTATACACATCGCCTGATGACTTGATCAGCACAGATTTTGAAGAGAAAGGGGTCGTCCCAGAAGTAATGTTTAACGTCTTTGAAGAATTTGTTCTTCTGTTGGGACGTCAACCGCTTAACGATGAAGTTACCCGCATGGTAATTTGCAAAGTCGGCAATAGTAGAGTCACCATGAAAAGCAACCGCATTGAGTGTTTTGAGAGGAAATGTTTCATTTATTTCCTTTTTCTCGAACACATCCTGATGAGGGTTTTCTAATCATAAGAGATGATCAGCAGCAAGGTTCTCAGCTCCTTTTTTATCACGGATAATGATATCAAATTCTTGGAGGAGGAGAACCCAACGGAGAAGCCTTGGCTTTGCATCTTGCTTTGCAAATAGGTACTTCAAAGCCGAGTGATCCGTGTACACTACGCATTTAGTCAGGATTAAGTATGGCTGGAATTTTTCAAAGGCATACACCACAGCTAGGAGTTCTTTTTCAGTGGTGGTGTAATGACCTTGAGCCTCGGTCATAGTTTTGCTTGCGTAGTGTATAGGCTGAAAGTATTTTGCTTTACGTTGCCCCAAGACCGCACCTATGGAAAAATCACTAGCATCGTACATAAGCTCAAAAGGTAAGTCCCAATCGGGGGCAACAAGAATCGGTGCCTCGGTAAGCTTTTTCTTTAATGTTTCAAAAGCTTCGATGCACTCAGGAGAGAAGATGAAAGGAGCATCCTTCTCGAGGAGATGGGTCATAGGCCAGGCAATCTTAGAGAAATCTTGGATAAACCTACGGTAGAAGCCAGCATGACCCAAAAAGGTCCTAACACCTTTAACGATGGTGGGATGAGGTAATTTAGCAATGACATCGATTTTGGCTTTGTCAACCTCAATCCCGTTTTTTGAAATTTTATGGCCGAGGACAATGCCCTCCTTGACCATAAAGTGGCTCTTCTCCCAGTTGAGACTTAGATTCGTTTCTTTGCAACGTTTAAGCATCTGTTCCATGTGGGAGAGGCAAGACTGGAATGAATCCCCGATGACTGAAAAGTCATCCATGAATACCTCCATGGTTTTCCCGATCATTTCGGAAAAGATAGACATCATGCACCTCTGGAACGTGCCTGGTGCATTACATAAGCCGAAAGGCATACGTCTGTAAGCAAAAGTTCCGTAGGGGCATGTGAAGGTAGTCTTCTCTTGATCCTGGGGATCAATGGGGATTTGGAAGTAACCCAAAAAACCATCGAGGAAGCAGTAGTATTCATTCCCTGCAAGTCTTTCAAGCATCTGGTCCATAAAAGGGAGAGGAAAATGGTCTTTACGGGTGGCTTCATTTAACTTTCGATAGTCAATACATACTCGCCAACCTGTGACCAAACGACTTGGAATCAACTCGTTATCCTCGTTGGTGACAACGGTAATGCCACCCTTTTTAGGAACACAATAAATTGGGCTAACCCAAGGACTGTCAGATATAGGATAAATCAATCCCGCATCAAGAAGTTTAAGAACTTCTTGTTTGATAACTTTGTGGCTTTTGGGATTTATCCTTCTCTGTTGTTGCACTGCTGGCTTAAAGTCATCCTCCATTAAGATTTTGTGTGTACAAAAGTCCAGGCTTATGCCCTTAATGTCGGAGAGTTTCCAAGGAATTGCTTGCTTGTTTGCTTTAAGAACCTTCAGGAGTGCTGCCTTTTCCTCATCTTTTAAGTCTTTAGCAATAATGACGGGTAATTTATTATCACCCTCCAGGAATGCATATTCTAGATGAGGAGGCAAGTCCTTGAGCTCAACCTCGGGTAAGTCTTCAGTTATTTCAACATTTTTGACTTCCGCTTTATGAAGTATTTTTGGAGACGGAGAGGGTTAAGGATCGTCATTTAACAATCTTTCAAGGAGAAGAATGTCCCCCTCCGGGTCAAGATAGTTTTCATCAACCCCACTTGGGATTGAGCTATCTTGAGTAAGAAAAGCCTCGACCTCTTCCAGAAGGAAGTCACTTCCCTCAAACGGATTGAGGGAAGGGGAAGGGTCGGAAATGATAGGGTCAGTAGAAAGACTGCCACTGGATGAGAAACCAAGGACTTCTTGAGAATACTCCTCAGACGCAACATCGATGATGTCAATTCGGTTAACCGTTTCAGCGTCATAATTGGAGGAGTATCTTGAAGTCTAATCAAGATTGAATGTGATGGCTTCACCACCAATACGTAGAGTGATTTCTTCTTCGAATACATCGATTAAAGCACGACCCGTTCTTAAGAATCCCCTCCCGAGAATGAGAGGAACTCTTGGGTCAGCATCGAAATCAACAATCACGAAATCTGCCGGAAAATGGAACTTTCCTACTTTCATGAAGATATCTTCGGCAATGCCGAGAGGACGGGATATACTACGGTCTGCAAGCTCGAGTGTCATGCAGGTCGGGGTGAGAGCAGGAAGAGAGAGTCTTTTCCAGACTGTGTAAGGCATCAGGTTAATGCTTGTGCCAAGATCGGCCAAGGCAAAGCATTCAACCATTCCCGGGAAAATACAAGGAATGAGAAATCTCCCGGGATCTCCAAGCTTTTCGGGAAGCTTTTTCAAGAGCAATGCTCATTAAGAGAAGTTTTTGCCATTTCACAGAGTTTTTCTTTGTTGCTTATCAGATTTTTGATTGTCGAAGCAAACTTAGGCATGAGAAGAAGAGCATCCGCGAAGCTAATATCAAAGTGTAATTCTTGAAAATTTGATAAAATTTTTCCATCTGATGGTTAGCTTTTTCGCGGTTCTTTTGATCATTCATTCATGAAGGATATGGAATTGAAGGCTTAGGATCATTCTTTGGAATTTCATCAGAACTCACAGGAGGATCAAATACAACTTTCGGCTTACGAGCCGGGACCGGGACAACTTGAGGGTGGACGTTGTTGATACCTCCGTTATTAGTAGGAAGTACCGTGTCCGTAGTAACCTCAGGTTCACGTTCCGCTACCTTAATAGGAGGAGAAGAAGAGGTAGAGGGAATCGCGGGTCCATTGTATGATACCCCACTTCGGGTAGTGATCGCTTTGACGTCGCCCCTCGGGTTAGCGATCGTGTTGCTCGGTAGTGTACCCGGGCCCGAGGGTCGATCATTTAAAGACTTCTGAAGCTCAGAGATCTTGCTGATCAATAACCGATTCGTTTCTTCTTGTGCTTTCATGAATTGTTTTAGCACTTCATCGGAGGAAGACGAGGGTGGAACAACGTTTTAAGGAGGATTTTGAACACGGTTGTTTTGAAAATTCCCTTGATTTTGATTGTTGTTACCCTAAAAATTGTTTCTCTGATTGAAATTACCCTGATTGTAATTCCCTTGATTTTGGTTTCTTTGAAAATTTCCTTGAAAACCTTGGTTTTGATTGCCATTTTGAAAATTGTTTTGATTAAACTGGCCTTGATTTTGGTTCGGGTTTTGGAAATTTGAGTTTTGACCTTGGTTAAAATTCTGATTCGAGATACGGTTTTGATTTTGGTTAAAACCGGGAGGTCCGAGAAAATTGTTGGAACGATAGCTTAAGAGATTACGGTCCCCTTGCGGTTGGTAAGAATTACCCCCCGTATTGTAGGAACCGTGAGCAACATAAACGTTCTCTTGAGGAAAGCCAGCAGTAGCTGGACACTCAGAATAAAGATGTGGGCCCCCCACAAGTTTCACAACTTCGGGCCACGGCTTTCACTTGTTGATTTTGAACCTGATTTTGTATCGTTTGGTTCATTCTCAACACAGCCGTAGAAATATCATCCATCTTTTTGGTAAGAGTAACTATTTCAGGAGATGATGATGAAGGAGTAACTGAATTACATGACGCATCCCTCTCCGCAGAGGAATCTCAAAAGTTATGGTGGGCAGTCATGTTCTCAATCAAGTCATAGCACTCTTCGGGACACCTTTTCATAAAGGTCCCACCAACAGCAGCATTTAGAATATTTCGGTGCCTCAATGTCAGACCATTATAGAAGGTATCTATGATGGTAACTTGCAACATATTGTGATTAGGGCACCGATCAATAGCTAGCTTATAACGTTCCCAAGCCTCAAAAAGAGACTCATCGGGACGTTGCCGGAAGTTGCTGATATCATTTCGTAACTTGGTAACCATGGAAGGTGGAAAATATTTTGCTAAAAACTTGGTTACCATTTCATCAAAGGTACAAATAGAATTCTTTGGAAGTCGGTCAAACCATGCAGTGGTATGATGAGTGAGAGAATAGGGAAAGAGGTACAGCCGGAGGGCATCATCGGTGACACCATGTTGTTTCATGCTTTGGGTGACCGTAAGATATTTGTCAAGATGCTTGTTAGCATCGTCACCCCGGTAGTCCGTGAAATTGACACGAATTCTGGACTTGTTAGATCATGTGGTGCTTGAGGCCAAAGTCCGTAGCCTCAATAGTGAGTGGTGCAATAGGCCCACCCCGCCCTTGCATGGTAGGCTGGCACAGCTCCTCCATCATTCGGAGATCGGGAGCTAGTACATCCCTGGGAGTGTCAGGGGGTGGTAATGGTGGTGGTGGCCCAACGGCCATTTCGGTTTTTGGTTCTTCAGTATCAGAACGTAGCCCGGGTACGTTTTTCTGATGTTTACGTTTTGTTTGTGACCGAGTGCGCATGCACTAAAAACAATTTTCAAAACAAGATCGAGGCAAAACCACAATGAACTTAAACCAATTATCACAAGTGAATGGCTTCTTTAAAAAAGGTACACCACTCACAGGGATATAAAGGCAAGTTTTAATCTTAAGTTTGGGAACTTATTATGTCCACACCCCCAGTTGGTAGGTGTTCAGCCTTGGTTTGCGGTGGTAAGCTTTTATGTATTTATTAATTTGAAAAACTGCTTTAGGCTTATGGGTGTGTGTGCAGAAAACTTGGAAAATATTTTTGAAACTGATTCGTTAACCGAAATCGTTCTTTTAAGATTACTCGCAGGCTGGCGGGAGGAAGTAAATAGGTTTCCTCTTCAGTTCGCAATTTAATGTCAGAACTTACCTTAAACCAACTGTTTCAGGTTGTAATCTTAAAGAAAACGAAGTAATTTAACTTCACAGTTTGTTTTGTTGTTTTTGATTTTTTTTGGTGTTTTTAACACTTTAGGAAAAGTGTTAATGAACTTTTTTGATATGATTATAATTTTACAAAAAACTTTTTACAAATTTGTGTGAAATTTGTACAGGGAGGGTTTTAAAAAACCACTAAACTTAAAACGATTTTTTAAAACACGCAACAACCTCCCCGGCAGTGGCGCCAAATTTTGATTGGTGCTAAACAATCAGCTTATATTGACCAAGTAAATGGTCAACAAAGTCAAACTCTCTAGACCAATACTCCGGTGATAGTATAGTGTGTCACCGGGTCGTTAAAGTCTCAGCGAGATTGAAATGGTGTTATTTGAAATCGTTTAGGAATGAGTGGCACTGAGGTCAGTAGCCCAGATGATATGAAATTGATTTTGCTACTGTTATTTTGGTATTTGTACACAGATGTAATATTCACAAAAATTAGATATACAGGTATATGCACAAATTCACAATTAAGATCACGTAACAGACGAGAAAAGTGGGATTTTGAACAATTACAAACTACAGGGGGTGCTTTTGAAAATTTTTGAAACTTAAAATTAAAAGAAAATTGAAAATGAAATTGAAATTATAAAAATGATTATTTTACTATTTAAATATTATTTAATTAATTAAACTAATTAAAATCGACTTTAAATCTAATTTTAATTAACTAAAAATTACAAGAATTACAAATTAATCTAAAAATTTGCAAAAACAATTTCTAAACTTAAAATAGAACTTGAAGAAAGTATAAAAAATAAAAATAAATATTTTTGTCTTTTTATGGATTTTTTTATTAATTAAAAACTATTTAACTTAATTAAACTAATTAAACTTTTTAAAATTACAATTAATACTAAATTAACTTAGAAAATTATGAGAAAATTTAAAAAATTATTTAACCATCACAGGAATCCTACAAAATTATAAAAACTTCTAAAAATTATGTTTAATGCTAATCCACTAATTAATTACCTTTTAATTAACTTAAATCTATTTTAAATAATTAAAATAATAAAAATGGAAAATGAATAGTAGAAACTAAAAATATATTTTCTAAAAGTCTTAACTAATTTATAAAACTTATAAAAATTATAAAAACCTACTATTGTTACTAAAAATTTAAGAAAACTAATTAATAATTAATATTACCTATTTAATTAATTAAACTAGTTTTAAATCTAATAAATAGTAAACTAATCAGGAAAAATCTAAGAAAATTATTTTAAATACTTAAAGGTACTAGAAAATTTATAAAATTATAAAAATGGACAAGTGCTTATAAATAAGCTGAAAAGAAAATTGAAAAAGGTAGATTCTATTAAATAGAAACTATCACTTATTTTATTTTTGGATTTTTTAAGTTTTTCTTTTTGACAGCTAATTATATGATGAAATTAAGTAACTTTTGTGAAACAAATTTTTTCTTAGCTTAAAAATAAGCAGTATGCACCCCCTTTAAGTTAGACAGTTGACTTTTTTTGACCAAGTAGGCAAATAAGTACACAGGACTGAATGTGGGGTCCACAATGGCAAAACTAGGTACAAATAAGCTCAATAGACTAAAATAAGCCAGAAAAAACAAGCAATGAGCACAAATAAGCTGTTTGGAATGAAATAAGCACTTTGAAGACTGAAACTTAACACAGAATTGGGACAGACTTTGGGGTGGATTCCAGGTGGGGTCCACTTGTTCCTAGGTCAAACCAAGGGTCAAACCTTGTACCATGGTAGGAGGGGGGTTGTCTAAAGCTAATTGTGGGTTGTGGGACCCACTGAGGTGGTCAGAAATCCCCACAAATTGGTGGTGATGGACTGAAATCTGCTGGTGCAGGGGAACTTGCAGCCCTGCAAGTGACTTTGGGACAAGCTGGGACTCACAACAAATTTCTTAAAAATACAAGCTCAATGGGATTCCAAAGATGAGCTGATAGATAATGATTAGGAACAAGTTTCACAGTCTCAATCCAAACACATAAATCACAACAATTTCTTGAAATTTTGAGATTTTCTACAAAAGTGGAAATTTGACTTTTTCACATGAACTTAAAGGTTGACTTATTTGAGATTGTACCTTAATCTAATGACTGAAAATGTTAAGATAAGTTATAATGAGCTGAAATTAAGATACTACAATAACTTTTAAACTGTTATGGGTGGATTAGGGATCAAAATGACATCACAGTTAACTGTGATGGATGGATTTTTGTGATTTTGACTTTTGTTTATAAAACAACTAGTACAAGAGCTTGGCTGTGATGTTTTGACCTTCAAAATGAAACCTCAATAAATTTTAACCACTAAAAAGTTTATATGCTCAGCTAAACCAAACCATCCAAACACCCCTTAATGCTTAACTGTTTTGTGATTTTCAAATCAATTAGGTGCTAGGGTGTATAAACTTGATCCCAAACTACTAATTATAACTATTTGAACTTATTTAAGCACTTAAAGACAGAACACAATTACAAATACACAGGTTTAACACTTAACTAGTTTGACAGTTAAATCTAAGGTTTTAAGTTAACACAAAATCTAACAAACAAGTTATAAATATTAAGCTATAAAACACTTAAATAACACTGAGCAAACACAAATCTCACAGAATTTCAAGCAAGCTACAAAGATACTAAGATATTTAAGTTTTGAGAGGAATTTTAAAATGAGCAATTCTTACAAACTATCCCTAGCATGAACAAGGGATTTTCCACTGATGCCTATCTTTAGATAGGCCAACTCCACTTCAAATCTTGCCCACATATGCTCCTTAATACCTGAAAACAACTCAAAAGCAAACACAGTTGACTAATATTGACTTTTTTATATTTTTGATGCTTTCTATCAACACTGATTTTTAGGGTCTCTAAAAGCTTTAATAAGCTTTATGGAACTTAAGTGATCTTAATTTAGTCCATGGTTCTTGATACAAATAACAACTCAGCCTGTTGAGATTTTCATAATTTGGAATAAATGACAATAACACAAAATAGACTTGAACTTGGAATTTTATTGCTTGAAAAGATTTAAAATACAACTAGGAAGCTGCTACAATACTTGAACTAAGAAGATTACACTGAATTTGAAAGCTAATTTAAATTCGAAACTAAATTTCACTAATTAAACTACACACTTCAATCCTTGCTTCCTTCTTCCTTTTATAGATGCCCATTAGGGTTCTCTCACTCCTATGATCATTCCCCATCACAATTTGAGGCCATTGGATTACTGCAACCCTTTAATCATGAGACACGTGTTTTGGCGGGAAATCCTTTTTTTGCAAATTGTGTCTGATACAAACAAGGGGGTGGTGGCATTAAATGCTTGAGGTGAGGGTGTTTTGTAGTGGTTTGGGCGGTGGATGTGATGGGGTGGTGGACTGGTGGTGATGGGATGGCCAAGTGGGGTGTGGGGGAGGGAAGATGATGGTTGTTTGACTATGTTTGACCGAGGTCAAATATTTGACCCCGGTTGTATTACTTTGGGAGGTGGGCTGTTTGTTTTGGGCCCAAGTAAAAAGGAAGTGGGTGGGCTTGTGGTGGACTGGACTATGGGTTTTGGTTTTATTATTTTGGGTAATAGATTAGGTCCGGTTTGGTTTATGTTATCACAAGGACTAATTTTGTAATTTTATCAAAAGTTGGAGGTTGTGAAATGGCAATATTCCAAAGTGTTCATAAGGGTGTGTTTTGCCAATCTATGAATAGTATAAGGCCCTGGAATGATTTTTCCAATTAATTTTCACCAGGGACTAAAACTGCGAAACTTTCAAACTTCAGGGACCATTTGTGTAATTTTCACCAAACTTTTCCACCAAGGACCAATCCTGCCATAAAAGGTTAGTGCAAGGACAAAATTTGTTTTTCTCAAAGTTTTTAATATCCCAGGGACCATTTTTGACAATTTTCCAAACTTTAGGGACTAAACTTGACATTTTGTGAAAGTTTGCACCAAAGGACTAATTATGTCACTTTTTGATTTAAAAGGACATTTGGTGACTTTTTCAAGTTTTTAGAACAACTAGGGACTAGATTTGACAACTTTTGAAAGTTGAGGGACTGAAACTGCCAATTTTGCAAACTTTGTGCGTTTTTCATCTGTTTTTGATTATCTTGCATTTGAAACATGTAAAACACTTTCCTGGGATATTTTCACTATTTTGATTCATTATTGAGTGGTTTTAGATGTTTTGGCAGCTCAGAAAATGTAAAAATGATGAGTATTTACACACTCATCAGACACGCACGAACTGTTGACGAACCCATTTGCACATATTCGTCAAGCATATCAGGATTGACTCCGTATGCCAATTGACGAATTGAGGAAGTAATTTTTATCAAAGGAGAAATACCAAGTTCGCCAGCACAATTAGGAGTTTGTTGGAAATAAGGTGAATGATCGGTTACCTCTCGTACAATTCGTGTGAATAGTCTGCGGCTCATTCGGAAACGATCATGGAATTGTTCATCGCCGTATGTTGGGTTAGCGCAGAAGTAAGCAGCCACTAAACGGTCATGAGCACCCACACGATCCCTATCAACACGGTTTCGTAATGCCTTATAAAGTTGTGACGCTTGATAAGCCTCCCAACAATCTTCCGCAAACATCAAAAACTCGTTACTAACTTCATCTTCATCATCCGAATCGGCAAAAAATATATCGTAAGAATTCATGGTGTGAGAATATATATAGATTTTTTGAAATAGGATTTTGTGAATTGAATTGTTGTTTAGGTGTGTATTTATAGGAGATTTTTTTTAGTCACAAACAGTCACAAATATTAAAAGTGTGGGAGATTTGGATCAAACACAACAAAATATGTCCCTTGTTTCTCGGTCGAGCTTGAGACCGACTTCATGTAATTGTCCCTTGTGATTCGGTCGCGACCTGATGCCCACACCAACGACGACCGACTCGACCGATTAAGACCGAATCGGTCGAGGTCGTTATTGCACCTAGCCTTAAGAACTCATGTTTTTTATTTGAAAAATGTACTTTTGTGTCAATTCTTAAATTATTTTTTCGTGAATTCGTGTATTCTTTTTGCGTACTTAATTTGAAACTTTAAGGCAAAAGTTGAAAAAATCTTAAAAAGATATGCATAATGAAGTAATGAAAATTACTAGAATCTATTCGAAATGAAAATGGCGGGTTGGAGTATCAACTAGCAAGTTGCAAAGAAGATACGAGTCTAGTCGACCATATAAAGTGACCACACAACAACATGTGTATATGCAACTTGCACTGCATTATTAATTGTACCGTACAATTTTTATTTATAAAACGATTATACAGGCGGCTTCCCAAAATCTGTAAGGCTGCGGTATTCCGTCGGGTCGCACCCGTGGGTCTGGGACCATCCATATCTTTGTTCTCTTTTACCCGTTTCCCAATGCCTTTATTCAGAGCCGCAGATTAGATACCTAAGGATCTATATTTGATCTGTCATATATGCCATTGGTTGTTAAGCTAGACACACTGGAGGGGTCGTGATCGGTCGACCGAATGTTGGTCGGTCGAGCCATTATGGCTATTTGGTCGAGCATCGGACGACCAAGGACAAATTGAGAATGTAGTCGTTCAAAACGGCCAAATTCAATATACACTAATTCCAAAAATTGTTACCGTTGGAATTGAAAAAAAAAAAAAAATTGTTTTTTGAAAACTTTGCCACTTTTACAACCTTATAAATACTGTGGAAAACTAAAAGGGGTTGAATAGTTTACCGGTTTTTAAGTTTAATAATCTTGTGAAACTTTACGTTTAATCAAAGATCTAAACTACAAGACAATATATAACATGCAAGAGTAACGAAAGAAACAATCAAACCACAACACAATAGTTTATCGTGGTTCGACTACAATGACTCTTTTTCCTTTCCCTACTTCATACCTCGAGTATCCAACTCGAGAGTTTCTTTCACTAGTCAACAAGCTCTTTTCACCGGCGGAGAAAACCTTACACGTCGCTTACACAAGATTACCGACACAAAGCTAGATGTCAAGTTCTTTTACAAGGGTACAACCACTCCCGTCACACTATGTATTTTAAGGCATAAAATACTAACCGATCACTACTGAATATACACAATCAAATGAAGTATACACTACACGAAGTCTATAAAATACTAAGCTAACAAGTCTTGCAATGTTGTGTTGAATACTTGTAACTTTTATATGAACTTGTGAACTTCTTTGCTACAAGAGAACTTCACATAAATGAAATGTTAATGAGTTAGATGAATGATATGAGTACGTATGTGCAAAGTATATATGAGAAGTGATGAAAGATTTCTTGCAATTGGCTTGATATTTATAGCCAAACAAACAAGACCACTGTCGGATCCGGCGGAACCCAAACAAGGGTTTCGCCCTTGTAACCCCAGGGTTCCGCCAGTGTCTGACAGTAAAAGCCTTCAAGAAATATTTACATATCTAGCAATGTCAAATCAAGCTTCTTCAAGTCAACACAAAATAGATAGAGTAAGAGACCATCTATAATGTGTAAGAACAATGTGTAAGAAGTCTTATGAAAAGTTAAACACTCAATCTTTCCATAAATGCACATGTTACAATTTCTATATTTAGAAATATGAAAATGTTATGTTAAATGTAAAATATAAATGTAGCAAATAAAGTCTAGCTATGCAAGACTAAAACTACAATCATGTTTTACTTAAAACTAAAGTTTACACTTTGTCGTTAACAAAACTTAGCAAAGATCGTAAAATATAAATAGCGTTTTTATGCGATATTTGTATTAACAATCTCCCCCTTTTGTTGATGACAAAACATTTATTTTTAAGTAAATCACTAATTATAGTGTTAAGTCTTGAAAAGTTTTGTATTTAAACTTGTTTTACTTATTTGATGAAAACCATTTAAGAATATAAGTTTAAATATATTTTCTCCCCCTTTTTGTCGAAACAAAAAGAAGAGTTGCGAAGCGGAAAAATGCAAGTGCTCCCCCTTGGACAATACTCCCCATAAATAGTGTGCTAAGTTAGGAAACATGGATTTTGAACCTACAACAAAAGAGTTAGTTGGTGATAATTACACACGAAAAATCGTGTAGTCACAACATAATATGAGAATAGAAGCAATCACAATCACAACTTATATAAGGTCAACCAACAATGCAATCAAGATAGTAGAAAAGATGTCATTCCAAGTAAAATTTGACTTTTTAAAAGTCAAAGAAAAGAAATGAAAAATATCTTCATACTTTTAGAAATAACAACAAAAAAACATAAAAGAAAAATAACAAAGAAATAAAATCCTACTTCTATAAGTGGATGTCTCCCAACATTTTCCTAAATGGGGCAAAGCCTCATAGTACACTCTAAGAGTCGTTTGGGTGTGAGAGGGCATCCAAACGTGCAAGAATTTGGTGTAGAGCAAAGCGGGTTGCATCTTGGACTTGGTGGAGCATGATTTTTATGCTCTCACTTATTTTAGCCGTCCGCTCACAATGTGAGCTACCATGGCGCGGATTGGGTAGGAATTGATCATGGGATGATGGTTGAGGTGGTGGAATGGTGGCGGTTTCTTTAGAGGAGGAAGGGTTTACAACGGATGCAAGCAAGGTGGTTTGAAACTCCATGGCTTGATGGAGATGATTATCCACCATGCTTTTGAAAGAATAGAGGTTATCAAGGTGGTCGTTGATTTCCTCGTGGGTGTTTGGAGGGTTGTTCCATAACGACGCCTCAATTTCCTCATATGAGGGAAAGATGGACTCAAAGTGGTAGGAATGGGATTGTGGTTGTGATACTTGAGGTTGTGGTGGTTGGTGTTGTTCTAGGTGAGGTTCTTCATAGAGAGGTCCATGGATGTCTTTGTAGATGGGGTGAAACAACAATGGTTTAGGTTGTGAAGATTGTTCTTGTGGTGGTGGTTCTTGTTCAAAAGGGACATTGGGCTCAAAGAATGCCCGTGTGTGTTCATGTGCCATTCATTCGATAGAAGCAAACGAAGTCAAGGGTGGTGGATTTTGTGATCTAGGTGGAATATCCTCAAGATTTTCTAGAAAAGGATGTGGTGATATTGGTGGAGTTCCAAAGAGTTCCATTGGTTCATGTTTTGGTGATTTAGGTGGTGATGGAGACTTGGATGGTTGAGTTGGAGCCGGTGGTGGACTTCGATCACTGGGTGTCTTTGTTGGTGGTGAAGTGATGATAACATGATTGAATTTTGGTGATGGTGTGGGAGTTGCAAGATTAAGGAAGTTTTCGTCTTTGATAGGTGAGGAAATGATTAGTGGTGATTCATCCGAAGATGTGGAGCTAAGATTGATAGTGGTGTTGCAACAAAATGGTTTTACACTAATGCGTGCGGTTCTCCTAATGGGTCAGGATAGTGGAGAGGTGATTGTTGACTTTATCATTGTCAAAATGGTGGTGTAGAACATTAGATTCAGAGATTAAGATGGTGATGGTGTGATTTGGAAGTGTTCTAAGATGGTCAAATTTATAGAGTTAAAGAATTGTGGAAAGGAGTGTTTGAATTTGATGTTCTACCATACAAAAGTTGAGGTTTCTAATGATTTGGAAGAGTTATGAAGGTTGTCAAATCATTTGAAGTCAATCCAATGAAAATGGTGGAGTAAGAAGACAAAGATTTGCACTAAATGCTTAGTGGTCTTGTCATAGTGTTTTGGATCAAATGTCCCACGGATACCTAGGAACCTGATGCGTGGGAATCGCACCAGGCTTTACCTCTCGAGGGATCTCGAGAAGCTTACAACCCCCACCAGGCAGTGTACCTGATCGTTGTAGTATAGTATAGTGACAAGTACCGGGGGATTTATCGTTCAACTCAGGAATAGTGTCGTTAGGATTGAAATTAGTCTAACTAGGTCTAAAGGTGAAGGATGATTCTTTTTGTGTTTTTTATATTTTATGAAAAGCAAGTAAAAATCTCGGGTATTGGAAGGAGGGGTGATTAATTCTTAACGGTCAACTAAGTTTCCCAGGTAATGGTCAACCTAGTCAAACGTCTAAAACCAACTAACCAAGGAGTACAGTGTATTCCCGGGTCGTTATGTCCCAGCGAGGTAAGCAATTGTATTAAAAAACGTTTAAAGTGATCGGGTGATTTAACAGGAGGATCAGAAATTTGATTTGAGTGATTAAACTATGAGATTATTATTGAAAATAACTTAGAAACACTAATGGAACAATTACTGATGATCAGATTACCTAGAAACGTGAGTTAACCTAAAAATGCGCGTTTGAGTTAAAAATAACGCGAACGCGCAAATAAAAAGTGAAACGTTAGAAAATAAAGTCCTACGAACGTGAAAATTATATTTTTACAATCCTAATGACTTAAGAAAATTTTTAGAAAAAGAAAAATAATTTTTGCACTATTTAATTAATTACTATTAATTACTTACTAATTAATAATTACTTTTTAATTACTAAATTACACTAATTATTAATTAATTATGAAAATTAACTAGAAAAATGAAAATTAAATTTAGAAAAATCTAAAATATTATAAAACTAATTTTAAAACAGAAAACCTACTTTTTCTACTTTTTAATTATTTAATATTAATTAAAACTAATTATTTAATTAATTTAAACTACAATTAATTATAAAAAAAATACTAAATGACAAAAGAAAAATCTAAAAAAAATTCCTAAAATTATTTTAAGTAATAAGAAGCCTAAGAAAAATTTATAAATGAAAATTGCTCATGAATAAGCAGAAAAGTAAGCCAAAATGGCTAAAATAGAAGCTATCACTTTCTTTATTTTTGTGTTTTTTCCAAATTTTCTTTTACACAACTAATTTATGACTGAAAACAAACACTTTTTGTGAATGGACTTTGGCTTAAGATAAAAAATAAGCTGTGTGTTAAGCAAAAAGCCAAACAGTGAGCCTATGAAGCTTTTTGTGTAGGCATTGAGCTCAAATAAGCTGTCCAAGGACTCACACTAATGAAATAAGCTTTGAGCAACTTAGAGGGACAGAAATGAAGCTAAAATGACAAGCAATACATACTGAATAAGCCAGATTAACAGATAAGCAATCTCAAATCCAATTCAGGCCAAACAGGCCTTGAGGGCAATGTGCAGCCCACTGTGGGGCCTACAAGGGTAACTTAGGGATCAAGTGAAAAGGAAATATGGGAAGGGGACCTGAGGGGCTTTCCAAAGAGCTCACAAGCTCAGGGTAAGCTCCAGTGATGAGCAAGTAAGGGGTTTGTGAAGTTGGTTCAGTTCACTGAATTGGGATGACCAATCAGCTGAACCAACTAGTTCAAAAATACCAATTTAAAAGTAATCAAGCAAGTAACATAAGTGCATATGCTCTGAAATGACTAAAAACAAACAAAGAAAACTTGATTTGAAGGATTTGTAAGCTGAATTAGGCTTGTACAAGTTTACAACCTCAATCAGTGGAGTATTATATGTCTTAGGTAAGCTTATTGAGATAAGCAGTGATCAAACAAAAATACAATAAAAAACCAGGGGTAAACTCATGCATATACCAAATGATTGAACTCCAAAAAACTAAAAACAACAACTTACAACCTTAGGTCAGAAGGAAATCAACAAACTCAGTTAACTGAGTTAGTACCAGGTCCCATAAGCAACTTTGAGGGACAATGAGCAAGAGGCAAATAAGCTGGGTCCCAAAATAAGCTATGATTTGAAAAGCTTAGGTACTGAGCTTCTAAAAAAACTAAAATTACAAAGGTGGGATCCACTAAAAAGCCTAGGAGATTCTATGGAAAGTCAGGCATAAATCCTGATGCAGGGCACAAATCTTGCCCTGCAAGTCACTTTGGAACCAAATTTAAGTGATCAAAGGTATTCCAAACTGCAAACTTCTTTTTTATTTTGATTCACAGGCTGACAAAGATTTTAAATCAACAAATTTTACTAAATTTCATCAACAAGTGAATCCTAGAAAGTGATTTGAAATCTGTCTCATTTTGAATTGTGCAATATTTGACTTTTGCCAATTTTTTGCAAGCTTTGACTTTGGTGAATTATGATCAGCTCTCAATGACTTGTTGTGATGTTTTAAGCTATAATAAAACTATATTAGGCTAGACTAACAGATTTGTTGGCTAATTTAATGATCTACCAAACCTAAATTCATAATAGTTAACCTGTTATGAAGTCCAAATGTGATATTGACCTTTTTTACCAAGGAGATGCTAGAGTTTGTGCTTAAACTACCTAATTATTTCTAATGGAACATGTTACAACAGAGAATGACCACAAAAACAACCCTGATCACAGGGAACTCTACTGTCCCAAACACTACTTATACAAACTGATTTTCATGATTTTCAAAAGGAAAAGTTGATTTCAATTTCAAAAGTGATACATGAGATCTCAATTAGCAGTTTGATGACTGAATTAGCAGGAAGCTTTCAATAATGATTGATTTTAAACAACTAAACTCAAATGTACAAAATAACTATATGAGACAATAACCCTGGAGATCAATTTAAATTCTAATACAACTGTAATATCTAAACTAAATTATGTCTAAATAACTAAAATGAACTTAAATAAGCAATAAAAATCAGGAAACTAGCTTGAAGCAAGCAATAAGTCAATAACTCAGAAACTAAAAAAAATGAGACTCACAAATGCTCAAGCTCAGCCCCAGGGTGAACCAAGATCCAAAAGTATCATCCTAACACTCCCATGAGTACTAAACCAGAACCATCCATGAATTACTCTTCTCCACAGCTTCTTCTTTCATTTTTTTTATTTTCTTCTCTATTTTTTCTGATATTTTATATTTTTGAGTAAACTGGAATTTAACTTGAAAATGGAATTGCTAAACAAAGAACTTATATTATTGAAAAGGAAACAGATTACAACATTGAGTTTACTGAAATTAAAAAGTTACATTAAATTTGAAACACAATAAAAATAAGCTAAAAATTCTAACAATTTCTCCACTGCTTCTCTGCTTCCTTTTATAGCTCCACTTAGGGTTTCTGAACTTCATTTGTCTCTTTCCCAGCTGCAAAACCAACCCTAGGATCAAAATAAGCAATCTCAGCAATTTAAATGTTTTGGCGCCCAATTGCTTTGTCAGCTTCTTTGGTATTATTGATGCCAGAAGGGTAAGTTTGGAGTGTAGCTTTTGGAGGGTTAGCTAAGGGGTATAGGGATGATGATGGAGGGGGGAAGGAGTGTGGCAGAGGTGAAGGTGATGATGGTGTTTGGGGTTGGATTGTAGCAGGTCACGGGTATAGCTTGGGAAGGAGGTGAGGTCAAACGGTCATGTTTGACCGTTTTAAATAATAAAAGGTGGGACTGGGTGGGCTGTTGAATGACTTGGGCCAGTGAGAGGGGTATGGGCTGGATTTATTTTTGGATTGGAGGGAGTATTGGATTAAATGGGAGAGTGTATTAGTATTAAGGGAGTCCGTTTGGTTTTGTAGAAATATTATACAAGGACCAATTTTGAAACATTCTGAAAATTGAGGACCCAATTTGTAAATAATCCAAAGTGGTAATAAGGACTATTTTTGACATAGGTGAATAGTACAAGGGTGATTTTTGACATTTTCTATTTTGAAAACTCCCAGGGACCATTTTTGGCAAATTGCAAAGTACAAGGACCAAACATGTAATTTTCTTAAACTTTTTACCCAAGGATCATTTTCATAATTTTTGACTTTTCTATGCCTTGGGTTGACTTTTCTTTTGTTTTAAACTTTCAGGGACTAGTTTTGTCAATTTTTGAAACTTGAGGGACTGAAACTGCCAATTGTGCAAACTTTGTTCATTTTTCATTTGTTTTTAAATATTTTGCATCTAAAACATATAAAACACACTTTTGGGATAATTTCTGTATTTTGATGCGTTTCTGAGTATTTTTGGATGTTTTGGAAGTTCAAATACGATAAAAATGATGAGTATTTACATACTCATCAAGGGGCGGAATTAGTTGCTAATCAACTAACCCAAAAGCTACTAATCAAACTAATGTGCAAGAAAAATAAACTAAGGTTCTACAAGATAAGTGAAGCATGTCTACCTATGATATGTTACTCCTTGCTAGCTAACGAATTAGACATATCGAAGTGTCACACCCTAATTGATGAAGATAGACACAAACATCAAAAAGGAATCAATAAGATCTAATCAATCATATACAAGTTTCACACAATCATAACTAGACACAAGGTGAATTAGCCAAGCATAATTAATAAAGAACAAGCAACAATAATGATAATTGAAGACATGAATTAAGATAGAATCATCAAACCATTACAAGATGTTTATGAAGTGATTGAAACCCTCTAAGTTGTTGGAAAAACACCCATCTAAACCCAGGAATCGATCTTAGGGTTTAGGGCTTACAAAAAGTGAAGTTATGATGTTATATTTATAGGCAAGTTTTCTGTCGCAAGGCTTGACGGCGTCACCCCATAAAGAGTGACGGCGTTATGACCAACTTTTCTTCACCAAATTATATATTTCTTCGTTCTCTTCGCGTGGGCTTTTGAATCACCTAAATGCAAAAGTTATGACCAAAACAATATCAGCTACTTCGCGCGCTAGTTTTGACAAGTTAACACGTGACGACCTTCAGGAAGTTTTCTAGGCCATCACTCTTTAATTTTACACATGACGGCCTTGGGTGATGCCGTCACATTTTCACTGGACCGTCACGGACTTTATCCACTTCCACCTCTTGTGTTACTGTAGAATCTTGTGATGCCGTCAGGTGCTGTTCCCAGCAAGAAAAATTAAGACTTTTCCATTTTCACTTTTATGCTAAAAAAACGTCCAAAATGCTTTCTTTTCCAAAATTCACTCCAAAAGTAACTAAATTGACAAAAGGAACAATTTAGGGCAATATTTGATCAAATAAATTCAAATCCGGGCTTCTATGACTCCCTAAAAACGGCTCATTTTTCGCCTCATCATATACCCTTACACTTGAGATTTGCTTGTCCTCAAGCAAATGCGCTTTTATTCTAATCAAAATACAAGTTAGGGTTCATTTAACACTAATATAAAAGTAATTACAACAAATAATAGTTCCACTAAAGACCAAAGACAAGCACGGAGGTCGTATACTAGCACCTCACAAATAGTGTTTAGATACTCACATCTCTCGGGTGTAATAAAGTATATATCACGATATGGAAATGGAAAACATCTCTCACTACCTGTCATAACAAAATAGATTACCATAGGCTCGGGAAAGGATCAAACCTCCACCACTTGGCGTAAGCACCTATGATAAACTATCAAAGAGGTCTTTCAAAGGGTTATAACGTTAGGTATAGGGATATGGAATACACGGTTTTGTTGGATAAAGGCAATCTTTACTGGTGGCGAGTTAATCATCTTGGTTAATTACATGTACAATATGGCATTGCTAAGCCAAAACTAGACTCGACTTAAGCTAATAAATGAAAAATAATAAAAACATAAAATAAACATAGAATGAAACGGGATGGTAGTCCGTATGTTTTTTCTCTTTTCTTTTCTTTTTTTTTCTTTAATTTTTTTTTTCATTTTTTTTTCATACATTCTTACCCTACCATACAAATTAATACATCATAGGGAATGAACATTCCCCTTACACTTGAATTTTTACATACTTTACAATAAACTAATCTAATGACTCGAATCAAGATAATCAAAACACTTGGAGTACTTTTTAGATTAACGCACATATGGGGGTAATAAATGATGTTCTTCCCCATTACTCCATAACACAAAGTACTTTACCCATGAGTCCCAATCGTCCCAAAACAGTATGTACAAGGATATGACTCGACTTAGCAACCATGTAATCAAGTACATAATTAACTAAGGGTTTAGACAAATAACAATAATGCACTAAAGATGAGTACATACACGGAAGACTAAGGCGATTTTGTGGTACATTTAAGTGGGTTGTAACAAATTCTTCCTTTAAGTAAGATGCTTAAAGTTAAAAATGAAAAGATAGGCTCGGAGGGGTGTACTAGGGGTTTCGTGTACTAAAAATGAGTACAACGCTAAGGTGTGGGAAAAATTAATTGACTTTACTAGCCAAGTAATATGACTTAAATGGTCAAGTAATTATGATATGGGTTTAACACAAGGGTGATCCTAAAGCCTCTTATCATGTAGTAAATCCTACTACACGAATGTAGTCTCACTAGCGGTCTCGGGATGCATCACTAACGCAAGTTCTAGAATCTAAATGCTACCGGTACACTCATAAGCACTAAAAGTAAATGCTTTTCCTATCAAATCTAAAGGCGGACCTCACATATTTGGGTGGAAAATTTTTCTTTGAATAGTACAGTTTTGTGCTAGTCATACAATCTCCTATCCATGAGACGCTTGCTAAGGCTAAAGTTTCACTCCTAAATGTTGTAAAAAATTTTAAATTTGGCGCTAAAATTACACTAACAAGTATTTCTCATAGTTTTATTACACACCTACCATCAAACAAACAAACTCAAGTGAAAGTGTATCCAATAAGGTATCATCATTTACACTCCCTTACACTTAGGATGAACATTGTCCCCATTGTTCAATTAAAGAATGTAAAAGTAAAACAGGTAAAAGAATGAAGGCAAATACTCCCCTGATTCATTCGGTGTGGATAGTGTGGTAACAAGGTTAGATCTTCCTCTAAGAAAATGAACGATCAAAGCTTCCCTTCCAGAAATATAAATCATCTTCTTGTCATACATAACATGCTAATCCTGAGAAAACAGATAAGGCAACCTCGCGTAAAATCGGCGGCAATCTATATATACTAATAAATCCTAGAAAGCAATGTAGGATATTGATGCGTGGGAATTGCACCAGGCTTTACCTCTCGAGGGATCTCGAGAAGCTTACAACCCCCACCAGGCAGTGTACCTGATCGTTGTAGTATAGTATAGTGACAAGTACCGGGGGATTGATCGTTCAGCTTAGGAATAGTGTCGCTAGGATTAGAAAACCTAAATACTAGTTCTAAAGGTGAGGGATGATTATTTTTGTATTTTATATTTTTTAGAAAGCAAGTAAAAATCTCGGGTTTGAAGGATTTGGGCGGAATTAGTTGCTAGTCAACTAACCCAATACTAAAGATGCAATCAAAATAAAATACTAGAAATGAAAATAAACTAAATTATACTAAAGTTGTGAGCAGTAAATGGAGAAAATGTGTTTACTTAGATTTCACTACTCCCTAGACATCTTTTACACGTTAATTACTTGTTATAATTGCATGGATGACGGATCGTATTCCTTAATACCATTCATGGGGTGACACACTTAACTCCCCAATTCTATGAGCTCTTATCTCCTCCTATACCATGCCCAGCACAACCATAGGGATTATAAACAGTGGCTCATGCATTAAATACAACCAATAAAGACCTAGTGCGCGTCGGTTTATGTTTCTTAAGACGTTCAAGCATGTTACCAATTGGAGATCTGCCAGTTTTCTTAAGCCTAACATATAAATCATTCATCCAAGACAAGTATAAACAAGTAATCAACACATAATTAACATCTAGGTTTCATTAGATCCAAGCAAACACAAGATAGATCTAGCCTAGCATGGTGGAATTAAGACAAGAACAAGATATAGACAACCAACACATAGACATATTGATTGAATTAAAAGAACACTTATCTCACCACATGAAAGGTATCAAGGGCTTGGAACCCTTGAAAAACCTGTAAAATTCGCACCAAGTTCGTACTTAGGGTTTCTCCAAAACTTCTCTCGACTAAACTTGTGACGCCGTCACCTCGCCGCCAAAACTCTTCTCGGACTGCCTTGATCTACATTTGACGCCGTCATGTGATAATCATTTCCAGGCCGTCATGACTTTTACTCTTGACGCCCTACTTCGTGACGCCGTCAATCTCTACTGGACCATCATGGAATTTTGCTCTTGACGCCGTCAAGATGTTACTTTGACGCCATCACCTACTGTTCCCAGCATGGAAAATTAAGACTTTGGCATTTTCTTCACTTTTATGCTCCAAAAACGTCCGAATTGCTTCCTTTTCCAGATTTCACTCCCAAAGTACCTAAAATCACAAAAGGAACGATTTAGGGCAATATTTGATCAAATAAATTCAATTCCGGGCTTAAATGACCCCCTAAAAACGGATCATTTTTCGCCTCATCATATACCCTTACACTTGAGATTTGCTTGTCCTCAAGCAAATGCGCATTTATTCTAGTCAAAATACAAGTTAGGGGTCATTTAACACTAATATAAAAGTAATTACAACAAATAATCATTCCACTAAAGACCAATAGACAAGCACGTAGGTCATACATAAGCACCTCACAAATAGTGTTTAGATACTCACATCTCTCGGGTGTAATAAAGTGTAAATTACAATATGGGAACGGAAGATATCTCTCACTACCTGTCATAGCAAAATAGATTACCATAGGCTTGGGAAAGGATCAAACCTCCACCACATGGCGTAAGCACCTAGGATAAACTATCAAAGAGGTCTTTTAAAGGGTTGTAACGTTAGGTGTAGGGATATGAAATACACGGTTTTGTTGGATAAAGGAAGTTTTACTGGTGGCGAGTTAACAATCTTAGTTAATTACATGTACAATATGGCGTTGCTAAGGCAAGACTAGACTCGACTTAAGCTAATAAATGAAAAATAATAAAAACATAAAATGAACATAGAATAAAAAGGGATGGTAGTCCGTATGTTTTTTCTCTTTTTCTATTTTTTTTTCTTTTTCTTGATTTTTTCGATTTTTTTTTTTTTTTTTTTTTTTTTTTTTTTTTTTTTTTTTTCTTTTTTGCATACAATCTTACCATACCATCCAAAATAATACATCATAGGGAATGAACATTCCCCTTACACCTGAATCTTTACATACTTTACATTAAACTAATCTAATGACTCGAATTAAGAAAATCAAAACACTTGGAGCACTTTTAAGATTAACGTACATATGGGGGTAATAAATGATGTTCTTCCCTATTACTCCATAAAATAAGTACTTACCCATGAGTCCCAATCGTCCCAAGTGTACAAGGATATGACTCGACTTAGCAACCATGTAATCAATTAGATAGTTAACTTAGGGTTTAACAAATAACAATAATGCACTAAAAATGAGCGCATACACGGAAGGCTAAGGCGATTTGGGTGTACAATTAAGTGGGGTGTAACAAATTCTTCCTTTAAGTAAAATGCTTAAAGTTAGAAACGAAAAGATAGGCTCGGAGGGGTGTACTAGGGGTTTCGTGTACTAAAAATGAGTACAACGCTAAGGGTGTGGGAAAAATTAGTTGACTTAACTAGCCAAGTAATATGACTTAAATGGTCAAGTAATTATAATACGTGTTTAACACAAGGGTGATCCTAATGCCTCTTATCATGTAGTAAATTCTACCACACGAATGTAGTCTCACTAGCGGTCTCGGGATGCATCACTAACGAAAGTTCTAGAATCTAAATGTTACCGGTACACTCATAAGCACTAATTGTAAATGCTTTTCCTATCAAATCTAAAGGCGAACCTCACATATTTGGGTGGAAAATTTTTCTGAATATACGGTTATGTGCTAGTCATACAATCTCCTATCCATGAGACGCTTGCTATGGCTAAAGTTTCACTCCTAAATGTTGTAAAAAATTTTAAATTTGGCGCTAAAATTGCACTATCAAGTATTTCTCATAGTTTTATTACACATCTACCATTAGACAAAACAAACTCAAGCGAAAGTGTACATGTAAGGTATCATCTTTTTACCCTCCCCTTACACTTAAGATGAACATTGTCCCCAATGTTCAAGTAAAGAATGTAAAAGTGAAAAAAGTAAAAAGAATGAAATCAAATACTCCCCTGATTCGCTCGGTATGGATAATGAGGTGGCCAGGTTAAATCTTCCTCCAAGAAAATGAACAATCAAAGCTTCCCTTCCAGAATATAAATCATCTTCTTGTCATACATAACCTGTAAAACCTGATAAAATAGACAAGACAACCTCGCGTAAAATCGGCGACATCCTATATAAGTTACTAAATCCTAGAAAACAAGATAAGATATAGTGCTTGTGGAATGAAGTTTGCAGATCTCCTGGAGATTATAAAACTTAATAATTCCCAAAAACCGTAAGACTCCGTTAGAAAAACAAAACTGGTAAAATTTCCAGATTTTTACACTTGACGCCGTCAGAAGTGACCTGCAGAAATTCTTATGTTAAGTTTCCGGAAAGTTTCTGGAAAAACTTGGTCCTATTTCCTGGAAAATCCTGCAAAACTTCATTATGACTCAATACAAGCATTTGACTCTAACAAATACGAATATACATGTTCATTTAATATTGTGGAGAATCATGATCGGTTTGTTTCTTGAAAACATATTTGGGGTTTCCCCTTACACTTATCTTTTGCAAAAATACTTTTAGGTGGAGTTAAGACTAGGCCAAAACAACAAAGTAAAGTATTTCCACTATTTAGTTTAGAGACATGATCTACCAACAATAAAAATTAAGCATGCATACGGAAGCAAATAAAATAAAACAAATAATCAAACAAATAAAACGGGCTTGGGTTGCCTCCCAAGAAGCGCTTGTTTTTGTTCGAGTCACGAGCCTGACTCTACCCTTATTTAATGGAAATAGGGGATGTTTTCCCTACACTTAGGATTAAGTGCGGGTGAAAGTAGCGATATACACCCTTAGGGTGAAAATATGCCATAGGAGGTAAGAGTAGTGGATGAATTATATGCTCAAAGGGGTGTGCTCCTATCATCATAACCTTAACAAATTCAATCGGGTTAATGGGTGGATTAAGATTTTCTCCTAGAAAGGGATCATTTTCTATCATCTTCAAGAGACTACTAGTTGGGGATCCATCTTGACCTAATAAACCTGGTTTAAACCCATAATGTTTCTTGTGATCAATCATAAATGGGTGATGTAAGCATGTAAGGCCATTTTCCACTCCTGTATTGGCTTCCTCTCTACAAGGCTTAGAGTCCATTACCTTTATCCTAAGACTACCTGGACTATATGGTTTGATGGGTGGATCGGAACCTATCTCAATTCCTAAATTCACATCCAAGAATGGAAGATTAGGTAACGGTTTTGGTTGAGGCTCCGGTTCATCAAAACTAGGAACTTCCCTAGAACTAAGAGTAAGGTTATCATTATAAGTATTCAAACCTCTATCCTCTAGTTGTGTTTGGTTCAAAGGTTCTACCTCAATTGGGATTCCTAAAGTCTTTTCTGCTTCATCTGAATAAGTCACGGGCGGTGTGTATTCCTCAAATGATGGTAGGACTTGTGGGGTATTTAGCGGGGCTTATGTTACTTACTTCATCGTTCCTTGTGTCAAGACCACCTATATCCTCAACATGTGCTTTATCATAATCTAACCCTAACATTTTCCCAAGTATCTCATGTACTTCTTTAGGCATCTCAACTTCTATGTCCGAATCATATGGATCATCTTCAATATTCTGACTGCTATATACAAATTGCCCAAAAGATTCATCATCATCGATCATAAAACCTAGGTCTTTTTTTATCAATGTGATCATGTTTGGCTACATCCTCCATCACATCAAGGTCACCTATGGGTTCATCATGTATTATGGTAGTGCCTAACCATGACATGCAGCTAGGTGGCTCATACGAAACTATCCTAGGTGAAGGCTCATATGGTGTATAGGTTTCACTAAGTGAGGAATTTTGAGGGGTTGATGGAGCTCCTAAGGTGAATTCTTTAAAAGCGTTATGCACTTGGCCTCTTTTCTCAAGGTACTCAATAAAATCAATATAAGATCTTGTCCTCCTCATTTCGTTCCTCCATCTTGTAATATCCAAACTAGTGTAATTATATTTTTTCTGGTAAAACTCTAGTGTCGGACTTGGTGGATTCGCGTTCTCCATAATGGTAAACGGAATAGTCAATGAACTTAATTTACTAACAAAGGCACAAAGAAAAAGATAGACTAAAGAAAACCTAAAAATAAAAAATTAAATCTCACTAGAAAGGAATCTAGCAAGTAGACCTAATAAAAAGAGATTCTAACCTAGACAATAACTATTTCCCCAGGCTGCAGCGCCAAAAACTTGATGCGTGGGAATTGCACCAGGCTTTACCTCTCGAGGGATCTCGAGAAGCTTACAACCCACACCAAGCAGTGTACATGATCGTTGTAGTATAGTATAGTGACAAGTACCGGAGGATTGATCGTTCAGCTTAGGAATAGTGTCGCTAGGATTAGAAAACCTAAATACTAGTTCTAAAGGTGAGGGATGATTATTTTTGTATTTTATATTTTTTAGAAAGCAAGTAAAAATTTCGGGTTTGAAGGATTTGGGCGGAATTAGTTGCTAGTCAACTAACCCAATACTAAAGATGCAATCAAAATAAAATACTAGAAATGAAAATAAACTAAGTTATACTAAAGTTGTGAGCAATAAATGGAGAAAATGTGTTTACTTAGATTTCACTACTCCCTAGACATCTTTTACACGTTAATTACTTGTTATAATTGCATGGATGACGGATCGTATTCCTTAATACCATTCATGGGGTGGCACACTTAACTCCCCAATTTTATGAGCTCTTATCTCCTCCTATACCATGCCCAGCACAACCATAGGGATTATAAACAGTTGCTCATGCATTAAATACAACCAATAAAGACCTAGTGCGTGTCGGTTCATGTTTCTTAAGACGTTCAAGCATGTTACCAATTGGAGATCTGCCAGTTTTCTTAAGCCTAACATATAAATCATTCATCCAAGACAAGTATAAACAAGTAATCAACACATAATTAACATCTAGGTTTCATTAGATCCAAGCAAACACAAGATAGATCTAGCCTAGCATGGTGGAATTAAGACAAGAACAAGATATAGACAACCAACACATAGACATATTGATTGAATTAAAAGAACACTTATCTCAATTACACATGAAAGGTATCAAGGGCTTGGAACCCTTGAAAAACCTGTAAAATTCGCACCAAGTTTGTACTTAGGGTTTCTCCAAAACTTCTCTCCTTTTAATGTGAAAATTAGAAAACTATATATAGGAAAAGGGGTCTGACGGCGTCAAGACTAAACTTGTGACGCCGTCACCTCGCCGCCAAAACTCTTCTCGGACTGCCTTGATCTACAATTGACGCCGTCATGTGATAATCATTTCCAGGCCGTCATGACTTTTACTCTTGACGCCCTACTTCGTGACGCCGTCAATTCTCTACTGGACCGTCATGGAATTTTGCTCTTGACGCCGTCACCTACTGTTCTCAGCATGGAAAATTAAGACTTTGGCGTTTTCTTTACTTTTATGCTCCAAAAACGTCCGAATTGCTTCCTTTTCCAGATTTCACTCCCAAAGTACCTAAAATCACAAAAGAAACGATTTAGGGCAATATTTGATCAAATAAATTCAATTCCGGGCTTAAATGACCCCCTAAAAACGGATCATTTTTCGCCTCATCAGATATCATGCTTGTGGAATGAATGTTTGCAGATTTCCTGGAGTTTATAAAACTAAAGAATTAACAAAAACTTTAAGACTCCATTAGAAAAACAAAACCAGCAAAATTTCTAGAATTTTACACATGACTCCGTCAAGAGTAAAGTCATGACGCCATCAGAAGTGTCGTGCATAAATCTTTACGTTAAGTTTTCGGAAAATTTCTGGAAAAACTTATGTCCTACTTCCTGGAAAATCCTGCAAAACATCATTATGACTCGATACAAGCATTTGACTCTAACAAATACGAATATACATGTCCATTTAATATTGTGGAAAATCATGATCAATTTTGTTTCTTAAAAACATATTTGGGTTTCCCCTTACACTTATCTTTTGCGAAATACCTTTGTATGAAGTTAAGATGAAGTTAAACGACAAAATATAGCATTTTCACAATTTTAATTTTGAAACATGATCTACCAACAATAAAAACAAAGCATGCATACGGAAACAAATAACAATCAAACAATAAAAATCACACAAAACATGGGTTGCCTCCCAAGAAGTGTTTTTCTTTATTTTACGAGTCTTGTAGCTAGACTCAAGGTCATGGGTGATTACGTGACCTCATCTCTCGAGATGATGTACCCCATATAATTACGATCTTCACTATCGTGGCGGTGTGTTTCAATCGATCGATACTCGCAATCACCTCCCCTCCTCCTTTACTGCTCAAGTTAGCTATCCCATCTTGGCCTATGCCTTCAATTGTGAAGGGCCCATACCACTAGGGACTTGGTTTATCGGGAGGTATTGTTATCTCCGAGTGTCTTAAGAGTACTAGGTCTCCTTTCGCGAATGGTACATGATTCCCCGTTGGTTGACTATATTCAAAATTGACATGAACTTTGTTGCAGCCTTTGCTTCCTTCATGTTTAGTTTCTTTGTAACTTTTGATTCTCGCTTCCCATGCAAGAATCTTTTCCTGAACACGAATAGGCGATGTGTCAATGTTGTTTTTGAGCTTTCTCTTCATCAAGCTTTCTTGCGCACATCGCGGGGTCATGGGAAAGCTAATCTTTCTTTTTCCTGACTTAAGCTCAATTTTTCTATTTTCATACCTAATAACAGCTCTTGCGGTGGTAAGGAATGGTGCTCCAAGAATTATTGGCATGCATCCACATCCTTTATCATTCATGATCATGAAATCAACGGGATACATGAATCCTGCGACATTGACCATCACATCTTCTGTGATTCCCAGGGGGTACACATAAGAGTGTCCAGAGAAGGATAGCCAAACACGGGTGGTGGCTGGCATTTCTGATGTTAGTTGGGTGTAGATAGTTAGGGGCATTAGATTCACTTCCGATCCTTGGTCGGCGAAAGCGTTCAGACATTGCAAATTCCCAATGCTGGCTGGTATCTCAAAGTTCCCACACGCCATCTGCTTAGTAGCTACTTTTTGTACAAGTAGTTTCTCAAATACCGGTTCCCCAGGTAATGTATCATACTCATCTTTCCCCTCTTTCTCCTTCTCTGAAACCTGTTTGGAGGATTGGTTACGTCCGTCACCCTTTATCTAATTTGTTATGGTGTTTTCGTTTATATCATGTTTGAGGTAGTAACTTAAGGATTGGGATTTTGGTGGTTCTTCAATGGTTTGTTCACTAGGGGTTTCTACTTCCTCATTATCCGTGTGGAAAATTGTGATGGAATTAACAAACCGGGTAGTGGGGGTGGCGCTTTCTTTGCTCAGTAACATCATTTCAGGGGTTTTCTGGTTTGCATACTCCTCCACTAGGCTCATCATCTCCTTCATTTTCTCTTGCATCTCCTCCTTTTGTTTATAAACTGCTTCCTCGAATCTAGCAAGCTGCTCAGAATGGGTTGCCATATACTCTCATTCGAGCTTCAAATTCCGGGCTAAGTTTTTCAAGAGGAGAATAAGGTGGGGCATAATTTTGAAAGGTCTCAACATTCTCTCTAGAGGGTGACTTTGATAATGGCGTTGAAGTCATTTTCGAGACATAATTGACAGCAGCCCGTCTAGGACTTAAAGGTCTCTTTTGCCTTTCCTCGAAATAGTCAACTTTTGCCTCAAGTTTGCAAAGGAGTTAATCAGATATTTGATTAGTCTCTTCAGGTGTCGAGATTGTGTTGATGGCCGCTTATATAGTGTGATTAAACTCCCATAATTCTTGATTATCGGCGGCAGGTTCATCAATAATTTCCCAAGATTCCTCGGCGTTCCTATCACGCAATCTACCTCCGGTGGCTCGATCGATGGTACGTTTGGTGTGATAGTTGACATGGTCATAGAAGATTTGAACTAATAACCAAAGATTTATACCATGATGAGGGACTTTTTGGAGTAGATCCTTGAAACGAGCCCATGCTTCGTAGAAAGTTTCACCTTGAGGTTGTTGGAACATCAAGATATCGTTTCTAAGCATCGCAGTTTTCCCTGGTGGGAAAAATTGAGCAAGGAAACGAGTGGTGAGATCATCCCATGGGGTGATGGATCCCGCGGGTAAACGTTCAAGCCATTGACTAGCTTGATCACGTAGAGAGAATTGGAATAGGCGTAATGTGGTCGACTCTCTGGTTGTAACATCAAGGTCTATAGAATCTACGATTTTAAGAAAATCCTTGAGATGTTGGTTAGGATCTTCGGAACGAAGTCCATGGAATGCACATCTGCTTTGCACCAACCGGATGGTGTCGGATCGCAAGGGGGACACATTGGCTCCTTGGGTGAGCTCATTAGTGTTTCGATAGCCTTGGTGGCTAGGACGGGAATACTCTCCTAGGGTTCGAGGCCTAAGAGGTTGGTTTGCTAGTGGTGGGTTTTGTGAGTGGTTTTGTTGTGGTTAGTTGATGGGTTCAAATATGTTACCACCTTCCATGATATCGGATGGTAAAGATTACAAACAAAGACACGAAGAAATAAGATAGACTAAAGAAAACCTAAAAATAAAATAAAATCTTACTAGAAAGGAATCTAGCAAGTAGACCTAATAAAAAGAAATCCTAACCTAGACAATAACTATTCCCCAGCAACGGCGCCAAAAACTTGATGCGTGGGAATTTCACCAGGATTTACCTATCGAGAAGCTTACAACCCCCACCAGGCAGTGTACCTGATCGTTTTAGTATAGTATAGTGACAAGTACTGGGGGATTGATCTTTCAACTCAGGAATAGTGTCGTTAGGATTGAAATTAATCTAACTAGGTCTAAAGGTGAAGGATGATTCTTTTTTTGTTTTTAATATTTTATGAAAAGCAAGTAAAAATCTCAGGTATTGGAAGGAGGGGCGGAATTAGTTGCTAATCAACTAACCCAAAAGCTACTAATCAAACTAATGTGCAAGACAAATAAACTAAGGTTCTACAAGATAAGTGAAGCATGTCTACCTATGATATGTTACTCCTTACTAGCTATCCAATTCTACCTATTGAATTGTCACACCTTGTTTTAATTGACGGGTTAAATTCCTTAATACCATTTGTGGGGTGGCGTACGTACTTCCCCAACTCTATAAGCTCCTACTTCACATCTATGTCGAGCCTGCAAGAAGCTCCTAACATGGGATCATTAGAATTCGCTCATGCATTAAATACAACCATAATAACCTAGTATGCATTGGTTCATGTTTCTTAAGACGTTCAAGCATGTTACCCTATGGAAGTCTGCCAGCTTTCTTAAGCCTAACATCGAATACAATCAACCAAACAAGAGACAATAGGAATCAAGAATTATAAACTAAACCAATTAGACCTATCGAAGTGTCACACCCTAATTGATGAAGATAGACACAAACATCAACAAGGAATCAATAAGATCTAATCAATTATATACAAGTTTCACACAATCATAAGTAGACACAAGGTGAATTAGCCAAGCAAAATTAATAAAGAAGAAGCAACAATAATGATAATTGAAGACATGAATTAAGATAGAAACATCAAACCATTACAAGATGTTTATGGAGTCACTAAAACCCTCTAAGTTGCTGGAAAAACACCCACCTAAACCCAGGAATCGACCTTAGGGTTTAGGGCTTACAAAAAGTGAAGTTATGATGTTATATTTATAGGCAAGTTTTCTGTCGGCAAGGCTTGACGGCATCACCTCGTAACGAGTGACGGTGTCATGACCAACTTTTCTTCACCAAATTATAGATTTCTTCGTTCTCTTCGCGTGGGCTTTTGAATCACCTAAATCCGAGTTCGTATGCAAAAGTTATGACCAAAACAATATCAGCTACTCCGCGCGCCAGTTTTGACAAGTTAACACGTGACGGCCTACGTGAAGCCTTCAGGAAGTCTTCTAGGCCATCACTCGTTAATTTTACACGTGATGGCCTTGGGTGACGCCGTCACATTTTCACTCGACCGTCACAAACTTTATCCACTTCCACCTCTTGTGTTACTCATGACGTCATCATGTAGAATCTTGTGACGCCGTCAGGTACTGTTCCCAGCAAGGAAAATTATGACTTTACCGTTTTCTTCACTTTTATGCTCCAAAAACGTCCAAAATGCTTCCTTTTCCAGAATTCACTCCAAAAGTACCTAAAATGACAAAAAGAACGATTTTGGGCAATATTTAATCAAATAAATTCAAATCCGGGCTTAAATGACCCCCTAAAAATGGCTCATTTTTCGCCTCATCAGAACCTTTAGGAGGGTTCCTTGCCTTATGAGCAAGGGTTCCTTGGGTTGGTTTTGATTAAATTTGATTTTTTGCGGGAAAGGGGTTTCTAGTGATTCTAGAGGCTGAGATTGATCCTAATGTACTTGTAAAGTAATGGGAAAGGATTTTCTAACTAAAAACTTTGATTAGGAGTTGTGGGAAGTATGGAATTTTGAAAAGTTAAAAAAAATTGCAGGTTGCCTGGCAGAAACCTACGACATCAAAGGCGGAACCCTATTTAGGGGTTCATCTGATCCGTTGGGCCAAAACTGGGTAACCTAGAAAATTACACTGGTGGAACCCTGTTTTTGGTTCTGCCAGTTCCGCCAGACCCAAAAAACTGGACATAACGGGTTTTTCATCGTCGAGACGATTTCCAATTATTCCAAAAACTGCTAAAACATAAACTTAAATATAGATCTGATTAGGAAATGCAAAAATTATATATATAAACACTCTTACCGTTGGACTTTGACCGGAGGCTAGCGAATTTCACTATACTTAGAGAAATTTTTCATAGACTTGAAAATTTGACAACATGCCAAATGTTGTCGTCCTGCATAATTGTTAGTAAAAACATGTTCTAGACATAACCAAATATCCCTACAAATACATCAATCCATGAAACAAAGTATTAAACATCCAAATTGCTCAAATGACACGTAGTGCCAAACACTACTTCACACACACTCTCATTGGCGATCGACCTTCTTCTTGAGCTTTCCAAGGAACCTCCCGAGACATTTGAACATCCCCTTAGTTTGCTTGAATTCCTCCGACTCATTCGGAATGTTTGGAAGTTGTGAAAGGTATTCAAGAGGTGGGAGCCTAGAGTTGGGTAACGTATCATCTTCACTCATTGAAGATGACGATGAGGAAGTAGGAGAATGAGGACGTTTCCCTTGGATTTTGTAGACTCTCTTATCACTTAATGGGACAAATGTGTGTAGGATGAGAGAGTAGTCTAGGCGAAGACCTCTAGGAGTTGGAGGAATAGGAGCAAGGTGCCTATCGAGACGGGTCAAGAGCATTCCATATGGCATAGCCGTTGTGCCTTGCACGGGAATGTCGGCCATTCTTTTGGCCATGTAGTAGGCCAAGTTGAAGGGTTCCCTAATGGACAAAGAGTAGAGCATGTAGCAAAGGCAAACATTGATATGATCCCGGTTTCCTATGGTGCTAATGACATTGGCTCTAAGGAGTTCTTCCCATTTCTTGAATTGAGGCTTGAGACCATTGAGTTCCATACCATAAGGATCCTTGTTGACCTCATTTCCGGAATGAGTTCTCCTAGTGTCAGAGGTCCTAATGAAAATGTGATCACGAAGTACATCCTTGGATACAAGAGGAGTATCATATGGATGAATGCGGTCAATGAGGGTGTCAAGAGTTGAGAGGGTATGTTTGTCGGTGTAGATGCAAGTACCACGGTTTGGAACACCTAGGATTTGAGCAAATTCATTGAGAGTAAAGGAATATTGGTGACTACTAACCATGAAGTTGATAGACATGCGACCATACTCATCGATGGAAAGAGTGACGGATGCATAGAATTCTAGAATGAACCTAGGACAAATAGGCCCGTCGATTTCCAAGAGACAATAAAAGTTGATGGCGGCAAGTTCCGTATGGAGGGTTGTACCGGCTAGGAAGGATAGGTCAATGGTTCTACCTTCGTGAACATAACGTTTTTCTAAGGCTTTGAAAATGTTGATTTGAGTTTCGGTAAGACCTTTGGTTTTGTGGTGTTTGGGTAGGTACTTAATGGTGTCCTTGTGGTCGTAATGAGTCACGGGAGGCATGATGATTCTTAGAAAAATAAAATTTCACATTTTAGTCTAAATTATCAACTATTGTAATGTGGATGTTCTAGTGTGTGCCTATATGAAACCAATGCAGAGGTGCGGTTATCTTGACTCATTTTGATGCTTAAAACATTTTATAATGCAAGTTTTGTTATAAAACAAAAGATAAACCAAATGCTCCTAATTCAATGTAGCTTCGTTTAAGTGTACCCGAAAATACATATTGGTTATGTATTCCCTTTAACATTCAAGAGACATTATGCAAGTGATGTTTAAAACATAACGTTTTTATTTTGTATTCACAATGTGAGACAAAAAAATATTTGTCCTATTTGTGAGAAATTTTTGCAAGAATTTGACATAGGGTGTTTTAGCAAACATGTTAATGACTTATAAAGATGCAATTCCTAACTATGGGAAACATAACGTTTTTATTTTGTATTCACAATGTGAGACGAAAAAATATTTGTCCTATTTGTGAGAAATTTTTGCAAGAATTTGACATATGGTGTTTTAGCAAACATGTTAATGACTTATAAAGATGCAATTCCTAACTATGGGAAACATGATTAGTTTTGTTTACCATCTAATTTTCTACATTAATTTTTCAAGTTAATGCATAACCCTAAGTTTTTGTTTTTGTGCAAAAATAGAATTCCTAGACACAGATCACAAAAGTCTAATTATGTTTGGAATACCTACAATGATGATTAGAGAGCAATGTGTATGAAGGAAGACTCAAAATTTCGTTGGTTTGGATAAGTGATGAAGTGAATAGTAGCAGCTTGAGAGTTGTGGTATGAGATAATGGGTGTTGGTTTAATATAAAGTAAAAAAAAATTATGTGGGTCGGCGGATACGGCGGAACCAAATATTGGGTTCCGCCCTTTATGTCGCAGGGTTCCGCCGCATCAGCAGAGAAGAAAAATTGTTTTGATTTGTTTTGATTTTTGTGATTTTATTCTAACGTACGGATCTACAATGTAGGTTCCATGAGTCCTAAGCCAAGTCTAAGAAGGTTAAATGGTTCTCGTTTAAGAGGTTTTGTGAGAATGTCGGCAATGTTGTCTTCGGAAGAAACTTTCTCAATTGAGATGTTCCCTTTTTGAACATTATCACGAAGGAAATGAAAACGGATTTCAATATGTTGCATGTTGAACCGTATTTTTGCTAAGATCTATGGCTCCTTTGTTGTCACAAATAATGGAGATGTCGTTGATTTGAATTCCGTAGTCGACAAGAGCTTGCTTTATCCAAAGAGCTTGTTGACATGCTTTTCCGACCGATACGTATTCTGCTTCCGTTGTTGAAATAGCGAGAGCCGTTTGCTTCTTAGAGAACCATGAGGTGAGATAATGTCCAACAAAAGTACAAATACCACTTGTACTTTTTCTATCAACATAATCACCGGCATGGTCCGAGTCGGCATACACTATAGTGTCTACTCCCGTTCCTTTGGGATACCATAATCCTAAACGTGTAGTACCCTTAATATATCTAAAAATCCTTTTTACAGCTTCAAGATGAATTGTTTTAGGATCTTCTTGAAAACGAGCACATAGACAAACACTAAAAATAATGTCGGGTCTACTAGCCGTTAAGTAAAGTAGACTTCCAATCATACCTCTACATTTAGTGCTATCTACGGATTCACTTTCCTCATCCTTGGTTAGTTTGGTTTGTGAACATAGGCGTTTTGATTGGTTTTGAGTCTTCTAAGCCAAATTTCATAAGCATGTCCTTAATATATTTGGATTGGTTAAAGAAGATACCATATTCTAGTTGTTTGATTTGGAGTCCTAGAAAAAAGTTGAGTTCTCAAATCATACTCATTTCAAACTCGTCATGCATGATTCTTGAGAAATCGTCACATAATTCTTGACAAGTTGATCCGAATATAATGTCATCAACATAGATTTGGACTATGATAATATGTGAACCTTTCCTCTTAGTGAAGAGAGTATTATCAACTAAGCTCATGGTATACCTATGGTCAACTAGGAAGGTTTTAAGTCAATCATACCATGCTTTTGGAGCTTGCTTAAGTCCGTATAAAGCCTTTTTAAGTTTGTAAACGTGATTAGGTTTTTCAAAATCGGTGAAGCCCGGTGGTTGAGCAACATACACTTCTTCATTTATAAACCCATTTTGGAATGCACTTTTGACGTCCATTTGAATGAGTTTAAAATTGTGTGCGCATGCATATGCAAGTAAAATCCTAATTGACTCGAGCCTAGCAACCGGAGCAAAGGTTTCATCATAATCGATGCCTTCTTGTTGATTATATCCTTGTGCTACTAGCCTAGCTTTGTTTCTAGACACCACACCGTTTTCATCCATTTTATTACAAAAAACCCATTTTGTTCCAATTATTATTTGACTTTTTTGTTGAGGAACTAATGTCCAAACATCATTTCTAATAAATTGGTTTAATTCTTCTTGCATAGCTATTACCCATGATTCATCTTTTATAGCTTCGTTTATATTTTTCGGTTCAAGAATTGACACAAAACAAAAGAAGTTACTTTCATTTTGGACTTTTGATCTTAGTGTTCTTTCATTAATATTTCCTATGACACTATCTAATGGATGACTTTTGGAATTTTTGACATTGACAATTTCTTTGTTTAATAGTTCATCTTCCTTGTTATCATTTTCAATTTCTTGATTTTCCATTGCTTGATTTTCAACTAAGTCATCATCTACCAAAGGTGATGTCTTAGAGGGAGGTGGATTTTCGTCAAATGTTATGTTTAACGATTCCTCGACTCTTAAGGTTTCTTTATTTAGAACAATGTAAGCTTTACTACTTTGTTAATATCCAAGAAACACACCTTCATAAGACTTTGGGTCGAATTTGGTGAGATAATCCTTCGTGTTAAGAATAAAGCATTTACGCCCAAACACTCTAAAATGTCCTAATGTAGGCTTTTTACCTTTATATAGTTCATATGGAGTTTTGTTCAAAAATGGTATAATTAAGACACGATTTAAAATGTAGGTTGACATGTCAACGGCGTTACACCAAAACTTTTGAGGAATGTTTTGTTCATTAAGCATTGTTCTACTCATCTCTTGCAAAGTCCGGTTTTTACGTTCTACTACACCGTTAGATTGAGGAGTGCGTGGTGCCAAGAAGTTATGTGTTATACCATTTTTATCACAAAAGTTTCCAAATTGTATTTCATTGTCAAACTCACGACCATGGTCCATTCTAATAGACATAATGCATGTTCCTAGTTGATTTTGAATTTTCTTACTTAGAATTTCAAATATGTCAAAAGCTTCATTTTTACTTTTCAAAAAATTTGTCCAAGTATACCTTGAGTAATCATCTACTATAACCAAAGTGTAGAAGTTACCTCCATAACTTTGTATAGCGGATGGACCAAACAAATCCATATGTAAAAGTTCTAGACACCTAGATGTAGACACTACATTTTTAGCCTTATGGCTACTATGAACTTGTTTACCAACTTTGCAAGCATCACAAAAGTGTTGGTCGTATTTTAACTTGGGTAGGTTTCGAACTAGGTCTTTAGAGGAGAGATTTTGAATAAGTCTCATATTAACGTGTCCTAAGCGTTTATGCCATAAAGTTGAAAATTCATCTATTGAGGTGAGACAAAGTTTGTCTCTAGATGTTTGATCCATCTTCATGACATAAACGTTGTTCTTAAGAACATCTCTAGCTATAGTTATACCATCTTTAAGTATTTTACTTCCATTTTCACTAAAAAGGACATTATACGTATTCTGGCAAAGTTGACTAATACTAAGGAGATTAAAGCCTAAGTTATCAACATGAGCTACATCATCTATAGAGAGAGAGTCATGAGAGATTGTACCTTTTCCGATGATCTTGCTTTTAGCCTTGCTATCAAATGTGAAATTACCTCCATTACATTTTTGATAAGATGAGAAGAGGCTTTTGTTCCCCGTCATGTGCCTTGAGCAACCACTATCTTTGATCCATTCATCCGGTTCGAAAGTTACTTTGAAACACACCTCATTTGAGTCATGAGCCATGAGAGCAATTTTGTCATTCTTTGGCTCCTCGTCATCATCTTCACTATCGCTCCAAGCACCACTTACAAAAGCTTTTTGAGATTTACTTTTGGACATTCTCCTATGAGATGACTTGTGTCTCCACACCTAAAGCATTTCCTTTCAACCTTTCCTTTCTTGTCATCACGATCTTTTTAGAAGGCTTTCTTGTCATCTTTAGGTTGTGTTATAAACTTCCCTCGTCTTCGAAAGAACTTCTTAATGTCTCTAACGGCCATGGCATATTCTTCATCGTCACTATCCGAACTAGATTCATCATCACTTGATTGAACTCTAGCCCTCAAGGCGATGGACTTGACCTTTACTTTTTTTCCTTTAACTATTACCAAATCTTTTTCCATAACCATTTCATGAACTTTGAGGTTTCCAATTAGCTCATCAAGTGACATGCTTGAAAGATCTTTAGATTCTTCAATCGCCGTCACTTTGGCTCTCCACTTCGAATGGAGTGCTCTAAGGAATTTCTGACAAAATTCTTGTTACAAAAAGATTCATCAAGTGCTTTAAGTGAAGTAATAATAGTGTTAAACCTAGCAAATGCACAATCAATTATCTCATCTTCTGGAATAGAAAATTGTTCATACTGTTGAATAAGAAGATCAATTTTGTTATCCTTTACTTGTAAGTTTCCTTGATGAGTGACTATTAAAGATTGCCAAATTTCTTTAGCGGTTTTGCACATAAAAACTCTTTCATATTCTTTCTTTGGTAAAGCATTGTAAAGCATCATTTTAGCTTCATTGTTTTTGGCAATTAGTTTCATTTGATCTTCATTATGTTTAGTAATTGAGCTATCCACATCTTTACTACTTGAAGTATCCTTGAAAGTGGCTATATTATCACCATCAATTATTATATACCATAGATCTATATCTTCAGATTTCACGTAAGTTTCAAATTGGTTTTTCCAATATATAAACCGTTTGCTTCAAAAAGTGGTGGTCTTTGCATAGATTGCTGATGAGGCGAAAAGTGTACTGCTTTTAAGGGGTCATTTAAGCCCGAATTCGAGATTATTTGATCAATTATTGCCCTAAATCGTTCCTTTTGTCATTTTAGGTAACTTTGAGGAGAAATCTGGAAAAGGAAGCATTTTGGACGTTTTTAGAGCATAAAAGTAAAGAAAACGGCAAAGTCTCAAAATTCCTTGTTGGAACAGTACCTGACGACGTCAAGGGTTTACTAGTGACGTCGTCAAGAATGACAAAAGAGGTGGATGTGGAACTTACAACGTGACGGCCCAGAACATTTTCTTTGTTCTTGGCCTGACGGCGTCACCTAGTCCGTCAGGGTCCAAATACATGTGACGGCCAGAGCTTATTCCTACATGACGGCGTCAGAAGTGGATCTAGGCAATACAAATTCCACTTTGACGGCAAGTCGACGGCGTCAGAGGCTAACACGTGACGCCGTTAGGATGCATAGTCTATATATATTTTTCCAATTTATTGTAATGTGTGGAACTTTTGTGGAACAAGTTTTGTAAAAACCCTAGGTCGAATTTCCTGCATCTTGAAGGGGTTTCAAACCCTTCTTTCTTCCATGTTTGAATAAAGATAAGTACTTCAATAATCATTCAATATGTCTATGTATTGTTTGATTCTATCTTATGTGTATCTTTCTTTTAACATGTTAGGCTAGGCTTTTATTGTGTTTGCTTAGATGTAGTGAAACCTAGATGTTGATTATGGGTTGATTGTTTGTTTATAATTGTTATGGATGATTGTATTCGATGTTAGGCTTAAGAAAACTGGCAGACTTCCATTGGTAACTTGCTTGAACGTCTTAAGAAACATGATCGGAGGTGTACTACGATTTTTTGTTGTATTTAATGCATAACTGAATTCTAATGATCCCATGTTAGGAGCTTTTAACGGCTCGACATAGGAGTGAAGTAGGATCTTATAGAGTTAGGGAATATTGTACACGGCCTTACGACTGGTATTAAGGAATATAACCCGTCATTCATGCAATTGTAACAAGCTAATCAACCGGTAAAAGATATCTAGGGAGTAATGAAATCTAAGTAAACACAACTTTTCTCATTATTGTTTCCACCACATTAGTATATTAGTTTAATTTTCATTTCTTTCATTTTATTTTGATTGCATCTTAGTTAATTGGGTTACTTGGCTAGCAACTAATTCCGCCCACTCCTTCAAAACCCGAGATTTTACTTGCTTTCCATAAAATATAAAAACACAAAAAGAATCATCCCTCACCTCTAGACCTAGTTTAGTAGGCTTTATAATCCTAGTGACACTATTCCTGAGTTGAACGATCAATCCCCCGGTACTTGTCACTATACTATACTACAATGATCACGTACACTGCATGGTGGGGGTTGTAAGCTTCTCAAGATCCTTTGAGAGGTAAAACCTGTTGCGAGGGCGCCATTCCCACGTATCAATTTTTTAGCGCCGTTGCTGGGGAATAGTTATTGTCTAGGTTAGAATTTCTTTTCATTAGGTCTATTTGCTAGATTCCTTTCTAGTAAGATTTTATTTTTTATTTTTAGGTTTTCTTTAGTCTATCTCATTTCTTCGTTTTCGTAACCTTTACCATCCGGCATCATGGAAGGCGGTAATATCTTTGATCCCATCAACCCACCACAACAAAACCACCCACAAAACCCACCACTAGCAAACCAACCTCCTAGGCCCCGAACTTTATGAGAGTATTCCCTTCCTAGCCACCAAGGCTATCAAAACACCATTGAGCTCACCCAAGGAGCCAATGTGTCCCCCTTTCGACCCGACACCATCCGGTTGGTGCAAAGCGGATGTGCATTCCATGGACTTCGTTCCGAAGATCCTAATCAACATCACAAGGATTTCCTAAAAATCGTAGATTCCATAGACATTGATGTTGCAACTAGAGAGTCGACCCGATTACGTCTATTCCAATTCTCTCTACGTGATCAAGGTAGTCAATGGCTTGAACGTTTACCCGCGGGATCCATCACCTCATGGGATGATCTTACTTCTCGTTTCCTTGCTCAATTTTTCCCACCGGGGAGAACTACCGAGCTTAGAAATGATATCTTGATGTTCCAACAATGTCAAGGTAAAACTCTATATGAAGCATGGACTCGTTTCAAGGACTTACTCCAAAAAGTCTCTCATCATGGCATAGATCTTTGGCTCCAAGTCCAAATCTTCTATGACCATATCGATCTCTCCACAAGGCGTACCATTGACCAATCGGCCGGTGGCAAGCTACGTGATCTAAGTGCGGAAGAATCATGGGAACTCATAGAAGATCTTGCTCTCTATGACAACGAAAGTTGGAATGATCCCCGTGATTTGAACAAAACGGTCAAGGCAATATCTTTGCCTTCAAACAATTCTAGCACTCCCGACCGTAGGATCATGGAACTTGAGGACCAAGTCAAGTTTCTCATGAAATCCTACGAAGCTCCTAAGCCTTCAAGCCAAGTGAACAAAATCACTTCTTCATGCGAATTATGTAGTGGTCCCCATGACACTCGTGATTGCGTGGAACTCCCCGGACAAGCTTTTGCAGATTACGCATCCTCGCGTACCGACGAAGCGGGAGACAAGTGGTACACTTTCAAACCCGAGCCAAACCCTTATGATGATTCCTACAACCCTTCTTGGAAAAATCACCCGAACCTTAGGTGGAAACAAAACCAAAACATGCCCCAAAACAATTCTTCCAATCCACCTAATCGTTACCAACCAAACGGTCCACCCTCTAACCGCACTTTCAACAACAATCCTTCCAATAACTATGGTAGTACCAATAATCTTGAAGGATTGATGTCCAAATTTATGGCATCTCAAGAAGCTCGCATAACTAAGTTTGAAACCGAATTCAATAAACAACAAACGGAGATGACCAATAAAATTCACAACTTGTTGAAAGCCCTCAACAACCAAGTGCTAATTACACCTAGGAAGGACACTAGGGACACTAGTAGCGGAATCCAAATTAAGGACCCCTCATCATCCAAACACGTCCACTTTGTCAATGTTGTTACCATTAAGCCAATAGATAAGAATATAGAAGAAAGTGACAAGGATGAAGTTGGTATAGAAAGTGGACCTAAGGATGAGGTTAAGGAAGTTGAGGATATTAAAGAAGAAAAGTTAGAGGAAGTAGAAAACGTAGGGGAATACTTTGATAAGTTACCCACCAAGGAAGAACGGGAATATCATAAGGATCTATTCGATGACCCCGAGACACCATACATCCTTGGTTCACCACTTATCAAAGCAGGAGATCCCTCTAAAATCAACATACCATGCAACATTGGGCATATGCATGTGTGGAAAGCTTATATCAATCTTAGGTCTCCCATAAACATTATGACTAGGACCTATTATAATTGGGTAATAAAGAAGCAACTTGAATATAGGATGATGCCTAACTCGAATTGGATGAGCAACTTTGCAGGAAGAGTGAAAGGATTACATGTCTTTGTAGGAAACTTCACTTATGTTACCGCCTTTGTGATTGTAGAGGATATTCGTCCGGTAATAGATGGTTGCCTAAATAAAGTAGTGTTCAGAAAACCGTTTGTTGAGGCCTTTAAGATGAGTTATGACCCGTCCTTAGGGATAGTTAGATTCAAGGATGAGAACGATGAAATAGCTTACCAAATGCCCTATAAGATTGAAAAATTCCGTCTTCTATCAAACCTTGAAAAGGAACACAAGCAAGCGGTTTACTATAGGAATAATGAGGATAGACGTAGAGGATTAGATTATGTCATGAGTAGAATACTCAGTTTCTACAAGGAATGTTTGCAACTAGGTCCGGAATACAAAACTAAGATTAAGGATGACCTAGAGAATGAGACCAATGACGAGGTCACGTAATAGCCCATGACCTTGAGTCTAGCTACAAGACTCGTAAATAAAGAAAAGCGCTTCTTGGAAGGCAACCCATGTTTTGTGTGTTTTTATTTGTTTGATTTTTATTTGTTTGATGTTATTTGTTTCCGTATGCATATTTTATTTTTATTGTTTGTAGATCATGTTTCAAATGAAATTGTGAAAATGCTTTATTTTGTTGTTTAACTTCGTCTTAACTTCATATAAAGGTATTTTGCAAAAGCTAAGTGTAAGGGGAAACCCCAAATTCGTTTATAAGAACGAAAATGATCATGATTCGCCACAATATTAAATGAACATGTATATTAGTAATTGTTAGAGTCAAATGCTTGTATCGAGTCATAATGATGTTTTGCAGGATTTTCCAGGAAATGAGACATGAGTTTTTCCAGAAATTTTCCGGAAACTTAGCATAAGATTTTTCTAGGAACATTATGACGGCGTCAGGTGTTACAACCTGGTAGCGTTAGGTAATAAAATTCTGAAAAATTTTGTGAGTTTTGTTTAAACCGGAGCCTTAAAGTTTTTGTTGATTCTTTAGTTTTATAAACTCCAGGAAATCTGCAAACATTCATTCCACAAGCATTATATCTTAAATTGCTTTCTAAGATTTGTTAGTATATATAGATTGCCGCCGATTTTACGCGAGGTTGCCTTGATTGTTTTCTCAGGTTTAACAGGTTATGTATGACAAGAAGATGATTTATATTTCTGGAAGGGAAGCTTTCAACGTTCATTTTCTTGGAGGAAGATCTAATCTTGTTGACACACTATCCACATCGAACGAATCAGGGGAGTATTTGTTTTCATTCTTTTACCTTTTTTTACTTTTACATCATTTAATTAAACATTGGGGACAATGTTCATCCTAAGTGTAAGGGGAGGGTAAATGATGATACCTTATAGGATACTATTGCACTTGAGTTTGTTTGTTTGATGGTAGGTGTGTAATAAAACTAAGAAAAATACTTGTTAGTGTAATTTTAGCGCCAAATTTAAAATTTTTTACAACATTTAGGAGTGAAGCTTTAGCCTAAACAAGCGTCTCATGGATAGGAGTTGTATGACTAGCACAAAACCTTACCATTCAGAAAAATTTTCCACCCAAATATGTGAGGTTCGCCTTTGGATTTGATAGGAAAAGCATTAATTATTAGTGCTTATGAGTGTACAGGTAGCATTTAGATACTAGAACTTGCGTTAGTGATGCATCCCGAGACCGCTAGTGAGACTACATTCGTGTAGTAGGATTTACTACATGATAAGAGGCATTAGGATCACCCTTGTGTTTAAACCTGTATCATACTTACTTGACCATTTAAGTCATATTACTTGACTAGTAACACTGGTACAAAAAGTTGTATCGGTCACGCCAAAAATGTGTGACGATATGCCTATAGTCACACACGTTATTTTCGTTGTGTGTCACTAAAAGTCCCGCCACCGTAGGTGGCATATGGTCACATTGTTGAGTTCGTGGCCTTTTCTATCGAAAAAGAGTGACCAAAACCCCGAATATGTGTGAAAAATTAGGTACAAGTTTTGTTGGATTAGTCATTATCAGTGACCGTAAACACCTTATAGTCACACGAATGTTTTTTGAGAGTGACTATTGTTCGTCCTTTGGCCACATAAATATATAATATATGTGACATTTGAGATGTTATATTCAAGTAAATGTGTATTTTGTGTGACTATTGATAATCCAATGGCCACATGAATATACAATAAATGTGACGTTTGTGATGATTTAGTCACACAATGGGTGTTATTTTTTTGGAGTTAGTCACATACAATTTAACACAAAGTGGCCAAAAGTGTGAATAAGTGTGACCATATGCTGTTTAAAGTGAAGAAATGTGTATTTTGTGTGACTATTGATCATCCAATGGCCACATGAATTTTATGTTTGTGTGGCCTTTTGTAATATTTAGTCACACAAAACATGTTTGTTTTGGATATTTAGTCACATACCATTAATCAAACAGTGGCCAAAAGTGTGAATAAGTGTGACCATATGCTTTTTAAAGTGAAGAAATGTGTATTTTGTGTGACTATTGATCATCCAATGGCCACGTGAATTTTATGTTTGTGTGGCCTTTTGTAATATTTAGTCACACAAAGCATGTTTGTTTTGGGTATTTAGTCACATACCATTAATCAAACAGTGGCCAAAAGTGTAAATAAGTGTGATCATATGCTGTTTAAAGTCAAGAAATGTGTATTTTGTGTGACTATTGATCATCCAATGGCCACGTGAATTTTATGTTTGTGTGGCCTTTTGTAATATTTAGTCACACAAAGCATGTTTGTTTTGGGTATTTAGTCACATACCATTAATCAAACAGTGGCCAAAAGTGTAAATAAGTGTGATCATATGCTGTTTAAAGTCAAGAAATATGTATTTTGTGTGACTATAGATCATCCAATGGCCACGTGAATTTTATGTTTGTATGGCCTTCAGTAATATTTAGTCACACAACGACTAAAGCAAACAGTGACCAAAAGTGTTAATAAGTGTGACTATATGCATCTTTTAGTCACATTTAAAAAATCAATATATATCAAAACAATTCAAATATATATCAAAACAAATTCAAATACAATAAAATTGGAATGTATAATTGAACAAATTAAATGTAAAATTGGACATCCTTTTATACACCAAGGAGTCCTAGTCGGCTTGCAATAGTTTCTTTATAAGTATCTATAATCTTTTCCATAAGCAAGTAGCAACTTCGAGCGGTCTTAATCTATGAGTAGTACCAACTTTAACTAGCAGTAGTAACTTTTGTACTAGCAGTAGTAAATACTTGGCCACATTTTCTTTGAAGTTCATGAGCTGCACTAAATCCATCTAAGCAATATTAACACAAACATGATCAACAGTAATTCAAACAACATCATGAAGCTAGACTTTTAATCCAAAACAATGAACATACTAATAAAATTTGCAGTTAAACTTACAAGTTTTTCTCCCATTGATCTAATCTCATCATCTGGATATAAAAGCCTTGAAAATGTAGGCTACTGCATATCAACACATCAGGATGAGAGCAGGACTAGAACATGTCAAAGCTCACAACATAACAGAACTAGATGAGCCACTGGTTCAACTATCTGCACAAACATGATAGGAGAGTTAATACTAGTACCACGTTAGTACTGCTGGAGCAAAGTTACTACTGCTAGTGTATATATATATATATATATATATATATATATATATATATATATATATATATATATATATATATATATATATAACAGAATATATATAAATGAAGCAAATATATATATAATTGTAATGTCGTATATAATCAAATTCTCAACTATCATAAGTTAAAACCTGTTGACTCTTCGCCGCCTTAGCTAGCTTTTGCAAGGTTTCACTAGAGACCAAATGTTTTCGCTTCGTTGGTACTAATTTTAGTCCTGTATTTTGTTCACTAATATTTGGTATCATAGTTGGTGGTGTAACCTGTAGAACCGGTTTGTCGTGGCTTAAGCGTTTTCGTATGTCCGATAGTTTTAACAGGTTCCTATATGTATATATAAAACACGGTACATTAGTCATGTACGTAAAACTAAAAAAATCAAAGGTGGATGTTTTATTACTTACCACTATTTCCATTACTGATACGTTTTCCAAAGTTTCAATGGCCATTGGAGTGGTCACCTGCAATATAAATTAAGAAATACAATGGTGTTATCATTAGAAAATGAAATTGTTAACAACATAGAAAGTGGCTTACATCTGAGTCTAATGCCAGTTTCCTTCTGCAAAAAAAATGGGAAATGTAAGAAACTAAGGCACTAATAACGCTGCATAATATAACATCTGCCAACCATGAAATCGTAAAAATATACATGGGTTGGCTTTGGTGACTGAGATGGAGCATACCCACGCCTCGAAAATGAAGTGTGCCAGAAAATCCATCCGAGGGAATTTTTAGCCAGGCATCCCATGTATCATCCTCACCCGTGAAAATAGCATGTAGCCCCTGCAAGAAACAAGTAACGTGATTAATGCTAACATAAAAGACGACAACATTAGATGTCCCAAATATAAGTTTAGCCTCAAAAACAAACATACGGGTTGCATATCGAATCGGGCAACAAATAATATACAATTGGTTGCAATTTTATGCAGTGCCAAACGTGGAACGAATAAATGTCAAACACATTACCAAGCAAGCAAATCACTAACATTTGGTACAAATGAAACAGTTTGACAAAAAGCAACCATATTTGAGTTAATTTCCTATATAACAGAAGTTATGTTAATCTTTTGATAGATAACTTACGCAACTGCAATAAGCAAACTCCAACTGTTCAGCAACATCCTCCCGGAGTGGAAACCAATCAAGAATCTCTTTACGAGCAAAAAAGTAGCCTCTTAGAACACGTCGATTGTCTCCATTCCAATAAACAGGAAAACTATTTCGTCTTAATAAGTCTACCTGCAACGATTACCACAACACGAATTTATAATCAAAAACATGTTTTAGGCTAGTTTAATCCACGTAAATCAATTTAAATCATTTTATATTCGATTACACATTTAAGAAAATATAAATTAAATATGTGTTTGAGCATACCCATGAACAAAGTAGGATAGGTGAGATGAGGGTGATGGTGGCTCGAATGTAATGCTGGTGGTTATCTTGAACCAAACAACCGAAACAAACAAAGTTTCCCATACAGTTCCCTTGTCTTGATGACAGTGATGGCGTGGAGGAGCGATGGTTGGTGGAACCATGACGAGATAAGGCGGTGAAGTGTGGCGGTGGTGTGAGTCGATTCTAGAGAGAAGGAGAAGAGATGAATAGAGAGAAGATAGATCTGACTAAGCTAGTAGTGTTAATGTTTTGATTTTGGGTGAAAAAGGGGCGCCATATGAGCGGAGCGGGAGATTGAAATTTTGGGGAAAATTTAGGGGCGGGATCATTAGAGCACTATATTAAAAAATTTGAGATTGAAAGCCTATCAAATGAGCTCGAAATGTTTAATGAGTTGAGCTCAACCTGATATAAGTTTGACTCGAGTTATTGTTGAGTTCTCGAGCTTGTAAGTGATATAAAATATATGTTTTTTTTTTTTTAATATGTAAGTGTACTAAGTGTAAATACTTATTTATGAATGTATCAAGCTTTTCGAGCTAAAGTCGAACCAAATTCAATTCTTAGGTTATATTTCAAATTCAAATTTTGTAATAAAACACATCTTTACAAATAAATCGAGTTTTTTGAGTCAAGCTCAATTCGAGTTCAAACTTTCTCAATCCCAAATAACATATGATCGGGAGGTCCCTGGATATACTTGCTTCTTAGTGTCTGTGACAAATGGTATACACCTACCAAGCCGGTGCAACCCATGCATGACCAGTGATAATGGCTAATTCACATGGGTCATGTGCATTAGGTTATCACTGGTCACATTCATTAATTAATGGGTATTTGACATCGATCATATGGATCATATGCATTGGGTGGATAGTTGCTTAGAGTGTTATGTTACGACACATCCATGACTGTTGACAATTGGTAATTAACATGCATTATGGGTCATGGGTCATGTGCATTGGGTTATAGTGGCTTTTAGTGTAATGAAAACCAAGCAAGACCGATGATAATGGTTAATTCACATGGGTCATGGGTCATGTGCATTAGGTTATCAATGGTCACATTCATTAATTAATGGGTATTTGATCGACATCGATCATATGGGTTGATTGGCCTCAAACAGTCAGAAAATATTAACCAAGTAATGGTCAACAATTCAAAAAGTCTAAACCAATACTCCGTGGAGTGTAGTGTTTCCCCGGATCGTTAAATCCCAACGAGGCGTGAAATAATTGAATGACTGTGGGCACCAAAAACCAAGAACCAAGAACTCTAATTCCTCCTTGAGGATCTAAACCACAATCCAAAGCTTTCTTGCTTCCAAATCAACTCTGAATCCCAGAAATCAAATCCAAAACTCCACAGTTGACTTTTGTTGACCAATTTGTATTTGTGAAATTTTTTAAGCTAAACTGAATTGTAGTGTTTCTAAAACCTTTTGTAACATCAACTAAGAACAACATTAAGTAGAATGAGATTTTTGAAATTTGAGAATTGCATAAACTGAATTCATACACAAACCTTCAAATTGATTACTAAAATAAGTTCACAATACACTTTAGAACATTAGAAATTTAGCTTGAAAGCTTAAGTTACACTGGAAAATTGAAAAGAACTAAGTCGACATACATTTTATTTAATTAAACTAGATACTAATCCACATTGCTTATCCTTCATTCTTTATAGCCTTTTTCAACTCCCCATATGTTTCTGACCATATCCCACTTGCAATCTTGGCCTTTGATTGAGTCAATTTCATCCTAGCCGTTTAAACGACTTTTGGCGCCAAAAGTGAAAATGGTAGCTTGTGGCCGTTTTTTCTCAATTAATGAATCTTGGGGTGTTGTGGAGGTGGCAGGGGACAAGTAACATGGGTTAGTAACCAAGTTAGGATGATATGGAAGAAAAACCAGTAAAGTGGGTGCTACAGTGGTGGACTTTGTGGAAAATGGTGGGAAATGCATTAATTGTGGAGTGGGATAGGTCTGTGAGGTGGAAGGGATGTGATGGGGAGGACAGGTGGTAGTGAAAGGTGGCAAATACCATGGTGGTATTGGGATTGAAGGCTGGGGGTGAGGGAGTTGTACAGTGGTAGTGGTATTGGAGAAGGAGGGTCAAACGGGGTCAAACCCCCGTTTTTATTAATAAGGGTGTGGATTGGGCTTGGTTTGGGCCAGAAACAAAAAAGGGTAGGGTGGGCTTTTGGTTGTGTAGGGTTTGGATTGGTTGTGGTTTTGGGTTTAATAATAAAAGGGTCCGGTTCGTATGTAGTAATAAACAAGGACCAATTTTGTAATTTGGTGAAAATTGAGGGGCTGATTTGCCACTTTCCCAAAGTAATTATAAGGACCAAATTTGCCAAGTATGAATAACCCAAGGACCAAAGATGCAATTTTTTCATTAAAATACCCAGGGACCTTTTCTGTCAAATCCTTAAACTTCAGTGACCAAACATGAAATTTTCTGAAAGTTGAAGGGTTGAACCTGTAATTTCTCCATAGTTATCATAAGGACCAATTATGCCATTTAAGAATAGTGTAAGGTTTATTTTTTCATATTTTTCCATTTTCAAAACCTTAAGGACTATTTTTGACATTTTTGAAACTTGAGGAACTAAAGTTGTCATTTAGCAATTTTTTAATTTTAAAGGACTAAACTTTACAACTTAAGAATCCCTAAGGACCTTTGATGATATTTTTCATGTTTTGATTTACCAGGGACTAGATTTACCAAATTTTCAAAGTTCAGGGACTGAAAATGTAAATTATGTGAAATATGTTGTTTTTCATCAGTTTTCAATCCTTTTGCATAAAAACACAATCCAGGGATATTTTATGTATTTTAAGGCATTCCTGTGTGTTTTCAGATGTTTTTGCAGTCTAAATGTAACAGAAATGATGAGTATTTACACACTCATCAATCCCCCATACTAAACTATTGCTAGTCCCTAGCAATCTTTAGAGAAAATTTTAATGGATTTTTACTCTTTACCAAAAGCCATCACTTCTGGAGTAGCCAGATGTATCGATTCAAGTAAGAACTATGGTCCACTGATAACCATGTGATTTTGAGCAAACTACCAGCTGTCAACGGATTTGTTTTGTCTTTACCAAAAGTCGTTTGCTTCTGGACTAGCCAACTCTTGATGGACAAAGTCAACATCTTGGTGAGCTGATTACCAATTATGGTTTTTCCACTGCCTTTACCACAAGCCATAATCTTGCGAGCTAGTCAACCCATTCGCTTTTTAGGATATGGCGAGTTGAGGTACCATACAATTTTGGGCAAATTGCAAGGCATCAACGGTTTGAAATATCTTTACCAAGAGCCGTTTGCTCCTGGATTAGCCAATCCTTATGTGGGCTAGACATGGCGGACTGATAACCATTTATTGCATTTCTAAGTGTGAAAAACTTTAAATTTGGATCAAATGAGGGTGCTTGATGGAACATGTGTTTGAATTTGTGAGAATCCCCCCCCCCCCCCCACACTTAGAAATGAATATTGCCCTCAATATTCAAAACACCGAGTGTTAAACCGATATTTAGAATGTAAAAAGGAAAAAGGAAATATTAATAACCTTTATTTTAGGCTATTTACATTTTTTTTTCAAGATATATACATATATACAACATGTGGGGCATCTCCACCACACTAGGGTGGTAGAAAAGAGAAAGAAATCAGAAATATGAGTGAAAACCCATATTGCTACTGTTTTTGATTACCGAGTCGCTAGCTTGACTCGACCTCGAATTAAATTGTCCATGAGGAAGCTACTATTTTTGTTAACCGAGTCGCTAGCTTGACTCGACCCCGAATTTAATTGTCCTTGGGGAAAGTTTGGAGATCCGGGACAACCATGGATGGTATGTCCTCTCCAAAGTAGTGTTTTACACGATGCCCATTCACTTTTAAACATGGACCGTCATTTTGAGATAACTCAACGGTACCATATGGATAAACCTTAGTGATAGTGAATGGGCCAGTCCAACGGGTTTTTAGTTTACCCGAGAAGATCTTTATTCTAGAATTAAAGAGAAGTACTCGATCACCAACGTTAAAAACGCGGTTCTTTCTTTTTGAGTCACGAATCCTCTTTGTTTTTTCTTTATAGATTAAAGAGTTCTTGTAAGCCTGATCACGTAGTTCATTTAATTCATTCATTTGAACTTTTCTGTGATCACCCGCAGTTTTGAGGTCAAAGTTGGCATGTTTTAATGCCCAGTAGGCTTTGTGCTCAAGTTCCATCGGTAGATGACATGTCTTTCCGTACACAAGCTTGTAAGGTGTACACCCAATGTGTGTTTTATAAGCTGTACGAAAGGCCCATAGTGCGTCATCTAATTTATCCGACCAGGCAGCACGGTTTTCACCAACAGTCCTCTCAAGTATCCTTTTGATACCACGGTTTGAAACCTCCACTTACCCACTTGTTTGTGGGTGATACGCGGTAGAAAGACGGTGAGTTACACCATACTTTTGCATGACTTTGTCAAATTTTTCATTGCAGAAATGCGTACCACGATCACTTATAATAGCACGTGGGGTTCCAAAACGGGCAAAAAGAGATTTCAGGAATTTTACTACAACTCGGGCATCATTCGTGGGTAAAGCTTTCGCTTCAACCCACTTTGATAAATAATCAACAGCCACAAGTATGTATTTGTTTCCTCTAGATGATGGGAATGGCCCCATAAAGTCAATGCCCCATATATCAAATATCTCACAGACTTGAATAGCATTTTTTGGCATCTCATTTCTTTGTGAAATGTTCCCGTGACGTTGACAAGCGTCACAAGTTTTAATGAGATCCTGGGCATCTTTATAAATTATGGGCCAGAAGAATCCAGAATCAAACATCTTTTTGGCGGTGTAGTTGGGACTATGGTGGCCCCCGGTGGGTCCAGCATGGCAAGCCTTGAGAATTTTAGTGGCTTCCTGTCCATATACATACCGTCGGATGACTTGATCCGCACAGATTTTCAATAAGTAGGGGTCATCCCAGAAGTAATGTTTAACATCCTTAAAGAATTTATTCTTCTGTTGGGTTGACATCCCTTTCACAACAAAGTTACCCGCATGGTAGTTTGCGAAGTCAGCAAACCATGGGGTAGTAGAATCTCCGCGAAAAGCAACCGCATTGAGTGTTTCGAGAGGAAATGTTTCATTTATTTCCTTTTTCTCATACACATCTTGATGAGGGTTCTCTAATCGGGACAGATGATCTGCAGCCAGGTTCTCAGCTCTTTTTTTTTATCACGAATAATGTTATCAAATTCCTGAAAGAGGAGAACCTAACGGAGCAATCTCGGCTTTGCATCTTGTTTTGCAAACAGATATTTTAGAGCCGAGTGATCCGTATACACTACGCATTTAGTCAAGATTAAGTATGTTCGAAATTTCTCAAAAGTATACACCACGGCTAATAATTCTTTTTCCGTAGTGGTGTAATGAGTTTGAGCTTCGTTCATAGTTTTGCTTGCGTAGTGAATAGGCTGAAAGTGTTTTGTTTTGCGTTGCCCCAAGACTGCACCGATAGCAAAATCACTTGCATCGCACATGAGCTCAAAGGGTAAATCCCAGTCGGGGGCAACAAGAATGGGTGCCTCAGTAAGCTTTCTCTACAATGTTTCAAAAGCTTCAATGCACTCTGGTGAGAAGATAAAAGGAGCATCCTTTTCGAGGAGATGAGTCATAGGCCGTGAGATTTTATAAAAATCTTGTATGAATCGACGATAGAAACCGGCATGACCCAAGAAACTTCTAATACCTTTGACGGTAGTAGGGTGAGGCAATTTAGCTATGACATCAACCTTAGCTCTGTCAACCTCAATACTATTCTTGGAAATCTTATGGCCGAGGACAATGCCCTCTTTGACCATAAAGTGACTCTTTTCCCAATTTAGACATAGATTGGTGTCTTCACACCTTTTCAACATTTTTTCTAAATTGGTGAGACATGTTTGGAATGAATCCCCAATGACCGAGAAGTCATCCATAAAGACCTCCATGGTTTTACCGATCATGTCGGTAAATATGGCCATCATGCACCTCTGGAATGTACTTGGAGCATTACATAAGCCAAAAGGCATACGTTTATAAGCAAAGGTTCCATAAGGGCATGTAAAGGTAGTCTTTTCTTGATCCAATGGATCAATGGGGATTTGGAAGTATCCTGAGAAACCATCAAGGAAACAATAGTACTCGTTCCCTGCTAATCTCTCAAGCATCTGTTCCATAAAGGGCAGCGGAAAGTGGTCTTTGTGGGTGGCATCATTTAACTTACGATAGTCAATGCAAACACGCCATCCGGTAACCAGCCGAGTTGGAATCAACTCATTTTCCTCATTAGTGACAACCGTAATGCCACCCTTTTTTGGGACGCAATGGATGGGACTAACCCATACTGTCAGAGATGGGGTAAATCAATCCTGCATCAAGAAGTTTGAGAACCTCTTGTTTAATCACATCATGGATTTTTGGATTCACCCATCTTTGATGTTGCACTGCAGGCTTGAAGTCATCCTCCATTAAGATTTTGTGTGTACAAAAGTCTGGGTTAATACCCTTTATATCGGAGAGCTTCCAAGCAATTGCTTGCTTGTGTGACTTCAAGACCTTTATGAGAGCAACCTTCTCCTCATCACTTAAACCTTTAGCAATAATGATGGGCAATTTATCATCACCCTCCAAAAATGCATATTCAAGATGAGGAGGTAAGTCCTTGAGTTTGACCTCAGGAAAATCATCAGTTTTCTCAACATATTTGATTTCCTGATTATGAAGTTGTACGGGAGGGAGTGGAGGAGAATTGTCTTGATTTAGCAATTTCTCAAGGAGAAGAATATCTCCCTCCAGATCAATCTCAGTGTTATCAATTCCCGATGGAACTGAATCACTTTTGAGAAAAGCCTCGACCTCTTCCAAAAGGAAATCACTTCCCTCAAACGGAGTGAGAGAAGGGGAAGAGTCGGAAATGATAGGTTCAGATGATGGAGTGGAATCCCCACTCACAGAATTATAAGAATAACCAAGAAACTCATGAGAATACTCCTCTGAAGCAATGTCTATGATATCTATTTGATTAACTGCTTCAGAATCATAATTTGAGGAGTACCTCGAGGTTTGATCGAGGTTAAAGGTAACAGCTTCATTACCCACACGCAGAGTGATTTCTTGCTCAAATACATCGATAAGAGCATGGCCCGTCCTAAGGAAACCCCTCCCAACAATGAGAGGGACCCTTTGATCAGCATCGAAATCAACTACTACAAAGTCAGCGGGGAGATTGAACTTTCATACTTTCACAAAGACGTCCTCGGCAATGCCGAGAGGACGAGATATCGATCGATCTGCAAGCTCTAAAGTCATGCAGGTAGGAGTAAGATCAGGAAGAGAAAGTTTCTTCCAAACTGAATATGGCATTAGGTTGATGCTTGCACCAAGATCGGCCAAGGCATAGCAATCAACCATTCATGGAAATACACAAGGTATTAGAAATTTTCCAGGATCTCCCAGCTTCTCGGGAAGCTTCTTTAAAAGAACTGCTGAGCAGTTCTCATTTAAGGGAGTCTTTGCCATTTCAAACAGTTTCTCCTTGTTGCTTAACATGTGTTTGATTGTTGATGCAAATTTGGGCATCAGTATAATAGCATCCGCAAAGCTAATGTCAAAATGCAAATCTTGGAAGATTTGAAAGAATTTATCCATCTGGTGACTAGCTTTTTCGCGGAGCTTTTGCTCACTCAAGCGTGAGGGGTAAGGAATAGAAGAGGTAGAAGGTTTGGACTTAGGTGTTTCAACTGGGATATCATTTGGTTCAAAAACAACTCTAGGTTTTGGTTTGGGTTTCTGGACAACATGAGGTGGGACGTCTTGGGTACCCCCATTATGAGTAGGAAGTACTTCGTCCTTATTTACCTCAGTTTCATTTTCCACTACCTTGGGAGAAGGAGAAGAAGTGGTAGTGGGAACAGTGGGTCCATCATATGAAACTCCGCTCCTGGTTGTGATCGCTTTTGCATCGCCCCTCGGGTTTGCGATGGTGTTGCTCGAAAGTTTTCCAGAGCCCGAGGTTTGTTCATTTAAAGATTTCTTGATTTCAGAAATCTGGCTGACCAATAACCTGTTTGTCTCTTCTTGAGTTTTCATGAACTGCTTCAACAACTCATCAGATGATGATTGTGGAGCTGGAAGAATGGCTTGTGTTTGGTTGGGAAAATTTTGGACTCGGTTATTTTGATTATAACCTTGTTGTGGTTGAAAATTTCCCTGATTTGGATTACCATTTCCCTGAAAATGATTTCCCGGGTTGAAATTGTTTCTGTTATAGTTTCCTTGATTGTGGAAACCTTGATTCTATCCAGGATGGAAATTTCCTTGGTTTTGATAACCTTGGTTCATTCGAGGTTGGTTCTGGTTTCGATTTTACAGATTTGGGTTTGGGTTAAACCCGGGTGGTCCCATATGTGTGTTAGCACGGTAACTTGGTTCCATTTGAGGACGGTATGGATTACCTCCCTAATTTGTAGTACCGGCTAAGGCATTGGCTTCAAAAGGACTACCATCGGTGGCAGTACAATTGTAGTAAGCATGTGGGCCACCACAAGTGACACAAACTTCCACTTTTTTTACTTCAGCATGTGAAGGGTTTTGTGTGAAAGTGACTTTATTCTGGTTTGAGAGAACCAAAGCTTGAATAGCGTCCGTGAGTTTATCTATCTTAGTATCGGTGCTAGAAGTACTCACGGGAGATGAAGTAGAAGGACCAGCACTCACTTGGGAGTTATATGGCTTTGTGCGTGTAGTGCGGACCTTAGACTTATTTTCAATGATTTCTAAAGCTTCTTTAGTGGTTTTACTCAAAAAATTACCTCCCGCGGAGGCATTGAGAGAATCTTGGTCAGATTGACTCACACCATTATAGAAAGTGTCAATTTGCATTAATTCAGTGAAACCATGATGAGGACATCGACGAAGCAATTCTTTGAAACGATCCCATGCATCACCAAACGATTCATCAAACCTTTGAGTAAATTTGATGATTTCATTTTTAAGACTTGTCGTTCTGGACGGGGGGAAAAATTCGTTTACAAATTTAGTAACTAAATCCTCCCATGATGTTATTGAACGAGGAGGTTGTTTTTCCAGCCAAATCCGGGCTGCCCCCTCAAGAGAAAATGGGAATAGAAGAAGTTTGACTGCTTCGGAAGGGACGTTCTTGTATTTGATGGTAGATGTAATCTTGTTAAACCATCGAATATGAGCATGAGGATCATCCCTCTCAAAACCATAAAATTGGCTTGAGGTTACTAGATTTAGTAACCCGGTTTTGAGCTCAAAGTATTCAGCCACAATGGCTGGGACAACAATAGCGTCTCTGTAACCCTCAATGGGTGCTTGGAGAAGCTCATTCATCGGACGGTCTTCCGCCATGATAACTTTGTTTGGGGAAACAGCACGTACCTCAGATACGGCTGTTGGGGCAGAACGTCTACGACGTCTTCGAGGAATTCTGACAAGCTCACGGAAAGGGCTTGTTGACCTAGAAGAACGAGTGCGCATGCACTAGAGACAACTCTAAGAATACTTAGAGTGACGGGAGATTAAAAATAGAAAAGAAAAATCTTTTTGGGTTTTTTTTTTTTGTTTTTATAAGATAATATAGAAATATGGACAAAGATGATATATAACAATGGGTGAATAATTCAAACTCACAGATACTTTAAAAGTCGTAATACGCAGCACACCTCCCCGGCAGCGGCACCAAATTTTGATTGTCCTCAAACAGTCAGAAAATATTAACCAAGTAATGGTTAACAATTCAAACAGTCTAAACCAATACTTCGTGGAGTGTAGTGTTTCCCCGGATCGTTAAATCCCAACGAGGTGTGAAATAATTGAATGACTGTGGGCACCAAAAACCAAGAACCAAGAACCCTAATTCCTCCCTGAGGATCTAAACCACAATCCAAAGCTTTCTTGCTTCCAAATCAACTAAGAATCCCAGAAATCAAATCCAAAACTCAACAGTTGACTTTTGTTGACCAATTTGTATTTGTTAAATTTTTTAAGCTAAACTGAATTTTAGTGTTTCTAAAAGCTTTTGTAAGCTTTATAGGAGATTATATGTTCAGTTTGAGTCCACAGTAACATCAACTAAGAACAACATTAAGTAGAATGAGATTTTTGAAATTTGAGAATTGCATAAACTGAATTCATACACAAACCTTCAAATTGATTACTAAAAGAAGTTCACAATACACTTTAGAACATTATAAATTTAGCTTGAAAGCTTAAGTTACACTTGAAAATTGAAAAGAACTAAGTCGACATACATTTTATTTAATTAAACTAGATACTAATCCACATTGCTTCTCCTTCTTTCTTTATAGCCTTTTTCAACTCCCCACATGTTTCTGACCATATCCCACTTGCAATCTTGGCCTTTGATTGAGTCAATTTCATCCTAGCCATTTAAACGACTTTTGGCGCCAAAAGTGAAAATGGTAGCTTATGGCTGTTTTTTCTCAATTAATGCATCTTGGGGAGTTGGGGAGGTGGCAAGGGACAAGTAACATGGGTTAGTAACCTAGTTGGGATGATATGGAAGAAAAACCAGTAAAGTGAGTGCTACAGTGGTGGACTTGGTGGAAAATGGTGGGAAATGCATTAATTATGGAGTGGGATAGGTTTGTGAGGTGGAAGGGATGTGATGGGGAGGACAGGTGGTGGTGAAAGGTGGTAAATACCATGGTGGTATTGGGATTGAAGGCTGGGGGTGAGGGAGTTGTACAGTGGTGGTGGTATTTGAGAAGGAGGGTCAAACGGGGTCAAACCCCCGTTTTTATTAATAAGGGTGTGGATTGGGCTTGGTTTGGGCCAGAAACAAAAAAGGGTAGGGTGGGCTTTTGGTTGTGTTGGGTTTGGATTGGTTGTGGTTTTGGGTTTAATAATAAAAGGGTCCGGTTGGTATGTAATAATAAACAAGGACCAATTTTGTAATTTGGTGAAAATTGAGGGGCTGATTTGCCACTTTCCCAAAGTAATTATAAGGACCAAATTTGCCAAGTATGAATAACCCAAGGACTAAAGATGCAATTTTTTCATTAAAATACCCAGGGACCTTTTTTGTCAAATCCTCAAACTCCAGGGACCAAACATGAAATTTTCTGAAAGTTGAAGTGTTGAACCTGTAATTTCTCCATAGTTATCATAAGGACCAATTATGCCATTTAAGAATAGTGTAAGGTTTATTTTTCATATTTTTCCATTTTCAAAACCTTAAGGACTATTTTTGACATTTTTGAAACTTGAGGGACTAAAGTTGTCATTTTGTAATTTTTTAATTTTAAAGGACTAAACTTGACAACTTAAGAATCCCTAAGGACCTTTGATGATATTTTTCATGTTTTGATTTACCAGGGACTAGATTTGCCAATTTTTCAAAGTTCAGGGACTGAAACTGTAAATTATGTGAAATATGTTGTTTTTCATAAGTTTTCAATCCTTTTGCATAAAAACACAATCCAGGGATATTTTATGTATTTTAACGCATTTCTGTGTGTTTTCAGATGTTTTTGCAGTCTAAATGTAATAGAAATGATGAGTATTTACACACTCATCATGGGTCATTTGCATTGGGTGGATACACAGTTGCTTAGAGTGTCATGTTACGACATATCCATGCCTGTTGACAATTGGTAATTAACATGCATTATGGGTCATGGGTCATGTGCATTGGGTTATAGTGGCTTTTAGTGTAATGGAAACCATGCAAGACCGATGATAATGACTAATTCACATGGGTCATGGGTCATGTGCATTAGGTTATCACTGGTCACATTCATTAGTTAATGGGTATTTGATCGACATCGATCATATGGGTCATATGCATTGGGTGGATATATAGTTGCTTAGAGTGTCATGTTACGACACATTCATGTCTGTTGACAATTGGTAATTAACATGCATTATGGGTCGATAATGGGTCATGTGTATTGGGTTGTAGTGGCTTTTAGAGCAGTTACATTAGTAACGCACGAGCGTCATTTGGCTTTTAACGTGTGTTATTTGTACGTGATTGTTGTGTATGGTCGCGTTAATGGTGCGTTTACACGCCGGGTAATTTGAAATTTTGAATTCAAAACAGAGGGCGGGATAATTTGAAATTTTGAATTCAAAATAGAGGGCGGGGTAATTTTAAATTTTGAATTCAAATAGAGGGCGGGATACTTCCACAAAGCATCCTATAAATACCTATTGGGGTTATGTTGAATACACACACAATTCACACCCACAATCATCAAAGAATTCTCTTTTGTTCTTCGAACAGAATGTCTCACAACACATCACCTGAAAACGCATCGTATTTTATGTTTGTTGTTTGCTGTAGTTTGTTGTAGCTTGTTTAATGTATGTTTAAATTTTAAGTATTAATATAATTAAGTTGTGTTTTATTAGTTATTAAATGAAATATTAGTTTTAGTTGAGGGTTGAATTTGAAAATAATTTATTGGGTAATGATCCATTACCCACTATTGGGTAATGGTTTATTGCATTATACTTTGCCAAGCATATTTTTTCATTACCTTTCCCATTCTTCACCCCCTATAACCCCTATCAAGCATTAGGGGTGTTCAAAAAACCCGAGAAACTGACAAACCAAGCATTAATTCTGTTTCGGTTTTTACTTTTAGATATCCATGGTTAACCGAACCGAACCGTATACAATATAAATAAATTACCCGCCTCGCGATGGATAGTTAAAATTTTCCAACTAACTGAACCGAACCGCCCCGTGAACACCCCTAGCAAGAGTATTAAACACACTTCATTTACACTTCTACAGTAATATATATATATATATATATATATATATATATATATATATATACAAACTTATCAAACAAACTTCACACATTTCCATAATCCTCTATTTCTCTCTCACACTCACAGTTACAACTCACTCGGATCTAGGGTTTTGATCCCAAATCTCAAAAAGCTGATAAGATCACAAATGAATATAATCCAAATACCCCCTTAGAGCTATTTATTCTTAGGCTTAGGTTGATTATGTGTTATAAGAATTGTGTTGCATTTGTGTTGATAGAATAAGGAAGAACATGCTGTGTTGTTTTTGTGAATAATTAGAGCAAAAGAGATATTAAGGTTTGCTTGAATTAGCTTATTTTATCTTAGGATTAGATTGACTATCTGTTATAAGAATTATGTTGCATTTGTATTGAGAGAATAAGGAAGAAAAGTGGCGGATGTGTGTGCGAATATTTAGGCTAAAACATCCAAGTATCAAAGATGGAAGAAGTATCAATGATGGGTGTACAGACACCACTTTCAAGTATGAACATAAACTTGTTCTGGTGTTGTCCATCCATTAATTATTCATCTTTGCTCTTTGTCAAAATACAGAAATAATTATTAAGTATAATTTGTATTGATAGAATAAGGAAGAACATGCTGTGTTGTTTTTGCGAATTATTAGAGCAGAAGAGATATTAAGGTTTGCTTGGATTAGCTTATTTTATCTTAGGATTAGGTTGAAGTACAATAAACATATCAAGAACTTAAACAGTTTTTTCATGTATTTAGTTACAATGAAAATATTTTCATTGCATTGTTGATATAAATTTAATATGATTTCATTGATTCATGATTAGCTCTCTAATGTCGTAGGACCTACATAACTAATATGTATGTTCGTCACATTTAAGTGAGCAATATAAATGATAGTAAGAATTTGGTTGCTAAGAACTTAATGCTCAATTATCAAGGCAGATCTATCTAACGATGTAGATGGGTTCCATCTCTTTAATTGGACCCCATTTTCTAACGATGTTTAATGGTTCTTTAAATAATCAAGATTAAACATCGTTAGAAAACGGGGTCCAATTAAAGCGATGGAACCCATCTACATCGTTAGATAGATCTGGCCTGATCATTGAGACGTCTTCAATGCGATAATGATATAGTTTGTATTGTTCATGACAGGCCACACTCCTTCATTATCGCATTCAAGATGAGTGATGTTACTTAGACTCTATTCTTTACTCAACATTTGTAGATTGTTTGTATCACTCTGAGTCTGAAATTTCAACATACCTTTCCATTCTAAATTCCCATACTGTTTCTTTTGTTTTTTTAACAATCTAGCAATGCGGCTGGTGCAGTCCTTTGCTCAAAGGGAGTTGAAACGACAAAAGGAGCAGTAGTGGGAAGTTAGAAGGGTTACGTATGTTGGTTTATTGCATTCCATTATTTTTTATGATCTAAAACCAACCATCCACCAGGTAATGTGGCCATTGGAGTTCCAAGAACAAAGGTTGTTTCAAACACACCCTGAATTGCAATATTATCTTTTATTTCATTTACACTATATTTTTTAAAATTTTAATATATTTTTTAATTTTTTTGCAGCAAATCCATGGTCAGACTACTTTCCAAAGGGATATTTGGATCAGGTCAATCATGAAATTTTGCAGATTTCTTCAACTCAATAATGTTCCATTGTGACTAGTCTTTGTTGGCGACTAATATGTATAATTTTCTGTCAAGAGTTATATATAAGCATTGATCCCTGGAAAACGCTCGTCCCAATGGATCATGATTGGCCCGAAGATGTTGAAAAGCTTCAAACCACCTGTGGGAAACATCAATCCTTTCCTGCATTAAACATAGTATCTTGGTTTTCCCATATCCCCTTTTTACACTCGTTTCCATGTGTATCTCAAATCACAAATCCTAGTTTATCAAATCTCTAAACAAAAACCTGCAGGAAGTATTCATAAACAATGTCTGTAAACAACAGATCAGCACAATGGGTTGAAGGATAAGGTTCAAGCAGGTCTGCTTCAAAAAAAGCGACAAAAAGTGTAAAAAAATTAAATTGGATGGAAATACGTGGTACAATTGGTTGGCTACTGAAAGAAAGAAAGAATGACAAACACAATCTATCAAACAACATGCTGAGGATGAAAAGGAGTACAATGCAACAAAAAAAACCATCTCTCAAACAACATCCCAAGGCATACAAGACATTGGATGATGATGATTTGTCTGATGTGGAGTTTGATGGATTGAATTACGAAGATGCACATGTGGCATTTGACCTGGAGAAATCTCCAAAATTAGATTCGTAGATTTTTAGAATGTGTAACTTTTATTTCCAGTATTTTGTAATTTTTCATTTCAAGTTTTAATGGAAAAATGTTTAATCTTAATTCCAGTACTTTTGTCATTGCTCAATTTTCTCATTACTTGTTGCTATTAATATAATGATTCACCCTTTGCACTAAAAAAGATTCTGCTGCTAAGAAAACTTTAATGCAACTGGTTTTGTACATACATTATTTTGTAATTTTTCATTTCAAGTTTTAATGGAAAATGTTTAATCATAATTCCAGTACTTTTGTCATTGCTCAATTTTCTCATTACTTGTTGATACTAATATAATGATTCACCCTTTGCACTAAAATAAAAAAAAAAAAAAAAAAAAAAAAAAAAAAAAAAAAAAAAAATCTGCTGCTAAGAAAATGTTACTTTTGCTGGGTTTGTACTGCTAGAACTGAGAGTGCAGGGGTGGATTGGTAACATTTACACTTAGCGGTTTAAATCCCCAATCAAATCGATAATTCAGTTTCACGCACACATAATTTCTCTATAATCACAAACACTAACATCTTTTATCAATAATTTTCAAAATCCCCAAATCACAAAACCCTAATTCAAGATGGTGTTGCCAGTTGAATCAAAATGAACATTTGTTGACAGACACAACATGGTCGCTTTTTTGAAGAAACCAGATGGTTCTGAAGGATTCACATAGATAATCGATTTCTTGAATGCTACCCCTATTAGGTATGCATTAACTGTGAATCCTCGTATATGCATTTCTTTTATTAAGCAGTTTTGGGCTACTGCTAAGGTCGTAACTTTTAATGGAGAAAAACATATTAAGGCTAAGGTAGATGGCCAACATATACTCATAACTGAGGAATCTATTAGGGAATCTCTTAACCTACCAGATAATGAAGTGATTGTGTGTCTTGAAAATGCCGCCATTTTCAAAGGTTTGAAAAAATCGGGTATGAGAAGAAGAATGATAGATTAAAATTTTACAAAGGTCTCTTCTCATCTCAGTGGAAATTCTTGATTCATACTCTCTTACATTGTTTGAGTCCTAAAACAACAGGTTGGAATGAGTTTGGTACCACCATGGCATCAGCAGTGATATGCCTTGCTAAAGGAAAACCTTTCAATTTTTCAAAAATGATTTTGGAGGGTATGATCAAGACCTTGGCTGATGATGGTACTTCTTTATTATATCCAAGGTTTTTGCAACTTATTATTCAAAAACAGATGACTACCTTTAAAAGACATAAAGGAACTTATGCTGCCCACTCACTACAAAAGAAAGTATTTTCAAATCTGAAAAATAATGGCAAGGATTTTTCAGGAAAGGTTACACCGCTTTTTCCATATATGGTGAACCTTCCACAAAAAAAGGGTGAGGATGTCATGGGTGTGGAGCAGGCCAGTGGTAACATATATGAGAGTGAGTATACACCCGTTGATTCACCTCTCAGGGAAGGTAACACATCCAGAAGTGATGAGGGTAGTTCTGAAACAAATGAATTGATGGATTCTGGTGAGAATAGAATGAAACTTATACAGGATCTGAAGGCCTGTTGTACCTAGTTAGAAGAGGATATTCTTGGCCTCCAAAAGTGCTTAACAAAAAATGGTGCAAAGATCAAAAGGTTGAAGCTGAGTGTTCGATATTTGGAAGGTCGAAAGAGGTCAAGAAAAGCTCAGTTCAGAAGGTTGAAGAAGGTGGGCACAGCACACAGGGTAAGTTCTTCTAAGGCTACTAGTTTAGAGGATGCTCCCAAACAAGTGACGAATGAAAGCAGAATCTCAGGAGAGGAAACAACAAATGCTGAAGGTACTTGTGCAGATATGCATGTGGATATGGATATTGGGATTGATAGTGATGATAATGTGGATGATGATTATTTAGTTGCTGACAAGGGGGGTTATGAGGCGGTTTTGGAAGATGTAAATAAAGAGCAGGTAGTGGAAACTAATACTAGTTTGGGAGAAACTGCTACTAATAGTAATGTTGAAGAAATGGCTAAGGTGGTACAACAAGATGTTTCTGCTGCTACAACAAATCAAGTTTCTACTGCTGAAGTTGCTACAGATGAAGAGGTTGCAAAGATAGTTTATGAAGCTGAAATAGCTAACTTTATGGATGAGAATAGGAGAGATAAAGTGTCTGAATTTGAAACAGAGGAGCAAGTAAAATTCAGACTTGAAGAAGAGGAGAAAAAAAGAGCTCATGGAGAGCAAATGCAAGCTTTTATTGATGCGGATGAATTTCTACAGGCTAGAATTAAAGAACTTTACACAGATGAGACTGTAAATGGGGAAGACAAAGTACAAAGACTTGCTGATTTGATACAGGAAAGATATGAAGAATTAGTTTTGAAGGACCTAATTAAGTCAATGAATCAACGTCAAAGTCAGAAGAGGAAAAGAAATCCCATAAGGTCTCAGCTCATTAGTGAAATGAAGATATACATACAGCATCAAGGTGAGTATAAAGCTTCTCACCTCAGGGGAATGACATATGAACAAGTTAAAAGTCTATACTACCGACTCAAGAAATATGTTGAAAACTTTATCCCCATGGGTACAGAAGAAACACCATCAAAGAAACAAAAGATCATTGAAGACAAACCTGCTGAGAAGAAGAATGATTCACAAAGAAAAGAAGACAGATCTTCTCATGATCAGACGATGGTGATTGTTCCTGAAACATTATATGTTGACCCTATTCAAGCTAGACATCCAATCATGGACTGGGAGATTTACCGAGATAAATTTGGAAAGGCTTGGAAGATATTCAGGGCTGGTGGAGGATCAGCAGTGTACAAAAGGTTTGAGGATTTCATAAGAACAATTGACAGAGTAGATTAGACAGATTATGGGAGTTGGTTCAAGAAAGAATCAAAACAGTCAAGAAGCTAGATGCAAAAGAGCAAGATTTGTGGGTTGAATTACATAGGTTATATAAACCTGATCCAGCTGATATCTATTGGAACTTCCCATGCCATCATTTCTCAACTTCATGGAAGTTTTATGATAGCTGCAATGTACATCACTTATCAACACAAGGTGGAATTGATGTTTTTATGCTTGCAGAAAAAGAATATCCTTTGCCTGCTAGTTTACTTGTTGTGATGACATCTACAAAGATCATATGTGAAGAACGTAGAGAGGTAGTTAAAGATCTCATTAAAAGAATTCATGCTCAGTATAAGAGAGCATTGTATGTTGTGAAGAAAACAAGCTGATAATTAGGTGTTTGGAGGTAGCAGGGGTATGTACTTTAGCTTATCTGTTTTCATTATGTTGTAAAAAAACCTTTTGGTAAGTACTATATAATTCACCTTTTGTGAGATTACAACTCTGTTGTTTGTACAAAAGTTACTACTGCTATTTCAATAGTTACTACTGCTATTACAATAGTTACAACTGCTATTACAACTCTTGTTTGTGTAACTCAATGTGACTAATATCAAGGTTAATTGAGTTCACATTTTGCTATAAATAATAGTCACATGAAATTCACAATGTGACTATTTTGAATGTATTGGTCACATATAATACCCTTATAACGTGGCGATAATCGTGATTTATATACACATTTGTGATATGGTGTGATTATTGTAAAGCCTATAGTCACATGATCGTGCTAAAATTAAATGTGACTATACACATTAGGTTGTAGCAAGCAAACACACACTAGACTTTAGACACGCATATTAACTTACGTGACCATATGTATCAAATTTTGGTTACACTTAATCATGTATGGTTATCGTTTAGTGTGACCATATATGACATTTGGTCACACTCTTCAAGTGTGTGACATATATTTGTCACTTTTAAATGCATATCGTGACTAACGCTTTAAACTTACTTTTCAGTTGTCACACATTTCACATTCATATGTGGCTAAATATTCAGCAAAGATTAGCAGTCACATTTAAATAATGTGTGACATACATGACTATATAATTTAGCCACATACACAATTACCTCATGTGACCATATATCTATTTTGGTCACACTTTTAAATTGTGTGACATATATTTGTCACATACGTATATCTATAGTGTGACTAATGTTTCGAGATCATTTGTATCTGTCACACGTCCCGAATTAAAAGTGACTAAATAATCCAAATTTTTTTTTTCTAGTTACCTCTAGTCATATAAATATTCAAATGTGTGACAATAGAATTCCGAAATGGTCACACAAGTCGGATCAAGTGTGGCTATTTATTTTATTCTGGTACATTTAGTCACGTATAAATGTTACACTGTGACATTTCAAAATCGACCATGCTTGACCAATAGAACTTTTTGTACTAGTGTAAAGTCGATTAATTTTTTCCACACCTTAGCGTTGTACTCATTTTTAGTACACGATACTCCTAGTACACCCCTCCGAGCCTATCTTTTTCGTTTCTAACTTTAAGCATTTTACTTAAAGGAAGAATTTGTTAACAATCCACCCTAAATGTGCAACCAAATCGCCTTAGCCTTTCGTGTATGCACTCATCTTTAGTGCATTATTGTTATTTGTTTAAACCCTTAGTTAATTGTCTAATTAATTACATGGTTGCTAAGTCGAGTCATATCTTGTACATATAATTTTGGGACGATTGGGACTCATGGGTAAAGTACTTGTGTTATGGAGTAATGGGGAAGAACATCAAATTATTACCCCCATATTTGCATTAATCTTAAAAAGTACTTCAAGTGTTTTGATTATCTTGATTCGAGTCATTAGAGTAGTTTATTGTAAAGTATGTAAAATTCAAGTGTAAGGAGAATGTATATTCTCTATGATGTATTATTTTGGATGGTAGGGCAAGAGTGTATGTACAAAAAAAAATAATAATAATAAATAAAAAAAAATCGAAAAAAGAATGAAAAAGCAAACAAAAAATAGAAAAAGAAAAAGAGAAAAACTTACGGACTACCATCCCGTTTCATTCTATGTTTGTTTTATGTTTTTGTTATTTTTGATTTATTAGCTTAAGTCGAGTCGAGTCTTGGCTTAGCAACACAATGTTGTACATGTAATTAACCAATATGATTAACTCGCTACCAGTAAATATTGTCTTTATCTAACAAAACCGTGTTTTCCATATCCCTACACCTAACGTTATAACCCTTCAAAAGACCTCTTTGATAGTTTATCCTAGGTGCTTACGCCAAGTGGTGGAGGGTTGATCCTTTCCCAAGCCTATGGTAATCTATTTGCAATGACAGGTAGTGAGAGATGTTTTCCATTTCCTTATTGTGATATATACTTTATTACACCCGAGAGATGTGAGTATCTAAACATTAATTGTGAGGTGCTAGTGTATGACCTCTGTGCTTGTTTTTGGTTTTTAGTGGAACGATTATTTGTTGTAGTTACTTTTATATTAGTGTTAAATGACCCCTAACTTGTATTTTGATTAGAATAAAAGCGCATTTTCTTGAGGACAAGCAAATCTCAAGTGTAAGGGTATTTGATGAGGCGAAAAGTGTACCGCTTTTAAGGGGTCATTTAAGCCCGAATTCGAGATTATTTGATCAATTATTGCCCTAAATCGTTCCTTTTGTTATTTTAGGTACTTTTGAGGAGAAATCTGGAAAAGGAAGCATTTTGGACGTTTTTGGAGCATAAAAGTGAAGAAAACGGCAAAGTCTCAAAATTTTTTGCTGGAACAGTACCTGACGGCGTCAAGGCTTTACTAGTGACGGCGTCAAGAGTGACAAAAGAGGTGGATGTGGAACTTATAATGTGACGGCCCAGAACATTTTCTTTGTTATTGGCCTGACGGCGTCACCTAGGCCGTCAGGGTCCAAATACATGTGACGGCCCAGAGCTTATTTCTACATGACGGCGTCAGAAGTGGATCTAGGCAATACGAATTTCACTTTGGCGGCGAGTTGACGGCGTCAGAGGCTAACACGTGACGCCGTCAGGATGCATAGTCTATATATATTTTTCCAATTTTTCATTGTAATGTGTGGAACTTTTGTGGAACAAGTTTTGCAAAAACCCTAGGTCGAATTTCCTGTATCTTGAAGGGGTTTCAAACCCTTCTTCCTTCCAAGTTTGAATAAAGACAAGTACTTCAATAATCATTCAATATGTCTATGTATTGTTTGATTCTATCTTATGTGAATCTTTCTTTTAACATGTTAGGCTAGGCTTTTATTGTGTTTGCTTAGATGTAGTGAAACCTAGATTTTGATTATGGGTTGATTGTTTGTTTATAATTGTTACGGATGATTATATTCGATGTTAGGCTTAAGAAAATTGGCAGACTTCCATTGGTAACTTGCTTGGACATCTTAAGAAACATGATCGGAGGTGTACTACGATTTTTGGTTGTATTTAATGCATAAGTCAATTCTAATGATCCCATGTTAGGAGCTTTTAACGGCTCGACATAGGAGTGAAGTAGGATCTTATAGAGTTAGGGAATATTGTATACTGCCATACGACTGGTATTAAGGAATATAACCCGTCATCCATGCAATTTTAACAAGCTAATCAACCGGTAAAAGATATCTAGGGAGTAATGAAATCTAAGTAAACACAACTTTTCTCATTATTGTTTCCACCACATTAGTATATTAGTTTAATTTTCATTTCTTTCATTTTATTTTGATTGCATCTTAGTTAATTGGGTTCGTTGGCTAGCAACTAATTCCGCCCACTCCTTCAAAACCCGAGATTTTACTTGCTTTCCATAAAATATAAAAATACAAAAAGAATCATCCCTCACCTCTAGACCTAGTTTAGTAGGCTTTCTAATCCTAGCGACACTATTCCTGAGTTGAACGATCAATCCCCCGGTACTTGTCACTATACTATACTACAACGATCAGGTACACTGCCTGGTGGGGGTTGTAAGCTTCTCAAGATCCCTTGAGAGGTAAACCTGTTGCGAGGGCGCAATTCCCACGTATCAATTGCCCTTCTTTGTAATTTTCAAAATCCGTGGATCGTTTCAAGTTTTAAAACACAACATATTTTAAAAGCTTGAGCAACGTGGCTCTTGATGCCAATTGTGGAAAACTAGAAGGAGGGTTGAATAGTATACCAGTTTTTAAGTTTAATTATCTTGTGAAACTTTACGTTTAATCAAAGATCTAAACTACAAGACAATATATAACATTCAAGAGTAACGAAAGAAATAATCAAACGACAACACGCTAGTTTATCGTGGTTCGACTACAAGGACTCTTTTTCCTTGCCCTACTCCACGCCTCGAGTATCTAACTCGAGAGTTTCTTTCACTAGTCAACAAGCTCCTTTCACTGGCGGAGAAAACCTTGCACGTCGCTTACACAAGATTACCGACACAAAGCTAGATGTCGAGTTCTTTTACAAGGGTACTACCACTCCCGTCACACTATGTATTTTAAGGCCTAAAATACTGAATATACACAATCAAATGAAGTGTAGACTACATGAAGTCTATACAATGCTAAGCTAACAAGTCTTGCAATGTTGAGTTGAATACTTGTAACTTTGATATGAACTTGTGAACTTCTTTGCTACAAGAGAACTTCACATAAATGAAATGTTAATGAGTTAGATGAATGATATGAGTATGTATGTGCAAAGTATATATGAGAAGTGATGAAAGATTTCTTGCAAGTGGCTTGGTAATTATAGCCAAACAAACCAGACCACTGGCGGATCCAGCGGAACCCTAACAAGGGTTCCGCCCTTGTAACCCCAGGGTTCCGCCAATGTCTGACAGTCAAAGCCTTCAAGAAATATTTCCGTATCTAGCAATGTCAAATCAAGCTTCTTTAAGTCAACACACAATAGATAGAGTAAGAGACCATCTATAATGTGTAAGAACAATGTGTAAGAAGTCTTATGGAAAGTCAAACACTCAATATTTCCATAAATGCACATGTTACAATTTATATAGGGTTTGTATATCGTACCTTTTAATGAGAATATATCATTCCTTTTATAGGGGCTGAAACCGCATGGGTTTCTTGCTCCCTACTCTTCGCACTCGTGGTGCTTATCCAAGGAAAGGATATCTATTCTATGAATAGACAATCCTTATCGTGTATCCGGTGGGTTTAGTTGGGCTTTGGGCCTCGTGGGCCCAAGCTAATGATACTGCGGCCCAAACCATTGTCATGGCAGCCCACTTGTGGTGGACTTAGGCGCTAGTAGTATATATTATTTGGGTTCGTGGCCCAAATATAGACTATACGTCATCAGGTATTATGTTGTGGACATTCTATTAGTACTTAAGGTTTGTTCTTTATTATAGGTTATTTATGTTTTTAACAGGTTTAACATGGATAATGCGCACAAAGTTATCTTTGTCATTTTGGTTTACTTTTATTTTAAATATTTCCGACCAAGGGTAATGAAACGTAAAAGGGATAATACATCTGTAATCTCCGGAGAGCAATTTACTCAAGAGCTTTTGGACGGAAATAATTTGCAGTGCACGGAGTTGTTACACATGTCACATGATTTCTTTGTTCGACTATGTATATATTTTAAAGAGAAAGGTTGGCTAAAAGATAGCAACCATATATCGGTCGAGCAAAAGATGGCAATATTTATTTATGACAATCGGTCATAATCAACACTTTAGAGTCTTAAAGCGCAGGTTTCAACACTCAAATGAAACGATCCATAAGTGTTTTCATGAAGTACTAGACAAAATGATGGTATATGCTGCAGAAGTTATAAGACCAACATCATTTAATCCTAACCCAAACATTCCTGGACATAATAAGAGGGAATGACGAATTTTTAAGGTATCTAATAAGAATATTACTAGTATGATCTTCAACTTTATTTTTATGCTAATGATGTTTACTGTTTTTTGTAACTAGGGAGCCATGGGTGCCCTTGATGGAACTTTGATGCACACTAGTGTCCCCACTGACCAACAAAATGTGTATAGAGCAAGAGGTAGAGGTGATTGTTACCAAAACATTTTAGCCATTTGTGATTTTAACATGATCTTTACTTTCATTGTGGCCGGATGGGAAGGCACAACACATGATTCTAGAATATTAAATGAAGCTTTAGGAAATCCTCATTTTGATTTTTCGCACCCTCCTACAGGTATTACTACAAGTGAAAAGATAATGTAATATGTATGTTATATATGTCATTTCAAATATTGACTATCTTATAACCTTTTTAGATAAATATTATCTTTGTGATGCTACATATATACACATGGATTTATGTAGGGGTGAGCATCGGGACGAATCCCGACCCGTCCTGACTAATCCCGATACCGACAATAGGGAAAAACCCAAACCGACTCCCGACCCGATAATGGTCCCGACTCGTCCCGAATCTTGATTTTGGCTGTGTTTTCTCGGGACTATCCCGACTCCTGACCCGTCCCGAATCCCGATTACCAGGAAAACGCAAAACGACTCTCGACCCGATTATAGTCAGATCGGTAACGGGAAGGAAGTCGAGTGTCGGGTGTCGGTCAGGATTGCTCACCCCTAGATTTATGGCACCGTATCGCAATGTTAGGTATTGGCTTGGAGATTTTCGTCGGAATCGTGCAATGACTGGTAAGGAAAAATTCAACCATGCTCATGCAAAACTTAAAAACGTGATTGAACGTGCTTTTGGTGTCTTAAAAGCATGTTTTCCAATCTTGAAAAGAATGGCCCCATTTGATTTGGTTATACAAAGAGATATAACTATTGCATGCTTTGTGATTCATAACTTCATACGTTAAGAGGGTTTAAGTGATGACTTGTTCTCTCAATATGACCATAATGAACTACACGACATCGAGAATGTGCAAACTGATTATCATGATGAAGACATTCAAACTCACGGGAGCGCAACAGATCAACAATACATGAATAATTTGCGAGATGAAATTATAGCATAACTAATGCAAACTAGAGCTTGAATGTTTAATTCACTTGATAATATGTAGTGCTTAGTATCCTCTTTTGTTTTGTGCGTTATTTTCGTTGTTGTATGTTAGGTGCCCATATTGATATCACACAAGTAAAGAATGAAATAGATATAAGGATTGGTTGATTAGAAGATATGAGAGAATTATAAAAGCAAGAGTTTCATTAAAATATCAAAATAACCAACAAGTGTTATGATAACATAAGCTAAGTATTTATAGGAGGGAAGCTAGGGCAACACTCCCTAGTCCCTTTCATGTCACTAACGTGGGCTTCTCAAGCCTTATGGGCTTTTACAACTTGCCCATTAACATAAACATAAACATTAATATTACTAAAGCAACCTAGTATAAAATGTAATGACCGAGACTTGACTAAATACTAAAGTATGTTCCCAACAATCTCCCCCTAAGGGTCGGTCATCACGGTTGCTTGACGACTTCATCTTTGTCTTAGACTTGTGACATGTAAAACTTTTGACGTCTTCAAAAAAATGTGTAGAATGAATGTACTTTGCTCTAACTCTTTGTTCTTTGGTGATGATGTAATGATTGTGTTGTGAAGTAGTCTGCCGTTCGTCACTCCTGCGTCTGTGGTGGTTGTCCGTCATTCCAACATGCTCATACATCTTTTGGACTTTGTCTTTCAAGTGCACGAAGTTCCTTATCATTCATATTGATCTTAGTCTTTAAACTTTGTATATTCTTTTTATTGTTGTAGAATATGTCTTTGAACTTTGTGGTGCTTAGATCTTTGGGGGAACTTTCATTGACTTCAAGATGTATGCATGAGCATGCTGGAATCTACCATCATGGAGGTGATTTGTACCTGCAGGTAAACAGTTAGCAATAATCAACCGGTACTTACAGATAAGGAACTAGAGCTTGTCAATAGCATAGTGTGAAGACTCCTTCTAATCCTTATCAAGGCCGTTCCCATGTCAGATACTCCCGAAGGAGCTTATGAGACCTACTAAGTAGCTCAATGACTGGGTGAGTCGTTGGGGATCACTCCACGACTGTAGACCGCTATGGAACCACCGCGAGCACTAAGCATAACCCTTGTGGGGTTACCGAAGTGACCTGCTGTCAGGGCTGTTTGATGTTGACCCTGGCAGGAATTTCCGTTCAATCATTGAGAAATACATTAGTAATTCTCTCATAAACGTTCTCGGCAGATTGCTAAGATCTGTGAAGGACTCGATAATTTACAGCTGGTGTCCATTGATGTAGAACACCAGTTGTAGAAATAATAAGTGTTCCTAAGAGATCTTTGATGTATCTCATGGCTCTAGACTCTATAAGTGCAAACTTAGGTTTCCTATGCGGAGACTAGGGAGGGGTCTCTTGCTTCAATAACAACCATCTCTAAGAGATAAGTCGATAGATTACACTGGTTCCCCGTGAGAATGAAACAAGCTCTTTTAAGAGAACTTGAGTGGTTAAGAAGGTTTAGTGCATTGCGTCACTGGGTCCATGACGACTTTATCTTCAATACCGGTGTTGCCTTAGCAACAGCCAGTAGCATACGAGTTGAACCCGGTGTCTGCCCTAAGGTTGAACATATGGAGGGCTATTTCTTTTCACCCTTTTCTTTACTTTTCTTTTTAATTCTTCAACTCCTTCTTTCCCTTTCATTCTTTTCTCCTTTTTTCGTATCAGACCTAAGGACTTCTAATTCTAACTAGTGGTGATGTCCTTGGGTAGATCCCTCCGGCTCTGGCGGATCATAGGACGGTTTTTCCTTATCTTAATCACCTTATAACTCCTTGATTAACCGATAGTAGCCAAGAAACCTTTGATTGAAAATCTCTCAAAGTGTTTTTGATAATCAAATATTTTGGTTAACACTTTGAGAGTTTTGTGTACACCTTTTAAGGGCTCCCCCTTCACATGTGCTCATAAGTATTTTAATAAATTTGCACATGCAGGAGGAGCAAGCATTATTGAATTGACCCACTTTCAGTGAACAAGACCGATTCGAGATACGCTTACATCACTAGATACACTAGGTTGAAATTATTACCCGGCCTGGTCAAGTCCACATAAAGTTTCTCGAGATGGTACATTTTTACTAAGACAAATCCTTTTCGAGACACGCTTAAGTGGCTAGTTAAAGAGTTCCATTGTCAGCTTTTAGGTGACAACTAGCTCTAGTAACTAACTTGATGTTATAACCCGTCGAGGATAAGTCTTTTCGAGATTACTAACTTTTATTGTTTCATCAATTCCTGGGTCAATTATGAGTCTAGCTCGCACAAGATATAACTTTAAGCCTTTTTGACTACTTATATTTTTATCACTTTTCCATTTTCTCCCCTTCAAAAATAGCATATAAAATGATGTTTTTGATAATCTTTGAGATAAAAATATGCCTTTTTAAGTCTTATGGGGAGATTCACCAAGAACTTTTTGATTTTGAACAAAGTAGTTTTGTTTGACAAGTGCTCCCCCTCAACAAGTGATTAAGTCTTATTGAGGTGAAATACTTGTCCTTTTGAGCAGAATTATGAAATCATAAAATATTTGATTAATTCTACTCAAAAGTAAGAAGCCTTCGCTCCTTATATTAGGATTGAGGCACTGATGCGTACCTCAGGGTCCTTTCTTTACAAGTATGGGTTGTACACTGTAATGTGTGCACAAACCATTATGAATATAATTATTGACAAATCAAATCAAGACCTTACAAATTTCTACCATTCAAGTCTCTGAAACGTCAACACTGGAAATCTTGGTCTGCCTCCCACATAGCTTTCCAATCTCCTAATCTGATCCCTATGCTTTAACCGGTTCTCAATCCTTGTGATGAATCTGCTAGCTTGTCTGGCCTCATCGGTATTCCACCTTTTGGATTTGTATAGTGCAACATCGTCTAATCGTCTTTTGACTCCATCTCTGACGAACTTAAGTTTTTCATCACAAAACTTTTGGATTTCATCATAAGCCATGAAGCAGTTGCGTCGGTTGACAATGCGGTAGGTGAACCCAAATGCCGGATGCTTGATCAAGGTATATTGAGATTCGTGTTGAAGGTTGGGGATGTTGTAAAGGTTAGGTTTTGTGAGATTCAGCTTGTTTTGGTAACTTTCCACTCCTGGTTGAAGATCTTCTACTCGCTCTTTGATGACAATGTGTCGTATGAAAATGAGTAGAGCTGTGATGAAGGCAAGCTGCATATCCTTAGGTAGGTTGTTAAGCTTTCCTTGGACTTTGAGTAGATACATATCGTCTATGTCATTAAGGAGCAATCGTGGAAAGTCTGACTCAGAAATTACGTACTGTTGTTCATCAAGTCTTTTGAGCACGATTTTGTTGAGAAAGTACCCAAAGTGAGTGACTGTAGAAATAAACCGAATGGAGACAATCTTTAACTCACTCGTTACATTACCCATAGTCTGATTAAGTCTGCTGCGTCGATAATACTGTGCCCGGTTTTCTGGCCAATGGTGTATTCCATAGAGTGCGTTCCGGTCATAGTCAACAACTTTGTCGATGAATAAGTCGGAGGCTTCTTCTTCGATGGCGTTGTTGAGGTATCTTGCTGCAGGGATCGAGAAGGTAAGTGATGTGGCGTACTTCGTTTCTATTTTGCTACCGTGTTGTAGAAATTCCAAGTCATTGTTGAAGAAGAACTTGTAGGGGATTTTCTCCTGCTAAGGCTTTCCAACCAAGGGTAAAGGTTTGGTCCAGTCGGTGTAGTAAGGCCCTTTCTTCTTTGAGTAGAAATCAATGTTGGACTCGGGATTTAGCCAGTCGATGTCGTTAGACATTGCTCGGGCTATGTTTTCCAGGTGATACTCGAGTTCAACAGAGTTGACCGAGCGGTCTTTCAACAGGTTGAATGCAGCATTTTCACCCTTCTTAGCTCTTTCTTGCTCATTTCCTTTAATCCGTAGTCCCTCTGCAGAAGTTGTGCATATTCCATTGTTCGGCCATCTTGTGGTGATTGATCATCTGCAAGAGGTGGTTGAGCTTTAACCATTTCATCGTCGATCCAATTGAGAATGTTTTCGGTTTCTTAGGTTCAGTGCTTTTCGAAGAGGTTTCTGGTTTGTGCTGATGATGTTTTCTTTTCCATTCTTTCTTCTTTGTTGATGAAGGTTCTGGTATTTCGTCTAGCTGAGGGAAATCATCTCTGCCGGTGTACTCAAAGTGATCTTGGGCTTTAGGACCTGAACCTGATGCCTTTGGTTGTTGAGTGGATGTTGTGGTTGTAGGAGGTATGACAGGTTGTTTTTGTTGAGATGAGGGTCCTTCGGCTTGCTTTTGCTTCTTAGCCTGCGAGTTGGGATCCTTGTCTTCATCATCTCTTTGACGTTTTAGTTTATCGGCCTCAGTGCTGCAGGATTCTTTGGACATCTTGGCTTGTAAAGATTCCCAAACTTTAATGTCTTCAGGTGTCATGGTTGTTATACTTGCCAATATGTTGAAGAGCTGAGCTTCTAACTCATTTGCTGTCATTTCTGGTTGTGGTAGAGGTGTATTGTCAGTTCGGAGAGTGAATGAAGTAGTTCCAATCACTTTCTTGACGGCTTGTTCAGCAATTTTTGTGAGTTCATCCTTCATTGGGTTTAGCAATTCTTTCAACTCTGTAACCAGGTGTTGTTCCATGTACTGAGTTGCTTGAGCAACCAATGTAGCTTCCATATCTTCTTGTACATCTTTGGCTAAGAAGGTGTCAACTTTTTCATGCATTTCCTGAACATTCGTCATTTGCTTTGTTAATTCAGCAACTTGACTTGCCAGTGATTCAACTTGACTTTCTAACTTGCTTTTCTTCTTTTCACGAACTCTCTTTACTGCCCTCTTAATCAACTTAGATGCAGTTGTGGCTTCAATTCTAGATGGTTTCTTGACTGATTCGTCATGTGTTGGTTATGATGCAGGAGGTGATGATTGTGAAGATTCAATGTTGGTGGTTGTGTCTTTATCATCTCCTTTTGGTGATTCGGGTTTATCCTTTGGCACTTCTTCCTCTTCTGTGACTTTAGCAGCTTCATCCCTTAATCTCTGCTCTTCTGCCAATTTGTCAGCTTTTGCCTTTAGCCTTAACTCTTCTGCTAATTTTGCTTCTTCTTCTATTCTTTTCTTTGTTTCTTCTTGAAGCCTTAATTCCTCGGCAAGTTTAGCTGCTTCTTCAGCCTTCCTGCTTTCTTCCATCCTTATGGCTTATTCTAGTTAAGCCTGTTCTATTGCCTCAAGCCTTGCCTCTCCAGCTTCTTGTTTTCTTTTGAGCTCTTCCTCTTGAGCCTTTTCTCCAGCCTCCATCTCTTCCAAAGACATTAGGTGTGGAATATCTGTATCCATATGGTCTTCCACATCATCGTCACCCCTTTCTGAAGCATTATGCATCTCTACGTCTTCAGGTGTAATAGTCGGAGATTCGTTGACTATCATGTCAACAGTGGTACCCGTTTCCGGAGTTTGATCTACTGGAGTGGACTCAGGGATACTGCTAGACCCGCCTGCTTCAGGAATACTACCAGATCCTCCAGCCTCGGTTGTTTGAGTAAACAGAGGTGGCAGAGGTTGATCAGCTTGGAAGGAGTCGATTCTGCTGTGGAGGAGACCTAACTTGAGTGCTCGTTCATTTTCTTCTTCCACAGATAGACCAAGATTAGTGTGAGCCTCTTCTTGTTGTTCTTGTTCTGCAGTCATAGGTTCCTTCATCTTTTCACCCCTTAACCGTTCTTCTTCCAACTTCACATCCTCTTCAGTTAAAGGTCTTTGAATGAATGTTGTTTCTTTTTTCAATTTGATCAACAAATTCATCAATGTTTTTGTCCCAATATTCTAGAGTCATGTCCAGATCGTCAAGATTATCATCCGGTTTGTTATAAGCTTCCCTATAAACTGGACCACTATCAGATTCGGTTTCTGAGTCGGATGGTTTTGGAGAAGATGGTGGTGTGGGTTCAGAAACTGGTTCAGGGATTGGTTTCTTGACCGGTATTCTGATCTTAAGAGATCTCTTGTGAGGCTTTTTAGCAGATTTTGTAGAGCTTTCGGAGCTGCCAGACTTACTACCTTTCTTTCCCTTTTTCTGCATGAACGAAGGTAGAGGGATTTCGTCCAAGAACCCTACTTTCTCTTCTTTGAGAGCTTGAACATAGTACTTGTAGTTTGAGCATTTCTTTACCTTTTCATCCAGGAGGCATTCGGGAAGTATCTTTCCTTGCTTACGTGTACTAGTATCAAGTCTCTTTATCTGCTTGAGAGTAGACTCATTTCTGAATGTGTTTGTCTTCATCATCCATTCTTTGAGGAATGTCGTCATACTCACAAAGGAAGCTTTCAATGAGTAGCTTGGTGTAGCGAACAAATGGAATGTTTGCAGATTTATGTTGAATGTGCCACACTATATCTTCCCAGATAATGCTAGCATAGTCCACCTTCTTGACATTTGCCATAGCCCAGAAAAGTTTGAGATGTTGGAGTTTGGGGTGTTCGTGACCAGTATCTCTGCCAGACATGGACTTGGCTATAAGGATGTACATGGTTCTCCAAGGTTGTGGAAGATTCCTTGTGTTAACCTTTGAGTGTCTAGTCACTACTTCGTCTGACTCATCGTATCCAATATCCCGTAACCATTCAATCAACTCTTCTTCATTAGGAACTGGGTCGTACTGTTCATCTGGACCAAGTTCGGGTAAACCTAGAACGCCACGAAGGGTATCTTTGTCCACCGTGACTTGTGTCTTATGTAGCATGCATGTGAAAAATTCTTCACCAAGGTCCAGTTGAATTGTATGCCAGAATTGGTGAATGTAGAAACAAGCTACTGATGCTGATTTGGTGAGCAGGATTTTGTATGGGTGATAGACTAAGGCATCCACAGAGACAATGCAAGATGATTCATTGCATGTGAATTTGTTGAAGTTGACCCTTAAGTTGTTCTTTCCAATCTTTCTGGAGTAGTCGTCGGGAAATGTTTCTTCCCATGTGAGCTTAGGTTCAGGTACAGGTGCTTGTGGAATGTTAGATTGTTGGGCCATCTGGATGATCATACACAAACATGGACATTGCAATAATATAATTTGTTAGCTCATTTATAAAATTTCATGATTATGCATGATTGGATTGATCAGTGGGTGTTTTGTGTTCAAAATGTTGTTATATGACAGACTTGTATATTTGATGTCAAAACTTAGTAGAAACGGATAACAATCAAGTCACAATATGTGTTAACAAATATAAGAGATTACACATTTGAAAATTTACAACACTTAGGCAAATTTCAAGAAATTAGACAATGTTACACGTAAGATTTGAAATCCTACGCATAACATTTCTTATGCGTAAGGAATCATATTAGGCGTAAGTTCAATAACTACGCTTAACTTATATTTTACGCGTAAGATCAAACTTTTGTGTAGGCTAAATCTTACGCGTAGGAATAAATCTTATGCGTAAGATTGGAGCTTATGCAAAGGTTTGAACCTTATGCATAAGATATAACTTATGCGTAAGTTTTGACTTATGCATAAGATTATTACTTACGCGTAAGAAAAAACTTATGCGTAAGAAATATTCTTTTGCGTAAACATTGTCTTAACCAAGACAAGTTTTTCAAAACGGTCGAATCTTATGCGTAAGATTTCATCTTACGCGTAAGATGAGTTCATCTTTTGCGTAGGATCGTCTGATTGAAAAATCACCTTCGAAAATTTTGTTTATTTTGATTCCTGGAAGTCTTAAACAACACCACTGGTCAAAACTCTATCTAAAAAACATCCCAAAACACTTTAATACATAGACTTTTGCGTAAACATGCTACAAGCAAACTTATGCGTAGAAACGCAAGAACATTAAATCAAAACACACGAAAACATGAATCTGGGTGGAAAAAGAAGTTAGGCGAGTGATTAATGCACACTCAGGAACATATATACCAATTTATAACAATTTCTAGCCACACACGCACAAGATCATAGCTGCTAGTGTCGTACGACCTAATTCCTTCAATCCACACTCAAAATATGTTATTGAAACAATTAACCCACCAAGATATGTTCTTTATCATATATAAACAATATCCTAAGCACTTAATTGTCTCAGATCCTCACAATTCAAAAACCCCTATTTCATACGATGAACCCTAATTACAATAATCAATAATTCATGTTTCTGGGTAAGATTGAATTACAATAACATGATTAGTATCATCTAGGGATCATATCCCACCATTAATTTCGAACATAAACACTTCAAAATCCTGGGTTTAATTCTACGCAAACCCTAACTTTTATTTTAACGATTAATGATAACTGAGCCGTTGGATTAAGATAGAATCAAAAACCATTATATAGAATCATGATCAAAACATGTTAGCACTTACAGAATTGATGTTTAACGTTTAGATTTGCAGAATTATTTTGAGCCGTTGATTCGGTTTGGTGGAGTAGTAAATGTGAGTTCTGAAAAATGCAGGTGGAGTAAATGCAATGGTCAAAGTGTTTTGACCTAGGGTTAAAACATGTTTTAATGTTTGTCATCTTTGGTCCCTTAACCTTAAAGTATTTTTCAAACATAATACCTAACTAACTCACATTATAACAAAACTTAACTCCACCAAGCATTATAAAAGAACAACTTTGGATAAATTTACCCCCCCCCCCCCCTTGACCTTAGACCGATGTCCTTTTAAATTTGAAAATATTGGTTTCAATTAGTCAAGGAGAGTAACCCGAAAAACTTTTTAAGCATCACTTTTGATTATAATAAACAGAAAATATTTTTGATAAAATGCAAGTACGAAGTAAACATTTTGAAAATTTTAAAATACTTTACCTCCCCCTCAACACTTGTTTTTGTAATAATTTTAGACATTTAATAAAAAAATAGTGTTGAAAAGAGTGGTGTGTACTTGCGTTGTTTTTTTTTTTTTTTTTTTTTTTTTTTTTTAAATAAAAGAGTAGAAAAGATAAAATCTTTTTGTATTTTTTGTTGGTTTTATATTTTTGTGTTTTGTTTTTGAAAAAAATATTTACAAAAAGATAGTTTTGATGTTTGACGATCATTTGTGTTTTAAAAACTTTTCCAGATCTTCTGGAGTCAAACATCGCATACCAATTTGGAGGACTAAATCAGCAAACCTTGTTGGAGGTAAAGCTTTAGTGAGTAAGTCTGCCAACTGGTATTCAGTTCCCACAAAATATAATTCAATTGTACCCTTTTCGACATGCTCCTTGATGAAATGACAGCGGAGATCAATGTGTTTGGATTTGCAATGATGAACGGTGTTGCAGGAAATGGCAATGGCACTTTTGGAGTCACAGTAGATCAGAATCTTATTGAATAGGTAGCCATAGTCCTTAAGTTGTGATCTCATCCAGATGACTTGAGCACAACAAGCAGACATAGCTACATATTCAGATTCAGTTGACGACAGTGATGTGCAGTCCTGCTTCTTAGATTGCCAAGACACAAGTTTATCTCCGAAAAACTGTAATCCACCAGATGTACTTTTGCGTGTGTCAAAGCATCCTGCATGGTCAGCGTCTGAAAAAGCAATTAGTTCAAAACCAGAATCCTTCGGATACCAGATTCCCAAGTTAATGGTTCCCTTTATGTATCGAAGGATTCTTTTTGCCTCATTGAGGTGCTTTTCAGTTGGTTTAGACTGATAACGAGAACACATAAAGACAGCGAAAACTATATCAGGTCTACTAGCTGTAAGATACATGAGAGATACAATAATACTTCGGTATTTTGTAGGGTCAACTGGAGTCCCATGTATATCAGCATCTAGTTTTGTTCCAAAAGCCATTGGTTTATTATAAGTATCACAACTCATCATTCCATGTTTCTTTAAAATTTCTAAAGCATATTTGGACTGATTTAGAAAAATTCCACGGGGTGATTGATGAACTTGTAGTCCTAAAAAGAACGAAAGTTCACCCATCATGGACATTTCAAAGTTTTCTTTCATTAAATTTGCAAAATCATTTGAGTGACTTCTATTTGTTGAAGCAAAAATAATGTCATTGAAATATATTTGAACAATTAGTAATTCCACCCCGTATGTTTTTGTAAATAATGTTAGATCCACTGAACCTTTAGAAAATTTATTGGCCAGCAAGAAAGCAGATAGTTTGTCATACCACGCCCTTGGGGCTTGCTTGAGTCCGTAAAGAGCCTTTTTGAGTCGATAAACATGATTGGGACGCTCAGGATCAATGAAGCCCTCTGGTTGGCTGACATAGACCACTTCACGGAGTTCACCATTCAGAAATGCCGTTTTCACATCCATTTGATAAACCACCATATTCCTATAAGCAGCATATGCCAGAAAGATCTGAACAGCTTCAAGTCTAGCAACTAGAGCAAAAGATTCTTCAAAATCAATTCCTTCTTCTTGGAAGTATCCTTTAGCTACCAAGCGTGATTTGTTACGTATGACAGTGCCTTCTGCATCCAGTTTGTTTTTCCAAATCCATTTTAGTCCAATGACAAAGACTCCGTCAGGTCTTTCAACTAATTCCCAGACTTCTAATCTTTTGAATTGCTGAAATTCCTCTTGCATAGATTCAATCCAGTTGTCATAAGTCATTGCTTCTTTAATGTTCTTATGTTCTTCTTGACAAATTGTGAGTGCATAGATACAAGTTTCACCATCAGTGTGAAGTCATTGTCTTGTCTTGATGGGTGCGTCTGGATGGCCAATAATTTGAACTAAGGGATGATCTCGAGTCCATTTGTGTGTCGAAGGGTGTAGTTGATAGGTATCTCGCATGTTAGTAGGATCCAAATTTCGTATGGATGACTTAGCTACTTCAAGAGATATTGTTTCAAGTGAACATAGTTCCCAGGTGTTAGCATTGGAGGTGTTTCAAGTGATCCTGCCTCATGTCTCGATTGTTGAGTCGTAATAACTTCACGTATTCTATCAAACCAGTGAGGTTGTCTGGACAAATTCTGAGTGGGTTGTTGTGACATTTGATATGGTTGTTGTTGAGGAATGATTTGATGTTGTTGCATCATGAGATATTGTTGTTTCGGCTGAAACGGTTGTTGCTGAAAGTGTGATTGTGATGGTTGTTGATACGATTGTTGCTGATGGTATTTCTGTGGCTGATACTGCTGATGTTGATGTTGCTGAGGATGAGAGAAGTAGTAATTTGGTGGTTGAGACATCTTAGAACACTTGTGTAATGTTGGATCTTGTAGAAGATTGAAATGTACGTTCCTTTGGTTAAGATTGAGAGTCCTAAGGCAAAGTTAAGAATCTTACGCGTAACACAGAAACTTATGCGTAGACTTCAAAGTTATGCGTAAAGGTTGATATTATACGTAAACAGTGAGTTTATGCGTATGATATACCTTTACGCGTAAGTTTAAGCTTATGCGTAAGGTTCAAAGACCAAACAAATCTTTCAAACTTATCCGAGCTTGAAAGATATCCGTAGTCGAAGTATTCCACTAACCTATCCAAGCTAGGGAAGTACTGATTCACCGGTGCACGAAGAGAAGACCTTTGAAGAAACTTTTGCGTAGATTTCTGTAACTTACGCGTAAGATAATCTTATGCGTAAGATATGACTTATGCGTAGAACTTTGGCGTAGGAAATCACTTCAGCGTAGAACTTAGGCGTAGAATACTCTCTTATATGTAGAAATGGGGGTTTTCACCAAAACTTAAGCGTAAACAGTAAACTTCTGCGTAGGATTGGGGCTTTTGGCAAAAGTAATGCGTAGGGAGACCAAATAGTACTGTTGACAGCTTTAAAATTGTACTGTTCCACTATCTTTTGCGTAGAGTGACCAGAATCAAGTAAAAATCACAACTTTTTGAAGAAAATTGCTTAGAAATAAATTTCTTTTGATCAAATAACTTTCCCAACACTTAGAAAACACTAAATATGAAAGATTTAGGTACCAAAAACTAGTTTTCTAATAGCAAAGAAAGTACAAAACTTAAGAAACAAATAGAAAAAGTACTAAAAACTATCAAGGATCAAAACTTTATGCAAAATCTATGCTTCTAATCACTATATCAACATTGAAACTTGTCCAAGCTTCAAGATTTGAGTGAAAGAAACAAAGAAAAAGCAAAAATATAAAGAAACAAACACCTAAACCCCACGTTAACCAAATAAACAACACTTCAATCTCTATTAGGCGAATGATACCACTTGTTAGGTGCCCATATTGATATCACACAAGTAAAGAATGAGATAGATATAAGGATTGGTTGATTATAAGATATGAGAGAATTATAAAAGCAAGAGTTTCATTAAAATATCAAAATAACCAACAAGTGTTATGATAACATAAGCTAAGTATTTATAGGAGGGAAGATAGGGCAACACTCCCTAGTCCCTTTCATGTCACTAACGTGGGCTTCTCAAGCCTTATGGGCTTTTACAACTTGCCCATTAACATAAACATAAACATAAACATTAATATTACTAAAGCAACCTAGTACAAAATGTAATGACCGAGAGTTGACTAAATACTAAAGTATGTTCCCAACATTGTATGTTGAATATATGATTAGTATCCTTTATTTTGTATTTCCAAAAGTTTATTCTCTATATAAATACAAAATTGTGATATTTGAAATGGTAATACGGTAAACTAAAGATATTCAAACATTTTTCAAAAACAAACAGTCTAATATAATTCGGATTCAGACTTCTGAACCACCTGTTAAGATTCAGATGTGACATTCAGATTCAGACAAAAAATATCTGAAAAAACAAACAGCACCTTAGCTTGCATTTCGGTGGCAATTATATCTTTATAATAACGTCTAGAATGTCACGGTGATGACTATTAATACGCTACCAAAAAGTTGGTTCACAATGATACATAGGTTGTTGTTTGGCGCCGACTTACAGGGGCTTTTAAGCTCTGAGCTTTCTAAATAAGCTAGTTTATAAAATAAGTTTTATTTGTGACACATATTTATAAAAGCTTTTATAAGCTATAAGCTCTCATCAGTCCAAACCAATTGCCTCCACAAGCACAAGCCAATTGAAACTGGCTTATGTGAGCTTATAGTTAATCAAAAGGCAAATTGCATAAAAAGGTACTCTACTTTCGGTTAATTTGAATTATAGGTATCCAACTTTTGTTTTTCTTAATTTAAGGTACCGAAGTTATTTCTATGTGCAATGTAAGATTTTTGAGATTTTTTCTACTTTTTGAAAAAGGTTTCTCGTTATTGATTTCGCTGAAATGATAAATTAATGTGATGTACCATTATTATTGAGCATTTAAAAGTCATTTCGGCTAAACTTATGACGATAAACTATTTCAAAAAGTCAAAAAATCTAACATTGCACGTAAAATTAAGTTTGATACCTTAAATTGAGAAAAAAAAAATAGTTGAGTAACTAAAATTTAAATAGACCTAAAATAGAGTACCTTTTATGCTATTTGCCCTTAATCAAATTACTTAAATAACTTTAAAACTATAATTGATTATTACGTAAAAGCTAAAAATATATCTTAAGTTATTTAATGCATTTTTATGCAATTTTATATTGATATACTTCAATTTCAACTAACTTGCCAAACAATTTGATTAAAATATAATCTTCAGCTTTTAACTTGAAATATAAACTTTAGCTCCAATCTTAACTCCAACTCTAACCCACGCCAAACATACATACCAGTGGGGTAAAAGTTTGTATCAACAAGATAGTAGAAGTACAGATGGATACACATTTCTGGTGATTGTTAACTAAGCGGCTCACACTTTAAACTTCGAATATATTCAGTTAAAATTCAACTCTTTAGTATAATAATATCTTTAATAATTAATATGATACTAGTATAAATTGTGGCAATAAAACGTGTCAACAACAAAACCACTAACTCTATAACTGTGTTTATGAGAAAGTCACGTCCTTTATAGTATAAATTGTGGCAATAAAACGTGTAATATGTTAGAAGTATAAGTTGGCTTAAGTTCGAGTGTGCATTATGAACCACTAGGTATCATATACTTTTGTAAGACATAAATAGTTATCAATAACACATAATAGTTACATATTTTCAACATCTAATATGGTCTGAGTATATTTGATCATCGTACCTAATCGACTACCTTGATCCGCATTTTCTAGCCATCCCGGTCAAATCTCCACTCTAAACAATTTCTACTAATCATCCGCACTATTCATTTTTCGGCTATAACACTAGTTTTTTTTTAGGTCAAATCGCATAAAAAGATACTCTACTTTAAGTCAATTTAAGTTTTAGATATCTAACTTTTTTTTTATACCGAAGTAAATTTTATGTGCAATGTAAGGTTTTTTGAGGTTTTTTCTACTTTTCGAAAGAAGTTTCCGGTAATTGCTTTCGCTGAAATGCTTAATTAATGTGATGTATCACTATTCACTATTATTGAGTATTTAAAAGTTATTTCGGTTAAAATTATAACCGATAACTTGTTACGAAAAGTAAAAAAATTAAATAACATTGCACGTAAAATTAAGTTCGATACTTTAAATTGAGAAAAAAAAAAATAGTTGAGTATCTGATGACGTCAAACAATCCTGATATTTAAGTGTCAATTTCCCTCTAATATGTTCATTATTTATACTTATTATTTGGATATATACTTTGATTTCGTTATATGTTATATCTAGGTCACGAATGAGCATAGGAGCTAAAGAGACGCGGAAATTGGAAAGAACACGAAAAAGATACAAATTTATAGTATGCTGAAGAAGGCTACGGCGTAACTTACACTCTTCAGTACGTCGTACCAAGGAATTCAATTATGAAGACCAAAGTTAACTCGAACCAAGAACTATGGCGTAACAAGATTTCCAAGCTACGCCGTAACTATTTAATGACTTAGAAGAATTTCCTGAAGATGGAGACTACGCCGTAACCACTATATGGAGTTACGGCGAAGCAATGACACCGAGAGTGATCCAAGATCCAAGATTTAAGTTACAGCGTAGCCCATATAAAGACTACGACGTAGAGGAAACCCTAATTGGAGTTACGGCGTAACCAAATATGCCAACTACGCCGTAACTATTGCTAATGGATAAGATCGTTCTACGATTACACTAGCTACGCTGTAACACATTCCCCAGTTACGCCATAGCTAGTTTCGGGCCTATAAATACAACCCTAATTTCTGTATTTTACAAAAGATTTCTCACCACCAAAATCAGAGATCGTTAGGAGCATTTAGGAGGCCACTCTACAGCAGCATACAGAGCCATTCCAAGGGAGAAATCACGCCTACAACACCATAAGTGTTAGCATTTCATTATTTAATATTCATTTCGAATTCATGCCTTGTGTAAACATTTTTTTAGGTGTTATTATTAATATGATTGGCTAAGCACCTCTGGTGCTAGCCTAGTTATGATTCCTATATTGTTTTTATTTTATTTTCGTACTTTTCATAATGCTTCCACATGTGTGCATGCTTAGTTTATCGTAGATCCTTTAGTTGCGGTAGTTTAAAATACCCGGTTATACTTGGTATGCTAGAAGAATTGACCATAGGACCCTGGCGTAGTTGAGTTGCGAGGATAAGATTGGGATGACAACTGGCCATTTACCTTGTGTGCAAATTGACCATAGGACCACTTTTCGGGTTCGATAAACTTAAGTAATTTGAGTATGGTCTAAGATCTGAGAGGCCGGATCATACAAAGATAAATCTAGCATGCAGTGGCACTTAACGACTCAAACCCGTCTACCATACATCAGCTTACTATAGAGGTGATGTGTGGAATTGCACCCCTCGCAAAAGGTTTTACCTCTCAAGGGATCTTGAGAAGCTTGCAATCCCCACCAGACAGTGTACATGTTCGTTGTAGTATAGTATAGGGACAAGCACCGGGGGATTGATCTTTCAACTCAGGAATAGTGTTCGCTAGGATTAAAAAGTCTACTAAACTAGGTCTAAAGGTGAGGGATGATCCTTTTTGTATTTTTGTATTTTTATAAAAGCAAGTAAAATCTCGGGTTTTGAAGGAGTGGGCGGAATTAGTTGCTCGTCAACTAGCCCACTAACCCAATTAACTAAAGATGCAATCAAAATAAAATAAAATAAACTAAAACTAATTTGTGGTGTAAATAATAATAAGAGAAAATGTGTTTACTTAGATTTGATTACTCCCTAGATATTTTTTACCAGTTGATTAGCTTGTTACAATTGCATGGATGACGGGTTATATTCCTTAATATTAGTCGTAGGGTCGTGTACGAAATTCCCTAACTCTATAAGCTCCTACTTCACTCCTATGTCGAGCCGACTAAAAGCTCCTAACATGGGATCAATAGAATTCGCTTATGCATTAAATACAACCATTAATCGTAGTACACCTCCGATCATGTTTCTTAAGACGTTCAAGCAAGTTACCAATTGGAAGTCTGCTAGTTTTCTTAAGCCTAACATCGAATACAATCATCCACAACAACTATAAACAAACCATCAACCAATAATCAACATCTAGGTTTCATTACATCTAAGCAAACACAATAAAAACCTAACCTAGCATGTTAAAAAGAAGAAAAACATAACATAGAATCACACAACACATAGACATATCATATGATTATTGGAAAACTTATCTTCAATTGAACACAGATGGAACAAGGGTTGAAACCCTTATTAATACAGAAAATTCATCTAGGGTTTTCACAAAGAAGCTCTCCAAAAGTTCCACCCTTCATGAATGAAAATTAGAAAACTATATATACATTTTAGACTTTGACGGCGTCACATTTTAGCTTGTGACGCCGTCAACTCGCCGCCAAGATAAAATCCGTATTGCCTGGATCCACTTCTGACGCCGTCATGTGTAATATTACTCTGGGCCGTCACATGTATTTTGACCCTGACGGCCTTGGTGACGCCGTCAGGCCAAAATGCCTTGAAATTGTTTTGGGCCGTCATGTGTAATTTCCACATCCACCTATTTTGCCACTCTTGACGCCGTCACTTGCAATGCCTTGACACCGTCAGGTACTGTTCCCAGCAAGGATTTTGAGACTTTGTCATTTTCTTCACTTTTTCGCTCCAAAAACGTCCAAAATGCTTCCTTTTGTAAATTTCCTCTCAAAAGTCCCTAAAATGACAAAAGGAACGATTTAGGCAATAATTGATCAAATAATTACAAATTCGGGCTTAAATGACCCCCAAAAGCGGTACACTTTTCGCTTTATCAAGAGGGTGGTGCCTTTGGTTCCCGGCAGAATTCAGGGGAGATAGGCTAGGGAACTTGACCATATGAACCTAGTGATATATGTCTGCCCCACCTTAAGCATTAGATTAGTTTTATAGAAAAGATAATCGTAAGCAATATAGGATGACTAGCTAGGCTAGTACACTTTTCTCCCACTGCTCACAACATTACTTTTATTTTATGTTTTATTTCATTTCCGTTTTAATCATTTTAATCAATCATTTCATCTTTAATAACAGTTTAATCGTGACAATAGATTTAATAGGATCCAAACCACATAGCTCTTGAGAAGACCTCGGTTTTACCATTTACTAGTCTACACGTGACCAAATTCTTTGTCCGTTAGTGCATATAGGTAGACCTTAGGTAATTGAGCATATTTAAATTTAAGACCTAGTCAGTAAAACCTGTATCAAGTTTTTGGCGCCGCTGCCTGGGAGCTATAATAGGTTTTTTATTTAAGTTTTTAATTTTTGTTTTGTTTTTCTCATATTATGTTTAAGTTTTAGGTAACATAGAAATGGTTGACATTAATACGTTGACACTTGAAGAGTACCTTGTTATGAACAGAAACGAGCAAGGGTCAGGCCTTGTTAGGCCGACTATTGGAGCAGATGTGCAGTTTAAATAAAAGCTCAGTTTATGAGAGAGTTGCGTGAAAAACTCTTTTTCAGAAAAAAAATGAAGACGCATACGAGCATTTTGAACATGTCTTGTACATTACTAGCCTCTTCAACACCCCAAGAGTTTTACATGACGCTGTTATGCTAAGGGTATTTCCTATGACACTCACTAGAGTTGCAAGAAGATGGGTTGAGCGGTTACCTGGTGGAACCATCAACACATGGAACCTCCTCAAGAAGGTATTCATTCAACGTTATTGCCCTCCTTCTAAGACGGCAAAACAACTAGAGGAGATTCACAATTTCAGACAGGAGGCTGATGAAACAGTGTACCAAGCTTGGGATAGGTACAATGATCTCCTGTACAGGTGCCCGACACATGACTTGAACAAGCAACAAGAAGCCAACATATTTTACAAGGGCATTAACGTCGCAACAAGACAGATGCTCGATTCCAAAGGACCCATCCCAGGGATGACATCCATTCAAGCCCTTGACTCTAATCAATACTTGTCCGACCACTCGCAAAAGCGGCACGATGGAGGAACCACCAGGAGCACGGGCGGAAGTTTGGAAGGTATGAATGCTTTAACTAACAAACTTGAGAATCTTGGCAGGGAAATGAAGAAGCTCAAGGAAAATGTCCACGCCATACAAGTTGGATGTGACACTTGTAAGGGAGCTCACCTAGTCAAGGACTGCCTGCTAAAAGAAGAAGTCAAGAGAATGGAGGGTGTGAAATATAGAGAGACTAATAAACCATTTCAAGGGTACGGTGGCAATGGAGCTAAATACCGTGTGTGACCTCAAGGGTATTATACCAAGATCGATAACAGATCCCTATACGAAGTCAAGAAACCTAGCCTTGAGGATTTGGTAAATAAACACGTCGAAGAATCTTGTAAGAAAAGCAACCTGTTCAAGGAATGGATGAACAAGGTAAAAGAAGATACGGACAGGAATTTGCGAAATCAAGATGCAGCAATCAAAAATTTGGAAGCTCAGATTGGGCAACTGGTTAAAGATTTCGATAACAAGAGGGCATAAGCTGGAACTTGCAAGGAAATATTCACGAAGGAGGAAGATAATGATGCTAACATAGTTCTAGACTCACTGGAGAATTTTGTGGAATTAATTACTTGCAAGAGAATAAAAGCAGGTTAAATGAAGAAGTTCTCCCCCGCCAACTTCTGGAAAAGGAGCCTAATCCGGGTGACTTCTTGTTACCTTGCACTATTGGTAATTTTAAAATTCTTGCTGCAGTAGATCTAGGTGCTAGCGTAAACCTTATGTATCTTACATTGTTTGAAAATTTAAAATTAACTAATCTTAAAGAAACAATAATGATTCTCAAAATGGCTGACACGACTAGATACAGGCCTAGGGGGACTATTGACAATGTGCTAGTAAAAGTTGGTAAATTTCTTTTCCCGGCTGATTTTGTGATCATTGATATAGATCAGCGTCAGCATAATAACATGATTTTAGTAAGGTCATTTCTAGCAACCTCCTATGCACACATTAAGGCGTTTGAAAAACAAATCTCAATGGAAGTAGGGGGAACGAATAATTTTTAATTTAAATGAACCTCTAATCCCAACCACCGAATCTTCTAAAGGAATCAGCATGGTTGATGAACCTAAAAAGTTGTTCAACCTTGATGAAATAAGAACTGACCCTCATCATTATAATTCGCCATTGTATGGAAATTATGAATTTAATGTGAATGAAGAAATGAGAGTTGATCTTAAGCAGGTACAGGCTCAGCATGATCGGATTATGGATAGGATTGTCGATGAAAGGAAGCCAATTTTGAAAAATCACTACTGTAACCCTGTAATAATAATTCATGATTGAAATAAACAAGCTTGGCCATCATGCAACTCCTTTCGTAGCAAATGTAACGGAAGAGAGTGCGGAGATTTCGACGAAATCCAAAGAGGTCATATGAGATGGACATGTTTCCATGGAAATGAATGGCAAGATTTCGAATTTGGGAATCTTTCATTTCAAGAGTGGTACAAGATTCATTATGGAAACACTCTAATTAATGAAGAATTAGTAAAGAGATCTCAGAGGGACTTCGATAAGTATCGAGTAACCCTTGATCTTGAAAAAGATGACTCTAGTGATGAATGCTCAAGATTGAACTCGAGAAAACCTTTGATTGAAAATGTCCACTCAGCCAAAATAGGAGAAAGCTCAAGGGGTCCCTTTCTCGACAACCACAACGAAAACGATCAACGTTTCAAGATGAAGTGCATTGATAAGGATAAGGAGATTATAGGGCACAACTTTTCATTCGATGAATGGTTATGGGAAAGGTTTAGCACCACAAACATTGACAAGGAAATCAAACTAAAAGCGTTTTTGGAATGGATGATAGACAGTTATTCGGATAAATCTGATTCATATGACGATGATGACGGTCCTTACTGTCTAAGTTTTGAGAAGTTCAAGATTAAGTTCGAACGAGAGGTTTTGCATCTCCTGGATGAATGTGGACTTAGAATAGGTAGAAAGGGGTATATGTTGGAGGACATTTGGGAGAAGTGTGAAAGAATCTATAGGAAAAGACTAAAATTCTGGCATGAGAGAAAATTGGAAGCAATGGAGGTACATAACTGCCAGATTGAAGGAAGCCAATACAACCCACCTGAAATTAAGCTTGAAACGTTTAAGGTAAGTAAGTACACTATTAAAGGGATCCGGAGTTTCATTTGCGCTGATAAAGCAATTGACAAACAACTTCCAGTGGGACATATAAATGGAGAAAAGTTTAAGAAGTTGATGAAAGATTAAATGAACACCAATCTTGGTGTCGAACCCACATGATGACCCGTGGGAATTGTTCTAACTTAAAGACTCGATAATAAATAAAAGTGCTCTTACGAGAGACAACCCGTATAATCCCTTTCCTTTTTTATAGCTTAGTTTTTGCTAGTTTGGTATTTTGTTTTATGTTTTGCAGGAATTGGAGCAAGGAGGATCAAGAAGACTTCATTGTTGCTGAAACTGAGGTTCTCGGATTAGTGATTACGGCGTAGTTGGATCATGGTGTTACGCCATAACCATCCTCCTTATATCTGACTGACTCCAGGTTTTAACCAATTTCTACGTAGCTCTATAATAAGGCTATGCCGTAACATATCCCTCTAACAAATTTTTCAAAACATTAAAACATTCACACCATAACCTTGTATTAGTAAATAAATAAACTTTGTGTTTGTTCACTGTAAACCCTCACGAGACTACACTCGTCCACTTTGGACACCAAGTGGTTTAAAAAGGATTGTTGCATATGCTAAACACAACCGTGATTCCTACAAAAGTAAGTTAGGATTCATTTGTTTTTCTTTTTCTTTTATTTTTTTTAGGTTTATGTGTGTGGTAGTACCGTGATTTCAGGGTTTCGATGTAAGCTCATGGAAGCAAGTTGAAGGCACGCAATATAACGTGGTCATTCTTTCATTATTGGAGCAAATTTCAGGGGAGTTCTCGCTCTAATTCTACTTTCTCTTCACATATATTTAATTTTTAGTATGAAGGGGACTTTGTACACTTCAAATGGAGGAACGGGAGTAGAATTATTACTTGAACTTTATTTTACCCTCGGTTTTCTAGTTTATTTTGAAAAATTATGCTATTTTTAAAATTTTGACATGTTTTTTCGAACTTAACTAGGATAGACCTTAGCCGAGCACATTTAACCCTTGAATTTCTATAGTAAGATTTGGCCTATCCGTTTCAACTGATTTACCCCAAATTCACCAAATATTGAGTGTGTCGGTAGTCTGTAAACTTTAGAATTTGGCCTTTACATCATTTCGAGACCATAGACGAGTAGTGTGTCGAGTTAGCTCGATACATTTGGAAGAAACGATTTAAGAAGGCAATATTCTAGGATTATCACCCAAATAGCCTATATGTGTGCGTTTATCGATTAGTCACCTCGACTTCTACACCCCCGTGTTAAACCCTTTTTGCTACACTCACTTTTAGTACAAGATACCCCAAGATACACCTTTTTGAGCCTTTCCTTTCGTTTCATACCACCCAATATATTATTTTGATACACCTATTCGACTTAGCCTACCGTGTAGTCTTGGTTTATGATTAGGAAGTCATTGTTTGCCAAAGTTCAAGGTCTAAGTATAGAAACTCGGGAATCACGCCTACGTCGAAGACATACTTTGAAGATCTTTTGAAGACCCCCCAAATTCTCATGTATCGTTCATCTTAAGTAGGGGGATGTAAATATTTTTGTATCTAGTTATGATTAAAAAAAATTGTTGTGCATTTCTATTTGTAAATAATTGTATTGATGGTGCACCCTTGCATAGCACCGTGATTATGAGCTTTTCAAAGATTTAGTATCGAAGAGGCCACTTCGGTCACATTTGAGGAATTAAGTTGGTGATGTTTCTACACCAACATGAAGACCAAGTAATGTGTCCATCATGACGTGCACTAATGGCACATTTACTTTTTATGATTCGGTTTTTGAATTTTGAAGCTTGGACTTTGGGCGAACGGTAAACGGGGATGACTTAGTTGTAGGCTTAGACTATTTGCTTGATTTTTATTTTTACACCCATTTTGTGTATTCCCATGTCTTATCCTACCCTTGATAGTGAATCATGCTTAGGTGAGGGATTTGAGCAGGCATTCATGTCTTGTCCAGCGTTCCGGTCATGTATCGATGTTCTTTGTCGCCTTCGCCATAGTATGTTAGTAACGACACTACACCCTAAGCCTTATTTATGTTCACCCAATATTACCTTTAAGGATTGTTTCGACCTTTGCTCTAGTGGTGGAGATTTGTGTAAACGCCAAACCTATGATAGAATACATACTATGACTGTGCTTTGAGTGATCACCCTGAAAATTGACACTTAAAGTAAGTAGAGTATGGGTGTTAGTTCCTTTTTCGTTAGGTGTTCGCCTTTGAGAATTCTAGCATAGGGTATTTTTGATCTCATATTTCCCGAGTAACCTTGGGGGATATCTTTCTAAGAATAATTCTTATAAGGTCTACTTGAGGGAAAGTAGAGTTCAAGTGGGGGGATATTTGATGACGTCAAATAATCCTGATATTAAAGAGTTAATTTCCCCTAATATGCTCATTATTTATACTTATTACTTGGATATTGTAGGTAATTATTGAAGTCAACATACAGATACTGCTGATGGATACTGCTGACAAGATTCTGCTGAAGCTTTTAGTGATTCTGCTGATGATCTGGATTATACTGATACATTAGTTTCTGCGGATATAGTTAATCTGTAGATAAGAGTTATTTATTTATAGATAAGATATGTAGAATATCTTCTAGAGTTTTATGATTATACGTTTCTTGTATCAGAGATTAGGGTTTCTACTAGTATAAAAGGAACCCAAGGTCATTGTATTATGTACGTGTTAAAAAACAATTATTAGTGAATAATAACGATCCATAGAGGATCAAAGTATTTAGTATATCATTTGTGTTTATATTCCGCAATAGATACAAGCTCACAGAGATTGTCCATATAGTCTTGCTAGTGATTACATTAGTAGGCTATCGATCCATTGGCTCAAGATCTATCAAGGGTAGATCCTACAAGTGGTATCTGAGCCACAGGATAATCTCTGTAATCAAGTTTACCTTCAAACACCTTTTCATACAGTACCCATGGGAGATACAAACTCTTCTGAGATCACTCAAAACAATGCCAACACTCTCACTCAACTGCTACGACAGGTTGCTTTCTCCAACAGCAACGCCAAGTTTCCCTATCTCAAGAAAGATGAGTATGAGATTTGGGCTATGAAGATGCAGAACTGGATTGCCAGTGTCGACTTCAATCTATGGAATGTGATCGTGAATGGAAGCAGTCCTAAAAAGACTAGAAAAGATCATAATGGTCTCGTTACCATTTTTCCTCCATCATCTGCTGAAGAAATCCTTGCTGTACAAAGGGAGAATAAAGAAAGAACTATCTTGCTTCAAGGATATCAGAGGAGGAGGGCATTCACAAGGGTTATGATAGGTTCCAGAAGATTCTGAGTCAGCTGCATCAGCTTCAAGCTAGGCCTGATAATGAGGAGGTTAATTCCATGTTTCTAAGGGCTTTATCTCCCTCATGGTCTCAGGCCATCATCTCATTGAAAACTAAAGGTCGCCTGGATTATCTCTCATTTGATGACTTGTACAACAAGCTCAGAGCCCTGGAGCCTGATATCAAGGGTCACTCCACTTATGCAGCACCTCTATCACACTCTACTTTTCTAAGCACTAACACTAACAGAGGTCACATGCTCCAAGTCCAAGCCCTTCCTCTACAACATTATCTTTCACAACTACTGGTCCAAAGAGTTATTCACAGAATAGTAATGTGATGGAAGATGTACTTCATTCGTTTGTTGCTGACTATTATCAAAAGCAGCAACTAGCTTATGAACATTTTGAATAGATAGAAGAGCTAGCATTGGAAGAGTTGGACTTAAAGTGGCAAATGGCAATGCTTTCTCTAAAAGTCAAAAGGTTTGAGCAAAAAGCTGGGAGAAAGCTCAATGTTAATGGAAGAGATCCAGCTCGATTAGACAGGAGAAAGGAGAAGTGCTATTCATGTGGGGAGATTGGACACTTTTCAAGAGAGTGCAAGGCTAAGAAGGCTGAAGACAATATTTTTCAAGAGAGTGCAAGGCTAAGAAGGCTGAAGACAATACAAGATATTCAGCTTACAAGAAGAAGGAGGTGGAGGTTGGAGATTTAAAGGCTTTGGTGACTGCTGTGGATGCTTGCATTGATTGGAATGAGCATGATATTGATGATGCTGCAAGCAGTACTTCTCAGCAAATCTCCTGCTTGGCTAGTTGTGATGCTGAATTTGTCTTCATGGGCATATCTCCTCATGTATCTGATTGTGTCTTTTGGTGTGATATAAAATATAATGCTCTTAAAGAAGCTTATGATGACATGGAACCAAAATATAAAACCAGTTTTATTGAAGCTCAATCTTATAAAGAAGCTGTTAAAACATTAGAAAAACAAAAAGTTTGGTTTCAACAAAATCAATTGGCTTATGAGGAGAAGATTAGAGTATTAAAAAGGGATTTAGATATGACTAGTAATGAGTTAAAATTTACTAAAAAAGAAAAGGCTAGGGTTGAATCAGAGAAACAAGTTTTGCAAGATAAGTTTGATAAGGAAGTGGCTAGGCATAAAGAATGGCTAATTTCAGGTGATAAGTTAGCTAGTTTGCTCTATAGTAGTCAGTCTGTAACATCTGAGATATGTTTAGGTATTCAGAAATATGTAGGTGCAGAGGTACACCATAATTTAGATAAGAAAAGTAAGTATATCCCTGAACCTGTAAAATTCTAAAAGAAGGTGAGATGCATGCAGTTCCAGGACCAATTAGAGGAGTATTTATGCCCACCACCACTACCTCCGACTTTGATAGTTCACATCATTTGTATGGCAAAAAGTCTGATGACTTGCCAAACCTTGTTTGTAAACCTAAGTACTCTGTCTACCCCAATATCATAGGAACCTCTAAGCCCACATCCCACCATTTGGACTTAGCAGAATCAAAGATGCACACTGGAACTAGGACTAATGACACCCCTGACTCTAGTAGTGTCTCTAGTAATGATTCTAATGAATGTGTCTCTTGTTCTTTCAGGGACAAGACCTCAGAGATCTCTACCTCTAGTTATGCCAGTTGTGATTCCAAGACCAAGTCAGATTCACCCAAGTCCTCACCAAAGTTTTCTGTCAAGTCCTCTTACAAGTCTGTTGACTCTAGAGTTTCTGTTAATGAAGTTATTTCAAAGACAGCTTCTCCTGAAGACTTGTTATTTACTTCTTTTAAAAACAATTCCTTTCAGTCATTACAAAACAATTCTATTTATGGTATTTGTTTGAATAATTTTGTAGTTGATAAGACATCTTTTGGTTTGAATAAATCTTCTAGAAAGAAGTGGTGTTTTGTTTGTGGTAGTAAATTGTATTTAATTAAGGATTGTGATTTTTATAAAAAGGGGATGGGTGTTTCTGCTGCTCATAATAGACCTAGCCCAAAGTGGACCAATGTTCATTCCAAACACTCATATGTTGCACAGGCAACCCACACCACCAGCAGAACCAACTCAGTTTCTGCTGACAGGTCTGTTCATGCTGGTGGGTCTGTTTCTGCTGGTAGATATTTTGCTGCTGATAGGAATAGGCATGTTGCTAGACCATTTTCTAGATATAACAATAATTTCTTTGAAAATGGTTATTGGCCTGGATATTATGACCCAATGTTTTTGGGAAGGGCATATTGGGATACTGCTGTAAAGTCCTTAGCAGATTATTGTTGGAAATTTAATAGACTATTTATACACAGGGGTTCCAGGAACAATAATGGATCTAACTCATCTACATGGCTTCATTCTAATGATCCACAAGGCAGGCTCAAGTCTTTCATGATTTGAGTCTCTCTATGTACTCATGTTGTTGTATATTTTGTTGTTGTAGGAACATCCTCTTTTAAATAAAGACTTAGGTATTGTTGACAGTGGTTGCTCTAGAAGCATGTCTGGGAACCAAGAGAAGCTACATAATTTTGTGCCTTTTAATGGAGGCAAAGTGACATTTGGAAGTGGAGAAGGAAGGATTACTGGAAAAGGAACCATCAGAACTCCAAAGGTGGATTTTGAGAATGTCTATTATGTGAAGGAGCTACAAAATTTTAATTTGTTCTCTGTTTCACAAATATGTGACAAAAAGATTCATGTGCTATTCACTGAGAAGGACTGTCTCATTCTCTCACAAGACTTCAAAATACCTGATGAGAGTTTTATATTGCTACAGGTTCCAAGAAATCATAACCTTTACACATTCAAATTGAATGATGTCAATCCAGAAGGTGATCTAGCATACTTGGTGGCCAAAGAATCCTTGGATGAGTCTACAAAATGGCACAGAAGGATGGCTCATGTAAACTTCAAGGTTATCAACAAGCTTGCTAAGGATGGACTGGTTCTTGGACTTCCTTCCAAGATCTTCACTAATGAACACAACTATGTTGCATACAACAAAGGAAAGCAACACAAGGCTTCTTATAAAGCCATTATTGCTGTGAGCACCATCTCAGAGCCTTTGTAGTTGCTTCATATGGATCTTTTTGGTCCAACATCCATCAGGAGTATTGACCATAAGTAGTTTTGTTTGGTGATCACTGATGCTTATAGTAGGTTTAGTTGGGTATTCTTTTTGGGGACTAAAGACCAAACTTTTCAGACTCTAAAAGAATTTATGGCCCTCATTGAAACCCAACTTAACAAGAAGATCAAAGGAATCTGGTGTGATAATGGGACAGAGTTCAAAAATGCCAATCTCATGGAACTCTGTGGAAAAAAGGGTATAAAAAGGGACTATAGCAATCCCAGGACTCCACAACAAAATGGAGTTGCTGAGAGGAAGAATAGAACCCTGATAGAGGCTGCAAGATCCATGCTTGCTGACTCAAAACTTCCCCCTATGTTTTGGACTAAAGTAGTGGGTACTGCTTGTTATGTACTAAATAGGGTGTTGATTACAAAACCACATAATAAAACACCCTATGAGCTTTTGACTGGGAATAAACCTACAATTGAGTACTTGAAACCTTTTGGATGTCAAGTGACTATCCTGAATACAAGTGATCACCTTGGGAAGTTTGAAGAAAAAGCTGGTGAAGGGTATATAGTTGGATACTCAGCTCATAGTAAGGCTTACAGGGTATATAATTTGGTTGCAAAGAAGATTGAGGAGACTCTTAACCTGAGATTTCTGGAAGACAATGAAAATGTTCAGGGTAAAGGTCATGAATGGCACTTTGACCTTGACTACTTGACAGATTACTTGGGGTATACAAGATTTAAAACTAACCTTTCTGCAGGTACACAAGAGTCCCCTACTAACATTGCAGGTACCCTTGAAGATAGTGATTTAGAATGTGATGAACCAACTATTGTTGTTTCTTCTCTCCCTATTCATGTTACAGGTCCTACTAACAAAGAAGCCTCTGATGCCAAAGTTGCTGATGATGTGGATAACTCAACTTATGCAGAAGATCTTGCTAGACTTAAAAAGCAAGAACATGCAGCAACTGAAGAAGCTAAAAGACTTAGTCTTGAGTTTGCTCAGGATACTGAGGCATTCTTGAGACAAGCTGCTCTAGATGCCAGCAAAAACCCAGTTTCTGGTGACGGATCCCCTGTTGCTGCTGATGCCAATTCTCCTCAAGGCATTTCTGCTGTTGTATCTGTTTCTTCTGCTACATACACAAGTTTAGATGAACCTTTTACAAGGTTTCCCAGTCCCTCAGGCCTTGGCAATCATGAACAGAGTGCTCGCATTTTTCAATCAGCTTCTTATGATGATGATTTTGCTCCAACCCTGACCAATCTTGAAACTTCTGTTGATGTTAATCCTATTCCCACTAAGAGGATAAATACTATTCATCCTCAAACCAATATACTTGGTGATCCCACTGCTATGGTTCTAACCAGAAGTGCAGTGAAACAGACACAGTTTGGACAATGTGCTTTTCTCACTTATGTTTCTAATCAGAAGAGGGCCAATCATACAGATCAACAACATTGTTTGTTTGCTTGTTTCTTATCTCAATTTGAACCAACCAATATTAAACAAGCCTTGAGTGAACCTAGTTGGGTAGAGGCTATGCAGGAAGAAATGCAACAATTCAAGAATCAAGATGTATGGGTACTTGTTGCTTCCTGCAGGTAAATTTGCAATTTTGACCAAGTGGATTTTAAAATGTAAGAGGGATGCAAGAGGAATTATGGTCAGAAAAAAAAGCAAGATTGGTTTCTCAGGATTTTAGACAATAAGAAGGGATTGATTATGATGAAGTTTTTGCACCTGTTGCTAGAGTTGAGGCAATCGGGCTCTTTCTAGCCTTTGCCTCCTACATGGGTTTTGTGTTATATCAGATGGATGTGAAAAGTGTTTTTCTCTATGGTAAGATTGAAGAGGAAGTTTATGTCACTCAGCCACAAGGTTTTGAAGACCCACAGAATCCAAAGAAGGTGTACAAGGTTGTCAAAGCACTCTATGGTCTTCATCAGGCACCAAGAGCTTGGTATGCCAGGTTATCAACATTTCTTCTGGAGCATGGCAATAGAAGATGAGCTATTGATAAGACTCTCTTCATCAAGAAGAACTCCAGGGATATCATTCTTGTCCAAGTCTATGTGGATGATTTCATCTTTGGTTCCACTAAAGAAGCTTGGTGTAGAGAATTTGAAGATTTGATGAAAAGTGAATTTCAAATGAGTGCAATGGGGGAAATGACATTTTTCTTGGGCTACAAGTCAAACAACAACCTAAAGGGATCTTTATCCATCAGGAGAAATATGTTAAAGACATCTTGAAGAAGTTTGACTTTGAACTATTAAGGACTGCAACTACTCCCTATGAACCTCCAAAGCCTAAGAATCAGAATGAACCAGATGAAGCTGTCAATGTTCATCTTTACAGATCCATGATTGGCTCACTCATGTACCTCATAGCTTCAAGACCTGACATCACTTTTGCTGTCAGTGCTTGTTCAAGGCACCAAGTCACTCCATTGACTTCCTACCTGAATGCAGTGAAGAAAATTTTCAAGTACCTAAAAGGACAACCTAAGTTAGGTCTTTGGTATCCAAGAACTCACCATTTGTGTTGGAAGCATACAGTGACAGTGACTATGCTGGAGCTAATTTGGACAGGAAATCCACAACAGGAGGTTGTCAATTTCTTGGCAGAAGGCAAATTTCTTGGCAGTGCAAGAAACAAACCATTGTGGCCACCTACTCTACTGAAGCAGAATATGTTGCTACTTCTAACTGTTGTGGTCAGGTACTTTGGATTCAAAATCAAATTTTGGATTATGGGTTCAACTTCATGAACACTAAAATCTATATTGATAATCAAAGTACCATTTCAATTGTTAAAAATCCAGTCTTTCATCAACGAACTAAACATATTGAAATTAGGCACCATTTTATTAGAGATGCAAATGAGAAACATTTAATACAGGTGCTTAAAATTCATACTGATGATGATGTGGCTGATTTATTAACAAAGGCTTTTGATTGACCTAGGTTTAACCACTTAGTTGTCCACACTGGGATGGTTAATCCTTGAATGCTATGTTTGAGGGGAGGCATAAGCCTGAGGGGAGGCATATGCGTTTGGGGAGGATTGTAATTGATGTTGTAAAGTTTGTATATTATTATGTTTGCTAACTTTGTTTTGCAGATTTATTTCTAATTAGACTAACAACTACGTATAAGTTTGTCTTCTGTGTTCTGTTTTAGTGTTTGGTTTGCAGGTTCCTGCTTCTGCTGATGAACAAAGATCTATATATCACATATCAGTAGAATAAAAGAAAATAGAAAACTTAGAAGTTTTATTCATTAATAAGCTTCATTACAAGGAACACTTCCACCAAACATGATTTAGGATTACAAGGGAGATTAACAAACAACATAACAACTAACAACCTCAAAAGACAACAACACCACAACCTACACCTAGCCAAACTCCTAATCCATCTTCCTCTTCCCCTTTCCCAGGTCCTTAGGGTCAGGCATCCTCTTGTGGACCCCTCTGGATGGCATATCTTTGTCCCATAGTTTGGGAGCAGCAAGCCCTAGGACAACCTTTAGTAGACCTTTATACCTTTGGGAATATTGAGGCTCCACAGGGATTGAGATTTTGCCCATATCAGCACAAACCCTTTCCATCTCACTAGTGAGAAACTTAGTGACTAGAGTGAAGTCTAGGAGAACAACTGCTAAGGGAGTTGGACTTAGAGCTTCCTATGTTTCCTTTGATGAGGAAGGAGATGGATAGACCTCAGAAGGTCCCTCACCAATATAGTAATATGATCTCTTGATTTGGGGTATATCAAAGGTAGAGTCAGAAGATGAGTCAGAGGAAATTTCAATGACATTTGATTTAGGCTTCATGATTGGAGTAATTGGAAAGCTTTTGGTGTGGTTGGTGTTAGTGTGTAATTGATATGGGTAGCTTGTGACTTGAAGACCTCTTTATATAGAACTGATTTAGAGATTAATGAGAGTTAATGGCACTTAATGTGAGGTAGTTGAGTTTGTGATATTTACTAATTTAACAAGTTGACCATAAAAAGGATTCTACGGATGAATTATTCTATGGTTTGACCACTTGCTACTGATGATTGAAGTTGATCATACAATATGTGGATATGTGTTCCTGCTGATAGTTCATACCAAGTTTGTTTACATCAGTGGAATGTATATTCATCAGTAGCAAAACATTCAATCATTTCCATTCAAACAAGGCAATCAAGAGAAAATAAACAAAAGCAACAAAGTTTTCATTCATTAACATCCAAAGTACAAGCAGAATGAAGATTACAAGGTACCAAAACAAGCAAAACAATCCCAAAACCTAGCCTATCAACCTTGACACCACTACTCTACTTTCCCTTTACCCTTCCCTGTCACCTCTTTGACCTTGGACATGCCCTTGTTCTTGGTGAAGGTCTCATACTATTGAGTGCATGGCAGCCCTATCACCACCTCTCTTGTCTCTGGTATAGGAGGATTTGACCTTCTTTGTCTTGGTGGTGGTCTTGGATGGGAGGATTGGGGTCTCTCCGGTGTATAGGGAGGCTGGTAAAGTTCATCATCGTCTTCTTCATCAGATGAGGTCCAAATGAAGGGGGACACGAGTTCAGAGGATTCAGAGGACCCTACAGGATTGGGGGCTCCGCTTGAAGAACCCACATCATGCTTCTTCTTCTTCGCTTGCTCTTTTGTGAGCCCTCTTGGTCGGGTTGGCAATAGGAATGGTGGTGGAGATGTTAATGATTCAGAAGAATCAGAAGAAATATTAATGATGCTTGGATTGGATGTCATGGTTGCTTCTTGATTGGTGGTTATGGAATTGTAATTAGGGATTTGGATTGCGAAGTCGATTGGTGTGATTTGGGGATTTTTACCCCCTTTTTATAAGTCAAAGTAAGCCGTGTGCAGTTATTGCCATTAATGCAAGGCGATTTACATGTTATTAAGAAAGAAAGTTTGACTAGCAAAAGAGATTTTTACTGAATAATGGTTACTACTGATGAAGTGTTTCTTCTTATTGACCATATTGTTGCTGCTGATGGAAGAAATGGTTGACCGTAGTCAACATTAAGTAGGTTTCTATTGATTGACCAACTGATTCCTGCTGTTTGACTTGGTTTCTGCTGATGAGTCAGTTTTATTTGGGATTTTATAAAAGTCAAATATTGGTCAAAGATTGTTTCCACAATTCTTGCCAATTACACTCCACGTTTGGAAACTTACTTCAATTAACCTAGACGTGCAAATCCCACTCACAAATAACTGATTCCCTCTCCTTATAAAACTTTAAAAAAAAAAAAGAAAAAAAAAATTCAAAACCTCTCAGCATTCAAAACCCACTCCCTCTTATCAATCAATGGCAGAACTTTTATTCAAAGGTGATCACAACAAACAAGCTTTCTTAGGTCGTGGTAAAGGAGATGCTAATTATGTACAGATGATGGAATGTCTCCAAAGATCAATGATTCACTTTGCTTTAACCCAATACCCTGACATTATACATGAATCTTTGGTCAAACAATTTTGGGGAATGGCTCGATTGAGGTCTGCTGAAGAAGGACCAATGGAAATTGTGGCTACTAGTGATGGGGAAGAATATGTAATTACAGAGTCATTGGTAAGGACTCAGTTACAGCTGGATGATGAAGGTGGAGAGCATGAGTTGCCTAAGGAGGAAATTCTTGCAGGTCTTCAGGCTGCTGGATATGGTGGAGATGGGAAGATCTAGTACAAAAGTCAGTTTTGCCCTAAATGGAGATTCTTGACACACACTCTACTTCAGTGTATGAGCTCCAAGTCTGGAGGATGGGATCAATTCTCCACAGATATTGCTCTTGCGATTGTGTGCGTATCTCAGGGGAGAATTTTTAATTTCTCTAAGTATATATTTGATGAAATGCTTAAAAATGTTAAGGATACCAAACTTAAATTTTTAATGTATCCTAGGTTTCTTCAAATAATCTTAGGTATTCAGACTAATGACACTACCCATATGCCTGTTAAGGGTTTGTCTAGCAACCTATTTGCTTCTTTGAAAACCAACTACAAGGGAGACCATAGGCATTTATTACCTGCTATGTTGCCTACTAGCAACGCAGCTGCTGATACAGCTGCTGGTGGTCAGGATCCTGCTGATGCTAATGCACCAGTTGATTCTACTAAGGGTCCTTCAGTTGCTCCTGATGCAATAGCATCAGTTGCTGCTGATGCCCAACCACCACTATCTCCAAGGCCATCTACACCTAGACCTCCGACACGTATACCCTCACCAAGTGTTGATGCTCCTACTGAGCATGTGGCACCTGAGAATTTTGGCCCTGACCAACCTGTACAATCTCCACAGATAACAAGACTTGCCACACCAAGTACATTAAGACCTTCTTCTGAAGATAATGTGGATCTAGATGCAGGATTTTATAATTCTCCTATCAGGTCTAATGATGCTCCCAATACCTCAGATATCCCTGAAGGTGGAGCTGAAGGTCCTGTTACTCTCAACTCCTTGTCTCTTTTATTGAACAGGTATGTGCAAAAGGTGGACACATTGGAAAAGGATCTTAAGCACATAAAGAGGACTCTTGGAGAAGCTGTGGTGACCTTGGTGAAAAAGGTCAAGAAACTAGAGAATCAGCTTAAGACATAGAAAAAAAAAAAAAAAGAAGTTGTGGTTGAATCAGATGAAGAAGTTACTTGGGGGTCTGATAAACTTGACTTGGAAGGACTTCATCTTCTTGCTACCACCATTGTTGAGAGTGCTCAGGATGATGCTCCTGTTGTTAAGGATGTACCAACTGCTCCTCCTACTGAAACATCCTCTCCCAAGGATAAGAAGGTGCTTTATGTCAGAAGAAAGTATTTGGCAGAACATGACAGAAAGACTGATGCTTCTCATTCTGTTGATGTTGATATGACTGATGTTTCTGCTGAAAAGATTTCTGCAAATGCTTCTCAGTCAGGAGATACTTTCTTTGTTGCTGGTAAAGAATATGTATCCTCACCTAGCAAGAAGAAATTTGTTGATCCAATGCCTAAGGTGGTTACTACTGATGAATCAGCAGATATACATGTTGATGGTCTTGATGATTCTATTAAAAAGGCTTCTCTTGATAAGGATTTTGTTCCTCCTGATGTTACCTCAACTAAGATGAATAAAGGAAAATCTGTTGTGAAAAGCTAAGTGAGCTGGTGGCAGCACAGTGGCAAGCTAAAGAGGATGCTGCAGCAACTAAGAGGGCTACAGAATTGAAAGAATCTAAGGCCCTTGCTAGAAAGATTCAGGCTGATTTGGATAAAATGGGTGATCCACTTACTCATACTCTACCTGCTGAAAGACAAAAGGAGTTGGATGAAATATCCAAACATTTATCTGCTGAGCAGTGGCATAACTTGGCTACTCAAGATCCCTTGGAAAAGCATGGAAGACTTCTGGGTGAGCCTGCAGCTAAGAGGATGAGACTTGATGATTCTGCTGACATTCCTAAAGATTCTACTAAGTCTTTGTTTGCTGATCAGGATAATGTTCATTCTCCCTCAGTTTTATCTCTGGTTGATGATCCTGCTGATGTTTCTGTTAAACCATCTGCTGCTAAAGATGAAGAGCCTTCTGAACCTAAAGATATTGGTGGATTTACTTCTGCTCCTGCTGATGATTCTTCGAGTGTTCCAAAGGTTCCAGAGTCTGTTTCTACTAATGTTCCAACTACTGAGACTCTTTCTATTGATGATCCAAAGATTGTTCCTCCTGATGCTTCAGAATCAGTTCCTACTGATGAGACTTCTGCTGGTATTCCAGCTGATACATATACTCCTTCTCCTTCTACTCCTGGTAATAGGAAGAAGAGTGTTCCCAAAAAGAGGAAGGCTCCTAAAGGTCTTGCTAAACCAGCAGAAGATAGCACATTTATTGAGTTTGATTCTTATGATGAAGACCCTGTTGTTTGGGAAAGAGTGGTTAAATGGGAGCTTATTGAGTCTTCAGTAGGTCAAGGACAGGTCAATGTGCTTCATAGACAAGATGGTTCTATCAAGTATTTCACTTTTCTTAGTGAAATTATGTAACACCCCAACCCGACAAGGGTAAAGATATCACAACAATGGTTTCACATCAGATCATAATAAAGCATACAATTACAGTAATACAAAAGTTTCAAATAAGATTTAGGATCTACCAGATTATCAAGTCCAGATTTTCTATCAAGTCTTCTAATCCAAGGGTACACTCTTTTCATAACCCAGCTTCCTACTAAAACCTGCCGCAGGAAAAGGAAATGCGGCTGAGCTTAAAAAGCCCAGTGAACAGATACATATACAAAGCAATGATAATGAAACAGAACTGAAATATAGTGCATTGGGGAAATAGAATAAGGAATAGATAAAAGAGTAATAGAATAGAAAGAAGAAAGGATAGTAATCTACCACGAGCCCAGAAACTCAAAGTCAATCTCAACATCATAATCTCAAAGTCATAATCACACAATCAGAGGGGATACCTCTCAGGCAACCAGATAATATGAGGGGTGTCCTCATGTATCATAATAGTGGAGTAGCTAGCTCCCAGAAATTGTAAAAGGCGTGTATTGCACACAGCACCAGTCACCTCAAAGTCAACTCAAAGTCATAGTTAAATCCACTAAACAGATCAGATCTAGGATTGCAACCCATACGCCCCTTACTCAAAGTCAATCTCAAAGTCATATACTCAAAGTCATAATAGCCGGCAGATAATCATAAAAAGGGACGGCGTGAGAAATCACTCACCCACACATGAGTCATGCCAGTGGTGCATCACAGACATGCCTATGGTACCTCCATAGGTAGGAAAAACATAAATGGCTCGGGTATCAAACTAAGAGTCAGGTCTCAAAGTCATACAAAAGGTCATATAGTAAAGGTTTATCTCAAAGTCATCTCAAAATCATATCAGGGTTCAATCAAAAGGGAACATAGCAATGGCTTGGGGAATCTTAACTGAATCATAACTCAACATCAATGTATAGGAACCTTTTACTGAAAAAGGCAGAGTATCCGTACCTTATTACGAAAGCACAAATAGAAACAAGCACAGAATAAGGAATAGCTCAAGATCTTTTCTTCTTCACACCTAGAGGAGAAGAGGGGGAATCATAATTCATTCTTAAATTCATATCTTTCCATTTTAAGTAACTTTCCATTTTTAGCAGGTTTCCATAAATAGTAAGTTTCCACTTTTAGAAAGTTTCCATATTTAGAAAGTTAAATCATTATTATTGGTAATAAGATATCTTTTAACATAATTACACCTTTGGTCCTTGGGGTTTCATAACTTTGCATTTTATACCCTTTACTTTCCAAAATTACACTTTAAACCTTTTAGTATTCAAAGTTACACATTAAACCCTTAACTTATCCATTTTACATAATGAGCACTTATTTTATTAAGTTATTCGAATGAATCCTCAAATATTCATAATTTACACTTTAAGTCCCTCAAGTTATTAAAGTTACATATTTCACCCTTTAATTTACAATTTCAACTTTTAGTTATCAATAATTACATATTATGCCCTTAAGTTATCAAAATGACACATAACCCCCTGAATATATTAAATTACTCAAAAACAGCTCCAAGTTTCTGAAAATTACATGTTTAGTCCCTCTCTTTTAATTATTTTCAAAACAAACCCTAATTAGGTTTAAAATACATTTTAATCCATTTAATTGCAAAACTTACACTTAACACCCTCATTATATATTTTATTTGAACAGTATACAGCCCAGAATAAGTTTCAAAAATAACCCTTTAGTTTTAAAAGTTACAAAACTCACCCAAAACCTTTATATCAAATCGTATAAACATAAAATACCAAGATTAAAAACCCTAACCAACTCTAATTCATTTTTAATCATCACCTCATCATTAAATGTCAATTAATATCACAAAACAAACCCTAGATCAAAACCCTAGTTCACACAATTTTATTTTCTTTTTCTTTTATACGATTTAAATCAAAACCCAATAAATCAAAATAAATTCGAAATACATGATTTAGGCCATGACAATTCTTTCCAACATTTTTCCAGATCCTATTACATCATAACAAGTGTATAATAATTTTATTAGGAATTGTTATGGATCGGAAGGTATATTACACAATTACACTCGTTTTTAGGGTTTTAAATCACGAAAATGATGTAGAGTATGCATGGATCGAATTAACCATTTTATTTGATGTTTATACGATGTAAGGGACCTGAGAAAAATACCAAACCAAGGATTGAACGTGTAGAGAGGCTGTACGAATTGTTGTATATGCGATTGGACAAAAACGAACCAAAAATCCACACGACTCCAAAAGCTTCTCCACAACCTTTCTATCATTTTTCCCAGAGTATACATGACATGAGGATTATGATAAAAATCATAAACGAATTTTAGAGAGGTCGAACAGATCATAAACGAATTACCTTATTAATAGGGCTCGACAAAAGAAAACCAAAGCCACGATCGATCCAAGCTTCAACAATTCAAAAGGGAATTTTTCTAGGGCTTCTTGGATGTTGTTTGATCACAGAAAAATGTCTAGGAATGAAGGGGTTGTCGAATGGAGGCCAAAGTAATTTTGTGTGTGTTTGTTTTTGGAGCGGCACCTAGGGTTTCGGGGAGAACAATATGGATTGACTTTTTAAAAGGGGAAAAACGTGTGATGAGGGGGGGAAAAGACCAGAATTTCGGAATTTTAGGTGGGAGGATATCTTGGAATAATTATCTTCCATATTTATCATGATTTAAACCATTTAAATAAATATTAAAACTACTTATTATTAATTTGGTCCATAGAGGGGTAATTTGGTAATTTTACCATTTGTATAAATGTTAAATGTAATTGTTAAAATTATTTGGATACATAACTTGTGCATTGTTTGAAGTTTGGGATTTATTTGGAGGTTTTAATAAGCTTTTAATTTAGTTTTAACTTGTAGGGGCATTTTGGTCTTTTCACATGTTCTCGGATTTTAGGTGTTACAACTTCTTCCCCTTTAAAAAGAAAAATTTCGTCCTCGAAATTTGAATTCGCAAAGTTAGACGAAGTCGTAGCAAACCGCAAACGGTCATTACAAACATTCCCACGCTCGGGGAGGTTCTTCCAAAAAGATCTTCAGACCAATTAGTTTCTCATGACTCGTAACTATTGTCAAAACAGTTTCAGATTTCTCAGAAAGGCATATCATACTGAATTTGAATCAAAAGGATAATGTACCAAACATAACGGATGATAAACGAATTCTCCAGGAAGAGGTATAAAAATTCATAGGATTTCAACGAATTGATTCGGCGAATCAGATGAGAATATATGGAATTGTAGTAAACACGAGGTGATATAAGGTTTAACTCTTCAGCTTCTCAGATATTCTCGGCTTTTAGATAAATTTCCAGAGGTATTCTCAAAAACAAACAGGTCTCATTTCCTCAAAGTCCACAATCACATATTTTACTCATAGCAGATCATAATGAACAACTTCAACGAATGCGAAATGTATACGGGCAGAAAGCATATGGTTAGATATCATCAACGGCAGAAATTTCATAATGGAACCTAAGATTCTTATCAGAAGTTGCAAGATCAGCAAAACACGTGTCGAGAGTCCAAACGTATCGAATCGTATATCAAGGACAGCATATCAAACGTATAGGTAGAGTGAACCTAAAGTCTCACTATATCGCGGATAGTCGCCAACGGAAAGAAATCCAAGGCTTCAATAAAGCACTCCTCAAGGTATCCTATGCCCACAACAAGTGCACTTTATATGACGTTAGTATTATCACGTTGATCAGGCGTCATAATACTAGCCTCACATAACATGCCCTCATGGTGGTCATCCTCTACCTCAAGTCGTGAGTCAAAACCACGTATCTTAATCCACCTAGTACTACTACAGTCTCAAAGATCATCAGAATCAAACAACATAACTAAGAGAACGAAATTACTCAAAGAGTAACAGAAATCCGAGAATGTCATTCAAAATTAAGGTACGTCATCAATAGCGTCAATCCTTTACAGCATCATCTCGTTTAAACACACTGTCCACTTCAGAATCCGTCCACTCAAATACTAATTTCAAAATTTCTTACAAGTTGTGGTAGTCTGTTTACTCTTGTCCATCTTACCTCATGATTAAAAGAATTTAAAACTCGAGTCGGGTTCCTCCGGTCTTCAGCAGCTCCTCTTGGTAGTGTGGCATCGTAGCGGTAGTCTCTGACGCGCTTACTGTGCATCCCTCCATCTGCAGGTCCGCTTCTGCTCTCAATTCATCTTAGTACAATTAAAATGAATAGAGAAACAAGACTGCGTGTCTTCGACAGGTCTTCTAACATAGCTCCAGGTTTTAAGGTACATGATGTTGTTGTTGACTCCAGGTTGAATGGTTCGTCTTCTTTGGTCTGGTTGTCTTTATGCCCAAGCTGAAATCTTCACGTGTTGCATGATGTATGATTGAGCACCATCCCAGTTCCTCTCTTCTTCTTGTATGCTTCTTCCATGATAATGCTTGTCACAACCATCTCCTCCTACTCTTCCACCTGGTTTCTACCTCCGATAACGGTCTTCGATCTTGGTCCCTCTTGTGAAAGCTCTGTCTCCACATTATATAGGGTAGTGTTGTCTACTATGAATTCTGAACGTCAATCAAATTTCTCTTCCAGAACAAAAGGTCATCTCACCAATAATCTCTATGTTCTTCTTTCGCTTCCGATCTTTCTACTAAGTCATACAATGACCATTATCCTAGTAGTCGTGCAAAACTCTAATTCTCAACTTCCTAAGCAGTCAGAGGTTTAGCTAGTACCATTTGCGTAACTAATCATTATTACAGGTGTCTATAAATTTGGATGGTGATTCTAAAATTCACTCCCAAAAGGGAAAACTTCACGCTTAAATTTGAGCAAACATGTGATCGTTCCTGAGTTGGAGGAAGTTAAACATACTGGTGGGTTAATCAGAAATCTTCTTCCGAAAACTTAAAATTTTCCATCATTCTCAAGTGAGGTTCATTCTTTGATGCATGAAAAGATTCTAAAAGGCTTCAATACTTGAAAATCTAAGGAGGTATTTGTAATTGGTGTCAGAAATCAGGATAATCATGAGAAAAATCAAAATTCGGGCTTCCATAGCCAAAATGTTTGACAGACTAAAAAGGAAGAAGAACCAAGATAGGCACATATCAAAATGATTCCCAAAAATTCTCTCAAGCCTTATTATTTCACATTCGGAAAAAAGCCCATGGTTTAACACAATCCATACATCATCATCGTTCAAAAGAAACCTAAACAAATAATACAAACACGCATGGCTTGAGTTCCATTTCCCTGTCTAGATAGAGTTACTTGCGGTGGATTCCAAATCTGAGTCTGCTTCCTCTTCTTCGCTGAGCCAACCGTTTCTGTTCCCCTCTGGTTGTAGCTGTGGTCGTCTTGCAAAATCATTGTCATGATTCCTCTCTACAGCCCGCACTCTTCCTCCTACTTCCACAAACTGGGGACACTTTCCCTGGTACCTTGTCACGATGCCATTCCTATCAGTGACCTCTGTTTCATACACATGTACCTCTTTTCCAAACATCTTTACCACAGTCAAATTTTCTTCAATTAGGCATGGCCACATGCCTGCTGGGACCCATATTCTCCAGCTTGTCCTCTTCCAGTTACCAATTCGTCTTTGGCCAGTCGGCAAAACCATCGTCCGACGGTAGTTGCTGTTTGTTGGAGGCGCCATGCTGAAGATGACACAAATGATAATAAGTACTAGAATCTAATAAACGTCTCAATTACTCATAACTTCAGAAAAATTTAAACACGTATAATGCCAGCGTCTGACGATCTTGGAAAAATGATTGAAGGGGTATAGATAATTCATTAGAAGGAAGAAACAAGTAACAGATTGTATCAGATATATCGTCTTCATGGAAAATATGGGAATGTCCGAAAAGATCAAAATGGTTAGCAGAAGATACAGAGGTTAGAGTCGGAGTCTGGAGACAAGGATCAATTTGTGTCAGGACGTCACCGTGCAAGTCTCAATGCTCTCAAGGTTTCAAACCTTAGGTGGTGCAAAACATACGTTTTGAATCTCTGAGAGTAATTCCAACAGGCTTAAATCAAAAGAAAAACATGGATCAGAGTGATGCGGAAATGAATATACGTAAGCAGATGTATTATAGTCTACCCATTCCTCACTGGTTAGAAATTTAGTTCCTATAGGGAAAATCCTAAGGCAATTCCTCAAAGGTTGTCCTACGAGCGCCTACAGTGGAAACTTAGTGGTCCAAACTTACACAGGTCAAGGGAATCATAATTCATTCTTAAATTCATATCTTTCCATTTTAAGTAACTTTCCATTTTTAGCAGGTTTCCATAAATAGTAAGTTTCCACTTTTAGAAAGTTTCCATATTTAGAAAGTTAAATCATTATTATTGGTAATAAGATATCTTTTAACATAATTACACCTTTGGTCCTTGGGGTTTCATAACTTTGCATTTTATACCCTTTACTTTCCAAAATTACACTTTAAACCTTTTAGTATTCAAAGTTACACATTAAACCCTTAACTTATCCATTTTACATAATGAGCACTTATTTTATTAAGTTATTCGAATGAATCCTCAAATATTCATAATTTACACTTTAAGTCCCTCAAGTTATTAAAGTTACATATTTCACCCTTTAATTTACAATTTCAACTTTTAGTTATCAATAATTACATATTATGCCCTTAAGTTATCAAAATGACACATAACCCCCTGAATATATTAAATTACTCAAAAACAGCTCCAAGTTTCTGAAAATTACATGTTTAGTCCCTCTCTTTTAATTATTTTCAAAACAAACCCTAATTAGGTTTAAAATACATTTTAATCCATTTAATTGCAAAACTTACACTTAACACCCTCATTATATATTTTATTCGAACAGTATACAGCCCAGAATAAGTTTCAAAAATAACCCTTTAGTTTTAAAAGTTACAAAACTCACCCAAAACCTTTATATCAAATCGTATAAACATAAAATACCAAGATTAAAAACCCTAACCAACTCTAATTCATTTTTAATCATCACCTCATCATTAAATGTCATTTAATATCACAAAACAAACCCTAGATCAAAACCCTAGTTCACACGATTTTATTTTCTTTTTCTTTTATACGATTTAAATCAAAACCCAATAAATCAAAATAAATTCGAAATACATGATTTAGGCCATGACAATTCTTTCCAACATTTTTCCAGATCCTATTACATCATAACAAGTGTATAATAATTTTATTAGGAATTGTTATGGATCGGAAGGTATATTACACAATTACACTCATTTTTAGGGTTTTAAATCACGAAAATGATGTAGAGTATGCATGGATCGAATTAACCATTTTATTTGATGTTTATATGATGTAAGGGACCTGAGAAAAATACCAAACCAAGGATTGAACGTGTAGAGAGGCTGTACGAATTGTTGTATATGCGATTGGACAAAAATGAACCAAAAATCCACACGACTCCAAAAGCTTCTCCACGACCTTTCTATCATTTTTCCCAGAGTATACATGATATGAGGATTATGAGAAAAATCATAAACGAATTTTAGAGAGGTCGAACAGATCATAAACGAATTACCTTATTAATAGGGCTCGACAAAAGAAAACCAAAGCCACGATCGATCCAAGCTTCAACAATTCAAAAGGGAATTTTTCTAGGGCTTCTTGGATGTTGTTTGATCACAGAAAAATGTCTAGGAATGAAGGGGTTGTCGAATGGAGGCCAAAGTAATTTTGTGTGTGTTTGTTTTTGGAGCGGCACCTAGGGTTTTGGGGAGAACAATATGGATTGACTTTTTAAAAGGGGAAAAACGTGTGATGAGGGGGGGGAAAGACCAGAATTTCGGAATTTTAGGTGGGAGGATATCTTGGAATAATTATCTTCCATATTTATCTTGATTTAAACCATTTAAATAAATATTAAAACTACTTATTATTAATTTGGTCCATAGAGGGGTAATTTGGTAATTTTACTATTTGTATAATGTTAAATGTAATTGTTAAAATTATTTGGATACATAACTTGTGCATTGTTTGAAGTTTGGGATTTATTTGGAGGTTTTAATAAGCTTTTAATTTAGTTTTAACTTGTAGGGGCATTTTGGTCTTTTCACATGTTCTCGGATTTTAGGTGTTACAAATTATACATATGGTGGATAGACAAGACATCATTTCTTTGTATGGATGGGTTACAGATTACTATAAAACTCATAAGCCTGAAGGGATTGGTTTGTTTTTGGTAGGAGATCTATATGTGTTGTGTGAGTCTCATACTTTTGTGGGCAAGGGCTTTCATGCTTGGAAAGGACAACAGGATTGGATAGTTGATTATTGTAAATATTTTCCTCTTCCTGATGTTCATATGATCTTTACTATTACTGGTAAAACATTTTATTGCTGGGGAGATGTGATATATCCAATCACTATAGATGTGATGAAGCAAATGCTGGAGGTGAAGTTAACTGTTCCTCCTGATATGATTGGAAATGATATGCATCAAGCTTAACAACTGGTTAGAGCAATCAGAAGAAGTCTTCTGGTTAAAATGGAATTGGAGTCTCAGTATGGTGTGCATCTTGAGAATTCTCTGAGATGATTAGATATTGGTATGGTATATTGTTGTATGATTATTTATTTTCTTTATTTTAGTAAAAAAAACAAAAAAACAAAAAAAAACATAAAAAACAAAAAACAAAAAACAAAAAAACTAACAGATTGGTAGAGTGTTATGTATGTTGTATGCAGGTTTTGGTGTTGGTTATTTCCACACCTTATCTGGTTATCAACTTACCATGATGTTGACTATTCCATCAAAAAGTTGGCTAGTCCAAAGGGTACAGCTTTGATAAAGATAAGTCAAATCTGTTGGTAGCTGTAATAGTTTGCTAAAAACTATTGGGTACTCAACTCACCCATGCTTAACAGCTGAGAGTTGGATGGTTGTCAATTGACCATGGATTTTTCCTTATGGATTCCCGATAATTGGCTAGCCCACAAGTGTATGGCTTATGGTAAAGGCAGTGGAAAACCATATTTGGTATTCAATTTACCAAGGTGATTTAATCTACCAAATAATTGACTAGTCCTGAGCAAACGGCTACAGGTAAACACATCTCAAATCCGTTTATAACTGATGATTTGCTAAAAATCATATGGTCATCAGTGTACCATAGTTCATGAACTGAAATATTTGGCTACTCCAGTAGTAATGGCTATTGGTAAAGAGACATCAAATCCATTATTTTCAATGATTCACCTCTCACAGGAGTTAACACACCTGGAAGTGATGAGAATAGTATGAAACTTATGTTTTGATGTATATTTGGTCATTTGTTGCTGCAAAGAATGGTGGTTTCAAAGTTTTTGCTGATCATAGAGATGCTGCTGATAAAGATTCTTTGTTGCTGAAGTTCATGATCAATCCTCTTCTTCTGGAATTAAAGATCTATCAAGAATCTTGGAGTTAACCATGTCAAATGCAAGATTAGGGGAGGATTGTAGGGAATCATTGAAGTCAGCATATAGAAACTGCTGATGGATACTGCTGACAGGATTCTGCTGAAGCTTATAGTGATTCTGCTGATGATCTGGATTCTGCTGATACATTAGTTTTTGTGTATATAGTTAATCCGTAGATAAGAGTTAGTTATTTATAGATAAGATATGTAGAATATCTTCTAGAGTTTTATGATTATACGTTTCTTGTATAAGAGATTAGGGTTTCTACTAGTATAAAAGGAACCCAAGGTCATTGTATTATGTACGTGTCAAAAAACAATTATTAGTGAATAATAACGATCCATAGAGGATCAAAGTATTTAGTATATCGTTTGTGTTTATATTTCGCAATAGATACAAGCTCACAGAGATTGTCCATATAGTCTTGCTAGTGATTACATTAGTAGGCTATCGATCCATTGGCTCAAGATCTATCAAGGGTAGATCCTACATATATACTTTGATTTAGTTATATATTGTACCCAGATCACAAATAAGCATAGGAGCTAAAGAGACGTGGAAATTGGAAAGAACGCGCAAAAGATACAAATTTATAGTACGCTGAAGGAGGCTACGACGTAACTTACACTTTCCATTACCTCGTAGCAAGGAATTCAATTATGAAGACCAAAGTCAACTCGGACCAAGAACTACGGCGTAACAAGATTTCTAAGCTACGGCATAACTATTTAATGACTTAAAGAATTTCTTCAAGATGGAGACTACGCCATAACCACTATATGGAGTTACGGGGTAGCAATGACACCGAGAGTGATCCAATATCCAAAGGTTTAAGCTACAACGTAGCCCACTTAAAGACTATGACGTAGAGGAAACCTTAATTGGAGTTACAACGTAACCAAATATGCCAACTACACCGTAACTATTGCTAATGGATAAGATCGTTCTACGATTACACTAGCTACGTCATAACAGATTCCTGAGTTACGCCATTGTAACAACCCACAAAAATCTCATTACTATCATTTCCATTACAAATACCTATAGTAGGTATTTCACAGGTAAATATTTTCTTTTTATGTGCATTTATTACTTGCATGACTCACTAGACATGCTCACGTATCCACACAAGCCAAATAACTCAATATTCACATCCTATAAACCCCTGGTATGTCAAGCATAAGATCACCACAACACCATAATAAGTAATCTACCAATCTAACACACTAAATATATCACAAAACCCTAATAAGCCTTAATTTAAATCCTAATTAGGTCTATCTGCTTATTTGAGCCTATATGCTTAACTTAACTAGTTTGAAAGTGTCCAAGTGTTAAGTACGAGTTACCTCAGGAACATTAGGATACCTTAGGACTATTAGGCATTAGTAAAACCCTTTAGAACTTAGGTACAAGTCCCTTAAGCACAAAACCATAACTAAGTCATAACTTCCTAGAATTAGGTCTTGATTATCCCAAAACTTTACCATAGATTACCACCACTTAGTATAAGTCTCTTAGGACCTAGGATTAGTTATTAGAAACTCATAGGACACTAATCTAGGCACAAAACCCTAGGATAAACCCTAATCTCCTACTAAACACAAATATGTCACTTAGGTTACAAAACTAGGACAAACCTTCCCAAATCTTTCCCATAAGTTACCATCACTTAGAATAAACCCCTTAGGACTTAGGATTAGTCACTAAACACTCTTAGGAACCAAACCTAGACACTAAACCTTAGGTAAAGCCCTAAACTCTCACTAAGTAAAACTAGGTCTAAACTTAACCTAAACTAGTAAAACCTAAACATAAGCACCTCAAACACCTCAACCAAGCACCATAACACCTCTCCCTAGTTAAGCTAGCACCCTAACACCTCACAAGCACCCACACAAGTAGGTGCATCACCTACTTGTCACCTACATAACTAAACCACCCCTAAACCATCACTAAACCACAACTAATCACCCTAAACGACCACTAAACCACCACTAAACCTCTCAAGCAGCTTACAAGCACCTCTAAGCTAGCAAGCAAGGTGGTGCATCACCACATTGTCACCACCTTCACCCCGCGGTTCCATTTCTACCACACACCACCCTACACCGCCTATAGACCTCCACCTCCAACCTTATAGCTCCCATTAGTCACCTACTAGCTGTGTCTAGTCATTCCCCTTCCTTGTGATACCACGACTCCCAAAACTTTCCCACCAAGGCTTGCGAGCCCTATAAATACCGCGACTCCCTCCTCATTTCAAACCATCCCATTCTTTCTTTCCACCTCAAACTTTATGTAGTTAGTAGTTTATAGGATCCTTAAAAGTCCTAGAGTTGAGTAGGGCAAGCCTTGAGGCCTTGTTGAGTCGTGTTGCAATCGAGAAAACCCTAAGCCCTAGCTTAACCCTCGTTAACCTTTCCCTAGCCAAGTAAGCCTTTACTTTCAGTTCTATTAACTTTAGTTTAGTCTTAGGATAGTATAAGGATGCCTTAAATCCCCTAGGAACCCTTGCATGAGCCTTGAACCATTTCATTTACTAGTTTTCTTTTTAAAACCCTAATATGAGTCGAGTACATGTTTGCATGCTATATACCCTTTACATGTTCTTTAATCGAGTTTAGATAACTTAAATAAGCTAATATTAGTTAAACATAAGCTAGAAAACTTAGTTGTTACATAAAAATATAGTTTATATGCATTTAGGACAAGTTTTGCAAAACTTTACATGCATAAGGGTATATATCATAAATTCCTGAAACTATAAAGTCTAGGGACTGTTTTTGACATCTCCTAGAAGTTATAAGTGTAAGGACTAGTTTTGCAAAGTATTAAAACCTTAGGATAGAAACTAAAATAAGTTATAAACTAAAAAGGACTATTTATGCAAAAATTATAAAGTTAAAGGTCTAAATTGTAAATATAGAAAACTTACGAGTCTAAGGGTTAGTTATGTCTTTTTCTAAAACTATAGAAGTCTAGGGACTAGTTGTGTCAAGTATAGATAGTTATAAGTATAAATAATATAAGTATTATAAGTTTAGGGTAGAAAATGTAAATATATAAACTATAAGGGTATAAAGTGAAAATATCATATAAATATAAAACTTAATAAAAGTTAGAAGCATAACATAATAGTAGGGAGCTTTATGTGAGGAGTACCATGTGGATATTTCGTTTTCACGAGTTTGCTGGGTTTACGAATTAAAGTGCCCTAGCTCCTCAAACGATAATTGCATGTATTTCTTGATTATGATGGCCCGAACGGTGTTATGATTATAACTTAACTTAATAAGAATATATCTCAATAGTAGGGAGCTTCATGTGAGGAGTATTAACTTCTGAATTATGATGGCCCGAACGGTATTATGTTGATAACATAATACAATAGTAGGGAGCTTCATGTGAGGAGTCATATACTTCTGGATTGTGATGGCCCGAACGGTGTTATATTATATCTAAAACATTAACGAACTGAGAACAATAACTTAAGAAACTTAAACAAGATAAATAAAGCTTGACATACATCCAAAGCTACAACACACTAGGATACGTGAGTAAGGCAGTCTAGTTCCCGAGTCACTTTTTGCATCACTTAGTTTTCCCAAAGCCCAGGTGAGTTTTCATAGCCTCACACCTTTTAAATGCTTTCTAAATGCTTTACAAACCCTGTGAGGGGGATACATGCAACTTGCTTTACTTAAAACCAAATACAAGTGTTTTTCTTTGGTTGTTGCACGAGTAAACTAACTGCCACCGCTACATAACCAAAATTCATGAATCTAATCGTTTGAGATATTTTACCCACGCAAACGCGAATAGTTGATAGATCTATTGGAGTTTGACAACTCCCGTTGGTATTAACATCTTACTGGATGGTACCAATAAGTACTATATTTGAACCCACTAACGTTTATCTTTGGCAAGTTATCCTTCCAATCCCCTCATGGTTGGGTCTGCAGCCCCCATGACTCAGAATGTTAACGTGTGGTTCAGGAGCTTAGTGCAACATACCCCACTCATGTTAATTGTGCATGCATCACAATTATCACAAACATACTACATTTTCCTAGATGGGTGTAACAGTGGAACCCATGGAACTTGTATTCACTAACACTTGAACCTATGACTCTCACTCGACACCTAGTGTTGACTTTTAAAGCATGTATTCTAGGTATACTACTTCTACGGAGATATGGCAGAAGGAGGCACTGAGCTCGGAGGACTTTCAACCTGGTTATCATTCAAATATAACCTAACACCTAGATTTTTGGGACCTCATCAAAAGTAAAAGTATATCTTTTACAAATAAAACTCTGATAATTAAATGAATGATAACTAAATTTCTAAAACGTCTCTTTTCGAGTCGTTTTCTATTACTGTAACAGTGATTCTATGAAGTAATACCCCAAACACTTAATCCGCTGCGATCAGTGAAAAATGGGGGTGTTACAACCGTAGCTAGTGTCGGGCCTATAAATACAACCCTAATTTCTGCATTTTACAAAAAACTTTCTCACCACCAAAAATCAGAGATCGTTGGGAGCATTTAGGAGGCCACTCTGCAGCAGCATACGGAGCAATTCTAAGGGAGAAATCATGCCTACAATACCATAAGTTTTAGGGCTGAGCATCGGGTCGAAACTGACCTGTCCCGACCCGATCTCAACAAGTCCCGAAACCGACCCGGGCCGGAAGGATTTACACGCAAATCATTGAAGTATGCGGATTCGCCAAAGACTACGGCGTAGATGCTCAATCTACCTACGCCGTAACTATCATTACTGAAGACTATGGCATAGATGCTCCATCTACCTACGCCATAGATATTATTTATCAAGATTATGCCATAGCCAACACCACATTTACGGCGTAGTTGAACATCAAAGGGTTCTACGGAGTAACCTCTCTCTACCTATGGCATAGACCCCAAAATTAAGCAGTAAGAGAAGTATCGAGGCCATAGAAGAAACTACGGCGTAGTTCCCAACATAACTACGCCGTAGACATAACAACTGAAGAAACTACGGCCGTACCACAAGATCTAGCTACGGCGTAGGTGCAATTATCGAAGGCTATGGCGTAGCCAACCCTAGGGCTACACCGTAGCTATGTCGGGCCTATAAATACCAGCCTTAATTCCGAGTTTTGATATACACATTCCAACACATAGAAGTCAGGATGAATTAAGGGAGCAGGAGTACGAAGTTCCATCAGCATACTAGTCCACTCCAAGGGAGATTTCACACCACAACTATAAGTTTATTCATTCTATTTGTTTGTTTTAATTCAATGTTTACATTTATTATGTTAAACCTTTGTTCTTCTGCATTCATGAACATGAGTGGCTAAACACCTCATGGTGTTAGCCTATGTTAGGTACCCATATTGATTTCACACAAACAAGAATGAGATAGATATAAGGATTTGGGTGATTAAATGAATGAGAGAATTGTAAATGCAAGAGTTTCCTTAATATTCCAAATAACCAACCAAATACAAATGAGACCTAAAGGTTCTATTTATAGGAGGGAAGCTAGGGCAACACTCCTAGCTCCCATCTTCCTTAATTCGTGGGCTTGTAAGGCTTTTGGGCTTTTCATAAGCCTCAAATACATAAATGATAACAAATGTAAGTAACTAATAATAAAGCAACCTAATATTTATTACAAATGACCGAGACTTGATAAAATAGTAAAACTTCATTCCCAAAAATCTCCCCCTAAGGGTCGGTCATCACGGTTGCTTAACATCTTTGTTATTTCTTCATCTTTGACTTTCATAGCTTTAGACGTCTTCAAAAAATCATGAGATAAGAATCATTCATTGTTCTTTGTTCATTGTTGTTGTGATAGTGATCAAGTTATGAAGTTGTTTGCCTTTCGTCACTTCCGCGTCTATAGTGGTAGTCTGCCATTCCAACATGCTCATACATCTTTGAACTTTGACTTATACATGCACGTAGTTCCCTTTATACCTTTGATCTTTAGTCTTTATACTTTGTAGATTCTTCTTTTTGGCGTAGAATCTTTCTTTGAACTTTGTGTTGCTTTGATCTTTGAGGGAGCTTTTGTTGACTTCAAGATGTATGTATGAGCATGTGGAATCCGTCGCCATGGAGATGATGTGTACCTGCGAGTAAACAGTTAGCAATAAAACATCCGGTACTTACAGATAAGGTTTAGAGATCGTCAACAGCATAGTGTGAAGACTCCTTCTAACCCTTATCAAGGCCGATCCCATGTCAGATACTCCCGAAGGATCTTACAAGACCTACTTAGTAGCTCAATGAGGGTGAGTCACTGGGGATCACTCCACGACTGTAGACCGCTAAGAAACCACCGCAAACACTAAGCGTAACCCACAAGGAGTTACCGAAGTGACCTGCTGCCAGGGCTGTTTGATGTTGACCCTGGCAGAATTTCCGTTCAATCATTGAGAATTACTTATGTAAATTCTCTCATAAATGTTCTCGGCAGATTGCTAAGATCTGCGAAGGACTCAATAATTTACAGCTGGTGTTCATTGATGTAGAACACCAGTTGTAGAAATACTAAGTGTTCCTAAGAGATCTTTGATGTATCTCATGGCTCTAGACTCGAAAAGTACACACTTAGGTTTCCTATGCGGAGACTAGGGAGGGGTCTCCTGCTTCAATATCAACCATCTCTAATAGATAAGTCAATAGATTACAGATGATTGCTCAAACACTCAACATTTTTGGTCAAATCTGAGCTGCAAAACATTTAAAAACACTCAAAAAGGCATCAAAATACTGAAAATATCCCAAGGGTTATGTTTTATATGTTTTAGATGCAAAATGTTTAAAAACAGATAAAAAATGAACAAAGTTTGCACAATTGGCAGTTTCAATCCCCCAACTTTCAAAAATTGTCAAAACTAATCCCTAAACAATTTATTTTGAAAGATAAGTCAACCCAAGCCCTTTAAAAGTCAAATATTATCAAAAATGGTCTTTGGGTAAAATGTTTTGAGAATTTACAAGTTTAGTGCTTCAAGTTTTAGAATTGGCAATTTTGGTCCCGTATGTTCAAATTTGGCAAATAAACAAAACAAACCCTTGGGAATTTAAAGTTTTGCAATTGTGGTCCTTATGGTAACTTTGGTGAAGTTACAAATCCCACCCCTCTAAATTCAGCTTGTTGCATAATTGGTCCTTGTACTTACTATCTAAACCAAATGGACCTTTGTATGATTTAACAAACCCAAAACACTTCCCACCCTTTTATTACCCAACAAAAAAACCTACCCAATCCAAACACAAAACAAACTCACACTGGCCCAGTCCCCCTTCCAAGCCCAATCCTTACCCCTAGTTACTAAATACCAGGTCAAACCACACAATAAACTCAACCCTTTTCCCTCCCCCGTGCCTGCAAAACCCTACCACACCCAACCCCATCATCAACCCATATCACTACTACTCCTACACTCCATCTCTGCCATACTACCTTTTCACCACTACCCTCCAATTCTTGCCCCTACCAAGAGCTAACTGCCAAGTTAGCTCATCCCCTTTTCCCGCCAAAACACCACCAAGGGCTGAGATCAAAATATAATGGAACCAATGGTGCGATTGATTGAAAGGAAGCACAGGAAGACAAAGGAAGAAACACTAGTGAAAAATGAGTATAAATAGAACAATATGTATGCCTTTCAAAGGCAGTAGGGTTTTAGAATAAAAATAGTTAGTGTAATTTAATTTAGTTTAAGCTTTTTAAATCATTTGATGCTTCTGTATTTGTTAGAATTTCAGCTTAATTCAATTTCAAGTTTTCTTTTATTACTTTGCAAAGTTTACCTTTCTGCTTATTTAACTGCTTATCAATTGCTTATTGTCTGTGTATTATTGCTTATTTAAGTGTAGTCTGACCCATTGTACAATTATCTATCAAAGCTCTAGCTTAAATCCTTGGTTTAGCTAAAAAAAAATCTCCTCAGTCCCTGGTTAAGGACTGTTTGGCACAGGCATTTTTCTTGCATAACAAAACTGTTTCACCTCTTGTTCTCCATTCATATAAATTGTTCTAGCATATATTAGATGTTTTAAGCATAGTTTAGTCATTTGCAAGTTTATTTAATAACATTTCAGTCATTTTTTTTATTTACTTATTTGAAACTATTTTCATAAGTAGTTTAGGTTAGAATCTCATTTAAGTTTAGATAGTGGTTAGTTTTAGTTCACATTAGTCCCTCTTAGGTTAGTTAAGTGATAGCATACCTGTTTATTGACTCCATGAGTCAAAATCTCACTAATTTGATCCATATACCATAACTGCATACAGTTAGTACTTAGCCCAAAACCATTTAGGTGATTATTTTTCATTTGCTCATATCTTATCCCCATAACCTGAAAATTGGTTCTCTAATAGATTGGCAGCTTGTCTTCATGATTCTTATTTTCTTTTATTTTTTAGGATTTTTTTTAGCAGCTTATTTGGTCCAAAGCACCCTGTTTGACCCTTTTTCTACCCTGCACCCAGATTTTGGAACAATTTCACTTGACCATAGTTTGGTAAATATTAGATAAATCTGTGTGATGTTTGTTGTTTTGAACACCCCCTTAGGTGAACTTTAGAAGTGTGCTTTTAGTTCCCCTAAACTGCTTATTTAAGTGTTTGTTTAGCTTCTTAGTTTGACCCTTTTTGTCACTGTTGTTGCTGCTACTCCTGTTCTAGATTCTTGTTGTCTGATCTAGTTGTTTTTTCAATTTGTTGTTGTTGTTATTGTAATTTATTGTTATAATTGTTGTTGTTATTAAGTTTGTATAAGCTTGTTTGGGCTTATCGGCTCTTGTGATTATTGTGCATAAGCTACTAAATCCCACAAACTCACTTGGGTTTGCATTCCTGACCATTATTTCCAAAACTCATAGTAGGCACATTTATTGAACATGCTGCCTGTAATTTGGTGATTTAGATATGCTGTTAGGTTGTCTTGTAAGATCAATGCTTATTGTGGACTGAAGAGCTTATTTCCTGCTTATTTTTGGCATCCCATTTTGCCCCTAGGCCTGATGCATCTATGCATTCAGGGGGTGTTCATGAGCTCTTTGTAAGCTCTCCTCTCAAGTTTACCCTGAGCTTGTTAGTTCTTTGGCATGCCAACAGTAGTGATTCTTGGGATTCGGGCTTATTTTGGGCTAATATGCTTATTTGATAAGCTAGTTTTGGCCTGCAATTCAGCCTGTTTGACTGCCTGGTATTGTCCTTTATTATTAGATTGTATTTGCTGAATTCAACTTAGTTGGTGTTTAGTGATTGCTTATTTAGTAATTTCAGATTATTTTAAGTTTGCATTATTGTATTTGTAGTTTGTTTCCATTAGAGTTCAGTTTATAGCTTAATTGGTTAAGGTTTTTATACTTCAAAAATCAATTTGAATCTATTTTTGTTAACTGTAAGGGCAATAAGCTCTCTCAGAGTTTTTGTGGCTTTTCATAAAACTTGTTTTCATAGAAGTTGTCCATGTTTGTTGTTTAAACAGTTTGCAAGAAGAGAAAAATAAAAAATAAAATAATTTTTAAAAAGCGGTGTGTGTGGGATTCGAACCCTGGCCACTGGGTTTACACTGACACACCAAACCAAAACCATGCACCATCTCCCCTAGCATACACTTAATGTTTACATTACCTTCTTTTATTTTTATACTCAACATTTTCCTTTTAGCTTATTATCTTAAACAACTTATTGTACAGCTTATTTATAAGCTTTTGGTACTTTTCACATTTTTTTTAATTTCCTGTTAGTATAAAGTAATTTTAGAAAAAATTTCATATTTTTCCAATATAGTTTAATATTTTTAATAATTAGTTTTAGTTTATTTCGTTTTTAATTAATAATAATTAAAGAAAAAGTTAAAAAAACAATTTTTTTTTTCTAAAATTTTCTTTTGTCTTCTAGTATGTAGGAAAATTAATTGTACATCCGTAGGATTAGCGTAGCATAAAATTCACGTTTTATTTTGTGCACTCGCATTTTATTTAAATAACTTTTACGGTTTTAAATTTAGATTACGTTAGTAAAAGTAGTTAGTAAAATAAAGAAAAACCAAAAAATAAAAAAAGTGATAGCTTCTATTTAAGCCCTTTTGGCTTATTTTTCTGCTTATTTATAAGCAAACTCTAATTTTAAATTTAGATTACGTTTTAGGTTAATTGGGTTTCACACTATTGTTAATATAGTTTGTTTAAATCGTTCTCATTCGTATTTCCTTAGTGTAATCACTCAAACCCTTATATACCCTATTCTGTCCATAATTACCCGATCACAAACCCGTTTTGATTACCTTCACACCTCGTTGGGACATAATGACCCGGGGAAACCACTGTATTCCACGGAGATTGACTCTAATGTGTTTGACCTTGTTGACCATTTACCTGGTCGATTTAGGTTGACCGTTTGGAACCACTCAATTACACCGGTTCCCCGTGAGAATGAAACAAGCTCTTTTAAGAGAACTTGAGTGGCTAGAAGGCTTAGTGCATTGCGTCACTGGGTCCATGACGGCCTTATCTTCAATACCGGCGTCACCTTAGTAACAACCAATAGCATACGAATTGAACCCGGTGTCTGCCCTAAGGTTGAACATATGGAGGGCTATTTCTTTTCACCCTTTTCTTTACTTTTCTTTTTAATTCTTCAACTCCTTCTTTCCCCTTTCATTCTTTTCTCCTTTTTTTGTATCATACCTAAGGACTTCTAATTCTAACTATTGGTGATGTCCTCGGGTAGATCCCTTCGGCTCTGGCGGATCATAGGACGGATTTTCCTATCTTAATCACCTTATAACTCCATGATTATCCGACAATAGCCATGAAACCTTTGATTAAAAATCTCTCAAAGTGTTTGTGATTATCAAAAATTTTGTTTAACACTTTGAGAGTGTTGTGTTTACTTATGAAGGGCTCCCCCTTCACATGTGCTCATATGTGTTTAATACATTTGCACATGCGGGAGGAACAAGCACTTTTTGAATTGATCCACTTTCAGTGAACAAGACCGATTCGGGACACGCTTACATCACTAGTTATACTAGCTTGAAGTTATTACCCGGCCTGGTCAAGTCCACAGAAAGTTTCTCGAAATGGTACATTTCTAGTTAAAGAGTTCCATTGTCAGCTTTTAGGTGACAACTAGCTCTAATAACTAACTTGATGTTATAACCCGTCGAGCATAAGTCCTTTCGATTATTAAGTTTTATGTTTCGTCAATTCTTGGGTGAATATGAGTTTAGCTCGCATGAGATTTGACTTTTAAGCAACTTTGAACTTTCATATTTTAATCACATTCACTTTTTCTCCCCCTCAAAAATAGCATATAAGATGATATTTTTGACAATATTTTTGATTAAAATATGTCTTTTGAGTCTTATGGGGAGAATTCAACAAGAACTTTTGATTTCAAGAACGATGATTTTGTTTCAAGTGCTCCCCCTCAACAAGTGAATTCTTATTGAGGTGAAATACTTGACTTTTTAGCAGAGTTATGAAAATCAGAAAATGTTTGATTAACTCTACTCAAAAGTAAGAAGCCTATCAGGATTGAGGCACTGATGCGTACCTCAGGGTCCTTTCTTTAAAAGAACGGGTTGTGCACTGTTATGTGTGCATAAGCCATAGTGATAACAAATCAATCAAATGAAACAGTTAATATTGAAATGTTAATACCCATGTGTACCAGTTTAAGTTTCATCAATGATTGGAGCATCAAAGTCTGTGAACTGTGGTTCTGGTCTGTTGAAGAGTCTGATGGGAAATGAAGGTCTGACACCGATGTAACTTTCCAGTCATCTGATTTGCTCCCGACGGGATAACCTTTCTTCAATTTTCACAACAAAGTTCCGAACTTGTCTTCTGGCACTAGATTTCCACCTTGGAGTTTCACCTTTTGACATCTTTATCTGATCATCATTCAACCGTTTGACTAGCCCATCGCGAATAGTTTTGAGCATGACATCACAGAACTTGTGTAACTCATCGAGCCTCATAAAACTTATTAACCTTTTGTTGTTGAGGTAGGTGAAGCCAAAAGATGGTGTTTGGATGAGCGAGTACTGCGACATCTAATTAATACCAGGAAATGATACTTGTGGCTTTGTCAAATTGATCTTCTGTTGGTAACTTTCCACTCCAAGCTGAAGATCTTCCACTCTTTCTTGAACTATCAATCGTCGGATGAAGAGAAATAGAGATGACATGAAGTTGTATTGTGTTTCAGTATCGAATCCGCGCATTCTTCCTTGAACTTTTTCTAGATACATGTCCTCAATGTCATTTAGATAAAGATCAGGAAAATCTGCTTCGGAGAATTTTTACTTCTTTTCATCTTGTCTTTTAACCACAATCTCATTTATGAACATGTAGTTAAATCGTTTCGACTCTTGAATCTCCAAGATAGCAATGATCTTTGATTTATGCTTCACATTCTCTAATGACTTGGTGTCTAATCTGTGAGTGTAACCGAGACGACGACGTTCTGGCCAATGCTGAATTCCGTGTAAAGCATCTCTGTCGTAAGCTATAATAAAGTCGCTAAATACTGGAGTTGATTCTTCAATTGCAGGAACATCGTATCTTGCGGCTGGTACTGAGATAGTCAATGAGGAAGCATATTTCTTCTTTGATTTCTCTTGGGTGAGTTGGAGGTTACGAAGATCTTTGTTGAAGAAGAAGCGATAAGGTATCTTAGGTTTTTCGGGAAATCCTTGCTGTGGTAATGGTTTAGTCTAATCGGTGAAGTAAGGTTTGTCCTGTCTTTTAGAATAGTTGTCGAGATTCGCCTCAGGATTTAGCCAGTCAAACTTGCCAGACATTGCACTAGCTATATTCTGCTCTGCATATGAAACTCGAGTTCCATCTTATTACCAGATCTAGACTTGAGGAATTCTTGTGCATCCTGATTGATTCTTCTAAGCTCCACCTTTGTAAGGTTCTCAATCTGAAGCTCCTTCATCATAACCTGAGTATATTGCAGTGTATTGCCTGGAAGAGGTTCTTCATCTTCGAGAGGAGGTTGAGCTTTGACCAATTCTGTCAACCAATCATTTTCAGGTGTGTCATCATTGTCGAGCCATGAATGACGTCTTCTTTTCTTTGATTTCTTAGACTTGGACATAGTATCCTTGTCTTGAGCTTTTGATGGACTAATCAGTATCGGATTGTCCTTCATAATCATCAGTTGGGTGCATAAGAGTTTCTTCCTCATCTGTGGGACCTTGACCGGTAGCTGAAGTGTGTTGCTGATTTCCAGGAGGAGTAGGATCCTTTTGTGGTTGGTGAGAAGATGATGGACCAGTTCCGGACTTGTGTTTCTTACCTTTAGAGTTCGGGTCCGGGTCGTTATCCTTCCTTGACCTCTTCAGGGATCCAGCAACATCTTTGCACGACTCTTTAGACAAGTTGGCAGAAATGGCATCGACAAGTGCTTTTTCTTCAGGTGTCTGTGTGGTTTTGTAGGCAACTTTGTCGTAGAGTTGAGCAAGCAGGTCATCGAATGATATTTCAGAGATGGTAGGAGTTGTAGTTGAAGCTTTTGCAGGGTGAAGCATGAATGGTGTTGTTGACAACATTTTCTTTACAACACTTCTGATCCTATGCTCCAAGTTGTCTTTGATCGGTGCAATAAGACTTGTTACTTCAGGAGTAACAATTTCAACCAGATTCTCAGTGAGGTAATCTAGTGTGAAAGTCTTGATGAGTCCTGTCAAGTCAGCTTTCATGAACTTATCGATTTGCTGGTTTACCTCCTGAAAGTCTTCAATTTGTTTAGCAAGACTGGTGACCATGGTTGTGAGTGTGTTGACTTGCTCCTAAAGATCAACTAGTTTTGTCGGTTCATTGATTTATTGTTGCTTGGATGTGGTTTCAGAAGGTGTAGGAGATGAATGTTCCGGTGATGATTCAGATGACGACTCGTTGTGAGAGCTTGAAGAAGAAGCTAGAGGAGTCGGATCCTTTGGTGGAGAGTCTTGAGGAGGTGGAGGTTGCTATGAAGATGTCTGATTAGATTGTGAAGATGACTGAACGTTGGTGTCGAATGCGTCCTTTTCTTCATTTTCTTTTCTTTTGCGTTCCTCTTCTTCCTGTTCAAGAAACTATGGAGCAGTGAAATTGTCAAATTCTAGATCCGTGGCAATGTTCTCCTGTTCGCCAACATTCTCCTCTACATTCACAGTTTCTGTCATATTGATGTCTCCTGTAGCATCTGTGTTTGTTACTTTGTCATCAGGTTGTGAAACTGGTTCTAAAGTAGTGGTCACAATGGGAGGAACTATGCTGCTTGTAGCGCCTTCATGCTCTGGTTGATTGACAGGTGGTGATGAAGGTTGAGGATGAAGTCGACTGAGGAGTGATGCTTCTCTCTGTTCTTTAAGAAATTTCTTCTGTTCGGCTCATGTGTCGACAACTATACTTTTCAATTTTCTTTTGTCGACCAATTGTTCAACGATTGGTTCGTCTTCTTCATCATCATTGGGTTCATTTATCGTGATCCCTTTACTCTTTCTTTTATCTGCTTCAAAGGTTTCAAGACTTTGTTGTATAGCAATTTCCGTTTCAGGAAATGCTTCTTCAGGTACTCTTACTCTGCGTTCAAAGTCTTCTTATTCTTCTTCAGATTCTGTGTCAAACTCAGAGTCGCTTTCAGAGGGTGGCGGTGTAGGTTCATCTCGAAGAGCGCGCTTTGGAGTTACCTTCTTCTTAGGCTTAGTTGCAGGCTTAGGTTTGGGTGTAGGTTTAGGTTTGGTGGAAGTTTTGGTTTTAGGAGTAGCCTTTGAATTTGTTTGCGGTGAGCCAGTGGTGCTTGTAGTACTCCCAGATTTCACACTTCCTTTACTTCGAGTCTGTATGGTGTTTTCTTCCTGAATCCCTTTGTAACCATCATCGTAGAATTTGTAGTTCTTTTCTTGATATTATCATCAAGGAGGTACTCAGGGAGCCTCATTCCTTTTTGCTTAGTAGAAGAAGTGGTCATCTTGACAAAAGAGATGGTGAAGTCGTCCTCGAAGAGGTGCTTTGGCTCATTAGGATCGCCCATTCTTTTGATAAATTCCGGTGTATCTTTGCAGAAATATTCAATGAGAAGTTTTGTGACTCTTATGAACGGGATCATAGTCTTTTCATGTCCGGTTTGAACGGGATCATAGTCAATGGGTGACATGCTCACCATTCCCCAAAATGCTTGTAAATGCTCAAGTCTGGGATGTTCGTGACCACTTTTTCTTCCTGATATAGATCGTACGACTAACAAATAGAATGTTCTCCAAGGCTGAGGTATATTCTTCGCATTCAATCTGGAATGCTTAATCAGAGGTAAGTCGTCTTGAACATCGTATCCTAGGTCAATGAAGAAGTCCAGGAGATCCAGTTCAGGTAGCATTGGAGCAAATTCATTGTCAGGTTGAGGTAGAAGAAAGACTGTACGAAGGACATCGTGATCTACAGTGTAGACTTGTCGATCCAGCTTAACAGTGAAAGACTCATCATCTAAGTTAACCTTTGCCGTAAGCCAGAACTGATGAAGGTAGAACACAGGAACTGAAGTAGATTTGTTGAGCAGATGCTTGCATGGATGTGCAAGGAGAATATCTTTGACAATCTTGCACGAGTTCTCAGGAATTCTCAATTTGTCAAAGTTAACTCAAGGATTGTTATTGCCAATGGTAACGTTGTAGTCAGCGGAAGTGATGTCATCCATAGTGAGTAGTGGAAGAGTTTGTTCGGGGACATTCTCGTTGTGTTCAGCCATGTTAATCTGAAAAACATTATCATAAACCAAACATCCAGATTTGTTACTTGTTAGCACGATTACAAAGTTTGATTACAGATAAGCATTTAGAATCATATAGGCATGGATGGTTCAATTATTAAATGTAAAGTGATGATTGGAGTATACTTAGATAATTTTAGAATCATGGAATTAAGCATGAAGCATTTATACATTCACATATGCTCAAAGATCATCCAAGATACATAATAACATCACACGGTACATCCAATAATAATAACCATCATCACAAGTTACATGTTTTCGAAATTACAACATTCAACGTTCTCGAGATATCACACATATGACAATTTATCGCAAACACATAAAGTCCTTGATCCAACTTTAATAGTGATTTCGAAATGCAATCCTGAAAAGTTTCGCAAAACCCTTAATGTAACTGTTTTCGAAAAAATCCACAAATAGTGTTTTTGAAAGAAAACAGAATTTGTGAAATTTTCGCTAACACTCAATTGTGAGTTTTCGAAAAATTTCACTGCTTGTGTTCTCGAAAAAATCAGCAATTGATGAGAATATTTCGCAAACACGCAAAACATGTTTTCTCGAAAGATATCCAAAGAGTATTTGCGATAGAATGGAATTTCGAAAATACAAGTCTTTGAAAAATTTTTGAAAAAATATGTTTTGTGTGTTCTCGAAATATGTCCACCATGACTGGTGATTGCGAAAAACGTTTTTCGAATAAATTATTTACAAGAATTTTGAAATTAAGCCAACGTAAGTTTCTTTATGAATTTTAGTAATCCAAATGATGAAACCTATCGTAAATGATAAAGAACAACAATGAGAAGCATAGTATAATCATGTATGCAACATTTTCGAAACTTGGCAAGAACATGATTTCGAAAAAACACAAGAGCATGAATCCACTTATCTTTACTAAGTCTAGTGAAACATTTATCATTCATTTGAACAAGTTAAGCACAAACAACATGTCTGATAAACATCATACGAAAATTACCCCATTTGAACAAAAACCCCACTCATCGAGAATCAAGTAAACATGGATATGGGTCAAATTAAAGTGCATAAGAATGATCCTTAGTCACATAACAAAAAATCCCATCAAGAATATTAACAAAAACATCAACGAATCAACAGTACCTAAATCGTACCAAAAACCCTAGATATCGAGAATCACACAAACACGTATTTGATTGAGATTAAATGTTATGGGTAAGTTAGAAACATGTTATAGGACAAAACCCCTATAAAAAATTAACCCCCCAAACACGTTTTGTTTAATCCCGAAATTATTGAAACCCTAGGTTTTCAAATTGAGATATCATGAAATCTAACCGTTAATTTTGCAATTAAATGAAAACCATAGTTTAAAATCATCTAAAGATCACGTAGAAACTTATGGATTGAAGATTGGTAACTTGGATTTCTCGTTTGAATTTGGGCCGTGGATTTGCAAAGGTGTAGTATACTCATAATTATAACATGTATGGTTATTGTGATTATGATTCGAATTGTATTAGAATTTAGAGAGAGAAAGAGAGTTGGGAGGATTTCCTAGAGAGAGAAAGTGATGAGAGAAAATGTGAGATATTAGATTGAAAGAATGGAAAGCTCCAACCCTCTCCACATGTGGAGAGGGGTATTTATACTTACAACATAAACGCCCACACCCGGGCTGTGGATCAGGCATACAGTGGGTGAAGACCCGTCCTTCTTCCACAGTGTTACTTAAACTAATATATAAACTAACTACAAGCTAACTTAATGCTATTACAATAATTAGGTGACCAAGACTTTTACAGGAATATTTGTATTCCTAACAATCTCCCCCTAAGCGAGGTCACCTTTGAAATTAAGCTCTTTGGTCTTTAAGCATTCTTTAGTCTCTGTAGCTCGTAGGATCTGATTCTTCATTTTTCTTCACACTTTGTACTTCAGGCAAGCGAACTTGTGATATGAATTCCTTTGAGATATGTGATCTTTGAGCTTCCTTTGAGATCATCAGCCAAAGTAAATCTCCAAGCTCATCCATAGTTGTATTTCCTTCATGTGATATAGTGACTTAAGAACCATCATGCTCACACCTTTCTGTATCTGGAGACATTGCATTAGAGTTGTGGATCAGGAGACTTTTTTCATCAGAGTTGCGGAAACGTTGTTGGTAGTCTCTCAACATTTGTTGTAGCAAGTCTCTCATCGTCATTAATAGTGTGGAGGATGTGTGAGCATGAGGTATGGATTGACCCGATTCAGCTAGAAATAGGAGCCATTAACGCCATCTTTATATATGTCCCTGAAATAAAACAGTTAGCAATAAAGATAGAGAACGAATATGGCTTTGTCATTCGTTCTGCGAGGACAGACTACCCTCCGGTTTTGTGAAAACCGACCTGTGATCAGGTAGATTCTCTTTTAAGGAAGACTCTCCTTGACAGGAATTTCCAGCTTGTAGTGATAAATTTTCCAAATAATCCACTTCGAAATCTTCATACTTAGCATGTTCTCATACCGGAACATCTCAAAGCAGAAAGCACGATAGAGTGAATCAGTGAATAAATATTCACGGATTGATGAGAAATAGATTTATAAAAATCACTCGCGTGTCCTATGATAAACATTTTTGAGACACGACGAGAGTTTTATACTTTGAATTACATTTCCATCAAAAATACTTTTGTTTGAAATATTTTACACAATCAACGTGCTCGAAAGTAAGTTTTTGAGCAAATTGAAAGGTTTTTGCAAAAGTATTCGTCAATCCATATCCTGGAACAAGTTTGATTCAATGTTGAATCGCACCATCGTTGCTTTCCAGTTGTCACTTGATCATTGATCCAAGATGGATCTCACATGTCACCTACCAAGAGCTTGAGTGATGTTCGCTCTAGAAGGATTTCCATCTTCATTGTGAATATTTTCATATCACTCGGATGTTCTGGCAATACCACAAGGATAATGCGTAGGACTCTAAATATTTTATCTTATTTTCCACATTGTGTGAAACAATAAGCATATTTGGAATGTGTCCTAGTGAGATTTATGGATGATCTCTTTGGCTCTAGACTCAATAGTGCGTTTTGATCCGCTCCTGGAGACTGGGGAGGCGTCTCTTGTTTTGGTATCAACATAGCTCGTAATGAGCGGTCGATACATTGCACAGGGTTCCATGTGAGAATGAAACAAGCTCTTTTAAGAGAACTTGAGTGGTTGGGAAGTTTTAGTGCAGTGCGTCATTCTTGTCTTCAATACCGGTGTTATCTTAGTTACCGCCAGTAGATTTATGCATTGAGCCCTGTTTCTGCCCTAAGGTTGAATAAATGGAGGGCTATTTCTTTTCACCCTTTCTCATTACATTTCTTTTTCATTCTTCAACCCCTTCAGTGCTTACCGAGACTTCACCACTAGAACCTTGTTGGGTTTGTTCCAGTCCTAGCTCTATCTCAGTCCGCACTCTTCCTTTTCTCACTTTACTCTTTTTTTCAATCATTCCTAATGACTTCTAATCTATCTAGAGGATTGTCCCTGGGAAGATCCTTCCGGTTCTGGTGGATCATGGGAATTCATACCTAACCTTAACCAACCTTATAACTCCATGCATAAAGATAAATGGTCAGTCTTTGGTATAACTTCCACAAACGCCTTTTGCTCCCCCTGAATATGTGCATCACTCTTTGGGCACATTGAGTCCAATAGATCACATTTTGAATATCAGATTTCATATTTAAATCACATTCTCTCCCCCGATCAAAAATTTCAAATCTTTTGAGATTTTGGATCTCAATTGATTTATATAAGTTAGAAAGCTTTTGGGAGAGAAATGGAATCAAATTTAATATTTTCTGATAAAAGGAACTTTATCTTGCTCCCCCTCAATCTGTGAGGGAGGTTGTTATGTGTCAGATTTGAAGAGTTTACAAAAAGATTCAAAGTTTTAACGAAAACTCTTTTAAAATGTACTCATTCTGACACATAACCATCACCAATCGTTTTGTTGCTTTTGTACAAAGTGGAGAATTGATGAGGCGGAAAATGAACCACTTTTAGTGGGTCATATAAGCCCAGAATTGCATTTATTTGATCAAATATTACCCTAAATCGTTCCTTTTGTGATTTTAGGTACTTTGGGAGTGAAATCTGGAAAAAGAAGCAATTCGGACTGGAGCATAAAAGTTAAAAAAACGCCAAAGACTTAATTTTCCATGTTGAGAATAGTACCTGACGACGTCAAGAGGAAATTCATGACGGCGTCAAGAGTAAAAGTGGTGACGATCCAGTATAAACCTGACGGCGTCACAAGAAGGGCGTCAAGAGATAATTTTGTGACAGCCTGCATAAGGAGACCAGATGACGGCGTCAGACCCAGATCTAGGCAGTCCGAGGAACTATTTGGCGGCGTGATGACGGCGTCAGACATTTGTTCTTGACGCCGTCACCTTCTAAACTCTATATATAGTTTTCTAATTTTCATTCATTAGGGAGGAACTTGTGTGGAGAAACCCTAGGGCCGAACTTTGTGAACCCTAGCTCGTATTTTACAGTATATTCAAGGGTTTTCACCCCTTGAATCCTTTCATGTGCTATTAAGATAAGTCTTCTCTTAATTCAATCAATATGTCTATGTGTTGGTTGTCTATATCTTGTGCTTGTCTTGATTTCAACATGCTAGGCTAGATTTATCTTGTGTTTGCTTAGATCTAATGAAACCTAGATGTTAATTATGTGTTGATTACTTGTTTATGGTTGTATTGGATGAATGATTTCAATGTTAGGCTTAAGAAAACTGGCAGATCTCCATTGTGTAACATGCTTGAACGTCTTAGGAAACATGAACCGATGTGTACTAGGTTTTATTGGTTGTATTTAATGCATGAGTAAATTCTAATGATCCCATGTTAGGAGCTTCTTAGCCGGCTCGACATAGGAGTGAAGTAGGCACTCATAGGATTGGGGAAGTAAGTACGCCACCCCATGAATGGTATTAAGGAATACAATCCGTCATCCACGCAACTATAACAAGTAATTAACGTGTAAAAGATATCTAGGGAGTAGTGAAATCTAAGTAAACACATTTCTCCCAGATATTGCTCACAACCTTAGTTTAATTTAGTTTTATTTTCATTCTAGTATTTTATTTTGATTGCATTTTAGTATTGGGTTAGTTGACTAGCAACTAATTCCGCCCAAATCCTTAAAAACCCGAGATTTTAATTTGCTTTCTAAAAAATATAAAAATACAAAAAGAATCATCCCTCATCTCTAGACCTAGTCTTTAGGTTTTCTAATCCTAGCGACACTATTCCTAGTTGAACCATCAATCCCCCGGTACTTGTCATTATACTATACTACATCGATCAGGTACACTGCCTGGTGGGGGTTGTAAGCTTCTCAAGATCCCTTGAGAGGTAAAGCCTGGTGCAATCCCTACGCATCAAGTTTTTGGCGCCGCAGCCCGGGAAATAGTTATTGTCTAGGTTAGAATCTCTTTTTATTAGGTCTACTTGCTAGATTCCTTTCTAGTAAGATTTTATTTTTATTTTTATTTTTTGGTTCTCTTTAGTCTATCTTATTTCTTCGTGTTTTTGTTCGTGACTCTTACCATCCGCCATTATGGCAACCGACGAATTCTCTAACCTTAGGATCACTAGGAGTCGTAGTTCCGCTAGAAACCTTGTCTTGCCTTACGCAGAACCCGATAGGGAAATGCGTAGGTTAAACTCAACACCTGAACCATCTAGCATAGCCATCGATTTTGATGCACCCCTTTCTGAAGAAAATTCGGAAAATCACCTTACAACCCCTAGCTCTCAACCCAACAACGAGATGAGTACTCCCGCAACTCCTACTCCTAAGCTCCTTAAGGACTACTCCTCCCCAAACCCTCGTGGCTTCTCAAATGCCATTGTCTACCCAAACGAACATACCAATGAGGTCCTGCATGTGACCGATGTTTAGCTTGTCCAAAGTGTGTACAAGTTTTGTGGATTAGATGATGAAGACCCGATTCAACACATTAAAGACTTCTTGAAAATTGTAGACACCTTCCATACGGATGGGGCTACTAGAGACACGTCCTGATTATGATTTTTCCCTTTCACCCTCTATGAGAAAGCCCAAGAGTGGTATGATAAACTCCCTTCTGAATCTATTTTCACATGGGAGCAACTCATATCCAAGTTCTATGAGAAGTTCTTTCCACCTGGAAAAACTTCAGCGTTTAGAGATAGGATCCTCCGTTTCCGAAAAGGGAAGGATGAACCCTTCCATAAATCGTGGATTAGATTCAAGGATTTAATAAGACAAGTTCCCCATCATGGCATCGAACTTTGGCTTTTGGTCCAAATCTTCTACGACAATGTCTCCTCAAATGATCGGAACGGAATCAACAATTCTAGAAAAGGGAGACTAGCCAATCTTAGTGCCGAAGAAGGATGGGATAGGATTGAAGAATATGCTCAAGACTAGGATGACACTTGGGATGAACCTGAGTTGACTGTCAGCATTTCTGAAATCACTTCAGATCGGTTAAGAAAAATTCACAAAAGAATGGCGTACCTAGCTGGGTCGCAGTTACCTAAAAAACTTTCAAATCCTTACTTGATCTGCGACTACTGTGGGGGCCCGTATGAGGTAGAGGAATGCGGAGGAGAAACCACGACTGAACATGCATGCTTGTCAGGAGGTGACATCTATGCTGATCCCTCCCTTTTGCCTTTCTACCAAAATGACGATTACACCCTCTGGGGAAATCTGGTAAAAAGAAAAGAAGGAGAGGAAGGTCCGGAATTCGAGATCAGGAGCACTTTTGAAGATGACCTTGGTCACTTCACTCAAGAAAAAGGCTTACAATTAAAAGGTCTTAATGAACTTGTTGACGAGCAACAGAATGACATTGGAGAATGGTTCAACAAGCTTAACTCAGCCCTCGATAACCTCGAAATGCCGTCAGTAAACCAAAAAGACCCCATGCTCGCGATAACCACTCGAGCTGGAACAACAACCAAGGACCCCCCTTACCCGAGCTCGTCCCCCATCACTCCCGATCCAAACAAGCCTCGCGAAGAGGAGGAGGATGTGGGCAGCGAGACTCACAACCAACCTCCCTTGACGACCCCTTCCCCATCAACCCCACCTAACCAACCTGTGAGAATCCCATTCCCATCCCGATTAAAAAACCATAAAACTGAGAATGATAATAAAAGATTCTTGTCATATCTAAAAGACTCAGTAGTCACCATACCCCTCCTTGATGCTTGTTATCACATGCCGAAGTATAGCGCGTAATTTAAAAAACTACTCGCTAACCGAAAGAAACTCGAGGGTCTTGTGACCCTGGGGGAAGAATGTTCGGTGGTGACCCATCGAGGGCTACCAAAATAGGTAGACGATCCAGGCAGCTTCACCTTGCCTTGCTCCATAGGATCTCTATCAATGAAGAAAGCTCTTGCCAATTTAGGGGCGAGTATCAATCTCATGCCTCACTATATGTTCCTTAAATTGGGATACTCTGGATTAAAGCCTACCCGTATGAACATCCAACTAGCCGATAGATCAGTCAAGTACCCCGTAAGGATATGCGAGAATGTGTGATGAGTGTGTAAATACTCATCATTTTTAGTCAAATCTGAGCTGCAAAACGATCAAAAATACTCAAAAACGCACCAAAATGTGAAGAAAATCCCAAAGATCGTATTTTATATGTTTCTGATGCAAAACGAGTAAAAATAAATGAAAAACGAACAAAAGTTACATAATTTGCAGTTTTAGTCCCCCGACTTTCAAAATTTTACAAAACTAGTCCCTGGTCAATCATTTTCAAAGAAAGTCAACCTTCGATCTTTAAAAGTCAAAACGAATCACAAATGATCTTTGGGTAAAATGATTTGGAAAATTACACAATTGGTCCCTGAACTTTGGCCAATTGACAATTTTAGTCCCCGGTGTTTCAAATGTGGAGAATTTTGTTTTTGGGTCCTTTGGTTTACCTAACTTGACATAATTAACCTTTGGATAAAGTTTGGAAAAGTGGCAGAATTGTTCCTCAGAATTCATAAAATTGCATGAGTGGTCCTTAGGGTTTAAAAGGCTACAAACCACACGGATTTTTTGATTCAATTACTAATCCATTACAAACCTTTTAAACTAGCCCACTCTTTATTACCCTCCCAAGGCCCAAGTTACAACCAAAGCCCTTTTACCCCAAAACCCTAGCCACGTTTATGAATAAAATGTATATCTCCCATCTTCCCCACTCAGTCAAGGCTGAATAAAAAAATACCATCACTTCCCCCCCCCCCCATGACCACTTCCAGCCAACGCAACCATCACTATCCCTTCCCATCACCCTCAAAACCCTCTCCCAATCCCACTAATCCCCTCACATTTGTACCTAACACCATTAACCAGTCAAGAGAAGACATGGTGGCAATCCACAACTCGTATTTTGGGCGACAAAGTTGGAATTAAAGGTTGAGATTGTGTTTGGAGAATTCAATGGCTAAGATTGATTTCACAAGGTCCAAGGATGCTGATGAAACCCTAAGAAGATGAAGACAAAGAGAAGCTTAATTGGTACCTACCTCCTCCAAGGTTTTAGTATAAATAGGATGTTGTTGTAAGCCTAAGGGCATACCTTTAATATATCTCATCTCTTATTTTTATTGTAATCTTTGTTTTTAAATTTTCAGTTTTAAGTTGTAATCTGAGTTTTCAAGAGTTAATGAAAGTTGAGTTTTAAGTTTCTCTCAATTCTTGTTTAAAGTTTCAAATTTTCTCTTTATGTTGCTTGGTTATGGGTATTTGATTTAATTCGTGTGATAACAAAAGCCAGAGAAAAGTAAGAAAAAAAATTCAGAAAAGAAAAAAAAAATATTGAATGAAGAAAAGATGGTGAGTAGCAGTAGGAATGGAGCACGGTTTAGAGCTCATGGGAGCGTATAGGATTGGTTCTTTGTTCTTTGTGTTCTCAGCTCTCGACTTGGGTATCAAGTAGGTTCCACCCAACTTCATTTATCAATTATTTGAATTATTAGTTGTTGCTTGTTGATTCCTTTATTTCCAGCTAAGTTTAGAAGTCATAAATATTGATTAAGTACTCTTGTTTAAGGAGTCAGTGGTTGGTTTTGAAAATTGTGGGAAGCAGTCGAATATAAGTATGTTTTGAACTGTTAATTAGGTTGAGTTGGTACGATTATTTGTGGTTAAATATTGTTCTCAGGGTAACACTAGTTCATTTCAAGCAAGGGATTGGTAAATTTTAGCCTCAAATCAAAATTTTGAAAATTCTTGAAAGGTTGAATAAGTATACTCAGTTTTCGCAACGATTTTAAAGCAATCTTTAGAATTCGTTACTCAGTAAAATTAGAAAATGTTTGATGATTTGTGAGCTCTACCAGCTTGAGATTCATGGATGAGAATAAAATTTGATTTTGAATAAACATTGGTCACTTAGATTAAGCTTCGAAGTGGACTGCTAGGAAATTTACTGCCCTGAAACCAGCACGCATTTTTTCTGACCCATTTTTTATTTAATCATGAACTGATGTCAGTATACGAACTCTAGGCTGGAATTGTGGTTTGGGAAGTCTGTTAGGGTACCTTGTTGAAACTGGCATTTGTTTAGCTTTGTTAGCTTGTTTCTCAGCCCATTGTTGCCCCTCAAAACTTGTAATTTAGACCACTGCTGCTACTACTCTATTTCTATTGAAATGATCTGATTGCTTGTTTGTCAGTCCCATAATCGTTGCCTCTTGTAGTCATTTAAATCTTGTTGTTGTTTTTCTTTGTGTTAATGCTCTCTTTGTTTGATATTATTGAATTGCTTAGCAATAAGTTTGTCTTGGCTTCCTTAGTTTGGTGTTTGGTTTAGCAGTTTCAAAAAGAAAAAGAAAAGTAGTAATTGTTGATTTCATTGGAGATTTTCAGAAATCGTGTGTTTGAGTTTTTCTGTGATTGGAAAAATAAGAAAATTGAAAAGAAAAAAAAAAGTAATTGCAAAAACTGATGTGGGTGGGATTCGAACCCAACCCACTCAGCTCACAGACTCAACACAGCATCCACAAACCAACTCGCCCTTGGGACTTTTTCTCAATTGTTTCTCCTAGTTAATTCTTTTATATAGTATTTGCCTTTCTACTTTCTTTTAGCTTATGAAATCTGTTTAGGCTTGTATAAGCTTATTTGTGAGGGATTTTTCTAATTCAAATTTTTTATTAAGTTTACAATAGTGTAAAATAATTTTCATATAAATTTTAGAATTTTCTCATTGTTAAAATTTTTATTAGAAATTAATTTAAGTAAATTAGTATTTAACGTGTAATAAATAGAATTTTACTTGGAAAATTAATTTTTTTTTTTTTATTTTATTTTGTCTTGTAGTACATTAGAAAATCATTCGTGAACCCGTAAGGCGTTTGGAACTCAAAATTTACATTTTATTTTGCGCTCTCGCGTAAATTTTTAATTAAACGTTACGTTTTTAATTTAGTTTACGTTTTAGGGTTTCCGATACCTAATTATGTTCTCCCATAGTGTTTTAGGTATTTCTTAGTTTAGTTAGTTGCCTCAGGTTAATTTACGTTTACTTTCGTTCGTTAATTTTCAAATTCGTTAATTCAACGAACCATAAAACCAAATAACCTTTCCAATCATACAAGATTTTAATCCAAATCTATTTCGAAGCTTTCCATTCACACCTCGTTGGGGTACGACCCGGGAAATCACTTCCCGGTCTCACAATTTGAATATCACTTTCACAAGTTTTGCGAGGTAATCGTTTTCCTAAACGGTTTACTCGTATTACTTCACGATTATTTGTCTCACGACAAATTGTTGATATTTTGATAAAATTTTTGTTTGCACACACCAAAACACAACGAATCAAATGGTGCCGCTGCCGGGGAGGCTGTGTGTCGAAAGTCTCGATAAGGTTTAGACGATTAGTCTTGTAGAACCTTCGCAAGAAGTTACGCTTTTATAAAGCGTATAAAAAACCAAAAATATTTTTCTTTTGTTTCTAGTATATGTATTATATCTACATAAGTTAAAGAAAAACACAAAAATATTTTCCCGTTTCATTGTTTAATAAATACAACATTAAAATCTTACCACCGCAAACCAAGGCAGAACACCTACCAACTGGGGGTGTGACCATAATGAGTTCCAAAACCAAAGATCAAAACTTGCATTTGTATCACTTGCGTATTGGAAAACTTTTAAACGAGAAACACACTTTAAGAGGAGTCGAAACGGTATGTGGCGATCCAACGAACTTCGCCCAGTGAGAGATCCATTCTTCTCTCCCGCTCCTTTGTGCGTTTTTCTTTAGAAGTTAACCTTGCGTTCTTGATTATTGGTTTAGGTTCCCTTGTCTTTAAAGTGGTATTTTTTTAATTGATATATTTGTGGTGCATGCGCACACATTCGTCTACGTCAATGAGTCCTTTGCAATTGCTTAATAACATTCCGAGAAGGCGTAATCGACGACATACTAATCGAATAGTCGAACCCAAGCTTCGTACTATTCCAATCATGGCGGCCGAGCCCACTATTAATGAGCTTCTCCAAGCACCCATCGAGGGCTACGGAGATGCTATCATCATTCCAGCCATCGTGGCTGACAATTTCGAGCTAAAGACAGGGTTGATTAACTTAGTCACCTCGCGTCAATTCTATGGTTTCGAGAGGGACGATCCTCAAGATCACATTCGATGGTTCAACAAAATCACGTCTACCATCAAATGCAAAATGTCTAAGTAAGTAGAGAGAAAGTAAGTAGAGAGAGAGAGAGAGTGGATGGGATCTCCTAGTGTGTGTAAATGAAAGACAATGTTATTACCTAAGAGAACCAACCTCAAAATGAGGCCTTACATGTGTATTTATACTTGTAGTCTAGGGCTTCACATATATTTGACCATATTACATAACTAGCCCTTAGACTTTATACAAGCATGAATAATACACATAAACATAATAAACTAGCATTTACTAACTATTACATTGATATATTTAACTAACTATTTGACTCAATAATGATCGTCACCTTTAATCCTAACAATCTCCCCCTAAGAGACGATCATTGAGATCTCACTTTGATTTCATAAATGATCAACACTTCTAATTCTAACAATCTCCCCCTAAGGGTAATCATTGAGATCTCTCTTTTGTGACTTTGATCTTTGATCTTTGAAGCTTTTTCTCTTGAACTTTGAGTCCTTGTGTAATAGATTTGCTAGTTCCTTTGTTCCAATCATGCTTTGTGATCTTTCTTGCCTTTGATCAACATCTTTACTCTGTTGTCTTTATGTCTTTTCCAACATGCTCATACTTTGTTTGACTTTGAATCCTTGTGAAGTTCTCTTCTCTTTGACTTTAATCTTTGTTTCTTTAGTTTGATGATTCTTTGACATTGACTTAGAAACATTCTGAACTTTGCTTTGCTTAGATCTTTGAAGAGAGCTTTGCAGGGTATGAGCATGTGGATCTTTGAGTGATGGTAACGGTCTTTCTCCAAGGAACATTTATGAGTACCTGCATAAAACAGTTAGCAATAAATCAACCGGTACTTACAGGTTCGGAATTAGAGATCGTCAACAGAATAGTGTGAAGACTCCTTCTAACCCTTACCAAGGCCGTTCCTGAACCAGATACCCTTGAAAGGGCTTACTAGATCCACCGAAGTACATCAATGATTCAGGTGAGTTGCTGGAGATCACCCCACAACTGTAGACCGTTTGAGACATAGTAACCATCATGGTAGATAAGGCAAGATCCGTAGATCTCATAAAGACTCTTACAACTTGTGTCCTTTTTGGCGAACACAAGTGTATTCATAGGAAGTGTATCCTAAGAGATCTTTTAATGAATCTCATGGCTCTAGACTCGATAAGTGCATAATTTGGTTTTCCTATGCGGAGACTAGGGAGGGGTCTCCTACTTCAATATCAACCATCTCTAAGAGATAAGTCGATAGATTACACCGGTTCCCCGTGAGAATGAAACAAGCTCTTTTAAGAGAACTTGAGTGGATAGAAGGTTAAGTGCAGTGCATCACTGGGTCCATGACGTCTTTATCTTCAATACCGGTGTCACCTTAGCAACAACCAGTAGCATATGAATTGAACCCGGTGTCTGCCCTAAGGTTGAACATATGGAGGGCTATTTCTTTTCACCCTTTCATTTGCTTTTCTTTTTAATTCTTCAACCCCTTCTTTCTCCTTTCATTCTTTTCTCCTTTTTTCAAATCATACCTAAGGACTTCTAATTCTAATCTATTGGAATTGTCCTTGGGTAGATCCCTCCGGCTCTGGCGGATCATAGGACGGTTTTTCCTAACCTTAGTCACCTTATAACTTCATGACTATCCTATTGTTGCCATCAAACCATTTGTGAAAATCTCTCAAAGTGTTATGATAATAAAACATACTTTGTTAACACTTCGAGAGTTTTGCATTTCATTTGAAGGACTCCCCCTTCACATGTGCTCATGGATTGTTAAGAAATTTGCACATGCGTGAGGAGTTTGCACTTTTAGAATTGATCCACTTTCAATGAACATGACCGATTCGAGACACGCTTACATCACTAGTTAGACTAGCTTGAAGTTATTACCCAGCCTGGTCAAGTCCATAGAAAGTTTCTCGAAACGGTACATTTCTACTCAAACAAATCCTTTTCGAGACACGCTTACGTGGCTAGTTAAAGAATTCCATTGTCAGCTTTTAGGTGACAACTAGCTCTAGTAACTAACTTGATGTTATTACCCGTCGAGGATAAGTCTTTTCGATTACCAACTTTTGTTGTTTCGTCAATTCTTGGGTCATTTCTGAGTCGATCTCTTTTGAGATTCAAGACGATCACATTTTAATCACGTCTTCTCCCCCTCAAAAATAGCATATCCATGGTATTTTTGATACCAATTGATTAAAACCTTTTCTTTTTGGATAGCTTATGGGAGAAACGGATGTTTGTTAATTCCGTATTTGTTTCCTTTAAGCATGATCTTTTTTGAACCACTTTATATTACTCCCCCTCAAAAATAGAACATTTTGATTAAATATCTGCTTTGAAGGATTTGAGGGAGTAATATCTTGAAAAGTTTTGAAAACCTTTAGAAACATTTTTCAAAATTTTGCTCAAAAAATTAAGAAGACTTTGATAAGCTTTTTTGTGAGAAGTCTTCTTATCTTTTAGGATTGTCGTACATAAATGTACAACAGGGTCCTTTCTTTGAAAGTTGCGGGTTATACACTGTTATGTGTGCATAAGCCATAATGTTTTTAGGATAAGTGCTCAAAAGATATTTAAAACCTTTGAATGATTAAGCACTTTCCTTTCTTTGAAGAACGAGTCCCTAGCTGAAATACTAAGAAGTCATCATGTTGAAGTCCAAGTTCTTAGCAGAAGTACTAAGAAGTCATCATGTTGAAGTCCGGGTTTCGTACTGAAGTATACGAAAGCCATAATGATTTTGGATTAGACAACAACTTTTGGAACCCATTTAAGCACGGCGCCAACGGGTTTACCATATTTTGAAATCCATTTGAAAGTTGTGTCAATCCGAGACAAAGAAGTTGAATTCCAACGAGGACTAAAAACCAGTGTTTTATTTTGAAATAAAGCTCGTGGAATCAACGGTGATTTAAAACTCTTTTTCTTTTGAAACTTGTTTGAGAAACTCGGTGTTTCTCTTGGAGTTTTAAAACTTAAAGAAGAAGTTTTCCATCCATTGTTGAAACTCGGTGTTTCATTTCGAAAATTCGTTTTTGAGATGAATGGAAACCTTCCAGAATTGGGATTTTTCAAAGCATAGCCATTCCTTTGTTGTAGCGGAAGCATTTCAGAGTATGAATAATTCAAATGTTTTGAACGGCTTTGCTTTGGTTTCCACACTGGCTTTACCGGAGTAAAACGAGAGTATGGAGTTTGAAAACCTTGATTCTTTTCTTTATGAACACTTGCATTTGAAACCTTTTGAGGAGTAAATGTTTCTGAAAAATTAGGTCTCTTTGAAAATTTCCTTCCTTTTTGCAAAGAATAGGTTGTAAACTGAGAAACCTGTTCTGAAAACGGTTTGGAAGATTCACCCGTGTAAACCTTCTCCGAAACACTTACTTGTGGTTTAGACTCGTTTGAAACTTGAGATTTTCCTTTTGACCGGTTAAGAACATCAAACTTCGCTTTTAATGCATTGTATGACGTTCTCAAATCATTGTATTCTTTTTTAAGAGAAAGATGATCTGATGATGCCAGTTTTTCTTGCAAAGAAGCATTTTGATTTTCAAGATGTGCAAAATATTTTTCATATTTGTCGATTTCGATTGAAAAATCATTTTCGGCATCACTAAAATCCTTGGTTTGTTGTGCAATCGTTTTTTCCAATTCAACAATTTTCTTTTGAAGCACAGACTTTTCTTTTTCAAAAAGATGATTTGGTGTGATCTGAGAGTCAGATTTGTTTAAAGTTTGATTCTGAACTCTTGACCGCTTGATTGAATCAAACAAGTTTTTGTAAGTCTGTTTCAAATGCTCATTTTCTTTTTGTAATGATGCCACAGCATGTTCCAATTCAAGATTTTTTGTATCAAATTCGTCAAAATCAAACTTGATATTTGTATCATCATATTTTTCTTCAAAAATCTTTTTTTTTTCTTTAAGCACTGATGTCAAAGAGTTTTCAGAAGACATTTTCTCATTCTTCTCTTGCAGTTTAAGTTGGAAAGAGATACTTTGTGCTTCGAGTATTGCAAGATGTTTCTCAAAGTGAGCAGTTCTTTTTGACAATTCTGCTTTGACATCAGTTGCTTCTTGTGAAAGCTCGGTGATTTTCTTTTTGAGACAAAGATTTTCAGATTTCAAAGAAGATGTTTGTTCAAAATTCTCATTCACTTTCTCATGGCAAACAGATTTTGATTTGAAAGACTCTATGTGATTTGTGAAATATTCCTTTTGAATGTCAAGTATTAAGCATTTTTCATCAAATTCGTCTTCAAGAGAATGAACGTACTTTAAATCTTCTCTCATTTCAGTGACAAGATGTTTTTCAAAGTACTCAAAACTTAAGTTGAGATTTTTCACATGAGGTTCAATCTCATCTTTCAAAATCTTTTGGACTTCAATCTTAAGGCGTACATCTGATGAAAGAGGATTAGAGAAAACGCTGTTATCGATGTTTACTTGCTTAAACCAAATGACCTTTAACGTATGCTCAATGTGATGTTTAAGACTACAAAATTGTTTCCTTGCTTTATTTTGCCATAACGTAGCATCATAAGTAGCAAGTTGAGCTTCTTTGAAAAATCTTTTCACATTTGTGTCTTTTCTTTTGAAAGGTTCTTTTGGTATATCAGTCAATTGTAGACCACCATACACAAAGCCGTGGTACGAGAGAGGGTTTTTTGTTTGTTTTACTTTCAAACGTTTTTCCTCTTCAGATTTTAAAATATCTTGAGACTCAAACAAAAGATCATCTGACAATTCTTTTCCCATATCTTCAGCGTTGTACAAAATAGGTGTCAGCTTTTTCACTTTGTTTAAAAAACACGGTTTTCCATTTTCCAACTGAGCACTATTTTCAAAACCAATTCCAGATGTTTGTTTCTCAACCTCCTCATCTTTAGTAGGCAGCATGTTGATAGTCTGAGAAGTCTGTCCCAATTTTCGAAGTTTGTTTTCAAGATCGTTTGTTAGTTTCAAAAACTCTTTGTTTTCATTCTCAAGTTTTGTGTTTACAATCTCAAAATTTGATGTGGTTTTCTGAAGCTTTGAATTTTCACTTTTTAAATCATTGTTCTCTTTTAAAAGCGCTTGAACCTTTCTGTTGTTAACAACCATTTGAGTATCCAGATTTTGAATGGAACGTTTTTCACGAAGAACAGCTTCTCTATAACCAACTTCCAGTTCTTCATTTCTTTTTAAAAGTGGTTTGACAGACTCTCCATACATTTCAAACTTTTGAGCTTGAGATTTAAGGTTTGAGTTTTCAAATTCAAGTTCAGCTTTTCTTTTTGTTACATTTTGAAAACCTTTTTCCATTTCTTTAAATCTCTCAAGCTCTTTTGTCAATAAGACATTCGTTTGCTTAGCTTTGCGATTGTCCTCTTTGCACTTTTCAAGTTCATGTTTGAAATTATTGATCAACGAAGCAAATAAGACACGATCTTGTTCATAAAAAGATCCATCCTGGGCAGGCTCACCTCTATTAGGATCCATATCTGGAGTATCAAAAGTGATATTACTATCATTTTGTTCTACCACATAAGTGTCACTAATAGACTCAGGATGCACAGGATGTGTCTGATCATGAACAAACATATTCTCAAATATATTAACATTATCATGAGCATATAAATGTTGTACCGTAGCCAATATCTCTGTGTCTGATGAAGGTCTGATATGATCATCCTCGGTATCCCAAACAGCTTCATTCCTTTGTGTACCATCAGCATCCGAATCATAGCTAGGACTGCTGCTTTCAACCTGCTGTTCTGAAGATGAATCATTGCCTGTGAAAACCAAACTGACATCTGATGCATCACCCTCATTGACTATTTCCTCGTCGTTTTGAACATCTTTCTCTGTCTCTTTTTCAATCACCTCAGTTTCCTCTAACTGCATCTCTCTTTCCTTCTGCTCTTTTTCCCGTTTCAGCTTCTAAATCTCATTAAACTCAGCTTCCTCAGCATCAAGTGTCTTTTCGAGTTCATCCATTTGATTTATGCATCGAGTTCTGAAGGTCGTATAGCTTACCCAAAATTTTTGGTAAAATGCATCGATAAACTCTGACTGTCCCATTATCCAAGGGTTAAAGACACTCTGAAATTGAGTTTGGATCACTTTAAGAGCATCCTTGCAGTTACTCATATCAGGTTCTTCTTCATTAAGTAGTTTTTGAAGTTGATTCAGGCTTTGTTTGAGTTTGTCTTTGAAATTGTGATATTGGACTCGGATGAAGTATTCAAATGCCTGATCGAACCTTGTGTTATAGCCATCAGGATTGACGAACTTCTCTACATATGACTTGAATACTGTAAACACTTTCTTTGAATCTCTCTCTTGGATTTGCACTATCATTTCCATTGTGTAATGATGTGTGATAAAGTTGATGTTAGGATCTTTTAAGATAACAAAGGTTGTTGTTGAAGATTAGATGTTTTTGGCGAATTTTGAAAAACGTTCTCGGTTGAATTTTTGTGATTTCAAATTTTCCCACCAAAAATATTGAGATTTGAAATTTGAAAATTTTGAAAAACACAAAGAAATACAATTCTAAGGTTACCAGAAAATTTTGAGATTTGAAAATTTTTCGCCAATTTTTACCGAAAATTTTTGAATTTTGGCCAAAAAATTTGAATTTCGGGCCAAAATTTTCAACGTTATACCAAAATTTAAATCTCGCGTAAAAATTGAACGTTAAGTCTCGTGTGAAAAATAAATCTAACTCGAAAGTAGTTCTAACTCGGTAAGTCCATGAAAGTTGGGCAGAGTTTCCCTTAACTCGATAAACGATAAACCTAACTCGATAAACGATTAGGTAAGACATGCTAACTCGCCAAACTTAACTCGATAAGCAAATCCAAAATCCTAACTCGATAACAAAAGCTCTAACTCGATAGACACCTTTTCTAACTCGATAACTTTTTTCCATAACTCGAAAAAAAATTTTCTAACTCGAAATTTTTCACCTAACTCGAAAACAAACTGATGAACAGTAACCGAATGTTGCAAAATTCACTTTTATACCAAGTTTTTCAACCAAATCAAACCTAAAACAACCTATAATTATCCCTAGGCGATTGATACCACTTGTAGGACCGTAGAACAACCTTATCACTTATGAATCTAGGCTAGATCTAGAGAGAGAAAGTAAGTAGAGAGAGAGAGAGTGGATGGGATCTCCTAGTGTATGTAAATGAAAGACAATGTTATTACCTAAGAGAACCAACCTCAAAATGAGGCCTTACATGTGTATTTATACTTGTAGTCTAGGGCTTCACATATCTTTGACCATATTACATAACTAGCCCTTAGACTTTATACAAGCATGAATAATACACATAAACATAATAAACTAGCATTTACTAACTATTACATTGATATATTTAACTAACTATTTGACTCAATAATGATCGTTACTTTTAATCCTAACAATGTCCCTGAGGAAGCTATCAAACTTCTTCTCTTCCCGTTTTCCCTCGATGGGGCTGCCAAAAATTGGCTAGACAAACAACCCCCTCGATCGATTGAAACGTGGGAAGATTTGGTCAAGAAATTTGTAAACGAATTCTTTCCTCCATCTAAAAACACCGCCCTCAAGAATGAGATCATGAAATTCACTCAAAAATTTGATGAATCATTCGGTGAGGCATGGGATCGTTACAAGGACATGCTTCATAAATGTCCTCGTCACAGTTTTTCCGAGTTGATGCAACTCGACACTTTCTATAATGGTGTAAGCCAAATCGATCAAGACTCTCTTAATGCCTCCGTGGGAGGTAATTTCTTGAATCGCACCACCAAAGATGCTTTGATGATCATTGAAAATAAATCTAAGGTCCGCATTCCACGAAGCAAAGCGATTGTTTCACAAGTTAATGTTGGTCCTTCTTCCTCATCACCCGTGGCTCAATCTAGCACCGATGCTAGACTTGACAAGCTCACGAAAGCTATTCATGCTTTGGTTCTCACCAAAACAAAGAAAGTCTCTTCTCAACCTGCTGAAGTCAAAAAGATTGACACTTGTGTTACTTGTGGTGGTCCACACGCTTACTACAATTGCACTGCCACCGATGGCAATCCATTTGAAGTCAATGCGATAGTCGGTAATTCTAATCAAGGAGGTAACCAATATCGTCCTCAAATGGAACCAAATTACCGTACTAACAATCAAAGTGGTCCACCCGGTTTTTCTCAACCCAATAATCCAAATCGATTCAATCAAAATCAACAACAAAGAAACCCGAATGTTCAAAACCAATTTCAAGCCCCTATGAACCAATATCCAAATCAAGGGGGAAATTACAACCAAGGTTCTCACAATCAAGGAAACTTGAATAGAAACCAAGGTTATGGTAATTTCAATCAAGGAAACAATTTTCATGGTAATCAAAACCATGGAAATTCTCAAAATCAAGGTTTCAATCAAAACAACCGAGCTCAAAACTTTCCTCAAAATCAAACCGTTGCTCAACCTCAATCATCAACTGATGAATTGTTGAAGCAATTTATGAAAGCTCAAGAAGAAACTAACAGGTTGTTGATCGGTCAGATTTTTGAACTTAAGAAGTCTTTAAATGATCGACCTTCGGGATCGGGAACACTACCAAGCAACACGATCGCCAACCCGAAGGGCGATGTAAAGGCGATCACAACCCGTAGTGGAGTTTCTTATGATGGACCCACGATTCCTACTACCTCATCTTCTTCTCTTCCCGAGGTAGTGGAACGTGAACACGAGGCTACAAAGGACAAGGTGCAAATCACAAGTACACGAAGTACCGCACACGTCCAACCTCATGTTGTCCCAAAAACCAAATCTAAACCGGGAATTGTTTTTCAACCCTCGGAAAATCCCGTCCAACCAAAAGCTTCAAAAACATATCCTTCGCGGTTAAATGATCAAAGACTCCGTGAGCAAACTAATGATCAAATGAAGAAATTTCTTGAAATTTTTCAAAAATTACACTTCGACATTAGTTTCGCGGATGCTCATCTCTATATGCCCAAGTTTGCTTCCACTTTCAAGAGTCTTCTAAGTAACAAAGAGAAACTATTTGAACTCACCAAAACTCGTTTGAACGAAAATTGTTCGGCGGTCCTCCTAAAGAAACTTCCCAAAAAATTAGGAGACCCCGGAAAATTTCTCATTCCATGTGATTTCCAAAAGCTTGAGGAATGCTTTGCCTTGGCCGATCTTGGCGCTAGCATAAACCTCATGCCTTTCTCTATTTGGAAAAAACTTTCACTTCCCGAGCTTACACCAACACGAATGACTCTCGAATTAGCAACCCGTTTGGTCACGATTCCAAAGGGTATTGCTGAAGATGTCTTTGTGAAGGTTGGCAAGTTCCATTTTCCTGCCGACTTCGTAGTCGTTGATTTTGATGCCGATCCTCGTGTCCCCCTTATTTTGGGAAAACCATTCTTAAAAACAGCTCGTGCACTAATCGACGTCTTCGAAGGAGAAATGACTCTTAGAGTTGGCGATGAGAAATTGATCATAAACATTGAAAACACTTCGAAAGATCTTCTCGACCTTGAACGAGAAGAAATCAACCGACTTGATGTCATCGATTTTGCATGCGATGACCATATTGAAGAAGTGTTAAGTGTGCAAGGATCAATCAATTCTTCCATTGATGTCTCTCCCCCCTCTCTTACTCCATTTTTGGGAGGTGATTTCATTTTGGAAGAAATCGAAGCTTGTTTGTCGAGTGATTCTCATGTTGATTATGATTCAATCAATCCCGAGGAAGACATACTTCTCCTCGAGAAGTTGCTCAATGATGATCCTTCATCTCTTCCTCCAAAAGAACTTCATAATGTGGAAGTCAAAGATGTTGAAAAAACTGATGACTTTCCTGAGGTCGAACTCAAGGAACTTCCGCCTCATCTCGAGTACGCGTTTTTGGAGGGTGACGATAAGTTTCCCGTCATAATCGCTAAAGACTTGAATGAGGAAAATAAAACCGCTCTTCTCAAGGTTTTAAAGTCACACAAGCGAGCCATTGCTTGGAGACTTTCCGACATCAAGGGTATTAACCCGGAATTTTGTATGCACAAAATTTTGATGGAGGATGACTTTAAACCGACGGTTCAACAACAAAGACGGGTAAATCCTAAAATTCATGAGGTTATCAAGCAAGAGGTCATAAAACTTCTTGATGCCGGTTTGACTTACCCTATTTCAGATAGTCCTTGGGTGAGTCTCGTTCATTGTGTGCCCAAAAAGGGGGGCATAACGGTTGTAAAAAATGATGATAACGAGTTAATTCCGACTCGATTAGTAACGGATTGGCGCGTTTGCATTGATTATCGAAAATTAAACGACGCCACCCGTAAAGACCACTTTCCATTACCTTTCATGGATCAAATGCTCGAAAGATTGGCGGGAAACGAATACTATTGTTTCCTTGACGGTTTTTCGGGTTATTTCCAAATTCCCATCGATCCTCAAGATCAAGAAAAAACGACTTTTACGTGCCCATACGGAACATTTGCTTATCGACGCATGCCTTTTGGCCTATGCAATGCTCCGGGCACGTTTCAAAGATGCATGATGGCCATTTTTCGCGACATGATCGAGAAAACAATTGAGGTCTTCATGGATGATTTTTCGGTCGTTGGGAATTCATTCGAATCATGTCTCTCCAATTTAGACAAAATGCTTCAAAGGTGTGAAGACACCAATCTTAGTCTAAATTGGGAGAAAAGTCATTTCATGGTCAAGGAAGGAATTGTCCTTGGCCATAAGATTTCCAAGAGTGGGATTGAGGTTGATAAAGCTAAAATCGACGTCATTGCTAAGCTTCCTCCTCCCACTACTGTTAAAGGTGTTCGGAGTTTCCTGGGTCATGACGGCTTCTATCGTAGATTCATTCAAGATTTCTCAAAGATAGCTAGGCCTATGACCCGACCTCTTGAAAAAGAGACTCCATTTGTCTTCTCCGATGAGTGCATCGAAGCTTTTCAAACTCTCAAGAAAAAGCTTACCGAGGCACCCATTTTAGTTGCCCCCGATTGGGACCTACCTTTCGAACTCATGTGTGATGCAAGTGACTTTGCAATAGGTGCGGTCTTGGGGCAACGAAAAACCAAACATTTTCAGCCGATTCATTATGCTAGAAAAACCTTGACCGAAGCTCAAGCTCATTACACCACAACGGAAAAAGAATTACTTGCCGTGGTGTATGCGTTTGAGAAATTTCGGCCATATTTGATCTTGACTAAATGCATAGTGTACACGGATCACTCAGCTCTAAAATATCTCTTTGCCAAGCAAGACGCAAAGCCGAGATTGCTCCGTTGGGTTCTCCTCCTACAAGAATTTGATATCATCATTCGTGATAAAAAAGGAGCCGAGAACCTCGCTGCTGACCATCTTTCCCGATTGGAGAATCCTCATCAAGGTGTTCTTGAGAAAAAGGAAATCAATGAAACCTTTCCTCTCGAGACACTCAATGTGATTTCCTCTCATGGTGATTCTAGTACCCCATGGTTTGCCAACTTTGCAAACTACCATGCGGGGAACTTCGTTGTCAAAGGGATGACGTCCCACCAAAAGTGCAAGTTTTTCAAAGATGTTAATCACTACTTTTGGGACGATCCCTATCTGTTTAAAATTTATGCGGATCAGGTTATTCGAAGGTGTGTTCATGGCCAAGAAGCCATGGAAATCCTTAAGGCTTGTCATAATGGACCCACCGGGGGACATCATGGCCCGAACTACACCGCTCGAAAAGTATTTGAGTCCGGTTTTTATTGGCCCTCCATTTATAAAGACGCCCATGACCTAGTCAAATCTTGTGACTCGTGTCAACGTCAAGGAAAGATCACACAACGGGATGAAATGCCTCAAAACGTCATCCAAGTGTGTGAAATCTTTGATGTTTTGGGCATAGACTTTATGGGGCCGTTCCCGTCTTCACGAGGGAACAAGTACATACTCGTGGCTGTTGACTACTTGTCAAAATGGGTCGAAGCAAAAGCTCTCCCAACCAACGATGTCCGAGTAGTTGTAAAAATTTTGAAATCATTATTCTCAAGGTTTGGAACTCCCCGCACTATCATAAGCGATCGCGGTACTCACTTTGCAACGAACAATTTGCAAAGGTCATGCTCAAGTATGGTGTCACTCACCGACTTGCTACCGCCTATCACCCACAAATGAGTGGGCAAGTGGAGGTTTCAAACCGAGGTTTGAAAAGAATTCTTGAAAGAACCGTAGGCGAAAACCGTGCCTCTTGGTCGGATAAGTTAGACGATGCTCTATGGGCCTTTCGCACGGCTTATAAAACACCCATCGGTGTACTCCTTATAATCTCGTGTATGGAAAAGCTTGTCATCTACTGATTGAGCTCGAGCACAAAGCCTATTGGGCTTTGAAGAATGCAAATTTCGATCTTAAGACTGTGGGTGATCACAGGAAAGTTCAACTCAATGAACTCAATGAACTTCGTGATCAAGCTTACGAAAACTCTTTAATCTATAAAGTGAAAACCAAAAAGATCCATGACTCCAAAATTAAGAACCGCGTTTTCAACGTTGGTGACCAAGTCCTTCTTTTTAATTCTCGATTAAAGATCTTTTCGGGTAAGCTTAAAACCCGTTGGACTGGACCTTTCACCGTTGCCAAAGTTTATCCTTATGGTACCGTCGAGTTATCGCAAGACGACGGTCCAAATTTCAAAGTAAATGGGCATCGGTTGAAACACTATTTTGGAGGGGACATACCACCTATTGTCCCGGACCTCCAAACTTTCCCCATGGACCAATGAATTCGGGGATCGAGTCAAGCTAGCGACTCGATAAATAAAAACAAGTAACAACAAACATGGGTTTTCACCCGTGTATCTGATTTCCTTCTATTTTCTAACACCCTAGTGTGGGGGAGTGGCCACCCCCCGCAGCTACTCGAGATGTACATATCTTTCCAAAAAAAAAAGTGTGTTTAAATAAATAAAGTGAAAAATACAAATGATATTCCCACAGTTAGCTTTTAATATTCTCGTCTTTCATTCAAAATTTCGGCATAATCGCCGGGACTTTGAATATTGAGGACAATATTCAACTCTAAGTGTGGGGGAGGGGAAAATTCTAGCGAATTTTATCAAATTATACCGTCTAGTACCCCCGTTTTTTGCCAAAATTAAAAAAAAAAAAAAAAAAAAAAAAAAAAAAAAAAAAAAAAAAATCACTTTATCTCAAAATTTTTTGTGGTTATCAATTCGCCGTGTCTAAATGACAAAAGGGATTGGCTAATCCAGGAGCAAATGGCTCTTGGTAAAGATAACTCAAATCCGTTGATGGCTTGCAATTTGCCAAAAATTGTATGGTTCCTCAACTCCCCATTATCCTCAAAAGCTAATGAGTTGGCTAGCCCACAAGATTATGGCTTGTGGTAAAGGTCGTGGAAAAACCATAATTGGTAATCAACTCACCAAGATGTTGACTATTCCATCAAGAGTTGGCTAGTCCAGGAGCAAACGGCTTCTGGTAAAGACAAATCAAAACCGTTGAAAGCTGGTAGTTTGCTAAAAATCACATGGTCATCGGATGGACCATAATTCTTACTTGAAACCAATAGCGTCCGGCTACTCCAGAAGTAATGGCTTTTGGTAAAGAGACTTCAAATCCATTAATTTTTCTCAAAAAGATTGCTAGGGACTAGCAATAGTTTAGTGTGGGGGATTGATGAGTGTGTAAATACTCATCATTTTTAGTCAAATCTGAGCTGCAAAACGATCAAAAATACTCAAAAACGCACCAAAATGCGAAGAAAATCCCAAAGATCGTATTTTATATGTTTCTGATGCAAAACGAGTAAAAATAAACAAAAAACGAACAAAAGTTACATAATTTGCAGTTTTAGTCCCCCGACTTTCAAAATTTTACAAAACTAGTCCCTGGTCAATCATTTTCAAAGAAAAGTCAACCCTCGATCTTTAAAAGTCAAAACGAATCACAAATGATCTTTGGGTAAAATGATTTGGAAAATTACACAATTGGTCCGTGAACTTTGGACAATTGACAATTTTAGTCCCCGATGTTTCAAATGTGGAAAATTTTGTTTTTGGGTCCTTTGGTTTACCTAACTTGACATAATTAACCTTTGGATAAAGTTTGGAAAAGTGGCAGAATTGGTCCTCAGAATTTAGAAAATTGCATAAGTGGTCCTTGGGGTTTAAAAGGCTACAAACCACACAGATTTTTTGATTCAATTACTAATCCATTACAAACCTTTTAAACTAGCCCACTCTTTATTACCCTCCCAAGGCCCAAGTTACAACCAAAGCCCTTTTACCCCAAAACCCTAGCCACGTTTATGAATAAAACGTATATCTCCCATCTTCTCCACTCAGTCAAGGCTGAATAAAAAAATACCATCACTTCCCCCCCCCCCCCCCCGCCCCCCGTGACCACTTCCAGCCAACCCAACCATCACTATCCCTTCCCATCACCCTCAAAACCCTCTCCCAATCCCACTAATCCCCTCACATTTGTACCTAACACCATTAACCAGTCAAGAGAAGACATGGTGGCAATCCACAACTCGTATTTTGGGCGTCAAAGTTGGAATTAAAGGTTGAGATTGTGTTTGGAGAATTCAATGGCTAAGATTGATTTCACAAGGTCCAAGGATGCTGATGAAACCCTAAGAAGATGAAGACAAAGAGAAGCTTAATTGGTACCTACCTCCTCCAAGGTTTTAGTATAAATAGGATGTTGTTGTAATCCTAAGGGCACACCTTTAATATATCTCATCTCTTATTTTTATTGTAATCTTTGTTTTTAAATTTTCAGTTTTAAGTTGTAATCTGAGTTTTCAAGAGTTAATGAAAGTTGAGTTTAAATTTCTCTCAATTCTTGTTTAAAGTTTCAAATTTTCTCTTTATGTTGCTTGGTTATGGGTATTTGATTTAATTCGTGTGAAAACAAAAGCCAGAGAAAAGTAAGAAAAAAAATTCAGAAAAGAAAAAAAATGTTGAATGAAGAAAAGATGGTGAGTAGCAGAAGGAATGGAGCACGGTTTAGAGCTCATGGGAGCGTATGGGATTGGTTCTTTGTTCTTTGTGTTGTCAGCTCTCGACTTGGGTATCAAGTAGGTTCCACCCAACTTCATTTATCAATTATTTGAATTATTAGTTGTTGCTTGTTGATTCCTTTATTTCCAGCTAAGTTTAGAAGTCATAAATATTGATTAAGTACTCTTGTTTAAGGAGTCAGTGGTTGGTTTTGAAAATTGTGGGAAGCAGTCGAATATAAGTATGTTTTGAACTATTAATTAGGTTGAATTGGTACGATTATTTGTGGTTAAACATTGTTCTCAGGGTAACACTAGTTCATTTCAAGCAAGGGATTGGTAAATTTTAGCCTCAAATCAAAAATTTGAAAATTCTTGAAAGGTTGAATAAGTATACTCAGTTTTCGCAACGATTTCAAAGCAATCTTTAGAATTCGTTACTCAGTAAAATTAGAATAGGTTTGATGATTTATGAGCTCTACCAGCTTGAGATTCATGGACGAGAATAAAATTTGATTTTGAATAAACATTGGTCACTTAGATTAAGCTTCGAAGTGGACTGCTTGGAAATTTACTGCCCTGAACCCAGCACCCATTTTTTCTGACCCATTTTTGATTTAATCATGAACTGATGTCAGTATACGAACTCTAGGCTGGAATTGTGGTGCTTTGGGAAGTCTGTTAGGGTACCTTGTTGAAACTGGCATTTGTTTGGCTTTATTAGCTTGTTTCTCAGCCCATTGTTGCCCCTCAAAGCTTGTAATTTAGACCACTGCTGCTACTACTCTATTTCTATTGAAATGATCTGATTGCTTGTTTGTCAGTCCCATAATCGTTGCCTCTTGTAGTCATATAAATCTTGTTGTTGTTTTTCTTTGTGTTAATGCTCTCATTGTTTGATATTATTGAATTGCTTAGCAATAAGTTTGTCTTGGCTTCCTTAGTTTGGTGTTTGGTTTAGCAGTTTCAAAAAGAAAAAGAAAAGTAGTAATTGTTGATTTCATTGGAGATTTTCAGAAATCGTGTGTTTGAGTTTTTCTGTGATTGGAAAAATAAGAAAATTGAAAAGAAAAAAAAAAGTAATTGAAAAAACTGATGTGGGTGGGATTCGAACCCAACCCACTCAGCTCACAGACTCAACACAGCATCCACAAACCAACTCGCCCTTGGGACTTTTTCTCAATTGTTTCTCCTAGTTAATTCTTTTATATAGTATTTGCCTTTGTACTTTCTTTTAGCTTATGAAATCTGTTTAGACTTGTATAAGCTTATTTGTGAGGGCTTTTTCTAATTCAAAATTTTTATTAAGTTTACAATAGAGTAAAATAATTTTCATATAAATTTTAGAATTTTCTCATTGTTAAAATTTTTATTAGAATTTAATTTAAGTAAATTAGTATTTAACGTGTAATAAATAGAATTTTACTGGAAAATTAATTTTCTTTTTTTTTAAATTTTATTTTGTCTTGTAGTACGTTAGAAAATCATTCGTGAACCTGTAAGGTGTTTGGAACTCAAAATTTACGTTTTATTTTGCGCTCTCGCGTAAATTTTTAGTTAAACGTTACGTTTTTAATTTAGTTTACGTTTTAGGGTTTCTGATACCTAATTATGTTCTCCCATAGTGTTTTAGGTATTTCTTAGTTTAGTTAGTTGCCTCAGGTTAATTTATGTTTACTTTCGTTCGTTAATTTTCAAATTCGTTAATTCAACGAACCATAAAACCAAATAACCTTTCCAATCATACAAGATTTTAATCCAAATCTCTTTCGAAGCTTTCCATTCACACCTCGTTGGGGTACGACCCGGGAAATCACTTCCCGGTCTCACAATTTGAATATCACTTTCACAAGTTTTGCGAGGTAATCGTTTTCCTAAACAGTTTACTCGTATTACTTCACGATTATTTGTCTCACGAAAAATTGTTGATATTTTGATAAAATTGTTGTTTGCACACACCAAAAGACAGCGAATCAATGTGCTAGTCAAAGTTGGGAAATTCAAATTCCCGGTCGACTTCGTAATCTTAGAGATGGAGAAGGATGACTTGGTACCCATCATCTTAGGGAGACCATTTCTTGCTACCGCTAGTGCTGTCATTGATGTTTATGACGGCAAGTTAACCTTGCGAGTGGGAACCGATAGCACAACTTCGACATTAAGGACTCTATGGATCTCTCTCTCGAAGCAGCTAACCGGCTCTATTTCATTGGGGAGGTTTATGAACTCACAGATGTCATTGATAGCTGTGTTGATGAGCAAATCGAGGAAGGCTGGTTACGGGTTAAGAGTTTTCTACCTTTGCTAGAGGTGGAAAAGATGGAGGATATTGGTGCAGTCTCCTTCTACCCTAGACAAGAGGCCACGGAGCATCTCGAGCTCCGAAAGCCCGAAAACAAGCTTAAGCCTTCTATTATCGAACCTCCTGAGTTAGATCTTAAGGAACTTCCTAACCATTTGGAGTATGCCTTCCTTCAGGGAGAGGACCAACTGCCGGTAATCATAAACTCTTCCCACGAACATGAACAAAAAGGTAAACTCTTAGAGGTCCTAAAGATATATAAGGGAGTGCTTGCATGGAGTGTAGCCGACATTAAGGGGATTGATTCAACTTTTTCCACACATAAGATTCTCATGGAAGAAGATTATAAACCTACCGTGCAACCCCAGAGGCGGGTGAACCCCAACATTAAGGAAGTGGTAAAGAAAGAAGTCACCAAACTTCTGGATGCAGGATTGATCTACCCAATCTCGGACAGCCCATGGGTTAGTCCTGTACAGGTTGTACCTAAGAAGGGTGGAATGACTGTAGTTAAGAAGGACAAGGGTGAGATGGTACCCCAGAGAACAGTTACTGGATGGCGGGTATGCATTGATTATAGAAAGCTCAATGATGCCATGAGGAAAGATCACTTTCCCTTACCATTCATTGACCAAATGTTAGAGAGATTGTCTGGGCACGAGTACTATTGCTTCTTGGATGGATTCTCAGGGTATTTTCAAATTCCCATAGCACCTGAGGACCAAGAAAAGACCACGTTTACTTGCCCTTATGGAACGTTCGCCTACAAAAGAATGCCTTTTGGGCTATGTAATGCCCCCGCCACTTTTCAATGATGCATGACCGCAATCTTTCACGAACTCATGGAAGACAGCATGGAAGTGTTCATGGATGACTTTTCGGTCTTCGGGAACTCCTTCGACCGTTGTATTTCTAACCTAGAAAAAATGCTTAAACGCTGTGAGGAAACCAACTTGGTGTTAAACTGGGAAAAGTGTCATTCATGGTGAAAGAAGGGATTGTGTTAGGGTATAAGATCTCAGGGAATGGGATAGAGGTGGACCAAGCTAAAGCTGAAGCTATATCTAAGTTACCATACTCCACGACTGTTAAAGCAATACGCAGCTTCTTGGGGCACGCCGAGTTTTATCGGAGATTCATCAAAGACTTCTCCAAAATAGCTCGGCCAATGACTCAATTGCTCATGAAGGATGCTCCATTCGATTTCTCCCAAGAATGCAAGGATGCATTCGATCTCTTAAAAAAGGAGCTCACACAAGCTCCAATCATGATTACACCCAACTGGGAGTTACCGTTTGAAATCATGTGTGACGCTAGCGATTTCACTGTGGGGGCTGTATTGGGCCAACGGCGTGACAAGCTATTCCAACCTATTTACTACGCTAGCAAAACCATGAATCCCGCTCAAGAGAATTACTTCACCACCGAAAAGGAATTGTTAGCCGTAGTGTTCGCATTCGACAAATTCCGGTAATATCTTGTCCTTTCAAAGACAGTCGTTTTCACTGATCACTCGGCTCTTCGATATCTTTTTGCTAAGCAGGATGCTAAGCCACGACTAATTCGGTGGATCTTGTTGTTACAAGAATTCGATGTTGAGATTTGTGATAAGAGGGGGCAGAAAATTTGGCCGCAGATCATCTATCTCGTCTTGAAAACCCCTTGAATAAGCACAATAGAAGTGAGATTAGGGATTCATTTCCTGACGAACAACTCATGTCAATGATTGATTCGGAGCCTTGGTACGCCGATTTTGCCAACTATCTCGCAAGCAGACTCGTTCCATAACACCTGACTAGGTACGAAAGAAAAAGGTTCTTTTCTCAGTTAAAATACTACTTCTGGGACGAACCATTTTTATTCCGAAGGTGTCCTGACCAAATAATAAGACGTTGTGTTTCAGAAAGTGAGGCAGTAAAGATTATGAGGGAATGTCACTCTAGTCCCTCTGGAGGGCATCATGGGATAAGCACCACCGCTCGAAAGATTTTCGACGCGGGATTCTATTGGCCCACAATTTTCCGTGATGTCAAAGAAATGGTACAGACAAGCGATGCATGTCAACGGGCCGGGAACATATCACATAGGGATGAAGCGCCTCAGAATTTTATACAAGTATGTGAGGTCTTCGATGTCTGGGGAATTGACTTCATGGGACCCTTTCCATCTTTAGGGGGGAACGAATACCTTTTAGTTGCCATCGATTATGTTTCAAAATGGGTAGAAGCACAAGCCCTTAGGACCAACGATGCCAGGGTAGTTATTCATTTTCTGAAAAAGCTTTTCGCTAGATTCGGTATTCCTAAAGCCCTCATCAGTGATAGGGGGACCCACTTTTGCAATGCGCAAATGGAAAAGGTCATGAGGAGGTATGGGGTGTCCCATCGGTTTTCCACCGCCTATCATCCACAAACCAATGGCCAGGTCGAAAACACGAACAGGGCTATTAAAAGTATACTTGAAAAAACAGTTAGTCAGAATAGAAAAGACTGGTCATTTAAACTCAACGAAGCCTTATGGGCATTCCGAACCGCCTACAAGACACCTATTGGAACTACCCCGTTTCGCATGGTGTATGGTAAGGCATGTCACTTGCCAGTAGAATTAGAACATAAGGCTTATTGGGCACTTAAGCCATGTAACTTAGATTATAAAATTGCCGGAACCAATAGGTTCTTGCAATTACATGAGCTTGATGAGCTTAGATAAGAAGCCTGTGAGTCTTCCATTACATATAAAGAAAGGGCAAAAAGATGGCATGACCAAAGAATTAAGAAACCCAAGGAATTTTTAGAAGGGGACAAAGTCCTATTATACAATTATCGGTTAAGATTATTTCCAGGGAAACTCAAGTCTAGATGGTATGGACCATTTATGGTGAAAAGTTCCTCTAAAACAGGAGCCGTTGTGCTATTAGACGATGAAGGTAGAGAATTTACTGTTAACATACAACGTGTAAAACATTATCAAGAAAATAATAATGAAATGATTGTTGAGGAAGATGTAACGTTTGAGGATGAGGTCACGTAGTAACCCATGACCTTGAGTCTAGCTACAAGACTCGTAAATAAAGAAAAGCGATTCTTGGGAGGCAACCAATTATTTTGTGTGATTTTATTTTGTTTGTTTGTTAATTGCTTCCGTATGCATGTTTTATTTTTATTGTTGGTAGAATGTTTCAAAACTAAATAGTGGAAATACTTTACTTTATTGTTTTGGCCTAGTCTTAACTTCACCAAAAGGTATTTTTGCAAAAGATAAGTGTAAGGTGAAACCCCAAATATGTTTTTAAGAAACAAACCGATCATGATTCTCCACAATATTAAGTGAACATGTATATTCGTATTTGTTAGAGTCAAATGCTTGTATCGAGTCATAATGAAGTTTTGCAGGATTTTCCAGGAAGTAGAACCAAGTTTTTCCAGAAATTTTCCGGAAACTTAACATAAGAATTTCTGCAGGTAACTTCTGACGGCCTCATGAGTTTACTCTTGACGGCGTCACGTGTAAAAATCTGGAAATTTTACCAGTTTTGTCTTTCTAACGGAGTCTTAAAGTTTTTGTTGAATTATTAGTTTTATAATCTCTAGGAAATCTGCAAACATCATTCCACAAGCATTATCTTATTTTGTTTTCTAGGATTTAGTAACATATGTAGATTGCCACCGATTTTATGCGAGGTTGCCTTGTCTGTTTTCTCAGGATTTACAGGTTATGTATAACAAGAAGATGATTTATTTTTCTGGAAGGGAAGCTTTGATTGTTCATTTTCTTGGAGGAATATCTAACCTGGCCACCTTATTATCTATACCGAGCGAATCAGGGGAGTATTTGATTTCATTTGTTTTACTTATTTCACTTTTACATTCTTTACTTGAACATTAGGGACAATGTTCATCTTAAGTGTAAGGGGAGGGTAAAATGATGATACCTTACAGATACACTTTCGCTTGAGTTTGTTTGTTTGATGGTAGATGTGTAATAAAACTATGAGAAATACTTTTTAGTGTAATTTTAGTGCCAAATTTAAAATTTTTTACAACATTTAGGAGTGAAACTTTAGCCATAGCAAGCGTCTCATGGATAGGAGATTGTATGACTAGCACATAACCGTATCATTCAGAAAAATTTTCCACCCAAATATGTGAGGTTCGCCTTTAGATTTGATAGGAAAAGCATTTACTATTAGTGCTTATGAGTGTACCGGTAGCATTTAGATTCTAGAACTTGAGTTAGTGATGCATCCCGAGACCGCTAGTGAGACTACATTCGTGTAGTAGGATTTACTACATGATAAGAGGCATTAGGATCACCCTTGTGTCAAACTCGTATCATAATTACTTGACCATTTAAGTCATATTACTTGGCTAGTTAAGTCAACTAATTTTTCCCACACCTTAGCGTTGTACTCATTTTTAGTACACGAAACCCCTAGTACACCCCTCCGAGCCTATCTTTTCATTTCTAACTTTAAGCATTTTACTTAAAGGAAGAATTTGTTACACCCCACTTAAATGTACACCCAAATCGCCTTAGCCTTCCGTGTATGCACTCATCTTTAGTGCATTGTTGTTATTTGTTAAACCCTTAGTTAATTATCTAATTGATTACATGGTTGCTAAGTCGAGTCATATCCTTGTACATATTGTTTTGGGACGATTGGGACTCATGGGTAAAGTACTTATTTTATGGAGTAATGGGGAAGAACATCATATTATTACCCCCGTATGTACGTTAATCTTAAAAGTACTCCAAGTGTTTTGATTTTCTTAATTCGAGTCATTAGATTAGTTTATTGTAAAGTATGTAAAAATTCAAGTGTAAGGGGAATGTTCATCCCCTATGCTGTATTATTTTGGATGGTAAGGTAAGAGTGTATGCAAAAAAATAAAAAATAAAAAAAATAAAAAGAAAATAAATAAATAAATAAATAAATAAATCGAAAAATCAAGAAAAAGAAAAAAAAATAGAAAAAGAAAAGAGAAAAAACATACGGACTACCATCCCGTTTCATTCTATGTTTACTTTATGTTTTTGTTATTTTTCATTTATTAGCTTAAGTCGAGTCTAGTCTTGGCTTAGCAACGCCATATTGTACATGTAATTAACCAAGATTGTTAACTCGCCACCAGTAAAGACTGCCTATATCCAACAAAACAGTGTATTCCATATCACTACACCTAACGTTACCTTTAAAAGACCTCTTTGATAGTTTATCCTAGGTGCTTACGCCATGTGGTGGAGGTTTGATCCTTTCCCAAGCCTATGGTAATCTATTTTGCTATGACAGGTAGTGAGAGATGTTTTCCATTTCCATAATGTGATATATACTTTATTACACCCGAGAGATGTGAGTATCTAAACACTATTTGTGAGGTGCTAGTATATGACCTCCGTGCTTGTCTTTGGTCTTTAGTGGAACGATTATTTGTTGTAATTACTTTTATATTAGTGTTAAATGACCCCTAACTTGTATTTTGATTAGAATAAAAGCGCATTTGCTTGAGGACAAGCAAATCTCAAGTGTAAGGGTATATGATGGCAAAAAATGAACCACTTTTAGGGGGTCATTTAAGCCAGGAATTGAATTTATTTGATCAAATATTACCCTAAATCGTTCCTTTTGTGACTTTAGGTACTTTGGGAGTGAAATCTGGAAAAGGAAGCAATTCGGACGTTTTTGGAGCATAAAAGTGAAGAAAACGCCAAAGACTTAATTTTCCATGCTGAGAATAGTACCTGATGGCGTCAAGAGGAAATTCATGACGGCGTCAAGAGTAAAAGTGGTGACGATCCAGTACAAACCTGACGGCGTCACAAGTAGGGCGTCAAGAGATAATTTTGTGACGGCCTGCATAAGGAGACCACATGACGGCGTCAGACCCAGGTCTAGGCAGTCCGAGGAACTATTTGGCGGTGAGATGACGGTGTCAGACATTTGTTCTTGACGCCGTCACCTTCTAAACTCTATATATAGTTTTCTAATTTTCATTCATTAGGGAGGAACTTGTGTGGAGAAACCCTAGGGCCGAACTTTGTGAACCCTAGCTCGTATTTTACAGTATATTCAAGGGTTTTCACCCCTTGAATCCTTTCATGTGCTATTAAGATAAGTCTTCTCTTAATTCAATCAATATGTCTATGTGTTGGTTGTCTATATCTTGTGCTTGTCTTGATTTCAACATGCTAGGCTAGATTTATCTTGTGTTTGCTTAGATCTAATGAAACCTAGATGTTAATTATGTGTTGCTTACTTGTTTATGGTTGTATTGGATGAATGATTTCAATGTTAGGCTTAAGAAAACTGGCAGATCTCCATTGTGTAACATGCTTGAACGTCTTAGGAAACATGAACCGATGTGTACTAGGTTTTATTGGTTGTATTTAATGCATGAGTAAATTCTAATGATCCCATGTTAGGAGCTTCTTAGCCGGCTTGACATAGGAGTGAAGTAGGCACTCATAGGATTAGGGAAGTAAGTACGCCACCCCATGAATGGTATTAAGGAATACAATTCGTCATCCACGCAACTATAACAAGTAATTAACGTGTAAAAGATATCTAGGGAGTAGTGAAATCTAAGTAAACACATTTCTCCCACATATTGCTCACAACCTTAGTTTAAATTAGTTTTATTTTCATTCTAGTATTTTATTTTGATTGTATCTTAGTATTGGGTTAGTTGACTAGCAACTAATTCCGCCCAAATCCTTCAAAACCTGAGATTTTAATTTGCTTTCTAAAAAATATAAAAATACAAAAAGAATCATCCCTCATCTCTAGACCTAGTCTTTAGGTTTTCTAATCCTAGCGACACTATTCCTAGCTGAACGATCAATCCCCCGGTACTTGTCATTATACTATACTACATCGATCAAGTACACTGCCTGGTGGGGGTTGCAAGCTTCTCAAGATCCCTTGAGAGGTAAAGCCTGGAGCAATCCCTACGCATCAAGAGTTTTGATGATACATAAAATTTTAAGAAATCATTCTCCCCCTCAATCAATGACGGATGTTAAAACTGAAATATTTTCATAAAATATGAAAGTCATTGATTGAGTGAAAATTTTATCAAATATTTGAGTTCAATTTGATTTTTAATCAAAATCTCATGGTACCACCAAGTTTTGCACAAATATTTTCCGGAAAAATCATAGAAGGGAAAGTATTTGGCGATAAAAAGAAGACTTCTCTTCTTTATCAAGAAATAATGCACTGAAACGTACATTTGATCGAGGATGCACAAATATAAAGTAATTCTCGCTCGGATGAACGGCACCCTTTGCTAGGAACAACCGTCTTTTTGGCGACATGTTTTCCTCATTTTTGAAAAACCGGGTTGCTATTTGAAGTAATAGCAAGCCATAATTTTGAAGTCCGGGTTGCAGCCTGAAATGACTACAAGCCGTAATATTGAAAAATATTTTAAGATACGACATGTTTTAGAAAAAAAACTTTATTTGAAACCGAAAAACTCTTGCTCAAGCATATGTATGATTCCGTGTCATTATTGAATGACATTTCTAGAAACGTACATAATATTGATTACACAAGAGACATGTCGAGAGAAGAATATTTTTGGATTTTTGTGAATTTTCAGATTTTTATGGATTTTATAAGTTTTATATTTTTCTATTTTTCTTTTTGATTTTATAATCTATATACAAGGATACAAATTAGTTTAAGAGGATGTTGACATGAGTACCGAAATGAGATTATCGTTCAGCACGTTGTAGAAGTATGTAGTCAACATCTCTTAAACTTTCACCACCAAAGCTTTCGAGGCTCCTGAATAATCGTCTGAATCAGTAGATGCCATGATATAATCTTAAATGGGATTTTACAACTCTTGTAACTTAAACCGAGAGATCGATTCTCTCCCGGGATTTTACTAAAGTCAACAAAAGAAACCGAAAGATGTAATATGCAAGTTAGACTTAGAGAGAGATCTTGGATAAGTGACAATTAGCATTAAGTGTCAAGTCGCGACAAGTCAAGTTACAATAGATCCAATCGTAATAAGTCAAGTCGTAAAGATTAACTCACAACGTCAAATTACAATCAGACTAATCGAAACGACTTAAGTCACAACAATTCACCAAACACAAGTAGTTAATAAATCACTAGAATCTCACAACTGAGTTAATCGCTAGACACCCACCAAATTTCTGAAAGTTTTTATTGCCTCCTCAATGTGAAGCTTTGGTAGCTTCCCCCCAAACCGACAATCACCTACATGAGACCACTTCCCCAAGTAGTTGAAGTGATGCAAAAAGTCTCATTGTATGACGCTCAAAGACCCAAAGGAAATGATAGCACCGAAGTAACAAGGTGAACCATGGATCATCTCTGCGGTTATCAATCCCAGAATGTGTGATGAAGCCTGATCACATGACCATGTTGTGCATCCCCAATGTACACATTACTTTGAGGTTTAAAGCAGTTGTCTATTAGGGGAATAAGATATCAACATCTTCATTTCACTAAATGCATTCCAGTTATCTTACACATACCAACTCAATCCATCTTGTGCGCATGTATCCAACACAAGAAGAAATGATGACACCAAAGTAATAGGTTGAAGCACTAATCATCTCCGCGGATATCACCTCCGGAATATATGATTAAGCCCGATCACATGAACCTGTTGCGCATCCTTGATGTACACAAATCTCTCCCCTGATGGTTGCAATCTCATCAGAATCAGCATAACATTGTGTACATGAAGCATTAACCAGAAGCACTTTACCATAAATCATATCAACTCATATGAAGATATCGATAAGCAATATCATCTCACTCTCCAATTGTTCTTCTTATATTTCTTCCCACCGAAAGCTGAAGTAATACATACCACAAGTGTCAAGAGAACACTTCCCCCACATAGTTGGAATGATACACCAAACGCCACAAGTTAATACACTGATATTCTCTGCGGTTATGACATTTGTCTTCCCGGGATAACTTCAATAAAGAAGAAGTATTAAGTTCATCACGTGTACTCTTAATGCATTCAGATGTATGTCTCCTTCCCCCTTGCTGGTTTTGATACCTCAGAATCAGCAACATATATTAGAAGAACATCATTTGCTCAGATATATCCTGTGAGAATCAATTGCTGTAGAAACTCTCTATGACTATCATTACCAACCCTTGTGTAGGCTATTTGAAGTGACCACAGATGAAGTAAACCCGATATACCAAACTTGAAACTGAAGAAGAATTCCCCAAATCCGTAACTTAAGCTTGCACTGTTGTTGATTAAAGAACGATGTAGAAGAATAAGTACAACACCTCTTAAGACTATCCACATCCGCATTTGCGTGTGACACTGAGCACTACAATGTAACTCCTTGAAGTGATAGCTATAGCCCGTGAGTACTACAATGTAACTCCTTCCATCGGGTATAACTAGATAATCCAAGTCCCAATCATAAACTTTAAGAGTTCATGCAAGTCATCAATCGATACATGAAGTTTCGATGATGAAATAAGTAGACGCCTTCGTAAAATACTCTTCAACCTCAATTAAGGGATGCCAAATAAACTCCGTGATCACTTGACATTTCATGTCCAAATTGTTAACCGTTTTGACATTTTAGTCGACATTTTCCGTAATGTCCTTCAGGTTGATTTCCAAAGTGCACATTTGGAGGAACAACAATCTGTGATGAAATAGAACAAAGAGACGGATCATTATTCATGTGTGCAACTTTACAATCATGATAGTCATCATCAACACCTTGAGGAAGAACTAGAGATTGCGTTACTTGAGTAGTCTGAGTAATACTTCTAAATGGTGCATCTTGATCAATGGAGATTGGGGAAGGTGAACAAGTTGAGACAGCAGGAACCGGAGCAACAGCTTCAGGAACTACATGATCAACATTCGTTGAAGCTTTGAAGTATTCATCAAACATAATCCCAGTCATCCTTAGTACATAGAACATTAGGTGTTGGAGGAGAGTCATATGACCATTCTTTAATCACCAATCACCATGTGGTATATTCACCCTTCTCCCCCTCAAAAATTGCAAGCGAGGTTTGCCATTTTTGAGTGAGCAAGTGAATAAGAATACAATTAATCATATATTTTATTCACACTTCTCCCCCTCAAAAATTGCATATGAGGTTGCCACTTTTGAATGAGCATGTGAATAAGAATACACTCAATCATGTAGTTTATTCACCCTTCTCCCCCTCAAAAATTGCATACGAAGTTTGCCATTTTTGATTGAGCAAGTGAATACGAATTCAAGCAAAGATGAGTAGATCCATTTGTTGACTGACCGAACATGGAGGAAACATGAACCGTATTGTAGAGAATGGTCAAAACTAAGAAGATTTCTCTTCTTCTGAAGATAAGGCGCACTGAATCATACACCTTTCTTTTCTTTGATGAACGGGGCCAGAAGTGTTGTCAGCAGACGCCATAATGATAACATTGAAGACCGAGGCTTGAACTGATTTGTTCAAATGTCATAGTCGTTGAAGAACGAGGCCTGAACTGAATTGAACAGATGTCATAGTACAGATACATCAACATTGACATTCCTGACCTCCTGAAGCAAGAGACATGCTTGCTTTAGGCCTCCAGACTTTGAGTCTTCTTATGTAGTGACTGATTGATGTACCTGCAACTGAGTAAGGAGTACCTGCACTAACATCACAAACTTGATTGCATATATATGGGTTAGTGACAACAGTATCCAAACCCTTGGGGGTTTTACGGTCAACCATGGCATTGACATCAGTAAGCACCTTTCCGGTAGGTATTCACTTAAGTCCAACGTACTTAAAACTTCTACCAGTTGGAATCCACTTATGGAAAGGTCTCAGATTACTAAGCTTCTTATGCATAGTGGAAGGCTTATCGATGTTCCTAGTCTCCAAAGGTTTAGCAGTTTGTATCCATCTAGGAGAAGATTTAGGTTTGTGTTGCTTCTTATACATTATGGATGACTTGTTGTAATTCCTAGACTTAACAGGTTGAACCTTAGCAATGTTCCTTAATAAACTAGGAGGCATCTTACAAGGTTGAGAGCCTAAGATACCATCCTTTTGAAGTAGTGCCCTTTTCCTAGCCTTTTCTAGATCATAGTTCTTGTACAAGTCACTAATATCATAGGAGTTTTGAATCTTAATGCTTGGTTTCGAAACTGTTTTAGAACTAATCCTAGAGGAGCGGGCTGTAGGGGTAACTACTTGTTGAGGCTTAGCATAACTAGAAGCAATAATCTTAGGCAAATAATGTATAGTGACTGGTTTTGACAAAACTTGTTCCGCATCAACTTGGGAGGCAAACCGAGTTTTTGAAAATTTTTGTCGTTCAGATCTAAACGCAGTCGGTTGCCTAACAACAGATTGGTTTCTATTCGATTGGGAAATTGGTTTCCCCAAGATTGATGTTTTTGCAAACTTAGTGTTCACACTATCTCCTGTTGCTTTTCTAAGCTCGTTTTTTAATGATGTAATAGTGAAACCCTTTTCTAGAAGTTGAGCTTTGAATTCATCATTTTTGGCAATCAAAGCAGTTATCTGTTCTATAGTCTTAGTTTTCGTTTCTTTGATTGAATCACACAAGTCTTTATAATGAATTTTCAATGACTCATTTTCCTTAAGTAACTCAGCCACATAGTGTTCCAATTCAAAATTTCTTGTTGCAAAAGTCTTACTGACATGATTATCCTCAACTTCATTACACACATCACACATCTCAGAAATACGTTTTTTCAGGTTGTTGATTGTCAAGTTTTTGGCTTCCAGATGAGCTTTCAAATCATTTATCATAAAGAATTCATGGAAGTCAAGAAGTTCCGGATTTTTACACGGTTGATTAGTTTGAAAACTTTCTTCCTTTTGTTGCATTGCAATTTCAAGTGAAATACAATGTTTTTCAAGTTGTGCAAATTTGTTTTAAAGTTTGTTAAAAACTTCCTTATCAACCACATCATTTGATTTAAAACACTCAGCAATAAACAAAGGATTAACACAATGTTTTTCAAGTTGTGCAAATTTGTTTTAAAGTTCATTAAAAACTTCTTTATCAACTACATCATTTGATATAAAAGACTCAGTCATAAACAAAGAACTCAACTCGTCATCATGTTCAGTATCCTGATCACTTTCTCCGCCTTTATGACTCATATTTGTTGAATTAGAGATGGTATTGTTATCAGTCTTTTCCAACACATTTGTGTCATAACTAGGCTTAAAATGATCAGTATGCTGCCGTACATTAGAAAACACATTATGTTGATCAGTCAAGGGTACCTCAGCACATGACTCCTGTTCTTTTACCGGCCTAAAATCTGCATCCATATCATGTGTAACACGAGTCACTGAACTGCTGGTAGTGTCAAGCTTAGCTGTCTTTGATCCTTTGCATTTAGTGATAACTGATCCAATATTCGATGCTTTACCCGAATCAACAACACCATCACATGATTGCACCCGACTTTCTTTCATCTTGATGTCATACTTAGGTTTGTCTTGTGCTCTCTTCTCAATGTACCTCGTGACATTACCCATGAGTTGGAGTAGTGAATCTCTGAACATGTCAACCTCAATACCCGTGTGATCAGCAAAACACTTTTCCGTCATCTGACTATAATGGTCATATTCCAGTGTGAATTTCAAGTCGATGAACACTCGGAGTTGTTTGTTGATCACACTGAAAGCAGCCATCGATCCATTTTTGAAAGATTCTCCTTTGTCAAGTTGTTGTCGTAAATGATTTAAGTTAAGAATCATTGTGTCTGTGAAAGTCTGAACATCTTGACCAAAGAGTGTTGCAAGTGCACGTTCGAATCCCATCTTGAATCCAGTTCCCTCTAAAAGTACTGATAGGTGTGAATGAAGTTGTTGAAAACATTCTATGCAACAATCTTTTGCATTATCGAGCAATTTAAGTGGCTGGTGAAGTACATTCTCAGATCTGACAGAGTCTGAAGTAGTAGACATGATGTAACCGTGTACGGGATTTTACAATTATATGATTTAAACCGAAAATAATTCTTTTGCGGGATGTTACAAAATCAAGAAGAAACCGTGAAACCCTGAGGAATTGAGCTGAACGTGTGATAATAGCCGTAGGATCAGTACAATGATTAGAGGTTGTATGTGATAATCGTAAGATCGATCAGTTGAGGGAGATTTACACTAGTCACCGTGTATTTCAGACAACGTTCGAGTATCAAAATCCGAGTAACCTCAGTAATTATATCCAATACACCCGAAAATATCTCAACCCCAAAATAACTCTCAATTACGGATTCTTGAAGCTCAATTAAACCCGTTGTTCAAAATCATGCCCGAGAATATAACACAACAAACCCTTTATATACAAAGCTAAAAAATGTATGTCCCTTGATATAACACACCAACGCAAGAAAAACAAATCTGTCCCTTTATGTATTAACAGCCCAACTGCTCAATACGAAGTCTGAAGCCCAAAAATTGATAACACTGGACAGCCCAAGTAACATGTCTCGTTCAAGCCCAATTCTAATACACATGGAAACGTCTTTTACTAACACAGCCCAAGTCTATAATGATAATTACCCTAATAAGTAATATAATACCTCACTTCCTAATTAGATCAAACCCTAATCAATAATCATATCAAAATACGTAGCCACACAACTCTCTTTACCAAACACAGAGAGGAAAAAAAACAACAAATCGTCCCTTGTGTGATTTTAATGTATCCTATCAACACACAAACACAAGCAAAACGTCCCTTATCTTATCCAAAAAAATCTGATCCGAGCACAAGGTTACTTTCTTCGTGGCATCAAGCTCGTGATAAAGGATCAAATGTTGGTTTGTTAAGACCTGTTTATGTACTTGAACCTAAAGAAAAAAATGAGGCATGAAGTGATGTTGTTCTTTCTTTGTGTTTTGAATAATGAAAATGAAACAAGGTTTCTCACAGTGATCTATGATGTAAATCTCTTTTATACACGTTTTAATAACGAAACATTAATATTGGATTGAGATATATTGAGCTCGTTGATGATTTCTTAATATTGTTTCTTTGTTATGTTTCTGTTTTAAGACCGGATGAAAGAAGAGTATGGAACCTTTTGGTTTTGATCTTACTTTGTGAATCGGACAGTATCAAAAGGAGTTTAGGCGTCAACAAGATCGATGATGTGTTAGTTATCGCGTGTATGAATATCTTATCGGTTCTGAAAATCTCATACGAGATGCACGTGATAACCAGTCTGAGATCTTGTGACAGTTGTGAGACGTGAAAAGTTGGAAAATTTAAACGCAATAGCAAAAGTTAAACGCAGTGTTTGGTTTGGGTTAAACACAAAACAAAATAATCGCTACTTAAGATAACCGCAATAGCAAAAGTTAAACGCAGCTCAGAGTTAACCACAAAAAAAATGAAACCACAAGTAGCCAACCGCAGGATCAGATGAGAACAACCTATGAAAATGCAAGAATGAAGTTGTCTCAATAAAAGTTAAACGCTAGTTCCATAAGATAACAAACCAGTCACTATCATCCACTTTCGTCTTTTACCCGATTTTGAGCTAATCTCAACCAAGGGACAAACTAATAACAACCAAGAATAACCATTAAAAATGCCATGAATTCAGTCCAAAACAGCCACAAAGAAAATGAAATGATAAATCCAATGACTAAGATAAGCTTTTGTAGTGATCCTAAAAGCAAAAGTACAAGTGACTAACAACCTTAACCACAAACAAAGCTCAAATAAGGATGAATAAAGCAATAGAATTCGAACCAAAAAAAATAGAACCACAAAAACCAATTACAAATTTGAGCACCAACAATCCTAGGATAAAACCTTGGCTCATGATACCAATTGTAGTATACTCATAATTATAACATGTATGGTTATTGTGATTATGGTTCGAATTGTATTAGAATTTAGAGAGAGAAAGAGAGTTGGGAGGATTTCCTAGAGAGAGAAAGTGATGAGAGAAAATGTGAAATATTAGATTGAAAGAATGGAAAGCTCCAACCCTCCACATGTGGAGAGCGGTATTTATACTTACAACATAAACGCCCACACCCGGGCTGTGGATCAGGCATACAATGGTTAAAGACCCGTCCTTCTTCCACAGTGTTACTTAAACTAATACTAATTAACTAATATATAAACTAACTACTTAATGCTATTGTGGAAAACTAGAAGGGGGGTTGAATAGTTTACCGCTTTTTCGATTCTTATTTGCTTAAATAATCTTTGAGAACTTGACATTTGGTTAAAGATATAAACACAACTTAATATGTTTGATTCTTTGAAAAGACTTTACATGTAGATAACCATTCTAACTTAACTTGTTTTATACTTTGAAAAGCTTTACTTGTAATGATTCTAACTTTGCTTGTTTAGTTCTTTGAAAAGCTTTACTTATGTTGAAAGATATAAGAACAATATTACTTGTTTTGGTTCTTTGAAAAGCTTTATATGTGATCAACAATTCTAACTAAACAACAACATATAATAAGCAAAGATAGAGAAAGAAACAATCAAACCACAACACGATAGTTTATCGTGGTTCGGCTACAAGGACTCTTTTTCCTTGCCCTACATCCACGCCCCGAGTTTCCAACTCGAGAGTTATAAACACTAATCAACAAGCTCCTTTCACCGGCGGAGAAAACCTTTACAACGTCGCTTACACTTTTATCGACACTAAGCTAGATGTCGAGTTCTTTTACAAGGGTACAACCACTCCCATTCATCGCTTACACTTTTACCGACAAAAAGCTAGATGTCGAGTTCTTTTCCAAGGGTACAACCACTCCCGTTAGTTCTTTTACTAGGGTACAACAACTCCCGACACACTACGTATTTTGAGGCCTAAAATACTAACCACTTACTTCTATATACATGACACACATGAAGTATAAACTACCAAAGCTTATACATGACCAAGCTACCAAGACTTGCAACTTTAGAGTTGAAGCTTGTAACTTCTTGAATGATCTTGTGAAGTCCCTTGCTACATAAGAGAATCACAAATCAAAAAGGTTACTGAGTTAGTTGAGAGAGTTTGTGAATATATGTCCTAAAAGGGTTAGCCAAAAATCAAGTTATGGCTTGGTATTTATAGCACACCATACTGCATGCTTGGCGGATCAGGCGGAACCCTCAGATGGGTTCCGCCCCTGTACCCCCAGGGTACCGCCGGGTCTGCAGTAGGTTTATGCAATAACTCTTCAAACCAAACAAGGTCTTGTCTCATAAATCCTAGCAACCAAACAATGTCACATCACATTACACTAGTCAAACACCAAACTTGCAAGTCACTACAAAGTTAGTCAAACACATAAATGCATATTGACAAAACTTGCCATAAGTGTGATGTGACAATTCTATTTAAAGAAATAAATATGATATGACAAGACACTTTCTAATTTAAGAAATAAAAACAATGTTTAGTTTAAAAGGAAATGTGAACCTTAGTTAAACAAGACTTAAACACTCAAAGTGATGATTTACTCTTAGCTAAAGTTCATACTTTGTCATTAACAAAACTTAGCAAAGATCGTAAAATATAAATAACGTTTTTAGGCGATATTTGTATTAACAATCTCCCCCTTTTTGTTGATGACAAAACATAAACTTTATTTAAAAGTAAGCCATAAGATTTAGTGTTAAGTCTTATAAAGTTAGTATTAAAACTTGTTTTTGCAAAGAGTTAGCGAAGCGGAAATATTAAAAGTAGAGCAAGTTTAATATAAATTCTCCCCTTTTTGTCGAAACAAAAAGTAGAGTAGCGAAGCGGAATAATGACCATGCTCCCACTTGGACGATACTCCCCCTAAATGGAGTGCCAAGAGAGGAGACATGGATTTTGAACCTACAAAAGAAAAGTTAGTTTCCGCACAAGATAAGTCATGAAAGTGTTTCATGTTTAAACACAACTAAGAGTTGTGAAGTGAAATAGTACAACACTCATGCTCCCCCTTGAATATTACTCCCCTAAATGGAGTATCAAGGAAGGAAAACATGGATAATGAACCTACAAAAAGAGAGGTTAGTTTCTAAAGCACAAGATTTATGTATGGTACCATAACAAGGTATAGTTCACACATCATACCTAAATGGTCAACAAACAAAGAAAACCTTGTAGTGTAATGAAATTCATTTCATGTAAAATTTAGACTTCTTAAAAAGTCAAAGACAAGAAATTTTGGTTACACTATCCTACCTCTAGAAATAAAGAAAAAGCTATAAATAAGCTACGACCATAAAAAGCTACAAGGAAATCATCATTTTCCTTTGTGAGAAACATTTTCCAAAAACAAGGCTAAGGTTGTTTAAGGAAGAAAATGTGGGTTGTGGTTGTAGCGGGCTTTATTTTGAAGGTTGAGAGGGTGACACGGGTTTTGGTTTGTTGGTTTAAATGGGAAACATTTTCCAAAAGAAACGGTTTTTTTTCATTTTGGAGACTCTAAACTTGAGGTGGTGTTGGTACTCTAAACTTGGTTTGTTGGTTTTAATGAGCAACATTTTCCAAAAGAAACGGTTTTGTTTCATTTAGGATAAACCTCATTTTATTGGATATGGTGAACCAACAATGGTTTTAGGTGATGATACTCTTGTTGTGGTGGTTGGTTGTGGTCGAAAGACTCATTTTGGTTAAGCAATGACCTTGGTTATTCATTTGTGAAAGGTGATGGTTGTTGTTGGTCTTGGTGGAAGATCATTGAGATGCTTTTATTTTCTTATACGAAGAAAATAGAGATTCAAAGTGTTGGGAAGGTTCTTGTGGTAGTGGTAGTTATTGTTGTTGTGGTGGTTGTTGTTTGAACAAAATGGTGTAGGCTTGGTTATTTGTAAATGGTTACCATGAAGGTTTTTGTGAATGGGGTTGAAACACAAATGATTGTAGGTGTGTATGACCTTGATCATTTGGAAAAATTGAGGATTTAGCATAACGGTAGGCCAAACTCTCAAGCAATGACGGTGGATGAGGTGCATCATCCAATGACTCATTTGGTTGAAATGTTGGTTGTTGTTGGGTTTCCATTTTGGCAATGGTGTTAAAAGGTGACAATGATGGAGGGCTTGATGGTTTAGGTGATAGGTTTTCAAAAGTTTCCAATAGTGGATGTGGTAATGTTGGTGGTGTATGGAAAAGTTCCATTGGTGTAAGTGTTGAAGTAGCAAGATTAAGCAAATCTTGAAAAGTGATCACACTGGTATTGAAATGTGTTGAGGATGGTGTTGAGGTAGTGAGGTTAAGGAAATCTTGGATAGGTGAAGAAATGTTAAGCGAAGCATCACTTGAAGATGATGAGCTTGACTTGATGGTTTTGTTGAAGCAACAAGGTTTGACACTAATCCTAGTGGTTTTTGAGAAGGATTTTGATGGTTATGGTGTGATTTGAATTGTTGCAAAACTTTCAAATTTATAAGGTTGAAAAGGTGTTGAAATGGATGTTTGGATTTGATGTTCTACCATTCAAAGAATGAGGTTTCAAATGATTTTCATGACCATGTCACATCATTTGATGTTAATTCAATAGAATAGGATGGAGTGAAAGATCAACATATGCACTCAATGCTTTGTGATCATGGGATGTGATTTGGTTGAAAATGTTTCAATGGTTTGAAGGATCCTTTAAAAGGGTTCCTTGGGTTAGTTATGTTTGAATTTGAATTTTTGGAGGGAAGTGGCTTCCTAATTGTTTTAGTGAGTGAGAGTTATTCTAATATGGTTATTGGAGTTAATGGAAGATGTTTCTCACTTAGGATAATGGTTTTGACACATTACAAGTTTTGGACTTAAGAACAATGGAAGAATTTTCTGCAGGTGTCTGGCGGAACCCTCAGAAGACACTGGCAGAACCCATTTGAGGGTACCGCCTGGTCTGTTGGGCTATTTCTGGAATTCCCAGAAAATACACTGGCGGACCCCAATTTTGGGTTCCGCCAGATCCGCCAGACCCTAAAAAGTTGGCATTCCACGTTTTTGACCCGCGAGACGATTTTCAAAATTTTCAAAAACTCCTAAAATCAAAAAGATAATGCATTTCTGGTTAGGCAATGCAAAAATTAGACACGTAAACATACATATCATAGGACTTTGACCTTGAGGTCGAGGATTTCACTATACTTAGTAAGAATTGCCATAAACATGAAAATTTGACAACTAGCTAAATGTTGTCTTCCTACATCATTGTTAGTTCCTACAAGTTCCAAATAGTACCAAATAACTTACCAACACACAAATACATAACACGTAATGTTTAAATGACCAAATCTTTCAAATGACGCCTAGTGCCAAACACTCCTACACACCCGCTCTCATAGACGGTCAATCTTCTTCTTGAGCATTTCAAGAAATCTCTCGATGTTTTTGAGCATCCCCTTTGTTTGCTTGAACTCCGCCGACTCATTTGGAATATCCGAAAGTTGGAAAAAGTAATATAGAGGTGGGAGCCTAGAGTTGGGCAAAGCCTAGAGTTGGAAAATGTTTACCTTGGGCTTTGTAGATTCTCCTATCACTTAGTGGGACAAAAGCGTATGGAATAAGAAAGTAGTCTAGGTGAATACCTATAGGAGTTGATGGAATGGGAGAGATGAACCTAAAGAAACGGGTCAAGAGCATTCCATATGGCATAGACGTTGTGCCTTGCACGGGAATGTCGGTCATTCACTTGGTCAAGTAGTAGGCAAGGTTGAAGGGTTGCCTAACGGACAAGGAGTAGAGCATGTAGCAAAGGCAAACATTGATGTGATCCCGATTTCCTATGGTGCTAATTTCATTGGTTCTAAGGAGTTCTTCCCATTCCTTTAATTGGGGCTTGAGTTCATGGATTTCCATTTCATATGGGTTCTTGATGACCTCATTTCCGGTTCTAGTTCTTCTAATGTTGGTGGTTCTAATGAAGAGGTGGTCACGAAGTTCATCTTTGGACACAAGAGGGTTATCATAGGGATAGATGCGGTCAAAGAGTATGTCAAGAGTTGAGAGGGAGTTCAAGTAGGAGTAGATGCAAGTACCAAGGTTTGGGACACCTAGGATTTGAGCAAACTCCTCGAGGGTGAAGGAGTATTGATGACTACTAGCCCTAAAGTTAATAGACATGCGACCATACTCATCCTTGGAGAGGGTGATGGATGCATAGAATTCTAAAGTGAACCTAGAACAAATAGGCTCGTCGATTTCTAAGAGACACTTAAAGTTGATTGTCGCAAATTCCGTGTAGAGGTTTGTACCTTCTAAGAAGGATTGATCAATGGTTCTACCCTTATGGACATGTTGTTTTTCTAAGGCTTTGAAGACAACGATTTGAGTTTGAGTAAGACCTTTGGTTTTGTGGTGTTTGGGTAGGTACTTGATGGTGTCCTTGTGGTCGTAGTGAGTTAGAGGAGGCATGATGATTCCTAGAAAATCAAAATTTCACATTTAAGTAAATGACTATTGTAATGTGTATGTTCTAGTGTGTGCCTATATGAAAACAATGTGGAGGTGCGGTTGACTTGACTCATTTTGATGCTTAAAAATGTTTTGTAATGTAAGTGATGTTTCAATGACGCTTTTCATTTGTTTTAACAATGTGGTGAACGGTGGTAAAGTATGGGTGACGACCGAGGGTGGATATGTGAAATGAGGTGGTGATTGTTTGACAACACTTAAAGCTTGGATATCTTCTTTGTGTTCTTCACTTGCTAGAAAGTGGAAGAGACGCATTTCATAATGAAATTCACTTGACTTTTGACGACATAGACAAATATGTTAATGAGAGTATGGATATGACAATTTCCCTTTGTTTCAAAGAGCGACACAAAGGTGAACATAGGTTTATGTATCATGAAAGGTGGTTTAATCTTAATAGGTTAGGTTATAGTGGGGATGACACACTTGTTTGGTTACATTGTGGAATCTTCTTGTGGAGATGACTAGGTGGAGTTATTGGTGAAGATGATATTAACTCTTGGTTTCTTTGAGGGCATGGAAGTGGTGGATGACTCGATATTGATATGACAAAGGATAACTCGGTTTCTCGTTTCACATTGGTTGTTTGAGGTTCGAGTGATGAGAGGTTATGAGGAATATGCTTGAAGTTTTGCTCATTTTGTGAATCTGATGGGCTGATGGTAAGTTGGAGTTGTGAGTAAAGAGGTGTTTGGTTTTGAACTTAAATAAAACATTCTGTGGCTTTGGCGGACCAGGCGGAACCAAAAAGTGGGTTCCGCCCGTATGGTCTGAGGGTGCCGTGGGATCTGCAGGGAAACTCAAAAGGAATTGTCTTGATTTTTGTGGTTTTATCCTAATGTTCAAAGCTAAGGTTTTAGGTCTTATGAGTCCTTGACTAAGCCTAGGGATGATGAATGCTTCTCATTCAAGAGGTTTTGTGAAAACGTTGATAGAATGGTTAACGTATAAGACTTTCTTAGTTAAGATGTTCCTCAATGAACATTTTTACCAAGACGATGATGATGGATCACAATATTTCAATTAAGAACATAATGGATTGAATTGTCGCTGAAGTCGATGCTTCCTTTGTTGAAGGTATAACAATGTTGACAAGATGAATTCCGTTGTTGATGCGAGTTTGCTTGTTCAAGCGGAGCTTGTTGATGTGTTTCTCCATCCGATACTAATTTGAGAATCTTACGCGTTTTGGAGAATCATTGGGTAAGTAAGTATAAAAGGGCAAGTACCACTTGTGCTTTTCTTATTAACTTATTACCGACATAATTCCATTTGGCATACACTATGGTTTCTATTCCCGTTCTTTTGGGAGACCATAATCCTAGTTGTGTAGTACCTTATGATGTATCCAACTAGGCTTAACTAACGAGTTGTTTAAGGATCTTCGTTAACACGAGCACATAGACAAAAGCTAAACATAATGTTGAATCTAAATGTTATGAGAACAAGTAGTCTTCCAAACATTTCTCTACGTTTAGTTTTACCTATGGATTTACTAATCTCATTCTTGATAGGTCATCAATAACTTAACCATTGAGAACAAGAGAGCAACTAGGAATGTCTTTAAGTTAAAATCCCTTGCTTTTGTGGCTTGCTTTTATTATCAAAAGGTCTTTCAAATATTGACACTATACTCACTTGATTACTTTGAAATATCAACTTCGTTTCACTATTTGTTTTATTCTAAATTCCAAAAATTGTTTTTGTTGAATTTGTTTAGACACAACTAATGACCTATAAATCAAGTTTTATAACTTATGTCAATTTTACTTGATTTAATGTTTAACTCAAGGTGAGAAGATGTTGTTTTGTACTTTTACTCCATGCTTGTCTTGCCATCATTGGACTTTCGACTAAGTTATCATCTACCAAAGATGATATCATAGAAGGAGGAGATCACTCGTTAAATGTCATATTCAACGACTCCTCGACTCTTTAGGTTTTCTTACTTAAGACACTATGAACTCTATTTATTTTTAAAAAATCCAAGAGGTACAACATCATTAGACTATGTGTCACATTTGATGTGTAAATCCTAGATGTTGAAAACTTATTTTCTTTCACACATCCTAATATATGCTAATGTGATTTATTTTACCTTGTGTGTTTTATGTGAGATTATCATAAAGGAGTGATTGAAGAAAGACACAATTAAAGACTCAAAGTATGGTGTTTGAGAAAATTGTTTAACAAAGGTTTGTTTTGCAAGCATCACAAAAGTGTTAGACATTTTAACACTTAGGAAATTCTTAGTTAGCTCACTTGTAAGCAAGAGTTGAGTGAGACATACTCAAGAGTTTTTCGTGTTTATCTCTTGATGGTTAAATAACCAAAACACCTTATATCTCCTACTAGTACTAAAGACTAAATTCCTTGTTGCATAGAATCTACTCTTAGTTATTTACAAATAGCAGGTAGACACTCTAGAGTATTGCAAATAACACATATTTGAGCACATAATGCTAGAGACAAGATATAACCAAAGTCAAGTTTAAGTAATGCGTACCTTTTAACTTGCATAGAGATGCTATCAAGCGGATAAGCATTAAGCGTAAAAAACTTGGTTTGACGACATGCTTTGAAACTCAATAACTCATGTATCCAAGAAGGTTAGACAATCATATAAAAGCATAGAGTATGATAATCTTAATTCTTTTATCATGAGTTTCTATTAGAGATAGAATTATCTCTAAATCTCTCTTCTAGGTTAGACAAATTTTACTTGCTTTGTTTTATTAGTTAATGGTGCTTTTGAGTTAAATCCTAATCCGGTTTTATTTTTAAACAACCTTTGACTCCTCAACAATCTTTCAAGAGATTTTGAGCTTTCATCAAATTAAACTAATAATTTTTCCTTTCTCATTTTGCATTTTAATCTCATGTTTGTAATCTAGACATAATTTACATTCTAGATTAATTTCAACATTACTCTTAATTTTAAACATTTTATCTTCTAATAAGATTTCCTTTTCAAAGATATTCTTAAGAGATTTTGAAGACTCATTCTTGAAGATAGCTTTTAGGTCCATGTTGCACAAATGTTTAGACTCATTTTCTAGTTTAGAAACTCTATGATAAATTAATCAAAGCAAAATAGTTTGGTTTCAAAGTGTACCTTGCTTGATGTTTTATCTAGTATAGAATCACAAACCGAATAATTGACTTCATCTTCATCCGAGTTATTCCATGAATCGCAAGCAAGACAACTACGAGCTTGACACGAGTAATCACCTTTACTTACACCTTGCTTGTTGTATCAATAAGTTGACAATAAACTACCGGATCATTGTCTTCGTCAACTTCCATTACATTCCAAGATACGCAAGCAGGTTCAACAAAACACACGTACTCATCTTCACTTGTACCTTCATTTAAAACATTTAAACTAGTAGCACATGTATTAACTTCTACTACGTGTCTATCAATTAGTTTTTCTAAAACTTCTAATTCATATGTAAGATTAAATTGATCATCTTTGACTTGACATATTCCTTGATGAAAGTTTACCATATTTTTCAAACATCATTAGCCTTTTGACAAAAATACATTCGTTCATATTTGGTACTAAAGCTTTGTAAAGCATTGTTTTAGCTTTAGTATTTTTATCAAGTTTAAGATAGTTATCTTGGTTTTCAAAAACTTGTTTTCTTTGGTTTGAAATTACCAAAACAAATAATATGCCAAAGATCTTGATCAATTGATTTTACATAGTTTTCAAAATTACTTTTCCATTCAAGTAAGTTTTCTTTTTCAAATTGCGGTTGGTTTTGAATAGGTTGCCCTTCTTGGAGATTTTCAAAATCCATGGATCGATCCAAGTTTTAAAATACATTCTATTTTAAATATCTTGAGTAACGTAGCTCTTGATGCCAATTGTGGAAAACTAGAAGAGGGTTGAATAGTTTACCGCTTTTTCGATTCTTATTTGCTTAAATAATCTTTGAGAACTTGACATTTGGTTAAAGATATAAACACAACTTAATATGTTTGATTCTTTGAAAAGACTTTACATGTAGATAACCATTCTAACTTAACTTGTTTTATACTTTGAAAAGCTTTACTTGTAATGATTCTAACTTTGCTTGTTTAGTTCTTTGAAAAGCTTTACTTATGTTGAAAGATATAAGAACAATATTACTTGTTTTGGTTCTTTGAAAAGCTTTATATGTGATCAACAATTCTAACTAAACAACAACATATAATAAGCAAAGATAGAGAAAGAAACAATCAAACCACAACACGATAGTTTATCGTGGTTCGGCTACAAGGACTCTTTTTCCTTGCCCTACATCCACGCCCCGAGTTTCCAACTCGAGAGTTATAAACACTAATCAACAAGCTCCTTTCACCGGCGGAGAAAACCTTTACAACGTCGCTTACACTTTTACCGACACTAAGCTAGATGTCGAGTTCTTTTACAAGGGTACAACCACTCCCATTCGTCGCTTACACTTTTACCGACACAAAGCTAGATGTCGAGTTCTTTTCCAAGGGTACAACCACTCCCGTTAGTTCTTTTACTAGGGTACAACAACTCCCGACACACTACGTATTTTGAGGCCTAAAATACTAACCACTTACTTCTATATACATGACACACATGAAGTATAAACTACCAAAGCTTATACATGACCAAGCTACCAAGACTTGCAACTTTAGAGTTGAAGCTTGTAACTTCTTGAATGATCTTGTGAAGTCCCTTGCTACATAAGAGAATCACAAATCAAAAAGGTTACTGAGTTAGTTGAGAGAGTTTGTGAATATATGTCCTAAAAGGGTTAGCCAAAAATCAGGTTATGGCTTGGTATTTATAGCACACCAAACTGCATGCTTGGCGGATCAGGCAGAACCCTCAGATGGGTTCTGCCCGTGTACCCCCAGGGTACCGCCGGGTCTGCAGTAGGTTTATGCAATAACTCTTCAAACCAAACAAGGTCTTGTCTCATAAATCCTAGCAACCAAACAATGTCACATCACATTACACTAGTCAAACACCAAACTTGCAAGTCACTACAAAGTTAGTCAAACACATAAATGCATATTGACAAAACTTGCCATAAGTGTGATGTGATAATTCTATTTAAAGAAATAAATATGATATGACAAGACACTTTCTAATTTAAGAAATAAAAACAATGTTTAGTTTAAAAGGAAATGTGAACCTTAGTTAAACAAGACTTAAACACTCAAAGTGATGATTTACTCTTAGCTAAAGTTCATACTTTGTCATTAACAAAACTTAGCAAAGATCGTAAAATATAAATAACGTTTTTAGGCGATATTTGTATTAACAGCTATTACAATAATCAGGTTACCGAGACTTTTACAGGAATATTTGTATTCCTAACAAAAGGGTTTTTAGTTTTGATATTTTGATGGTTTTAGAAAAAAGAATGTGTTTGTGTTTGTGTTACTTTTATGTTTTTTAAACTTTGCTATTTTGACACTTTTAGTCCCCTAACTACTAGTTTTGCAAAATGAGTCCTAAAGTTAGATAAAAGTTGATAACCAAATGCAATAAACCAAGATACACTCCGTATGACATCGTTCATGAAGAGAAAAAGATATGAGGTATCCATTAAGTCCTGAAACAACGCATCTAAATGAAATATGCAAGTATACCGTTTTGAAAAATATGAGAAAAGTTTGAACATGTCTCCCCCTCAACACTTGTAAAATAGAAAGAAACAACAAGGTGTTGATAGGAAGCGATATACTTGCGCGTTTTTTTTTTTTTTTTTTTTTTTAATAGAAAGAAATAGAGAAAATCTTTTTGTGTTTTTGAGGTTTTGAAAAATATGAGAAAAAATTATTTTACAAAGATAGTTTGTGTGATGTTTGACATTTTACTTGTGTTTTATAAACTTTTCCAGATCCTTTGGTGTCAAACATCGCATACCAATTTGGTGAACCAAACAAGCAAACCTTGATGGAGCTAAGGCTTTTGTAAGTAAGTCCGCCAATTGGTACTCAGTTCATACAAAATATAATTCAGTTGTACCCTTTTCGACATGCTCCATGATGAAATGATAACGGAGATCAATGTCTTTGGATTTGCAGTGATGGACTGTGTTGCAGGAGATTGCAATGGCACTTTTGGAATCGCAGTAGATCGGAATCTTATTGAATAGGTAGCCATAGTATTTAAGTTGTGATCTCATCCAAATGACTTGAGCACAACAAGCAGACATAGCTACGTATTCAGATTCTGTTGATGACAATGAAGTGCAGTCCTGCTTCTTTGATTTCCAATACACAAGTTTATCTCCAAGAAACTGTAATCCACATGATGTACTTTTTTGCGTGTCTAAGCATCCTGCATGGTCAGCGTCTGAAAAAGCTAATAGTTCAAAACCAGAATCCTTTGGATACCAGATTCCCAAATGGATGGTTCCGTTTATGTATCGAAGGATTTTTTTTGCCTCATTGAGGTGTTTCTCAGTTGGTTTAGACTGATATCGTGAACACATATAGACAACAAATACAATATCAGGTCTACTAGATGTGAGATACATGAGGGACCCAATAATACTTCGGTATTTGGTAGGGTCAACAGGAGTCCCATGTATATCAGCATCTAGTTTAGTGGAATTCGCCATAGGTGTATTCATTGTATCACAGCTTTGCATTCCATGTTTCTTTAAAATCTCAAGAGCATATTTAGACTGATTTAGAAAAATTCCATGGGGTGATTGATGAACTTGTAGTCCTAAAAAGAACGTAAGTTCACCCATCATGGACATTTCAAAATTATCTATCATTAATTATGCAAAATCCATTGAGTAATTTTTGTTGGTTGAAGCAAAAATAATGTCATCGACATAAATTTGAACGATTAATAAGTCTGCCCCGTATGTTTTTGTAAACAGTGTTGGATCCACCGAGCCTAGAGTAAACTTATTAGCCAACAGGAATTTAGAAAGATTATCATACCATGCCCTGGGGGCTTGCTTGAGACCGTAGAGAGACTTCTTAACCTTGTAGACATGATTGGGACGTTCTGGATCAACGAAACCTACAGGTTGACTGACATAAACCACTTCACGGAGCTGACCATTCAAAAAATCCGTTTTCACGTCCATTTGATAAACAATCATATTCCGATGAGCAGCAAATGCTAAGAAGATCCGTACAGCTTCAAGTCTAGCCACTAGAGCAAATGATTCTTCAAAGTCGATTCGTTCTTCTTGAGAGTATCCTTTTGCTACCAAGCGTGATTTGTTGCGTATGACAGTTCCTTCTGCATCGAGTTTGTTTTTCCAGATCCATTTTAATCCAATGACAATTATTCCTTCAGGTTTTTCAACCATTTCCCAGACTTCCAATCTGTGAAAGGATTCGAATTCTTCTTGCATAGACTCAATCCAGTTTTCATAAGTCATGGCTTCTTTGACGTTTTTAGGCACGGTTTCACAAACTGTGAGTGCAACAATGCAAGTTTCACCATCTGTGTGAAGGCGTTGTCTTGTCATAATAGGTGCATCTGGATGGCCAATTATTTGAACTAAGGGGTGATCTCTAGTCCATTTGTGTGTCGAAGGATGATGTTGATAAGTATCTCGCAAGTGAGCAGGACCCAAATTTCGTGTAGATGACTCAGCAATGTCGGGGACAGGTTGAGCCTGTGCAAATGGGTTAATGAATGGTTCTGGGTCATGCTCTGCGGTTTGTGGAACTGATAAAGGTATGGAGTCTCTAGCTGAGTGTTGTGAGTTGGACCCGGTTTGTTCTGTTGTTGTAGGCGATATGATTGGAGGACCGTCTCTTCCAACAGTTGTTGTTGTTAGTTGAGGTGTATCAGGTACTTGATGGTGATCAAGATGTGCAGCGGAATTTGGTGAGGCCTCAGAGGGACGGTTAACAAACGTATCATCAAACAATGGAGCAAACAAGGTTTCCACTTCATTGCGGGAGAGTGACAACTGTTCAGCCGAAGATTCCGAAAAGTTTATACGGTTGGATGCGGGTCCAAAGCTGTTGTGCTCAGAAGCCATTTGAGTGAGTTCATCGAAATTAGCATGAATTGTTTCTTGAATTTCCCTTGTATGAAAATTCCATATCCGAAAGCCTTTTGAATTTTCATAGTATCCAACAAATATTCCAATGTCAGCCTTTGCTTTAAGTTTACCTACATCATCACGATCATTAACTGGATAACATAGAGCTCCAAATACATGAAAGTAACTGATGTTCGGTTTCCTTTTGTGAACAATTTGATAGGGGGTTTTGTGATGGCGTTTTGTGATCATACAACGGTTTTGAGTGTAGCATGCGGTTGAGACAACTTCCGCCCATAAGTAATCTGGTAATTAAGCATTGATTAACATCGTATGAGCAGCTTCCACTAACGTTCTGTTGCGTCTTTCGACTACTCCATAGCACCCCCAGGTGAAAGACTGTATGATTTTTCCAACTACGGCGTAGCTTGTGAGACCTCTATGCCATAGTTTTCTCCTGTAACAAATAATTTTAAAAGATTTTTAAACATACTTCACTCGTCCACTTGGAACACCAAGTGGTTTAAAAGGCTTGTTGCATACGCTAAATGCAACCGTGATTCCTACGAAAGTGAGTTAGTATTTTTGTTTTTCTTTTATTTTTCTTTTTTAGGCTTTATGCTTGTGGTTGTTACGTGATTTCAGGGATATGAAGTTTGCTAACTAGGCCAAGCGAAGACACATTTTCTCAAACATGATCCTTCTACCATTTTCAAGAGCAAGTTTCAAGGAAGTTCTCGTTCCAATGCTACTTATCTCCTTTATTCTCTTAGCTTATTTGCGTACAAAAGGGACTTTTGATACGTGGGAATTGCGCCCTCGCAACAGGTTTTACCTCTCAAGGGATCTTGAGAAGCTTACAACCCCCACCAGGCAGTGTACCTGATCGTTGTAGTATAGTATAGTGACAAGTACCGGGGGATTGATCGTTCAACTCAGGAATAGTGTCGCTAGGATTCGAAAGCCTACTAAACTAGGTCTAGAGGTGAGGGATGATTCTTTTTGTATTTTTATATTTTATAGAAATCAAGTAAAATCTCGGGTTTTAAAGGAGTGGGCGGAATTAGTTGCTAGCCAACTAACCCAATTAACTAAAAATGCAATCAAAATAAAATAAAAGAAATGAAAATTAAATTATTATACTAATGTGGTGGAAACAATAATGAGGAAAGTTGTGTTTACTTAGATTTCATTACTCCATAGATATCTTTTACAGGTTGATTAGCTTGTTACAATTGCATGGATGACGGGTCATATTCCTTAATACTAGTCGTAGGGTTGTGTACAATATTCCCTAACTCTATAAGATCCTACTCCACTGCTATGTCGAGCCGTTAGAAGCTCCTAACATGGGATCATTAGAATTCTCTTACGCATTAAATATAACCAAAAATCATAGTACACCACCGATCATGTTTCTTAAGACGTTCAAGCAAGTTACCAATGGAAGTCTGCCAGTTTTCTTAAGCCTAACATCGAATACAATCATCCGTAACAATTATAAACAAACAATCAATCCATAATCAACATCTAGGTTTCACTACATCTAAGCAAACACAATAAAAACCTAGCCTAGCAAGTTAAAGAGAAGGCAAGCGTAAGATATAATCACACAACACATAGACATATTGAATTATTTGAATGAGTACTTATCTTCAATTGAACATGGAAGAATCAAGGGGTTGAAACCCTTGAAAAGCTGTTAAAATTCATCTAGGGTTTATTCCCTCAAAGTTGCACACAAAGTTCCACCCTAATGAATGAAAATTGGAAAACTATATATAGATTTTACACCTTGACGGCGTCATGTTATAGCTTGTGACGCCGTCAACTCACCGCCATGATGAAATTAGTATTGCCTAGATCCACTTCTGACGCCGTCATGTAGAATAATACTCTGGGCCGTCACGTGTGTTTGGACCCTGACGGCCTTGGTGACGCCGTCAGGCCAATAAGCTTGAAAACTTTCTGGGCCGTCATGTTATAAGTTCCACATCCACCTCTTTTGGCACTCTTGACGCCGTCACGTGTAGAAGCTTGACGTCGTCAGGTACTGTTCCAGCAAAGAAATTTGAGACTTTGCCGTTTTCTTCACTTTGATGCTCCAAAAACGTCTAAAATGCTTCCTTTTCCAAATTTCTCTCCAAAAGTACCTAAAATGACAAAAGGAATGATCTAGGGCAATAATTGATCAAATAATCTCGAATCCGGGCTTAAATGACACCTTAAAAGCGGTACACTTTTTGCCTCATCAAATACCCTTACACTTGAGATTTACTTGTCCTCAAGCAAATGCGCTTTTATTCTAATCAAAATACAAGTTAGAGGTCATTTAACACTAATATAAAAGTAATTACAACAAATAATCATTCCACTAAAAACCAAAAACAAGCACGAAGGTCATACACTAGCACCTCGCAAATAGTGTTTAGATACTCACATCTCTCGGGTGTAATAAAGTATATATCACAATATGGAAATGGAAAAATCTCTCACTACTTGTCATAGCAAATAGATTACCATATGCTTGAGAAAGGATCAAACCTCCTCCACTTGGCGTAAACACCTAGGATAAACTATCAAAGATGTCTTTTAAAGGGTTATAACGTTAGGTGTAGAGATATGGAAAAGACGGTTTTGTTGGATAAAGGTAATATTTACTGGTGGCGAGTTAATCATCTTGGTTAATTACATGTACAATATGGCGTTGCTAAGTCAAGACTCGACTCGACTTAAGCTAATAAATCAAAAATACCAAAAACATAGAATGAAACGGGATGGTAGCCCGTATGTTTTTCTCTTTTTCCTTTTCTATTTTTTTTCTTTTTCTTAATTTTTCCATTTTTTTTTTTTTTTTTTTTTTTTGCATACATTCTTGCCCTACCATCCAAAATAATACATCATAGGGAATGTACATTCCCCTTACACTTGAATTTTTACATATTTACAATAAACTAATCTAATGACTCGAATCAAGATAATCAAAACACTTGGAGTACTTTTTAAGATTAATACACATATGGGGGTAATATATGATGTTCTTCACCATTACTCCATAACACAAGTACTTTACCCATGAGTCCCAATCGTCCCAAAATAATATGTACAAGATATGACTCGACTTAGCAACCATGTAATCAATTAGATAATTAACTAAGGGTTTAAACAAATAACAATAATGCACTAAAGATGAGTGCATACACAGAAGGCTAAGGCGATTTGGTTGCACATTTGGGTGGGTTGTAACAAATTCTTCCTTTAAGTAAAATGCTTAAAGTTAGAAATGATAAGATAGGCTTGGAGGGGTGTACTAGGGGTTTCGTGTACTAAAAATGAGTACAACGCTAAGGTGTGGGAAAAATTAATTGACTTTACTAGTCAAGTAATATGACTTAAATGGTCAAGTAATTATGATACGGGTTTAACACAAGGGTAATCCTAATGCCTCTTATCATGCAGTAAATCCTACTACACGAATGTAATCTCACTAGCGGTCTCGGGATGCATCACTAACACAAGTTCTAGAATCTAAATGCTACCGGTACACTCATAAGCACTAATAATTAATGTTTTTCCTATCAAATCTAAAGGTGAACCTCACGTATTTGGGTGGGAATTTTTTCTGAATGGTACGGTTTTGTGCTAGTCATACAACTCCTATCCATGAGACGCTTGTTAAGGCTAAAGTTTCACTCCTAAATGTTGTAAAAAAATTAAATTTGGCGCTAAAATTATACTAACAAGCATTTCTCTTAGTTTTATTAAACACCTACCATCGAACAAACAAACTCAAGTGCAATGGTATCCTATAAGGTATCATCATTTACCCTCCCCTTACACTTAGGATGAACATTGTCCCCAATGTTCAATTAAAGGATGTAAAAGTAAAATAGGTAAAAGAATGAAAACAAATACTCCCCTGATTCGTTCGGTGTGGATAATGTGCCAACAAGGTTAGATCTTTCTCCAAGAAAATGAACGTTCAAAGCTTCCCTTCCAAAAATATAAATCATCTTCTTGTCATATATAACCTGTTAAACCTGAGAAAACAATCAAGGTAACCTCGCGTAAAAATCGGCGGCAATCTATATATACTAACAAATCCTAGAGAGCAATTTAAGATATAATGCTTGTGGAATGAATGTTTGCAGATTTCCTGGAGTTTATAAAACTAAAGAATCAACAAAAACTTTTAAGATTCCGTTAGAAAAACAAAACTCGCAAAATTTCCAGAATTTTACACGTGACGTCGTCAGGGGTTAAATCCTGACGCCATCAGAAGTGACCTGCAGAAATCTTTATGTTAAGTTTCCGACAAATTTCTGGAAAAACTTATGTCCTACTTCCTGGAAAATCCTGCAAAACATCATTATGACTCGATACAAGCATTTGACTTTAACAATTACTAATATACATGCTCATTTAATATTGTGGCGAATCAAGATCATTTTCGTTCTTATAAACAAATTTGGGGTTTGCGTGAGTTCCTTTTTCAGGAGATTGATGCATGCTTGCACTCTTGAGAGAAATCGAAAGGGGCATCCTTTACAAGCAATTGAGTCATTGGCCGAGCTATTTTAGAGAACTCCTTAATGAACCTCCTGTAGAACCCGGCATGACCCAAGAAGCTACGTATCGCTTTAACAGTCGTGGGATAAGGTAGTTTAGATATAGCTTTAACATTTGCTTGGTCCACCTTAATCCCATTTCCTGAGACCTTATGCCCTAGCACAATCCCTTCTTTTACCATAAAATGGCATTTCTCCCAATTTAGGACCAAGTTGGTTTCCTCGTAACGTTTGAGCATTTTTTTCGAGGCTAGAGAGACAGCGGTCGAAAGAGTCCCCGAAGACTGATAAATCATCCATGAAAACTTCCATGCTGTCTTCCATTAACTCATGAAAGATTGCGGTCATGCATCGCTGAAAAGTGGCGGGAGCATTATACAGCCCAAAAGGCATCCTCTTATAGGAGAATGTTCCATAAGGGCAAGTAAATGTAGTTTTTTCTTGGTCCTCAGGGGCTATGGGGATTTGGAAATATCCTGAGAATCCATCCAAGAAACAGTAGTACTCGTGCCCGGATAATCTATCCAACATTTGGTCAATGAACCGAAGGGGAAAGTGATCCTTTCTGGTGACATCATTGAGCTTTCTATAATCGATGCATACCCGCCAACCAGTAACTGTTCTCTGCAGTACCATCTCACCGTTGTCATTTTTCACCACAGTCATTCCTCCTTTCTTTGGTAGAACCTGTACAGGACTAACCAATGGGCTATCCGAAATCGGGTATATCAGCCCTGCATCCAAGAGCTTGATAACTTATTTTTTTACCACCTCCTTAATGTTGGGATTCACCCGCCTCTGGGGTTGCACGGCTGGTTTATAGTCTTCTTCCATAAGAATCTTATGCGTGTAAAAGGTTGAGTCAATCCCCTTAATGTCGGCTATACTCCATGCAAGGACTCCTTTATATTTCTTTAGAACTCCTAAGAGTCTATCCTTTTGCTCATGTTCAAGGTAAGAGTTTATGATTACTGGCAGTTGATCCTCTCCCTGGAGGAAGGCATATTCCAGGTGGTTTGGGAGTTCTTTAAGTTCTAGCTTAGGTGGTTCGATAATGGAGGGCTTTAACTTGTTTTCGGGTTAGCGCCCTCCGTCTTCTCCTCCTCCATTATGGCGAGGAAACTCTCATCCCGTAACCAGCCTTCTTCGATTTGTTCATCAACACAGTTGTCAATGACATCAGTTAGTTCATCGACCTCTGATGAGTGTGTAAATACTCATCATTTCTGTTACATTTAAGCTGCAAAAACATATGAAAACACACAGGAATGCCTTGAAATATATAAAATTATCCCTGGATTGTGTTTTTATGCATAAGGATTGAAAACTGATGAAAAACAAAACATTTCACATAATTTACAGTTTCAGTCCCTGAACTTTGGAAAATTGGCAAAACTAGTCCCTGGTAAATCAAAACTTATACAAATGTCATAAAAGGTCCTTGGAATTCATAAGTTGTCAAGAAAAGTCCTTTAAAGTTTAAAAATGGCAAAATGACAACTTTGGTCCCTCAACTTTTGAAAAATGTCAAATTTAGTCCCTGGGTGTTTAAAAATGAAAATTATCAAACTACACCCTTGTACTATTCTAAAAAGACAAAATTGGTCCTTATGATAACTTTTGAGAAGTTACAAATTCAACCCTTTAAAAATCAGAAAATTACAGTTTTGGTCCCTAGAGTTTGTGGAATTGGCAGAATTGGTCCCTGAGGTTTAAAATGATAAAATCTATACTTGTGGTCCTTATACTAATGGTTTATTGCAGGTTTAGTCCTTAATTGAAGTTTGGAAAAATCACAGCTTAGACCCTTATCTTTTACCAAATTACATTTTTGGTCCTTGTATCTTAAAAACCAAACCGGACCCTTTGTATTAGTTACAAATCCAACCCAAAACCAACTCCATAATCCAATCCCTGATCCAGTCCACCACTTGGGCCCAAAAACTTACCCAGCCCAACCCCCTTAGTTAAATAAGCCGGGTCAAACAAAGTCAAACACCACCACCCCGTATTCCCTTCTTCCCCAAAACCACCACCACTGCTCACTCACCTCACCCCCAGCCATCTTCTCCAATACCACCCATGGTATCACCACTCACCCTCCCCAGCTGGCTACTCCACCTCACCTACCCCCATCATTTCACCCCACTTTAGCATTAAATGCTTTCTCCACCATTTTCACTTAACCTCCATACTTACAGCCTGGGTAATGATCAAAACTCACCCATAGTCCACCCTTGTTATCCTAAGTTGTCCCCTACACCTCCACTAAACACCAAAAATCTTTAATTGGTCTCAAGCTGCTCCAATTCCACGTGTAATAATTTGGCGCCAAAATTACTTTTAAACGGTTGAGATGAATTACAGTAATCCAAGGGTTCAATTCAAGTGGGAAACAACCAGAGGTCGACAAGGAGTCTCAAAAGTCTATAAAGAAAGAGAGGGAGGCAGAAGAAAAAAATATCTAGTGTAATTTTATTCTCTTAGTGTCGAATAAATTAGTTTCCAAATTCCAGTGTATTTATTAGCTTTCAAGCTTTGTATTTCATGTTCTAAGAGTATAATAAACCTTTTTCAAGTATCAATTGTTGTGTTAATCATCAAATTATGTCATTTTTATTCAAAAATCTTATTTAGATTGAATGCTGTTATAAGCTGAAGTTAAGGACTCACAAGCACACATAAGCTCCTAGATAGCTTTTAGAAGGCTATTAGAAACCATAAAACTCAGTTCTAGTTATAAAAGCAAAAATATAAAAAAAAATCAAGAAAATAGAAATAAAATAAAAAGTTGCAGGTTTCATGTTTAACAAGATGGAGCAGGGTGAATATTGGATTGCCCTGGGTTAGAGGTTTTGTGGAAAACCAATAGGAATGTTACTGAGGTCCTTGTTGTTTGATATGTGACTTGAAATTTGCAAATTTGTAAGCATTTTTACTCAATTCTGAGTTTATTACTATTCCTGCTTATTACTTGCTTCTCTATGTCTATTTTAGTTTATTATTGATTATTAAATATAGTTAAGATCATACATTAGATTTAGGAGCTAGTTTGTTCAAGTTTCATTCTAATTTCAAGAGTTAAGGTGTGTTTGGATCAAGCTGTTTCACTGATATAGTCCATATTAATGCCTGTAATTCTTGTTGTTGCATGTTAGTCTAGGTCAATATAACTCAAACCAGTCATAATAAGTAGGTCTCATTAGTGTAAAAGTCAAAAGTAGCTTCAATCTAATTTATCTGTTAACTGTGTAGTGTAATCAGTTCCATATTCATCACACTAGCTTAGAAGTTGATACTCTAGCTTAATTTAGCTTCATTACATCATAATATAACATACTCAGTTAGTAAATTAGGATCAAAGCTCAGATTAGTCAAAGTATTGGTTAATATAAAAAGTCAATTTTCAGCTTACAAGTATTTTTGAATTAACTTTAGAATTAAATTGTGAGTTTGTTAATTGATATTAGGTCCTGAGCTTGTAGGTTTAATTAGTCTTGTTGCTGTACTACTTGTTACTATTTTTCATAATTTTTTATGCTAGCTTATTAAGAGCTTATCAGTGCTTAACTTTGGGTGATTCTTCTTAGACCTCCCCTGTGCACAGTCAAACCACCTACTTTCATAAGCTTGCAAAAGCTTGTGTAGTGAGTGCTAGTTTGTGTAAATTGGATTTTTAAGATGCCCATGTGGCTAGTTATCTGAACTAAGTACTTATTTGTCCTTAATTGCTTATTTGGTCTGCTTATCTTACCTAAACTTGTGCTATCATAATAACCATACACTGATCACTCAGTGTTCACAAGCAATTTCACAAGCTCATCATAAGCTCACCACTGAGCTTTGGCTTGTGATCTTAGGTTCTTTAAGAAGCTTAGCAGTCCATCTATCAAGTTCAAGCTTAATCTTTCATTTTCTAGTCCTTTAACTAGGGCTGCAATCAGCTTTAAACTTGTTCATTCACTCAGTCCTCTGAGTGAACTTAGTAATACCACCCAACTTCATAAGCCCTTGACAAGCTCATCTGTGGTTCACACAGCTTGAGCTTTGCTTATTTGGAATCCTTACCAGCCCAATTTATTAGTTCAGCATTCAATAATCCCTCTTGAGCTTATTACATAGGTTCAATTTGGCCTCTTGGTTGCCTGTCTAGGGGTGTTTGGATCTCAGCTTTATTGGAATTTCTTATAAGCTTTTCACAAGCTTATTAGCTTATCCCAGTAAACTCACTTGTCCATACCTGTTAATACACTATCTATATATAATAATATCTTTTTATTTTCTTTGTTTAGCCTGTTTCAAAGCTTGTACTAAGCTTATAAGCTCAATTTCACTCAATCACTTAACTGAGTGAACTCAGTTGGACCCCTCACTTCCCAAGCTCTTTCTGAGCTCATCAGTGGGTCCCACACCCTAAAACTTGGTTCTCCCAACCCCCCTCCTACCAAGGTTCATCCTTTGACCCTTTGGTTGACCTGTACACCACTGGACCCCACCTAGAATTGCACCTAAACATTGTCCCATTTCTGACTCAGGAACCAAATAAGCAAGTGCTTATTGTGGTCTTTTGGCTTATTCAGTGAGCTTATATCAGAAAATCTAGCTTATTTAAGTTAAAATATCTTAAGTGAACCAGAAAATACCAAGGTGGACCCCACATTAGCTCATTTGAGCTTATTTCCTTAGAAAGTCAACTTTGGTCAAACTGTTTGGGTAATAAGCACTCTCAGTGCTTATTTTTGATTTCTAAATTATTTGTCTTTGTAAAAGTTTGATATTTTAAGTATTTTATTAGATTTGTAAAAGAAAAACAAGAAAAATCCAAACTTAATTATAGTGATAGCTTCTATTTAATAGAAATTATCTATTTAATTTTCCTTTTTAGCTTATTTATAAGCACTTCTGCTATTTTACATTTTTATTAAATCTCTTATATATTAAAGTAATTTTATAAATTTTTCCAGAATTTTCTTTTGTCATCTAGTGTTATTTAGAATTAATATTAGTTTATTTAATAATTAAATAACAAATAAGAATTAAATAGCATAATATATTTTTATAAAGTAATACTTATATTTTATATTTTTCCTAGCTTCTATAAGTCATAAAATAATTTTAGAAATTTTCTTGTGATTTATACTGTTCATTTACTAGTTTTTATAGTTTAATTATTTTAATTATATAATAATTAATAAATAGCATAATAATTAATAGATTAAATTTAAATACATGAAATAAAGTTTTTATAATTTTTTAGGATTCCTATGATGGTTAATTAGATATATAAAATTTTTCATAATTATCTAAGTCTTTTTAGTAATTTTAAATAAGTTAATCAATATAATTAGTTAAATAATAATTAAATAATAAATAATTAATAATAAATAGACAAATAGTGTGAAAAATATAATTTTAATTTTAAAATAAGTTTTATAATATTTTAGATTTTTAGAAATTTTAATTTTAATTTTCTAGACTTATTCTACATTTTAATAATTAATAGTTAATTATTAGATAATTAATAAATAGTTATTAAATAAAAATAATTAATTAAATAGTTTTTTTTATTATAAAATAAATATTTTAAATTTATTTAATTTGCATTTAAGCCCCTAAGGCTTATAAAATCCTACTATAAGTAAATTTGTTTTTGTTTACGTTTAATTAATAAACGTTTACGTTTTTCAGTCCCTTTTTCACGTGTACTTATCTGATTTCACGCATTAGTTAATTTAGCTTATTAAAGCTATTTTTCTCTTATATTTCAGTAGTACAAATCATTTAAACCCTTTTTCTGTTCAATTCACCTGATCTTAAAGTCGTTTTATTTCAGATTTCACATCTCGTTGGGATCTAACGATCCGGGGAAACACTAAACTCACCGGAGTATTGGTTTAGGCTGTCTGACTTGTTGACCATAACTTGGTTAATATTATCTGACTGTTTAGAGACAATCAAAATTTGGCGCCGCTGCCGGGGAGGTGTGCTGCGTATTACGACTTTTTGAAATATCTGTGAGTTTGAATTTTTCACCCTTTGTTATATATCATCTTTTTGTTCATATTTTATTTGTAAATTTCCCGTCACTCTAAGTAATCTTAGAGTCGTCTCTAGTGCATGCGCACTCGTTCTTCTAGGTCCACAAGCCCTTTACGTGAGCTTGTTAAAATTCCTCGAAGACGTCGTAGACGTTCTGCCCCAACAGCCGTATCTGAGGAACGTGCTGTTTCACCAAAGAAAGTTATCATGGCGGAAGACCGTCCGATGAATGAGCTTCTCCAAGCACCCATTGAGGGTTACGGAGACGCTATTGTTGTCCCAGCCATCGTGGCTGAATACTTTGAGCTCAAAACCGGTTTACTAAATCTAGTAACTTCAAGCCAATTTTATGGTTTTGAGAGGGATGATCCCCATGCTCACATTAGATGGTTTAATAAAATCACTTCAACCATCAAATACAAGAACGTCCCTTCCGAAACAGTTAAACTTCTTCTTTTCCCATTTTCTCTTGAGGGAGCAGCCCGGATTTGGCTGGAAAAACAACCTCCTCGTTCAATACACTCATGGGAAGATTTAGTTACCAAATTTGTAAACGAATTTTTTCCCCCGTCCAGAACGACAAGTCTTAAAAATGAAATCATCAAATTTACTCAAACGTTTGATGAATCGTTTGGTGACGCGTGGGATCGTTTCAAAGAATTGCTTCGTCGATGTCCTCATCATGGTTTCACTGAATTAATGCAAATTGACACGTTTTATAATGGTGTGAGTCAATCTGACCAAGATTCTCTCAATGCCTCCGCGGGAGGTAATTTTTTGAGCAAAACCACAAAAGAAGCTTTAGAAATCATTGAAAATAAGTCCAAAGTCCGCACTACACGCACAAAACCATATAACTCCCAAGTGAGTGCTGGTCCTTCTACTTCATCACCCGTGAGTACTTCTAGCACCGATGCTAAGATAGATAAACTCACGGATGCCATTCAAGCTTTGGTTCTCTCAAGCCAGAAAAAAGTAACTTTCACACAAAACCCTTCACATGCTGAAGCTAAAAAAGTGGAAGTTTGTGTCACTTGTGGTGGCCCACATGCTTACTACAATTGTACTGCCACTGATGGTAGTCCTTTTGAAGCCAATGCCCTAGCCGGTGCTACAAATCAGGGAGGTAATCAATACCGTCCTCAAATGGAACCAAGTTACCGTGCTAACACACATATGGGACCACCCGGGTTTAACCAAAACCCAAATTTGCAAAACAGAAACCAGAACCAACCCAGAATGAACCAAGGTTATCAAAACCAAGGGAATTTCAATCCTGGACAGAATCAAGGTTTCCACAATCAAGGAAACTTTAACAGAAACAATTTCAACCCCGGAAATCATTTTCAGGGAAATGGTAATCCAAATCAAGGGAATTTTCAGCCACAACAAGGTTATAATCAAAATAACCGTGTCCAAAATTTCCCTAACCAAACACAAGCCATTCTCCCAGCCCCACAACCATCATCCGATGAGTTGTTAAAGCAGTTCATGAAAACTCAAGAAGAGACAAACAGGTTGTTGGTCAGCCAGATTTCTGAAATCAAGAAATCTTTAAATGAACAACCCTCGGGCTCTGGAAAACTTCCGAGCAACACGATCGCAAACCCGAGGGGCGATGCAAAGGCGATCACGACCAGGAGCGGAGTTTCATATGATGGACCCACTATTCCCACTACCCCTTCTTCTTCTTCTCCCAAGGTAGTGGAAAATAACGTCGAGGTAAATAAGGACGAAGTACTTCCTACTCATAAAGGAGGTACCCAAAACGTCCCACCTCATGTTGTCCCGAAACCCAAACCAAAACCTAGAGTTGTTTTTGAACCAAATGATATTCCAGTTGAAACACCTCAGTCCAGACCTTCTACTTCCTCTATTCCTTACCCCTCACGCTTGAGTGAGCAAAAGCTCCGTGAAAAAGCTAGTCACCAGATGGATAAATTCTTTCAAATCTTCCAAGATTTGCATTTTGACATTAGCTTTGTGGATGCTATTATTCTGATGCCCAAATTTGCATCGACAATCAAACACTTGTTAAGCAACAAGGAGAAACTATTTGAAATGGCAAAGACTCCCTTGAATGAGAACTGCTCTGCAGTTCTTTTAAAGAAGCTTCCCGAGAAGCTGGGAGACCCTGGAAAATTTCTAATACCATGTGTATTTCCGGGAATGGTTGATTGCTATGCCTTGGCCGATCTTGGTGCAAGTATCAACCTAATGCCGTACTCAGTTTGGAAGAAACTTTCTCTTCCTGATCTTACTCCTACCTGCATGACTTTAGAGCTTGCAGACCGATCGATATCTCGTCCTCTCGGCATTGCCGAGGACGTGTTTGTAAAGGTAGGAGAATTTCATCTCCCCGCTGACTTTGTAGTGGTTGATTTCGATGCCGATCAAAGGGTCCCTCTCATTGTTGGGAGGGGTTTCCTTAGAACGGGCCGTGCTCTTATCGATGTATTTGAGCAAGAAATCACTCTTCGTGTGGGTAATGAAGCTGTTACATTTAACCTCGATCAAACTTCGAGGTACTCCTCCAATTATGATTCTGAAGCAGTTAACCAAATAGATATCATAGACATTGCTTCTGAGGAGTACTCTCAAGAGTTTCTTGGTTATTCTCATAATTCTGTGAGTGGGGATGCCACTCCATCGTCTGAACCTATCATTTCCGACTCTTCCACTTCTCTCACTCCGTTTGATGGAAGTGATTTCCTTTTGGAAGAGGTCGAGGCTTTTCTCAAAAGTGATTCAGTTCCATTGGGAATTGATAACACTGAGATTGATCTGGAGGGAGATATTCTTCTCCTTGAGAGATTGCTAAATCAAGACAATTCTCCTCCACTCCCTCCCGTACAACTTCATAATCAGGAAATCAAATATGTTGAGGAAACTGATGATTTTCCTGAGGTCGAACTCAAGGACTTACCTCCTCATCTTGAATACGCATTCTTGGAAGGTGATGATAAATTGCCCATCATTATTGCTAAAGGTTTGAGTGTTGAGGAGAAGAGTGCTCTCATAAAGGTCTTGAAGTCAAACAAGCAAGCAATTGCTTGGAAACTCTCCGATATTAAGGGTATTAACCCAGATTTTTGTACACACAAAATCTTGATGGAGGATGACTTCAAACCTGCAGTGCAACATCAAAGAAGGGTGAATCCAAAAATCCATGATGTGATTAAACAAGAGGTTCTTAAACTTCTTGATGCAGGATTGATTTACCCTATCTCTGATAGTCCATGGGTTAGTCCCATTCATTGCGTTCCAAAAAAGGGTGGCATTACTGTTGTCACTAATGAGGAAAATGAGTTGATACCAACTCGACTGGTTACCGGATGGCGTGTTTGCATTGACTATCGTAAGTTAAATGACGCCACCCGCAAAGACCACTTTCCGCTGCCCTTTATGGACCAGATGCTTGAGAGATTAGCAGGGAACGAGTACTATTGTTTCCTTGACGGTTTCTCAGGATACTTTCAAATCCCCATTGATCCATCGGATCAAGAAAAGACTACCTTTACATGCCCCTATGGAACCTTTGCTTATAAACGTATACCTTTTGGCTTATGTAATGCTCCAGGTACGTTCCAGAGGTGCATGATGGCTATATTTACCGACATGATCGGTAAAACTATGGAGGTCTTTATGGATGACTTTTCGGTCATTGGGGATTCATTCCAAACATGTCTCACCAATTTAGAAACAATGTTGAAAAGGTGTAAAGACACCAATCTATGTCTAAATTGGGAAAAGAGTCACTTTATGGTCAAAGAGGGCATTGTCCTCGGCCATAAGATTTCCAAAAATGGGATTGAGGTTGACAGAGCTAAGGTTGATGTCATTGCAAAATTGCCTCACCCTACTACCGTCAAAGGTATTAGGAGTTTCTTGGGTCATGCCGGTTTCTATCGTCGATTTATACAAGATTTTTCTAAAATATCACGGCCTATGACTCATCTCCTTGAAAAGGATACTCCTTTTATCTTCTCACCAGAGTGCATCGAAGCTTTTGAAACATTAAAGAAAAAGCTTACTGAGGCACCCATTCTTATTGCCCCCGACTGGGACTTACCCTTCGAGCTTATGTGCGATGCAAGTAATTTTTCTATCGGTGCAGTCTTGGGGCAACGCAAAACGAAACACTTTCAGCCTATCCACTACGCAAGCAAAACTATGAACGAAGCTCAAACTCATTACACCACTACAGAAAAAGAATTATTAGTTGTGGTGTATGCTTTTGAGAAATTTCGGACATACTTAATCTTGACTAAAAGCGTAGTGTATACGGATCACTCGGCTCTTAAATATCTATTTGCAAAACAAGATGCAAAGCCGAGATTGCTCCGTTGGGTTCTCCTCCTCCAAGAATTTGATATCATTATTCGTGATAAAAAAGGAGCTGAGAACCTGGCTGCTGATCATTTGTCCCGATTAGAAAACCCTCATCAAAATGTGTATGAGAAAAAGGAAATAAATGAAACATTTCCTCTCGAAACACTCAATGCGGTTGCTTTTCGTGGAGATTCTACTACCCCATGGTTTGCCGATTTCGCAAACTACCATGCGGGTAACTTTGTTGTGAAAGGGATGTCAACCCAACAGAAGAATAAATTCTTTAAGGATGTTAAACATTACTTCTGGGATGACCCCTACTTATTCAAAATCTGTGCGGATCAAGTCATCCGACGGTGTGTATATGGACAGGAAGCCACTGAAATTCTTAAGGCTTGCCATGCTGGACCCACTGGAGGACATCATAGTCCTAATTACACCGCCAAAAAGGTGTTTGATTCCGGATTCTTCTGGCCCACAATTTATAAAGATGCCCAGGATCTCATTAAAACCTGTGACGCTTGTCAGCGTCATGGAAACATTTCACAAAGAAATGAGATGCCACAAAATGCTATTCAAGTATGTGAAATATTTGATATCTGGGGCATTGACTTTATGGGGCCATTTCCATCATCCAGAGGAAACAAGTACATACTTGTGGCAGTTGATTATTTATCAAAGTGGGTTGAAGCAAAAGCTTTACACACAAATGATGCCCGAGTTGTAGTGAAATTCCTGAAATCTCTTTTTGCCCGTTTTGGAACCCCACGTGCTATTATAAGTGATCGTGGTACGCATTTCTGCAATGACAAATTTGATAAAGTCATGCAAAAGTATGGTGTAACCCACCGTCTTTCTACCGCGTATCACCCACAAACAAGTGGGCAAGTGGAAGTTTCAAATCGTGGTATCAAAAGGATACTTGAAAGGACTGTTGGTGAAAACCGTGCTGCCTGGTCGGATAAATTAGATGACGCACTATGGGCCTTTCGTACAGCTTATAAAACACCCATTGGGTGTACACCTTACAAGCTTGTGTACGGAAAGACATGTCATTTACCGATGGAACTTGAGCACAAAGCCTACTGGGCTTTGAAACATGCCAACTTTGATCTCAAAACTGCGGGTGATCACAGAAAAGTTCAAATGAATGAACTAAATGAACTACGTGATCAGGCTTACGAGAACTCTTTAATCTATAAAGAGAAAACAAAGAGAATTCATGACTCAAAAATAAAGAACCGCGTTTTTAACGTCGGTGATCGAGTACTTCTCTTTAACTCTAGATTAAAGATCTTCTCGGGTAAATTAAAAACCCGTTGGACTGGTCCATTTACTATCACTAAGGTTTATCCATATGGTACCGTTGAGTTATCTCAAAATGACGGTCCATGTTTTAAAGTAAATGGCCATCGTGTGAAACATTACTTTGGAGAGGACTTCCCAAACATGGTTGTCCCGGATCTCCAAACTTTCCCCAAGGACAATTAAATTCGGGGTCGAGTCAAGCTAGTGACTCGGGAATCAAAAACAAGCTACCTCATGAACAAATCAATTCGAGGTCGAGTCAAGCTAATGACTCGGTAATCAAAAGCATAGCAATATGAGTTTTCACTCATATTTCTGATTTCTTTCTCTTTTCTACCACCGTTTCAAAAGTAAATATGTTTCAAATTTCAATAATCATGTTTTGTATGTATATTATAAACCATATCATTCAACTCCCGGGCTGTCAGGACAAATTTATTACAGTTAATCATTCACAAGTGATTAGCTAGCGTGGTAAACCTGACACAAGCCTGGGAGGTAGTGATTTTCAAAAAAAAAAAAAAAAAAAAAAAAAAAAAAAAAAAAAAAAAAAAAGTTTAAAACAAAAAGAAAAAAGTGAGTTTGTATGTAAATAGCCTAAAATAAAGGTTATAAATATTTCCTTCTTACGTTCTAAATATCGGTTTAACACCCGGTGTTTTGAATATTGAGGGCAATATTCATTTCTAAGTGTGGGGGGGGATTCTCACGAATTCAAACACATGTTCCATCAAGCACCCTCATTTGATCAAAATTTAAAGTTTTTTCACACTTAGAAATGCAATAAATGGTATCAATCCTCCATGTCTAACCCACAACAGGATTGGCTAGTCCAGGAGCAAACGGCTCTTGGTAAAGACATCTCAAAACCGTTGATGGCTTGCAATTTGCCAAAAATTGTATGGTTCCTCAACTCCCCATTATCCTAAAAAGCTAATGAGTTGGCTAGCCCGCAAGATTATGGCTTGTGGTAAAGGCCGTAGAAAATCCATAATTGGTAATCAGCTCACCAAGATGTTGACTATTCCATCAAGAGTTGGCTAGTCCAGAAGCAAACGGCTTCTGGTAAAGACAAATCAAATCCGTTGACAGCTGGTGGTTTGCTAAAAATCACACGGTTATCAGGTGTGCCACAGTTCTTACACCTGGCTACTCCAGAAGTGATGGCTTTTGGTAAAGAGTAAAAATCCATTAATTTTTTCTCAAATAGATTGCTAGGGACTAGCAATAGTTTAGTGTGGGGGATTGATGAGTGTGTAAATACTCATCATTTCTGTTACATTTAAGCTGCAAAAACATATGAAAACACACAGGAATGCCTTGAAATATATAAAATTATCCCTGGATTGTGTTTTTATGCATAAGGATTGAAAACTGATGAAAAACAAAACATTTCACATAATTTACAGTTTCAGTCCCTGAACTTTGGAAAATTGGCAAAACTAGTCCCTGGTAAATCAAAACTTATACAAATGTCATAAAAGGTCCTTGGAATTCATAAGTTGTCAAGAAAAGTCCTTTAAAGTTTAAAAATGGCAAAATGACAACTTTGGTCCCTCAACTTTTGAAAAATGTCAAATTTAGTCCCTGGGTGTTTAAAAATGAAAATTATCAAACTACACCCTTGTACTATTCTAAAAAGACAAAATTGGTCCTTATGATAACTTTTGAGAAGTTACAAATTCAACCCTTTAAAAATCAGAAAATTACAGTTTTGGTCCCTAGAGTTTGTGGAATTGGCAGAATTGGTCCCTGAGGTTTAAAATGATAAAATCTATACTTGTGGTCCTTATACTAATGGTTTATTGCAGGTTTAGTCCTTAATTGAAGTTTGGAAAAATCACAGCTTAGACCCTTATCTTTTACCAAATTACATTTTTGGTCCTTGTATCTTAAAAACCAAACCGGACCCTTTGTATTAGTTACAAATCCAACCCAAAACCAACTCCATAATCCAATCCCTGATCCAGTCCACCACTTGGGCCCAAAAACTTACCCAGCCCAACCCCCTTAGTTAAATAAGCCGGGTCAAACAAAGTCAAACACCACCACCCCGTATTCCCTTCTTCCCCAAAACCACCACCACTGCTCACTCACCTCACCCCCAGCCATCTTCTCCAATACCACCCATGGTATCACCACTCACCCTCCCCAGCTGGCTACTCCACCTCACCTACCCCCATCATTTCACCCCACTTTAGCATTAAATGCTTTCTCCACCATTTTCACTTAACCTCCATACTTACAGCCTGGGTAATGATCAAAACTCACCCATAGTCCACCCTTGTTATCCTAAGTTGTCCCCTACACCTCCACTAAACACCAAAAATCTTTAATTGGTCTCAAGCTGCTCCAATTCCACGTGTAATAATTTGGCGCCAAAATTACTTTTAAACGGTTGAGATGAATTACAGTAATCCAAGGGTTCAATTCAAGTGGGAAACAACCAGAGGTCGACAAGGAGTCTCAAAAGTCTATAAAGAAAGAGAGGGAGGCAGAAGAAAAAAATATCTAGTGTAATTTTATTCTCTTAGTGTCGAATAAATTAGTTTCCAAATTCCAGTGTATTTATTAGCTTTCAAGCTTTGTATTTCATGTTCTAAGAGTATAATAAACCTTTTTCAAGTATCAATTGTTGTGTTAATCATCAAATCTCAGTTTATGTCATTTTTATTCAAAAATCTTATTTAGATTGAATGCTGTTATAAGCTGAAGTTAAGGACTCACAAGCACACATAAGCTCCTAGATAGCTTTTAGAAGGCTATTAGAAACCATAAAACTCAGTTCTAGTTATAAAAGCAAAAATATAAAAAAAAATCAAGAAAATAGAAATAAAATAAAAAGTTGCAGGTTTCATGTTTAACAAGATGGAGCAGGGTGAATATTGGATTGCCCTGGGTTAGAGGTTTTGTGGAAAACCAATAGGAATGTTACTGAGGTCCTTGTTGTTTGATATGTGACTTGAAATTTGCAAATTTGTAAGCATTTTTACTCAATTCTGAGTTTATTACTATTCCTGCTTATTACTTGCTTCTCTATGTCTATTTTAGTTTATTATTGATTATTAAATATAGTTAAGATCATACATTAGATTTAGGAGCTAGTTTGTTCAAGTTTCATTCTAATTTCAAGAGTTAAGGTGTGTTTGGATCAAGCTGTTTCACTGATATAGTCCATATTAATGCCTGTAATTCTTGTTGTTGCATGTTAGTCTAGGTCAATATAACTCAAACCAGTCATAATAAGTAGGTCTCATTAGTGTAAAAGTCAAAAGTAGCTTCAATCTAATTTATCTGTTAACTGTGTAGTGTAATCAGTTCCATATTCATCACACTAGCTTAGAAGTTGATACTCTAGCTTAATTTAGCTTCATTACATCATAATATAACATACTCAGTTAGTAAATTAGGATCAAAGCTCAGATTAGTCAAAGTATTGGTTAATATAAAAAGTCAATTTTCAGCTTACAAGTATTTTTGAATTAACTTTAGAATTAAATTGTGAGTTTGTTAATTGATATTAGGTCCTGAGCTTGTAGGTTTAATTAGTCTTGTTGCTGTACTACTTGTTACTATTTTTCATAATTTTTTATGCTAGCTTATTAAGAGCTTATCAGTGCTTAACTTTGGGTGATTCTTCTTAGACCTCCCCTGTGCACAGTCAAACCACCTACTTTCATAAGCTTGCAAAAGCTTGTGTAGTGAGTGCTAGTTTGTGTAAATTGGATTTTTAAGATGCCCATGTGGCTAGTTATCTGAACTAAGTACTTATTTGTCCTTAATTGCTTATTTGGTCTGCTTATCTTACCTAAACTTGTGCTATCATAATAACCATACACTGATCACTCAGTGTTCACAAGCAATTTCACAAGCTCATCATAAGCTCACCACTGAGCTTTGGCTTGTGATCTTAGGTTCTTTAAGAAGCTTAGCAGTCCATCTATCAAGTTCAAGCTTAATCTTTCATTTTCTAGTCCTTTAACTAGGGCTGCAATCAGCTTTAAACTTGTTCATTCACTCAGTCCTCTGAGTGAACTTAGTAATACCACCCAACTTCATAAGCCCTTGACAAGCTCATCTGTGGTTCACACAGCTTGAGCTTTGCTTATTTGGAATCCTTACCAGCCCAATTTATTAGTTCAGCATTCAATAATCCCTCTTGAGCTTATTACATAGGTTCAATTTGGCCTCTTGGTTGCCTGTCTAGGGGTGTTTGGATCTCAGCTTTATTGGAATTTCTTATAAGCTTTTCACAAGCTTATTAGCTTATCCCAGTAAACTCACTTGTCCATACCTGTTAATACACTATCTATATATAATAATATCTTTTTATTTTCTTTGTTTAGCCTGTTTCAAAGCTTGTACTAAGCTTATAAGCTCAATTTCACTCAATCACTTAACTGAGTGAACTCAGTTGGACCCCTCACTTCCCAAGCTCTTTCTGAGCTCATCAGTGGGTCCCACACCCTAAAACTTGGTTCTCCCAACCCCCCTCCTACCAAGGTTCATCCTTTGACCCTTTGGTTGACCTGTACACCACTGGACCCCACCTAGAATTGCACCTAAACATTGTCCCATTTCTGACTCAGGAACCAAATAAGCAAGTGCTTATTGTGGTCTTTTGGCTTATTCAGTGAGCTTATATCAGAAAATCTAGCTTATTTAAGTTAAAATATCTTAAGTGAACCAGAAAATACCAAGGTGGACCCCACATTAGCTCATTTGAGCTTATTTCCTTAGAAAGTCAACTTTGGTCAAACTGTTTGGGTAATAAGCACTCTCAGTGCTTATTTTTTATTTCTAAATTATTTGTCTTTGTAAAAGTTTGATATTTTAAGTATTTTATTAGATTTGTAAAAGAAAAACAAGAAAAATCCAAACTTAATTATAGTGATAGCTTCAATTTAATAGAAATTATCTATTTAATTTTCCTTTTTAGCTTATTTATAAGCACTTCTGCTATTTTACATTTTTATTAAATCTCTTATATATTAAAGTAATTTTATAAATTTTTCCAGAATTTTCTTTTGTCATCTAGTGTTATTTAGAATTAATATTAGTTAATTTAATAATTAAATAACAAATAAGAATTAAATAGCATAATATATTTTTATAAAGTAATACTTATATTTTATATTTTTCCTAGCTTCTATAAGTCATAAAATAATTTTAGAAATTTTCTTGTGATTTATACTGTTCATTTACTAGTTTTTATAGTTTAATTATTTTAATTATATAATAATTAATAAATAGCATAATAATTAATAGATTAAATTAAAATACATGAAATAAAGTTTTTATAATTTTTTAGGATTCCTATGATGGTTAATTAGATATATAAAATTTTTCATAATTATCTAAGTCTTTTTAGTAATTTTAAATAAGTTAATCAATATAATTAGTTAAATAATAATTAAATAATAAATAATTAATAATAAATAGACAAATAGTGTGAAAAATATAATTTTAATTTTAAAATAAGTTTTATAATATTTTAGATTTTTAGAAATTTTAATTTTAATTTTCTAGACTTATTCTACATTTTAATAATTAATAGTTAATTATTAGATAATTAATAAATAGTTATTAAATAAAAATAATTAATTAAATAGTTTTTTTATTATAAAATAAATATTTTAAATTTATTTAATTTGCATTTAAGCCCCTAAGGCTTATAAAATCCTACTATAAGTAAATTTGTTTTTGTTTACGTTTAATTAATAAACGTTTACGTTTTTCAGTCCCTTTTTCACGTGTACTTATCTGATTTCACGCATTAGTTAATTTAGCTTATTAAAGCTATTTTTCTCTTATATTTCAGTAGTACAAATCATTTAAACCCTTTTTCTGTTCAATTCACCTGATCTTAAAGTCGTTTTATTTCAGATTTCACATCTCGTTGGGATCTAACGATCCGGGGAAACACTAAACTCACCGGAGTATTGGTTTAGGCTGTCTGACTTGTTGACCATAACTTGGTTAATATTATCTGACTGTTTAGAGACAATCAACCTCTCCAATGAAATAGAGCCGATTAGCTGCTTTGAGAGATAGATTCATAGTGTCCTTAATATCAAAGGTCAAGCTATCAGTCTCTACTCGTAAGGTTAGCTTGCCGTCGTGAACATCAATGACTGCACGAGCGGTGGCAAGAAAAGGTCTCCCTAAGATGATGGGCACCAGGTCATCCTCCTCCATCTCCAAGATCACGAAGTCAACCGGAAATTTGAACTTCCCTACTTTGACTAGCACATTCTCGCATATCCCCAAGGGGTATTTGACCGATCTATCGGCTAACTGGATGTTCATATGGGTAGGTTTTAGTCCGGAATATTCTAGTTTGAGGAACATGGAGTAGGGCATGAGGTTGATGCTTGCCTCTAAATCGGCAAGAGCATTCTTTATCGATAGAGATCCTATGGAACAGGGCAAGGTGAAGCTGCCTGGGTCGTCTACCTTTTTTAGTAGCCCTCATTAGGTCACCACCGAACATTCTTCTCCCAGAGTCACAAGACCCTCGAGTTTCTTTCGGTTGGCAAGCAATCTTTTGAAGTATGAGCTATACTTGGGCATGTGATAGCAAGCATCAAGGAGAGGTATGGTGACCACTAAATCTTTTAGATATGACAAGAATCTCTTATTATCATTTTCAATCTTCTGGTTTTTTAGGCGGGATGGAAATGGGATTCTCACAGGTTGGTTAAGTGGAGTTGGTGGAGATGGGGTCACCAGAGGAGGTTTTTCAGGAGCCTCGTTGCTCACATTACCTTCCTCCTCGCGAGGATCGTTTGGCTCAACGGTGATAGGATGTTGGCTCGGATAAGGAGGGTCCTTTGTTGTTGTTCCAGCTCGAGTAGTAACCGCTAGCAGGGGATCTTTTTGGCTTACTGGGGGCCTGTTATGGCCATCAAGGGAAGCATTAAGCTTGTTGAACCATTTTTCCATGTCATTCTGTTGCTCAGCGATGAGCTCGTCAAGCCCTTTCAATTGTAAGCCTTTTTCCTGAGTAAAGTGCCCAAGGTCATCCTCAAACGGGCTCTTGATTTTGTATTCAGGGCCTCCCTCTCCTTCTTTTCTTTTCACCAGATTCCCCCAAAGGGTATAATCATCGTTTTGGTAAAAAGGCAAAAGGGACGGGTCAGCGTAGATGTCATGTCCTGACAAACACGCATGTTCGGTCGTGGTTTCTCCTCCGCATTCCTCTGCCTCGTTCGGGCCCCCACAGTAGTCACAGATCAAGTAAGGATTTGAAAGTTGTTTAGTTGTTCGCGACCCTGCAAGGTATTCCACCCTTTCATGAATTTTTCTTAGCCGATTTGAGGGTGTTTGTGTGATTTCGGATGTGCTCATAGTCGAATCAGGTTCATCCCAAGTGTCGTCCTGGTCTTGAGCATATTCCTCAATCCTATTCCTTCCTTCCTCGGTGCTCAGATTAGCTATTTTCCCTTTTCTTGAATTACTGATTCCGTTCTCGTCATTTGGGGAGACATTGTCGTAGAAGATTTGGACCAGAAGTCAAAGTTCGATGCCATGATGGGGAACTTGTCTTATTAAATCCTTGAATCTAATCCATGATTTATGGATGGGTTCGTCCTTTCCCTTTTGGAAACGGAGGATCCTATCCCTAAATGCTGAGGTTTTCCCTGCTGGGAAGAACTTCTCATAAAACTTGGATATAAGTTGCTCCCATGTAAAGATAGACTCGGAGGGAAGTCTATCATACCAATCTTTGGCTTTTTTATAAAGAGTGAAAGGGAAGAATCGTAATCGGGACATGTTTCTAGTGGCCCTATTCGTATGGAGGGTGTCCACTATCTTCAAGAAATCCATGATATGTTGAATTGGGTCATTGGTATGTAGTCCGCGAAACTTGCATACACTTTGGACAAGCCAAACATCGTTTGCACGCAAGACCTCATCGGTGTGTTCGTTTGGGAAAACAATGGCATTTGAGAAGCCACGAGGATTCGGGGAGGAGTAGTCCTTAAGGCGCTTAGGGGTGGGAGTTTCAGGGGTGCTCATATCATTGTTGGATTAGGGGCTAGAGGGTGTGAGGTGATTATCTTAATCTTCTTCATAAGGGCCTCATCAAAGTTGATGGCTATGCTAGATGGTTCGGGTGTTAAGAGAGATTGCTTTAGCTTATGCATTTCCCTTTCAGGTTCTGCATATGGCAAAACAAGATTTCTTACGGAACTACGACTCCTAGCGATTCAAAGGTTAGAGAGATCTTCATTTGCCATGATGGCGGATGGTGAAGGTTACGAACAAAGAAACGAAGAAATAAGATAGACTAAACTCACTAAAGAAAACCTAAAAATAAAAATAAAAGTCTTACTAGAAAGGAATGTAGCAAGTAGACCTAATAAAAAGAAATTCTAACCTAGACAATAACTATTCCCCGGGCTGCGGCGCCAAAAACTTGATACGTGGGAATTGCGCCTCGCAACAGGTTTTACCTCTCAAGGGATCTTGAGAAGCTTACAACCCCCACCAGGCAGTGTACCTGATCGTTGTAGTATAGTGTAGTGACAAGTACCGGGGGATTGATCGTTCAACTCAGGAATAGTGTCGCTAGGATTAAAAAGCCTACTAAACTAGGTCTAGAGGTGAGGGATGATTCTTTTTGTATTTTTATATTTTATAGAAAGCAAGTAAAATCTCGGGTTTTGAAGGAGTGGGTGGAATTAGTTGCTAGCCAACTAACCCAATTAACTAAAAATGCAATCAAAATAAAATAAAAGAAATGAAAATTAAACTATTATACTAATGTGGTGGAAACAATAATGAGGAAAGTTGTGTTTACTTAGATTTCATTACTCCCTAGATATCTTTTACAGGTTGATTAGCTTGTTACAATTGCATGGATGACGGGTCATATTCCTTAATACTAGTCGTAGGGCCGTGTACAATATTCCCCCTAACTCTATAAGATCCTACTTCACTCCTATGTCGAGCCATTAGAAGCTCCTAACATGGGATCATTAGAATTCTCTTATGCATTAAATACAACCGAAAATCGTAGTACACCTCCGATCATGTTTCTTAAGACGTTCAAGCAAGTTACCAATGGAAGTCTGCCAGTTTTCTTAAGCCTAACATCGAATACAATCATCCGTAACAATTATAAACAAACAATCAACCCATAATCAACATCTACGTTTCACTACATCTAAGCAAACATAATAAAAACCTAGCCTAGCATGTTAAAGAGAAGACAAGCGAAAGATATAATCACACAACACATAGACATATTGAATGATTTGAATGATTACTTATCTTCAATTGAACATGGAAGAATCAAGGGGTTGAAACCCTTGAAAAGCTGTTAAAATTCGTCTAGGGTTTATTCCCTCAAAGTTGCACACAAAGTTCCACCCTAATGAATGAAAATTGGAAAACTATATATAGATTTTACTCCTAGACGGCGTCATGTTATAGCTTGTGACGCCGTCAACTCGCCGTCATGATGAAATTCGTATTGCCTAGATCCACTTCTGACGCCGTCATGTAGAATAATACTCTGGGCCGTCACGTGTGTTTGGACCCTGACGGCCTTGGTGACGCCGTCAGGCTAATAAGCTTGAAAACTTTCTGGGCCGTCACGTTATAAGTTCCACATCCACCTCTTTTGTCACTCTTGACGTCGTCATGTGTAGAAGCTTGACATCGTCAGGTACTGTTCCAGCAAGGAAATTTGAGACTTTGCCATTTTCTTCACTTTTATGCTCCAAAAACGTCCAAAATGCTTCCTTTTCCAGATTTCTCTCAAAAGTACCTAAAATGACAAAAGGAATGATTTAGGGCAATAATTGATCAAATAATCTCGAATCCGGGTTTAAATGACCCCTTAAAAGCGGTACACTTTTGGCCTCATCAACTTTGTACATTTCAAGTGGGGGGGCGGGAGTAGAATGTAACTTGAACTTTTATTTGCCATATTTTTCTAGTTTATTTTGAAAATTTATGCCATCTTTAAAATTTTTAACATGTTTTTCGTAACCTAACTAGAATAGATCTTAGCCGAGCACATTAACCCTTAATATCATGGTGAGGTTTAGCCTATTCAGTTTCTCCTGTTTTACCCCAAATCCACCAAAATCATGAGTGTTTCGGTAGTTTGTAAACTTTAGAACTTGGCCTTTACATCATTTTGAGACCTTGGATGAGTAGTGTATTGAGATTACTTAGTACATTCGGAAGAAACTTTTCGAGAAGGCAATATTTTAGGATTATCACCCAAAAAGCCTATATGTGTGTGTGTTTATCGATTAGTCACATTGACTATTCGGCCCCCGTGTAAACCCATTTGTTGCACTCATCTTTAGTGCAAGATACCCCTAGTTACACCCATTTGAGCCTATCCTTTCGTTTCTTATCCACATTATAAATGTTTCGATACACCTATACACCTTAGCCTACCGTGTAGTTTTGACTTGTGATTGGGAAGTTGCCACTTGCTATAGTTTGAGGTTCGAGTCAAAAAGTTTAGAAATCACGCTTACGTTGAAGACCCATCTTTGAAGATCATGAGAGACCCCCCAAATTATCAAGTATATTTCATCTCAAGTGGGGGGATGTTATTTATTTCTTGTATTGTATTGTTTAAAAAAAGTGAATTTCAGTATGTAGATAGTTTATTTTTGGTGCAACCTTGTATAGCACAGTATTATTGAGCTTTGAAATAACTAGTATCGAAGAGGCCACTTCGGTTACATATGAAGATTGAAGTTGTTGGTTCATAATCACCAACATGAAGACCAAGTGTGGTGCCCATCACGACGTCCTCTAATGGCACACACACTTGTTATATGATCCAATTTTTGCGTCTTGAAGCTTTGACCTTGGATGAACGGCAATTGGTAGCAACTTGGTTATAGGTTAAGACTATTTGCTTCTATTTTTCATTTTACACCATTTTTGTGAATCCCATGTGTTATCCTACCCTTAGTTGTGAATCATGCTTAGGTGAGGGATTCGAGCAGTCCTTGGTGTCTTGCCCAGCGTTCCGGTCATGTCCCATTGCCTTTGTCGCCCTTGCCGTAGTATGTTAGAAACAACACTACACCCCTAGCCTTTTATATGTTCACCAAATATTGCCTTTAAGAATCGTTTCGACCTTAGCTCTAGTGGTGGAGATTTGTGTAACCGCCAAGCCTATGATAGAACACATTCTATGAATGTGCGTTGAGTGATCACCCCGAAAATAACACTTAGATTAGGAGAGAGAGCATGAGTGTTTGTTTCCATTTCGCGAGGTGTTCGGTTTAAGTATATTCTAGCATAGGAGATTTTTAGACTCATATCTTCCAGTTCCTCGGGAGATATCTTTTTAAGAATTATTCTAATAAGGTCTACTTGAGGGCAAGTAGAGTTCAAGTGAGGGATATTTGATAACATCAAATCGTACCCGTATTTTAGGTGTTAATTTTCCCCTATACTGCTCATTTTTTTATAGTAATATGTTGGATATATACTCTTATTTGTTTATATTCAGTTTTCAGGGCAAAGATGAGCAACGGAACGAAAAGACGCGGATTTGGAAGGATTTACACGCAAATCATTGAAGTATGCGGATTCGGCACAGACTACGGCATAGATGCTCAATCTACCTACGCCGTAACTATCATTACTGAAGACTACGGCGTAGATGCTCCATCTACCTACGCCGTAGATATTATTTTTGAAGACTACGCCATAGCCAACACCACACTTACAGCGTAGTTGAACATCAAAGGGTTCTACGGAGTAACCTCTCTCCACCAACGGCGTAGACCCCAAAATCAAGCAGTAAGAAAAGTATCGAGGCCATAGAAGAAACTACGGCGTAGTTCCCAACATAACTACATCGTAGACATAACAGCTGAAGAAACTATGGTCGTAGCACAAGATCTAGCTACAGCGTAGGTGCAATTATCGAAGACTACGGTGTAGCCAACCCTAGGGCTACGCGGTAGCTATGTCGGGCCTATAAATACCATCCCTAATTTCAAGTTTTGATATACACATTCCAACACACATAAGTCAGGAGGAATTAAGGGAGCAGGAGGACGAAGTTCCATTAGCATACTAGTCCACCAAGGGAGATTTCACACCACAACTATAAGTTTATTCGTTCGATTTGTTTGTATTAATTCAATATTTACATTTATTAAGTTAAACCTTTGTTCTTCTGCATTCATGAACATGAGTGGCTAAACACCTCTTGGTGTTAGCCTATTTATGAAATTGTTATTTATGTGATTTAGTTTTCACGCGTCTTTATCCGTTTTATTTGTATACTTGCTTAGCTAGTCTTGGGACACTCTTGTTTTAAGGGTTTTGATATTGGGTAGTTGATGAGTGGGATTGCGCCCTCACAAAAGGTTTTACCTCTCAAGGGATCTCAAGAGGCTTGCAATCCCCATCAGGCAGTGTACCTGACCGATATAGTATAGTGTAGTGGCAAGTACCGGGGGATTGATCGTTCTCTCGAGGAATAGTGTCGTTAGGATCAAAACTTAATTAAACTAGGTCTAGAGGTGAAGGATGATTCTTTTTGTATTTTTTATATTTTATGAAAAGCAAATAAAAATCTCGGGTATTGGAAGAGTGGGCGGAATTAGTTTTTATTCAACTAACCCAATTAACTACAAATGCAACAAAAATAAAATAACACGAAAGTAAATGTTGAGAAAAACAATAATAAGAGAAACGTGTTTACTTAGATTTCACTACTCCCTAGCTATCTTTCATTAATTGACTATTTTGTTACAATTTCGTGGATGACGGGTTATATTCCTTAATACCATTCATGGGGCCATGTACGATCTTCCCCAACTCTATAAGTTTCTACCTCTTCCTATGTCAAGCCCGCAACTAGCTCCTAACATGGCCTCCTTAATAGTCACTCATGCATTAAATACAACCATTAAAATCATAGTACACATCCGATTCATGTTTCTTAAGACGTTCAAGCAAGTTACCAATTGGAGATTAGCCATTTTTCTTAAGCCTAACATCGAAATCATTCATCCACAACAACTAATAACAAACAGTCAACCAACAATCAATAGCTATGTTTCATTATATCTAAGCAAACATAAACAAACCTAGCCTAGCATGTTAAAGTAAAGACAAGCATAAGATAGAATCAAACAACACATAGACATATTGAATGATTATTGGAAGACTTATCTTTATTGAAACATGGATGAAAGAAGGGTTTGAAACCCCTACAATAAGATGAAAATTCGACCTAGGGTTTGTGGTAAAGTTCCTCCAAAAGTTCTCCCCAATGAATGAAAATTATAAACTATATATAGAGATTACACGTCTGATGGTGTCCGTTGTAATTCTGACGCGGTCAACTTGCCGCCAATACTCTTTCTCGGATTGCCTAGATCCAGATCTAACGCCGTCATGTATAATTCCTCTCTTGGCCGTCACGTGTAAAATTGCTCTTGGCGGCCTTGGCTTCCCAAAGCATGACGCCGTCACTTGTTAAATCCCAAAAAACATTCTGGCGCGTCTGGTGTAAACTTTATATCCACCTATTTGCCAACACATGACGCCGTCACATGTAAGTCTTGACACCGTCAGGTACTAATTCCCGCTTGATTTTGAGACATTGCCGTTTTCTTCACTTTTCGCTCCAAAAACATCCAAAATGCTTTCTTTTTCAGATTTCTTCTCCAAAGTACCTAAAATGACAAAAGGAACAATTTGAGGCAATATTTGATCAAATAATAATGACTTAGGGTTTAAATGACCCTTAAAAGCGTAACACTTTTCATCTCATCAGTAGTACTTCGAGGGAAGAGGTAGATGTAACCGTGCCGCTCTCCATTAGAAGCTAGTGACTTGGTGATAGTAATATCACCATACACGTGCGAATTGACTATAGGATCACCTACCTAGTTGATTCACCTAAGAAGTTAGAGGGGAAGTGTAAGTGACAACGTTTCCCACTAGACTAGTCTAAGTTAGTAGAGGTACTTAATGACTCAACATAGTCTACCGTTGACCTCCGTCAATCACAAAGGGTTAGTCCTTTGATATCGGAGTAGGAGTCTCTGGGAAATAGGCTAGGTGAATTTAACAAGGAGCCTAGTGACTTTAACCCCTAGATAAAATGATAGGATGCATAATTAGAGAACTTGTCACATTGATAATAAGAGTAATAATTAGGTTAACACTGTTTTCTCCTACTGATTTCCATCCATCATTTACTTGCTTTATTGTTTTGTTTTATTTATTTCAATCAGTTTAATCATTATAAAACCCCTTTTTTATTTTAGTGACATTAAAACTTAGATATCTTCCGCCCCTTAGCTCTTGGGACGACCTCGGCTTTACCATCTAGCTATACCTTACACGACCGGATACACTTTCCGTTAGTGCATTAGGTAGACCTTAGGTAGACGAGACTATTATAAATATAAAACCTGGTCGGTAAATCCTGCATCAAAACCCAAACCGAGTCCCGACCCGAGTTAAGGTCGTTTGTGTCGGTCGGAGTCGGGCGTCGGTCGGTCGTCGGGCGTCGGTCGGGATTGCTCAGCCCGAATAAGTTTTATCATTTCATTATTCAATATTCATTTCGAATTATGCCTTGTGTAAACATTTGTTCGGGTGTTATTATTAGTATGATTGGCTACGCACCTCTGGTGCTAGTCTAGTTATGATTCCTATATTTTTTTGATTATGTTTTCGTACTTTTCATAATGCTTTTACGTGTGTGCATGCTTGGTTTATCGTAGATCCTTTAGTTGCGGTAGTTTAAAAGACCTGGTTATACTTGGTATGCTAGAAGAATTAACCATAGGACCATGGCGTAGTTGAGTTGCGAGGATATGATTGGGTTGACAACTGGCCATTTACCTTGTGTGCAAATTGACCATATCTTTCCGGGTTGGATAAACTTAAGTAATTAGATTATGGTCTAAGATCCGAGAGGCCGGACCATAAAAAGATAAATCTAGCACGTAGTGGCATTTAACGACTAAAACCCGTCTACCGTACGTCGACTTACTACAGAGGGTAGTGCCTTTGGTTCCCGGCTGGATTCGGGGGAGATAGGCTTGGGAACTTGACCATATGAACCTAGTGATATATGTCCGTCCCACCTTCAGCATTAGATTAGTTTTATAGAAAAGATAATCGTAAGCAATATATGATGACTAACTAGGCTAGTACACTTTGCTCCCACTGCTCACAACCTTACTTTTATTTTCTGTTTTATTCAATTTAATCAATCATTTCATCTTTAATACCAGTTTAATCGTGACAATAGACTTAAATAGGATCCAAACCACATAGCTCTTGGGACCACCTTGGTTTTACCATTTACTAGTCTACACGCGACCGAATTCTCTGCTCGTTAGTGCATATAGGTAGACCTTAGGTAATCGAGCATATATAAATTGAAGACATGGTCAGTAAATCTGCATCAGTACCTTAAATTTAAATCGACCCAAACTAGTACCTTTTTATGCGATTTGCCCCTTTTTATTGTTATGATCATTACTCTCATTCCATTGAGAATTAATTGACGTTTGGCGTCACCGATAACTTCGTATTCAAACTTTGAAGACAAGTGTTGGGAACACGTTTAAAGTGTTGGTCATAGTCTATGTAAGAGGTTGTTATGTTAATTAGGCTTATATGTTTGTTTAAGGCCTGGTCCATGAAGTAAGCCCATGGACCGCGGCATAGCTTCTAGAAAGACCACATGGGGTGTTGCCCTAGTTCATGTGGCTATAAATATTAATGTAAATCTTCACTTGAAGGGGTTGGTTAATTTTATGCATTACACTTTCTTTCACTCTTAAGCAAGATTGTTACTTCCATATCTCTATCTCTCTCTCTATCTCTCTCTCTCTCTCTCAAATATACTTGTGTTCATTAACTTGGTGACCTACAACAAGAAAACCGGAATCACCGTCGTAGCCAGGATGACATGTCGTTCAGTGCCGTTACAAATAATCTATTTTCAAAAATAAAAATGGCTCAATATTTTTGTGTAAAACTCTCTACCCGCTATTAGTTTGTTGACACCATCAATGAAAATAAACTAGCAATTCAATTCTCAAGAAAAACTACCGAATAGCTGCCTATGCCACTCTGACGTGCCGACACGATTGCCATAAGCCATAGGCGGCGAAAAAAATCACTTTCACATCTTTTCAAATTTATGATGAAGTATTATGAATAAACAATCTTTAAATTTTCTTTTTATAAATTCAGTTATGTTTTATAGTTCGATATGGGTTCGTTTGGTGATATTTTCTTGATTGATTTTCACAACTCTCACGCGATATTATATTCATTCGGTGTAACAAACTTTTATAAGAAAATAATAATAATAATAATAATAATAATAATAATAATGAAAAATGATAGTTTAATAACACACTCACATAAAGAGTTTTGTCATGTTAATTACCTTGACGGTGCATATATATTGTCAAACCATTTATCCAGACTCTAGGTTACTAAATTCTTTCATTGACCTTGATTACGATTATGAAGCTATGAACTCAACACACTTTTCAAGAATCATACAGTATCTCACATGATATAAGGGCCAAATATCAAGTCTCTACCCCACAAAATCTATACTACTATATAATGTATTTGGGACAATTCTATAATTAGAAAGGCTTAAAAATTCAGACTTTTACTTACTAATTATGGAAACAACCACCCTAACAATCACCCCAACAATTTATAACCACTTCAACCACCCCCAACAATTTATAACCACCTCAACAATCACCCCCAACAATTTATAACCACTCCAACAACCACTTTCCACCACCCCACCTCCCTCCTCTTCACCCCTAACAATCCGCCCCCGCATCGCGCGGGCACATTTCTAGTAAATCATAATAGGCCAAAAACAAATGATCCGTGACCAAATTATTAGAGCACAATAAAAACTAGGGACTAAAATGTTAAAACCAAATTATTGGGGGTGTGGTTACACAAGGCCCAATAGTTACGAAGACAAAACAACACAACAGGATGAACGAGACTTTAATGTTACTGCGTACTTATGTAAGATTCTTGTCCCAGTTTGGATTGCGTGGGACAACGTGTCTTCAAATTAGGATACGGATTTGTGTTCAATGGCTCTGTGTTTTCATCATAAACCAATCATCATTAGATAGAAACTCTAGTCCATATTTCTTACACGGACCTTATGCTGAATTTACCATTTGATAAGTTGATACGGTAATGTGTGACAAGCTGCAGGCAGAATCTCTTTTATGTTATTACATGAATCCTTGTGTGATAATCACGAAATTAGCCATATGTGTCGACTTCTAGGTGGTTGTCAATTCAATATGGTGGAGCATAATTGATTTTAACTTAACATACCAAATTAGCAACCTTACAGAAACTATGTCAAAATGGTTCATGTCCAGTTATTTTGACGTGCTAACAAACTATGCTTATTTGTAGATGTTTGTTAAATGTTTATTCATTCGTTATCACTAGAAATTATTATTGATTTATGAGTTTTATATTCTTGTTTAGACTTTGAAAACTTAACAATTGCGGGTTAGCTTTTATGTGCGCAGCTTACTTTGTTTCACTTAACATGATTCTCACGTTCCCTAAAGTGGATGAGTAATATTCTAAGCCAATTACTGAGTCAGTCTCGACATTATCATTCACGTATTGTTTTTGAGATAAAGCATGCAAATTCATCTACCTTAATGATCATCAACGTCTTGCTAGACTACTAAACAAGTTACATATTGTAGTGCATGGCCCTCACAACACACCCACAAACTCCAAATGTAACTTGAAAAGGATATTCAATCTCATATCACAAAATAAGAAATTACTTGTACATAATTAGTAAAAAAGGTATCAAAAGTATAATAAATAAAAAATGTAGGGTCTCAGAAGTGCAAGTTGCAGCCAATTTTGGTGGTTTGTCCAATTCGACATCGTCTTGTTTGATGAACCCAATAAAGAACAGCTAGCTGTAGCTACTCAGTTACAGAATGAAAGAAAAACAGGACCACTGTTAGCTAACGGCTCGTTTCTCTTCCCACTAAATTTCGAAATTTGCACCTTCGATTCCAATTGATATTTCGATCCAATAAATATTTATTTTGGCAATTATATTGTAAAGAACAAATATTTCATGTATGTCTAAGGCCGTGGGTCGGTTGCCCACCACCGATGCGTCACCGCCACTACGGCGACTGAGATGAGATGCGTCCTTAAGGGACGAAATGGAAAAACGAGTCGAGAAATGAATCGATTCAAAGGCACATGATGTGTTAATTTAGTTTTAAATTTATAATAGCCGACTTAATTTTTTAGACTATCACTTACGGGCAATGTACCCGATCAATTATAGCTAAGTTATTAAGTACAGATTGTTCACAAAGAGTAGTTAACCTGTTCGCAATGAATAGTTAACCTAACGCTAACCTAATGGATTTTCTACGGTTTAAAGTGGGTTTCAATCTGAGAGATTGACACAATTTTAATATTAATTAAACTACTAAAGAAGAAAAATAAATTAGACCACGTTTGTGATCAATTAAAGAAGAAAGTATTAACCATGTTGCTCCTAATACATTTTATTGATCCGTTTATATGTGCAATGACTTAATGACTGCTGTTGGTAGACTCAGGAACTGCATACAATATTTCGTATCTATTGTAAACTAAATCGAGGTTAGTCGCGCCTTGTCCTATGAATGCAACCTATATCCCTGATGCAAATTATCAATCTACTCAGTCACACCTACCCAATAAGTGTTTACCAACTAATCTATACGATTCATCTACTATAATCTAGGGCTAGAAGCAAAACCTACTCTTTTCAAATGCTACCTATTTTGAAGAGCACCTATGCTAACTTACTTGTTTTAGTCATTTTTTTATCTAACCTCGGAGGCCTAATCCACAAGTACTAAGGAAGGGTACCAATGAAGCCAGGTCAAGGGTACGACTACAGTGATACGGATTACCTACATAGTTAAAGAAGTACACTATGATAATCTAGACAATAGATATAGAACGATAAACAAGTAAACGAACATATTATTTGAACGATGAATATATAATATCCAACATAAAATGCATTAAGTCTTCATAAACGAAATCAAATCAATATAAAAGTCATAACATGGCAAACACCTAAGGGTGTTAGCCCATAATCTCAATAACAAACACGAAATAAATTACAAACTATAAACTATGGAAAACTAGAAGGGGGGTTGAATAGTTTTACGTCAATTTATATTTTATAAATTCTTTGTTTGCAAAATAATCGATTCTAGTTTTATGTGAGATCAATAACCAATACTTATATAAACTAATATCTACGAAATAAAATGACAACAATGTAAGTAAATAAGTAAAGAGATAGAGATGGAAAGATCGCATCACAAGACAAAGGATTTATAGTGGTTCGGCTACGAAGCACCTCTTCGCCCTACTCCACTCTCCGAGCACCTAACTCGAGAGTTTTCTTCACTATGTCAACAAGCTCCTTATGGCGGAGAAAACCTTACACAACTTTTGCTTACACCAATTTATGACACTAAGCTAAATGTCGAGTCCTAATAGTAGCTAGAACCAATCTCACACCACTACACACCTTCTTCACAACTTATGCACACCACTACTACTACACAACTTCACTACTTCTTTTTCATAACACTACTTCTACTTCTACCCAACACAACTACTTCTATTCACAACTACTAACACACCTAGATCTATCTATTACACAACTTCTACACCTTTACAATATACACAAGCCTACAATACTTCTTAACAAGATGTTGGAGGAGTATTCTTCTCTTGCACTTTGAATGATGAAGGATTGAATCACTTGAAATAAGAACTAATATGTTTATGATCAAAGGATTTAGGAAGATGATTTGAGAGAATTAGAAAAGAAAGTTTTAGTGCAAAATGTGTAGAAAAAATTCAGATTTGAGCCAGTATTTATAGGCAAAGAATTTTGACACAGGAGCGTATGTCGGCCCCCTTAATTGTGTGTCGGCCCCCTTAAAATTAAGGGGGCCGCCCCTTATAATTAAGGGGGCCGCCCACTGTAACGGCCTGATTTCTTTGTCTTTTCTGGGGAAACTTTATTTGGTGAAAATTTAACTGAATTTGGTTAAAATTTTGAATTCATATATTTATTGTGAAATAAACATTTTCCTTTAATTATCAAAAGTGTTTTTCTTAAATATATAAAATGTTTATACCATTTTATATAATTTGTAATTAGTAATTAAACCTTCCTTTGATCATAAAATGTATTAGGCACTTGTTTATTCATACCTTAAGTGAATTAGTTGGATATAATGATATTTTGTTACTAAATACTTATTTACGTAATGATTTTACGTTTAATGATTTTATATTTTATGATCGTCAAAACATAGGGATATCGAAAAATATTAATAACGCTTTTACGCATTATTTATATCAACAATCTCCCCCTTTTTGATGATTACAAAATCTAAACTCATTAAATCAAAAATTATTATATATGCAAGTATTTAGTGAGTTTATATCACTTCTCCCCTTTTTTGTGAACATCAAAAAGGTTAACCCGAAGTCGGATGAGCTCCCCCTTGATGTGTACTCCCCCTCGATTTAAGGTTAAATGACAAATCGAGATATGGAATGCTTGCAAAAATATTTAGAACATACAATATATATATAATGCAATAAACTAAATATATAACTAGAAAACATGTAAAAAGCAAACAATAAATCTCCACAAGCATTCATTATTCATAAAAATAGATTATGTTGAAAAACATAATCAATGTTACATAAGCATACATATATGCTTTTTTTAGCAAACTACACTAGATAATACTAAGTTGCCATCTTGAGGTCTCTAGGACTTGCTTGGAGATTTGAAACATGGAGCATGGATTTAGTGGAGATAGACATTTGTGGGGATTTTGTTTGGAGAGTTTGGAGTGGTTGATGGAGGTGAGCTTGGAGCGGAAGAGTTGGATTATTGTGTTTGTAATTGTGATGGGGAAGACCTTGTGAGGAGATACTCAATCTAAGTGAAGTGCTCATTGAGAGCAATGGTTTGTTTTTGGAGAAAAATACAACAAGGACAATTGTTGACATGATTCTCAAGTGCGACAATGTTGGTGGATGGTGAGGATGGAGTGGTAGAGGGTTGTTGAACCAAATTGCGTTGAGCAAGATGTAGGGCAAGGAGAGCACTAAGCTCATGGGCTTCTTTGAGCTCCTCAACGAACTTTTTATGTTCGGAGGAAGGTGATGATGGAGGAGTTGGGTTATTGTTGGGGATTGAGGTTTGGACATTAGACATAGAATTCATGTCTTGATGAGAAGGATGGATGTGGTTTTGGGATTTAGTATGTTCCTCAAAAGGATCATTTGGAAGATTTGTGGTGAGTGAGATAGTAAGGTTGTCATGTGGAGGTAAAGTGAAGGTATCATTTGGGTGAAGTGAATGTTTAGTTGTTGGTTGGTTGGAGACAACATCATTAATGGATGAGAATTTTTGACATGTGTCAAGTTTTCTTCTCCACACGGGTTTGACGGTGATTCTTGCACCTCTTGTGTGTTTGGTTCTTGGATGATTGGGGGAAGACATGATGGATTGAGTGATGATTAATGGTGAATGAGGGTATTTATAGTGTGATGATTTGGTGTTTATGGAAGGATAATATGTGGTGGATTTGATAGACAAAGAATGTTTGTGAATTTAGGAAAGTGGGGAATCAAAATAGGGTGAAATGGGCTAAAAAGCAGAAAGCAAACAGGGAACCTCAACCATCAGATGGCCGGCCTTCTTAATTAATGGCCGGCCCCTTCAATTTTAAGGGGGCCGCCCGTTATAATTATGGGGGCCGCCCAATGTCTGGTTCCCAGATTGCAAGAAATGGTTTTTGGTACAGATTTTTTCCAGAAAGATGTTTGTTTTGAGGTTTGGTTGTGGGCAAGTCCATCTCTTTAGGCTAACAAATATTATCTTGATGAAGTATGCATAGAAATTATATATATGTAGGCAACTAAGCAAATATTATAGTTTTCATGCAAAGGCAATAATGATAAGGAACAAATAAGCAAGTTATGTATCCTAAGGCAACAAATAAAGTATAAGGCAACTTAGTGACGGAGAAACTAGTGATGGAACAAATTAGGACCAAGTGATTGATGAGTGTCTAAATACTCATCATTTTATACTAATCTGTGCTGCCAAAACATCCAAAAACACTCAAATATGCATCAAAATACGTAAAATATCTTAGAAGTGTGTTTTATATGTTTCAAATGCAAAATGATCAAAAACAGATGAAAAACGTACAAAGTTTGCATAATTGGCAGTTTCAGTCCCTCAAGTTTCAAAAGTTGTCAAAACTAGTCCCTGGTTATTCTAAAAACTTGAAAAAGTCATCAAAGGTCCTTTTTAATCATAAAGTTACATATTTAGTCCTTTAGTGCAAAGTTTCACAAAATTACAAGTTTAGTCCCTGTACTTTGCAAAATTGACATAAATGGTCCTTGGGATGTAAAAACTTTGAGAAAAATAAATTTTGGTCCTTGTGCTATTAATCTTTTGCAGGAATGGTCCTTGGTGTGAAGTTTGGAGAAATTACATAATTGGTCCCTCAAGTTTGGCAGTTTGTCAATTTTGGTCCGTGGGCATTCAGAAATGGAAAATATACATATATGACCCTTGTATTATTTATACTTGGCAAGTTAAGCCCTTTTGACAATTTTAAAATAATATCACAACCTACCCTCCAACTTTTCAGAAAATACAAAATTAGTCCTTGTGGTATTATAAACCTAAATCCAAACCGGACCCTTGATTTATTATAATCCAATCTAAACTACCCAAGCCCTCCCTTTTATTAATCCTAGGCCCATGTGATCCCAGCCCAACACCAAAACAAACCCACCCCGTTTATAATAAAACGGGGTCAACCCTGCAGTCAAACAAACAACCAAACCGCCCTACTGTTCATCTTCTTCCACCTCACCCCCCACATGGCCTCTACAACCTTTCCACCTACACCCCCAGCTGTTACCTACTCTCCCCACCATCACCTTCCACCTCACAACTCAGCCTACAACCCATTAATGCGTTCCCCCCATAAATCTTCCACTGCTACCTCAATTTTCATGTTTTTGCTTGGACCTCACTCCAAACTCTACCAAAACTCACTTTCTTGTCCCCCTCCACTAGCACTACACACCAAGGTTCCTTAATTGATCTCAAATTACCCCTAGCCACGTGGAGGATTTTTGGCGCGAAAAATATTTAAACGGATGAGATGTGTTACAGAGATCCAAGGGCTCTAATTTGTAGTGGGAAATGGTCCAGAGGGTCCCACAAACCCTAATTATCAAATATAAGCAAAGGGGAAGCAAATGAAAGAAGTATTAAATTAGCTTAGTTTAGTGTAGTGTCGAATTAGTTAATTTTCAAATTCCATTGTACTTTAAATCTTTCTAGTGTCTAAATTAGTTAATTCAATGTATTCCAAATCTTTCTAAATAGTTAATTTCAAGTTTCAGTGTGTATCTTAGTTTGTGCCATTTTTAGCTCAAATTCTCAATTTACTTTGATGTTGTTGTATCAGATTATAAGGACATTCATAAGCTCATATAAGCTCTGACAAAGTTTAAATAAGTTTTAGAAAACCTTAAGTGTCTGTTTAGCTCATAAAAGAACAAATACTAAAAAATCAAATTAAATAGTTGAAAAATAAAAAATCAAGTTACAAGCAGATTGGTGCAAAGGAGCAAATTGAATTCTGGATGGATTTGGTTTAGTAGCTTTTTGGGAAGCTGTTAGGTTGATTCTCAGTTCATGGTTCTCAGTTCTTTGCTTTGGAAGCATTTGTAAGCCTTTTACCATTTTTTGCATTTCATTGTAGAGGTAAGTTTAATGCTTCAATCTTTGTGTTTTCATGTTTAAATAGTGTTGTTAAGTGATAATATTAATTAAAATTAGTGTTGTGTTCATTAGATTAACTTGGAGCTAAAAATCAAAACATCACTGTGTAATACTCAAACTTGACAAATCTGTGTATTATACTTATGGTATGATTAATTTTTGCTTAGTTGTTTTTATATAATCATTATATAGTGTTAGGAATCAGTTGTATGGCCTAACTCAGTCTTTCTCTTTGAAAATCATCAAAGACAGTCCATAAGGGTGTGTTTGGTTCAGTAGGATTTGGGTTGTTCTAGGTTAATCTAGTTGTAGGTTTCTGCTGCAACATATCATATTAGGCTAATATAACACAGTGAAGTAATAAAATTAAGGGTTCTTTAGTTAGATAGTCAAAATCACCTATCTATTCTCTTCATAAGTCCACTGTTAGGTTTTTAGGGTTGTATTTCCACCATTTCAAGTTACTATTAGTTGTTATACTCTAATATAGTTCCATTATAGCTTAATACAACATAACTAATCAGTTTAGTAAGATCTAAGTTGGTAAAAGTCAAAATTCAAGTTTCTATCAAAAGTCAAACTTTGCTCATCTCAGATTTTTTCCAATCTAGTAGGATTTTTATAGAACTTTGTATTAAGATTCAGGCCTTGAGCTTTTGTGGACTTGTAGTCTACCAGCTCTATTTTAAGATCCCACTTAGCTTGTATTTTTGGGATTTTTCTATTGGGCCCCACACCCCAAGCAACACACCTGCAGGGCAAGGTATTGCCCTGCTGCAGTCACCACAGTCCTACACCACCAACTTTGGTGGTGGTTTGTGACCACCTCAGTGGGTCCCACACCAATAACTTGGTTTCTCCCAACCCCCCTCCTAGTAGGCTTTCTGTTTTGACCAATAGTTTGACCTGTGTACTTGTGGACCCCACCTAATTTAAGCCATCTAGTTTGTACCATTTCTGAGTATTATTTGAGTTTTGGAATTGCTTAATCTTGCTTATCAGCTTATCTACTGAGCTTATTTGGCATATTTTAGCTTATACATATCCAACATACTCAGTTAAACCAAATTCATCCATAGTGGGTCCCACACAAGCTCATTTGAGCTTATTTACTTAGTTGGTCAACTAAGGTCAACTGTGGTGGTATTAAGCTTCCACAGTGCTTAATATTAAGTTATAAAATAGTTGTTTTTACAAAAGTTAGTTATTTTTAGATATAAAATAGATTTGTAAAATAAAAATCAAGAAAAAACAAAATAAAAATAAGTGATAGTTTCTATTTAATATAATTTAATTTCAATTTTCATTTTTAGATTTTTATTAAGTAAGTTGTATTTTTATATTTTTATTAAATTCCATTTATATTAAAGTATTTTTAATAATTTTCTCAGATTTTTAATTTGTCATTTAGTATTTATTAGAATTAAAAATAGTTTTATTAATAATTAATCAATAATTAAGTTTTAAATAAAATAATTAGTTTTTATAAAGCAACACCTAGATTTTATATTTTTCCTAGCTTTTATAAGTCATAAAACAATTTTAGAAATTTTCTTGTAATTTTTACTGTTCATTTACTAGTTTTTATAATTTAAATATTTTAATTGGTGATTAATTAATAAATAGAATAATAATTAGTAAACTAGTTTAAAAATAGATAAAATAAACTTTTTATAATTTTTTTAGGATTCCTATGATGGTTAATTAGATTTATAAAAATCTTCTTAATTATCTAAGTCTTTTTAGTATTTATAATAATTTAAATCATATAAATGGTTAAATAATAATTAAATAGTTAATAATTAATAATAATTAGATGAATAGTAAGATAAATATAAATTTATTTTTAAAATAAGTTTTATAATATTTTAGACTTTTAGAAATTTTAATTTTATATTTCTAGACTTATTTTACATTTTCTTATTTATTAGTGAATTATTAAATAATTAATAATAGTTATTAAATAATAATAATTAATTTAATAGTTAGTAATTAATAAAATAAATATTTTAAGTTTATTTAATTTGCATTTAAGCCCCTAAGGTATGCAAATTACTACTTTAGTTAAAATTGTTTTTGTTTCGTACGTTTACGTAGATTAAACTAAACGTACGCGTTTCTAGGTTTTAAACGTTTTTAAATACCTGGCTTTTACGTAATCGTTAAAATAGTTTATCTAAGTTATTTTGTTTTATAAAACCCTAGTTTAATCACACACTCACACTTATACCCTTTCATGTTCATATTCACTTGATCACAAACTCGTTTTTAATACCATCACAACCTCGTTGGGACATTACGACCCGGGGAAACACTGTATTCCACGGAAGCATTGGCTTGATTAGTTTGACTTTTACGGTTGACCATTCACAAGTGGTTGACTAATAAAAGTTGACTAGTTTAGATCCAATCAGTGATACTTGACATTTTTCTTGTTTGTGCCTATATGCAACAAATGTGGAGATGTGATTGCTTCAACTCCTAATGCAAAGAAATACATGTATACTAAGAAGCAATCCAAAAACTCCTTGATTTAATTTGCTTAGTCCATGATTGCCAAAGATATATATTGGATTATATATTTTGACACTTCATGTTAACTCTTATGCATGATTTTCGAAAAACGTTTTTACCATTATTCAAAAATGAGTTTTCCTAATCGTGAGAATGATTTCAAAATGAATTGAGGTTTTCTTTTGAGAGTATATATGCAAAAAAAAAAATATCTCAATTCCTGATTTTTGTGCAAAACAGAATCCTAAACTCAGACTTGCGAAGAAAGAAAAAAAAATATTTTTATGCTCATATGGCCGGCCCCCTTAAAGTGAGGCCGGTCCCCTTAATTTTAAGGGGTCCGCCTATCTGACACAAAAAATTTCAGAATCATGAAGTTTCAGAAATAAAATTTTAATCTATTTGTTCCATCATTCTTAATCCTAAACGCAAGTGGTTAAATAATTCACGCATAAGGGGCTTAGTAAATATATCCGCAATGTTATCTTCCGAGGCTACCTTTTCTATAGTTATGTTTCCCTTTCGTACGTTATCCCTAATAAAGTGATGAGGTATTTCTATATGTTTAGTCCTAGAGTGTTGAACGGGATTCTTACTTAAATCTATGGCTCCTTTATTATCACACATTATAGGAATGTTTTCTAACCTAACGCCATAATCTATGATGAGTGCTCAAACACTCATCGTTTTTGACATATTTAAACTGCCAAAACATACAAAAACAATTAAAAAGATATCAAAATACTTAAATTATCCCAGGGATTGTGTTTTATGTGTTTTAAATGCAAAATATGCAAAAACAAAGAAAAAACGTACAAAGTTTGCAATATTGGTAGTTTTAGTCCCCCAAGTTTCAAAACTTGTCAAAATTAGTCCCTATGCATTTATTTTGAAAGAAAAAGTCAACCCAAGGTTTTGAAAGTCAAATTTCACAAAATATTATACTTGGGTAACAAGTTTTCCAAAATTACAAGTTTGGTCCCTGAAAATCCAAAAATGGCAAAATGGGTCCCTGGGAAATTTTGAAATTTGAAAAATGGAAAAATGGTTTGTGAACTTTGGAATTACATCATAATTGGTCCTTGGAAGCTAATGGGGAAAAGTGAAAAATCAGTCCTTGAAGTTTGGGAAATTACAAAATTGGTCCTTGATAACTTACAACCATCCGGACCCTTATTATCTTTAAACCCAAAACAATTCCAAATCCAGTCCACCCAAAATCCCAGCCCACCACATGATCCGGCCCAACTTCCTTTTAAATATATAATTCCCTCGGTCAAACGACCCTTTGACTCACCCCCAACCTCCCAACCGTATCCCATGAAACCTGGAAACCTTTCCCCCCCCCCCTCACCTTTTTCACCTCAGCCACCACAATTAATACTCCACACCAACCTTTCCCACCACAATAAATTCCCACAACAACCCTCGCCTAACCCACTAATTTTGCCCCGTATCCATTTTGGCGCCGTAAAGGTAATCAACAGCTCAGATTGATCTCAAAGCAATTAAACGGATGGGATTTGGTCAAGGGGTCAACATGAAGCTTGTGGGACATCCAGAATTCAAAATGGAGCCATGTGAGAAGTCCTAGGGTTTATTTTTAGCTCGTAGTATATATTGAGCTCTTATGAGCTTTAGAAAGTGTGTAATATTTTTAGTTTATATGTTTTTCAGTTTATTTTAATGTATTGTAACCTTTTTTATTAATGAAAGTTCTGTTTTAAAGTTTAAGTCTCATTTTCAATTTTCAAGTTTCACTAAAATTTCTCAAGTGTTAAGTGAAGGATCCAATGTGTGTTTAAGCTAGTCATAAGCTCTTACAAACTCAGAAAACAACTTTTTAAAAGCTTTACAAGCTTTTATCATCACCACAAACTCAGTTTGCAAAAATACTAAAAATTCAAGAAAAATAAAAATAAAATAAAAAAATGGATAAAGATGGAAGCAGCTTTGGATTGGGTTGATTTCTGGATTGCAAAGGGTTAGGGACCTCATGGGAGGTCAGTAGGTTGGTTCATTTAATCATTGGTACTTGGTAGCCAAGCTTGGAAGGCTTTGTAAGTTCAAAAATTTCATATCTTTAGTAACAAGTAGTATTAGCAAGTTATTTGAGTTGTTCTTAGTTAATTATTAGTAATTAGATTAGTTTTAATCATTTGTTTGTGTTTCATGTTTGTCTGAATCAATTTGTATCATAATCTGTTTTTTAAAAGGGGTGTTTGGTTGTTGTCAGTTTGTACCATGCTACTTGTGTAAGTGCACCATTCTGTGTTCTATTCAGTTGTTGGGGTGGATATAGGCTTAGGGAAACAATTTACTTGGTCACTAATACACACAAAAGTCAAAATCCTAGGAAAGATTTCACCACAATTAACTGTGGTGAGTTTTCAAGTCCAAATCCAATCAAACCTTTTCATAAGTGGGTGATTTCACTTAAGTTGGTCTTCATATAGCTTATCATAACATATTTGATCACTAAATCAGCAATCAAAGTTCAAATAAGTCAAATCCTACATTTTTCTAAAAAGTCAAAATAACTAGTGTCAGGTTTTTACCAATATGGGATGAATTATTGTGATTTTTGTGGGTTGTTTTAGATCTTGAAACTTGTTGAGATCAAAGTATACCAGTAGAACTACAAGTCCATGCATTTGTTTGATTTTTACAAATTTTTCTAGTGGACCGAAGTACCCTTGGAAAGTACTTGCAGGGCAAAAGTGTGCCCTGTGCACAGATCACCCATCTCACCCACAACCTTTGGTGGTAGTTTGTGGCCAACTCAGTGGGTCCCACACCTCCAACTTGGCACCATTCAACCCCCCTCCTACCAGGGATTAAGGGTTGACCTTTTGTTTGACCTGTAGGCCAGTGGACCCCACTTAGTTTTGCATCCAAAGTTTGTCCCCAGTCTACCTCAGAACCAAATAAGCAAACAGCTTATTGTGGTGATTTAGCTTATTTACTTAGCTTATCTGTGTGTTACTTGCTTATTATTGTTCAAATAACTCAGAGAAACCAACTTTCATCATTGTAGACCCGACTTTCATCCATTTGAGCTAAAATCCTTCCACAGTCAACAAAATTCAACTGTTAGGGTCAATAAGCTCTCAACTACTTATTTTTGGGTTATGTAAAAAGTGTTTTCAGAAAAAGTGTTTGTATTTAGTGTACAATTAGTTTGGAAAAAGAAAAAACCAAAAAACCAACTTTAATTATAGTGATAGCTTCTATTTAATAAGATTTATCATTTTAATTTTCTTTTTAGCTTATTTATAAGCAATATATCATTTTTATATTTTTATAATTCTATTTTAGGTTAAAGTAATTTTATAAATTTTTCCAGATTTTTATTTTGTCTTTTAGTGGTTTTTATAATTAATTTTAGTTTAATTAAGTTTTAATTAATATTAGGTAATTAAATAGCATAATTATAATTTATAAAGTATAACCTAGTTTTTATAATTTTTATAACTTTTATTTAAGTTAAAACATTTTTATAAATTTTTCTAGGATCTAAATTGTTCATTTTCTATTTTTCCTAATATAATTAGTATAATTATAAATTAATAAGTAATTAGATTAATAATTAGTAAATTAGTTTAAAAATATATAAAATAAACTTTTTATAATTTTTTAGGATTCCTGTAATGGTTAATTAGATTTATAAAAAATTTCTTAATTTTCTAAGTCTTTTTAGTATTTTTAATAATTCTAATTAGTTTAATTAGTTAATAATTAGAAAATTACTAATTAATTAATAATTAATAATTAAATAGTGTAAAAATAGTTTTTATTTTTCTAAAAATTTTCTTTATTCACTAGGATTGTAAAAATAATAATTTTACACTTGTAACCCTTTCAGTCCATCAGTTGTACTTTTTGTTTCATTCGTCTGCGTACGTTTTTAATCAAAACGTACGTTTTTAGGTTTTAGTTCAAATCTTTGTAATCTCAATTCCCGTAATCAATCACATAGCTTTCCTAAGCTATTTCTGTTAATAATCTCCAAATATTTTTCATAACAAACCTTTTCTGTGAATAAACACCCGATCACAAAGCACGCTAAGTTACAATTCACACCTCAACGGGACTTAACGACCTGGTGATACCCTTTACTACCCGAAGTATTGATCTAGGCTATTTGACTTTGTTGACCATTCCTTGATCAATATAAGTTGGTGGTTTAGCTTCAATCAATTTTTGGCGCCGCTGCCGGGGAGGTGTGCGCATTTCTGCAGCGTCTTTCGAGATTAGTGTTATCTCACCTCACTCACTGTACAAAAACCACCACTTGTGTATATTTTCAAAATCAAAACAAAAAAACAAAAAGTCATTGACACTTTTCCTAAAGTGTTAAAACACCAAAAAAATTATAAAAACAACAAAACATCGTAACGTTTTCTGATTCGGTTTTTCTTTTAAGGTGATTCTTAAAGAAAAACGATTTTAGATTACGGGACGATAACAAAAATATTGTCCAAAAAGTTTTTATCCCTAGTGTATGTGCACTCGTTCTTCAAGGTCCACTAGCCCATTACGTGAGCTTGTCCGGAAACCTCGAAGACCTCGTAGACGTTCAGCACCAACAGTCGGATCTGAGATCCGTAATGTTGCCACACCCACTGTCACCATGGCGGAAGACCGCCCCATGTGTGAGCTTCTCCAAGCACCCATCGAGGGTTACGGAGATGCCATTGTTGTTCCAGCCATTGTGGCTGATAATTTTGAGCTCAAAACCGGGTTACTCAATCTTGTAACCTCAAGTCAATTTTACGGTTTTGAAAGGGACGATCCTCATGCTCATATTCGATGGTTCAATAAAATCACATCAACCATCAAGTACAAAAATGTCCCGTGTGAAGCAATAAAACTTCTTCTCTTCCCATTCTCCTTGGAGGGACAAGCCCGGATTTGGCTTGAAAAACAACATCCACGATCTATTGAGACTTGGGAAGATCTTGTCAAAAAGTTTGTGAACGAATTTTTCCCACCTTCCAAGACCACGAGTCTTAAGAACGAAATCACCAAGTTCACTCAGAAATATGATGAATCTTTTGGTGAAGCGTGGGATCGTTTCAAAGAATTACTCCGCAAGTGTCCACATCATGGTTTCTCTGAGTTGATGCAACTCGATACTTTCTACAATGGCATGTGCCAAGCTGATCAGGATTCTCTCAATGCCTCCGCGGGAGGTAATTTTTTGAGTAGAACCACAAAAGAAGCTTTGTAAATCATAGAAAACAAGTCTAAGGTCCGCTCTACATGAAGCAAACCGATTGTTTCTCAAATCAATGCGGGTCCTTCTTCTTCATCTTCTGTGGGTCAGTCTAGCACGGATGCTAAGATTGACAAGCTCACTTAAGCGATCCAAGCTTTGGTTCTCGCCCAAACAAAGAAAGTTTCATTTCCACAACATCCTCCCCCGGCTGAGGTTAAAAAAGCGGAAGTCTGTGTGACTTGTGGTGGGCCGCATGCCTACTACAATTGCACAGCTACTGATGGTACTCCATATGAAGCTAATGCTATTGTCGGGTCCCAAAATCAAGGAGGCAATCAATACCGCCCTCCTATGGACCCGAACTATCGTCCTCACCATTATCCTGGACCTCCCGGTTTTAATCAAAACCAAAATGTCCAAAACCGTGGCCAAAACCAAAATAGAGTGAACCAAGGTTATCAAAACCAAGGTAACTTCAATCAGGTTCACGGTTTCCAAAATCAAAACCAAGGTTTCCAAAATCAAGGTTTCCAACATCAAAATCAAGGAAACTTTAACCGGAACCAAGGTCAGGGTAATTTCAACCCCGGGAACTTTCATGGAAACAATCATCAAAACCAAGGAAATTTCAATCAAGGCCCCAACCTGAACAACCGAGCTCCAAATATTCCTAATCCGAATCAAGCCATTGTTCCAACCGGGCCTTCATCTGATGAGTTGTTAAAACAATTCATGAAGTCCCAAGAAGAGTTGAACAAGTTGTTGGTCAGCCAGATTTCTAACATCAAAAAGTCTTTAAATGATCGACCCTTGGGCTCAGGTACTACTTTACTGAGCAACATGATCGCTAACCCGAGGGGCGATGCTAAGGCGATCACAACACGAAGTGGTGCTTCATATGATGAACCCGCGATTCCTACTACCTCTTCATCCTCTCCTCCAAAGGTAGTGGATCGTGAGCCTGAGGTGACAAAGGACATGGTGCAAACTCCTAGCCCACGAAGTACAGCACACGTCCAACCTCAGGTTAATCCTGAAACCAGATGTAAGCCTGGAGTTGTCTTTGAACCACCAGAAACTCCAGGGGACAACCCAAAATCCAAAACTTCTATTCCTTATCCATCACGTCTCAATGAACAAAAGCTCCGCGAAAAAGCCAATCACCAAATGGATAAATTTTTTCAAATCTTCCAAGATTTGCACTTTGATATTAGTTTCGCGGATGCTATTCTCTTGATGCTCAAGTTTGCATCGACAATCAAAAATCTGTTGAGTAATAAAGAAAAACTCTTTGAGATGGCAAGAACTCCTCTAAATGAGAACTGCTCGGCAGTTCTCTTGAAAAAGCTTCCTGAAAAGCTTGGAGACCCCGGGAAATTTCTCATTCCTTGTACTTTCCCGGGTATGGTTGAATGCTTCGCCTTAGCTGATTTAGGTGCTAGCATTAACCTGATGCCATATTCTGTGTGGAATAAACTCTCTCTTCCCGAACTCACTCCCACGTGCATGACTTTAGAGCTTGCCGATCGTTCGATTTCTCGTCCCATTGGCATTACCGAGGACGTATTCGTTAAAGTGGGAAAGTTCCATTTTCCGGCAGATTTTGTGATTGTTGACTTTGATGCCGATTCTAGGGTCCCCCTCATTCTTGGGAGGGGATTCCTCAAAACTGGGTGCGCTCTTATCGATGTATTTGAGCATGAGATCACATTACGTGTTGGGACGGAAGCTATTACCTTCAACCTAAATCAAACATCGAGATACTCCTCCAATTATGATTGTGAGTCGGTGAATCAAATTGATGTCATCGATGTTGCTGCTGAGGAGTATGCTCAAGAGATTTTAGGTTTCATTGATGATTCTGCGAGTGAAAGCCTCACTCAATCTTCTCATCCCATCATAGCCAATTCTTCTCCTTCCCTCACTCCGTTTGAGGGAAGTGACTTCATCTTAGAAGAAATGGAGGCATTTATCAAAAGTGACTCGATTCCCGATGGAGACGATAACCAAGAGATCGACCTCAAGAGGGATATTCTCATGCTTGAAAAATTGTTAAACGAAGATCCCTCTCCTCTTCCTGTTCTACCACAACAACTTCATAAAGTGGAAGTCAAAAATGTTGAGAAAACTGATGACTTTCCCGAGGTTGAACTTAAGGACTTGCCGCCTCATCTTGAATATGCATTTCTGGAGGGTGATGATAAATTACCCGTCATAATTGCTAAAGACTTAAGTGATGAGGAAAAGGCTGCTCTTATAAAGGTTTTGAAGTCTCATAAACAAGCAATTGCTTGGCGTCTCTCCGACATCAAGGGCATTGACCCTGAGTTTTGTACTGACAAGATTTTAATGGAGGACGACTTCAAACCTGGAGTCCAACAACAAAGAAGGGTGAATCCAAAAATTCACGAGGTTATCAAACAAGAGGTTTTAAAACTTCTTGATGCCGGATTGATTTACCCTATCTCAGACAGTCCTTGGGTCAGCCCAATCCATTGTGTTCCAAAAAAGGGTGGCATTACTGTTGTCACAAATGAGGAGAATGAGTTAATTCCAACTCGTTTGGTTACGGGTTGGCGCGTCTGCATTGATTATCGTAAGTTAAATGACGCCACCCGTAAGGATCATTTTCCTCTGCCCTTTATGGATCAGATGCTCGAGAGATTAGCGGGGAATGAGTACTATTGCTTCCTCGATGGTTTCTCGGGTTACTTTCAGATTCCCATTGACCCACAAGACCAAGAAAAGACCACTTTTACGTGCCCCTATGGAACTTTCGCATATAAACGTATGCCATTTGGCTTATGTAATGCTCCGGGCACGTTTCAAAGATGTATGATGGCCATTTTTTCCGACATGATCGGGAAAACTATGGAGGTCTTCATGGATGATTTTTCGGTCATTGAGGATTCGTTCCAATCATGTCTCTCCCATTTAGACAGCATGCTAAAACGTTGTGAAGACACAAGGTTATGTCTAAATTGGGAGAAGAGTCACTTTATGGTCAAAGAGGGCATTGTCCTCGGCCATAAAATTTCAAAAAACGGGATTGAGGTTGACAGAGCCAAAGTGGACGTCATTGCAAAATTGCCTCATCCCACGATTGTGAAAGGTGTTAGGAGATTTTTGGGTCATGCCGGTTTCTATCGTAGGTTTATTCAAGATTTTTCTAAAATCGCCCGGCCTATGACCCATCTCCTCGAGAAGGATGCTCCTTTTATCTTCTCCCCTGAGTGCATCGAAGCCTTTGAAACATTAAAGAAAAGGCTTACCGAGGCACCGATTCTTGTTGCCCCTGATTGGGACTTGCCCTTCGAGCTCATGTGTGATGCTAGTGATTATGCTAAAAGGGCAGTCTTGGGGCAACGCAAAACAAAACATTTTCAGCCTATACACTATGCCAGCAAGACTATGACCGAGGCTCAAAGTCATTACACCACCACTGAAAAAGAATTATTAGCTGTGGTGTATGCTTTTGAAAAATTCCGGCCATACTTGATTCTGACTAAAAGCATAGTGTATACGAATCACTCGGCTTTGAAGTATCTCTTTGCAAACAAAGATGCAAAGCCGAGACTCCTCCGATGGGTTCTCCTCCTTCAGGAATTTGATATCATCATTCGTGATAAAAAAAAAAAAGGAGCTGAGAACCTAGCTGCTGATCATCTCTCCCGTCTTGAAAACCCTCACCAAGATGTTTTCGAGAAAAAGGAAATAAATGAAACATTTCCTCTCGAAACCCTCAATGCGGTTTCATTTCGTGGAGACTCGATTACCCCATGGTTTGCTGACTTTGCAAACTATCTTGCGGGTAACTTCATTGTGAAAGGGATGTCATCCCAACAAAAAAATAAATTTTTCAAAGATGTAAAACATTACTTTTGGGACGACCCCTACTTGTTCAAAATATGCGCGGATCAAGTCATCCGGCGGTGTGTGTATGGTCAGGAAGCCACGGAAATTTTAAAGGCTTGCCATGCTGGTCCCACGGGGGGCCACCACAATCCCAACTACACCGCCAAAAAGGTGTTTGATTCTGGTTTTTATTGGCCCTCGATCTACAAGGATGCCCAAGAGTTGGTCAAGTCCTGTGACGCTTGCCAGCGTCACGGGAATATTTTACAAAAGAATGAAATCCCTCAGAATGCAATTCAAGTTTGTGAAATTTTTGATATCTGGGGCATCGACTTTATGGGGCCATTTCCATCCTCTCACGGCAACAAATACATACTCGTGGCAGTTGACTATTTGTCAAAATGGGTTGAAGCGAAAGCTTTACCCACAAATGATGCCCGAGTAGTTGTGAAATTTTTAAAAGCTCTTTTTGCCCGATTCAGAACTCCACGTGCTATTATTAATGATCGTGGTACGCACTTCTGTAATGACAAATTTGACAAAGTCATGCAAAAGTACGGTGTAACTCACCGTCTTTCCACTGCGTACCACCCTCAAATGAGTGGACAAGTCGAAGTTTCCAATCGGGGCATTAAAAGAATATTGGAAAGAACTGTAGGTGAGAATCGTGCATCGTGGTCGGACAAATTAGATGATGCACTTTGGGCTTTCCGTACGGCTTACAAAACACCCATTGGGTGTACGCCTTATAAACTTGTGTACGGGAAAGCGTGCCATCTTCCGATCGAGCTTGAGCACAAAGCCTATTGGGCTCTCAAGCATGCCAATATCGACCTCAAAACGGCGGGTGATCATAGGAAAGTTCAATTGAATGAATTAAACGAACTTCGTGATCAAGCTTACGAGAACTCTTTGATCTATAAAGAAAAGACAAAGAAGATTCATGACTCAAAAAATAAAAACTGCGTTTTTAACGTTGGTGATCGAGTCCTTCTTTTCAACTCTAGACTCAAGATCTTCTCGGGAAAGCTCAAAACCCGATGGACTGGTCCATTCACTATCGTAAAAGTTTATCCTTATGGTACCGTCGAATTATCTCAAAATGACGGTCCTAATTTCAAAGTGAATGGACATCGTTTAAAGCACTATTTTGGAGAGGACATACCATCCATGGTTGTCCCGGATGACAATTGAATTCGGGGATCGAGTCAAGCTAGCGACTCGATGAACAAAAACAATAGCACAATACGGGTTTTCACGCGTATCTTTGATTCTTTCTATTTTCTACCACCTAGTGTGGGGGAATGGCCAACCCCCCGCTGTTTGAAAAAAAAAATGTATATATGTATATAAAGTTCTCAAAAAAAAAAAAAAAAAAAAAAAAAAAAAAAAAAAAAAAAAAATTGTATATATATAGAAATAAAGTGAAATTTGGTATTTCTGCAGTTAGATTCGAATCTTGGCTTTTTACGTTCAAAGAATCGGCATAATAGCCGGGACTTTGAATATTGAGGACAATATTCATTTCTAAGTGTGGGGGGGAAATTCTAGCGAATTTTATCGCAAAATACTTTCAAATACCCCCGTTTTTTGCCAAAATTTTCAAAAAATTTTTCACTTTATTTCAAAATTTTTGTGGTAATCAGTCCGCCAGTTCTAACCGACAAAGGGATTGGCTAATCCAGGAGCAAACGGCTATTGGTAAAGATAAATCAAATCCGTTTACGGCTTGCAATTTGCCCAAAATTGTATGGTTCCTCAACTCCCCATCATCCTCAAAAGCTAATGAGTTGGCTAGCCCGTAAGATTATGGCTTGTGGTAAAGGCAGTGGAAAATCCATAATTGGTAATCAGCTCACCAAGATGTTGACTAGGTCCATCAAGATGCTGGCTAGTCCAGGAGCAAACGGCTCTTGGTAAAGACTAAACAAATCCGTTGAAAGCTGGTGGTTTGCTCAAAATCACACGGCTATCAGGTGTGCCACAGTTCTTACACCTGGCTACTCCAGAAGTGATGGATTTTGGTAAAGAGTTTTTCATATCCATCAAGTTTTCTAAAAAGATTGCTAGGGACTAGCAATAGTTTAGTGTGGGGGATTGATGAGTGCTCAAACACTCATCGTTTTTGACATATTTAAACTGCCAAAACATACAAAAACAATCAAAAAGATATCAAAATACTTAAATTATCCCAGGGATTGTGTTTTATGTGTTTTAAATGCAAAATATGCAAAAACAAAGAAAAAACATACAAAGTTTGCAATATTGGCAGTTTCAGTCCCCCAAGTTTCAAAACTTGTCAAAATTAGTCCCTATGCATTTATTTTGAAAGAAAAAGTCAACCCAAGGTTTTGAAAGTCAAATTTCACAAAATATTATACTTGGGTAACAAGTTTTCCAAAATTACAAGTTTGGTCCCTGAAAATCCAAAAATGGCAAAATAGGTCCTTGGGAAATTTTGAAATTTGAAAAATGGAAAAATGGTTTGTGAACTTTGGAATTACATCATAATTGGTCCTTGGAAGCTAATTGGGAAAAGTGCAAAATCAGTCCTTGAAGTTTGGGAAATTACAAAATTGGTCCTTGATAAATTACAACCATCCGGACCCTTATTATCTTTAAACCCAAAACAATTCCAAATCCAGTCCACCCAAAATCCCAGCCCACCACATGATCTGGCCCAACTTCCTTTTAAATATATAATTCCCTCGGTCAAACGACCCTTTGACTCACCCCCAACCTCCCAACCGTATCCCATGAAACCTGGAAACCTTTCCCCCCCCCCCCCTCCTCACCTTTTTCACCTCAGCCACCACAATTAATACTCCACACCAACCTTTCCCACCACAATAATTCCCACAACAACCCTCGCCTAACCCACTAATTTTGCCCCGTATCCATTTTGGCGCCAAAAAGGTAATCAACAGCTCAGATTGATCTCAAAGCAATTAAACGGCTGGGATTTGGTCAAGGGGTCAACATGAAGCTTGTGGGACATCCAGAATTCAAAATGGAGCCATGTGAGAAGTCCTAGGGTTTATTTTTAGCTCGTAGTATATATTGAGCTCTTATGAGCTTTAGAAAGTGTGTAATATTTTTAGTTTATATGTTTTTCAGTTTATTTTAATGTATTGTAACCTTTTTTATTAATGAAAGTTCTGTTTTAAAGTTTAAGTCTCATTTTCAATTTTCAAGTTTCACTAAAATTTCTCAAGTGTTAAGTGAAGGATCCAATGTGTGTTTAAGCTAGTCATAAGCTCTTACAAACTCAGAAAAAAGAAAAAAAAAATAAAATAAAATAAAAAAACTTTTTAAAAGCTTTACAAGCTTTTGTCAGCACCACAAACTCAGTTTGCAAAAATACTAAAAATTCAAGAAAAATAAAAATAAAATAAAAAAATGGATAAAGATGGAAGCAGCTTTGGATTGGGTTGATTTCTGGATTGCAAAGGGTTAGGGACCTCATGGGAGGTCAGTAGGTTGGTTCATTTGATCATTGGTACTTGGTAGCCAAGCTTGGAAGGCTTTGTAAGTTCAAAATTTTCATATCTTTAGTAACAAGTAGTATTAGCAAGTTATTTGAGTTGTTCTTAGTTAATTATTAGTAATTAGATTAGTTTTAATCATTTGTTTGTGTTTCATGTTTGTCTGAATCAATTTGTATCATAATCTGTTTTTAAAAGGGGTGTTTGGTTGTTGTCTGTTTGTTGCACCATTCTGTGTTATATTCAGTTGTTGGGGTGGATATAGGCTTAGGGAAACAATTTACTTGGTCACTAATACACACAAAAGTCAAAATCCTAGGAAAGATTTCACCACAGTTAACTGTGGTGAGTTTTCAAGTCCAAATCCAATCAAACCTTTTCATAAGTGGGTGATTTCACTTAAGTTGGTCTTCATATAGCTTATCATAACATATTTGATCACTAAACCAGCAATCAAAGTTCAAATAAGTTAAATCCTACATTTTTCTAAAAAGTCAAAATAACTAGTGTCAGGTTTTTACCAATATGGGATGAATTATTGTGATTTTTGTGGATTGTTTTAGATCTTGAAACTTGTTGAGATCAAAGTCTACCAGTAGAACTACAAGTCCATGCATTTGTTTGATTTTTACAAATTTTTCTAGTGGACCAAAGTACCCTTGGAAAGTACTTGCAGGGCAAAAGTGTGCCCTGTGCACAGACCACCCATCTCACCCACCACCTTTGGTGGTAGTTTGTGGCCAACCCAGTGGGTCCCACACCTCCAACTTGGCACCATTCAACCCCCCTCCTACCAGGGATTAAGGGTTGACCTGTTGTTTGACCTGTAGGCCAGTGGACCCCACTTAGTTTTGCATCCAAAGTTTGTCCCCAGTCTGCCTCAGAACCAAATAAGCAAACAGCTTATTGTTGTGATTTAGCTTATTTACTTAGCTTATCTGTGTGTTACTTGCTTATTATTGTTCAAATAACTCAGAGAAACCAACTTTCATCATTGTGGACCCCACTTTCATCCATTTGAGCTAAAATCCTTCCACAGTCAACAAAAGTCAACTGTTAGGGTCAATAAGCTCTCAACTGCTTATTTTTGGGTTATGTAAAAAGTGTTTTCAGAAAAAGTGTTTGTATTTAGTGTATAATTAGTTTGGAAAAAGAAAAAACCAAAAAAACCAACTTTAATTATAGTGATAGCTTCTATTTAATAGGATTTATCATTTTAATTTTCTTTTTAGCTTATTTATAAGCAATATATCATTTTTATATTTTTATAAATTCTCTTTTAGGTTAAAGTAATTTTAGAAATTTTTCCAGATTTTTATTTTGTCTTTTAAAGGTTTTTATAATTACTTTTAGTTTAATTAAGTTTTAATTAATATTAAGTAATTAAATAGCATAATTATAATTTATAAAGTATAACCTAGTTTTTATAATTTTTCTAACTTTTATTTAAGTTAAAACATTTTTATAAATTTTTCTAGGATCTAAATTGTTCATTTTCTATTTTTCCTAATATAATTAGTATAATTATAAATTAATAAGTAATTAGATTAATAATTAGTAAATTAGTTTAAATATATATAAAATAAACTTTTTATAATTTTTTAGGATTCCTGTAATGGTTAATTAGATTTATAAAAAATTTCTTAATTTTCTAAGTCTTTTTAGTATTTTTAATAATTCTAATTAGTTTAATTAGTTAATAATTAGAAAATTAGTAATTAATTAATAATTAATAATTAAATAGTGTAAAAATAGTTTTTATTTTTCTTAAAATTTTCTTTATTCACTAGGATTGTAAAAATAATAATTTTACACTTGTAACCCTTTCAATCCATCAGTTGTACTTTTTGTTTCATTCGTCTGCGTACGTTTTTAATCAAAACGTACGTTTTTAGGTTTTAGTTCAAATCTTTGTAATCTCAATTCCCGTAATCAGTCACATAGCTTTCCTAAGCTATTTCTGTTAATAATCTCCAAATATTTTTCATAACAAACCTTTTCTGTGAATAAACACCCGATCACAAAGCACGTTAAGTTACAATTCACACCTCAACGGGACTTAACGACCTGGTGATACCCTTTATTACCCGGAGCATTGATCTAGGCTATTCGACTTTGTTGACCATTCCTTGATCAATATAAGTTGGTGGTTTAACTTCAATCAATCTACGAGAGCTTTTTTCATCCATAGTGCTTGTTGACATGCCTTTCCAGCGCTTACATATTCAGCTTCGGTGGTCAAAATGGCAAGAGCGGTTTGCTTCTTGGAAAACCAAGACGTTAGGCAACATCCCATAAACGTGCAAATACCACTAGTGCTTTTTCGATCCACGTAGTCTCCCGCATGATCCGAATCCGCATAGACAATGGTTTCTATGTCGGATCCCTTAGGATACCATAATCCTAAGTGTATAGTGCCTTTAATGTATCGGAAGATACGCATAACCGCTTCTAGGTGAGAGGTTTTGGGATCCTCTTGAAAGCGGGCACAAGGCAAACACTAAACATGATATCGGGTCTACTTGTCGTTAAGTATAGTAAACTACCTATCATTCCTCTATACTTAGTGTTATCTACGGACTCACCTTCTTCATCTCTTGTGAGTTTCACTTCCGTAGACATAGGTTTCTTAAGGGGTTTTGAGTCTTCTAGGCCAAATTTCTTAAGCATTTCCTTAATGTATTTTGATTGGTTAAAAAATATTCCATCTTTTAGTTGTTTTATTTGTAATCCTAGGAAGAATTTTAGTTCACCCATCATGCTCATCTCAAACTCATCATGCATGATTTTGGCAAATTCATCACACATATCCTGACAAGTCGATCCAATTACAATGTCATCGACATAGATTTGAACAATGATGATATTTGGGTCACTTATTTTAGTGAAGAGAGTGTTATCTACCATTCCCATGGAATAATTATGCTCAACTAAGAAAGCTTTAAGTCTATCATACCAAGCCTTTGGAGCTTGCTTAAGACCATATAAAGCTTTCTTTAGTTTGTAAACATAATCAGGTTTTGCGAAGTCAATGAATCTCGGAGGTTGTGCCACATAAACCTCCTCATTGATAAAACTGTTGAGGAATGCACTCTTCACATCCATTTGGTATAACTTAAAGTCTAGGGCGCATGCATAAGCTAAAAGGATTCTAATGGATTCTAATCTAGCTACAGGAGCATAGGTTTCGTCATAATCAATTCCTTCTTGTTGATTATAACCTTGGGCGACTAACCTAGCTTTATTCCTAGTTACTATTCCATTTTCATCAAATTTATTCCTAAATACCCACTTAGTTCCTATTATGGTTGCATTCCTAGGATTTGGGACTAGTTCCCAAACATCATTTGTTTTAAATTGATTTAATTCTTCTTGCATAGCCATAATCCAACTTTCATCCTTTAAGGCTTCATTTATATTCTTAGGTTCTATTGTTGACACAAAACAAAAGAAGTTATTTTTATCTTGAGCTTGTGATCTAAGTGTTCTTTGATTTAGGTGACCTATTATGTTATCTAATGGATGTGACTTTGATTCTTTAACATTTACAACTTCATTTTCTTCTAAAGTTTCTACTTCAAGATCATTACCTAAGGGTTTAGTTTTACTAACCTCAATAGCTTCTTTTTCTATAACATCATCATCTTCTAAGGGTAATGTTTTAGGTAATGGAGGAGTTTCATCAAAGGTTACATTTAGAGATTCTTCTACTTTCATGGTATGTTTATTAAGAATTATATATGCCTTACTATTTTGAGAATATCCTAGAAAAACTCCTTCGTAAGCCTTAGGGTCGAACTTGGTGAGATAGTCTTTTGAATTAAGAATGAAGCATTTACTTCTGAATACTCTAAAGTAGCCTATATTAGGTTTTCTACCTCTTAATAATTCATATGGAGTTTTTCCTAAGATTCATCTAATGGAGACTCTATTAAGTATATATGTTGATGTATCTACGGCGTGACACCAAAATTTTTGTGGGATAGATTGTTCATTTAACATTGTTCTACTCATTTCTTGTAAAGACCTATTTTTTCTTTCTACTACCCCATTTGATTGCGGAGTACGTGGAGTGGACAAGTTGTGAGATATTCCATTTTTATCACAAAATTTTCCGAATTGTACTTCGTTATCAAATTCCCTACCATGGTCCGTCCTAATTGAGACTATAGAGCATCCTAACTTGGTTTGTATCATTTTACTAAATATCTCAAATTTTTCAAAGGCTTCGGTTTCATCACTTAAGAACCTAGTCCACGTGTATCGTGAATAATCATCTACTATAACTAAGGTGTAACGATTGCCACCGTAGCTCCGCACAGCGGATGGACCAAAAAGGTCCATATGAAGTAATTTTAAGCATCTAGTTGTAGATAACATATTTTTAGCTTTGTGACTAGCATGTGCTTGTTTTCCAATTTTACAAGCATCGCAAAAGTGTTGATCATATCTTAGGCTAGGTAAGTTTCTAACTAGTTCCTTAAAGGCTAAAGATTGTAGTTGTTGCATGTTTGCATGACTTAATCTCCTATGCCACAAAGTGGAGTTTTCATCTATTGTAGCTAGGCATATCTTATCTTCCGGTTTGTCACCTAATTTCATAACATATATACCTCCTTTCCTAATTTCTCTACCTATAACTTTCTTATCCTTAATTATTTCACTGTCTTTTTCGGTAAAGGTAACCCTACACTTATTATCACATATTTGGCCTATACTAAGCAAGTTATAAGTTATATTATCTACATGCTCGACATTTTCAATAGTTAGAGAGTCTTGAGAGATCGTACCTTTGCCTATGATTTTTCCACGACGATCACTACCAAAAACAACATTACCTCCGTTGTATGCCTTATATGTAGAAAATAGCTTGCGATTTCCCGTCATGTGTCTTGAGCATCCACTATCCTTTGTCCACTCATCGGGCTCCAAATCTACTCCTAGACATATTTCATCAGGTGCATGAGCCACGAAACATTTGTGCTTCATTGTTTCGTCTTCGTCACTAGATATTCTTCTTCGGGTGGTTTTCCTTTTATCTTGTGCTTTTAGTTGCTTCTTAATAATATTTTTGAATTCTTTAACGACCTTTGCATATTCTTCATCTTCACTTTCGGAACTATAATAGTCATCATTATTATGTTCGATTGTTGACTTTGTATACCCTTCTTGTTTGCTCTTGGTATGACTCATGGGGTTTTCGTCATTATTACCTACACATGCAAAATTTGAACTAGTAGCACTTGTACTCATTTCAACTAAATACTTATCTACTATACTTTCATTTTCAACAATTTTATATAAAAAATTTTCTTTGGCTTGACATTTCCCTTGATGAAAATTTAAAAGACTTTTTCACATATCATTTGCCGTTTGACAAAAAAAAATATTCTCTCATATTCAATATTTGGTAAAGCTTTGTATATAATCATTTTAGCAATATCATTTTTATCAAGCACTATTTTGAAATAATTATCTTGTTTTTCAAAAGTGGTTTTTGTTGATTGAAAATTATCAATTGAAATGACATGCCAAAGATCATAATCTATTAATTTCACATAACTTTCGAATCGATTTTTCCATTCAAGAAAACTTGTATTTTCAAAATATGGTGGTTTAAACGTCATGTTCCCTTCTAAATATTTTTCCGATTCCATAGATCGATCTCAAATTTTAAAATACATTTTATTTTAAAAATCTTGTTTAAGGTAGCTCTGATGCCAATTGTGAAAAACTAGAAGGGGGGTTGAATAGTTTTACGTCAATTTATATTTTATAAATTCTTTGTTTTCAAAATAATTGATTCTAGTTTTATGTGAGATCAATAACCAATACTTATATAAACTAATATCTACGAAATAAAATGACAACAATGTAAGTAAATAAGTAAAGAGATAGAGATGGAAAGATCGCACCACAAGACAAAGGATTTATAGTGGTTCGGCTACGAAGCACCTCTTCGTCTTACTCCAATCCCCGAGCACCTAACTCGAGAGTTTTCTTCACTACGTCAACAAGCTCCCTTATGGCGGAAAAAACCTTACACAACTTTTACTTACACCAATTTACGACACTAAGCTAAATGTCGAGTCCTGATAGTAGCTAGAACCAATCTCACACCACTACACACCTTCTTCACAACTTATGCACACCACTACTACTACACAACTTCACTACTTCTTTTTCACAACACTACTTCTACTTCTACCTAACACAACTACTTCTATTCACAACTACTAACACACCTAGATCTATCTATTACACAACTTCTACACCTTTACAATATACACAAGCCTACAATACTTCTTAACAAGATGTTGAAGGAGTATTCTTCTCTTGCACTTTGAATGATGAAGGATTGGATCACTTGAAACAAGAACTAATATGTTTATGATCAAAGGATTTAGGAATATGATTTGAGAGAATTAGAACAGAAAGTTTTAGTGCAAAAGGTGTGAAACAAATTCAGATTTGAGCCAGTATTTATAGGCAAAGAATTCTGACACAGGAGCGTATGCCGGCCCCCTTAATTGTGTGCCGGCCAATGTTTTAAAAATCGCGCCTCAGGAACGCCTACTCCCTAAATCCCACGAGGCTCCAGCCTTTGGGATTTTTTTAGATCGAGGCTCACGACATGCATGAATCCCGTAAAAATCACAGCTCCTTGGGGATTTTTGCGCTTTAGCGACTTGGGGATTTGTGCGCCTAGAAGATGTAACGGGGTTTTGGCCTTTTTTTCTTAATAGTAATATACATTTTGGGCTTACATGTTATATACATTTGGCCCTTTAAGTTATAAAGTATCTAATAACCCCAGTATTTTAAAAAATAACTAAAACACACAATCAACAAAGAATTATGTTTTTTTGTAATCTAATATCTAAGAATAGCAGTAGCTTATTAACAGATACAAATGTTGTTTTTTTAGTGTTAAGTGTTACCTAACAACTATAGATTTTTTGTTGTTGATAGTTGATAGTTTGATACATGGTAATTTGTTAAATTTTATAAGTCATAAACTCATATATTGTAATGTATATTCAGGAATTTAGGGTAGTTCAGTATTCTGATATGTTGTCTGCTTAATATTTTAGGTTTAAATGCAACCTTTGTTAGATTTAATAACTATTAAGTGGCATTATACAATAAATATTGATATTTTTGTGTTATTTAAGCTGCATAAGTTTCACATATGTTATAAAAACACCTAAATGTATAGTGCGCCTCATATTTATGAATCTCGCGCCTTGGTTTGCGCCTCGACTCGAGGCTCTTTGACCCCCTTTGCGCCTTAGTGCGCCTTGAGCCTTTCAGAACATTGGTGCCGGCCCTCTTAAAATTAAGGGGGCCGCCCCTTATAATTAAGGGGGCCGCCCACAGTAACGACCTGATTTCTTTGTCTTTTCTGGGGAAAGTTTATTTGGTGAAAATTTAACAGAATTTGGTTAAAAATTTGAATTCATATATTTATTGTGGAACAAACATTTTCCTTTAATTACCAAAAGTGTTTTTCTTAAATATATAAAATGTTTATACCATTTTATATAATTTGTAATTAGTAATTAAACATTACTTTGATCATAAAATGTATTAGGCACTTGTTTATTCATACCTTAAGTGAATTAGTTGGATATATTGATATTTTGTCACTAAATACTTATTTACGTAATGATTTTACGTTTAATGATTTTATATTTTGTGATCGTCAAAACATAGGGATATCGAAAAATATTAATAACGTTTTTACGCATTATTTATATCAACATAAACAAACAATAAACATAGTGAAATCTATATGCAAACCAAACGATATAACATCGTGTGATGATATTTCTTTTGATCTCCTCACTTGGAACTGATGTCTTGGTATTATTCTTCTCTTTAGGTCGTCTGTAGGTGATGTAATGGTGTGAAAATACAAATTCTAGGGCTCGTATTTATACTACTCTGTGTGACGCGTCAATACGCCTTATTTCAAATATCTTGAGAGGAGTCAAAGAATAGAATATTCCAGCTTATTCGCCTGTCTTATTTAAATACGACGTATTGCAAGAGTTGAATACACCGTATACCTTCAAATCTTGATAAACTTGGAATGGGGATAAGATCTATAATACGCCGTATGGCCAGAGTTTTATACTCGTATTCCTTCATCAGTTGACTTGAGCTTTGACTGCAAGGGCTTAGATACGGTGTATTGTAAGAGTTAACTCGTCGTATTCTTCTGATTTCGATAGTTCTTGTATTCTTCTAAGTATTTTATACAGCGTATCTCAAGAATGTGGATACACCGTATGCTCTTGCAAGGACTTGTACAAATCTTCCAATTTAGTTCCTAGTTTTGTTATTTTTCGTGTGTTTTTCAATATTGCTCAATAAATACTGAAAATGTCAAAAGTAAGTGATTAAGTATTGATTCTCATAATAAAATATGATAAATGATCAATAAACATGAGATAAACATAAAACTTATTTGATGTTATCAAATATCTCACCGCTTGACTTCTACTTGTCCTAAAGTAGACTCTCGATTTTAACTTATAAAAACATCTCCTAAACAAGAGTAAAGGAAATAAACTTAATACTGTATAAATTACTAAATCAAAAGTGCGTACAATCAAGCACCTCGCAAAACAGTAAATGAAAACACTCAAATCACTCAACTAATTTAAGTGGTAACATTTAGTGAATCACTCAATTGCACGGTCGTAGACCAGTGTGGATGTCGGTCTCCTTGTGGTCACTACTATATGCGATCTAAGTGACCAAGTAGCTAGGAATAGAGAAACTTATGGTACAAAAAAAAAAAAAAAAAAAAAAAAAAAAAAAAAAAAAAAAAAATCTGTAAGAGTGAAAGGAAAACCGAACATGTTTGTGTCTTCGTAATCAAATGGAAAATAGTTATGTATATGCGGAATCACTGTAAAAACGATCATCGCAAAATGAACAAAAGTTATGAACAAAAAGTATGATTTCAACTAAAATGATTGTATTTAATGTGAATTGAGTTTATTCATTACCTATTAATGGACCAACTAAACTAGTATTAAAACACAAAAATTTTGAACATGTGCTTTAAGGAAATTTCAGAAACTTTTTACAAAAAGTAGTACGACGAAGCAAAATTACATTAGAAATCTGTGACACTCATAACCAAAGTTAAGTAACTAAAAGTTAGTTCCATTATGTTATTGTCAACATTTATTTCATTACGTGTGTTTTGTGGAAATACCTAATCTTTTCTCATGTTAAAAATTAGTTGAAGATATACTGAATGTAAGATGGGAAATATACAAGCAGAGCTCGAGATTTTTGGCCATGCCCCAATTTGTTTTATTAGTTTTTATCAAGTTTGACTCTAAATGGAAAAAAGTTTATCAGTGACTAGCTTGTTTCTAAAACTAGTTTGACACCAAAAATGAGACCATGCGTGCATAATTGCATATGTATTAGAATTTACACGAAACAATAAAGAAGAGAAAGAAATAGAAAATGACTAAATCAAGCTATGATCGATAGTAAGTATTTCGAATTCATTATTGTGCTGCACAACGTCATTGTTGAAGTAAATCCGGAGGGTACATACGCCAACAGTCTTACTCGAACTCTCGAAGCTAGCCGAGTTGTGTGCACGTCTGTTAAAACAGTCAAGCAAATCACTTGATACGGTTTACTCTAGTATTGTAATTTGTAAATGTCACTACCATTTTGAGTGGTTTTATATATGTTTGGTCCTAGAATACTAGTTGGATCTGGTTTATGGTTGTGGTACGCATGCTTTTTGGTTTAGTGGTTGTGGTATGGTGCTGGAGGGGTTGGGGTATGGGAAATATTTTGTAGACCCATGGTTAAAAAAAGGGAGATTCATTTGGCAATTGGGGCATGAAAGAGTCCCCCACAAGTATCACAAAAGACAATATATTCCACAAGATTGTTCTGCACTTGTGCTTTTGACATCCATTTTCTGTTGACTTTGTTTTTATAAAATGTTTTTAATCGTTTGTTTAGCTGTTTAATCACTTAATATTTAAGCAAACTCTATATAATAATCTTGCTATGATGATTAAAATAAGTACTTGCAACATAACAACATAGTGTTTAGATTTCATATTACTCCGTATATGTAATCTAGCTAGCATGTTATCACGGAAAGTTAGATGCGCACTAGTGATTCTTTTAATTTAAAAAGAAATCCGTACATTCAATTAAGCATTCGTTGTTCGAAATAGATTTGAATGAGCTAGAAAAGGCTACTAAAGTACTAATGTATGTTCAATTAGATCTTACTTATATAACAATGGTGTCAAACTTTAACATAACATTTATAAATTCAAAAATGCTAAAACATCATAAAACTTCTTCCAACAAAACATCCTACTCACAGGATCCTGAAAAATGTCAGAACAGACAATTTTGACGCAGAAAAAGAATAAGTGAAAACAAAATTATATAATATTGTTGTGCGTGTAGAAGGATTTGTAAGATGAAATGATAAGAGCTTGTATCAAGGCTCTAATTTAATAATAAACGTGGTGATAATGAGTAAATGGAATTTGATTTACGATATTTTTCAATCTTGTCTTACAAATAGACGTACGTTACAGTTTAGGGATGGTTTAATGAGACCCCCCATTTTTACAAAGAGGACCCCCTATTTGGGGGTTTTGTATTCGTCTAATGTATTTCTATTTAATTAAACAACAACAATAACGCGTTAAACATTAACACACTAGCTTATTGACCCGTTAACATCAGGTATTTTTTAAAGAAATAAAGAAATGAGATGATAAGAAACTGATAACGTAAACATGTTCCATTTAATATATAAAAGAAAGAATGATACAATGCGTCAATTATCCGATAAGCAATTGAGTTTGTTACAATTATACTAAAAACCGTCCAAGCGTTGGCAAATCTAAAATTGATTGTCTCGAATAGAAAATGGTGTGTGTGAGCGCCTATCGATTCAAAACCCAATATCCATGCCATGCGCACCTAAAAGTCCGTAGATGATATAAGTAAATGCATGTTGTTATTGATAATATATTATAATTGAGAATATGAGAAAGTAAAAGCGATGTGTGTATTTTACATACCTCTTACAGTTTTGATCATAGACCTTCAAGTACTTCTCTATACACGACATTTGTTGTAGTTTTGAAGACATTACCATCCTCGTCACAAACGACATAGTGGAAGGCTCTTAAGTAAGACCCATATTATGATATGCCAATGGCCTTATGTGAGGCACCTTAATGAACATTAGTAGACTATATCTAAAAAAAATTAGATATCATAGAGGAATCACAATGTTTATGATATGCCAATAGCCTTATGTAAGGCACCTTAATGAACATTAGTAGACTATATCTAAAAAATTGGATATCATGGAGGAATCACAAAGTTTATGATATGTCAATGGCCTTATGTAAGGCACCTTAATGAACATTAGTATGATGTCTAAACAGAGTTAACCAAACAGAGTATGATGTCTAAGCCCGCACTTCGCGGCAGGATACTTTTCAACAGAGTGTCCGTATACGATAGTATATAGTTATAGCGTTAAATCATACTTAATTATAAAGTTTTTACAAATACTAACTTATATGTTGAGTACACGAGGAAACCATTGTATGGAAGAAATGATTGTTAAACAAAATGATAAGCTAATCAATCATCATCATCTACTTCTTCACTTTGCTGAATTTTTCTTCTTACTTTAAGTAAGAATAGGAAGATCCTCCATTTCTAGGTTCACGCTCTTCTTTTTTGTTTTCTTATTGGACTCCTCTTCCCGAGCTTGAATTCTTTTATTCTTTCTTGATGTAGTTTCAACCTCAGTCTGTTCGCCATTCGCCTTTGCTTCATCGTTTTTACCTTTCTTTTTCTTGCTTTTCCTCGTAATGATTAAAAATCTGTTGATTTATGTGCCTGGAGATGGGATAATAAACAAAAATACGTGTGATTCGCCCTAAAATTAATGTCATAATCTTTGTGAATTGATAAACGACCAAACAATACTTCAGATATATACTTGCATAATATATCCCCCAAATGACATGCTTTTTAAAAACGAATAAAATAGTGCATTTTTAATACATTTCCGATCTACATACATTTTTTTACACTAACTACGATTTACTGATTTCTCCATGCCTGACCTCATAACACAACAATGTTTTTACCCCACCCACACCCCCAAAACAGATTTTCAGCGCCCCAACGCAACATGTACACCAGCTGTAATCATTGAAATAACAATCCCCATGATAAACAATCAGGTTCATTGAAACATGAAATTTCCATTTATTTGAAGAAAATGAAGAAGGGACAAAAAGCTGCCGCTACAAGTTTCTTATGGTCTGATCATTTTATTTAATAATTTATGAAGTGTATACAGAAATAGTATTATATTAAGTTTTTTTGTGTATCAAATCTTTATTCAAAATTCAGTTTTTGTAGTAACATGGAATGAAGTGAAGACGCTCGTTTAGTTAAAGTATTTGCTTATTTGACCACAATTCACAGCTTATGAGTGCAAGAAAGAAACATAATATATTGATACTAAGTTTCAGCAAACTTACTTTAGTGTAGTTCTTTTGTAGTGAGTATATTAGATAAAATCAGCAAATAAATATGATTTATCAAAATTCCAACTGTTTAACACGCATTTACCATTCTGTGTTGGTTAAGGTAAGTCGTAGAATTATACCATCTAAAACTATATCAAACAAAACATTCTTAAAATAGTTTAAGGGCCATTGTTAAATTCTAATTCTAATTCTACTTCATAGCAGATACACTTAGTATTCATATGATCATATCTATAATAACATATCAGATAAAACATTCTTAAAAATCAAAACATCAATACAGGGTTATTAACTTAACTTTAAGTCTAACAATTCAAGATCATGGATCAGGTTCGTGATAGTTTTCATACTTCGATTTAGTATCTATCTAGCTGCCAACCACTCCTAACTGCATATACCAGTTTGCAATCGAAAATCTCAAAATCTACCCATTATGTAACATGCTAAATACTTCCTCATTGAACCTCTCACACGATCTCATGAGGTTGTCTATACCATAAAGGCGATTAATTACCCAGTGATGTAGTCTTAATAACTTATATTACTAACCTCTCTTAATCGACTGTTGGGAAATCAGATCACATGTGGTTGGTATAACTTCGCAAAATGATTAGTATCTGATAAACACTATCAGGTCATGCTAAGATCACCTTTAGTCCTCTATAACTGATTAGCCCTTGTATTAGGTGGTCTTAATTGTATTAGTCACAGAAATAATATCATCCCGTTGTATGCATGAATGTAACTTCAAGTGAATTAAAAATGCTAGTACAGGGGTTCAATAAATAACATACTAAACTCCGGGGGACGAACTGTAATTTTAGATAATAACTTTCACTAAACGTCAAACACTAAAAGAACATTAGCAAATCCAACCACTATCTCCTTTGACCATTTTATTACATTTGGTCATCTAAATGTATTATTTTTGATCATTTGAGCATTTTCAAACAGCAATTCGAAAACACCCCCTCATTATTGTGGCTTTTGCGACTTCGCGTCATAAAAATCATATACTTAGGTCTAACCACAAATCCAATGGCAAACTTTGTTGTACTTTAAATGATGAAAATATCAAACATTAAGAAAGCTCTTGGGGATTGACACATTATCGGGAAGTCTGGTCTGCATTGCTTCAATAAGAGCAGTGATTTAGAATCGCGATAGTTAACACATGGACTTGGTTCAGTAGGTGTAAGACTGTGGTATGCAAAATAGTGCACCAATATTAGCTTATTGTATAATATGCATCCTAAAGTTGAAGAACATATAAGCTTGAGCTTAATATAATATGCATCCTAAAGAAGCTCCATGGAAGGAATTACCATTATTAGCTTATTGTATAAACAAAAAACATATAATCAATATAAAATAAGCTCAATAGCGTCTTCATTTTTACAATCCTATTACACTCCTCCGATAAGCTTAGCCATACACCCCTTTATTTAAGATTAAAAAAATACATTTACATAAAAAGAATTTATTTAATGGACTTAATTCATAAATGAAAACACGTGCGAATTTTTGTGCATCAAATACCTCATAATGGAAATGAATCTCATCATATGGTTGAAAAGAATTTGGAACCTGAAAAAGAGATAAGTTTCCGCATCAGCAAAAGATCAATTAATACAACACGTGCTGCACTTTTGTCCTACAAAGAATAAGACAATTACCAGATTATTGGATGACTAAAACAATCATATGTAGTACAAATGACGAATGCATGCAATCACCTTCTTTCTATTATATCCAGTGAGCTGCAAATCCAAACTCTTGTGATTGCGTCTCTTATGTTCTAGCTGGTATTAAGGGTGCTTCGAATTGTTTAATTGAAGCTGCTTAATTGTTGTATCATATTAATTTGAGTTTCTTGGGTCTTTCTAATTACGTGATATTTTTGTGTGAGGCTGTGAGCCTAATGATTAGGGGTATAAGACACTAAATTACCTTCCATTTTTCGTGATAAGAGGTTGTTAAAACTCTATCATACTCCTGTTTACATGGTACCATCTTTATTTTCATTTGGAATAAGCGTTCGTTATTCAAAAGAAAAAAGAAGGTACAATTTCCACACCTAAAGAAGTAATCCATGGGGTTGGTCTCCAAATCACTTCCTTATTCCATTCTTTTGGTAGCAGGTCAAAATAAGTTTATTGTGAAATCACATCAGCATCCTTGGTTGCTTGCCTCTGAGAGTTGACATAAATCATTGGTTTCTGAGTTGGACCAGAAGTAACCTTAAAAGGCTATAGCTTGATGTTACTTTGTACTGATGCATCACCATATCTCCGACCAATAAGACATTTGGCATCTGTTCAGGGATAATAAACTACCCAATAGCTTCAATTCACTATAATAAAACTAATTTTATAAACTAATACATGAAAAGTCGATACAATATGAAAACAGCCATTAATACTAAGCATAACTTATAAGTAAACACATATGTGGTTCAAACTCACAAGTAAAAAACCATTAACTATAAAATACAACACTACTTCATACAATCGGGTAAAATATACTGAGAAAAATTATAAAATAAATACCCAAACTTTCATTTGGGCAGGTGAACATGTAATAACTTGCACTTACCAAACTCATCCAAACACCCTCTAACAACATCAAACACTCCCTAATATGACTATTTATATTACTAATTAGGTTATAAAACATTTTTAAGTTTATTGTTGTTGAAAATATCCCCACAAAACTTTACAGGAAAGCGGAAACACGTGACATAAAGAACTGAGTATAGAAGTATTTTTTTTATATTTTCATTACTATAGAGAGGAACCATTTAGCTACTAATCCTTAGAGTTCAAACAGGTACTCAATATTTGTTTGAAGAATTGAAGAGACTCTTATTCTTTTAAGTTAACCATTGCAATAGTGCTCATAACCTTCAAAAAAGATATACCAAATCAGAACAATCTATATTTTCAAATTCAACTCATATACCAAATCAGAACAATTTCAAACATGGGTCAATTAAGGTGATATATTCTTTAGCGGGTCAAACAGGCATACTAAGTCAAAATCCAATCTCTTTATTACCCGATCCAACACACATTCCTATGCCACCTTAGTATCCATAGCCTGAACAAACAAACATAAATAATACCTCAAAAACTATAAGCATTACGCAAATATAAAATCCCTCAAGTTGTTAAATGTGTATAAAAGTCAAGTGTTAATGTTGAATTTATTATAGGGTTTTTCGGCTTTCATTGATTTGACTACTTGTTAGAATATATAAATTTACCAGTATCAATACTTCAATTCGATTGTAGCTCAGCAACTGAAACAACATCCCAACATATGTGTTGAAAATCCTATCACAACAAATCAAAGTATAAATAGAATAACTAAACCCCATAGTGAAGCAATAAAGAGATCATTATACGAAATGTTTTACGTAGTAAACATTACCTTTAAGATCTCATTATCTCTTGCATACTTGGCATAGTACAAAAGCACACCTACATAAAGTTTGTGGTCCTCTTTCAGTGTACTGCAATTGTTCTCTTCCATATCATCTTCTTCATATCTACAAAACAGACATGTATTACTATTAACCCAACCAAATCTATTAAATTTTTCAAGAGAATATTTCTTCACATTCTTGTAAGTTATTCCAGCCTATTCCAGCCTTCAGTAGGCTTAGCCTATTGCAAAAAGCCAGTTTAAAAACCTTCAGCTGTATTCCGGCCTTTAGTAGGCTTAGCCAAACACCCCTTAAAAACCCAGATGTTTATAAAAATGCAGAAAAGAACTTTTTTAGATAAGCCAACGTCTATCCACTAAATCTTAGCCAAATAATGGCATAACCAAAAGTTTCATTCGTCGATGTCGCATACTGGTCAAGCGACGTACTTGCCCTGTTGGGTCCTCGTATATCCATACTTTCATATCTGCATTAATAATTTATAAACACACAAACAAAAGAGCGGATTCATCATCTCAAGTTGACAATGTTCACATACCTTATTGTAATAACTTATATGAAGAGAAGATAATGATACATCTGCAAACATTGTGTAAAATGCTAAACCATTTGCATCCACAATATGAAAGATGATATACCAGCAATATATATGCTGCAAAGGCAAGCACCTTAGATTTTTGTACACCAGTACATCGTCAAATGGTGAATTTAGAGGGTGAATCTGCTATAAATAAAGCACTATATCAGACTCAAACACCCATCGATAGTAACTAAACGTTCACAGTAAATATTTTTCGGCCATTGCCCACCTTACTTTTTTTTGTCCTGCTTCTAATTGTTGCCCACCTTACTATTTTTCTGCCATTGCCCACCTTACTTTTTTTATCTCTTGAAATATCATTCTTCACCTATTTCTCCTTTTGATGAGCATCTTACATAATTGGATTTGTCGAGTTTGTTGCCTTTTTCGATGGTTCCTTGGTCACTGGAACTTCAACTTCCTATTATTCAATTAGCATTAGCTAAATATACACACAACGAAAATCATGAGATCCAAAAATTTTACCTTTGATTTTTCATCAAGTAGTCCACATTCGGTCTTGTAGACGTAGTGCACGCCTTTGACAGCTCCTTTTTCTTCAATAAGAGATGTCATTGCTCCTTATTCGAGCTCACACAAAAATTATATGATTTAGTTGGCTTAGGAATTGAATAATCAAGTGAGAAATGTTAGTTCATTACATGCCATTAATTTCAGTTGTCAATCCAAAATAAATTGTAAGGTTGGGTTTGGACCATATTTATGTTCAAAACTGATGGACATAAAGTTTTAATTAAGTGCAAAAGTATGCTATTAAAACACTATAAAGAGTTTAACAGGTCAGCACTATGAACAAACTATTAGTAGAACCCGATGAAACCACCACAAAAAAAAAAAAAAAAAAAAAAAAAAAAAAAAAAAAAGATATCGGGCCACATATAATATTTAATGTTCCTTTAACTTTTTAGGGATTAGATAAACAGTTTCTTCCAACCCTTTAAAGTCATTGTTACAACTTCCAGTACTATCTTACACCTTTTAAAAGACATATCCAAACACCCTTTAAGATGGCAGGAAAGTCGATTCGATTTTCCAGAATTGAAAACTAAAAAGTTTCATCTTTCTATTTTGTGCGGTCATAAACTTAAAAACTCAAATAAAACTATTCGGAAGATAACTGTTGCTTTAATCTATGCACTCGGCCAACTTCTCCTGATACAGTCTTAAACTCTCCTGCATTTGCAAACATGACAGTCAAACAAAATAATTAGCAAAGTAAATAGGACAAAAACACATTTAAATCAAGTTCCTAAATAGCCCTTTAAACCAATAAGGTAATGCTTCGGAATGCCTTTATAAAAAGAGCTTATCCTCTTCGCAGTCAGCACAAGCATATACGTGTAACCAAACAAAGCACGGGACACTGGTTGAGGTTTTATATAAGAAGTGTATGGTTTCTAGTATAATAGTTGTTGGACATATATTGAATAAAAATAATCTCACAAGAAAATAGAGATGTCCAACAGTTGAACATTATTTTGGTGTGGAAAGTTGTCCAAATATTCTTCACAAGTAGAGTATTGGGAAGCGGTAGATATCTTCAAAATCGTGTTAGCTGACTTCGCTCAATAGCCAATTTGTTTTTCACAAATGTAATTTCCATAAATAAGGAAAACTAAACTAATAGCCATACTCATGGAAAAACAGTTTCATTGGAAAACATGGGATTCAACAAATGTATAGAAGTAAAGGTACCTTAATATAAATTTGTGGGTATCCTCTAAATCATTGTTTGAAATAATTATGTTTCCACTATGAAGGAATAGTTATGTTCCCCAAAATCCATTTTAGACATTCATATTGCCTGCATGAAGAAGATGGAATGTATAAATATGTATCGAGAAGTAGGAAGATAAACATGGTACAACTAATGTAATGTGTAAGTTTACCATCCGACTTATCCATCATTATGTTAAATAACCACAATATGTCTCTTGAAGTCCACACATGAATTAAAAAAACTCACAAAATTAAAAAAAAAATAAACAAACTTCGGACTAAGTGACTAACACATTCTTATACAGAAAATTGGGGCTAAATTTTTGCATTTTGTATAGCAATGCAACGTGACAACATCTCCTTCATTCAATTGATGATTGTGTCCCGCTACCAAGTTCATCTTGACTGTCATGTGCATTTTGTTTAGCTACAGAAAAATAGTTTTATGGTTACTAAAAGCAATATACACGGTAAACACATAATAAAAAATACGGATACGATAATTGTTATACCTTTACATCCGTTTAAGCATTTACAAAAATAAACACAATTTTGTTTAGCTACAGAAAAATAAACAATAAAGATTTTTTTCCTTACCAGAACACATAGGATTAACACAATTGGTGGTAAACGCAGCATCAAGATTCCTATAGATGGCCATAATTTTCTTCATGAAAGGAGCAGGCTTTTACCTATGCAAAAAAACACCAATCCATTTAAGCATTTACAAAAATAAACATGATTGAGGCAAAAGCAGTCAACCTAAATTGACCAAAGGATGGTCAACCAGGTCAAACAGCTTAAGAGTCAATCTCCGTGGAAGTATTGGGGTTTCCCCGGGTCGTTATGTCCCGACGAGGTGTGGATTGTATTTAAACGGGTTTGAGATCGGGTGAATTTGGACTGAAAGGGTTCTGTGAATGTTTATACTTAGGAATATACAAGGAAATAGCTTAAATAAGCTATATAGATGATTACGTGAAAGTTAGATACCTAAAAACGTATACGTTCAGATTAAATTTACGCGAACGTACAAAATAAAACGCGAGTTTTCGTGAAATAAAATACTTACAAAGATGAAAATCGCATTTTTACAATCCTAATAATATAAGAAAATTTTTGAAAAATTAAAATTAATTTTTACACTATTTAATTATTTATTATTGATTAAATACTATTTTCTAATTACTTATTAATTATTTAAAATAACCTAAATTATAACTAATTATGAAATCACACTAAAAATATGAAAAATAAATTTGGAAAAAATCTAAAATATTATAAAACTAATTTTCAAACTTAAAATATATTTTCCTACTTTTTTAATAATTATTATTAATTAAAAACTAATTATTAATTAATTTAAACTATTTTAAATTAAGAAAAATAGAAAATGAACAGTAAAAATTATAAGAAAATTCCTAAAATTATTTTACATTATATAAAAGCTAGGAAAAATATAAAAACTAGGTCTTACTTAAAAAAAAAAACTAATTTTTCTATTTAAAACTTAATTATTAATTAATTAATAATAAAAATAATATTAAATCTAATAAATACTAAATGACAAAATAAAAATCTGAGAAAATTACTAAAATTACTTTAATATAAAAGGAATTTAAGAAAAATATAAAAATACCAAGTGCTTAATAAAAATCTAAAAAGGAAAAATAAAATTTAAATTACATTAAATAGAAACTATCACTTAAAATTAATTTGGATTTTCTGGAATTTTCTTTTAGAAAACTATTTTACAACTAAAAACATGAAACTTTTATGAAAACAACTTTTTTGGAAATAAAAAATAAGCACTTTGAGTGCTTTTTGGCTCAAGAGTTGACTTTTGTTGACTAAAGAAGGAAATAAGCTCAAATGAGCTTAAGTGGGGTCCACCATGGTTGAATCTGGTTTAAACTAGTTATGTGAACATGTTTAAGCTAAAATAAGCACACGGGGTCCAATGGATAAGCAATTAAGCTAAAATAAGCACTTTGATATCTTGGCTCAACTAAGAAAATGGGACAAAGATTTGGGCTTAATTCAAGTGGGGTCCACAGGGTCTAAGGTCAAAACTTTGGTCAAATCTTAAAGAGTAATAGGAGGGGGGTTGGGAGAACCAAGAATGGGGCCTGTGGGACCACTGTGGTGGCCAGAAACCACCACCAAAGATGGTGGTTTGGGATGGTATCTGTTGCAGCAAGGGCAGGGAATGCCCTGCAGCTGTGTTTAGGGGATGGTGGGGCCTACAGGAAAAATTGCAAAAATACAATGACCATGGATTCCTAAAGTTAAGGTGAGGGAGTAAAATGTGTAAAAAGCTCAATCTCTGAATCTTGATACAAAATTCAAAACAATTCACCCAATATTTGGGTTTTTGAAGGACACATGCACTTTTGACTTTTAGTTTTAACAACTAAGCTAACTTTTATGATTTTTGGATGGCTCCTACTTACTGAAAATGAGTTAATAAGCAATAGTGAGGCTAAAATAAACCATATTAACAACTATAGCACTGATGTGCATGATTATGGACCATATGCTCTTAACAGTTAATGAAAACATGAGCTAACCAAGCATTTTGACTTTTTACTGAATAGCCTATGAATATTATGACAAACATGACCTAACCAAACCTAATATGAACTGAACTAACTGAACTGAGCACTTGATTACAACTAAAGCACGGTTTAAACCTAAACCAAACACCCCTTAATCTGTGAACTGTCACAAGTTTTCAAAGGGAGATGGTGTTTAAGCTTTGGAAAAAGAAAGACAATGACTAATTTAGCTATAACATGATTAAACAAGCAAGAATAAACCCATTTTAAGCAGTATAAATTAAACAATAATCATATGGGGTAAAGGATAAAAAATGGCCAGTGAGATGTCAAAACCTAAACTAATGAAGTTTTAAGCTACAAATTAACATGTTGAGCAATATTAAACATAACTAAGCTACCTAGAACTATCAATAAGCAGAAAATGATCAAGACAATAAGCAAAGTACAAATAAGCAGTTGAGAAGCTAAGGTGGTAAAAATGGAACTTACAAGTCCCAATGCTCAAAATCAGTGCATAGTTTGTATCTGCAAGCTCAACCTACAAGCTTGTTAAACCAAGAATAATCCCATGAATCCTCCCTGAATAAGCTCTACAGCTTAAGTCAATAAGCAGTTTGACTTTCATTGACTTTTCAAGTTGTTGATCTTAGCACCTTAATTTCATAACCAAATGACTAACAAAACTAACCTTAAGCTATTAGAGAGCTTATATTAGCTTTTGAAAGTATCTAAGCTACAGTTGAATAGAGTATTTGAGCATGAACTAGAATTGATCATGAAACATTAACTTTTCATTAATTCTTGAAAACTTGATTACAACTTAAAAATCTGAGTACATAAAACTTTGAAATAACTTGAAAGCTTGAAATTAACTGAGCATGAGATATAAAATTACATTTTAATTTAAATTAAACTACCACTAATTTTTTACTCTACTGCTACTCTAACTAACTAACTCCTGCTTCTTCTCTTTTTCTTCATTTATATGGGCCTGGAGTAGCTTCTCTGACTATCCCACTTTATTCTAGCCATTGGATTGGCTTCAAATGATCCCCACCTTTGAATTGCATTTTTGGCGCCAAAGTTCTCATGTGGCAGTTGGGTGTTGCTTGTTAGGTTAGAGGATATTAATTGCTCTTTGAGGGTTGTGGTTTGGAAGGGGGGACAAGGTATGGGAAGAGGGGCAGAGGAGGGGGGAAGTGAAGTGTTGGCTTGGATTTGCAGTGAAACAAGTGGGGGTGAAGGAGGTGGTCAAAAGTTTGACCTCGGGGGAGAATTATTAAAACGGGGGAGTATATATTTAGGGGGTGGGCTGGTTTTGGTGATTGGGCCAAGGAAGGGGTAAGGGTGGAAGTTGGGCCATGGTTGTGTTGTTGGATTTGGTTTTGGTTTATGATAAAACAAAGGGTCCGTATGGTGTATAACTATTAAACAACAAGGACCACAATTGTAATTTTTAGAAAGTGAGGGACCTGTTATGTAATTTTCCCAAAATATTTCTAGGACCATAATTGCCATATTCAAATAACCAAAGGACCAAAAAATGTTATTATTTCAAAATTAGAATTCTCGGGGGTATTTTCTGCCAAGTTTCAAACTTCAGGGGTCAAATTGTAAATTTTCCAAATTCTTCACCCAAGGACCATATTTGCAAACTTGTGATTTCCCAAGGACCCAAAAATGATTTTTTATCCAAAAATTCCCACCAAGGACCAAATTTGCCAAAATCTGAAAGTACAGGGACTGAACTTGTAATTTTCCATAACTTTTAAGATTTTTCACCAAAGGACTAAATATGACAATTTATGATTTAAAAAGGACCTTTGGTGATAATTTTCCATATTTTGAATGACCAGGGACTAGTTTTGACATTTTATGAAAGTTGGGGGACTGAAACTGCCAATTTTGCAAACTTTGTACGTTTTTCATCTGTTTTTACTCTTTTTGCATCTAAAACATATAAAACACAATTTTGAAATATTTTCAGCATTTTGATGCATTTCTGAGTGTTTTTGTATGTTTTGCAGTTCAGATTTGACCAAAAATGATGAGTGTTTTTGTATGTTTTGCAAGTTTGATCAATTCTAGCAATTTATAATCCCAAAAAGGAATATTGAATAGTTAAATGACTGGCTTACCCGTACCAAAAAGGAATACTCAACAAAAACTTGTTTTACACAAAACGCTCCCGTGACTCACTCAAGCAATTTCACACAATAAGACTTTTTTAAAGTCACAACAACAACAAAGGCACAAGGACTATGTTAAAAGACTATATATATATATATATATATATATATATATATATATATATATATATATATATATATATATATATATATATATATATATATATATATATATATATATAGAGAGAGAGAGAGAGAGAGAGACAAAAATACACTGTTGGTCCCTGAACTTTTCACAAAACATCGCAAGGCACCCTAACTTTTAAAAAATGTCGTCAGGCGTTCAAACCTTGTGATTTTGAGGCTGAATGCGTCCCTCCACCATTATTTGCTGTTTTGTTTTGTTTTTAGTAAAAGGCATAACGGTCATTTCATATATTTGGATTATTACTCATATAAATCTCCTCCTCTACTCTTCTTCATCTTCCGCTTTTAATGTTTTGTTTTGTAATGATCAGTTCCAAATCATGTATTCCATATTGTCTGCAACATATGTATCCATATCAAAGAAAGGACACCTCATTAAACTTCAACCAGACCTATATACTTGCAACATAGAATGATATATGTTCTTTAAGTTAGTGATTTGACTAATAATCAGCAGAACGTAAGATAATGGACCTTTTAAAAAATAAATGTCAACAAAATATATCTAATTGTGGCTTTTTAACTACTGAAATCCTGTTTTTTTGCTTAAAGGAGGGCATGAATGGAGTTATGTTTCAATCTTGTATTCTCGTTCATAAAAATAGTTAGAAGCCTGGTTCTTTGGAAATTATGCAGTAATTGTGCATAGATGAAGTCCAGTTTTATATTCTTGCAGAAAACTGAAACTCTTTTAGTATATAACCATGACGGCTAAAACTATTGCCTGGGGCCCTTGATTGCAGACGAGTTCCAATATATGTGATTGGAATGTGTTTTGGGTCAATATTTAATTTAAATATGATTTACGTTTGAAGTTAAATCATATGAAATCTACCCTAGTTCTTTTAGGAATTCTTAATTAGCCATGTAATGCAGGTTGGTAGTAATTGCATCAAACAATTTATTGCTCCATTTTAGTGCACTTTTGCATATCAAAACGAGCCATTAAATTTTCACGCAATGGCACAATGTAGATATGTTTGTGACGCCTTTAAATCCATTCCCTTAATTTGTAATTCATCGTTTAAACATGCCAAGTCTTTGTTTGTATATCATGAAATCAATATGTTGCATCTAGAGTTTCAACACTATCTTTTATCTTATTGTAATTAAGCTTTGTTCCAACCTTTCTGCTTCCTTTTTAGGGAAAACGACTGACATATTTTACTTATCTTCACGAAATTGATTCTAAATTTCGTGAGTTCTGTAGGCATGTGAAAAATCACTTGGATGCTTTCAAATGGATGATATGCTTAAAACAAAAGATACAGATACATTACGTGACAAACTGAAGCTATTAGAAAAATAAATAGACTGAAGGACATTGCAATGGTTAGAGCTGCTTCACAATCTGGTATTTGTTTTATTTTCTTCCGCCCCTGAAGCTTGCATCTTGATCATGACTTCTGATATCTATGGCTCTCAAGCAGGGTTAAGTATCATATTGATGCATGACTTTTGCCTATTAGTCAAATCACTAACTTAAAGAACAGATATCATTCTATGTTGCAGGTATATAGGTTTGGTAGAAGTTTAATGCGGTGTTCTTTCTTTGATATGGATACATATGTTGCAGACAATATATAATACATGCAGACAATATATAATACATGCTTTGGAACTGATCATTACAAAACAAAACATTAAAAGTGGAAGAAGAAGAGTAGAGGAGGAGATTTATATGAGTAATAATCCAAATATATGAAATGACCATATGCCCTTCACTAAAAACAAAACAAAACAGCAAATAATGGTGGAGGGACGTATTCAGCCTCAAAATCACAAGGTTTGAACGCCTGGCGACATTTTTTAAAAGTTAGGGTGTCTTGCGATGTTTTGTGAAAAATTCAGGGACCAACGCTGTAGTTTTGTCAAAAAAAATAATAATAAAAATAAATAATAAACAAATAAAAAAATAAAATTTATAACTCTTCCAACTAAAAGACAAAAACACGGAACAAAATAAAAGACATTAGTACTTGTTAGGGTACAATAATAGGGAGAGTCTAAATAGTATCACACCCCTTATGATGTGATAATAGAGAGTTTTGGTCAATATGTATAAATCACAATGTACACCATACAAATTCACAATGCACAAGACTCTACAAAACCCCTTATAAGAGAGTCCGTATAAAGTCCCCCTTTATATTGTGACAAATTACTGACCATATCTTTTTCTGAACTTATCATATATCATCGATCAGTATAAGGTTACGAAAAATAATATAGAAAGGAGTCAAGGACGACATAGAGCTTCATCGGGAAATGCCAATACATATACATATTGTGAACACGTTCTCTCATGTATAAATTTTTTATGAACCTAGTTAATTTAAACACCATATTCTCTCTAATATCAACTGTTGACGCATAATCTGGCGCGGACTTATTCAACGACTCTCCTTGGGCCGTTAGTCGTCTTCATAAGCCCTAAGTAGACCTGTACAACAAAGAGAACCCGTTAGGAGTGGACCCGAGGCCGTAGCCCCGGGATCCACCTCCGACGGTCAAGTTAGTATGTGATGCGCGGAGCATATAATAGCTATTAGGTTTAGGATAACCTGTTATGAGATGTGGTGAATGGAATCCCAGCCCTATATTTATAAGGCATGGATTAGGCTTTATGCGTAGAGTGGGCCGCTGTCTGCCGGGCCTGGCCCATTCCTGGCCCAGTCCGGACCATACGTCTACAAGCCCCCCAAGTTTAGTATGACATAGCGCGTGGCTATGTTATGCTAAACTTAAGTTCTGTTCATGGCCGCGTAGGCCCAATCAACCAAGATGGCATGGCCCATGCGCGCGCATGGGTTGGATCATACTGCGCAGTCCAGATACGACAATGCGCACTGGGATTGCGATTGTGATTGTCTCACAATTGTGAAGGTGGATAGGTGGATCCCTATGCTGTATCCTAGATAAGGGTGTACCTTTTGTTCCAGTAGCGATACAACATAGTGCGACAGAAGACGTGCTCCTGTGGCAGAAGTGCGCGTTGTCCGCGACAAAAGTGTGCGCTGTGCGCGGCAAGGATGCGCGCTGTGCACGACAGAGGTGCGCGCTATGCGTGACAGAGATGCGCGTTGTGCGCGCTGTGTGCGAACATTACATTCGTCTTTACAACCGACAGAGGACGTCTCCCATGTGGCAAGATGGTGCGAATATTTAAATTCGTCTTTGTACCGGGCTTGCAATACCTCTTACGTACGATATGCTTCCAAATATGCCTGCGTGACTTGTACGGAAACAGTGGTAGGATATACCCTGGTAGCCCCCCAAGTTTGATGGTGCTACTCGTGTAGGAGCATTAAACTTAGTTATCCTGAAAACACTTAATGCAAATATTAAAAGTATATGTCGCGAATCGCAACATATAAAAGATTAGCGCGTAGCAAAAGTATAGCGCATAGCATATATAATTAACAAATAAGAGAAGTAGTAGTGTGAATTACACCTATCGTGAGGTTTTACAAATTATATAAAAGAAGTAGCACGTAGCTAATAATAAAAACAGTGCGCGCATGGCGATTGATTTTTTTTTTTTTTTTTTTTTTTTTTTTTTTTTTTTTTTTAAATAATGGCGCGGATGGATGTACCATGACCGCGACTAATAGTTTCTGTTGCACGCACAGACGCAGATGGATGTATCGTGACCGCATAGATTCTAACGTTTGTGAATGATCGCAGTTGACCACGGCTTTCGTTCAGTGCCTGTACGTGACAGTGACAGTGCGCTCATGGCGATTGACTAGCATCGTGGTGCCTGTACATGACAGTGCGCTCATGGCGCCAATCTGTGAAGATTTCCGTACGCATGGCCTAACGCGGGTAGATTTATCGTGACTGCGTTGTTCGCGACTAAAAGATAAAATAGATCCGATCGTGCGGACATAGCGCATGGCTATAGGTAAAATCGTGTTTACCAAATTAAAAGATTTATGTAAAATCTTTTCAATATTTAAAAAATATAAAGTAGGTCTGATCGTGCGGACTTAATGCGGCTTAGGTAAAATCGTGTTTACCAAGTTAAAAGATTCATGTAAAATCTTTCTAATAATTAAAAGATATCAAATCTTATCGATTTAAAAGATATGCACAAAAAATATTGATATCTTTTATTTAAGAAAATAGTGAGAAAAAACAAAACTTAATATTCCGTATGATAAGGTCTACATACGAGATGGTTTTCTCAAAATATTTACGCAGCATTAATGGTACGCAGCACAAAATATATTGGTACGCAGCGAGATGGTTTTCAACTTGTTGTTGTACATGTTTGACCAAAGAATTATTAATAATAGCTTTAAGGTTACCGCATAGTTATATATTGATGCAACGTGTAGTTGTATATCGATGGTTGCTTTTCAGCGATGTGAGAGCACGAAACTTGTTGTAGTCATGTCTCACGGATGGCGCCAACTTGTTGATGCATAATCTGACGCGGACTTATTCAACGACTCTCCTTGGGCCGTTAGTCGTCTTCATAAGCCCTAAGTAGACCTGTACAACAAAGAGAACCCGTTAGGAGTGGACCCGAGGCCGTAGCCCCGGGATCCACCTCCGACGGTCAAGTTAGTATGTGATGCGCGGAGCATATAATAGCTATTAGGTTTAGGATAACCTGTTATGAGATGTGGTGAATGGAATCCCAGCCCTATATTTATAAGGCATGGATTAGGGTTTATGCGTAGAGTGTGCCGCTGTCTGCCGGGCCTGGCCCATTCCTGGCCTAGTCCGGACCATACGTCCACATCAACTATTTAAATGACATTCACTGAAATTTATATAGTAATATTATCCTAGTAATTTTTTATGGGTACTGTTAACCGGACGGTCCTGGCCCACCACTGTCCCCCTTGTCTCCTTGTGTGTTCCCCACTTTATTCCAGTACAGCACAGCTTTTTGTCAGTTTCTGTTTCGTATTTTTGACAGTTTTAAGTGTTTGACATATTAAACTTTATATTTTCTGTTCCGCACTTTCAGGTTTATAGCTTTTTAATATAAACAAAATTATAAAAATAAAATAAAAAAAAAAATAAAAATAATAAAAGGGGGTCCGGCTAACAAAAAAAGAGACCGTCCGGTTAACCCTGCCCTTTTTTATAAGTAAAGTATTTTAGAACTTTGCGTCTAAATAGTAGTTTTTGGTTATTTCTCAATCAACTGATAGGGGTGCGTGTCGACCCACGGATCATCAAAGTTCACCTTTATCGTTTGATTCTTTGGTTTCTGCAAATCACAGTATATAAACTATAAGATAAGTGTATAGCAAGAGTGCACGGTGTAGTGATCAAATGGTACGTTATAGGCAATATTCGCCACCTATGGCGCGGTCATATTGCACCAGTTATAGCAACATAGTGGCGTTTATGGGTGTCATCGCCATTGGCGTAGCTATTTAGGGGCAGGGAGGGGCACCTGACCTCCCGAAATTTTTTTTACGATGTACGGGGTATATAGTTTTTGTGTAGAAAATTTTCGGTATATTCGGTTTCGACCCCCCATTTTAATTGTAAATTTTTTTTATACATTAAGCAATAAAATTGATCCATTACATTTTACGTAAGACCACCTCCCCAAATTAAAATCCATTAACAAATCAAATCCTAAACTAAAACCCATTACTTAGCTCATTAAAAAAAAAAAAAAAAAAACGGAATAATCCCTAACAATTAACAAACCAATTAACCAAATCCCAAACCCTCCCTCTTCTACCCTCAGAATCTAGCAAACACTATGGTGATTTACATAGAAAAAGAAATTGATAACAAGTTTGATGTGGAGTCCATAATTGAATAATTCAAGGATCTTAAAGGTCGAAAGGCAGAACTCTAATTTCTTCAATGAATCGAACCAGGTACCAACCGTTTGTCTCCTTTTTAATGTTTAGTTGTCTTGGACAAATGCTTAGTTTTTTAGTGAAACTTTTTTTTTTTTTTTATGATAACAGTATTTAATTTTTGACCCGACTCGAACATATTACCCGAAAAATAGCGTTAGGAAAAAAAAAATTTAGATTCCAACCCCCACTAAAAATTTTATAGATTCGCCACTGGTCATCGCCAACCGGTTGGCGATAGTTTTTTTTTTTTTTTTTTTTTTTTTTTTTTTTTTTTTTTTTTTTTTTTTTTGCAACGGCTAGAATTAGGCAATAGTTAAAAAAAATAATAATAATAAATATACACTTTTATCTAGGGGTGTGCATCGGGCCGGAACCCGACCCGTCCCGACGAAGCCCGAATCCTGACAAGCTTGAAAATCTTAACCGAATCCCGATCCGAGTCTAGCCCGAATAGTCCCGAATCACGTCCCGAGTCCCGAAACGAAACCGATTTGTATGGTTTTTCATTGTAATCCCGACTTCGTCCCGACTCCCGACCCGACCCAAATCCCGACAAGCTGAAAAACTCAAATCGAGTCCCGACCCGATTATGGTCGGTTCGGGATTTGGAACGATTTTTTCGGGTGTCGGTCGGGTTTTGCTCAGCCTACTTTTATCATACAAACAACTTGCAACATATGCGTTTAGTTGGATTATTTATTTTTTTATTTATTTTTTTTTTTATTTCTAGTTTTGTAAAAATTTGGAAGAGAAATTTATCTCCATAAAACACTTGAAAATAGAGAAAACGTGTTTAGTTGATGTTTGTATTTTCTATTTTGAAGAAATGAATGGAGGGTTGTGAGTTACAAAGAAAAAATTTGTTTTGCAATTTTCCTTGTTAAGCAATGAAATAGAGTATTTTGTATTTTGCAAAACATTTTATTAGAAAAAGTTGATTTGACCGCAATCTCTATTTTCCTTGTTTTTTAAAAAACATTTTGTAAAAAAAAAAAATGTGTTTTCCCCCAACTAAACACACCTTATTTTTCTCCCTATTTCGATAAATCCCTTACACTTGTTTTGTCGCGTAACCAATAAACACAATACTTCTAGTTTAATCACAAATACCATATCTACTAAACCATTGAATAAGTACTTTAAGATATTTTACCAAGTCTTTTTCACATTTTGCTTTCAAAATCTCTAGTAAAAAAATATCTTTGTTGAAGCCCAATAATGCAGGAAAGAGGAAAGTTGAAGCAAAGAATTCAAGATCGAGGGCAGGTGTCAAGTGAAGAGAGTTGACTCATGCCTACAAAGCCTGATTTTTTATTCAACATTTCCCAAGAACCAAACACCTCATCAGATAATATATTCCATAACATGTAAAAAAACATGCCACCATCACCCCACATTTCATACTTTCATGCTTCTTAAAAGTAGAATTTTGTATTCAATAATTCAAAGATTTATTCTTTCCATTTTAGGAAATAATGACTAATCAATAATATATAGTGTACATGAGGGTGGTGGCAATGGTCACTAAAAAAAACACATACTTCCTAACTTATCAATAATATTATTCCACCTCACTCATACTTTTTTCATACCTCCCAACATTTTTTAGTGGCAATGGTCATTTTTTCATACCTCCCAAACCACCAACTTTTTTATTTTTTATTTTTTATTTTCATAAATAAATAATTTAATAAAAACATAATATTTCATTAATAATTAAAAAAAAATACATAATACTTGAAAAAAAAAACATAATTAATAGAAAATTACATAATACGTAAAAAAAAGAAAAGAAATAACTAGTCATCGAGGTATGCTAAGTTTTGAGCCTCAACGTGCTCCGTAAGATCATATTGGAGACGATAATGGATTTGTTTATCGAGTAACTCCGGTAGTACACTATCGTCATATACTGGCGCGACCGGCGGATCCATTATATGAACCGGTGATATTGCCTCCTCGTCGTCTTTTAAAATCATATTGCACAATATGATACACGTATTAACGATTTGTCGAATCTTTTCGACCGTCATATGACGGAGAGGACAACTGAGAAACATCCATTTTGTCTTAAGACGGCCAAAAGCTCGTTCGATATCTTTTCTTGCAGACTCTTGTAACTTCTTGAATCTCTTTTCCTTCGGATCAGTGGGATACTTATATGCTTTAACAAACGTAGAATATGTAGGATATATTCCATCGGTAAGATAATATCCGCGTTTGTAAAGACGTCCATTTACAGAAAATGAACTGTTTGGCGCCGTTCCATTTCGCTCCGTAAGATACAACGGAGACTGATTCAAAACATTGATATCGATGTTTGCACCGGGAAGACCAAAAAACGAATGCCAAATCCACAAATCTTATGAAGCGATGGATTCAAGCATAATAGTCGGGTATTGGTGATCACCTCGCTTTCGGATGAAGAAGATGATGAAAACATTGTATGAAATATAGAGGATGTAGTAGTAATTTGTATTGTGTGTGGTATTTGAATGGGTAAAGTTTATTTGTATTGTGTGTAGTATTTATAGGATTTTTTTTTTTTTTTTGTTCCACACTCAAATAGCCCAACGTCTATTTTTTTTTAGCTCCAACGTTCACATTTCTTTCTGAGCCTAACGTATACATTTCTTTCAAACCGTGGAAATGAAATACCCCGCTGGACCAAACCGTTTACCCACACCGCTGGGGTGGCGGCAGTGTTCCCCGGTGGTTTGAGGCAAACCGTTGGTCACCCCGCAACCACTGCCACTACCCTGAGTAAAGTAAAAATGTGTTTGTTTCATAGTTTTATTTATGATGTGACTTAATTCTAGTGATATTTACGGATTAAAACATGGTCTAATGACCGTAGTGTAAACGAGTCGAAGTTTTATCAAGATCGAGTACGAGTTCAAATTTGACTCGAGCTCGTTCGAGTAGAACATTATCGAGCTTCGAGCCTGCACTCGAGCCTAAAATATGAGCTCGTAATGTTTATCGAGTTAAGGTAGAGCTTATATAAGCTCGACTAGAGTTATTGTTAAGCTTTCGAGCTTTTTTTTTTTTTTTTTTTTTTTTTTTTTTTTTTTTTTTTTTTTAATATGAATAATTTAAGGGCTTATATGTAAAGATACTAAGGGGTTGTTTTATTACGGTTTTGAGACATTACTAGATTAGCCACTTAATTGAGAGGGAGATATTTTTTTGAACTTTATCGTTAAGATGAAACAAAAGTTTGGGCCTACTCATTAAGTGGAAAACAAACACCCCTAAGAGTGTACAATTGTTTATAAATATGTCGAGCTTTTCGAGTCGAGCTCGAGCCGAATTTATATTTTATCTTATATTCAGATTTTAGTTGGTTAAAAAAACACATCATTACAAATGAGCTCGATTCGAATTTTAACTTTCTCGAGCCGAGCTCGAGCTTTTCTCATGAAGGCTCGTCGAGCTAGAGCCGAACATAATATTATCGAGTCGAGATCGTTTAAACCCTTACCAAAAACGCAAGGACCATGGGTATGTTGGGCGAAATGGACTGAGGCTGGAGCTGGGGTTGAGGCTAGGGCTAGGGCTGGGGCTGTAACCTATATTATAAGCCGAAATTATAATTTTTATGTTTATAAACTTGTTTGGTAAATGGGTTGGGGATTGGGCTTATTATTGCAAAATTATTAAAAATAACATAATTAAATAAGTTTTTGTATATGTCAGATATTTTTGTGAGTAAATAAGTAATTTATTTTTCAAAAGCCTCGGGCTAAAGTTTTTAGCCTCTTTTATGAGGCTAAAGTTTTTAGCCAACTTATTTTATAAGCTCTTCCATAAACCATATGATAAACAAGACTTATTTTATTAGCCGACTTATTTAAAAAACCCAAACCCCTATAAGCTCCTTATAATCCCTTGCCAAACACAGCCCATGTATATCCAACACCAAGCTAGAGCATGTAATCAGCAAAACAAAATACTAATAATAGTCACCGTTATTTATAAGTTATAACCAGTATTATAAAAAATGTGCAAATTCGATAACATCAACGTTCATATTCTCTAAATCGTCATCATTAGCCCCAACCGTAACAATGACCTATAGAGCCAACCCAATCGTATCTTGGTTTCAAAAAGTAGACATGGACATCAAAGTACCAAAATCTATCAACGTAATCACTCCACTCTAAAATAATCGATTTCATTATATGTCGTAAGCAAGATTTTTGTCATTCGGCATGTTTCTTTTTGTTGAAACCATCACAACAATGAACACAAAAACCCAATATCTAGTAAACGGATAGTTTTCTTTTCTCAAGTCTAATAAGGTTTGAACCCAGACTAATAATAGCTTATTTGAGCAATGAGCAGTTGGAGACCAAATAAAAACGAGTTATTGACACACTATTACGATGCATCACAAGTCGTACAATTAAAGCACCAACATCCAATAATCAAAAACACCATAATAGACATAATAATAAGGTGAATATGAGATAACGCATGATCAAAACACGTAGCATTCATTCCATTTCATTCTTTCACCTAATTCAAAATACCATCAACATTTTTCGGTCACGAGTACTAACACGTGCCATAACTTAATTAACCATAAAAACATCCACATAAATTAACAACTCGTCCGTTACATTCAAACAGTAACGGAGTTCACCTATATATTTATATATAATTATAATAATAACTACTACTAGTAATACTATTTATATAATTAAACAAAAATAATTAACTTCCTAAATCCGTACAAAATTTCTTCATATCCAAACGGAACCGATTATCCTATAGCGAAACAAGAGGATCCGACCCGAATACATCCCCAAACTCATTAAAATACTCATCAGCACCCCAGCTTCCAAACCCGGCATCGAAACCCGTGTCAATAAACATCGGGTCGGGGTTTCCAAAACCCGGACCCGCATCCATACCCGGGTCAAAAAGACCCGGAAATTCATCAAACAAATCATCCGAACAGCTCTCAAAAGGCGGGGTATCAAAACAATGAAACCCGGAAAAACTCCCCGACACTGCCACGTCATCATTCGACTCGTTCTGAGTCGACTCAGCTGTTGACTCGTCGGTCAAAGCAGAAGCAGACCGCAAAACAGATTTCGGCGACTTCACGGCTTTATGTGAATGCGAATCTTCTTCACTAAACGAAGGAGCCGGCGCGTGATTCTCACGCGCCGGTGAAGGCGGGAGGGTGAAGTTAGTGACCGCGTGAGGTCCACGGAGCTGGATAGCCGCGTGGTCGTAAACCATAGCAGCTTCTTCTGCTGTATCATAAGTACCCAACCATAGCCGTACACGTTTAACCGGGTCTCTAATCTCAGCCGCCCATTTGCCCCATGGTCTTTGTCTCACACCACGATACTTTTTACCATTTTTAACAGTAACATTTTTATTTACCACCTTCGTTTTAACTGCGGTGACGTCATTGTACACGGCGACTTTCTTCTTTCGTGACGTCACTCTTTCTGTAGTGTTTTCGAATTTGAGTTCTTTGACAAACTTTTTTACTCTTTTTCTGTCGCAGGAGCTTTCGTCGCTGGATGAGTCGGTAGCGTAGTGGTCAGTGAGTGAGATTCTGACAACGCGTGGAGTGCACGCGCCGGAGATTGTTGTGTGGGTTTTGTGTTCAGTGAACTTGATAGAATCACACATTTTTTTATAAATAAAATTTATAAAAAAGTTGGTTTTTGCATTTGTTTTTGAGTGTTTGGAAGATTTTTATTAAAAAAAAACACAGTAGGTGTGTGAAAAGAGTGTGTGTTTTGAGTGTGTGTTTATGGAGTGGTGGGAAGATAGAAAGAAAGTGGCGTGAAGAGTGAAGGAGGTAAGGCTGCACCCAACATGCTTTTTTATAGGCTGGTACACACTTATGTTTTTTATTTTTTATTTTTTATTTTTTACATGGAAAGTGATAATCTTTTATTTTTGAATATTTTCAAAATACCAACAATGTAATCGGCAATTAAAGTGTAAAGATTTGTTTTTTTGAATTGTGAATTGTGAAAGTAGGACGTTTCACATTAGGGGAAGATTTTATTTGTTTTATGTGATACGTAAATTAAGGAACTAATGTTTTTAGTTGACAATTTAGTCGGTATAGTAATAGTATGAAACTATAGTCCACAAATCAGTCTATTTTTGGTAAAGAAAGTAATAGTATGAAATTATAGTCCATAAATTATGCTTTTTTAGTCAAAATATAGTACAAGTATGAAATATTTTTATGAACTTATAGTCCACAAATAATACTATATTAGTCAATATTTTTGTAAATGGGTTACAGCTTCGTGTCAACAATGGGAGGTCAAGGACTTTTTTAGCAATACAGTCTATTGTTGTCTCCTCGATGGTACCATAATTTTGGTCGGCGACGGGTAACATGAAGTGAGATGTTACAAGTTTGAATTTATTCATATGCATCATTGAGAGTTGTTAGAAAATCAATTTCCTTTACACACTATGTGACGGTGCGAGCCCTCAAACTTGTTTATACCAAGTTCAAGTTTATTAACGTGTCAATGAGAGCCGATAAAGAATCAATAAGTTTAGCGGTTGTTCAAACCTCAATAAGTATAAACTTTGAGATAGTGAGTTTAAGCGTCGAAAACAGTCATGTGGTATCTCGATTGGGTAGTGTCTGAATTAAAAGATTGTGCTTCCGGGGTTATTTAAACAATAAAACATTATCCGTATACTCGTTTTATACTGATACAAAGTCACTATTTTAAGCTTTTAATATAAAGTACCATAGTGGTGTATTATATTTCAATAAGTTTCTTTATTTTACAAATGTAAAAGATATTGAATTAATGTATACAATATAATTTACATTTTTAGCAAATTCCTTAAAATTAATGATATGCAATATTCTTATATACTTTGGTTGATTTGGTTTAAACCTAAAAATAATTTTATTAAATGAAAAGATTTATCCCCAAACTTAAATCCATAGTGAATCTTTTTAAGAAAACAAAGATTCAATCATATCTTGTGAGTTGAAACATCATCGTATAATAATAACTATAAAAACAGTTAAAAAAAAAGATTCCGGTATGTCTTTAGAAGGGTGGCAGTGGGGGCGGCATGCCTCACCGGCAAGCCCATGCCGGCGGCAAACACCGCCGCCACCCCACCGGCATGGCCAGCGGCAACAGTTGAGCGGCAATTTTTGCCTCCGAAGCATTCTCGTTTCATGTGTAAATGCATTAATTGAAAGAGACGTTGCCATAAATGCATGTATACTATTGGTGGAAAAGTTGGGAGGTATGAAAAAGGCATGATTGCCACTAAAATGGGGTTGGGAGGTATGGAAAAAGTATGAATGAGGTGAAATGAGGTGGAATGATATTATTGGTGGATTTCAGAGGTATGGATGTTTTCGGAATCATGACTGCCAGTGTCCTTACGGCAAATGAAACGATGAATGGTGAACACGTGACGTGTGGTAAAGGTAGGTGATGAGTCAGCAGGTTTAAGGGAAGCAGGTCACGTGACTGCAGCAGAGTTGAGGGCTCCGTTAATTCAGACACCCAAATTCTCTTATTTGTGCCACCCCACTTTATGTTTTCACTTACTTCCATAAATTTGATTAAATAACACCTCCATTTTCTGGCGACTATTTCTTCAAATTTAATGTGGTTGGTTTTTTTATTTCTGAAAATATCAGGAATCGACATATTAAAAAGTGTGTCATGAAAGACGACTTGAGAGTGTATTATCAAAGACGATACAGCGCGCAAACAAAAGACTAAAATACTCAAACCAAAATAGTCATAGCACGTGCAAACAGAGTACGAGCAAAGCCTTTCGTGTACCAGCTGGTTGCTCAACGCGTACCAGCTGGCTGCGCGCGCTCCAACATCACAATTATTTTTATTTTTTGTTTTCTTTCATATAGAGTGAGTAAAAAAACCTAGGCTACTATTAAACACGTCAAAAAATACACACTAACAGCTCTAGAAAATCTCAAACACAAAACACACCATAAAAACTACGCAAGTGCGCACATTTCTATAAATCTTTTCGTGCATTTTTTTTTACCAAAATAAATGTTCATGAACACACAGGAACTGTACACGTGGTGGTGAGCGCTTAGAGCCTTTGCGCGCTCAAACCCTACTGCACATAGTGTCGATTTTGTTAATGGGAGATATTTATGTCAATTTTGGTTATTTGAATGGGTATGTGTAGACTTTGATAATTTTATTATTATTTTTCTTTTAATTTGTAAAGTCATCAAAGTGTTTTAAAAAAAATAACTTGATATACTTCCGTCTCATAATGAGTGTTCACTTTACAAACACACAAAATTTTAGTATTACTCACTAGTTACACTTAAGAAAAATACCGTTTCAACCTAATAAATTCTCATTTGATTTGCTAAAATGTGAAGTGTACACTTCTTTCGAGACAACTCAAATAAATATGTAAACATTTATTGTGAAACAGAAGAAATATTGTTTTAGAGCAATTGAAATATAATTTATCTTTATGTAGTGTTATCATAAATGTAATTTTTGTGTCTCGTATATACTTTTAAGTTTTATATTATATTGATATCACACATTTTAGTCTGATAGTCACAAGTCTTTTTATCACTACGCCATAACGAGCGGTTAGAATTTGATTGTTAACCAAGCAAGCAATGAATTCTTTAGGTCCTACTTATTTGTTTTGTCATAACCTATATTTTGTTTGGGTTCTTTTTCTTTCGAGGAGTGTTTAATGTAGGATTTGAATATTGGATTGTTCATTTGGTTCTTATATGGATTTTGTGATGCTTGTTTCAAGTCTGTATCGAATCATGGTAATCATAAGCTGTTATATCGATTGATTAAAATTTAAATATAGAATATTTGTTAATTAGCAGTCAAGGAATCGCCTCAAACTTGAAACATGTTTCCTAGGAAACAACAAGTGTAACATAGGAAAAATATGTAAAATTTATATATTTACTGCTGGACTGTGCCGGCCCAAAGTTATTGGGTCAGTTTTTTCGGACGGTCCAGACACTTATTAACAACGCATCAAACAAAATATTGCCGTCTATATTGTTTCTTGTTACAAGTTTTCTTCTCGTATCATTACGCTAATATTTTTCTAAATTTATCTTGTTGTATATTTATTTGAGACAGGTATAGTCTCAACTACATCAATAGTCTAAACTCCAAACATTAGGGGATTATTTCAAAGTCTTCGTATTTGTATCTTAAACTACTCATTCTAGTGTCTAAAAATGATATATGCTAATATACGTTTAGAAATGAGATGGTTTAAAAGTTCATGTGTATTTTAAAAGTTCACTAGAGAGTAAAATGATTTGGCGGTCTAAATTATGTGTCTAAACATGCGTGGCATGATCATGATGATTTGTGAAAAAGTGAGTCACTTTGCTGCAGCCATTAAGATGATGACACACAGATTTAGGCATGAATTTAAGCACATCTTTAGGTCTTTCAATCAGGACTCATGTTTTCATTGTTCATTAGATAAGCAAAAACATACTTATTAGTCACTAACATTTTTTCTGAAAACAAAAGTTGTATAATAAGACGATATAGAGTCATTTCGACATTTCCTAAGTATGAAAGTTACTGACTCTAAGATACAAAGTATACCTCCAAAATTTCACTAAGATATCTTATTTGACATTTTCTTCTTAAACACACTCATTTATGCACGTAAGAAACCCTATTCGATTCAGAAAGTTAATAATACAAAAAAGAGAAAATATCAGTATGGATCGGACGAGCATACAGTTGTTTTTGTTAGAATATGACAACCAAAGTACACGTATATGCGGAAGCAAAGATCAAGTATAACACATAAATATAAACCAAAACATAATAGGAACGTATCGCGGTGATTCTAGCCCGAACAAGAATCAAATAAGCAAGTCTTGAACTTTAAGTACTTAGATCAATGATAAACCCCTTACCGTTTTGTTTATCGATCTCTTGATAACAACTATAGTGAGTTGTTACCTCGTTCTTGTACACACAAACTAATCCCGAATTAAAGTAATTGCAAGATTAAATACAAGTATTGTTTTTGGAAAAACAAAATCGAAAACCCTAAGTGTTTAGGGGTGTTCGATCGGCTGGAAAACCAAGAGAGAAAAAGAGAAGCCTTAGGGTATAGTGTGTTCACAAAAGATGTGAATGAGATACCCTTGGCCTTGTATATATACTAGAGGAAACTTTGGGAGCAAGTTAGGGCAATGGGTTACCCCCTTGGGCTTGTGATCGACCGGCCATACACCCAAGAAGGGTGTTTCGGATCCTTCTTGCCACCAAGTTTCATTCTAGTCCTTTTCCTTGCCAATTCGTGATAGTTAGTCCATACAATTAATAACTAACGATCACTAGTCCTTAAACTTGTGTTATTAATAAATATACATAACTATTAATATTTATTAATCTTTAATTCTCGTTTGTATTGTGTGCAATCCAGAGGTCTCGGGTTCGATATTAGTCATTTACTTATTAATGTTTATATGTAACATTTAACAGCTCCCACTCGTATATCCATTAATAGTAAAATGACATTGGTTGGCGTCTTGCAACACTATAATGCCCCCAGCACGACTCGAGCTAGGTTTCCTGGAAAAACCCTTTAATGATTCATCATTATTATTATCCTTTTGTTTCTAATACTACATTAATAAAGATGTGAGATTCTTTATTAAATTTCTGTTTCTCGTCTCTTTATGATTGAACAAAATTACCAAAACATCTGAACGTATTCCAGATAGACTTTGGGCATGGCCACACAAACATTTTGTCAACCCTACGAGGGGCCCAGCAGTATTAAACTTCTGAACAAATCAGAAGGAACAAATTATTTCTTGACTACAAGAATAACCCATGAACTTTGAAACACTTTTGAAAACAACCCTTATAACTCCCTGTTACGGTGAGCGGTAGATTGCTTCACAAAAATGCACTACATCCATGACTCTTATCTGGTATCTCAAGTCTAAGGATAACTTAAAATATGATTCTCACATTAAACATTAAATCATATTGTTGGGATAAGTCCTATATTCAATTCATTGAATATCATGTGAAATTGGTATAACTACGCATCAATATACTTTCAAGTATATCCTAAACCAATACTCAAATTTGTCTTAGTTTAATGATATTCCCATATCATTAATCGACAACGGACAATTTAGAATAATAATTTATTCATGGATTTAAACATGCAAATATAGGATATATTATTAAGACAATGATTAAATAAACATAACTAATATTTTATTCTATTAAAATAATAATTGTACATTACATCCCTTATCCAAATACTAATCACAAATGGGCATGAAACTTTCAGCCAAACGAAGTCATATGCCTTCAGCATGCTTGTAGAGCTTGGTGCCAGGTAGAGGCCTTGTTAACTGGTCTGCTAAGTTTTCATCTGTGTACTTTGAGCATTTCGATTTCACCTATTTCGACTTGTTCTCGAACATAGTGATGCTTAATCGGGAAATGTCTGGTGCCTTTCATGATTCCAGGTTCATTGGCAAATGTTATTGCAGCTGAGTTGTCGCAATACATTTTTATAGGTCTTTGAATCGAAGGCATAACCCCAAGCCCTGAAACAAACTTCCTAATCCAAACAACATCCATTGCAGCTTCTGAAGCGGCTATATACTCACTTTCTGTTGCAGACATTGCTAGTCTACTCTGCTTTCTGCTCCTCCAATCCACAACTCCTCCATTAATGACAAAGACATAACCCGTCTGAGACTTCGTATCATCCTTATCACCTTTCCAAGAAGCATCGCAGTAACCTGTAACATCAAGTTCTGCAGATGGAGTACCCCCATAAACTAAGAACATATCTTTAGTAGCCCTAAGGTACTTAAGAATATTCTTAACAGCAGTCCAGTGAGATTCACCTGGATTCTGCTGATATCGACTGATTAAATTCTGAGCAAATGCCATATAAGGCCTTGTGCTTTTCACCGCATACATAATAGATCCCACAGCCGAAGCATAAAGGATTCTCTTCATGCGTTGCACCTCTGCAGATGTTGAAGCACAAACTTTGCTACTCAAGCCATGTTGTTCTTGCATTGGCAAATATCCCTTCTTGGAATTTTGCATATCGAATCTCTTCAATATTTTATCAATGTAAGCACTTTGTCTTAATCCAATTAATCGCTGAGATCTATCTCTAAATATCTTGATTTCCATAATGAAAGCAGCTTCCACTAAATCTTTCATAGAAAAACACTTTCCAAGATATGCCTTAACCTTTTGCAAACTTGGAATGTCTTTTCCCATGATCAATATGTCATCAACATATAAAATAAGGAAAATTACATCACTCCCACTATATACACATGGCTCATCAAGATTTTGAGTGAATCCATACTTTTTAATCTCACTATCAAATCTCTTATTCCATTGTCGTGATGCTTGTTTCAATCCATAAATGGATCTTTGAAGTTTGCATACACGATTTGGGAATTCTGGATTCACAAACCCCTCAGGCTGCGCCATATAGATGTCTTCATCTAGGCGACCATTTAAGAAGGCGGTTTTGACATCCATTTGCCAAATCTCATAGTCATAGTAAGCGGCTATGGCTATAAGAATCCTAATAGCCCTAATGTCAGCTACAGGAGAAAAGGTCTCCTCATAGTCAACACCAAACGTTTGAGTATAGCCTTTAGCTACCAAACGGGCCTTATAGGTGTGTAAAATGCCATCCATATCAGTATTTTTCTTTTAGAGCCATTTACTCCCAACTAACTTGGCACCCGGAGGTAGCTCTACTTCTTCTCAGACTTCATTGTCTCTCATGGATTGCATTTCTTCATTCATAGCAACCTGCCATTTTTCCTTTTCAGGACTATTCATGGCAGCCCTATAACTAGTAGGTTAATCAAGATCCCTTAGTATAGTTTCCTCGCACTCTGTGTTAAGACATAGACGTTCAGGAGCTTTCACATGACTAGTTGAACTACGAATGGGAACCACTTCAACTTCAGGTGGAGGACCTAAACTTTCAGGTTCCACAGGAAGTTGGCTAGTGTTTTCAGAAGGTGTTACATCTTCATGACCATCTTCCAAATGATATACTCTCCCACTGAATTCTTGAGATATGAGCTCCTTTTCCAAGAAGTCTCCATACCTTGCAACAAAAACTTTGCTTTTAGGTGGGTAATAAAAGTAGTAACCCATTGTTTCCTTAGGGTATCCTACAAAGATGCACTTCACAGATCTTTGTTGGAGTTTGTCTGCTGAGTCACGTTTAACATACGCCTCACAACCCCAGACCTTTAAATAAGACAAGTTAGGAGCTTTTCCAGTCCATAACTCATATGGTGTCTTATCCACCTTCTTTAATGGAACCATATTAAGAATGCGAACCGCTGATTCTAAGGCATAATCCCAAAACGAAAAAGGAAGAGTTGTTAGATTATACATAGATCGTATCATGTCTTGCAATGTACGATTCCTTCTCTCAGATACACCATTTTGTTGTGGAGTATATGGAGAAGTAAGGTGCTGGACAATTCCCTCCTTAGCTAAGTAATCTATAAACTCTTGACTCAGGTATTCACCACCTCTATCGGATCGAAGAGCTTTAATCTTCTTTCCAAGTTGCAACTCTACTTCTGCTTTAAACACTTTGAATGTTTCAAATACCTCATGCTTATGTTTAAGTAAATAAACATAACCATAACGGCTGTAATCATCCGTAAATGTTAAGAAGTAGCTAGCACCTCTCCTTGACACATGTCTAAGTGGCCCACACACATCTGTGTGAATAAGACCAAGTACATTAGCCCTTTCAATCCTATTCTTAAAGGGTTACTTTGTCATTTTCCCAGCAATACAAGATTCGCACTTATCAAATGATTAATCATTGATCTTATCTAAAAGCCCATCATGTTGCAGCTTTTCCATGCGAGCCTTGCCAATGTGAGCAAGTCGACAATGCCAAAGATAAGACGAATCCAGACCTTTCTTGATTATCTTATTATTGATGCTATACATTGAATTATTTTTAAATAAAGCATATCATTATCATTCATATCAATCTCAAAAATACTATTCACAGCAATAGCTTTAAAATAGAAAACACCATTTAAAGAAACTGAAATTCCATTGCTAGAAATAGTATGATCAAAACCAAGGTTCAACAAACATGAAAATGAAATTACACCTCTAACTATTGACGGTGCATAATGACAATTATTTAAAGATAGTACTAAGCCCGAAGGCAACACTAAATTAAAAATGCCTACAGCTTCAACTTCTGCATGTGCTCCGTTACCCACGTGCAAGAATTGTTCTCCAAAGGCCAGCTTTCTCTCAACTCTAAACCCCTGCAAGGTATTGCAAATATGAATGCCACATCCCGTATCATATACCCATGAATTCAATTTAGGAGTAAAAGTGAATAATTCAATCATAAAGAACGCACCTGAAGTACTGGGGTTACCAGACTTATTATTCTACTTCTTCTGTTGCAAGTCATGAATGTAGAGAGGACAATTGCGCTTCCAATGGCCCTTTTCATGACAGTGGTGACAAGCCTGATCCTTTTTGTTTGGACGATTCACCTTGTTCTGCTTAGGCTAATGCTACTTCATCTTGGGTTGTGGTTGATAGGTCATGACCTGCTTGCCTTTATCACCTTTCCCTTTGCCTTTGTTCACATGTGATTTCTTCTGGATTCTCCCCCCATGAATCACCAACCCTTGCGGGGTAGGAGCCTTGACCTTGGCTAATAGACTTTTCTCATAATCAACAAGAAATGCGAGTAATTATGAGACTGTCTTCCTCGAGCAGTGCATGTTAAAATTCTTCACAAAACCAGCAAAGTCCTTGTTAAAGGACCTGTTGATTAAGTGCACTTGCACATTATCAGGATAACCAAATCCAATTATGTGAAGTTGATCAAAGTATTCTTTCATCTCATTCACATAATCTTCAACTGGTTTACCATCACCATGCTTGCAGTTATGTAGCTTGTCAAGTTCATCATACAATTCAACTGCAGGAGACTTTTCATAAGACTTTTGAAGTTCTTCAAGCATGTCTTTAGGAAAGTAGTACTCAAACTTCTTTTGTAACTAAGCACTCATGCTAGTGAGCATTAAACAAGCAACCTCATTAAATTTAGCATGCGCCACTCTCCAAGCTGCCTTAACTGCTTCTGGTTCAGTAGCAGCATGCTCAGCTTCACATTCATTTGTCAAGTAATCGAGCTTACCGGCCGCCCTCAAGACAATTTTGAGCGAACGGTGCTAATCATTGAAATTCTTTCCAGTCAATTTTTCCCTTTCAAGATGACTCTTGAAAGCAGAAATCACAGATGGATTATCGGGTTGAGCCATATCTATAGATAAAAGTTCAAACATTAGTATTTTTGATAATTAATATCTCCAAGAAAATATAATACCCAAAGGCTATATTCATATAACCAACTAATTTTCTTGAAAATCTAGGATCCAACTTTACATAGATTCCACCACATCAGTTGATCTGCTAGTGGTGAAAGTATAAAAGATGGTAATCTGTCGAACAATAATTGGCAAACAAGATTTCCAATTCCTAGACCATTATGGGATTTACATCAAATTGATTCATCAATTTGCCTTGTAAGCATGTTTCATCCCATCTCATGCCTTAAGTTCTAGGTCTCACACACAATTTAATTAAGTCGTCTACCTTAGAAACTGTAAAATTTCTATCTATGGTCTCACGCATTAACAGAATTTTACCTTGTTATAAAAATTTAGCATAGGTCTCACGTTTACTGATGAGGCGAAAAATGAACCACTTTTAGGGGGTCATTTAAGCCCGGAATTGAATTTATTTGATCAAATATCACCCTAAATCGTTCCTTTTGTGATTTTAGGTACTTTGGGAGTGAAATCTGGAAAAGGAAGCAATTCGGACGTTTTTGGAGCATAAAAGTAAAGAAAACGCCAAAGACTTAATTTTCCATGCTGAGAACAGTACCTGACGGCGTCAAGAGGAAAACCATGACGGCGTCAAGAGTAAAAGTGGTGACGACCCAGTGCAAACCTGACTGCGTCACAACAAGGGCGTCAAGAGTTAATTTTGTGACGGCATGCATAAGGAGAATACATGACGGCGTCAGACCCATATCTAGGCAGTCCGAGGAACTATTTGGCGGCGAGATGACGGCGTCAGACATTTGTTCTTGACGCCGTCACCTTCTAAACTCTATATATAGTTTTCTAATTTTTCATTCATAAGAGAGGAACTTGTGTGGAGAAACTAGGGCCGAACTTTGTAAACCCTAGCTCATATTTTACAGTACTTTCAAGGGTCTTCACCCCTTGAATCCTTTCATGTGCTATTGAGATAAGTCTTCTCTTAATTCAATCAATATGTCTATGTGTTGGTTGATTATATCTTTTACTTGTCTTGATTTCAACATGCTAGGCTAGATCTATCTTGTGTTTGCTTGGATCTAATGAAACCTAGATGTTAATTATGTGTTGATTACTTGTTTATGGTTGTATTGGATGAATGATTTCAATGTTAGGCTTAAGAAAACTGGCAGATCTCCATTGTGTAACATGCTTGAACGTCTTAGGAAACATGAACCGATGTGTACTAGGTTTTATTGGTTGTATTTAATGCATGAGTAAATTCTAATGATCTCATGTTAGGAGCTTCTTAGCCGGCTTGACATAGGAGTGAAGTAGGCACTCATAGGATTGGGGAAGTAAGTACGTACGCCACCCCATGAATGGTATTAAGGAATACAATCCGTCATCCACGCAACTATAACAAGTAATTAACGTGTAAAAGATATCTAGGGAGTAGTGAAATCTAAGTAAACACATTTCTCCCACATATTGCTCACAACTTTAGTATAATTAGTTTTATTTTCATTTTTTGTATTTTATTTTGATTGCATCTTAGTATTGGGTTAGTTGACTAGCAACTAATTCCGCCCAACTCCTTAAAACCCGAGATTTTTACTTGCTTTCTAAAAAATATAAAAAATACAAAAAGAATCATCTCTCATCTCTAGACCTAGTCTTTAGGTTTTCTAATCCTAGCGACACTATTCCTAGCTGAACGATCAATCCCCCGGTACTTGTCATTATACTATACTACATCGATCAGGTACACTGCCTGGTGGGGGTTGTAAGCTTCTCAAGATCCCTTGAGAGGTAAAGCCTGGTGCAAACCCCACGCATCAAGTTTTTGGCGCCGCAGCCCGGGGAATAGTTATTGTCTAGGTTAGGATTTCTTTTTATTAGGTCTACTTGCTAGATTCCTTTCTAGTAAGATTTTATTTTATTTTTTAGGTTCTCTTTAGTCTATCTTATTTCTTTGTATTTTTGTTCGTAACTATTCACCACCCGACATCATGGACGATGGGAACATCTTTGAACCCGTCATCCCACCACAACAAAACCCACCACTAGAACCTCTTAGGCCCCGAACCTTAGGAGAGTATTCCCGACCTAGCCACCAAGGCTATCGAAACACTATTGAGCTCACCGGAGCCAATGTGACCCCCTTGCGATCCGACACCATCCGGTTGGTGCAAAACGGATGTGCATTCCATGGACTTCGTTCCGAAGATCCAAATCAACATCTCAAGGACTTCCTTAAAATCGTAGATTCTATAGACCTTGATGTTACAACTAGAGAGTCAACCCGATTACGCATATTCCAATTCTCTCTACGTGATCAAGCTAGTCAATGGCTTGAACGTTTACCCGCGGGATCCATCACCACATGGGATGATCTCACCACTCATTTCCTTGCTCAATTTTTCCCACTGGGGAGAACTACCAAGCTTAGAAATGACATCTTGATGTTCCAACAACGTCAAGGTGAAACTCTTTATGAAGCATGGACTCGTTTCAAGGACTTACTCCAAAAAGTCCCTCATCATGGCATAGATCTTTGGCTCCAAGTCCAAATCTTTTATGACCATATCGATCTCTCCACAAGGCGTGCCATTGACCAATCGGTCGGTGATAAGCTACGTGATCTAAGTGCGGAACAATCATGGGAACTCATAGAAGATCTTGCTCTCTATGACAACGAAAGTTGGAATGATCCCCGTGATTTGAACAAAACGGTCAAGACAATATCTTTGCCTTCGAACAATTCTAGCACTCTCGACCGTTGGATTATGGAACTTGAAGTTCGAGTCAAGTCTCTCATGAAATCTTACGAAGCTCAAAAGCCTTCAAGCCAAGTAAGCAGAATCGCTTCTGCATGTAAATTGTGTAATGGCCCTCACAAAACTCATAACTGCATGGAGCTTCCAAAACGCGCTTATAACGAAATCTGTTAGGTCACCATTTATGTAAACACAAGTATGATGTAGAAAGAAATAACATGAGAATGAGAGATGGTTGATTATGAGACAATATGAAAGGTGAGAGAACAAGAGTTTCCTTAAGATAATCAAATAACCAACAATTAGAAGTGTTACATAAGCTTAGTATTTATAGGAGGAGGAGTAGGGCAACACTCCCTTCCTCCCTCCTTTCATTTAGACGTGGGCTTTAAGGCCCATGGACTTACATTCTTAAGCCTTGTAACATAAACTAAGTAGATTAAATAACTAAGCAACCTATTACAAAAGGTAATGACCGAGACTTGACTAAAATACAAAAGTATGATCCCAACAATCTCCCCCTAAGGGTCGGTCATCACGGTTGCTTGACGTCTTCATCTTTGTCATTGACTTGTGACATGTAAAACTCTAGACGTCTTCAAAATGGTTGAATGATAATGAATGCACTTTGCTCTTTGTCTTTGTTCTTTGGTGATGATGTAGTGATTGTATCACGAAGTAGTCTGCCATTCGTCACTCCTGTGTCTGTGGTGGTTGTCCGCCATTCCAACATACTCATACATCTTTGGACTTTAGACTTTCACGTACAAGAAGTTCCTTTTCATACATTAAGATCTTTGTCTTTATACTTTGTAGATTCTTCTTATTGGCGTAGAATCTTTCTTTGAACTTTGTGTTGCTAAGATCTTTGGGGGAACTATCATTTGCTTAACGATGTATGTATGAGCATGTTGGAATCTACCATCATGGAAGTGAGGTACCTGTGAGTAAACAGTTACCAATAAAACAACCGGTACTTACAGATAAGGATATAGAGTTCATCAACAGCATAGTGTGAAGACTTCCTCTAATCCTTATCCAGGCTGTTCCCATATCAGATACTCCCGAAGGAGCTTACGAGACCTACTAAGTAGCTCAATGACTGGGTGAGTCGCTGGGGATCACTCCACGACTGTAGACCGTAATGGAACCACCGCAAGCACTAAGCGTACCCCTTGTGGGGTTACCGAAGTGACCTGCTGTCAAGGCTGTTTGATGATGACCCTGGCAGGATTTCCGTTCAATCATTGAGGAATACATATGTAATCCTCTCATAAACGTTCTCGGCAGATTGCTAAGATCTGCGAAGGACTTGATAATTTACAGCTGGTGTCCATTGATGTAGAACACCAGTTGTAGAAATACTAAGTGTTCCTAAGAGATCTTTGATGTATCTCAAGGCTCTAGACTCTATTAGTGCACACTTAGGTTTCCTATGCGGAGACTAGGGAGGGGTCTCCTGCTTCAATATCGACCGTCTCTAAGAGATAGGTCGATAGATTACACTGGTTCTCCGTGAGAATGAAACAAGTTCTTTTAAGAGAACTTGAGTGGTTAAGAAGGTTTAGTGCATTGCATCACTGGGTCCATGACGACTTGATCTTCAATACCGGTGTTGTCTTTTGCAACAGCCAGTAGCATACGTATTGAACCCGGTGTCTGCCCTAAGGTTGAACATATGGAGGGCTATTTCTTTTCACCCTTTTCATAGCTTTTCCTTTTAATTCTTCAACTCCTTCTTTCCCTTTCATTCTTTTCTCCTTTTTTCGTATCATACCTAAGGACTTCTACTTCTAACTATGGGAGATGTCCTTGGGTAGATCCCTCCGGCTCTGGCGGATCATAGGACGGATATTCCTATCTTAATCACCTTATAACTCCGACAGTAGCCAAGAAACCTTTGATTGAAAATCTCTCAAAGTGTTTGTGATAATCAAATATTTTGGTTAACACTTTGAGAGTTTTGTGTACACTTTTGAAGGGCTCCCCCTGCACATGTGCTCGTAAATATTTAATAAATTTACACATGCGGGAGGAGCAAGCATTTTGAATTGATCCACTTTCCGTGAACAAGACCGATTCGAGACACGCTTACATCACTAGTTAAACCAGCTTGAAGTTATTACCCGGCCTGGTCAAGTCCACAGAAAGTTTCTCGAGAAGGTACATTTCTACTAAGACTAATCCTTTTCGAGACACGCTTACGTGGTTAGTTAAAGAGTTCCATTGTCAGCTTTTAGGTGACAACTAGCTCTAATAACTAACTTGATGTTATAACCCGTCGAGGATAAGTCTTTTCGATATTACTAACATTTATTGTCTCGTCAATTCCTGGGTCCATTCTGAGTCTAGCTCGCACGTGATACAACTTTTAAGCATTGACTTCGTATATTTTAATCACTTTTTCATTTTCTCCCCCTCAAAAATAGCATATAAAATGATGTTTTTTACAATCTTTTAGATTAAAATATGCCTTTTGAGTCTTACGGGGAGATTCACCAAGAACTTTTGATTTTGAGCAAAGTATTTTGTTTTGACAAGTGCTCCCCCTCAACAAGTGATTAAGTCTTATTGAGGTGAAATACTTGTCCTTTTTAGCAGAATTATGAAAAATCATAAATGTTTGATTAATTCTACTCAAAAGTAAGAAGCCTTCGCTCCTTATATTAGGATTGAGGCACTGATGCGTACCTCAGGGTCCTTTCTTTACAAGTTCGGGTTGTGCACTGTAATGCGTGCACAAGCCAGGATTTTGACAGAACATTTTGTTTTGGAAATACTCCCCCTCAAAATTCGCATATTTTTGAGAATTTTAAACTTTTTGAAGCGAATTGGGGAGTAAAGATTTGAAAAATCTTGAGCAAAATTTTGAAAAGTTTTGAAAAACCTTTTGAAAAATTATGAATAAATTCTGCTCAAGATTAAGAAGTTTTAGATAAGCATGAAAACTTCTTCTTGTTATCAAGGATAAGTGCATGTTTGGTTTTAAAGAATGGTTTAGCAAGGCACTTTCCTTACTTTGAAACCCGAGTTGTACACTGAAATGTGTGCACAAGTCGTTGGTTTAATACAAAATTTGTTTTCTTTTAACAAAATACTCCCCCTCAAATAATGAAGTTTATTCGAGAGATAGCCTTCTTGAGCAGAATATTGAGTCGTATTTAAGAAATACTTTTCGAAAATACGTGAGTTGATTCTGCTCAAGGTTTTAGAAAACACAATCAAGTATTGTACAACAAAGAATGCTTGAAAATCATATTAGACAACAACCTTGAGGACTGAAAACTTTTGTTTACAAAATTTGAAATCCATTTATAGGTTGTGTCAATCCGAAAAATGTTGAATTTCAACGAGGATTGAAAAATCTTTGTTTCATTTTGATAAAACACTCGTCAAATCAATGGAAATTTAAAACTCTTTTAATTTTGAAAGTAGTTTGAGACCCGGAGTCTCTCTTTTGAGTTTTAAAATCTGAAGAAGAAGATTTCCATTTAAAGTTGAACCTCATGGATTCTTTTTGAAGATATGTTTATGTGATGAATGAAAAACTTCCGGTATTTGGGATGCCCAAATCAGAGTCATTCTTTTATCGTAGCCAAAGCATTCCAGATTTTGAAAATTTGAAAATTTTAGGACAACTTTGCTTTGGTCTTCACACTTGCTTTACCGGTGTAAAACAATAGTGTAGAGTTTGGAAAAATTTGTTTCTCACCATTTTGAATCCATTTACCAGTTTAGCCTTTAAACACATTTTGCCCTTTGACCTCAAAATATGTTCCATAAGAAACATTTTGTCGAATGTTGAAATTTTGACTTTCAATGGGATGACATGTACTTGCACACAGAGAAAATGCATCAGGCACAAACAAGTATACAGATGAATCAAGAAACTCATTCTAAATTTACAAAAATGCTCAGAATTCTCAAATTAACACACAAGATCACAGATTAACTCATCCTATCACTCGAGATTTTCCAATTATGATAATGGTTAGGGGTTATGATTAGAGACATTGCATGCATTTTAGCATCATAATGCATGAATATTGTACAAATTAACCATCCTAGTAGCAGCAAAGACATCGAAATCTTAAACCCTAAATCACTTGATTTCAAACCTATGTTGTTTCTAATCGTGTAAACACACCAATCGAGCATACTTTAGTGTTCTCTAAAGCTATATGAAATAATAAATTAGACTAAACACATAAAAAAGAAATGCCCCGATCGATAATTACATTAACCTTAGTTTCTGATTATGCCCTTTTGACCGTTGAAAAACACTTGAAACATTTAGGGAACGACTAGACAACAACAATGAGGAAATTAGAAACTCACAATTATGGAGATAATTGAGGAAAAAAAATCGTTAGTCTGATTCGTTGAGGTTTTTAATCATGTGTGCAACATTTGAGAACATGTGTGAAAACATTGATTAGAGCCTGTTTTATTTTTCTTGCAAGGTCCTTTTACCAAAGTTTAAGACTTTTGTGAACTTTACTCATTAAAAGGTTAATTACTTTTCCATTTGAAGTTCAAACTTGCAGGAAAAAAAATTCCTTTTCTCCCCCTCGAATTAGCATATATTTTGTGAAACCTTTCTGCACTTTTAATTCGAGAGATCGTAGAACCTTTTTGAAAATGAGTTTAAATCCGAATGATGAAGAAACATTTTATCCTTGATGAATAAAAATGAGGTGTCCAAACTTCATGATATTGTGAAAAGTTTTCTCCCCCTCAAAACATGTTCCATTTTGACAGAGAAAAGCAAAATTTGTTTAAATGGAGGAACATAGTTTTGAAGATTTGAAGTTTGTACGCAAAGAAAGAAGATTCTTTTTGTAGAAAAAGTATTTACAGAAAGACTTTGATGTTTGACTCTTCTTTGGTTTTAAGAAAATTTTGCACATCATCTGGAGTCAAACATCACATACCATTTTGGTGAACTAAATCAACAAACCTTGATGGAGGTAAAGATTTGGTAAGTAAGTCCACCAATTGGTACTCAGTCCCAACAAAATAAAGTTCAACGGTACCCTTTTCCACATGCTCTTTGATGAAGTGATATCGGAGATCGATGTGTTTGGATTTGCAATGATGTACTGTGTTGCAGGAGATAGCAATTGCACTTTTGGAATCACAGTAGATAGGAATCTTGTTGAATAGGTAGCCATAATCCTTAAGTTGTGATCTCATCCAAATGACTTGAGCACAACAAGCAGACATGGCTACATATTCAGATTCTGTAGACGACAGTGATGTGCAGTCCTGCTTCTTTGATTGCCATGACACAAGTTTGTCTTCGAGAAATTGTAATCCACCAGATGTACTTTTGCGTGTGTCTAAACATCCTGCATGGTCAGCATCTGAAAAAGCAATTAGTTCAAATCCAGAATCCTTCGGATACCAGATTCCCAAGTTAATGGTTCCCTTTATGTATCGAAGGATTCTTTTGACCTCACTGAGGTGTTTTTCAGTTGGTTTGGACTGATAGCGAGAGCACATGTAGACAGCAAATACTATATCAGGTCTACTAGCTGTGAGATACATGAGGGACCCAATCATACTTCGGTATTTGGTAGGGTCAACAAGAGTCCCATGTAAGTCAGCATCTAGTTTTGTGGTATAGCCCATTGGTGTATTATAAGTATCACAAGACATCATTCCGTGTTTCTTTAAAATTTCAAGAGCATATTTGGACTGATTTATAAAAATTCCACGGGGTGATTGATGAACTTGTAGTCCTAGAAAGAACGAAAGTTCACCCATCATGGACATTTCAAAATTATCTTTCATTAATTTTGCAAAATCATTAGAGTAACTTCTTTTTGTTGAGGCAAAAATGATGTCATCGACATATATTTGAACAACAAGTAAGTCCTCCCCGTAGGTTTTTGTAAATAGTGTTGGATCCACCGATCCTTTAGAAAATTTATTGGCCAGCAAGAAAGTGGACAGTTTGTCATACCACGCCCGTGGGGCTTGCTTAAGTCCGTAGAGTGCCTTTTTGAGTCGGTAAACGTGATTAGGACGCTCAGGATCAACGAAGCCGTCTGGTTGGCTAACATAAACTTCTTCACGGAGTTCTCCATTAAGAAATGCTGTTTTGACATCCATTTGGTAAACCACCATGTTCCTGTGTGCAGCATAGGCCAAAAAGATTCGAACAGCTTCATGTCTAGCCACTGGAGCAAAGGATTTAGCAAAGTCAAGTCCTTCTAGTTGGGAGTATCCTTTCGCTACCAGGCGTGATTTGTTACATATGACAGTGCCTTCAGCATCAAGCTTATTCTTCCAAATCCATTTTAACCCGATGACAAAGACTCCGTCAGGTCTTTCAACTAAATCCCAGACTTCTAATCTTATGAATTGCTGAAATTCCTCTTGCATAGATTCAATCCAGTTGTCATAAGTCATTGCTTCTTTAATGTTTTTAGGTTCTTCGTGACAAACTGTGAGTGCATAGATACAAGTTTCTCCATCTGTGTGAAGTCGTTGTCTTGTCATAACAGGTGCATCTGGATGGCCAATAATATGAACTAGTGGATGGTCTCGAGTCCATTTGTGTGTTGAAGGGTGTAGTTGATAAGTATCTCGCATGTTAGCAGGATCCAAATTGCGTGTTGACGACTCAGCTATATCAGGAACAGTAGGAGCCGGTGCAAACGGGTTAAAGAACACATCGGGATCATGCTCTGCGGGTTGTGGAACTGATTGTGGTGTAGGATCTTCAGCTGAATGGCGGGAGTTAGAAACAGTTTGTTCTGCTGTAGATGGTGATGCAATTGGAGGACCGTCTCTCTCAACAGTTGTAGAAGTTTGTTGAGGTGAGTCTGGTACAGGAATATTGTTAGGTTGAGCAGCGGAATTAGGTGGGACCTCAGTAGGACGGTATTCAATTGTGTCATCAAATAGTGGAGCAAACAAGGTTTCCAATTCTTTGCGGTTGAGTGGCAATGGTTCAGCCGAAGATGTCAGAGAGTTAAGACGGTTGAATTCGGGTCCTAAGCTGTGTTGCTCAGAAGCCATTGCTGAAGTATCTTTAAAACGGTTGATTGCGGGTCCTAAGCTGTTGTACTTAGGAGCCATATCATTAAGCGCGGGTCCGAAACTGAGTTGTTCCGAAGCCATTGTTGATATATCTGCAAAGAAAGAAAGAAGAGACAAGAAAAACAGAGAACACGGATCCCCAAGAGAAACTGGGTTCCAGATGTTAGAAGCATAAAGATGTAGTGTCAATTATCTTCTTGACACTTGAACACACAATTCCGATGGTTTTCCTTCTTGTCTCAGGGGTAGATATGGTGGAGTTCACATTAGTTTTGGTGCAAATGTCTAAAATCTTTCCTGTAGGAATCCACCTAAGACCAATCGATTTGAAAATTCTACCTGTAGGTACCCACCTAATGTTAGATCTAGGAGATGTTTTCCTTTTAGATGCAGTGGAATGAAATGTGGGAGCATCACTTCGTTGAGAAAACCTACATCCTATATTGATCCACTTCTTAGGTTTCTGACTTATGACATTTGGTTCAACGGGTTTGTTTGTCTTAGTCGATTGAGCCTTTTCAAGTGAATTTCCCTTTTGAAGATATTTTAAAGCACAGACATCATGATTATTTCCGCAACTACTCTTAGATGCTAGCCAATTCCTATTAGTTTGTTGAGAACTCCTAGGTTTTGGTTTGCTACTACTAGCAGTGTTTTGCACTACATTGGAAGGCTCCACATGAGGTTTTGAACCTATAATTCCATCCTTTTGAAGTAGCGTCTTTTTTCTAGCCTTTTCTAGATCATAGTTCTTGTACATGTCATAATTGCCATAAAACTCTTTACTTTTAATGCTCGTTTTAGACACTGTTTTCGAACTAATCCTAGAAGAGCCAGGTATAATCACGTGTTGAGATTTAGCAGACACAGATGCATTTTCCTTAGGCCAAGAATGTGGAGTGACAGGTTTTGTCAAATTGTTTTTCTCAACAACTTGGGAGGCAAACCGAGGTTTTGAAAATTTAGGTCGTTCAGATTTAAATGCAGTCGGTTGTCTAACCACTGATTGTTTGAGAAGGCGGTTTCCCCAAGATTGATGGTTTTGCAAACTTAGTATCCATACTCTGGCCAGTCAGTCTTCTTAATTTGTTTTGTAATGCAGCATGTGCAAACACTTTTTCTTGAATTTGACCTTTTAAAAGCTCATTTTCTTTAACTAATGTATCCACACGTTTGCTTTGTTCATTCAAAAATTGACCATTGTTGCCCGAAGTTAGAGAATCGTTTTGCAATTCAAGTTCCAGTGAGATGCAATGTGCCTCCAGTTTTGAAAAATCTTTATGAAACCGGGCAATGGTCTTTTTGAGAAGAATGTTTTCAGACTCAAGAGTTTGGTTTGATGTTTCAGTTATAAGATTATCAGGTAAGGGCACAGACTCAGAATATTTGTCAAGACATTACTGAAGTTAGGTTGCTCAGATTGTTGTTTCTCATTAGCAGGCATTATATGATCAACAGTAGATTGTACCTCAACTATTTTTTCTTTGTCAAAGTTGGGCTCTGAGACATTGAAGGGTCTGATCTCTGCACTGTCTGCATCTGTATCATTCACCAATCTTCTGTTGTCATCCTGCTCATCTGATTCTGTCCCATTGCTTTCCACGACGACCAAATTAGCTTCCAATACATCAACTTTATGAACTTGCTCATCATGAATCTGCAACTTCCTTTTAATTACCCTTTGCTCATACTCTTCTTTATGAAGTACTCTTTCGGCAATTGACTTCTCAATAGCATCCATGTGTTGGAGCAAGACATCTTTGAAGGTTTGAGCCTTGATACGAGTGAAATCAAAAAAATTCTTGCTTACATCTTCACAGTCATAATTGATGAAATGTTGAAACCGTTCCTTGAGCACTCTGAGGGTGGCCTTGGATTTATTCTCGTGAAATTCTTCCGTAGTAAGTTGTTTTTCAAGTTGGTTCACGTTGTTAAATATTGTATTAGTGAAAATATCAACTTCTTCTCCAAAGACGTCTTCAAATAAGAAATTGAGTACACGCTCGGAACAATCTTCAGCAAAGTTATTGCGAGTAAGGAGTTTAAGGTGTGTCTGAAGTAATCTAAAAGATGTCATGTATTTCTCAAATGGATCTTCAGAATCATCAGTATCATTTGTGTCATACACTGGGTCTGTATCATCCATGTGAAGTTCCTGCATGTTTGCCATTAACAGCACATCTGCTGTATCGGTTTCCAAATCTGCTGTATTGGATTCCAAATCTGCATATTCATCATCAGATGGAATATCTCCCATGACCCTTTGCAAAACAGCATTGAGATTACCCCCTTCAACTTCCATTTGATTAAGTGTGGCATTGTATTCAACATTATCGTCAAAGAGTGGAGTTGAATCATAATCTTGATCTTCCACATCTGCAATATTTTCTGTATATGCCAAAAATGCCATGCTCGGTTCGATAAGATCTTCTTCATCATCAGAATCTTTCATAGTGTTAAAGCATTCATAAGTTGAAGTCATCATGCATTTGCCTTTATCAATAGATGCTTTTCCAAGCTTCACAAGATTTTGCAGAAGTGATTGCATGTGATCATTTAGTGTTGCAGGATGGTACTGTGGAATGAAGATAAGCTCAGTTGCATTTGGAGGAATGAAGAATAGACCATTTGGAGTGTAAATTAAGGATCCATGGTCAACAACTGGAGATGGTGGAGCAGGGAGAATGGTCTTCAGTGGATTCATGCTTAAACAAGATTCAAGAATTTGCTTCATTCTGATGTGATGAAGTTCTTCTATATGATGCATAGCTTCAAGATATTTCCACATTTCATAAGCACTAGCTTGAAAGTCCATATACATGTAAATTGAGTTGGGAAGTGCCACTGTTATGAACCATACAGCCTGTTGGTCAGCATCGTACTGAGCAAGTTCAGTTGCATTCAAATCTTCATCAGTTTGTATTCTGATAATCCCTGTTGAGTCAGCAAGAAATATCATTTTGTATGGACCATCTTGAATGGATTTAAGCATGAGATCTGCAGCAGGACGATCTGTGAGCCATTGTAGAAATCTCCGTTTCCAAACAGTATACGTTCCTGGTAGCAACATAGGGGGCCTTGATTCATTGCCAAAGATCAGAACATGACGAATGAGGGAGCTGTGACTTTGTTGTTGATGATACTGTTGCTGATGAGAATATTGGTGAGGAAGGTAGTTGGAAGAAGGTCCTGTTGCTGATGACTGTTGCTGATGAGAATATTGGTGAGGAAGGTAGTTGGAAGAAGGTACTATTGCTGATGAGAATATTGGTGAGGAAGGTAGATGGAAGAAGGTGACTGAGACTTTGTAGATGACATTGCTCTCCCCCTTGATTGTTGCGATGTAATCGAAAAAATCAAGCAAAATGTCACACGCAAGGTCGAAATAGTGAATTCAGATTTTCCCTCCAAAAATTATTTGAAAAAATTTTCTCTCCCAAAATTTGACAATCACTATGAAATGCAATTATAAGGTTGCAAGAAAAATTTGAGTTACAAAAATTTTGCCGCCAAATTTCACCGAAAAAATTCGAATTTTGGCCTAAAAATTTAAATTTTGGGCCAAAATTTTCAACATTATACCAAAATTTAAATTTCGCGTAAAAATTGAACGTTTAGTCTCTGGTAAAAATTAAATTTTACTCAAATTTTCCCGCCAAATTGAACGTTTTTTTTTTTTTTTTTTTTTTTTTTTTGAAAAATAAGTTAGAAGATAGTAGAAAGAGACTTGTGTGAAAGATGGATCTTGTAGAAGATTGAAATGCACGTTCCTTTGGTTAAGATCAAGAAATCCCTGGGGTAAGTTGGAATCTTACGCGTAATAATGAAACTTATGCGTAGACTTTAAAGTTACGCGTAAAGTATGATCTTATGCGTAAACTTGTGAGTTATGCGTAAGATATAACCTTATGCGTAAGTTTTAAGCTTATGCGTAAGGTTCACAAACCAAACAATTCTTTCAAACTTATCCAAGCTTGAAAGATATCCGAAGTCGAAGTATTCCACTAACTTATCCAAGCTAGGGAAGTACTAAGTCACCGTAGCACGAGGAGAAGATCTTTGTAGAAGGTTAAGCGTAGAATCTGAAACTTACGCGTAAGATAGACTTATGCGTAAAGTTTAGGCGTAGGATCTGTCTTGTGCGTAGGAATTCACACTTACGCGTAGAAAGTGACTTTACTCGTAGGTTTTAAGGCGTAGACTTCCAAGTAACGCGTAAAAACAGGGTTTTGACCTTAGTTACGCGTAAGAAAAGGGTTTTGACCTTAGTTACGCGTAAGAAAAGGGTTTTAGGCCAAAAGTTATGCGTAAAAAGGACAAAAAGTACTGTTGACAGCTTTATAATCGTACTGTTCACCAAAGTTACGCGTAAACTGGTCAGAAACTTGAAAAGTCTCAAATTTTTGAAGAAAAATTGCTTAGAAATAAGGTACTTTTGATCAAATAACTTCAGCAATACTTAGAAAACACTAACTATTGAAGATTTTGCTATCAAAAACTAGTTTTCCAATATCAAAGAAGCTATAAAACCTTAAAAAACCTTAAAAAATCACAACTTTATGCAAAAACTAAGCTTCAAATCACTATATCAACCTTGAAACTTGTCCAAGCTTCAAGATTTGAGTGAAAGAAACAAAGAAAAATGCAAAAAGATGAAAAATAAGCACCAAATCCCCACGTTAATTCAAAGAAACACACTTCAAACTCTAGTAGGCGAATGATACCACTTGTTAGGTCACCATTTATGTAAACACAAGTATGATGTAGAAAGAAATAACATGAGAATGAGAGATGGTTGATTATGAGACAATATGAAAGGTGAGAGAACAAGAGTTTCCTTAAGATAATCAAATAACCAACAATTAGAAGTGTTACATAAGCTTAGTATTTATAGGAGGAGGAGTAGGGCAACACTCCCTTCCTCCCTCCTTTCATTTAGACGTGGGCTTTAAGGCCCATGGACTTACATTCTTAAGCCTTGTAACATAAACTAAGTAGATTAAATAACTAAGCAACCTATTACAAAAGGTAATGACCGAGACTTGACTAAAATACAAAAGTATGATCCCAACAAAATCACATCGTCACACGTTGGTCGAGGCCCTCGAAACTCTGACGAGGCCTATGAGGCATGGAAGGATAAACCTAATTTCAAAGGGTACCAAACGCGGAGCGTATCCTTCAATGACTTCCCCCCACTCAAATGGTCCGAGCATTTTCCATCACAGAGCACTCCTAGGCAGAGCTGTGAAGATGCTTTGCGAAAATTCATTCTATCTCAAGAATTGCAGCTCTCTACGCTCGAGGCTAAATTTAGACAACAGCAAGCCGATATGAATAACAAGATTTGTAATCTGTTAACTGCTATCAAAGAGCACGCTGTTAATAAACCGATTCAAGCTGAAGAGGTCAAATCTGTTACCATCATGAATCAGCCAACCTCTCCTGTGAAAATAAAAAGTCCTAGTAAGCTATTTAAACATCTGTCACCAAAGGTAAAAGACCCTGTCAACCCCCTAGGACCGATACATTTCGTAAATACCATCACCACGATATCTGCTTCTACACCTAACCTGAACCAACAACAAAATGAAAATATGGGTCATACAGCTAAAGGTGAAACCTCAAGGTTGGACCACGAATTGGCCAAAAGCCCTACCAACTCATTCGAGCAGTCTGCCACGCAAGAATCTAGCAAATTGGATGAAGGGAAAGAGAGATCGGAAGTGCATACGAGAAATCCATCCATTTTGGGAAAATCCATTGTAGAGGAACCCGAGAGAAAAATGGAGGATGTTACTAGTGGGAGTAGTGATAGGACTGAGGAAAGCAACTCTAAAGTTTTCAAGATTTCCTGCACCATTAAGAAAAAGCTCTTAACCGATAGTCATATAGATCCTAGCCTCTCCGTCAACATAATCCCCCTTTTCCTATACCACGAAGCCTTCCCAGAACGCATGGTGTGCGAGAGAGTCAATAATGCAAGGGTAATAAAAGATTTATCAATCATGATTGGAGAACTTGTTTACAACACTGACCTCACTGTGGTCGATGACATAGTCCCTTTCACCAATCAAACATTAACCAACCTTGTTCTAGGGAAACCATTTATCAATGAATCGGGAGTAATCCTTGATGAGAAGGATGGTAGTGCATTGTTCACCAATGGTGTCAAGAAGGTAATTTTTTGCTGGGGTAATGAGGAGGTGTACGAGTACCGTCCTTCCCTTGTGGGGAATCTATATGGATCAAGGGCTGGAGGATCAGGGAAGATAAGGAGGCGTGATCCGAATAATCTTAAAATTCCCTGCATGATCGGTCATAAGTATTTCGATAACGTCTACATTAACGTATTCCTACCTAAGAATTTTATGTCTCTATTCCACTATAACAACATATGTAGATGGGGAATGATTTATAAGGGCGAGAAAGTGATTGGTAGGGATCATGAAATCTAGGTGTTCGTAGAAAATATGGCATTCACCATGGAATTTACGATTGTGGACAACATCGAAGACTATGTCGACCCGAGGTTATCACAAGTTGTTTTTGGAGCACCCTTTTGTGAAATCACTAATTTGATAGTTGATGACCGGAACGGAATCATGACCTTCGCTGATGGAATTAGGAGGGTTTCTTACCAAACACCGTACAAGAGAAAAGATCTCAAGGAAATCGATTGTGACGGGCTTGATAGGCTAAGTTCCTAACTTATTTTGTATGATGAAGATGTGCGGAGAGGATGTAAGAACACTTCCGATCTATCATGTGGGTTCTTTAAGGAGGTTAGTAAACTTGGTTCTAAGTATCGAGAAGATGTCTTTGAGTTCGAAGACCCAAAATACTTGCACTATGAAAGCGATACTGGCTTAGAAGACGACCTAGAGAGTGAAACCAACGATGAGGTCACGTAGTAACCCATGACCTTGAGTCTAGCTACAAGACTCATAAATAAAGAAAAGCGCTTTTTGGGAGGCAACCCATGATTTTGTGTGATTTTTATTTTGTTTGTTTGTTATTTGCTTCCGTATGCATGCTTTATTTTTTATTGTTGGTAGATCATGTTTCTAAACTAAATAGTGGAAATACTTTAATTTGTTGTTTGGCCTAGTCTTAACTTCACCCAAAGGTATTTTTGCAAAAGGATAAGTGTAAGGGGAAACCCCAAATATGTTTTTAAGAAACAAACCGATCATGATTCTCCACAATATTAAGTGAACATGTATATTCGTATTTGTTAGAGTCAAATGCTTGTATCGAGTCATAATGAAGTTTTACAGGATTTTCCAGGAAGTAGGACGAAGTTTTTCCAGAAATTTTCCGGAAACTTAACATAAGAATTTCTGCAGGTCACTTCTGACGGCGTCACGAGTTTACTCTTGACGGCGTCACGTGTAAAAATCTGGAAATTTTACCAGTTTTGTTTTTCTAACGGAGTTTTAAAGTTTTTGTTGAATTATTAGTTTTATAATCTCTAGGAAATCTGCAAACATCATTCCACAAGCATTATATCTTATTTTGTTTTCTAGGATTTATTAGTATATGTAGATTGCCGCCGATTTTATGCGAGGTTGCCTTGTCTGTTTTCTCAGGATTTACAGGTTATGTATGACAAGAAGATGATTATTATTCTGGAAGGGAAGCTTTGATTGTTCATTTTCTTGGAGGAAGATCTAACCTGGCCACCTTATTATCCATACCAAGCAAATCAGGGGAGTATTTGATTTCATTTATTTTACTTATTTCACTTTTACATTCTTTACTTGAACATTGGGGACAATGTTCATCCTAAGTGTAAGGGGATGGTAAAATGATGATACCTTACAAATACACTTTCGCTTGAGTTTGTTTGTATGATAGTAGATGTGTAATAAAACTATGAGAAATACTTGTTAGTGCAATTTTAGCGCCAAATTTAAAATTTTTTACAACATTTAGGAGTGAAACTTTAGCCATAGCAAGCGTCTCATGGATAGGAGATTGTATGACTAGCACAAAACCGTACCATTCAGAAAAATTTTCCACCCAAATATGTGAGGTTCGCCTTTAGATTTGATAGGAAAAGCATTTACTATTAGTGCTTATGAGTGTACCGGTAGCATTTAGATTCTAGAACTTGCGTTAGTGATGCATCCCGAGACCGCTAGTGAGACTACATTCGTGTAGTAGGATTTACTACATGATAAGAGGCATTAGGATCACCCTTGTGTTAAACCCGTATCATAATTACTTGACCATTTAAGTCATACTACTTGGCTAGTTAAGTCAACTAATTTTTCCCACACCTTAGCGTTGTACTCATTTTTAGTACACGAAACCCCTAGTACACCCCTCCGAGTCTATCTTTTCGTTTCTAACTTTAAGCATTTTACTTAAAGGAAGAATTTGTTACACCCCACTTAAATGTACACCCAAATCGCCTTAGCCTTCCGTGTATGCACTCATTTTTATTGCATTATTGTTATTTGTTAAACCCTAAGTTAATTATCTAATTGATTACATGGTTGCTAAGTCGAGTCATATCCTTGTACATATTGTTTTGGGACGATTGGGACTCATGGGTAAAGTGCTTATTTTATGGAGTAATGGGGAAGAACATCATGTATTACCCCCATATGTACGTTAATCTTAAAAGTACTCCAAGTGTTTTGATTTTCTTAATTCGAGTCATTAGATTAGTTTATTGTAAAGCATGTAAAGATTCAAGTGTAAGGGGGATTTTCATTCTCTATGATGTATTATTTTGGATGGTAGGGTACGAGTGTTTGCAAAAAAAAAAAAAAAAAAAAAAAAAAAAAAAAAAAAAAAAACATACGGACTACCATCCCTTTTTATTCTATGTTCATTTTATGTTTTTGTTATTTTTCATTCATTAGCTTAAGTCGAGTCTAGTCTTGGCTTTGCAACGTCATATTGTACATGTAATTAACCAAGATTGTTAACTCGCCACTAGTAAAGACTGCCTATATCCAACAAAACCGTGTATTTCATATCCCTACACCTAACGTTACAACCCTTTTAAAAGACCTCTTTGATAGTTTATCCTAGGTGCTTACGCCATGTGGTGGAGGTTTGATCCTTTCCCGAGCCTATGGTAGTCTATTTTGCTATGACATGTAGTGAGAGATATCTTCCGTTTCCATATTGTAATTTATACTTTATTACACCCGAGAGATATGAGTATCTAAACACTATTTGTGAGGTGCTAGTATATGACCTCCGTGCTTGTCTATTGGTCTTTAGTGGAACGATTATTTGTTGTAATTACTTTTATATTAGTGTTAAATGACCCCTAACTTGTATTTTGATTAGAATAAAAGCGCATTTGCTTGAGGACAAGCAAATCTCAGGTGTAAGGGTATATGATGAGGTGAAAAATGAACCACTTTTAGGGGGTCATTTAAGCCCCGGAATTGAATTTATTTGATCAAATATCACCCTAAATCGTTCCTTTTGTGATTTTAGGTACTTTGGGAGTGAAATCTGGAAAAGAAAGCAATTCGAATGTTTTTGGAGCATAAAAGTGAAGAAAACGCCAAAGACTTAATTTTCCATGCTGAGAACAGTACCTGACGGCGTCAAGAGGAAAACCATGACGGCGTCAAGAGTAAAAGTGGTGACGACCCAGTGCAAACCTGACTGCGTCACAACAAGGGCGTCAAGAGTTAATTTTGTGACGGCATGCATAAGGAGAATACATGACGGCGTCAGACCCATATCTAGGCAGTCCGAGGAACTATTTGGCGGCGAGATGACGGCGTCAGACATTTGTTCTTGACGCCGTCACCTTCTAAACTCTATATATAGTTTTCTAATTTTTCATTCATAAGAGAGGAACTTGTGTGGAGAAACTAGGGCCGAACTTTGTAAACCCTAGCTCATATTTTACAGTACTTTCAAGGGTCTTCACCCCTTGAATCCTTTCATGTGCTATTGAGATAAGTCTTCTCTTAATTCAATCAATATGTCTATGTGTTGGTTGATTATATCTTTTACTAGTCTTGATTTCAACATGCTAGGCTAGATCTATCTTGTGTTTGCTTGGATCTAATGAAACCTAGATGTTAATTATGTGTTGATTACTTGTTTATGGTTGTATTGGATGAATGATTTCAATGTTAGGCTTAAGAAAACTGGCAGATCTCCATTGTGTAACATGCTTGAACGTCTTAGGAAACATGAACCGATGTGTACTAGGTTTTATTGGTTGTATTTAATGCATGAGTAAATTCTAATGATCCCATGTTAGGAGCTTCTTAGCCGGCTCGACATAGGAGTGAAGTAGGCACTCATAGGATTGGGGAAGTAAGTACGTACGCCACCCCATGAATGGTATTAAGGAATACAATCCGTCATCCACGCAACTATAACAAGTAATTAACGTGTAAAAGATATCTAGGGAGTAGTGAAATCTAAGTAAACACATTTCTCCCACATATTGCTCACAACTTTAGTATAATTAGTTTTATTTTCATTTTTTGTATTTTTTTTTATTGCATCTTAGTATTGGGTTAGTTGACTAGCAACTAATTCCGCCCAACTCCTTAAAACCCGAGATTTTTACTTGCTTTCTAAAAAATATAAAAAATACAAAAAGAATCATCTCTCATCTCTAGACCTAGTCTTTAGGTTTTCTAATCCTAGCGACACTATTCTTAGCTGAACGATCAATCCCCCGGTACTTGTCATTATACTATACTACATCGATCAGGTACACTGCCTGGTGGGGGTTGTAAGCTTCTCAAGATCCCTTGAGAGGTAAAGCCTGGTGCAAACCCCACGCATCATTTACTAAATTAGAATTCCAAGTGTTCCTTATAGATAGATGACATGTGACTTAAATTTTAGGGTATTCAATTTTGATGTGACAATCAAAATATGGACAAAGATGCATGCACTCATCTTTATAGCATAAGTTTTCAAAACCTTTTTATAACTAATTCTTAAGATTAATTCACAAAGTTTTACTTGAGGTAAAATACCTTAAGATGACTTTCTACAAGAATGATTTTTAAAAGAAAATCGTTTAAGACGTATTCGTAAGTGTGATAACCAAGGCAGACTCTAAGGCTCTTTCCAAGAATTCTTACCACGACTATGAATTTGTCTTAAAGGAGTTACTTTTAAAAACCATGTTGTGCAAAACATCAATCAAGCAAAAGTTTATGGATTCAATCTCAAAACATGTAATAAAGTATGAATCTTGCTAGTCTCGCCTTGGAGCAAATTACCGTGCGAAGCGAACCGTTGTTGGCACATAAGACACCGCAAGATTCAATCTTTATCACTTAAAGTTTCACCATTATTAGTCCATATTATTTTCTTTATAAAAAATTACCCTTTTATTGCTTACAATCATGTCTAACAATTAAAAACAATAAAACAAGTAATGAAAGACAAATCAAAACAACTAATAACCATAACAATTATAAAGGGTGAAACAATTAGCCACATGCAATCTTGATTAGAAAAGATCCTAACAAAATCAATTCTAGGTTTTTATATGCATATAATCAACTAGGGTCTTCCCCTCTTGATGGACGTGGAGCCACATACATTGACAAGTCAATTGCGTATGCCAAAGTCAATCACATACCACATAGCACACAAATTGATTTTAATATATATATATTGGGGTCTTCCCCAATTTTAGATCTATCTAAACATGTGACAATAATAAACAATTAATAGATCCATGACTAACATGCATGTTTCGTCACGGATTAAAACATAACAATTACCACATAGGTCACAAAATAGGTTCAAATAACCGGTTAATGACCTAGGGTTTCTAATGATTACAAGTTAATCAAAAAACCACAAACCCTAATTAGGGTTTCATGGAAATCGACCCCCCCCCCCCCATAAATTAGGGTTAGGGTTTCGAATTTTTTTAAAAAAATTTTAAAGAAAAACCCTAGATCAAACATGTATCTAAAACAATTAAATATTCGATTTTTATTATGTTTTAGTAATCAATTACATGTTATACATGGCTCGTGATGCCACTGTTAGAATATGACAACCAAAGTACACGTATATGCGGAAGCAAGGATCAAGTATAACACATAAATATTAACCAAAAATAATAGTAACGTACGTGGTGATTCTAGCCCGAACAAGAATCAAATAAGCAAGTCTTGAACTTTAAGTACTTAGATCAATGATAAACCCATTACCGTTTTGTTTATCGATCTCTTGATAACAATTATAGTGAGTTGTTACCTCGTTCTTGTACACAAAAACTAATCCCGAATTAAAGTAATTGCAATATTAAACACAAGTATTGTTTTTGGAAAAACAAAATTGAAAACCCTAAGTGTTTAGGGGTGTTCGATAGGCTGGAAAACCAAGAGAGAAAAAGATAAGCTTTAGGGTATAGTGTGTGCACAAAAGATGTGAATGAGATACCCTTGACCTTGTATATATACTATAGGAAACTTTGGGAGCAAGTTAGGGCAATGGGTTACCCCCTTGGGCTTGTGATTGACCGGCCATACACCCAAGAAGGGTGTTCTGGATCCTTCTTGCCACCAAGTTTCATTCTAGTCCTTTTCCTTGTCAATTCGTGATAGTTAGTCCATACAATTAATAACTAACGATCACTAGTCCTTAAACCTGTGTTATTAATAAATATACATAACTATTAATATTTATTAATCTTTAATTCTCGTTGTATTGTATGCAATTCCGAGGTCTCGGGTTCGATACTAGTCATTTACTTATTAATGTTTATACGTAACATTTAACAGTTTTTATAGGTTTGATCTATTAATTAACAATCGGCAGTACTTTCTTCAAACAAATAGGTATATATGAAGTATGATCATGCATATCATAGGAAGTCCTCATTTGTCGTCTATGATCCTATGAACATGAGAGAAATTCCAACCTTTTGATATATCGATACATGATACTTCATTAAGAATCGAGTTCGAACTAATATTTCAGTAGCTAGACAAACAATATGATTTAGATGAAAATTTCTTCGTTCAAATTATCACAGTAATTAGAAAATATTGCTGATATAAAAAAACATCGGTCCCCTGCCTGTGAAGTTTTTGTTTTTCCGCACGCAACAAACTCACTTCTATGCGGTTAAAGCAAAAAACAAAAGAAGTAATTATTCACCCAAATCTGGAAATAACTTGAATTTTATAACAATGCAATGATGCGTATTGTCTTAAAAGACAATACCAACTTGCTAATAATGCTTTCCTACAACTTGTTCTATAACCATTAGCTGGGATTCAATTATTTTTACTATTATTTAAGCATTCTAATTTTGTCATTTTACAAAAAGAATGTTGCTTGCATATACTCCTCCGTCCCATTTTATAAGTCCATGTTTGAAAAGTCAAAGTCTTTTTTCTCAGAGTTTGACTGTAATTATTTTTTTTCGTGTTATATAATACTTGATACAAAATATATAAATTGATTTGTGTTTTAAATGTATTTTCATTGATATACTTTTCATCAAGTATTGTATAACACGAATAAAATTAATTACGGTCAAACTCTGAGAAAAAAGACTTTGACTTTTCAAATATGAACTTATAAAATGGGACGCAAGAAATATTATTTTGATACCATAGTATTTATTACATCATCCTGATTCACTATGTTATGAGTTCAAGCTCTGTCAAGAACAAATTTGTGAGATTGATATGTTTATTTTCTTTTTCGAGAATAATACATATATTCCTTCCGTCCCAAAACAAGTACTCTGTATCCGCAGTTATATTCTGGATCATCCCAAAATAATTTTTCGTTCTAAATTTCAACCATTCAAAAGAGAATTTAGTTGATGTTGATATTTAATTGACGAAGAGTGTAGTCATGAGGATCACTAAAACTTTGTTTATCTTGAAAGTTGACATTTATTTTGAGACGCATGGAGTAATTATCGAGAGGACTAATACTTTTACCAAAGTTTGTTCATGCCACAAACCAATAATATGATATTACAACCACCATTCAAATATCACCAAGACAATCTAAAACACCTTGTTATCAATGGTTAGTGAATGTATTTGTCAAACAAAGGTTAAACACAATATAATTATTACAAATCTGTTACAAAAATGTCGTTTAAAGTTTTAAGGAGAGAATGTTTAAGAGAATAAACATGATTCATAACTTTAAGCTTAAGACAAAAACCAAGTGCTGTTTATGTGTCACCGAATGATTAGTTAACTATTAAGACTTTTAATCAAGATAGGGACTTCTAATACTACAAATTCTGTCTTTTGAGACTTCTAAAATTAGTTACTCCACATGCCGTTTTGTCTCTTTTTTAGTTTTGTAGTATATACTATCGTTTTGGGTTTAGGATTTATGCCCTTGTTATTTTCCACTAATTTTTTTGTCTGTATATATGCTGAAGCTATCAAATCAAATTTATCTATATTACAGTATAGTTCTAGATACTTTTTTTAGTACGTCGAAATTAATATGCTAACAAGTCCTGCAATTTGATCTATTTAAGAATACAGAAAACACAATTAAGGATATTTTGTTTTGTCTATTTTCACGCACACTAGTGGCATAGATAATGAATCTTGACGTAACAAACATTTCCCCGAAAGACAACTAGGAATAATTAAGAAAGGTATCGCTAACAAGTATATCCTATAAACCAGATTGCTCGATAAGAAATATTTAAGTAAGGTAGCGCTAACATGTATATACCAAATTATTCTGAATGATTAATTATGTATAAAGATGATGATAGTTTGATAATAAGAAATTAATTAAGACAAACAAGAGACAAGTATACAAGTCACTAGAAGAGACAAAATGCAAGAGAGGTCTCCTTTGTACTTATATTTTAAGTTCCAGTTTGATCTTTGTTTTGTCTTTCTCCCTAATAGTTTTAAAATGTTAGTGTTCCACCTTGATTTTGTATTTTCTAATTGCAATTTGCATGGTAGTTTGCTTGATTAATCATGGCCAAAGACAAGTCATATTCTGCATCAACCCCAATAATGGTCGTCACTGCAGCTCCATATCAACACCAAATTCTTCACCAAACAGTAGTAATAACGACAACTAAATCAACAACACAAGCATACACACTTAAACACAAACATGCTTCACAATACACTCACACATACTACAACAACAAAAATTTACCTCGTCATCTTTATGATTGTACCACACACAAAAAGCATTCTTCACGCGTGACCAGTAAAAATGTGTAATAGCTTATGACGCGATATGGGACTTGCAAAGTTTTTATAGAAACAACATCAACCCAAAAAAAAAAAATTTTTTTTTTTTTTTTTTTTTTTTTTTTCGCTTTTGCAATTCCCCAAAAGCCAAAACAGTAAAATAAAAACACCTGAAGGAACATGCAACCGTCTAGTTGGTCTAGCTTGTATTTACCAATTCCATTAAGCAAAATTTTACAACTTTGTAGCTAGATAACTTCTTGAGCCATTCTAAGTGGAGACCTGATCGGTGGTTATAAGAGGAGTAAGATGCGTCTTCGACCCCCTTACCACGGGTCGTTCTTATTAGTAAGATGCGTCTTCGACCCTTTACCACGCGTTGTTCTTGTTAGCACCACCCTCACAAGACGCGTCATGGATGCTTGTTTGGGAGAAGTCGGTCGTTGTCAAGACCGAATTGTTGAAGGTTTGGTTGTGTGTGGGTGTGTGTAATTTTGGTTTTATGGGGTATATTTGTGTATAAGTATAGTAGAGTATAGTTAGATAGTGTTGTTGGTTGTGTACACTATATTTAGATGGTGATATTCGTTAAGTGAGCTTTGATAATTTTCTAGTAATGTTTTCAAAAACAAGGGTTGAAACTGTCAAATTTGTAAACCTTTACATCTATTTGGTACCTAAACAAAAACTATAAGACAAGTGTTTAGATGTTATAAACTTAAGGGAAAAAGATGTAGATGACTCAAAATAGTCATCTTCTTCAGCCCCTCTGATGACGTATAGTCTATATTTGGGCCACGAGCCTAAACGATAAACATTACTAAGGCCCAAAGCCACCATGCGTGGGCTATTATAACTTGGGCCGCACCAATACTGGGAATAGGCTCACGTAAGCCCAAACCCAACTAAAATATATACGGTTTAGATAAGGATCTCCTATCTATGGAATAGATATCCTTAAACCGGATAAGCACCACGTGTGCGAAACGTAAGGAGCACGAAACCTACAAGGATTCTGCGCCTATATAAGGAATGACATAATTCTCATTAAAGGTACGATTCACAAACCCTAAACTCTTTACGAGAACCTTAAACCGATTACTTACTCTCACGCCGGAGTCTAATCGTGGGAGACAATCCCACGATAAGCCTAACGGTGTTGTTTACTTTCTTAGTGCGCAGGTTTCAAGCATTAAGAAGCGAATTGGTACGAGAGCAGGAGCCCAAACTAAGAACGCCCAACTTTTGTATCAACAAGTGGCGCCATCCGTGGGACCCACACCAAGAAACAAGGAACTAGAATGACAAAGAGTAAAAATTCAAGCCAGCGGACTCCGCAGGTGGAAAAAACACATGACCCCCAGAGGAAGAATCAACAAGATTCAACCCCTAGGCAGGCTTCTGGAACAACCAGTGCGCCTGGTCACCAAGAAACGGGACCTACCCAACCCATCCCAGCGGTGGAATTGCGTGTAAGGACTACCCACGTCACCACCGTAGTCCCAAGCGTTGAGGAAATCCAGCACACCCTCTTCAACACTCCTCATCAAACGGCATCTACAGTGGACAACACTATGCCGCCGGGCGCACCTAACAGGGATAGGGCACCCAATACTGAGGCAGATATTCTTGCAGCGAATGAGGACACACCTGACATAACGCTGAGTAATTTTGTATCCCAAAATTACGAAACTCTAACCGCCCTTATGCAAGAAGAAGCGAGGAAAAGGTCGAACACGAGCCTGCAAGCCCGGCTCAACTTTGGTCCTGAACGCGAAGCATCACCACCACGCCACCTACGAGGGAGACGCGAAAACAATGAAAAACGTACCACTATCCATGATAGGTTGGGTACGATATCTGACTCACAATATTCAGAGGAATATGAAGACGGCGAGAGGCGCACTAATGTTCATTCCAGACTTGGTAGTCGAGGGATACAAGATAGATTAGGACCTCAGAACTCACCAAGCGAAGGTTCCTCCAGGTCTGGGAGCAAAAGGATTCATGACAGATTAGGGAGAAGAATATCCCCAAGCGAAAGCCCCTCAAGTTCTTCCTCTGAAGGAAGCCGGCGCAAGCGCCGCAAAAGAGACTATTCCTCCTCCAATGACTCTTCGGACAACGAGGATAAGGACACAGGACACTGGAAGTCTAGAGGAAGGCGTCGTGAAGAAGAAGAAGAAGACATGTCTCTTCCGTGGCGTCGCCAGAAAGTTGATGCATTCACACGATGCATCAGCGATTACTCCGATCACAAAAGGAGGCGCATGCCCACTAATGTCAAAACATATGATGGAACAGGTGATCCGGATGACCACCTAAAAATTTTCGAGCCGGCCGCCACCATCGAAAATTGGCCACAACCTGTGTGGTGCCATATGTTTAATTCTACCTTAGTAGGGAATGCGCGCACGTGGTTTAGCAAGCTCCCACGAAGGAGCATTGACGGGTTTGAAGAATTACGGAAAGCATTCCGTTTAAACTTCACCCAAAGAAAGAAGTGCGCTAAAAACCCTGTCGAACTAGCCAGAGTAAAACAGCGCCAAGGGGAATCAACCAGTGCTTATGTAGAACGCTTTAAGGATGAGTGCATACATGTCAAAGCGTGTCCCGAAGTCCTAAAAATTTTAGGGTTCATGAATGGGATTAATAACCCTGAACTCATTCGGAAGCTAAACGACAAGGTTCCCCAAACCTTCGATGAGCTAATGAAGCGTACAAGATCCTTCATACAAGGAGAAGCAGCCGCTGCGGACAGCAAAAAAGGCTACTCAAATTATAGGCAACAAGAACAGCCTAGGAGACAATCCAACGATCAGAATAGCAACCGTAGCAGGAATTATCGCAGTGGAAGAAACAATGACAAATATACCCCTCTCACAAAGACTCCGAGGGAAATATTTGTAACAGAAGGTGCAAACTTCCCAAAACCTCCACCAATGCGTACTGCAGAGGACAAGCGCATAGGGAATGGATACTGCGAATACCATGGCCAAAAAGGCCATACAACCAACGAGTGTGTCCAGCTACGACAACTGATTGAAAAATTGGTAAGAGAAGGCAGAATGGACCACCTTGTTAAAAACATCAAAGAAGGAAAGGACAAGCAAAGGAATGGGGGCAAGAAAGAACCTTCCAAGATAAAGCTGACATCATCTACATGATACAGTCATGGCAACGCAAGATAAAACAAAAAGTCAGTCAAAAATTCTCTCCAGAAAAAGAGATATCCTTCCCTACTCTAGCTGCGGACAACGCAGTAGTAGAGCCATTAACTATTGAAATACATACGGGGGGACATGATATCCACCGCATGTATATCGATGGGGGGTGATTGGTGCTAAACAGTCAACCTAAATTATCCAAGGAATGGTCAACAAAGTCAAATAGCCTAGAGTCAATCTCCGGGTAATATAAGGTATCACCAGGTCGTTCAATCCCGACAAGGTGTGAATTGTAACTGAGCGTGCTTTGTGATCGGGTGATTATTCACAGAAAAGGGTTGTTATGAGAATTATTTGGAAATGATTAACAGAAATAGCTTAGGAAAGCTATGTGATTAATTATTGGAACTTAGATTGAGAAGAAATTACTTAAAACCTAAAAACTGTACGTTTGCTGAAAACGTGAACAAACGTACGTGAAATAAAAGTGAATGAGGTGATCTGAAAAGGCTACTGGTATGAAAATGATATTTTTACAAACCTAATGATTAAAGAAAATTTTTGGAAATTTAAAATGAATTTTTACACTAACTTTATAATTACTATTAATTAAATACTAATTTCCAAATTATTTTTAATTAATTAAATTAACCTAAATTACAAATAATTATGAAATTAACCTAGAAAAATAAAATTTAAACTTAGAAAAATCTAAAATACTATAAAACTAATTTTAGAAATGAAAATATATTTTTAAGACTTTTTAATTAATTATTACTAATTATTAACTAACTATTAATTACTTTTTAATTATTTAAATTAACCTAAATTCTAATTAATTATGAAATTACACTAGAAAATTGAAAATAAAATTTGGAAAAATCAAAAATAACTAAAAACTAATTTTAAAATTTAATTTATATTTTTCTGATTTTCTAATTAATTATTATTAATTATTAACTATTTAATAATTATTAAAAACTAATTTAAATTAAGAAAAATACTAAATGATGCAAGAAAAATCTGAGAAAATTACAAAAATTATTTTTATATACCAGAAGCCTAGGAAAAATATAAAAATGGGATTAGCTTATAAATAAGCTGAGGTGATAAGCCAATTGGCTTAAATAGAAGCTATCACTTCTATTAAGTTGGACTTTTTTGGATTTTTCTTTTTCAAACTTGTTTACTAACTGAATTTAAGCAACTTTTGTGAAGCAAGTTTGATTGGAACTCAAAATTAAGCTATTTGTGGGCTTATTTGTTTGACAGAATAAGCCAAAGGCTTATTATGGTTTGGAATTTCTTGTATAAGCTACACAACTGACCCACAAGTCCAAATAAGCAAACAATCAACTATTTTAATGAGAAATAAGCACAAATTATTCAGACAACTACACACAATAAGCTACAATAAGCCAAATAAGCAGTTGGCTTAATGACAGACCAAATAGGCCAAGATGGCCTTCCTGCAGCCCTCTGTGGGGACCACAAGGGGTGTCAGAGGTCCAAACTTGGGGTTGAACCCTGAAGTTGGACTGGGTGGCTTCACAACAAGCCAAGTGGCAGGCCAAAAAGCCAACTAATAAGCTCACAATGAGCTTATGTAATAAGCTTAGTGGAACTGAGTGCACAAATGCACAGGTCCAATGGGTAACTTGTAGACAAGTGTGGGGACCACACAATGGATTAGGGATCCAAACTTAAGCCTGAAATATGAAGATAAGCAGTATGGCTACAAAATAAGCCAAAAACCAAATCCTAATTCCCACAAATAAGCTAGATGAGCTTATATGAAATTTGGACAAAACCTGAATACTCAGCACACTTAGGTGAAATGAACAATAAATAAGCACTGATTTCTGAATCTAAATAAGCTATTAATTACAAAACAAGGCTTGAACTAGCAAGATGGCTTATTTGGGATTCCAAAAAGCCAATAAGCTAAGATTGGGGCCCACTAATGAACTAAGTATGGCCTGAGCAACTAGGATCACTTATACTGATGACTCAGTATAAAGTGATGAAATAAGCAAACTTACAAGGATAAATAAGCTATGGTATCAACAACTGAGATCCAATTTTATTAGCAATCCTAAAAGCACTACTGGTGAGCTTTTCAAAAAGCTAAAAATCAAGTTCTAATCTTTTGATTTGTGCCCTGGAGGGGGGGTTGGAGTTTTGAACAAAAATCACAAGTGCCCTGGTGCAGGGCACTTTCTTTCCCTGCAGGCCTTTACACAAGCTTGCATAAGCTTTAAGAAAAATCTTAAAAATAATCCAAACATGGATTTTGAAAGTTCAAGTGAAGTATTTTAAGATGTGAAAAGCTCAAGCTCTGAAAATCACTACAAAATTCTAGAAAAATCTTTGAAATTTTGGTTTTATGCAAACACTACAAATTTGACTTTTTGATTTTTTGCTTTTAGTTTGACCAAAATGAATTTCAAACTTGATTTAATGCCTGATTATGTTAAGTTAACGTATAATTGAGCTAAAATAAGCTAAGTTATCTATTTGTGACATGAAATGAGGCCTAAGCTACTAAAGATTCCAACTCAGACAGATTTTAAGCCAAGTTGTATGAGATTTTGACTTTGGGAGTTATTACTTCCAAAAACTTGAGTGATTAAGTGTGCTTAGGTACTGAGTGAGCTAAATGAACAAGTTACAATTACTCAAACCAAGTATAGCACCAAACACAGACACATCCAAACACTACTTAAACTCACAGTCCATAATGAAACTTGAATTACAAGTATCTAAATCATAATCTAATGATTACTACTACACTAATAAGCAATAAACATGCAATAAAGACGCAGAAGAACAACAATAAACACTCTTATAATACAAAGAACAAAAATCAAAATGTTGATCTTACATAAGCCATCCAAGCTTAGCAACCAGTGAACAAGAACCCAAAACCAATACCTAATGACTTCCACAAGTCTCTAACCCACAGCCATCCCTGATTTACTGTGCTCCAGCCCTTCTTCAACTCTGCAACATTACTTTTTTATTTTATTTTTATTTTATTTATTTATTTGTGACTATTTTATGAAACTGAGTTTAGGAGGTTTGTACAAGCTTGTAAAGCTTCTAAAACAAACACATGGAGCTTATACAAGTTTATAGATAGCTTATGAATCACCAAGGAACCTTACACTAGCAGTTGAAATATTTAAATAAAAATTGAAATTGAAAACAGGATGTAACTTTGAATTAAACTTTCATTAACTTAAAAGCTGAGTACAAATGATAATTTTTTTAAAACTACTACAACTGAATTACAACTAATACATGCCTTATGAGGCTCCTACTACATTCTATATATACTACGATTCATAAATAAATCCTCCAAGCTTCCACATGGCTTCTTTTTGAATTTTTTATGTCCCAGTGGTGTTTGTGTTGACCCTTGACCATATCCCCATCGTTCAATTAGCATTTGAGCCATCCTAGCCTTTGATGGGATTTTTGCCGCCAAAACACAAACGGGTAACATTAGTGGTGTGGTTGGGATCATTTAATGGAGTGGTGGTGGGGGTTGGTTTGGTTGGTGAAGTGCATTAATTATGGGGGGGGGGGGGCTATAGGTGAAAAAGGTTGAGGAGGAGGGAGAGCAGGGGCCTAGTTTTGCATTGGGGTGTTGGGAGGGAGAAGGAGTTGACCGGGGTCAAACGGTGGGTTTTTTATTTATAAAATGGGAGTTGGGCCTAGGTAAGGTGGGCTTGGGGAGTGGATTTGGATCAGGGCTTGAGTTTGGATTGGATTTGGTTTTGTTTATATAATAAAAAGGTCCGTTTGATATTTAGTTATCACAAGGACCATTTTTGCAATTTTACCAAAGATGAGGTGCTGAAAATGTAACTTCTCCAAATTGCTCATGAGGACCAATATTGCCAATCACCAACATTCCAAGAACCAATTTTGCATTTTTCCACTTTTCAAAATTCCCAGGGACCTATTTTGCCAAATTTGAAATCTCAGGGACCAAACATGTAATTTTGGAAAAATTATGACCCAAGTATAATATTTTGTGATATTTGACTTTCAAAACCTTGGGTTGACTTTTTCTTTCAAAATAAATGCATAGGGACTATTTTTGACAAGTTTTGAAACTTGGGGGACTGAAACTGCCAATATTGCAAACTTTGTACGTTTTTCATTTATTTTTGCTCATTTTGCATTTAAAACACATAAAACACAATCCCTGGGATAATTTAAGTATTTTGATAACTTTTTGATTGTTTTTGTATGTTTTGGCAGTTTAAATACGACAAAAATGATGAGTGTTTGAGCACTCATCAATCCCCCACACTAAACTATTGCTAGTCCCTAGCAATATTTTTAGAAAACTTGATGGATTTGAAAACTCTTTACCAAAAGCCATCACTTCTGGAGTAGCCAAATGTTTCGATTCAAATAAGAACTATGGTCCACTTGATAACCATGTGATTTTTAGCAAACCACCAGCTTTCAACGGTTTTGATTAGTCTTTACCAAGAGCCGTTTGCTCCTGGACTAGCCAACTCTTGATGGACACAGTCAACATCTTGGTGAGCTGATTACCAATTATGGTTTTTCCACTGCCTTTACCACAAGCCATAATCTTGCGGGCTAGCCAACTCATTCACTTTTTGGGATATGGCGAGTTGATTTACCCTACAATTTTGGGCAAATTGCAAGCCGTCAACGGATTTGAATTATCTTTAACAAGAGTCATTTGCTCCTGGATTAGCCAATCCCTTTGTTGGTTAGACATGGCGGACTGATTACCACAAAAAATTTGAAATAAAGTGAAAAAATTTTGAAAATTTTGGCAAAAAACGGGGGTACTAGAAGATATATTTTGATAAAATTCGCTAGAATTTCCCCCCCACACTTAGAAATGAATATTGTCCTCAATATTCAAAGTCCCGGCTATTATGCCGACTCTTTGAACGGAAAAAGCCAATATTTGAATCTAACTGTGGAAACACCATATTTCACTTTATTTCTATATATATACACATTTTTTTTACTTATATACATATATACATTTTCAAACAGCGGGAGGTTGGCCATTCCCCCACACTAAGATGGTAGAAAATAGAAAGAAATCAGAGATACGGGTGAAAACCCGTATTGTGCTATTGTTTTTGTTCATCGAGTCGCTAGCTTGACTCGATCCCCGAATTCAATTGTCCTTGGGGAAAGTTTGGAGATCCGGGACAACCATTGATGGTATGTCCTCTCCAAAGTAGTGCTTTAAACGATGTCCATTCACTTTGAAATTTGGACCGTCATTTTGAGATAATTCGACGGTGCCATAAGGATAAACCTTAGCGATAGTGAATGGACCAGTCCAACGGGTTTTTAGCTTTCCCGAGAAGATCTTAAGTCTAGAGTTGAAAAGAAGGACTCGATCACCAACGTTAAAAACGTGGTTCTTGATTTTGGAGTCATGAATCTTCTTTGTCTTTTCTTTATAGATCAAAGAGTTTTCGTAAGCTTGATCACGAAGTTCGTTTAATTCATTTAGTTGAACTTTTCTATGATCACCCGCAGTTTTGAGGTCAAAATTGGCATGCTTGAGAGCCCAATAGGCTTTGTGCTCAAGCTCGATCGGAAGATGGCACGCTTTCCCTTACACAAGTTTGTAAGGCGTACACCCAATGGGTGTTTTGTAAGCCGTACGGAAAGCCCAAAGTGCATCATCTAATTTGTCCGACCACGATGCACGATTTTCACCTACGGTTCTTTCTAAAATTCTTTTGATGCCCCGATTGGAAACTTCGACTTGTCCACTTGTTTGAGGGTGGTACGCAGTAGAAAGACGGTGAGTCACACCGTACTTTTGCATGACTTTTTCGAATTTGTCATTACAGAAGTGCGTACCACGATCACTAAAATAGCACGTGGAGTTCCGAATCGGGCAAAAAGAGCTTTTAAGAATTTCACAACTACTCGGGCATCATTCGTAGGTAAATCCTTTGCTTCAACCCATTTTGACAAGTAGTAAACTGCCACGAGTATGTATTTGTTGCCATGAGAAGATGGAAATGGCCCCATAAAATCGATGCCCCAAACGTCAAAAATTTCACAAACTTGAATTGCATTCTGAGGCATTTCATTCTTTTGTGAAATATTCTCGTGACGTTGACAAGCGTCACAGGACTTGACCAATTCTTGGGCATCCTTGTAGATTGTGGGCCAATAAAAGCCGGAATCAAACACCTTTTTTGCGGTGTAGTTGGGATTGTGGTGGCCCCCCGTGGGACCAGCATGGCAAGCCTTTAAAATTTCAGTGGCTTCCTGACCATACACACACCGCCGGATGACTTGATCCGCGCAAATTTTGAACATGTAGGGGTCATCCCAGAAATAATGTTTGACATCCTTGAAGAATTTATTTTGTTGTTGGGACGACATCCCTTTCACAATAAAGTTACCCGCAAGGTAGTTTGCAAAGTCGGCAAACCATGGGGTAATCGAGTCTCCACGAAATGAAACCGCATTGCGGGTTTCGAGAGGAAATGTTTCGTTTATTTCCTTTTTCTCGAAAGCATCTTGGTGAGGGTTTTCAAGACGGGAGAGATGATCAGCAGCTAGGTTCTCAGCTCCTTTTTTATCACGAATAATGATATCAAATTCCTGTAGGAGGAGAACCCAACAGAGTAGTCTCGGCTTTGCATCTTGTTTTGCAAAGAGGTACTTCAAAGCCGAGTGATCCGTATACACTATGCTTTTGGTCAGTATCAGGTATGGCCGGAATTTTTTGAAAGCATACACCACAGCTAATAATTCTTTTTCAGTGGTGGTGTAATGACTTTGAGCTTCGGTCATAGTTTTGCTGGCATAGTGTATAGGCTGAAAATGTTTTGTTTTTCGTTGCCCCAAGACTGCCCCTATCGCATAATCACTAGCATCACACAAGAGCTCGAAAGGCAAGTCCCAATCGGGGGCAACAAGAATCGGTGCCTCGGTAAGCTTTTTCTTTAATGTTTCAAAAGCCTCGATGCACTCGGGGGAGAAGATAAAAGGAGCATCCTTTTCGAGGAGATGGGTCATAGGCTGGGCGATTTTAGTAAAATCTTGAATAATCCTACGATAGAAACCGGCATGACCCAAAAAGCTCCTAACACCTTTTACGGTTGTGGGGTGAGGCAATTTTGCAATGACGTCTACTTTGGCTCTGTCAACCTCAATCCCGTTTTTTGAAATTTTATGGCCGAGGACAATGCCCTCTTTGACCATAAAGTGACTCTTCTCCCAATTTAGACATAACTTTGTGTCTTCACAACGTTTTAGCATGTTGTCTAAATGGGAGAGACATGATTGGAACGAATCCCCAATGACCGAAAAATCGTCCATAAAGACCTCCATAGTTTTCCCGATCATGTCGGAAAATATGGCCATCATACATCTTTGAAACGTGCCCGGAGCATTACATAAGCCAAATGGCATACGTTTATATGCAAAAGTTCCGTAGGGGCACGTGAAAGTGGTCTTTTCCTGATCTTGCGGATCAATGGGAATCTGAAAGTAACCCGAGAAACCGTCGAGGAAGCAATAGTACTCATTCCCCGCTAATCTCTCGAGCATCTGATCCATAAAGGGCAGAGGAAAATGATCTTTGTGGGTGGCGTCATTTAACTTATGATAGTCAATGCAGACGCTCCAACCCGTAACCAATCGAGTTGGAATCAACTCATTTTCCTCATTTGTGACAACAGTAATGCCACCCTTTTTTGGAACACAATGAATTGGGCTAACCCAAGGACTGTCCGAGATAGGGTAAATCAATCCGGCATCAAGAAGTTTTAAAACTTCTTGTTTGATAACCTCATGAATTTTGGGATTCACCCTTCTTTGTTGTTGGACTGCAGGTTTGAAGTCATCCTCCATTAAAATCTTGTGAGTACAAAATTCAGGGTCAATGCCCTTAACGTCAGAGAGTCGCCAAGCAATTGCTTGTTTATGTGACTTCAAAACCTTTATGAGAGCATCCTTTTCCTCAACGCTTAAATCTTTGGCAATTATGACGGGCAATTTATCATCACCCTCCAGAAATGCATATTCAAGATGAGGCGGCAAGTCCTTAAGTTCAACCTCGGGGAAGTCATCAGTTTTCTCAACATTTTTGACTTCCTCTTTATGAAGTTGTTATGGTAGAACAGGAAGAGGAGAGGGATCTTCGTTTAATAACTTCTCAAGCAGGAGAATATCCCTCTCGGGGTCAATCTCTTGGTTATCGATTCCATCGGGAATCAAATCACTTTTGAGAAAGGCCTCAATTTCTTCTAAGATGAAGTCTTTTCCCTCAAACGGAGTGAGTGAAGGAGAAGAATTGGCAATGATGGGATGAGAAGATTGAGTGAGGTTTTCACTCGAAGAAGCATCAATGAAACCTAAAATCTCTTGAGCATACTCCTCAGCAGCAACATCGATCACATCTATTTGGTTCACCGATTCACAGTCATAATTGGAGGAGTATCTCGAAGTTTGATTTAGGTTGAAGGTAATGGCTTCCGTTCCAACACGCAATGTGATCTCATGCTTAAATACATCGATAAGAGCGCGCCCAGTTCTAAGGAATCCCCTTCCAAGAATGAAAAGGACCCTAGAATCGGCATCAAAGTCAACAATCACAAAATCTGCCGGAAAATGGAACTTTCCCACTTTAACGAATACGTCCTCGGCAATGCCAAGAGGACGAGAAATCGATCGATCGGCAAGCTCTAAAGTCATGCACGTGGGAGTGAGTTCGGGAAGAGAAAGTTTCTTCCACACAGAATATGGCATTAGGTTAATGCTAGCACCTAGATAGGCTAAGGCGAAGCATTCAACCATACCCGGGAAAGTACAAGGAATGAGAAATTTCCCGGGATCTCCAAGCTTTTCAGGAAGCTTTTTCAAGAGAACTGCTGAGCAGTGCTCATTTAGAGGAGTTCTTGCCATCTCGAAGAGTTTTTCCTTATTACTTAACAGATTCTTGATTGTTGATGCAAACTTGGGCATCAAGAGAATAGCATCCGCGAAGCTAATATCAAAGTGCAAATCTTGGAAGATTTGGAAAAATTTATCCATTTGGTGATTAGCTTTTTCGCGGAGCTTTTGTTCATTGAGACGTGATGGATAAGGAATAGAAGTTTTGGATTTATCCACTGGAGTTTCTGGTGGTTCAAAGACAACTCCAGGCTTACATCTGGTTTCAGGAATAACCTGAGGTTGGACGTGTGCTGTACTTCGTGGGCTAGGTGTTTGCACCTTGTCCTTTGTCACCTCAGGTTCACGTTCCACTACCTTTGGAGGAGAGGAAGAAGAGATAGTAGGAATCGCGGGTTCATCATATGAAGAACCACTTCGTGTTGTGATCGCCTTAGCATCGCCCCTCGGGTTAGCGATCGTGTTGCTCGGTAAAGTAGTACCTGAGCCCGAGGGTCGATCATTTAAAGACTTCTTGATATCAGAAATCTGGCTGACCAGCAACTTGTTCAACTCTTCTTGGGACTTCATGAATTGCTTTAACAACTCATCAGATGAAGGCCCGGTTGGAACAATGGCTTGATTTGGATTAGGAAGATTTTGAGCTCGATTGTTTGGATTGGGACCTTGGTTGAAATTTCCTTGGTTTTGATGATGGAAATTCCCTTGATTCTGGTGATTGTTTCCATGAAAGTTCCCGGGATTGAAATTACCCTGACCTTGGTTCCAGTTAAAGTTTCCTTGATTTTGGTGTTGGAAACCTTGATTTTGGAAACCTGGGTTTTGATTTTGGAAACCGTGACCCTGATTGAAGTTACCTTGGTTTTGATAACCTTGGTTCACTCTATTTTGATTTTGGCCGCGGTTTTGGACATTGTGGTTTTGATTAAAACTGGGAGGTCCAGGATAATGGTGAGGACGATAGTTCGAGTCCATAGGAGGGCGGTATTGATTGCCTCCTTAATTTTGGGACCCGACAACAGCATGAGCTTCATATGGAGTACTATCAGTAGTTGTGCAATTGTAGTAGGCATGCGGCCCACCACAAGTCACACAGACTTCCACTTTTTTAACCTCAGCAGGGGGAGGATGTTGTGGAAATGAAACTTTCTTTGTTTGGGCGAGAACCAAAGCTTGGATCGCTTCAGTGAGCTTGTCAAACTTAGCATCCGTGCTAGATTGACCCACAGAAGATGAAGTGGAAGGACCGGCATTGATTTGAGAAACAATCGGTTTGCTTCGTGTAGAGCGGACCTTGGACTTGTTTTCTATGATTTGTAAAGCTTCTTTTATGGTTCTACTCAAGAAATTACCTCCCGCGGAGGCATTGAGAGAATCCTGATCAGCTTGGCTCACGCCATTGTAGAAAGTATCGAGTTGCATCAACTCTGAGAAACCATGATGTGGACACTTGCGAAGTAATTCTTTGAAACGATCCTACGCTTCACCAAAAGATTCATCATATTTCTGAGTGAACTTGGTGATTTCGTTCTTAAGACTCGTGGTCTTGGAAGGTGGGAAGAATTCATTCACAAATTTTTTCACAAGATCTTCCCATGTCTCAATAGATCTAGGAGGTTGTTTTTCAAGCCAAATCCGGGCTTGTCCCTCCAGGGAGAATGGGAAGAGAAGAAGTTTGATTGCTTCACAAGGGACATTTTTGTATTTGATGGTCGAAGTGATTTTATTGAACCATCGAATGTGAGCATGAGGATCGTCCCTCTCAAAACCGTAGAATTGACTTGAGGTTACAAGATTAAGTAACCCGGTTTTGAGCTCGAAATTATCAGCCACGATGGCCGGAACAACAATGGCATCTCCGTAACCCTCGATGGGTGCTTGGAGAAGCTCACACATGGGGCGGTCTTCCGCCATGGTGACAGTGGGTGTGACAACAGTACGGATCTCAGATCCGACTGTTGGTGCAGAACGTCTACGAGATCTTCGAGGTTTCCGGACAAGCTCACGTAATGGGCTAGTGGACCTTGAAGAACGAGTGCGCATGCACTAGGGATAAAAACCAATCAAAACAAAATCGAGGCAAATCCACTGTGAACTTAAACCAATAATCACAAGCAAGTGGCTTCTTTAAGAAAGGTACACCACTCACAGGGATACAAAGGCAAGTTTTAAATCTTTGGTTTGGGAACTTATTATGTCCACACCCCCAGTTGGTAGGTGTTCTGTCTTGGTTTGCGACGGTTAGTTTTTATGTATTTATTATTATTCACAAGAAAAGACGGATGTTTTTGGGTTTTGTGTATGGGTGAAAAACTTTTGGACAATATTTTTGGTATCGTCTCGTAATCTAAAATCGTTTCTCCTTAAGAATCACCTTAAAAGAAAACCGATTCAGAAAACGTTACGATCTGTTTTGTTGTTTTTAATTTTTTTGGTGTTTTAACACTTTAGGAAAAGTGTTAATGACTTTTTTGTGTTTTGATTTAAAATTTACACAAGTGGTGGTATTTGTACAGTGATGATGGTGAGATAACACTAATCTCAAAAGACGCTGCAGAAAGGCGCACACCTCCCCGGCAGCGGCGCCAAAATTTGATTGGTGCTAAACAGTCAACCTAAATCGACCAAGGAATGGTCAACAAAGTCAAATAGCCTAGAGTCAATCTCCAGGTAATATAAGGTATCACCAGGTCGTTAAATCCCGACAAGGTGTGAATTGTAACTGAGCGTGCTTTGTGATCGGGTGATTATTCACAGAAAAGGGTTGTTATGAGAATTATTTGGAAATGATTAACAGAAATAGCGTAGGAAAGCTATGTGATTAATTACTGGAACTTAGATTGAGAAGAAATTACTTGAAACCTAAAAACCGTACGTTTGCTGAAAACGTGAACAAACGTACGTGAAATAAAAGTGAATGAGGTGATCTGAAAAGGCTACTGGTATGAAAATGATATTTTTACAAACCTAATGATTAAAGAAAATTTTTGGAAATTTAAAATGAATTTTTACACTATTTTTATAATTACTATTAATTAAATACTAATTTCCTAATTATTTTTAATTAATTAAATTAACCTAAATTACAAATAATTATGAAATTAACCTAGAAAAATAAAATTTAAACTTAGAAAAATCTAAAATACTATAAAACTAATTTTAGAAATGAAAATATATTTTTAAGACTTTTTAATTAATTATTACTAATTATTAACAAATTATTAATTACTTTTTAATTATTTAAATTAACCTAAATTCTAATTAATTATGAAATTACACTAGGAAATTGAAAATAAAATTTGGAAAAATAAAAAATAACTAAAAACTAATTTATATTTTTCTGATTTTCTAATTAATTATTATTAATTATTAACTATTTAATAATTATTAAAAACTAATTTAAATTAAGAAAAATACTAAATGATGCAAGAAAAATCTGAGAAAATTATAAAAATTATTTTTATATACCAGAAGCCTAGGAAAAATATAAAAATGGGATTAGCTTATAAATAAGCTGAGGTGATAAGCCAATTGGCTTAAATAGAAGCTATTACTTCTATTAAGTTGGACTTTTTTGGATTTTTCTTTTTCAAACTTGTTTACTAACTGAATTTAAGCAACTTTTGTGAAGAAAGTTTGATTGGAACTCAGAATTAAGCTATTTGTGGGCTTATTTGTTTGACAGAATAAGCCAAAGGCTTATTATGGTTTGGAATTTCTTGTATAAGCTACACAACTGACCCACAAGTCCAAATAAGCAAACAATCAACTATTTTAATGAGAAATAAGCACAAATTATTCAGACAACTACACATAATAAGCTACAATAAGCCAAATAAGCAGTTGGCTTAATGACAGACCAAATAGGCCAAGATGGCCTTCCTGCAGCCCTCTGTGGGGACCACAAGGGGTGTCAGAGGTCCAAACTTGGGGTTGAACCCTCAAGTAGGACTGGGTGGCTTCACAACAAGCCAAGTGGCAGGCCAAAAAGCCAACTAATAAGCTCACAATGAGCTTATGTAATAAGCTCAGTGGAACTGAGTGCACAAATGCACAGGTCCAATGGGTAACTTGTAGACAAGTGTGGGGACCACACAATGGATCAGGGATCCAAACTTAAGCCTGAAATATGAAGATAAGCAATATGGCTACAAAATAAGCCAAAAACCAAATCCTAATTCCCACAAATAAGCTAGATGAGCTTATATGAAATTTGGACAAAACCTGAATACTCAGCACACTTAGGTGAAATGAACAATAAATAAGCACTGATTTCTGAATCTAAATAAGCTATTAATTACAAAACAAGGCCTGAACTAGCAAGATGGCTTATTTGGGATTCCAAAAAGCCAATAAGCTAAGATTGGGGCCCACGAATGAACTAAGTATGGCCTGAGCAACTAGGATCACTTATACTGATGACTCAGTATAAAGTGATGAAATAAGCAAACTTACAAGGACAAATAAGCTATGCTGCCAACAACTGAGATCCAATTTTATTAGCAATCCTAAAAGCACTACTGGTGAGCTTTTCAAAAAGCTAAAAATCAAGTTCTAATCTTTTGATTTGTGCCCTGGAGGGGGGGTTGGAGTTTTGAACAAAAATCACAAGTGCCCTGGTGCAGGGCACTTTCTTTCCCTGCAGGCCTTTACACAAGCTTGCATAAGCTTTAAGAAAAATCTTAAAAATAATCCAAACGTGGATTTTGAAAGTTCAAGTGAAGTATTTTAAGATGTGAAAAGCTCAAGCTCTGAAAATCACTACAAAATTCTAGAAAAGTCTTTGAAATTTTGGTTTTATGCAAACACTACAAATTTGACTTTTTGATTTTTTGCTTTTAGTTTGACCAAAATGAATTTCAAACTTGATTTAATGCCTGATTATGTTAAGTTAACGTATAATTGAGCTAAAATAAGCTAAGTTATCTATTTGTGACTTGAAATGAGGCCTAAGCTACTAAAGATTCCAACTCAGACAGATTTTAAGCCAAGTTGTATGAGATTTTGACTTTGGGAGTTATTACTTCCAAAAACTTGAGTGATTAAGTGTGCTTAGGTACTGAGTGAGCTAAATGAACAAGTTACAATTACTCAAACCAAGTATAGCACCAAACACAGACACATCCAAACACTACTTAAACTCATAGTCCACAATGAAACTTGAATTACAAGTATCTAAATCATAATCTAATGATTACTACTACACTAATAAGCAATAAACATGCAATAAAGACACAGAAGAACAACAATAAACACTCTTATAATACAAAGAACAAAAATCAAAATGTTGATCTTACATAAGCCATCCAAGCTTAGCAACCAGTGAACAAGAACCCAAAACCAATACCTAATGACTTCCACAAGTCTCTAACCCACAGCCATCCCTGATTTACTGTGCTCTAGCCCTTCTTCAACTCTGCAACATTACTTTTTTATTTTATTTTTATTTTATTTATTTATTTGTGACTATTTTATGAAACTGAGTTTAGGAGGTTTGCACAAGCTTGTAAAGCTTCTAAAACAAACACATGGAGCTTATACAAGTTTATAGATAGCTTATGAATCACCAAGGAACCTTACACTAGCAGTTGAAATTTTTAAATAAAAATTGAAATTGAAAACAGGATGTAACTTTGAATTAAACTTTCATAAACTTAAAAGCTGAGTACAAATGATAATTTTTTTTAAAACTACTACAACTGAATTACAACTAATACATGCCTTATGAGGCTCCTACTACATTCTATATATACTAGGATTCATAAATCCTCCAAGCTTCCACATGGCTTCTTTTTGAATTTTTTATGTCCCAGTGGTGTTTGTGTTGACCCTTGACCATATCCCCATCGTTCAATTAGCATTTGAGCCATCCTAGCCTTTGATGGGATTTTTGCCGCCAAAACACAAACGGGCAAAATTAGTGGTGTGGTTGGGATCATTTAATAGAGTGGTGGTGGGGGTTGGTTTGGTTGGTGAAGTGCATTAATTATGGGGGGGCTATAGGTGAAAAAGGTTGAGGAGGAGGGGGGAGCAGGGACCTAGTTTTGCGTTGGGTTGTTGGGAGGGAGAAGGAGTTGACCGGGGTCAAACGGTGGGTTTTTTATTTATAAAATGGGAGTTGGGCCTGGGTAAGGTGGGCTTGGGGAGTGGATTTGGATCAGGGCTTGAGTTTGGATTGGATTTGGTTTTGTTTATATAATAAAAAGGTCCGTTTGGTATTTAGTTATCACAAGGACCATTTTTGCAATTTTACCAAAGATGAGGTGCTGAAAATGTAACTTCTCCAAATTGCTCATGAGGACCAATATTGCCAATCACCAACATTCCAAGAACCAATTTTGCATTTTTCCACTTTTCAAAATTCCCAGGGACCTATTTTGCCAAATTTGAAATCTCAGGGACCAAACATGTAATTTTGGAAAACTTATGACCCAAGTATAATATTTTGTGATATTTGACTTTCAAAACCTTGGGTTGACTTTTTCTTTCAAAATAAATGCATAGGGACTATTTTTGACAAGTTTTGAAACTTGGGGGACTGAAACTGCCAATATTGCAAACTTTGTACGTTTTTCATTTATTTTTGCTCATTTTGCATTTAAAACACATAAAATACAATCCCTGGGATAATTTATGTATTTTGATAACTTTTTGATTGTTTTTGTATATTTTGGCAGTTTAAATACGACAAAAATGATAAGTGTTTGAGCACTCATCAGGGGGGCATCCGCAGATATCCTATATGATCATTGTTTCAAAAGGCTACGACCTGAGATACAAAGTCAATTGATACCAGCCACAACTTCGTTGACTGGATTCACAGGAGAAAAGATTTGGCCTATGGGACAATTGCGCTTGCTAGTAGTTGTGGGCGATGAACAACACTCAACAGCAACATGGATAAATTTCATGGTAATCAAGTCTCCCTCACCGTACAATGGCATCATTGGGAGACCTGGAATATCATCCATGCGCGCTGTACCATCCACAGCACATGGGATGCTTAAATTTCCAGTGGAGGGAGGAGTTGTTACCCTCTATAACACCACGGTACCACCAAAAGAATGCAACTCAGTAACCACTAAGGTGGAAAGTATTCCAGAACAGCACACAGAAAAAACACCAAACTTAAAGGTCGCTATTCACCCCGATTACCTGGATCAACAAGTTTCGATTGGAGGATCTTTATCTGACAAAGGTAAAGCAGCTGTGTGCGCACTCTTGCAAAAGAACCTAGATATCTTCGCATGGGAACCAAAGCACATGACCGGAGTGCTACGCTCTATCACAGAACACAAGCTACAGATCCGACAAGGATATCCCCCAATACGACAGAAGAAGCACGGCCAGGCCCCAGATCGTGCAAAAGCTATTCTGGAAGAAGTACACAAACTTGTAGACGCAGGCATCATGCGCGAAGTATACTATCACGACTGGCTTTCTAATCCAATGATGGTAAAGAAGAGTGATGGCAGTTGGAGAATGTGCTTAGACTTCACTGACCTTAACAAAGCATGTCCACAGGACTGCTATCCACTGCCAGAGATAGACTGGAAAGTAGAAACCCTGTGCGGATATCCTTTTAAGTGCTTCCTAGACGCATACAAAGGGTACCATCAAATCCAGATGGCAGTCGAGGATGAAGAAAAAACAGCTTTCCACACCAGTCAAGGGGTCTATTGCTACACAAAAATGCCTTTTGGCCTAAAGAACGCAGGCGCAACATACCAGCGACTGGTAGACACAGCTTTCGAAAAACAAGTAGGTCGAAACTTGGAAGTCTACGTCGACGACCTTGTCATCAAAAGCCACACCGAGGATGAATTAGTGCGCGACATAGAGGAAACATTCAAAACATTGGGAAAGATAAACATGAAGTTAAATCCCAAGAAGTGAACCTTCGGCGCAACAGAAGGCATGTTCCTCGGATACTTAATAGAACCCGATGGAATCAAACCTTGCCCAGAAAAAACAAAAGCTGTTATCGATCTTCCCTCACCGCGCACACTCAAGGAAGTCCAGTCATTAAACGGAAAGCTAGCTGGGCCAAACCGTTTTTTATCTAAATCAGCAGACAAATCACTCCCTCTCTTTAAAACACTCATGAAGTGCACCAAAAAGGGAGACTTCCGCTGGACTGAAGAAGCAGAAGAAGCTTTCCAGCAGCTGAAACAACATCTGGCATCACTCCCCAAACTTGTCGCACCAAGACCAGGGGAAGAGTTGATCATGTACTTATCTGCCACCCACGGAGCAGTTAGCGCAGTACTATTAACATATAGAAACTCCGTCCAGACACCCATATACTTCGTAAGCAAAGCATTGAAGAAAACAGAGACTAACTACAGCGCCATGGAAAAGCTGGTCTTGGCTCTAGTATTTGCAGCTAAAAGATTGCGCAGATACTTTCAGGCACACCCAATAGCCGTAATCACAGACCAGCCAATCAAACAAGTTATCTCTAAACCTGACGCATCAGGGCGGCTACAAAAGTGAAGTGTCTTGTTAAGCGAATATAACATATCGTATAGACCGCGCACTGCAATCAAGGGACAGATATTAGCCGATTTTATTGTTGAGAAGCCAGATACCGATAGTCCAACCTCAACAACCAAAATAGATCTACAGGAACCTTGGATTCTGTTCACAGATGGATCCTCATGCGTGGATGGATCAGGCGCAGGCCTTATCCTTACTAATCCAGAAGGTATGGAATTCACCTATGCGCTGTGCTTCGAATTCACAGCCACAAACAATGAGGCAGAATACGAAGCCCTACTCGCCGGACTGCGTATTGCAATCCAAATGGGCGTACGCAACCTGGAGGCAAACGTAGATTCTAGGCTAGTCGCTAACCATGTGCTAGGTGAATATGAAGCCAAGGATGAACACATGATCCAATACCTGGATAAGACCAAGTCCTTAATTCAAAACTTTGATAGGTTCACAATAAAACAAGTACCTAGAGGAGATAACAGGAAAGCTGATGCGCTTAGCAAGATTGCATCCACAAGCTTTGCGCACTTATCAAAACAGGTATTGGTAGAAACCTAACAAAACAAGTCAATCTTGGAGATGGAAGTATCCACAGTGATAGAAGAACAAGATCCTACATGGATGACACCTATCATCGAATTCATTAGCAAAGGAGTCTTACCACAGGATCATAAAGATGCTCGAAGAGTGCGGCGCACAGCGCAGCAATTTGAACTACGGGACAACATCCTCTATCGACGTTCTTTCTTGCAACCTTGGCTCCGATGTGTTGGACCTCTTCAAGCAGACTATGTACTCCGAGAAATCCACGCTGGATCATGTAGCATGCACTCAGGGCCACGATCTGTTGTAGCGCGCGCTCTACGGTCAGGGTATTATTGGCCAACTATGCACCGCGACGCGCGCGATATGATAAAGAAATGCAGCAATTGCCAAGTACACAGGCCAATTCCGCGCCAACCACAACAAGAGCTAACACCCATTACCTCACTATGGCCATTCTACAAATGGGGCATTGACATCGCAGGACCTTTTCCAGTTGCAGCAGGAGAGTTAAAATTCCTCATCGTAGCTATAGACTACTTTACGAAGTGGATTAAAGCAAAGGCGGTGGTGAGTATCACGGGCAACCAGGTCAAACGCTTTGTATGGGATAACATTGTCTGTCGCTTCGGACTTCCTGGAGAGATCATATCAGACAATGGGAAGCAGTTCTGCGACAACCTATTCAAAGATTGGTGCGCGCAATTGAACATCACACAACACTTCGCTTCAGTAAAACACTCACAAACCAATGGTTTAGTTGAGCGTGCAAATCGCAGTCTAGGTGAAGGAATAAAAGCGCGTCTAGACAGACATAAAGGAAAGTGGGTGGACGAGCTATCACATGTCTTATGGGCGCATCGCACCACAATCAAAACCAGTACTGGAGACACACCATTCTCCCTTGTCTACGGAACAGAAGCCGTCATACCAGCTGAGATAGGAATGCCAACTATACGAACAGCAGAGGTCAACGTCACAACAAATGACGTGGAGCGGCGCATAGACTTGGACTTACTGGAAGAAAGACGTGAACGCGCAGCTATACGCGAAGCAAAGGCTAAGGCAAAAATGAAGAAGTATTATGATGCAAAGGTCAGACACACTTCCTTCAGGCCAGGTGACTTTGTATACCGCGCCAATGACGCAAGCCACGCAGAAGACACGGGCAAGCTCGGACCCAAATGGGAAGGACCCTACGAGGTCACCGATGCGCTAGGCAATGGTGCATACAGGTTGCGCGATATGCAAGGTCATGACCTAGCGCGCACCTGGAATATCTGCAATCTCAAAAGGTGCTATCTTTAGGAAAGGCTACGGCCCATAAACAGACAACTTTGCACTTTAGTACGTGCCCAATAATTGTTTGTTTTTTCTTTTCTTTATTAGGAATTGTCTTTTATTTTTTCAAAAACTTGCAAGTATCAATCAAATGTTATGGTTTCTAGCTAACTCCATAACGCATTTCACTTTATTGCGTAAATTCTTATATATGTCAATATTGTTATATTCTATTTTTGCCTACATGGCGTGCATGCACTTATTAAGACCCGCGAAGGCATGAAGGATGAGTAAACCTACTAATTCACTCGTTGAGTAAGAGGGTTGCAAACCCATCAACATTGGATCACGCATCCTTGCTAAGCGCCTTACTTTTGAGACGTCGAGGTAAGTTTCCCTTGCGCGTCCCACGAAGGATGCGCAAATATCAAGTACACTGTACAAAGCTTAGCAAATAACGAGCCAAGACTCTTGGTCACATAATAAAACTTCGCAAAAAATAATGCAAGTTTATTCTTTATCTTAAGTCACGCACTTAATTCAAACATAAAAGAGTATTTTATTTAATCTTTTTACATCAAAAGATAACTACCAACAGAGACACTTTGTTATTTATACAATAAAAATACAAGTCACAAAAGCCTATACGCTATGGCGATGCTCAGGACTATCTTCTGGAGCAGTGGAGCTTCCTGCCTCTTGAAGCTTTCTCAAGAGCAACGCATCCTTAGGCGATACGGTCGCCACACTAACAGGAATCCCATCAGACCTAGGAATATGTGCAGCGCCTACACCGCATAAGACGGCCTTGCCCTTAATACCCTTTTTATGGGCAGCTCTCTCTGCGTGTCGCTCCAACACTTCCTTCAGAGGAATCTCCTTCTCTAAAGCAAATGGATTCAGCATGTGGCGTGGCTGCACAAAAACAGGAACCTGCAGCTGCGACTTGTCAGGCTTGAGGAAGTAGTCTGGCTGCGCTTCTGCATCCTCCCAAATATGGCGCCCCAGGGTCAACCTCTCCATAATTACCTTTATGGGGTTATCCTGGTCACGCTCCAGCTGTGCAATATGCGGAAGCTCAAGAAGCTTCATCCCCTCCATGGCCTGCATCAGCTCGTCATAAGCACTTGCGTTATAGCCGGGCACCTCAGTCAGGGCCACGTTCAACGCCTTAGCCTCATGGAGCTCCTCCATAGCTTGCGCCCTCCCACGCTCTACGGCGCACTCCACCACCTTCTCAAAAGTCCCCAACACTTCTGGAGACTCCAAGGTGCCCATAGCAGCCAAGCGCAGCCCATGGCTGATCAACCACCTACATCAACAAGAACAACTTGCATTAGAAGAAACAAACTAACAAATATAATAAGGCAACATTGCAAGAAAAGTATGTAAGGACGTACCTGCGCTCAGCTATGGTAGACATCAGATGAGGGTACAATTCCTCATCATAATCTATACTCAGTCCACGCAGCTTCTCCTCCTGCACCTGGATAATCTTCTCCATACGCACCTTGAACTCATTGATGTTAGCAAAATGCTCCTCCTTCTTCTCCTCAAGATACCTTACCGCCCAGGTAAGGTTGGCCCTAAACTGATGAAGATCCCCGCGTGCTTGCTGCAGCTCAGCCATCGCGGTCAACTTCTCAGTGGTGACCTTGTCTGCGTGCGCTTTGAAGGACCCCACCTCCGCTTGCGCTTCCGCCAGCTGCGCACGGAGAAGAGCTATCTCCGCATCTTTTTGGGCAAGAGTGTTACTCTCCCCGACGTATCTCGTCTTCAACTGAGCAACTAGCTCAGTTTGACGCTCAGCAGTAGCAACCAACTCCACCAATAACTGCTGCGCAGATATGTCCTCACCCACCTTCACTCCCTCCTCCTTGTTTTCATTCTGAGGAGGGACCACAGTCTCCACAAAGGCCGCATCTTCCTTCGCAGCATAGTCGCTACAATAAATAAAGGAAACAGTTAGCACATATTACGACAAGTAATAAAAAAATACAAAGCATGAGGAAGATTACTTACAGAAATGGAGAGGCCTTTGCAGCCTCCTTATCCGCGCCAGAAGCGGATGTATCCTCTTCAGCAGATGACTCTACATCCGCGATCAGATGGCGCCTCCTTTTGGAAGTACCGCTACTACCAGCCTCTCCCTTGCGCTTCAGATTCTGCGCCACCTCCTTAGGCTTCAGCACCTCCTCAGGCTTCAGCACCTCTACGCTGTCCGAAGATTCAGTCTGCACTTCCTCCACATGCGCAGACTCCACAGCCGGTGCCACACTCTGCACTGGCGTCACAAGAAGAGGGGGCGAATCTTCATGAGCAACTGGCCCCAATACGGTCAGATGACCCGCAGTCGCTTCTAACAGCGGTTGCTCGTTCTCCCTCAGAGGATGCACACCGACGGTCACCTGCTTCGGCTTCTCCAACTTTACCACCGCAAACAAATCCATCTCTACGAAACACAGGACAAACAACAAAACAGAGATTAGTTATTAAAAGCGCGCATACAGAAAAACTTACATTATTGGAAGCGAACAATAAAAAGGGATGAACACCCACCCCGGCCTTCCTCATCAATGAAGGTTGGTACCTCGTCAGCACCCCCGAAATAGCTGCGACTCAACCCCACATGCACCAAAAACTCCTCAGGATAAGGGTTAATGGGGATGCGGTTGGCATCAATGGTCTGCGCATTTGCCAAACTATATGAACCGGGTGTGGGGCGCCCATCCCTCGGCAACGTGTCTTGAGTATAAAACTCAAATGGTGATGGAAACACCACATCATCCACCCAGAAAAAATACTCCCTCCAATGCCTCAGGGAATCTACCTTCTCGGTATAGCACTGAAGGCTTCCCGCGCGCTTCGCAAAGGATACGCATCCATGCGACCACGTTGTGTGGTAAAAGGCGCGGAATAGGTCAACGGTTGGTTCTATCGCAAGTAAACGACAGTTTACTTCAAAATTCGATATCTTTGCTGCACCTATACAGTGCAACTGTGAGATATGAAGGCGATAGAAATTGAGCACATTGCTCAAGAAAATGGATATTGGTACGCGATAATTAGCGTACTCAAAAAAGCGCGTGTATAGCCCTATCTTCCCTTCGGGGAAATCGGCTATACACGCATCGACGTCTGGAGCCTCTGGGTGCACATCCAGAGGAATGAAGTAATCAGATGAAAGCTGACGAACATCATCCTCACTCATCGCAGAGCGAAACTCATCCAACTGAGCAACCATTTTTTAAAAAGATATACTAAGAGGCGCACGCTCAATTACCTAATAAAACAACTGATTTCTTTGAAAATACGCTTTGAAGAAATGTGCAATGGTGAATGTGTGTTTTTACTGTGTGTTTTCGGTAAAGGGAGGCGGTGACTCTTATATAGGTAACCAAAAAACCCTAGATGAAGGCTACGTGGATCCCACTAACAAAACGAGTGGCTAGAATACGAAACGTACAAGCACTTTTTCCCGTTTTCCAAGGGACACGTGGGCACAACCCCCGAATTTCGAGGCATTTCTTTGGATTATCTTGGACTAGATACATAGTTCTCAATATTGGGCGGCAATATTCAAAATTCCTCCCGCCACGCTTACCGCTGTTCTAACTAGTCTAGCATCCGCGGCTACGAGCCGCGCACACTAGACTGGGGGGACATGATGACGTATAGTCTATACTTGGACCACGAGCCCAAACGATAAACATTACTAAGGCCCAAAGCCACCATGCGTGGGCTATTATAACTTGGGCCGCACCAATACTGGGAATAGGCTCACGTAAGCCCAAACCTAACTAAAATATATACGGTTTAGATAAAGATCTCCTATCTATGGAATAGATATCCTTAAAGCGGATAAGCACCACGTGTGCGAAATGTAAGGAGCACGAAACCTACAAGGATTCTGCGCCTATATAAGGAATGACATAATTCTCATTAACGGTACGATTCACAAACCCTAAACTCTTTACGAGAACCTTAAACCGATTACTTACTCTCACGCCGGAGTCTAATCGTGGGAGACAATCCCACGATAAGCCTAACGGTGTTGTTTACTTTCTTAGTGCGCAGGTTTCAAGCATTAAGAAGCGAATTGGTACGAGAGCAAGAGCCCAAACTAAGAACGCCCAACTTTTGTATCAACACCCTCAAAGACAAATACCATTGTAATCCTGTGTACCTCATTTTTTTTATTGCCTTATAATATGACCTCATTCTTTCTTAAAATCAATTAGTTTTTCATTCTTGAACACATTGTTATCAATTTTATGTCGAAATCCATTGAAATCAATCACTATGTTTATAATCTTGGGGTCTACTGTGAAAAGTACCTCCAACCTCATCCGGAGAATTATGTTGGCGTTCTGGCAATGGGTGGTAAGAATCATATCCTGCAATCGATGTTAGTGTCTTTTCATATCATGCCCGTGTTGTGGTTGAACCTACTAAAGACATTTCATTGATCATGAGTAGAGTTCATGGTTTTGTAAATGTTGGCGGTGAAACACTCTTAGTAACTGCCCCCATGATGGGTTCGTTCTATCT